>CM033353.1:24630183-27030183 GCA_019395295.1 Osmanthus fragrans | reverse complement strand
AAATATTTTGGTCTATATATATATATATATTTATTTATTTTTTCTCAATGAAATCCAATAATTATTACTTTATATTTTTATTGGGCCCTTAAGAATTCAATTTTTTTAATTACTTAATGCATTTAGCGAGGTTATTACTTCAGTCCATTGGCCCAATCGGGATCGAAAGAAATTATTATATAATCGAGGTTATTACTTTATCGAACATTACTTTATTGAGGTTTAACTGTAGCTTCTACTAGATATGTTGGATTTTAGGGGTGTATCGATGCTATACTCATGGCTATTTCATTTGAATTAGAACCATTATTTGAGCCGTTCTGATTACTGGTATGTTGTTGCATGTAGTGCAAACTTCATTTTTGGGGGTTCACAAAATTCTGATGACTTGTGGGAAGACATTCTTCAACGAATGGGTGGTCACTACTCAGAGTTGAGCTGCTGGCCTAAGCAAGATCTCTAATTCCGAGTCAAGGACTTAACATCAAGAATCATCGGTAGACTCAAATGTTGAACTAAAGTGTACTGGATTTAGCAGAGGCTTATTATCAATAGATTTCTTATCATTTCTTTTACGTTTATGTAAATAAGTTTGCTACCAATGAAGGTGTGTTAAACTTATATTGATCTTCTGAAGGAAAAGTTTCCCTATATACACACTTACAATCTCCATCTAGTTATATACCCTTGCATAATGATCCTCGGTTCCGTCTAGATTGTATACTACAACTGCTGTTTTTAAATTGTTGATGACAACAGTAATGAAAGAAATGAATTTGCATTGCACACGCAGAATAAAACAAAGACTGAGCAACTTTTTCAAACTATACAATATACATACGAAAATTCCATTCCCTTTTCCAATACAATTCCACTTACAAACGGTCACCTTGTACTCTATTTATCAACTTGAGAAGTACATACACAAATTGAATCTAAGAGACATTAGTCTTAAACTAAACCACATTTTCAGCTCCTTCCACCACCCCTCGGCAAAAGCATGTTCCAATGCCAACAACAAGAGACGTATCTGACTATATTCATTTGCAAATGAGGAGAAGTAATACATCGTGTTCAACAATACTCCTTTTCTTCCTTCCACATGTTGAACTACTCATAGCAATTCTTTTTGGTCATGGCCTTGTCTAGACGTGCTTTACGAATTGCCTCCTGAATTTGTCTCTCATGTTCCTTTAGCATGTCTTCCATGTTTCCACCTGGAGGCATCAATGGTCCAGAGCAAAGGATCCTGCTCCTCTTTGGTACATAACTCTGAAAATACACAACCAAAATATGAAAATAATGGTTGTTGATCAGTTTACTATTGACCAACCATTACTATATAATCTATGGATCCTCGGCCAAGAGAGAAATGTGGATAATAATATGTTTTAGTATTAGGTTGCATATGCTAAGAAATGAAGAACTAATAGTGAAATGATTATTTATTCATATTACTCGATCAACGAAGATGCTAATAGTAAAGATGTACATTTTCTCCATGAACCAAGTTGGCTTTCAAAATGATGGGTTGACTTGGAAAACTGAAATGGTGCAGCTATTCAATTCATGGACAACAATAAAGGGGTGATAGCGAAAAGCATAATTTTATTTGTTCATACCCAATGGAAAAGAATGTAGAATTATTGAAATAGCATATGTAAGGAGAATAAAAGAGAAATATTAGGCTTTGTCTTTATTCAGCTTCAACTCACTTTGTTGCTTTGCACTTGCACCAATTACATAGGAATATTAACGAATCCTTTATCTAGCTATGCTTCAAAGAACCACAAAATAATACAACTCTTTCCAAATAATTTGTACTGCAATACAACTCAAAGAACCACAAAATAATGGCAAAAAACAACAAAAATGCTCGAGAGCAAAGCTTCAAAAGATTACCTCAAGTTTTGCCGGGGAAAATGGATTCCCGCTTGGCCAAAGATAGTGGAGTATTGGCGTCGGGTTTCTCTAAAAAAAGAGTTGGGAGAAATGGATTTCCCCTTGGCCGGAGATGGTGGAGTATTGGTTTCTCTATTTCAGAGTTTGGGGGGAAATTGATAAATGTAATACCGGAGATGGTAGAGTATTGCCGCCGGGGGTTTCTCTATTTTCGATATTGGGGGAAATGGATTCTTGCTTGGACCAGTGGCGGATTCCTCTTTTACATTCCTGCTTTCTCAGCCCTTTTTCCATTTTCTTTATGTTTTCCTCTTTTTTTTCTTAAGTTCACCGCCACTTCATATATTTCAACTTCCTGTAAAATATCTGTTAACATTTCTTGTACCCATAGCTTAATTCTTCTGCATATGTTTGGGATGATGGTCCGAAAAATAGAAGATTCTGAAACCCCACCGAACATTTTGAAAGGTTTAAAATATCATAAATTTTAGACCCATTTGATATGACTTTTACTTTTATTTTTGCTCATCATAGAAGAGTTTTTGAAGAAATTTATCATGAGGGTGTGGTTGATTTCATTTATTTTCTATGGAATATATTATTTTTCCACTCAAGTTTCTACTTTGGAGTGTTTGATTACTATTTTTTTTCCATTGAAAATATTTTCCAACTTTTGAAATATATCAAATTTTCCTTGTTTTTATGGAAAATATTCCTTTAGGGAGAGTACGTTTTTTTTCTTCAAAATAAGGAAAACATTTTCTATTCTAGGTGATATTTTCTATGCTAATCAAACACACTATTAGGGTCCGTTTGATAGTATTGAATTCCATGAAAAATATCACATCCGATGAATTTGAATTCTACTTTGACTGTTCAATATGAAAGTGGAAATGAATTTCGAATTCAAAGGTACAACTACTTTAAATTTGTTTTCAACCAATTTCATGAAATATGATTTCTTATGATTTAGGTGGTTTTTTATTTTTCAATTTACATTAATTTGATTTATTTTTCCATATTTGCCAATCAAACAGACCCTAATTATTTTTTAAAACTCCTTTTGACTTTTCAAAAGTCATATCAAATAAACTCTTATCTATTTCTATTAGGGTCCATTTGATTGCAAATGTGAAATTTGGGTGGAAAAAAAATGAATTACAGATAATTGAATTGCCTAAAACTTGTTTTACTGGTAATTGTCGATTAATTGTATTTGATTAGTATAATTTTCACCTGAAATTTTTTGAAATTTTGAATTTTTGGTATGCGTTTGATTTTATTATTTTTTTTATGAAAATTGTCCATTAAAGTGATAATTTTTTTACCATTGGGTCTAGAATTTGTTCTAATTGTCAAAAAAAAAAAAAAAAGAACCAAATAAAATGTATACCAAATATCATTCGTTTGACTTTGTTTTTCATGCAAATTATCAATTAAAATGATAAATTTTTTTACCATTGAATCTAGCATTTGTTCCAATTGCCAAAAAAAAACTTGAGATTGCTTTTCCCACCAAAATGGTGAGAAAAGCCATTCAAGGAAATGGGCGCGTGGGGGTTGGGGGGGAATGGTTTATCTCATTTTACATTTTTCGGTTTCTTAGGTTGGTTATGCAATTGCATCTTTCCTGGGAAGTTAAATTGGATGAAAGTGGGGCACCTTAATAATGGAGATAAGGTCTGTGAAGGGGTGAAGAAGAAACTTTGAAGCCGTTTAGAGAAATTCTCGTTGTCTCAATCACGTTCTCTGCCTCTCTCGACAACCAAAGCCAGTCGAAGCAGAAGCTGTTTGCCTGAGATCTTCACTCCTTGATTGCTGATTCAAACTCCACTTTGTATGGTTATACGAGAAACTAAAATTTGGTCCGATTGGCTTTATCCAATAATGTGCAGCAAAATCTCAACGAGGCTCCATTCGCTGTCCATTTGATTCTTGGCAAAATTTTGACATGCACATACAAGAAACTACCACATTGCGTTTAGAAAGTGTTTTAAGATATTTGATTCTGTGATACAGTTACAGTGATTCATCCTAAAGCAAGGTCAGAACTTATTAGTATAGACGTTATCTATTTGATGCACTATCCACGAAGAGCATAAAGGCTTGATTCTTCCTCCAAAGTAAGATTCAGATCTGGAAGTACAAACTTAGCTTCACATGGAGCAACTGTCTTATCTTCAGAAGGCCCGTATGCTGGATAGCATTGCAGCGAACCATCATTGCCTAAGACAAATGGTGGGAAGATTGGAGGGATATGATATTGAGCTTCTGACTTTTGCTGTAATTGACAGTGAAATGCTTTCTCGGATTCGATCATTGATCTTCTTTCAGTAGCAGATTCAAGCTGTTCCAAAGAACAATGTCAATCGCCACACTTACAGAAAATAACAGTTACGGGGGGCTAAAAGATATCATCTTGGTATGTGTCTTGGTAAATTAAGCAAAGTTCAACGGTTTACTGGATACGAGGCTATACATTTAATAAGTAACATAATTACAAACACTTCTATTGTGATTAAATGATATGTAGTGTAAAGGGAAAAGAGAAGAATGGACCAGAAGTAATTGCACCTTTATTCTCTTCAAACTATCATTTGTAGCCTTCTGTTTCTCCAAATTTGTGCATAATGCCGCTATTTCCTGTGCAGTTTCAGGTCAGGAAATTAGAAAATTTATGTGAATTAGCATACAAGCATTGAAAAAGTATATACCCTTCTCAATTCTCTTTTTTCCTTATCAAGCAAGTACTCCTCTACTTGAAGTTCTGCCAATGTCTGCAAATAAACACCAAACAAAGGAGATTGCTAAGACTTTTGTGAATCTAATTACTAAAAAGTGCTAATGAATTTCTGTTTTGTTGATTGATTCATTACATTTTCTGATGCAAAACCTTAAACCAAAGCCAAGATTCCAAGCGTAGAAAGGAAAAAGTTGAGTTCATCCTGTAAATTTTATTACTAGAGTTTTATCCATAATGGTTTAAGGCGTCCATTGTCCAATTACTGGACTGTCGGAAACCACAACCCGGGATTCCACAATATAAACACCACGTGTTTAAAACTATTATATACTCAAATAGGTCAATGGACCCAACAGTAATCACCTTCTTCTTTCTTGACCTCTTCGTGGATTTTTCACCATCGCCATTAACCTGAAGCATGAAATTTAAAAAATCTCACACTCAATGCAAATATTGTTCAATGTTACTTGTGAATAGTGGATGTATAAATGGATGTACATTAAGAGCTAATCCATTAAATTATCTCAGAAAAATTTCTAATTGAAGAGCTTCAGTGGCAATAACCTCAACCATGCAACAAAGAGTCTATTTTCACACGGCTTACTGACACGCAAGGCTGCTCAGTTACAGCTCAAGTGACTACTACTGAAATTTAAGCCGGTTGACTTTTTTGGTCAAAATGATTAGTTCTAGAGTAAATTATATATATATAAAAAAAAAAAAAAAAAATTGCATCATGCACTGCAAGAAATATACCTTTGTAAATTTAGACCAATTTGACTACCAAAGTCAACCAGTGTCAGGGAAAATCGATTTTCAAAGTTAGAAAAGGACAGCCCAGAAATTGTTTTGAACACTGATGTACATTAAGAGCTAATCCATTAAATTATCTCAGAAAAATTTCTAATTGAAGAGCTTCAGTGGCAATAACCTTAACCATGCAACAAAGAGTCTCTTTTCACACGGCTTACTGACACGCAAGGCTGCTCAGTTACAGCTCAAGTGACTACTACTGAAATTTAAGCCGGTTGACTTTTTTGGTCAAAATGATTAGTTCTAGAGTAAATTATATATATAAAAAAATAAAAATAAAAATTGCATCATGCACTGCAAGAAATATACCTTTGTAAATTTAGACCAATTTGACTACGAAAGTCAACCAGTGTCAGGGAAAATCGATTTTCAAAGTTAGAAAAGGACAGCCCAGAAATTGTTTTGAACACTGCTATTATCTCAATACAAGAGTGCCACTACCTGAGTGTACAGTAAAAGTTGCAACATATGGTTCACAGTAAAAGTAAGGCAAAACATGCCTCCGACATTAAAAGGCGGTACATTCTCCGTGAAAATTCACTGGAATTACTTTCGCCATTGATGACTAAGACAAGGATTTAGGAAACTCATAAGCCAAATACCACATGCGCCTGTGCGTGCAATGCGTTAAGAGATAGAGAAATGTAAGGAAGCCCACAGTTAGACGAGTCATGCTATAGTGCCCGCTTGCTTGACCGCTTGGATGATCACACTCACACACATTGGGAGAAAAGATATTATTTTATTTTCGCAAGACCCACACACCCATGTGAGGGTATGGTCAAACAAGTTATCGTCCAAATGAGTTGTTTAACATTTTTCTAGACAACAAATGTCAATTTAAACATTAATACATGTTTGGTCATTGATGACAAAAAGGGTCCCTCCACCCCACCTCCATTCAAAGTTATACCACAAAGTTAAATACATGACAACCGTGCACACACATGGGGGTCGGGATTATTTTATTCATACTGGACCCACGCATCCCACATGAGGGAGCAGTCATCGATGCAGGTCGAGTGGCATTAGCGTGGTTGAAACTCTAAACAACAAAAAGGTTAAACTACACTTCGAATTTAAACCTATGCTGCACTAATATCTAACCAAATCTACTTACTTGAACCCACAAGTAAAAAGCAACCCAAAATTCGTAGAAAAAGAACTGCCATAACACTGTCAAGCATATAAATAACAGCAAATTACATATCCTTTAATCCTTTAACCCAAAAGAGGAAAAAGATAAAAAGTCAGTATTCTTCAACTTTCACTGCATCAAAAAGTAATTTCAGCTCCACAGCAACAACAATAACAAACTAAACTATATTTTTAATAAATTTAGGCCTGTTTGATTCTCATTTTAGGGAGAAAATGTATTTTGAATAGTTAATTGATGGAGAATGTGTGGTTAAAAATTAAAGAAATTTTTTGAATTTACGTGATATAAAATATATTATTTTATTGAAGAATTGATGGTAGAAAAGAGGAGAGATAAAAATGAGAATCAAACTCGAGCCCGTGCTGAGCCACGATGCAGCTGCGCACACTGGATTGTGTCCCCATTCAGGTGCCCGCCCATTAGGGGACACCCCCGGGCCAAGGTCGGTCGTTGACCCCTACCATTAATCATTTTCCTAACAAAACTTACAAAACTTCACCAAATTACCATGGAAACACGCCACCGCTTACAGTAGGACATCCACAACCCCACATCTAAATTGACAAAAATACCCCTCTACTGACCCCAAAATGTGCGACAGAAGTCACATAAATATTCTTTAAAACGACATTTTTGGTTTCAAGAAACGAATGGACAAATTACCCTTTGGATAAGGGGTGTTGTTGTAGCTTCCATCCTGACAATAGTGGGTCCAGAAAACGGGTAACAAGAAAAAGTGACAAGTCATTCTATAATCAGTTTTCTTGTGTTCATCTGACTCTGACCATTTACATTGAAAAAAGTCACGCATATTCCGGCAGCCGGAGAATATTACCACCATCAGATCAGTGCATTTACTAAAGAGCTCATGCAACTGCCGGAATGGGTAAATCTGAGAATACCCGAATTGCGTTGGGCGTTTTCGTCAAACGAAAATTTGAAGCATCGATTGACAAATTGTCAATTGAGTATTGATGTGAATCACGAGACTCTACTGAACAGTGAAAAATAACTAACCCCTCTGAGGTACTGACTCGTCACCGCCGGCCACAGTAAAAGTGAACATAGACGCCATTGAAAGTTGAAACTCACGGTTAACAACCGAAAAATGAGAAATACGAAATATTCCACGTGTACAAACCTCAGATCTCGCGGGTTTATTGAGTTTTGGGTCAGAGGATCTGCTGGACTCTTCACGGCCACCGTCAACTATGCCGGCACTTCCACCACAGCCGCCGCTGATGGAGGTGGCGCCGCTCCATGACAGTGGCGTTGTGGGACTAGCTCTGAGAGCTGGTTTCGTGGTGGAGTCAATTGCGACGGGCTTAGACCTGCGTTGACGCACGCTCCACTCAAGTAGCAAATTCGTCGGTTTACGAGCCACCGACGGCAGCGGGTAAGACTGTTTGAGCCGCATCAGCATCTCCACCACCATGACGTCATCACTCATGGCTGCTTCCACCCACTCCTCGTCACCAGTCATGGTTTATTGGCTTTCGCTTTATTATCTTATGGGGAAAGAAAGGAATATAGAGAGAGATGAAAAGGGGGAAATGGAATGGCGTTGGCAAAGAAGAAGAAAGGAAAATCTGATATAAAATTAGGGGACACGAGTTTCTATTTATATATGTGCGTATATGCATACATGCATTTGTGGTGAAAATCATTGTATTGTATTTGAGGGCTAGCGCGTGTATGTGTATTTTGATGACTTGGGCTGATTTTTCAAACAATAATCCTATTCATTTTTGAATTAAGGCCACTTTGAGCAACATTACATTTCAAAAATATATATATTTTTAAAGATTAATTTGATATCATTTTAATTACACACTATTCAATAAAATAATATTACACACAAATTCAAGACTTTTTCTTATTTTTTAACCACATATTTTCCATCAATAGACTATTTAAGAATACATTTTTACCAAAATAATGTGGCTCAAACACCCTCTAAACTTAAAAAAAAAATTGACATCCTCATTGATCTATACTCATATAGAAGTGAAACCCATCTGAATAAAAATAAATAAATAAATAAAATCATAACCCTATTGTGAGGGGTCTCTCGAAGAGGGTGTCAAACGCATGGCAAAATTGTTCATTTTTATGATCTAGCCACATTATACAATTAAGGATAATTGCAAGAGAAGCCCCAATTAATAGAAATCATCCAAATTATCAGTAGTTGACCAAAAAATTGAGCTCGACAACATTGTTAATATTTTTATAAATGGCAAAATAGTAACTTTCTATTTAGCAAAATAAGTAATTACATTAATTAAATTAAATAACCCAAAAAAAAGGGCAAATCTATATCTTCTTCTTTCTCTCATCCATTCCCCAGCCTACGCAGCCCCACCCTAACTAAAATCGCCATCTTCTTTGCTCCACGCCATTTTCTCAGCATAGTTTCCGATTCGGGCCGGGCCTTCTCTAACAACCAAAAATTTTAAAATATATTTTCAAACTCGCGAGCCAAGATCAACCCGTTTTCCTAAGCTCGGTTCCGCCGAGCCCGCGAGCTTTTTTACCACCATAATCATTACATGATTTATATATTCTATCAGCATGTCATCGTTGTTGAAGCCATCGGTTTGTAACAAAACTCCGTTCGACATGACGGCGATGGAGAAGCACCAGACATCAGCGAGCACCATTAGAGAGCATATTTAGTTTAAACCACGTCATGAAATAGGGTGAAATTTCAAAATATTTGGTCATATGTATTTTTAAGTCTGAAATTCATCCTGAAATTCATATATTAATGATTTTTTTATAAATTCACTAATTATTAAGAATACCTAAATTTTAAATAATTTCATTAAAATCTCAATTTTGGACACCTGAATTTTATTAAAATTCATTAAAATCTCAACTGAGCATACCTAAATTTAAAAGGACTTTTAAAATTCATTATAATTTTCATTGATGACATGTCCCTTAAAATCTCAATTGAATATGCCTAAATTTAGAAGAACTTTTAAAATTTATTACAATCTCCATTGGGGACACGTCCCCTTATTTATTGTTTGTGATCTTATCTAGAGTTTGATCGAGTCTTATTTTTTTTTTCCCATAATATGTTTTGTAATAATATTTTGATGGAGAAATAGGTAATTAAAAAATAAGGAAAAAATTTTGAGTTTGTACGTAATATTATTTTATTAAAAATATGTGATTAAAATAAGATAGAGAAATATATTTTAAAAATAATAAGACCAAATAAGTAACTAATGAGGATAAATAACATTAAGTCCCTATTTGATTCTCATTCTTTCCAAACATCTATTTTTCTCTCACTTCTTTTCAACCACACATTTTTCAATCAAATAATATTATATGTAAACCCAAAATTTTTTATTAAATTTTAACTATACATTCTTTATCAAACAATTATTTAAAATACATTATTTCTTGAAAATGAGAATTAAATATGGCCTAACTGTCGAAAAATTGTGGAAGGATTCTTTTTTTTTTTTTAGGTAATTCTTTTCAAACGTTGGCCCACTTAGAACACGTTGTAATTGCACAAAAGAGGTTTGCATTTATTACGGCCTATTTACTACTTTCACGGATAAAAAATTATGGCCCCGTTCAATTCCTATTTTTCCACATATAATCGTTATCAATCATATTTAATCATCATTTCTCATTCTACAAATATCTTTTTATTTGTATTTGGTATTGAGTCCTGTTTGGTACAATTAAATAAATAAATTAAATTTTAAGTTAAAGTCAATAATTAATTTTCATCGGATTATAATTATTCTTCCACACATTTATCAACTTTTATTGAAATTTATTAAAAAAATATTTAAAAAAAAAAATCAAATATGAACTAAATAAGATAATAAGTGCATCGCATTTTTTACTTTTTAATTGTTTGTGTTTTTTCTCTTCGAAAAACACATAAATAAGCTATATTGAACTAATTAGCTACAATATGAATTATGAGTTGGTGTGCACTTTGTATGGAAATTTATTTTTCTCCCGACTCAAGATAAATTAAACAAACTACTTCTCAACGTCCATGTCCATTGTAGACTCTTCCAAAAGCATGAATGAAAATGCCCCGTTTGGATGATTTTCATGTTAGAACTGCCCTTCTCAAATAAAAAGTACCCTATGTATTTTGAGCTTCACTTAATTGTTTCGCATTTATTCTTGGCACATAATGTTATCCTCTTAGGGATAAGATTAATGTACGAGTGGAGTAAAGAATATTAGGAATTATGGTGAGTACGAGTGAAAGTGTGGGGACCGTGATACCATAAGACCAAACATGCTTTGAGCGTCGAGGTGGACTAATCAAATCCATCGTTCAATCTTGTTACTTGTAAAGATGTGATTGATAATTCCTCCTTATACCTCTATACATTATTTGAAGAGTTTATAAACATTATTAACAATTATTCCTTACTAATCAAGATATGGTTAGAATGGATAATCCTAACAAGTGTGCTCAATCGTAAAGATGGGAAAATGGCAAATTTTAGTGACGGTTTCGATCATAACAAACAGTAAGAACCAATTTCAAATTTTGCTGCGATTTTAAGGACCAATTGTATATTAAACCAAATCCTAAGTTTTTGGTAAATTTCCTTTATAAACTATCTAAAACATGCTTTTATTTGCTCAAAATTTTGGATCTGTCACATTGTGGCCCTACGGTAGGGGTGGCAAAATGGCTCGGTGGCTCGGACCGCCCGGGCTCGGACCGTGAAAAGCCCGGGCCAGGCCCGGCTCGTGGCCCGGGATACCGAGCCAAGGCTCGGGTCGAGCCTCATTTTTGGACTCGGCCCGATCCGGGCCGGCCCGCGAGCTACGCGGGCCGACTCGTATCACGGAATTGTTTTGACTCGCGATAAAAAAAATGTAAAAAAATTAGAATAATACTGAATTTTTTTTTAAAAAAATAGAAAAATACGGGCCGGCCCGGGCTCGGGAAAAGCCCGAGCCGAAGCCCGGGCCGAGCCCCAAAAATTTCGCCGAGCTTGGACTCGGCTCGGCTCGGGCCGGGAAAAAGCCCGGGTCCTCCGAGCCCGGGCCTAGAATTTTGACCCGCGAGCCGGGTCGACCCGACTCGTTGCCATCCCTACCCTACGGTGTGCCTCTTTTAGATTAAAGACTGAAATTAATCTACTTTGCCACCACAATTGTCACTCTCGATGACATCGTCCTCATATGAGATGCGTGAGTTCCATGCGAATAAAATAATTCCAATCTCCATGTATGGTGTCATTCCCACGATCATCCATGATGATCGTCTAGCGTTATTATAAAGACTGCAAGTCTTAACCCAAATGCATGACAGAATGGGCCCATGTCCCATTTTAGTGAATTTTGGCAGTTTGTCTCACCCCTTTATTCCAAGTGCAGTTTTGTCATCTTCATCCATTTCCAATGGTTTCTTTCATTTTAGTATTTGTTTGGCCCCTATTTCTATCATAATTTTTTTTTCCTCTTATTTTCAACCACATAATTTTTTATTAAATAATAAATTGAAAAATTTTCCTTCTTTTTTAACCACATATTCTCCAAAAAAATACTATTTCAAATACTAAATTTGAAAAAAAAAATAAAAAAAAAAAAATGGGGAAACGAAGGCTTGTTTAGGGGATAATTGACAATTCGTAATTGAGCTAAATTTTATCATCTTCAGACAAAGCTATAGCACCATTCCTTCACTCCTGAATGGTTCAACGCAAGTGAGATATATCACTTAAGTTCTAGACCTGACGTATGAGTCACGTAGTTGTGGTGTTAATAGTGACGAACGTAGATATTTTAAGTTAGAGGAACACAATCAAACTTACAAAAAAAGTTGTAAAAATCAAGCCTAATATTTTTTTAATACTTCCAATATCCTTTTCTTAGATTTGAAACTAGAAAATATTTGGTAGCTCGTAAGAAATTTAATTAGACTGCTACATAACCCACTTTGAAATAGAAAGACGAAATTGCAGTGAATAAAATCAAGTTGAAAAAATCTAAAAGTTGGAAAATATTGTACCGAGTGTATGGACTTTATATTGACATGATTGAATCGTTTAATTTATATATTGTTCCACCAAAATCTCTTAATTCGTTAATAAAATAACTCTTGTTAAACATAGAATATAAATAAATAAATTTATTTCCTTTCAGTATTTAAGTATTTATATTTTGATATAATATTAAAGTAAACAACGATTTCGAGATCAAATTTTGGTGCCACCCATAATAAAATTATGTACAGTCAAATCATGACGAAAATTATATTAGACTTGAACTTGAGGGAGTATGTGTGAAAACATAATTTAAATAAATAAATGTAAACATAGAAATTTTAACTTTGAAACTCACATCATGATACGATTTCTCTTTAAATTCAAAATACTATATATATATATATATATATATATATATATATATATATATATATCGCATATACAATTTCTTAAAAACCATATATATCTCTTGAATCCATTATTACGTTCATTAGAAATTTGTTAAAATGATATATGAAGCTTTCATTGGGATAACAAAATATCTCAGAGAATTTTCAATCAGCAAATGAGTGAAAAAAATCAAAGCCGCGGTCCAAGTGGCCTTGTGCGGATGAAGCCACGCTTCAAGCGCAAAGTCAGTCGGTCCACCGTCCACATACTCCATAACACTTGGCAACTTCCCATTTTCCTGGGTTAAAGTTGAAAAATATTTTGATAAGACCATGTTTGTCTGAGCTTAAACATAAATAAAAGATACAATGGATTTTGTAAGTAACTCTTAATTTTACCATCAAAATAAATATATTACTTAATTTCAATCTTAATTAATAAAATATATCAACTTATAAGCAGGGACGGATCCAAAAATGAATTAAAAAAAAAAAATTAAGTCAGGCAAACTTTAACCGAATACATTAAACAAGCCTGTGTAAATAAAATGAGAGTAATGTTATTTAAATCTATCGATGTCCAATAGTAGTCAAGATGGTGGTGAGATTCGCAATAAATTTTTATTCAATGAAAACAATAAATACGAAGATTCACTATCACCTAAATTGATATTACAGTATAACATTTATTCATGAAATGAATATATATACTATTTATGTAGTGAATTAAATATGTGTAGCATTTATTTATGAAATGAGTATTTAATATGTAGTCCCTTTTAATTTAGTTAAAAATTAGATTTTCAATAGGTTTTGATAATAGTTAATGAAACGTGTAATTAAAAAATTGATAAAAATCCTATGTTGTGTAATTGAAAACAGGTTTAAAGAAAGCGAATTCTAGAAAATGAAAATCGAACCGAGGCTCAATGAAATAGCCAGGATGACTTGGCGTGAACTAATTAACTCGAGCAATGTAATAATTAATCTGAATTGAGTGAAAGTGAAGAATCATACCACTTGTATCAACTTGATATCCACTCATAGCAGATTTTAATTTAAAGTGAAGAATCATATCATTTGTTTATTAAAAATCTGTAAATAATTATTGTAGTATAACCAAAAAAAATTGTTTACAACAAAGAGCGTGGAGCTATCCATATTGGACAAATATAGAAATAAAGGTGATTAATTCGACGTCTGAACGAGGAGATTCATTCAGTAAAATAATTTTGTAGATGAATTTATATTTTTTTCCTACTTTAAAAATATACACTTTTCGGAAAAAGATATTTTTCATTTCCAAATCATATCTCCCAACCAAACATGTGTAAATCACGAGATCTTCAGTCCCTGTTTGATTTTTTTTTTCTTTTCTTTTCAATCACATATTTTTTAATAAAATAATATTACATGTAAATTCGATTATTCAAATTGTATTTTTTCTCCTCATTTTTTTATTAAAAATCTGTAAATAATTATTGTAGTATAACCAAAAAAAATTGTTTACTACAAAGAGCGTGGAGCTCGGTCTATCGGAAGATGGATCGCTCCATCCATATTGGACAAATATAGAAATAAATGTGATTAATTCGACGTCTGAACGAGGAGATTCATTCAGTAAAATAATTTTATAAATGAATTTATATTTTTTTCCTACTTTAAAAATATACATTTTTCGGAAAAAGATATTTTTCATTTCCAAATCATATCTCCCAACCAAACACGTGTAAATCACGAGATCTTCAGTCCCTGTTTGATTTTTTTTTTCTTTTCTTTTCAATCACATATTTTTTAATAAAATAATATTACATGTAAATTCGATTATTCAAATTGTATTTTTTCTCCTCATTTTTTTTATTAAAAATCTGTAAATAATTATTGTAGTATAACCAAAAAAAATTGTTTACTACAAAGAGCGTGGAGCTCGGTCTATCGGAAGATGGATCGCTCCATCCATATTGGACAAATATAGAAATAAATGTGATTAATTCGACGTCTGAACGAGGAGATTCATTCAGTAAAATAATTTTATAGATGAATTTATATTTTTTTCCTACTTTAAAAATATACATTTTTCGGAAAAAGATATTTTTCATTTCCAAATCATATCTCCCAACCAAACACGTGTAAATCACGAGATCTTCAGTCCCTGTTTGATTTTTTTTTTTCTTTTTTTTTCAATCACATATTTTTTAATAAAATAATATTACATGTAAATTCGATTATTCAAATTGTATTTTTTCTCCTCAAAATGAGAATCAAACAGGCGTTGAAAAAAAATTCTAAATACCCGCCAAGAGAAATTGAAATGTAATTTAAATTGATGGTATTTTTGTCAAATTTGATATCTCTGAACCCAGAAAAGGTATTTTCGTAATTTCTTCAGTTAATTAGGATACAAAATAAATATCATTATACGTGTCAGTTAATTAAAAACGACCCATAATCTAACGCCACATTCGGCGCTTGCATACTTGCTCGCCCACCCTCACACGTCCAGCGTGTGAACAAATAACTTCACTGTGCTTTAGTATTAATTGAGCGTGAACGTCACAAAAAGATAAGCGCGTTGGTCATGTCACATTTAACAGCACATAGCTTTTTGTGGTCTTTTCAACCCACTGGAAACCTCAACCCAACGGCCATTCTACCTCATATTTCCTCATAACTCCCTACAATTGGAATTATTTACGAGTATGCCATCGCCTCCATCTCCTATATAAACCTCGCTTCAGGTCTGCTTACGTTTGCCAAAATAAAGATCCAAAAAAACACTCTTTCTTCCTTTCTCACTTTTAGTATTTTTTAATTCTCAACGGTACAATCGATGGAAGCGTCGTCATCAAGAACCAGATCGCAAGGTACAACTCTGCACAGCAACTTCCAACGCTCGTTATCCCCATCGGGTCGGTTCTGCTCCTCCTCAATCTCCACCTCCTCCGCTTCATACGTGTCGACCCGTCCTTCTAGCCCGACCCGAGTCAATGTCTGCAGATCCGTTTCCCCTTCTCCCACTGTAAGGTTCTCTACCTCACACAACCGCTCAATCGCATCCTCTCATAACCGGTATGAAAATCGGAGTGCCCGTGCCCGTCAGTTCAATTCGGGTCCGAAGAAGACGTGCATGTGTTCCCCTACTACGCACCCGGGGTCCTTCCGGTGCAGTTTACACAAGAACAATAATCGGAGCCGTGGGTACAACAGTGATGGCCAGACGTCGTTTCGGTCGAGTCAACACTTGAATATGCGAAGATCGGCCATGACGAATTCTTTGGTGAGAATCGGAACCGTTGAAGGAGATTTAGTGAAGAGAGCTCTTGCTGCTTTGATTCGCCCGTCGTCACATCATCTCCGCCGCCGTGACGATTTCCAGCCCCGGCCAAGCCGACTCTCAATCATGTCAAAAGCTCAATAGTGAATTCTATTATTCGGCGTATGTTTTGTACAGTTCACTTGACGCGGCGAGTTGATAAGCCGTGATGGACAAGTGCGGTTGAACCGCGGTTTTGCAGAGGTTGAAGATACCAGTTTAGAAACCCTAGCTATGGAGTTATATTGTAGAAAACCATCTGAATGAATGATTTTACTTTCTTGAATTAGCTTTTATTTTATTTTATTTTTTTTCATAAAAGACGGTTATCAGAATTTGTCAATTAAAAATAACATGAAATTAATTAAATTAAATACTAGCTTAATTCAATAACAAATAGAAACAAACATGCTATCATAAATTTTCGAGTTGATTTCTTAATTTTTTATTTTATTTTATTTTTTGTTGGATGGGATTGTGATATTCGTATGTGGTTTTGCAATTATGCAGAGATATGCTTTTGCAAAATCTGGCATTATGGTTTTGGAATTTCAAGTTAGCGGGAAATCTGCATCTGGGATTTATGCATCAGCACCCTGTTTCTAATCCAAAAGGTGATTTGGGTTAACCTTCAATTTTTATTTTTTTGTTACTATTCTTGAATTTCTGTCTCTTTGGTTTATTTTGTCCTCTTTTACCTTTGTAATCACTTCTTTTAATTGCAGCTTTTGCAGGTATACCTGGGACTGGTGGGGCGGGTCGGGGCTGGGGGGGGGGGGGGGTCATGAAGGATGGCAGTAACTGACTGGATCTATGGGTCTGAATTGGTAAAACAGACAAGAAATTGATAAAAAAATTCACATACCTAAGGTTAGCTAATGTGAAGAAGAACTTTAATCATGAGACTATTAGAAACTATGTTATAAAGATCATATTCGAACATTGACTCGGAAAAGGTTTAAATTCCAAGGATCGAACCGATTCACCCAGGTCGAATTTGTGGTAAAAAGGAAAACAAAATTGTTGAGGGTTTCGATTTTAACTGATTGGTTCTTAGTGTTAATGAATGTTGGGCTGTGCTCATCAAGTATTTGACACCTTGTAAATCAAATAGCCCAATCGAGTATTTGACACCTTATAAATCAAAACTGTGCGAAAAACTTGAAAGGTCACCTAACTTTCCCTTAAATTTCAGTTGGCGATGACATTTGTCCTAAACTGATTACTAAAAATTTTCAATTTATTTCAGCTGCATCATCCTTTCAGTTGTCCGTTCAAATTTTAACGCGTGGATGATAGTTCTTTAAAGAGATGTGTTATGTGTACCGCGTGGGTTATCACACAGTTTGCCACATACACACATTGTGGGAGAAATATTTTTTTAAATAAGCGGGGTTCACTGCACCCATGTTTTGATAATTTGAATTAAATAAAACTGAACGATGTAAACGAGGAACTTATTTTAAATTTGTATCTCAGTAGTAAAGAAAGAAATAGTCTTAAGTTTAGTTTAATTCTGTTTTCATGTAAAGTTTCTTAAATTTAGTCCTTAGATTTATAGTTCTCAAACTAGTTAAAATTGAGCTAATTTAATCTTATCAGCTTTCACTTGTCAAAATACAAAATGACGGTGAGAGTTCTTCTAAAACTTTATATGAAAATAGGGATGGAAAGTTGTGTGAGCCATTCACAGGCTCAGCTCGCGTCCCGTCGAGTTATGAGCACGAACCAAACACTGAATCCCAAGTGCTGCTCACAAATTGAGGCTTGGGTTGGAGTTAAAAGTGCAATTTTGAGGGGAAAAAATAATAAAATGGTGAGCCGATCTCAAAAGGCAAGCTTGTGGGACAAGTTGCACTCAATTTCCTTTAGATGAGTCGGCTCGCTCCACAAGAAAATTTGAATGACTCAGTTCATCCCATTTAATACCTCTATATATAATTAAGGCGACAAATTAAGTAATGAATGTGGTGGAGCATAAATGGTGCGAGTTGATCAGGTGCTTGACTTGTCCTATTTAAAAACAATAAATATATATATATAGCGAGGCAGAATAATGAGGGTTGATCATGACGTGCAACAGTCCATGTTTCATGGGAGGGGAACATCCATTGCTTGGCGCTAGCCCCAACTTCTACTTATCATTCATTTTAGACCAAGGGGAGATGCTCTTTCTTAATTTACTCAACAATCTGACACCTTGTCTCAATTATAAGATTACTTCGGATTATTTTATTTTCAAAATTCAATATTCAGCTTTATTTATGTTGAGGGGGAATTACTCACCGGCAGCACCTGTATGGTGACCATTTTTCCCCCTTTTTTGCCACCGGCGAATGAAAAAACGCCAACTGTTGCCCTGTAAAAACCCTGTGAACTCCACCCTCTATTGTATAGAATCATAAATAACAAGCAATACAAGCCGAGAAACAGCTAGCAATAAATACGACACACGAGAAACTTGGAATAACAGATGATGAATAACTGATCATCATTCGTTGGGCGTTCAAAGTCATAAATATTAAGTCATGCCAAGGAAGCATATTTACGTTTCTTTCTTGTACCTTCTCCTGATGAACTTCGAGACTAGCATATATACATATCAATAGAAGCAATGCTTAGATTTATCTAAAAATCCTCCAACAGGCTCTACTGGGGCCTAAAAATGACCAGATTCGAGAGGTCAGTCGACTGAAGCTTCTTTATGTCACTGGCAGTCACCTTGCAGGACTCCATAGTCAATGACATCAAATTCTTGAGTGGTTTCAGCTGCTGCAGCCCAGCACTTGTTACCCGAGAATTTGAGACGTTTAAAGAGACCAGTAGCGTTAATCCTGCATTTATACGTGCAATTTAATCAGTAAGTTTAAAATTTTGATAACACCAGAGGCTGGCTATATGGATTAACACACTCAAAAAGTAGGACAAAGCAATGTACAATTCCCTTCCCAAAATATTCAAGAAACTTCAAATTGTTTACTACTGATGAAATAAGTAGGAGGAGATGAAGTAGTATAATTATCTTTTACCCTCTCGAGGGCTGTTACAGGCGCAATGCTCTAGTCTTAAGAATAGAATTCCAGTATATCGAGAAAATGAGAGTTGACTTGTTCAGTGTTAAGACCAGCAGAGAAATAAGTTGTGGAAGCAATATATTGAAAGATGGCTCTCTAGTTATTGTGTCAGTAGAATATAAGGAAAGAATATAAAGCATCAGTCTTCATATTTAATAGGCTACCATTAATGAATATTGTAATCAGTGGCGGACCCAAAATTTTAGAGCTGGTGGGTCCTAAAATGAAAGATATTAAAAAAAAAAAAATTAGAGTTTAAGGTAGCACAAACATTTATAATGATTAAAGAACTTGTGCAATTAAAATGATAGAAATTTGAAATACATATTATTTTTCATTCTTAAATTGCTGCAAAAATGAAAAAATTATTAACTCGGAAACACTCATCCAACCAATTGCAGCAGTAGGCTGACAAACTGAAATCAGAACTACTTTTTAATTGTGTTAGGCTGCTCGAAATCAAATTCAAATATGTAGACAAGAATTTCTATCCAATTTCGAGGTCTCAACCCATGCTATAAACATTTTTTTCAACAATTAGACGGATCTACTACAAGAAGTGAAAGTACTTTGTTGCTACTGGCAATTAACAACCTCACGAAGAACCAAACATACAACTAAACCAGCAAAACGGACAAAAGAACAATACCTTAATATCAAAACAAATCACTACCTTTAACAACTCTCTGAATTCAAATCTTAATTAACTAAAATTCATTTTCAAAGCCAGATTTCTGATTTTCCATCTAAATCTGTACTTATATTTAACATGTTATAATGAAAAATTACAGTATACTTTATAGATGTTATATCCCAAAATCTGTACTTATATCTAACATCTAATATGTTATATCCCAAAATTGTGAAGTATTTTAAATAAAAATAAATAAAAATTCTGGTTGGTCCTAGGACCCACCAGGTCCACTGGTGGTTCCGCCCCTGATTGTAATTGATAGTTACCATTTTAGTTTAAATTTTGGTCCTATATAATAAGATAACATCTCACATTGAGGGTCATCGAATCTTACTGAGTATATTTGACATGATATCAGAGCGGTTTTAATTTTATTTTGGGTTAAACTTGCAAGTTTCTGTTTTGAGGCCGTCGTCGGTTAAAATTTTACGCAATCAAATCTACTTCAGGGCCTTCGTCAGAAATAAACGCAAGAATAGAAATCCAACAAAAAAAAAAGGAGATTATGGCCTATTTAATGTTGGAATAGTGGGGATGGTGGCTAGCGGTTGCTGGTATGGAGAGCAGGTTATTGACAGCAGAAGGAGCGACAAGGACATCATATTGTTGAACACGCAAGATGACTTGTGGAATTTGATTATGGCGTTTCTAGGCAGAGGATGTTAGAACCGGATAAAGCTAGGACCCACCAGGTCCACTGGTGGTTCCGCCCCTGATTGTAATTGATAGTTACCATTTTAGTTTAAATTTTGGTCCTATATAATAAGATAACATCTCACATTGAGGGTCACCGAATCTTACTGAGTATATTTGACATGATATCAGAGCGATTTTAATTTTATTTTGGGTTAAACTTGCAAGTTTCTGTTTTGAGGCCGTCGTCGGTTAAAATTTTACGTAATCAAATCTACTTCAGGGCCTTCGGCTTGCATAGGCAGAAGGCACTGGGGGCAATTCAAGTTCTTTTGTAGAAATAAACGCAAGAATAGAAATCCAACAAAAAAAAAAGGAGATTATGGCCTTTTTAATGTTGGAATAGTGGGGATGGTGGCTAGCGGTTGCTGGTATGGAGAGCAGGTTATTGACGGCAGAAGGAGCGACAAGGACATCATGTTGTTGAACACGCAAGATGACTTGTGGAATTTGATTATGGCATTTCTAGGCAGAGGATGTTAGAACCGGATAAAGCTAGGACCCACTAGGTCCACTGGTGGTTCCGCCCCTGATTGTAATTGATAGTTACCATTTTAGTTTAAATTTTGGTCCTATATAATAAGATAACATCTCACATTGAGGGTCACCGAATCTTACTGAGTATATTTGACATGATATCAGAGCGGTTTTAATTTTATTTTGGGTTAAACTTGCAAGTTTCTGTTTTGAGGCCGTCGTCGGTTAAAATTTTACGCAATCAAATCTACTTCAGGGCCTTCGTCAGAAATAAACGCAAGAATAGAAATCCAACAAAAAAAAAAGGAGATTATGGTCTATTTAATGTTGGAATAGTGGGGATGGTGGCTAGCGGTTGCTGGTATGGAGAGCAGGTTATTGACGGCAGAAGGAGCGACAAGGACATCAAGTTGTTGAACACGCAAGATGACTTGTGGAATTTGATTATGGCGTTTCTAGGCAGAGGATGTTAGAATCAGATAAAGCAGAAGTTAGCGGTGGCAAAAAAGCTTGTGGGTTTGGTCTGCGAAAAGCCCGATCGGGCTCGTCTCACGAGCTAGAAAATATATAAATTTTTTTAAAAAAATATTTGGTAGGAAGTGAGGAAAAACGGGTCGGCCTAGCTCGGAAAAAGCTCGAGATGAAGCTTGGGCCGAGTCTATTTTCACTAGACGAGTAAAAGCTTGGCTCAAAAAAGCCATATCTCGGGCCCGAACCTCAAATTTCGACTCGTAAGTTGGCTCGATTCGGCTCGTTGACACCCCTAGTAGAAGTCGGTTGTGGAGGGCGGTTAAAATATAGTAATAATTGTTGGTGGTGAGTGACAGCGGAAGAAGGTGCATGGTGGATATTGGGTAGGTCGGCTCAGGTACGAGTTCAGTGGTGATTTTCCAGTAATTGGGTTTGTTTACTGTGTTGGTAATTTTTGGCAGTGAATCAAAATCTTACTTGGTCGCAACTCCATCAAAACCCAGTGGTGCAAAGGGAAGCAAGAAGAAACAGGTTGACGTTGGGAGGTCTATCGGAGGTGAGAACTGGTTTTGTTTTGCATCGATGAGCAGTTGGGAGCTACCGGCAATGGTTGGCGGCAGGGTAATTCAAGTTTCTGGAGAAGATGGAGTTGGTCAAGTTGGTGGTTCTAGGTCTTTTAGGCTAGATCTGTGAAGAAGTGTATTAAGCTAACGTTTATGGTTTGGGTTGATTTATGTTGTTGTACCTGGATTAATGGACTGCTTATGGGTTTTTTTTTTTTTTTTTTTTTTTTTTTTTTTTTTTTAAGTTTACAGTAGGTCTGATGTTTTTTAAAGCTGCGCTTGCTAATGTGTAGTTGTGTGGGTTGAGAATTGAGTATGACTATCTTCGTTTTTGAGCAATGCTTCTAATAAATTAAGCATTTTGTTCAAATTGCTTCAGTAAATACTCTATTTGGGATTATTCCTATCAAGTTTGAATAACTCGTTGAAAATAAAGGTGAAACTACAATAATTACAAGTCAATACCATGTTGCTAGTTGTGTGGACTGAATTTGTGTGAGCTATTTTGGTTGAGGAGGAAAAAGAGACATGGAAGTGCAGATCGTCGAGTTTTGGTTGCTAGGGTAATAAGTTAGAATTTTGGATTCTTTGAGGAGGGTCATCTTTGATTTTATTTTTATTTTTAATGTAGGTTTGTTTTGTAATATTTCTTCTAACTACATCATCTTGACCAGCGATATAATGTTTAATTTTTGATCGGTGCATTGGCCGTTAAAGCTTTTTTCGGAACACGAATTATGTGTTCGACTGCATTTTGTTGACGGATGAGCTACTGTGTGTGTCGGCATATTTCGTGAATTTCTTTTAGAAATTCTTCTTAGGGTGAGCTCCGTGGAGTAACTTTGTAGTAGTTTTTGGTTGTTTCTGCAATATTTGTTGATTTTGGTCTCTCATCGTCACTATTTTTCGTACATGATTGTTGTAATTTGGGTCTCGTCTTTGTGGGCACAAGCATTGTCACCGCTTTCATTTCATAATAGCAAATTAATGTTTTTACCCACATCAATTTGAGGGGAATGTCAATAAAATACAAGGAAAGAATATAAAACATTAGTCTTCATATTTAATAGGTTATCATTAATGAATATTGTAATTGATAGTTACGATATTTAATTTTGATTTTGATTCTATAATGAGAGAACCTCTAATATTGAAGGACATCTAATTTTATCAAGTATCATTGAGCATATTTGACAATGTTATCAGATTTAGTGGCATGTTTGGTGATGTGAAATAGACAACACTAGACAAAATTAAGGAAAAAAAAGAGAAGCTAAAATCTTGTCAATGGTATTGTCCAGAAAGGTCGAAATATGTACCAACACGTGCAATAGAAGAAAAAAAGTGAAGGATGAAGGGAGACCAGAGAATAACGAGTTGGAAAGGGAACCACATAACATATGAAATATATATATATATATATATATATATATATATATACTAGTCAATCGCACATGCAATACACGTGCTGTAGTGTAGTTGACTACTTAATAATGTGGAGTGATTTTTAGTAATTTTACACAAACTAATTTTAAGCTGTAGTGCATGAAAATTAATTAAAAAAATTAGAATATATTATTGTAAATATTTTTTGTTTTCTTTGTGTGATATAAGTAAGTAAAGCAAAAAGTTTCTCCATAACTCAGTATGTCCAATATCAAATTTTAAAGAATCAAAATTATAATTGAACATAGCTTTTCAGATATCAATGTCAAATAGGAGAAAAAAGATTTCATCTCTACATTCTCACCATTCGATGCAGCAACATTAAACTTTTTGCACAACTTATTTGTTGCTTCTTCAAACAGGCAAATCATTTTAAGAAGAAATTGCTACGCGCAATTTTGAAATCATATGAATGGCAGAATAAGAAGGATGTCAAACAAAATCAAACGAATGATATTCAATATGGTAATTTTTTTATTTTTTGCAATTGGAACAAATTCTAAATTCAATGGTAAAAAAATATGACCCTTTACTTGACAATTGCATGAAAAATAAAGCCAAATAAATGATATTCGACATGTTAAATATTTTTTTTAATTATTTGACAATACGAATAAATTCTAGACACAATGGTGAAAAAAATTATAACTTTAATGGACAATTTCTATATATAAAAAAACATAATTAAACGAATACCAAAAGATTCAAAATTTTCAGGTGAAAATTTTTACCAATTAAATACAATTAATTGACAATTTTCGATAAAACAAATTCTAAGCAATTCAATTCAATTCCCTATAATACATTTTCTTTCCACCTAAATTTCACTTTTGCAATTAAACGGACTCTTATAGTTATTTCTCATATCGTTATTCAATCTCTTACTTTCATAAATTGTTCGGTTACCTGCTGATTTAAATTATATATTTACTTTATTTATTGGCATAATTATCATTGCTTAATCAATTTTATTAAACCATATTTTCTGTTATTAAAAATAAATCTCTTTTAAAAAAATTATAGAAGGGATATTCAGTAAAAAAAATTCTTTTATCCTTATTGAATAGAAAAAAAAAATTAAATTAAATTAGTACCGTAACGGGTTTGAGCGAACTCTGAAGAGAGTGAATACTATTTTGAAATTTTATAATTTATATCAAAGGATATTCACTAATGGTAAATAATATCTCATTTTACACCAACACTTGGGAATAATTACCTGAAAATAACCAATATTTGTTTTTGCAAATCCAGATTTCATCTTAATTTTACTACATTTGGACAGGAAAAGCCAATTTTTAATGAGTGAAAGTACGAAACCCTAAAATTGTCTTGTTCAATCGTTTACCAGCAAAACCTAACAGGCTAAAACCCTCTCAATAGTCCCTGCCTCCTCTCCGAAACCTTCTCCCAAGTCCCACCCAGTTTTATTTTCCATCTATACTGGTTTACTGATAATTTCAAAGGTGAAAAGAGGGAAAAAGAATGGAGGTGGAGAAACTGTACTCTGCTTGTGCTGTTTTGCAGAGGATGGCGGGCTCTGTGGTTCTTGGAGCAGTTTTTGCTGCTCAGAATTCTTTTGTTTTGCTTCTTTTCTTGGTACATTCTGGTACCCTTTACTCTCTAGTGTTTTTTTTTCTTCATTTCTTGAGTTTTGGGTTTCTTTCACATTTTTACTAATGGAAAGCTCTGCTCTAATTCCTGTTTGTAATGTTGCTTTTTTACTTTAGCCTTTATTTTCTGGTCCGTTTAGAATGCTCTGTTTGATGGGTGTGAGATTTCCAAGCGAAGTAGAATCTATATTTTAATTTATATATTTTTATGTGAATATCATCTTGCCCAGGTTCATAGATTTGAAAAGCTATGCTCCATTAAAATGAAATTACTGTTTGGTTTAGTTAATTCTTTTTCCTCATATAGCTTAGTGAATTTTGGTACGTGGCTCTGTATGTATAAATTTCAAATTCTGATATGTATAATGGTTTGAGATATAGATGAAGATTGAATTGTGTCTATTTCCTGATTCAAATGACTTTGGGTTTCCACTGGTTCCAAAGGCCAAAACCTGGAGTAGTTGGTCCAGTATTTCTAGATATAGATGCAAGAATGGCTTGTGGTAATAAATCTTCTTTGACTTCTTTAAAAAAAGAGTCGATCTTATTTAAGATACAAAGGATTAAAAGGCATGGGATTGAACACATGATATGGACTTGCATAGAGAACTTCAACAATTGCATTCGATTCTTCTTAGATGCTCTGTATGTGTGTGTATATCAATAATGTACATGTTATTTATTAAAATATTGTTTATCACATCATTGATAATATGTCTGTATATAAACTTACACACAATTTTGTGCATAAGATGATCTTATATTTCCATACTCTTTTACAAAAGTTCAATTGTGCATTAATTTTTTATGTCCGCTCCAAACTTTCGGGAGATGAGCAAAAGGGATATGATTTCTAGTGCTCCCAGAGTATGGAAACTTAGTAACCCTTGCCACTAAATTAATTAATATGTGCGTTATCTAATTGGGACCCAGACATGCCCATGTCAATTTTATAGTGTCAGGGAGTACTAAGTTTTCATATTCCGCGAGTACTAGAAATTGTCTTGGACGAACACGTCTGATATATGCTTGTTGGAGAAGTATTTTGCATGTATAGTGAACTGTCTGAAAAGTAAATCGTCTGATATATCCCTGTTCACCATGAGCATTTTGCCCTCTTGGAACTACTCAGCCTTCTTAGTATGATGGTCCTTTTTTGAAATCTTTCATAAAAAATAATTAGCTTATGAGGGAAAATGAGAAGGGAGTTTTCTTCACCAAACTTTACGGATTTTACTTAAGAAATACCTCAGGCATGCAAATGATAGAGGCAGAAGTATTTGTTTGTTAATTTATTTCTTTCAAGTAGAGTGATATTCAGATTCTGCCTTTTTTTGTTTGGCACCTTGCTCAGACTGAAACTAGTCAAAAGTGAGTCCTATTGGGCTTATGGTAGTGGTACCTTGTCATTGCAATCTTTATATCCCCACAATAAGATTAAAATGAAAACTTCTTGTGTACATATTGGTCTGGGATAGTTATCGATGTATTTTAATAAGCTTTCCTTTTTTTTCCTCAGAGCGGAGCTTTACCTTGTGATATTTATGTGTTTCCACATCCATCAGAGATGGAGAAGAGGTATGTGGATTTTTCTTTTTGAGCTTAATTTTATTTTACATTACTTGTCAGAGAAAAAAAAAATGAAAGGAAAAACAACTTATCATTGGATTGTCCGATTCCATCTGCAGATTCCTCTTTGGACACCTCAAGGTGGATGTAATGTCAGTGGAAAGCCAGAATTTGGGTGAATGTGTTGATGATGAGGATGAGGACGATGATGACGACGAAGATGAGGACGATGATGATGACGACGACGACGACGAGGACGAGGACGAGGACGAGGACGATGATGATGATGATGATGACGACGACGACGACGAAGATGATGATGATGATGGAGAAGGGAGCGATATGGATTCTGATGATGAGGTTCAGACTAATGGAGATGGAGGCGGTGGCGGCAACGACGACAGCAGCGACGATGATGAAGATGACGATGACGATGAGGACGACAGTGACAAGGAGGAAGATCAACGGCCACCAAAGAAGAAGAAATGAAACATTTTTCCAACTTTATTTTTCAATAATTCAGTTGAACTACAATTTAATGGGGTTTTTCATGTAGCCAGTAGGATTTGTTTTGGTATTTATTATGAAAACGAACATTTCAGTTTATTTGGTTATTGTGTAACCTTGGGAATCTTTAGTTATTTATTTATCTTAATCTATAACAATCATATGTTGTCATGGATCAATGTTATTTAGGGCCCGTCTGGGAGAAATTATAATCTAAATTATGAGCAATTTTTCTATCGTTGTCGGCTGCATATGTTGACTTCTTCACATGATAAGTATCACAACGGGGCCACCAACGGTCATAAAATTGCTGTAAATCTCCTCCAAACATTGCCTTAATGTTCTCTATTTAGAGGATTTCTCGTAATTCTTACTGTCGCTTATTGTGGTGATTTTGAATTTTTTTTTTTTTCCCTCCAGTTTAAAAGGCAACCTCTTTAGCATCGGCCCTTGCGGGCTCTGATATTTATCCATTGGCCGAATTTCACTAGATTAGCTAGGGTTCACCTAGTGATGCAATATGCTATGTGGAACAACAGAATATTAAGAAGAATAAAAGCATCTCCAATAAACTTCTAAAAAGAAGTTTCTCTCTATTCTAAAGAGTCAACTCTTAAAATTTTGCTTCAAAAAACTATTTTAAAATAGAGAATTAGTTTGACTTTTCAAATTTAGAGAGTTAAATTCACTCTCTATAATTTAATGCACCGAAACTATTTCAATTTTCAATGTAAAAAAATAATATAATAATTTTAAAAAAAGCTAGTAAAAATAAAAAATAATTTTTTTAAAGTAGCAACATTAAGTGATAAAAATAAATAGCTTCTTGAAACATTTAAAAAAATTTGCTCTATAAATTTATAAATGTTCTCTAAATTGTTAAATATGTCCTTTAAAAACAGAGTCTCTTAAAGATCCTCTAAAAAAGAAATGAAGATGGAGAAGAAGAAGAAGAAAAAAACATTCGAAAGAGTATAGAAGAATTGAAGGAAATCCCAACAATTTGGAATTCGATGTTTAATAATATAGTTCCAGTCCGAGTTGACGAAGTTTGCCACGACCTTGGGTAATGCATCTCAAAAGCCCCAAAAAAACAATCCCAAAATTCTCTCTCTAAATTGCAAAATAAAATATTCTATTTTTTAAAAATAGAGAATCTCTTTAACATGCTCTAAACCTAATACATTATCCATAAACTAGAAAAACAGTAGCAAGTCTAGTAATAAACAATTTCACAATAAACTTACGATGCAAAAGGACGAAGACATACAGCAAAACAGTGCTAAAATTGACAACATTCTTTCTGAACCCCACCAAAATTTAAATTCTGACGTTCTTCAAACAAAAAAATAATAGGGTTATAGTGAATAAAAGAAACTAATCGTCCTGAAAATTTGATCTTAGCTCTCCTATGACAAGAACGCACATTCACACCATTGCACTTATCCTTACAATTATCATCATCATCAGCAATAAAACCTCAGTTACAGGCTAGCTTAAAACATAGAGAAGAGTGGTGAGATGACGTTATTTCTCCTAATTTCCTGGCATTCGTCGCTCAGATCTTAAAAAGCAGACCACCATGAGTGGCAAAGAAGGGAGCAAACACAAGAGACTCGACTGCCATGAGCTTGATAAGAATGTTGAGTGATGGACCTGAAGTATCCTTGAGAGGATCACCAATGGTATCACCGATAACAGCTGCTTTGTGAGGTTCAGATCCCTTCGGCCCAAGAGTTCTTGCATGCTCGGAAGCACCGGCCTAATAAAATAAGAAATATATATAAAAGTAAACTACACCGCTCCACTATCGTTGCATGAGAAAAGAATGAACTTTCATCTTTAAACCATGCAATTACCTCAATATACTTCTTGGCATTGTCCCATGCACCACCAGTGTTCGATGCAGATATTGCTATCTGTAGGAATACCGCATAGGAAAGAAAAGAGAAAGATCACGATAAAAGACATCAAAAACGAAAATTATTTTCAAAACATCCATTGTGAACGGAAATGGAAACTTATACCTGGACACCAGATACAAGAGAACCAGCAAGAACTCCAGAGAGGGTCTCGACTCCAAAGAAGATTCCAACAATGAGAGGTGTAAGCATGACAAGGGCACCAGGGGGAATCATCTCCTTGAGGGAGGCATCAGTTGAGATCTTCACACAGGTGGCATAATCGGGCTTGGTGTGACCCTCCATCAGACCAGGAATAGTGTTGAACTGCCTACGAACTTCCTCAACCATTTTCAAAGCTGCACTACCCACACTCTTCATTGTCATGGCGGAGAACCAGTAAGGAAGCATTGCCCCAACAATCAACCCGATGAAGACCTTAGGGGTCAAAACATCAACAGTAGAAATTTCTGCTCGACTCACAAAGGCACCAAATAGTGCTAATGACACAAGTGCAGCAGATCCAATGGCAAATCCCTAGAAAAAAAAAAACAAGGTTTACAACTCGAGACAAACAGCCAGCACGTGCAAATTAAAACCACCATGAAGTAACAAATACCAAAGCTCGGACAGAGGAGCAATATACAATTGTAATGTAATAGACGCAAATGATGCCAACCCGTTTACATCAAGGATATAAGGGCACATTGCGCCTTTGATTATCTGATTATAACCACAGAATTTGAGGACAAGAATAAAGAGAGGAAACATGCAAATACCTTTCCAATAGCAGCAGTGGTATTCCCAGCAGCATCAAGTGCATCAGTTCTCTCACGAATTCGGTGGCTCATTCCAGCCATCTCAGCAATTCCTCCAGCGTTGTCACTAATGGGACCATAAGCATCAATAGCCAACCCAGTGGCAATTGTGCTAAGCATTCCAAGGGCAGCCACTGCAATACCATACATGGCAGCGAAGGTGAAACTAACAAAAATACTGATAGCAATGGCAAAAATAGGAATGATGACTGATTTGTATCCCAGTGCGAGGCCAAATATGACATTGGTAGCAGCACCAGTTCTGCAGGAATCAGCAACATCTTGCACAGGGCTGGAGGGCAAAATGAATAGGATAGAAGAAATCAGATTCTAGCAAGAATACTGATGCTATAAAAAGAATGAAGGGATCAAGTGACACTGTTGCATGAAGACAAAAAATAGTTATATTCACCTGTAAGCATTGCTGGTATAATATTCTGTCACGAATCCAATAATAAGTCCAGCCCAAAGCCCGACGCACACACACAAGAATAGCTGCCTGTAAAGCCACAACGTGTAAAGTCCCCAAAAAATAGGTAACATGAATTACACATCAATGGTGCTTTTATTTGATGAAATGAATGCATATGCAATGAAGGAACAAAGCTTAAGTAACACAAAGCCACATTAAGTAAACAGGGAACAGGTACTGAAAAAGTTATACATATGCAGATAAAATATTAATGATGCTTTATCGACGAAATGAATGCATGAGCAAAAAATCAAAGCTTACCAGTTCTTCACAACCTTTTGAGTACCGAAATTGAAAATTGTGAAGGATGATGGCAGGCAAGTCCAGGTAACAATTGCGATTCCCACAGTCATAAGAACAGTGGAGATAATAAGCTGATTTTTCAATGCTGGCTCAATTTCCTTCACAGCCTTAATTTCAAAAAAGTCAGTAGCAAAAAGGGTGGTAATTAAGCAAACTAGGATTCCCATGGAACTAATAAGCAGTGGGTAACACATTGCAGTGAAGTCATGAGTCAATCCGAAAGAGGAGATGGAAGCCACCACAAGAGCAGCACATGATGATTCTGCATATGAACCGAATAGATCAGACCCCATTCCAGCAATATCCCCAACATTATCACCAACGTTATCAGCAATCACCTGCAGCAGACAAAAATTAAATCCATTACAACAAATTCTCTGGCCAAAGAAACTTCAGGAAATCATTGTATCTTACAGCTGGATTCCTGGGGTCATCTTCTGGAATGTTCCTTTCAACCTTCCCAACAAGATCAGCACCAACATCAGCAGCCTTGGTGTAAATACCTCCTCCTACTCTCCCAAAAAGAGCCATGGAAGATCCACCGAGACCATAGCCAGTTATTGCCTCGAAAAGGCCTTCCCAATCGTCACCATAGTACAGCTTGAAGAGATTGATGGTAATGTATAGCACCAAAAGGCCATTTGCAGCAAGGAGAAAACCCATGACTGCACCAGATCTGAATGCGGTAATGAAAGCTTTCCCGACACCCTTTCTAGCTTCCAATGTAGTTCTTGCATTTGCATATGTAGCAATTTTCATCCCGAGAAAACCAGAAATGACTGAAGTGATAGCACCAAGCAAAAAGGATAAGGTGCTGAAGATAGCAGTTGCAAGAGCTGGCTTGCAAAATTTTTCCTTGTCATAGGTGCAAGGCTGGCTTCTTGTGCTGAAACCCTCCACAGAGCCCAGGAACAAAAAGATGAGAATTGCAAAAGCAACCATGAAAATACCAACATATTGATACTCCGTAAGTAAGAAAGATGTTGCACCTGTTACAACCAGAAATTGTAGATCAGTAAAACATAAATATCCATAGAACCCAACCTTATAGTTGGCAAATTGAAACTAAAAACAATGGGAATATCTGCACTTATGACAACTAAAAATCAAAAATTCCTTTTCCATCAAATTTAAAAAACAGCTACATTAGTAAATTAACCTTTTTTTCATCACACACAATGTTGGTAAAACCGGTATTGAAACCGGTGGGTCAATAGCAAGCCGGTCCAGGTGTGGAGTTGGGCCAATTTGCAATCCAACCGGTCAAAATAAAGTCAAACCGCTAATTTTATGCGAAATCAGTCTGGATAAAAAATGCGAGCATGGTTCATAATTGCGTTGGCAGGGAACCGAACAAGGTTCTTAGATCTTTCAAAGAAGACCTCTTTCCATTACACTATCATTGATTTTGTTTAGAAATATAATTTTTTATACTCGTTCAAATAAGATTTTAATATTTGATTTTTTAAGTGTACATAACGAATTAGATATTTAACTTATGTTTGGTTTATATTTATAAACACTCAAGCAACTTTTTATCCACAAATTTCAAAGGACCCGCAAGTACTACCGACTTATCAATAGCTCATTTTTATCAATTTATAATTTAAACCGCTTATCAACACTTCCCGAATGTGCTTTAAGATAAATTACATTTTTCACAAAGTAGAAATTCAAGTATGCAGATCATAAAATATCAATTCACGAAAATAGTTGTAAATCAAAATATTTGTTTCTCCATGTATCATAATAATGTAACGTTAATAATTTAAAAAACATTAATAACGTGTTTTAATAAAATCAAAATATTTAAATTGATGTTTATACTTTCAATTAAAGAGATATTGTTTAAATTCATTCGGGTCAGTGGCCAAATCGAGCATAATAACTATTATCACATAAAAGCAGCAGAACCAAATTTGTCAAAAACTCATAAGCATGGCTAGGCTTAAAAATAAGTGAAGGTTAATATCTTCGAAACATACTTGGATTATTTTAAAATATTTAAGTAAAAAAGTTACTTAGAGCATGTTTAGAAACAATTTAAATAATAGATAGATAGAAATGACTCACAAATCCGTAGATAGCATTGTGGGTGCTCGAAATATATGGATAAAAGGTTATTTAAACATATATACAATATATAAACATGAGCCAAACATCTTACACCCTTTTTCTAGAAAATTATTTATTTTTAATAAATTACTTATTACCTATTAGTAAACTTTTTTTAGCCAAACATGCTCTCAGAAGTGTAAGAACTTCAATTCCAAAAAAATTATTTACATATAATTACACCTATTGGCTATTCCCACTGACAGCACTCTTGAATTATTCTTACTCTTCAATTAAAACAATTTTATGACAATAAAGAAATAAAAAAGGACAATAATAAGTCACCCCCGGTTCCCAAATATGGTACAATAAAAAATAACGTGTGCCAGCTCATTTATGTCATTATTAAACTCCAACGACGTTTTCGTCACTCATTCTTGCGTACAAGAAAACCCTAAACCCCCTCCCCTCTTCAACAAAATTCCAACTATTATGGTTAAAGATCAGAGTTATGCTATATGTACACAATGATATACATAATAGTCTACACCTCCCTCACATGGAGGAGGCCCACACATAATAAAATATTTGTGAGTCCATCTCCATGTGAGGGAGGTGTAACCTATTATGTATATCATGAGGTGTACAAGTAGGTTTATCCTAAAGATCAGGATTAAAATATCTCATTTCTTGCTCAGTTTATTTTGTTTAGATGCGGTATAAATTTAAATACGTAAAAGATAACATACGCAAATAATAAAAAATAAAAGTCGGGCTTCTTGGAGAGGGCGGAATAGGAATTTTGCCATTCTATAAATATATTAATTAATTAAAATAGAAAATAAGAGTACAACTCGAGATAGGAATGGGACATTTTGCCACCTATTGGCGAGGGAGAAAATCTCTGGAGCAGTTACTTCAAAAATGGTTTCAAATAAAATAATATCAGAAATAAATAAAAGAGTATTATATATAGAAAATAAAAGTATAAAATCATATATTATAAAGACACTTCTACTCAAACAATTAAATGAAGACACTAACTCATATTGGGAATGAGTAAATTATAACAGCTCAAACAAAAGAAAACGATATTGATAAAAAAAAAAAAAACTTATTTTTCACAGCTTAATTCAGCTAAATAAGCATTCCTTGAGTTTCTCTAACAAATTTAAGATTAAAAGAATATATATTAATATTATTTATAAATTAAATATCTACTTCGAATCTTTAAAAAAAACACAAACGCATTCTAATTTTTATATCGCATATAGATTTAAAATCAGATCTGAATAAGTTGTAGAGAGATCTGGAGAAGTCAGTATAAATTCTAACCCTCGGAGATGGCGTTCTGAATGTCGGCGCACTTAGCGACGACGTTGTGGTCATTGATGCCTTCCTCTTCCTCGATCAACAAATCGTTGTATCCATTCTTGCCGTTGTTGCTGCTGGGAGGCGACGCAGCATGTTCCGGCGAGACCTTCACGCGCGAGACAATGAACCACTGCACGAGCGAGAACACTATACCAATAACTGCACACACCGGGATCACTATCTCCGTCCCCAGATCTGACAGCAGCGCCGACCCCATTCTTGCCGGAAAATGTTAAATAAAAATATTAAAAAAATAAAAGAAAATGGAAGTGAGTCAAAAATTTGGTGAGAAAGTGATTCACGGCTATATGGAGGGTTTGGGAAGTGTGAGTTAAGCGAACATTTATAATACTCGTAGGTAAGAATCCGATGATTAGGTGGAATACTACAGTGTGATAGGACCTACGAAAGGTTATGGACCAACAATTTTTTTTCCGTCATTTTTGATGGGTAGGCTTTATTGCTCAATCATAAAAGTCATCAATTAGTTAGTTTAAGTGTGAAGGAAGTTTGTGGGATATTTGTTTGTTATTTTAATTTTAATTTAGGTAAAAATATATTAGTGCAGCATGTGTTGTCCTGTGCAAAAGGAACATGATGACTCGATGTTATTCTCACTTTCCTCCGATTTATTATCAATAGAATGTTAAGGGTTCTAAACTTAACGATAATAAATAGAGTTGAACTCGTTACGAGACTTAACTCAACACTTTAAAGTACGAACGTGTTCTCAAAGTAAATAGCCACTCGATTGTTCACTATAATTCATGAAATCTCACTCCTCTTTTTCAATATTGAATTATTGTTTGGTACACATTTTCATTATTCTACTCATTTTTAACCACACATTTTTTAATAAAATAATATTTTTCATCACATCAATAATTTTTCATTCTTTTACAACCACATATTCACCATCATATCAATAAAAAAAAAATACATTGTTTTCAAAATAATATGCATCAAACAAGGGCTGAGTAACAATTTCAGATCCATTTCAAGTATGACTACATTAATCATAATTAGTAAAATTTAACATACTAAACCCCTGCTTGAGCCTCATTTTTAGGTCAAAATGCATTTTAAAATAGTATTTTATTGGATAATGTACTGTTAAAAAAAAAATTGTGCGTAAAAATTATTTTATGGGACAATGTGTGGTTGAAAATTAGTTTTAAAAAATAATTTTTTAGAAAAATGAGGGCCAAACATAGGCTGAATATGTTGACAGATTAAAATTTGGGAATTGGACATGGGCATGGATGTGAGGAGATCTGACAAAAAAAAAATTAAAGAGAACAACGATAATAAAAAGAATAGAGCTTAATTTTCTTTTTTTACTATGATGCCATGATGATAAGTAAGGTTGTGAGTGAGGGACCCAACTGAGTTGAAGTAGTAGTTCATGTTCTTGATTGATTCCCCCATCTTTCTCTTTTCTTGTTAATTTCTTGATTCTTGCCAGCTTTCCTACTCTTTTGGTGAAAAAAGTTTAGATGCCTTGTCTTATCGAATGGAAAGAGGGAGATTTTGGTACCATTAACCTTTCTCAATTATACATCTAATCACGCAAGGAAACGAGAGAAATATATCATTTATCCAAAATATTGTGAAGATTTGAAGTCGATAAGTTTCATTTTTATATTGATTTTGTTGATCCTTGAAATCTTCATTTTTTACCAACAAATTAATGGCAAGCACGATTAATTAAAATTGAATTTATTGTCATTTAATACAAGTGGACTTTTTTAAATGCTTAATTAATTTTTTTATTCTACCATTCGGATGCGAAATTGAAAATCAGAAAGGTGAAGGTGCGTTGTCTCCAGTGGACTTGCCAACATCCAAGAACAACCCTGTTTATAGAATTATATATATTTTCTGTAAGGTAGGATTTCCGGGTTCTTGACCACGCTTGTGTTGGATGGAGTGCAGCCCTGTCATTTGGATAAAATCCTGAGCCCAGCCCTAACACGGTGGGAAAACCCTAAAATTCTTTTGGATCATGTTATACTTACGGATTTTTTTGGCAGAATTTTTACAGGATTACACTTGTCAAGATTTCATTTACAGTTGAAAAAAACTGTCAATCATATGGTACCAGTAGTAAAAATTCTGTAAACAATAATCATGTATATGTATGTATGGCATCTTCCAAACCACTTTTGGTTTTATCTTAAAATTTCTGAAATTTTTTCTATCATTAACATCCACATATGTGTTAAATGGACAAAATTAAATCGAGATAAAAGCATCTCCAAAAAAACTTTTTAAACATGAGATGATATCTATTTTAAGAATCAACTCGTAAAATTATGTTTCAGAAGATTCTTTAAATTAACATTTTAATTTAGAGAACGGGTTTTACTCTGCAATTAAAGAGTCTTTTGGAGATATTCTAATCCCTGTTAATTTAATCCATTTAGCACATGCACATCAACAATTGGAGAGTCAAACTCGCTTTCTATAATTAAATGCATTCAAAGTATTTAAATTTTTAATGTAGAAAAATAATAGAACAATCTAAAGAAAAGTTAGTTAAAATAAAATATAGAGAAAATAATAAATATTTGTTGACAATGGTACAATTAAGTGTTAAATATAGAGTTTATTGTAGTATTTCAAAATTTTAACTCTTTAAATTTATAGATGCTATTCAAACGGATTTGAGATTTGCTGTTTAAATGACTATCCATTAAATGAATTATTTACATGTCATCAATAATTAATATACTATCTCAAATTTATTCTCATTAACTTCACCACTAACCAATCAAGTTGATAAAATGTCAATAATTTATTGGATAGACAACCATTTGGATGGTAAAAATGGATAGATCTCATCACGTTCGAATGATGGAATCTACTTTTTAAAAATAGAACGTCTCTTAAAGATGCTCTTAAGAGTGTGATTGAATATAGTTATTCTTTAAATTCACCTATTTTATATGGCAAGCAGACAAAATTAAAGAGATTTAGGAGTTAAGAATGTAAATCAATCGAGTAGAGTTTGAGGTTCAAGTCTTCTCGAATTAGGTCGGGCCACTTAAGTTTTCCATTTTCTTCTTGAATCTTTTACCATCTATCGAGAAAGAGATTTACGCAGACTATATAAAGAATAATGATATTTTACATACTAGTTAAAAAGTCAGCGGGATCCACTTCCAATCGTTCAATTAATCGAAATGCATTCTATAGTTGAAGGTGAATAATAATATATCATCTGTGATGATCATCATTGGTCCAAGTGACAATGAGTCGAGTGTTGTCTTGATTGATGACAAAGATTATCGATAGAAAGCATTACTTAATAAAAATAGATCCTCGATTCACATAAATTAGTGTTAAGCACAATTAATTTTAGATGACATTAGAAAATGTGACTATTATATATCTAGATTAACCATGTGAATTATCCTTTGTTGTTTGCTTTCTCTCGAAGGAAGGGTGTATGGGCTAGGGCTAGTTGGGATTCGTCTATCAAGGCTAGTTCCACCCCCGTATTTTAAAATTATTTCATTATAACCCCTAATTGTTTCAATTGGTTTCTTGTGGATGCTGGACCTTATTGTAATGATTTTAAAATTGTAAATTTCCTAGTTGCCAGGAAAAAATGTTCCAATTGGCTTAAGTTGTGGGGTGCCGCAGATAATCAATTCCAATTTTACATGCGGCAGTTACGGTGATCCTGACAAGTGGCTCGCATGACTTGGATCGAAGTTGGTCCAACTGGAAATGAAATATTATATATTTCTTTCCCACCAACAATAGACCACGACAATTTGTTATTGTCTTAAAGTGCTACAATTCCAAATATTAAAATAATAAATATCGTGAAATAAAAATTAGAGATTTAAATATTTCACTATTATTACTTATAAAGGTCAAGACTTTCTCTACAGTTTTTTTTTTTTGGTATATTAAATTGAGACTTGAAAGAGAAGGCAATACGAGAGAGACACACGGTAGGTAGAAAATTAATTCAAAGGAACCCTAAGAAATTTTTTATACTCGACGTTGACTTTTCGTTAATGAATAATAGAAACAAACAATAAGAACGAAAACTATAGTATGAAATCAAATATTTTATTTCCGCGTTTAGAAAGCTATAAATGGAGGAAGTTTTATTAAGTTCAACAAAAGACTAGTTACCTATTTTACATTTTTTTTATCGTTGAATATTTCTAATTTGTAACATTAAATAACACGCTATTGTGCAAGAAGCTAAAATCCCGACCAAACCTACCTCAAGGTCCGAGGATTTTCAGGACATCCCCGTAGATTGATGGTACTCCGACCTCGAGATGTACAAGAGACTTGACCTAGTAACCCAAAGGCTCAACTTTCCTCACTTGTATGTTAAAAGTAGGTTTAGTCTATCACTATAAGAGGCAATTATATATCAATATGAAAAATAAGTTATCCTTAGTCCTTACTATCATAGGGACGAATTCTTGATAAAATACTTGGTCAAAATTTCGCCTATGATGGAATTGAGGGTTCACACAAGGAATGATAAATGCAGTAATGTAAAGGAACACGGATATTTACGGGTAAACACCCAACTTGTTTTATTACTATACAATAATACAAGAACTCGAAGGAACACAACACACTCTGTGTCTCATCAGCCTAAACGTTCAAATATATAGTCAAAATTCATATGCAGATAATATCCTTAACTGTCAAAGGGATAAACCAACTCACTATCACCAAAACTGCCTCTCATGCCATGCTTCAGCAACTACTTATACTTTTCACCTGTGTAGACCAAGAAAACTGTCTAGCACATGTGTCAAACATGTGCTTGTTTTGGACCCGAATTTGTGAACTAGGGTACTCTGAACAACAAGTTGAATCCCTCTATGCTTTGCTAAATTATGCTAATCCGCAACACTTTTACACCAACCAAACTGAAGCAACCTGCCCACAAGCTAAATCCCACATTTGCCTTGCTCTCGAGACCCAAAATGTGCACCATCAACACACTTGTCTGCAAAAAATTGGCAGGAGGGCAAGACATGCCTATGCCATTGTGCATGTCAACCTTTAAGGGGCTGGCACCTACCACCCAATTAATTATGCTGTTCATGGGGATGTACAGAGGACCATTCAGCCACGAATAATAACGTCTCACTAGTCAACCTCTACTTCTATTTACCCTAATACTTATCCACTAAGACGCCCAGTCCTTTGCAGTTAGTTTTAAAATGGACTCTTATCTAGACACGGCAGCCGAGATCTATGGATTCTTAATCGCTAGTACAACATTATATTATCAAAGGTTTTTATAATTAATTAAATACACGAGAGACATTGAGTACACTTAAAATTCAAACCGCATAGAACTCTCATTCTAACTCCCTGTTTGGTAGCCATTTTTCTCAAAATACATAATACATTTTTTTTCTCTTTTTTTTAAATCACATATTTTTTAATAAAATAATATTACACGTAAATTTAGAATTTTTTCTTAATTTTTAATCACACATTCTCCATCAATTAACTATTTAAAAATATATTTTATCCCCAAAAATAACTACCAAACAGGGGCTAACGGGAAGGGAAAAAAAATTTGGAATTAGATAATATGGGAAAAAGTTAGAAAGCAATAAGGAGACTCTTTTGGACGGTTCAGATTTAATCGCAAGGCAGAGAATGCGTTAAGGTCCATCAATAAATAGGCCGCCTTTAAAAGATCAAAACCTCAGGAATCGGCCTAAAGTCCACTAGGGTTTAAGAGTTCCGTTTTTCTCGAAAGCCCATCTTCTTCTCTTCTCTCCCTCCGTTCACTTTTCTTCAAAAATAACTGTAAATTGATTACCGTTAAACTCTAAACTCTGGTTTTGCGTCGTGAAGATTTTCAGTTCACCATTGAAGTAAGTTTCAATTCATCTATTTAACGTTTTTTTACGTAATTTTTTTTTTCCTGTACTTATGTTTTAGCCGCAAGTTATGTTTGTTCTCATGCTTGAAACTCGTTTTAAAGTAGTAATTTTTATTGATTAATCTGTTGTTTTTGGACTATAGGGCTTCTGCGTGAAGGCAAATTTAGGTGTTTCTTGTTTATTTAAGAAACTTTGTCTTGTTGTTTTGATGGTATAGTGGGGTGGTGTTCCTTGGAAGAAATTTTTCAAGTTTTGTTGAGTCCACATTAGGCCTAGGGTTGGGTTTATAAGCACATGAAACTGCTTCCAATTGGTGATGTCCCTTTATCAACGACTTGGAGAGGGTCTCATGCAATTGAAGGATATACCCGTAAAGTCGGGCAATTGAGTAATTGAGAAATAAACATCACTTACTAAAAAGAGGAGTGCTTGTAACTATCCTCTCAAATTTTTTCTTGATATGACTCGACTTTAAGCACATAGTTGACCTTCAAGTCGGTTTCAAGGGTGATATGCAGTTGTATCGGAGAGACACTCTTTTAGAGATTGCCCTGTTTGTGGACATGACAAAATGAGATGGGTTCCTTTCAGGTGAATGTTGAGTCTGCGAGGTTACCCAATTGAGAATATGGGTCTCATTAGATATCGATTTTGACAAAAGGGGTGGTAACGACGATCCTAAACTCTCACATCACTAAGTTATGTATTTGCTTGGGAGTTTATAAGCTCATTGAGTACCCTTCATTAACATACCGGTTTAAAATGTTAAAGGTGAGCTCTATCCTGTGTTTGTGTCAAAATTTTCTTCGTGTTTAACTTCTTGTGCTTGGGACTGATGATGGTATACCGTGTTAATTGGCATAATTCAATTAGCCTTTGTTGTTAGGTTTACCATTATTTGGAAGATACATGATTGTGCAAACTTTGATGTCTAGGTTACTTTTGCATTACAGAAATTATTATCTTGGAATCAAAATTTCTGAAAAAGCAATTCAAAATCTATCTGTAATTTTATACGTTTTTGGGTTCAATTCTATGTAGCTAAATATACAGTGAATATTTGTTTATATATTTGGACTACGGGCAGTAGTTTAAGCTTTTTAATGTGAAGAATTTTTGGCAAGTCAATGTGAAAGTAGCGATCCTATGAATATTCACAGTGAAATTTTATGTCAGTTTCTCTCTTTTTTTTTTTTCTTGCATTGTGAATAGATATATTTACGTTTGTGATAGTGATGTCTATTGTTATCAGTGAATTTCATGTCACTGATGGAGAGAAATTTTAATCTGCTGTTTTATTTCGGTTGTGTACTTAAGCTTTTATGGTAATGATGAAATTTACACTTTCAAAGTTACTTTATATAGTTAGTTCAGGCTATTATGTGATGCCTTTTTTGAATTTAGGCAGGCCGTTTGCATTTAGCATGTGACTACATTGTGCAGACGTAAACATATTCGTGACATCTTGCACCTTTCTGGTTTTGTTATTCTGTTTATATTTATTATTGATAGTTTCATTTTTGTGTCTGTTTGTATTTTGTGGATGGAGGTTAACTTTAGCTTTATAAATAAGTGCTCAAAGGAGGAAGAATGTGCAATTTTATACTTTATCCCTCACCTCCCTTTACACCCATACATAATAAGGATGTTAGTACTATTCTTGAAAGCAACTTTTGATATGTCGTAAAGTTGAAGGTTATTTGACAATCTAAAATGTGCATATCTGATCGTGGCCGTTCTGTCCTTTATGTTTACAGAATTCATCTATGGATGTCCCTATTAATCACGTTGAGAACTCCAATCCAGGTGTGCAGCCTAATAAACGCAGGAGAAAGAAGTCCATAGTCTGGGACCACTTCACAATTGTAACTGTTAATGCTGACTGTATCAGGGCCTGCTGTAATCAATGCAAGAAATCATTTGCTTATATATCAGGTTCAAAATTAGCAGGCACCAGTCACCTGAAACGCCATATTTCGTTGGGGATCTGTCCTGTGAGCCGGTGTAGTCAAGAGAAGAATCAACTTGGTATATACAACCAAGATACAAAATCTGATGTTTCTGGAAATGGTGCAGTACAACCAAGAAAGCGCCCCCGGGCTACCCCTGGACCAGCTAGTATCTCTTTTGATCAGGACCTATGCAGCCATGAAATTGCAAAAATGATCATTCAGCATGAATATCCTCTTCACATGGTTGAACATTCTGGTTTTATTGATTTTGCAAGCTGTCTAAATCCCCATTTTAATACAATGAGTACCAATACTGTCCAAGAACACATACTGGGCATTTATTTCAGAGAGAAGCAAAACCTTCTGAACCTTGTTACTGGAATCCCAGGACGAGTTAGCCTTACTCTGGATTTGTGGACTTCAGACCAAGGGGTGTCCTACGGACTCCTGACGGGACACTTCATTGGCTGCGACTGGAAACTGTATAGGCGGATCTTCAATGTTGTAACGTTACCATCTCCGGACTCAGAAACTGCCTTTGATCAAGCTGTCGCTGCTTCTCTAAATGCTTGGAGTTCTGAGAGCAAGCTATTTACCCTCACTCTTGACCAATCCCATGCAAATGAAAATGCAAAGAGAAATCTTAGGGGCCTCCTATCAATAAAAAACTCCCGCATTCTCAATGGACAGCTATTAATTAACAGTTGTTATGCTTGTACTTTGACGAGGCTTGCACAAGATGCATTATGGTTTGTTCGGGAAACTGTTGAGAAGGTCCGCAACAGTGTTAAGTACGTGAAGACTTCAGAAGCTCGTGAAGAAAGATTCATCAAACTGAAACAACATCTTCAAGTGCCCAGCACAAAGAACTTAATTGTCGATGACCTTACCAAATGGAATACAACATATCACATGTTGATGGCTGCTTCTGAACTAAAGGAAGTATTTTCATGCCTGGATACTTCAGATCCAGATTATGAGAGACCTCCATCAATGGATGAGTGGAGACAAGTGGAAACTCTTTGCATGTACTTGAAGCTTTTCTATGAGGCGGCCAACATTCTAACAGGCCCTTTATATCCGACTACCAATACATTCTTCCACGAAGTGTGGAAAATTCAGCTAGAACTGATGCATGCTGCTTCGAGCCCAGATCTCTTTGTCAGCAGCCTTACCAAACCGTTGCATGAGAAATTCACTAGATATTGGGAGGACTGTAAACTAGTCTTGGCAGTTGCTGTAGTTATGGACCCGAGGCTGAAAATGAAGCTCGTGGAATTCAGCTTCCCCAGAATCTACGGCGAGGATGCAGACAGTTGGATCAAGATCATTGATGAAGATGTGCACGAACTTTATCTCGAGTATGTTGTGCAATGCCTTCCTCCACCAACTTTTATTGAAGAAGGAAACGAGGCTGTTGTAAAAACAGAGATACCTCAAGACGACGGTCTTCTTCCTAATGGTGATATTGGGTTTTCGGATTTTGACATCTATATTTCGGATATAATGAATGGCCAACAGATGAAATCGGAACTAGATCAGTATCTAGAAGAATCTCTTCTACCTCGTGTACAAGATTTCGATGTTCTAGGTTGGTGGAGTGTAAATAGATCAAAATACCCAACTTTGTCGAAAATGGCATATGATGTTTTATCTATTCCAGTATCCACCGTACCCCCAGATTCTGTGTTCGATACAAAAACGAGAAAGATGGATAGCTACCGAAGTTCATTAAAACCAACGGTACTTGAGGCTCTTATCTGTGCAAAGGATTGGCTTCAGTATGAACATTCAGAAATTCCATTTGGAACTACAGAAGAAGTTCCTAGTACTATTGTTAATACACAATTCTGAGTTAACAAATTTTAAATCTTATTTATGATGTTGTTTTCTCATTATATTTTTGTATAATAAGAGCATCCCCTTCTTTACGTTGCATCAATTTCTTTTAAGGCCAATTGGCGCCCCTGGCATTGAGCCTTGGCCCATAGTACATTTGTTCTTATAAATTTTAAAGTTATTAGTGAATGTACTAATTCCACTTTCTCAAAAGAAAAGGTTAGTGTTAGGATTAGGCCCAATTTCCTTAATCGAAAATTATTAGCAGGGAAAAATACATAACTAAGGTTTTTAGTTTACACCAATTCAAAAATAAGGTAATAAGTTTCAAAATTCAAAAATCAGGTTTTTATTAAATTTTATTTATGATTTAATTAATTAATTAATTAATTAAATATATAAAAGTCACAAATTTATATAAATTGATCACAAATACATATATTAGTCACATATTATTAAATTAATTAATTACAAATTATTACGAGGTCACAAATCAAAATTTTTATTGATCACAAATTATTTTCGAAGTCACGAATTAAAATTTTAATAGGTCACAATTTATTTTCGAGGTCACAGATCAAGATTTTTATAAGTCACATATTATTTTCGAGATCACAAATCAAAAATTTTAATAGGTCACAGATTTTAATAGATCACAGATTAATTTCTTAGGTCACAATTCACGAACATATGAGTTACACTATTGTGACCGTCACCACCCTTGTGACCACCGTCTCTGCCATAACACGCCACCACCAGCAGCAGCTAAGAAACATACCAAAAACTTCACAATTTGAAAATCACCGGCCAACATCGCCACAAACAAAAAAATCCACGAAAACCTAATTCTCACTCCCTTCATACCAACGGTAAGGATGCCGGCACAACCACCGACGCTAACACAACTCTACCGACGCCATCACCACCGCCAACCACAGTTCACGGGACAGCACAGCATCACCACAGTACCCGTCGCAGCCCCACCACACAACCCCACAGAATTACAACCCATAGCATCACCACCAAATTCACCGTCGTAGCCCCACCACACAACCCTACAGAATTACAACTCCAACAAAAATCGTCGAAAAAATTGCAGATTCGAACCACCACAACCTACACCACATCACACCGATCTGCAGCGACGGCAAGGGGCGGAACTGATTTGTGACTTCACATCGCGGCGCCACCACACCGCATCCAACATCACCGCCACAACCCAGCCACACCATCGATCGGCCACCACCAACACCTCACATCGCCACTGTCTCCACCGAACCAACAAAACCCCCAACCCCGCAACTACACATCATCGCGAACTCAAACCAAAAACCACAGCAATGATCGCGAACTCACCTTCGAGTGGAGAGAGAGAGACGAGATCGCTGCCTATAGCCACCGCCGTCTCCGACATCGCCGGTATAGGTATGGTGGGGCGGGCGGCGACGTGAAGATGGCGGTGGGAGAGAGAGAGCGAGATAGAGAGACGCCGGGGATTGGTAGGCAAATGAATGATTTCATTAGGTTAATTACATTTTATAGGATTAATTAGAATTTAAAATATTATTATTTAATATTAAAATATTTTATAATATTATTATTAAAACCTGATTTTTGTATAAATAAACCATATATCCTAATTTTGAATTTGGATCTTTAAATACCTTCCTAGGTGTAATTTCCTCTTATTAGCATTGCAAAAGTGTCTTTCCAGCAACCTTTAAGCCCAGTAAGCAGCAAAGCTAATGGGCCGTCCGGAATTCAGATTGATCTGTGGACCATTATAAAGGCCCAAATAGCTTCTGCGACCCATTTATAGTTTTTAAAGAAAAATATACTTTTGAGTTTTGATACACGATATCGAGCATTTTTTGGAGTAGGCAGTCAACTGTAAAAAAATTGATTAGTTACGCAAACGATGAAAATCTGACCATCTAGGCATCAATAGCACGCCTCCCACATAGATGTCATAGAATGACCCGCGTGTAAATGATGACAATGAAAATATGTTAGTGCCTAGCCTACTTCGATGCACAATAAACATGGAACGAGTCAAATAATCCGGGGCTCAACATAGTTCATAAACTAGAAAATATAATTATCAATCTTGTCGATAAACCAGATGAATGTGCAAAAGGAGCCCTCTTAACTACCTTATCAACTGTAGTCTCATGTCTGACAAAATTTATGCTACTCGTAAAATAGTTTCATAAAAAAGTTATACTAGACATCATTTTTAAAAAAAAACACTTTTAATAAAACAAACTACTTTGAGAAAATTACCTAAATATATTTAAAAATCAAACCCAAATCAAGCAAAGTAGCAGTTGATTAGTTAACGAAACTAATTAAACATTTCTGTTGCTTAATGAAATTATACACCCATAATACGAGGAAATGCAAGGTTCGTGGGTCCTACTACTAAACACACCATTCATAACATAATCTTCATCAACTTTTCCAACAGCACGTGGTTAGGACAAAGATCTAATCAATTCATCACATGTACAAAGATCGCTGCATAGATACGTTGTCTGATTTATTTCAACCAAAAAGGGCGGCATGATTAATTGTTTTTTTCAATTATGATATGTGTACGACATTTATTGATAACATTGATTGACAATCTATCACAATAGAGGAGGACCCACGGTAAATCAAAAAATCGTGGGTCCCTCATGTGAGGGTGTTGTCAACCTCGATTGTACAAATAGCAAAATTCTTATTATTTTTTTTAGCTCATTTTATGTTATCATTGCGTTTTAAATCCTAAATTTCTTTTATTCTTCCTACACAAATGGAGTGCTATAACTAAATTTTTTAACGATGACGTTAATCTTTAATGTTTATATTTTTAACAAAGTGATCTCAAAATTACAATATTTTCGTTCTCTAAATTGATCACAAGAGGATTTTTATTTGAAAACGAGACTTGTACGGTTGCGCTTACCTTCTTTATATGACTAAAGTGGCTTCGATAAATACACCTTTTAATTCAATAATGATTTATGTAGGCCTAGCTTAGGACTAGCCTAGAAACATAGGATATTGTTTTAAACTCGAGCTAATCATTGTGTTTTTAGAAACAAAAAGGGTAAAGAAAGGATAAAATTGAAATATTTTCAATTTTTATATTTTGTGTTGTTGCTAAAAAGTAGCTAATATACATTTGTATGTGCGTGTTATAGTTCGAATAGTATGTTTTGTTTCTTAAATAGAACAGTATAGGATCGGATGTCACATTTTGTGAGTTGAAATTAAACAAATTGAATGATCGATCATTATGCAAAGCACGCATACATTTGCACTGCTCCTTTCTTGAAAGCAATCGAACAAGGGACTGCTTATGAACTCGAACCTGGATTATCTATCCATTACCAGGATGAAGTTTGGGTGAAACTAGGTAGAAGTCTAATTCTGTCGATGTTAAAGAATCAACGAATGAGATGTGGTTGACGATGATATTTCACTCAAACTTAAAGTTAGCTAATTCTCCTCGAAATACGTGGAGGCATAGTGATGAATTGAACATCTAGAAATAAATCACTAGTGAACCAGTCAATTTGGAATTCATCATTCATGAACTTACATATTTGATACAGAGAAATCCATGATTCAATTTGAAAATAAAATATAGTGGATAAGGGAGATGTATACAAAACCTAGAGAGGGGGGTATATGGAATGTGAATGGAGGGGCCTATCCTCTAGTTAATAATCAGGTGGTCATGCTTGACAGTACACCACGCGTGCACAGAAACAGTGATCTTCTGCATTTTCTCTTTGCGGGTCCATGGAGAGGATCATCGTAGGAGGGTAAGTGTTTCGCAAATGATATATTTTCATTCACGCATTCGGTGAACTCATACTTTTTACTTATTTTTTACTTATACATTCATTGAAATTCTCTGCTTATAAGCATTTAAAAGCTTAACCAAACAATCTGTTATACATTCGTTGAAATTCTTTGCTTATAAGCATTTAAAAGCTTAACCAAACAATCTTGAAACCAAAAATGCATTGATTTACTAGGAAAACAGAGAATTAATTTATTTTGTCTCCTCCTAGATATGGAAATAATAAATTTTTTTATTTGATTAGTTTGAGCATGACAAGCGTGTCAATACAACATGTGACTCGACTATTTATGTGGTGACAAAATAAACAAGTGATGACAAATGTAATAAATGAATTGTTTTAAGCACGCGCAATCGTGGGGTCATATTTTCTGATAACATGTTTAGTACGCAAAACAAAACTCGATCTAGTTAAAATTGAAAATAAGAAATACTCATGATGGTTATTTATTAGTATATTTAATTTAATGTAATGGTTATTTATTAGTATATTTAATCTTATCACATTTAAATATAGGTCTTTGAAATAATTAAAGTGAATACATAAAGTTATAGGGGATAAAATTTCTCTGAAGATAACGTAGTACATTGATCTTTAGAGTTTAGACCCTACTCCAATTAAATTATCAATAATTCGACAAAAATCTAAAATTATTGAAAATCTCCTTTTCTCACGTTTTAATGATGGAACTTTAATCCCATGATTAAAACAATAGCTGGATACAATATTAAGTCAACGATCAATGTTATGAAGATTCGTGACAGTGTAATTAGATATGGATTAGATTGATTGACTCGTGAAAAAAGTGAGTTTGACTTCATCCATGGCTCGTTTTAGAACGTTATGAGTTGTTCATGGGTTAAGTTTGGAGGGGACGACCCTACCGAGCTCGGATCGTGAAAAAAAAAAGTGAGCTCGATTGGACCATAGCTCGTCTTAAAATGAGCTTGAACCGCTCATTATCTGCAAGCCAGCTGGCTACTCGACCCATTTATCACCTATGAAATAGTGCATAGTAATTGCTCCTCCATTCCACCCAACACACTCGAGACACGGCATTTATTGCGTATGACGCTCGTGTACACAGCCTTCTTTACACTCATTTTTATTTTCTTTGGAAAAATGCACTGTCGGTCCTCATCTTATTGCTCCAACAATGAGTTGGTCCCGAAAATTAAAAAAAAAGAGAGAAAATTATTAATCAACCGTTCATTACACAGTTGTATAATCAATCATAAAATTTAAATCGAGACATGTTATTTTTATAAAGAATAATGCTATTTGAAAGCACCATTGGTGCCAGTTTTAGAGCTCAACAATTTCAACAAACCTCAAAGATTCGTTAGATTTTCCATTTCTCTGAGTTAGATGAAATTGTCGGAAGTAACTACGTCATTCTCTATGCGGTAGTAGTATAATCATCGCATTCTCTTATAAAATTGTGATATATTTTAAATTATTAGAGAATGTTGTGGTGATATCATTGTCACATTACATGTTGATCACTAGAAATGTTGATGTATAGCATTATTCTCTTATTAGTGTCCAGCGATAATTTAAGGGACCAACGTGCTCCTTTTTAAAAGGTTAAGGATCAAATTGTTTATAGAATCCAATTTTCTTTCGCGATATCAGAAGCCTCAACGTTTTATATTTTAAGCGAAAATCTGACATAGATCATGACCATTCATTCTCAGTGGGCCCTAAATTGATATCTTTGAAAGGTGTATAATCCAATGAGTTGTCTCCACGTCATTGGACTGGGTAAAACGTGGGTACCTACTCAATATCCCGTATCTACTGCCACTTGATTCTCTGCCAATCAGGAGCCGTGATTGTTGTGAATTACATTAATGCCCTCGCTGGTGTTCCGTCATGGACCCCTATGGGTTTGGTGCAACGCCGATCACGTTAATACGAAGGGCCCTTTAAATCTTGGCCAACTGATTGAATGATGTTGTTTGTTTCAAGAATTTTTTTTTTTTTTTTTTTTCTGTGTGCAAATTTTCTGAAAAAATTGTTTCGTTATTTGTCTTTCTTATACAAATCGTCTTATTATTTTATTTGATATTTGGACCCTCATCACCCTTATCGTCTCATTTTGTCCATTTGCTCCATCAAATTCTTTTTCCCAGGGTGACAGGGTCCGTACACAAGTTATGAAAGTTCAACACGAAAAATAGAGTGTAATTTCGAATTGTGAATCAAAATTTATGCGCGTTTAAAATTAGACGATAAATTAAACTTGAGATTTGCACAGCATACTTCTTGCATATCAAACTCAAGATCTTAATTGCAAACTAAAGATTTAATTTGCTAACTTGTCATGACAAGTTCAAAATGTCACCCAGAACTCGGATTCATGTTGTATCGCGAATATCGAACTGTTGCTTCACCAAATTACTCTTGGACAAATCACATGAGTGGACTGCAAGCGATCATTTCATGTAGAAAATTGATGGAATGAGATGGAAGCGTGATTTGCGCAAATAGTGATCGATTTGAGAATAATTTACAGAATGAAGACAAACGAATGATTTTATTTTTTACTTTTTTTTGTCAATTACCTTGTAAAAAAACACTAATACCTACTCCTTAGAAAATCATGTACGGATTTTATTTATTTTTTTGAATAAATTAGGAAAGTTGGATGAATCAATCAAATATCATTTTTTTGTCAAGGACTAAAATAGGCAAGGCAAATCTTCAAATTGAAGTTCAGGATCTTTCCATTGTTGGGATCAATGATTTGAACCAGCAACAAACATTTTTAAAATTTTAAAGAATGTCAATTGTTTCTAGATTTTTATGTACATAATCATTTAACTCATGTTAATAGAATTCTCATATCAAATAAATTTATTGTCCGTTTGATAGCATTGAATTTCATGAAAAATGTAACATTCGAGGAGTTCGAATTTTACTTTGACTGTTTGATACGAAATTAAAATGGAGTTCGAATTTCAAGGTACAAAGACTTTAAACTTGTTTTCAATCAATCTTACGAGAATTTATTTCCTATAATTTATGTGAGTTTTTATTTTTCAACTTATATGGAATTGATTTGTCTTTTCATATTTGTCAATCAAATAGGCCTTAATGTTAATGATATCATGAAGAGAATAGTATAGAAAAAATGAAATAAATGGAAATTGAAATTTCTCGATTATATTATTTAATTTGGTAGTTATATTGATTCCATTTTTTTTACGCATCTCATTTTAATTGTAATGAAAACTATGAACATTTTTTTTTTTTTTTTTTTTTATCGTTGCACTCATGTCTCCATCTTTTTAGTTTCATGATCTCATCTTCATTATTTAATCAATTAACATATTTTATCCTCGAGAATGATTTTCTTCCAAAAAAATCTCATAAAAATACTTTTTTGCTCTCATATTAATAGATAAAATAAAATAACATTTAAACAAAAATTATTACGAGGATAATATATGATAATTAATTGAAGTCAATAATAATAACGTAACAAAAAATAACATTTGTCGACATAGAATCCAACGACAAGCAAAACTTAAAAAATCATCTCCTCTCATTATACCAAGATTGCATTGACTTTTTACGTGTCACAACTACCTTAAATTTTATCTTTCATCGATGATTAACTTAGACCCTGTTCGGAAAAGATTATTGGTAACTTTTTAGAAGTTATAATGCGTGAATAATCCTCAAGAAGTAATTTTGAATATAATTAGAATTTAAATTTGACTTTAACCAAATAGTAAAAGCAATTTTTAATGTACTAAAATATTTCGCGAACATATCTTTATATCCTACCAGTTTCTCTATCCAAAACCTATAATAAATAGTAATACTCAGCATAGAGTCTCGTCCTCTATCAAGGTCTCAGTTTTCAGCCAGACCAATACACTGCATTGAAGTCTCCCGTTAAAGCACGAGAAACCACCCCTTTCTGTAAATGCAGAGAGAATTAAGAAGTAAAAAGTTGGGTGTACAAATAATAGCACAAACCAGCATTTGAATCTTCCTCAGCGTAGATTTGTCCAATTTCTAAGAAATTCCCACTCCCCACTTCGGCTCCGAAGAGAAGAAAATGTTTGCAGCGGAGAATGGTCTAAAGGGAGACCCAAGATTGAAGGGTATATCTGATTCAATTACTGTTGTTCCCCACTTCCCAAAGCCAGGTACACTTTTATTACAGGATTTATGTGTATGATTTTCCTTTTTTGTTGGACATTTTTTGATGTAATTATTTGAAGAAAATTTTGTGTAATAACGGAGTTGATATGTTTTTGGTTGCCAGGAATAATGTTTCAGGATATCACAACGTTGGTTTCGAATCCCAAAGCCTTCAAGGACACTATTGATATCTTTGTTGATCGTTACAGGGAGATGGATATCTCTGTTGTTGCTGGTATAATTCTAACACCTAACCTCTTATAGGTCTCGTGTAATTTCACATGTTCCAAGATTATGCAAATTTTTTGACTTTGTGGAGCTTTTTTGATCATATTTCATATGACCTTAAAACAAAAGAGAAAAGGGAGTTCAAAAAGTGTAGGCAAAAATAGAATTTGAATTTTTACACATTGCTCATGTGAGGAGTTCTTGAATTGTAATTGGTTGCCACTTTTGATACATCAAAATTACGAGTATTTGACATTTATTTCATGCTTGTTCAAAGTGATAATAACTTCCATATTATTTTCTAGGAATTGAAGCTAGAGGATTTATGTTTGCTCCTACAATTGCATTAGCAATTGGTGCAAAATTTATCCCTCTACGCAAACCGGGAAAGCTACCAGGTAATTAACCATTGATTCATAGCTCTTCTTATTCCAATTAACCCTTCGGAAAAAAATGTTTCAGTGCGAGATCAAAATGGTAACTTCCTGAACTAATACATATTTCCAGCAACCCAATTTCTTGTGGCTGTTTGAATTATAGATGAGTTATTGTTGCCATTACGAGGAGTTATTTGGTTAAAGTCTAATATGTATGAAGAATGTGGCAGTAAAAACTGCTCTAACAGTGGGCAATTGGAGCTGTTTGTCCAATTGGAACCTCCAGACCAACAAAAAAAAAAAAGAAGCTCCCCAGACCCTGTTTCCGTTTCTGTATTTTGCCTCTTTACAACTCGGAGGAGCACCTGAACTAAGATATTGACAATAGTTGGCAAGAATTTGTTGAAGCATCTATTTCTTTCATTTTATTTTTATGTATTACCTCTTGGATTTTAGATTTTATGGAACTAGAAATCAATGATTCGTTCTGTTTAGATTCTGATACCTGTAAATTAAACTAAAGGTGGAAAAGTAGTGGAGAAATTCTTAATGAAAAAACTTTATGAGAGCAGATTTGGCAAGCGTAAAAGAAAGTCAAACTCTCATATCTATTTTTATTGTTTCTATTAATCATTAAGACTATACATACGTAGCCAGAACCATTTTTTGGCAGCCCAATTTTTGAAACAATGAATTCAATAATGTCCAGGTGAAGTTATTTCTGAAGCTTACGAGCTTGAATATGGTAAAGATCGTTTAGAGATGCATGTTGGGGCCGTTCAGCGTGGAGAACGTGCATTAGTAATCGACGATTTAGTGGCTACAGGAGGAACACTGTCTGCAGCCACAAGGCTTTTAGGCAAGATCATGAAGTAGTTTCATTATCGCATTAAATTCTGCATGTGAAATAGATCAGTAGCAGCATGTTTTGGAAAAGTAAGTTTTTGTACCCAAAATCTTAAAAAAGGAAGTTACTTTTAGAAAACCTCAGATATATTTAGCAACAAGGTCATATATAAATAACTTTTAAGCTTAGCCGAACATGCTTTGTACTTAGAACTCAAACAGATGATGACATTTCTTTTGTGCTTTTGTTCTGCAGAACGAGTTGGTGCTGAGGTAGTTGAATGTGCATGTGTTATCGGATTGCCAGAGGTCAAGGTAATTCAGATTCCTTTTCTCTGATTGCACCTCATTTAATGGAATAGTTACTAGTCATTGATCTGAGATACTTATTCGTAATTTAATTTTCCACTTTCGAGCTTATCATCAGAAATGCTGCATCCTCCATTTGTTGCTGAACTATTCCTAGTGTCATATGATGCTTAGAAGTAGTAGTCTTGGAATAGTTTCAAAACCATCATTACTTTCCTATGTTTCTCACCATTTGTGGTCTATCAATTGAATTTAGCAACTGGGGAAATAAGTTTAGAATATTGGTATTCCTCATATGTTACCAAGTGTGTGTTTGGCTAAGCTTGTCAAACTTACAAGTAAATAAGTTTTAAAACATATAATTATTTTTCTAAAGGCATTGTAATCAAAATAAAATTCACTGCATGGATCTGACCAGAAAACTAAAGTTTCATCTAAAATTTTGCATTTTTTTTTTTTTATTAAGCCTCTATTTGAGCCAAGAAAAAATGTATTTTTACTGGGATTAATCTATTTTTACACCTTATAGTGTACCAAATAGATTACACCCCTCTCACATGGAGAGGGGCCCACAAATATGAGAGATTCTACACTTACAGATACAGAAAGGAGACAAACATTTGGGGCCCACTTTTTAAATAATATTTTAATCAGGTGGGATCCACATCTATATGACTATCTGTAAGAGTTCTGGCAGCGAACAGTTCTGTACAAATGGGATTTTTTCCACAAATATTTTATTATGTGTGGGCCCCTCCATTGGGGGGGGGGTGAAGGCTGTGTGTACATCATTATGTACACATAGCATGATCCATTTTTATTGTTGATGTGATGGGGATTATGTGATTAAAAAATAAGGAAAAGTTATTGATGCAATGAAAAATATTATTTTATTGAAAAATGTGTGGTTGAAAATGAGTAGAAGAATGAGAATAAGAACAATAATGTGGCTCAAATGGGGCTAAAACTCGTAAGTTTCCCCTCTTATTGATACAAAAATTTGGATGGAGGATTACCCTTACAAGGCTCTGTTAATGATTCCCAATGCTTCAAAATGTTGAACTTGTCTAAGGAAACTACTTCCTTCCTAAAATAAGGCAATTTGGTTGAATGCAGAATCTGAATTTTTCTAAGCTGGCTTACCTGTTATGATCCTCATTTTTAGCGTCTATACTATTTCCCAGTGTGCCTTTGTAGATACAAACTTTTGTGTTCTGTTCTCTCATTTTGCCGGACATCCACCAGATATTAATTATTGCGAGTGTAGTTATTCTACCTTCTTGGCTTGAATTAGCATATATAGCCATTAATTCACTTGTTTTATCTTCCAAAGGGAAGATGCAGGTTGGGTGGGAAACCACTATATATGTTGGTGGAACCTCGGCAATAAAATAATATCCTGTGGTAAATTCTGTCTCTTTATTTCCTTTTGAGTAATTGCATTACCAAGGTTATTATATGATTGATGATTTTTTTCATGATTCCGGAAAATTAATCTTTGATCATTGCATTCAGCCCCCCACCCTTTTTAGTCATCTTGTTGTATATTGGACCAAGAGGTTCTACTTTCTTTCCAAAAACTACAACGTAGCATGTGTCAACACGTAAATTCTCTGTGCATAGTTTATATCGAAACCAGTCTCAACCATGAAATAGTCTCCATTGTACACATTGAAACAAAATATCTAGTATATGTTATTTTTCTTAAGGTCAATATCAATAAAGCTCCTTAGTGGTTTGGAGCGATGAAACATTGTATGCTATATGGAGCATTGATTTGAAAAATATGCACTCTTCATTAACAGGAAAGTGTATTTTTTGGTAAAGCTTTTTGTAGATTTAAGCTTTGGATCCTATGAAATTTGTAGATAAAATGTAGATGAAAGCTATGGTCCTAGAGAACACGGTGATAAAAATGATGTTTGACCAACTTATAATCTTGTAAAAGCTTTGCTAAGCAAACTCTTTTAAGTATTTTTCCCTATCAAAAAGCATTCTTCTTGTGCTTCGTCTACCAAGTCTATTGCTTGTGGCTCTTAAGAGTAAAAAGCACTATTATTAGAAAACCATGATTTGTTTACGAGACTCTGGCGTATCCACTCTAGTTGTTGTCATGAACTATGCTAAATGCTGATGTTATTCAGTTGCATTATATATCATGTGTATGTTGAGAGACACACTATGCAAAAGGGAAATTTGCACCATTGGTTTGCAATCTACTGGTCAAGTAGCAAGTTAGTTTCCAACCTTTAAAAAGGAGCAAGTCTTTCCCTTTCATTATAGTTGTAGAATTAGTACCTAACGGCATAAACCGTCCAAATATTTTATGCGCCCTCATGGAAACTTGCTTAACTTCGAATTTCTGTGCGCTAGCCTAATCTGGGAAACAAAACCTAGCTGCATAAAGTTGGTTGGTTGGATTTCTAATGAACGTGATGATTTAATGGAAGATTTGAGTGGTTTCCACTGTGAGACTGATTGTACAACAATAGTGAAAGGTCAAGGACGAATTTGCTGTTGATGGTGCAAATTTCTCATATCCAAAATGTGTAACTTCTTCATGTATAACTTCCTTTGGCACTTATATTTCTTTCTCGATTCTGCTTCTAGCTGCAGTACCATTGTTTCGTGGATTCTGGTTAATTGGATGGTGAAATTGCTCTTACCGTCAAACATCCAGAGCAACACGAGTTGGTTTAAATCTCGAAGAGTAAAGCTCATCAGCCATGCATATGAAGAGTTACCCGGCAACTGCACAGAAGTTACATGGTCTATACCTTGGCTTTGGCTATCTAGAAACTAGCCTAGTGAAAATTAAGTTGTTAGCCCTTAGGTTTCCTTTCTGTATCTTCTCATTCCATTGGATTAGTTTGTAGAAAATTTGATGTGCAATACATTTTAAGATTCTTGTGTTTTTAATCATTTTCGAGCTCTGAACATCTGATTTATGCTTTAGTCAATTATCGTGAAAGTTCAGTGACTGATCAAGAACTAGACGAGAAGTCGGTGACCAAAGTGAAATAGATTACGCATAAAGATTGTAACATCTATGCTTATGAGTAAGTCAAACAAGTAGGATCAAGTGTTCGTTCTTCATTCTTCTTGTAGCAATAATCATGAACTTACTTTAATAAGAACATTTTCAAATAAACATAAAAGGTCAATTTCAATTGTTTGATTTTGCAACACTTTTGAAATGAGAAAAGGGATTTTGAAGAAATTAATAATATTTTCTTCTTCAAGTATCAATTTAAAACTTTCGTTTTCGTCATTCTTTTGTAATTTAATGGCACATCTGAAAGTATGAAAGAACCGTTATGCTTTTGGAATTGTATATACATTAATTTAATATTAATTCTTATATTTTAGTAAGAAAATAATTTGATGAATTCAATTTTTTTTTTTAATAAATTGTAAATTAACAGGTAATAGGCACACAATGTTTCTATAGTTTATTTCTATGCTCCTGTTTGTCATCTTTAGAAATTTAAATTATTTGCTACATGGTCATTTTTCAACGTATATTCACACATTAAAATATTCTATACACAAATTAATAAAAATTTCTTACTTTTTAACCACATATTCTTAAAAAAAAATACTGTTCAATAATTCTTTATTCTCAAATAAATTCTATCAAGCAGGCTTCATAATTCTTCATATCATTTCAATTTTGATATTTGCACCATCAGATTAACCTATTTTGGTACAGTAACAGGTTGTGTAACGCCCCGAGTTCCGCGGACCCGGAACGCTACGTCATCTTCTCTTTGCCCTAATTTAACTGAAAAGTTTGGCGGAATAACTAACTTTTAAAAATATCACATTTAAAATTTGTGAACTTTAACGGTAACAAATACCATTCGAATTAACTTAAGGAAAATTTGATTAAACATTAAACTCAAGTTTGAAAATAGCGGAAACGACAAAGTAATTTTCATAATGTTTCAAAGAGTGAAATTTCGAAAGTAATTTAAAACAATTAACTACATTAATTCCACCACTGCCCATCAGACTCGGCCGTCTCCAAAATCTGCAATATTGTTAAAATAATAGAATGAGCATTTCGAAGAAATACTCAGTAGACTCATCGCCAGTAATTAATTTACAGAGTAATTTAACACGTAACCATGCAATCTATACAGTGATATTCTCATGGGCTAATTTTCTTTGAAAAATCATAGGCTCTTTAAAATCATAGGGTGTGGGTAGTCTGTCTCATGCATTTAAGCACGTAAGTTATGCATAACATCATCTTATCTCATAAGAGATTCTCTTTCTTCTCATGCAATTAAGCATATAAGTTATGGCAAGCATAACAACATAATCTATCTCATAAGAGATTCTCATCTTATGCATTAAAGCATATAAATCACATAGAATCACATAATACATGCAATTACAATTTAAACTAATTAATGGGGGCGAGTCTACCTCAATTTATCGCGAGTCGTAAAAAGTTGAGCGGAAAGAAATCTCAAGCTCTATCGTCCTTACGTTTCGTCTAGCCAAAAATAGAAAAAATAACTTTGAATTAGTGTTTCGAAATTTCTTTAACGATTAAAAATGATAAAAAAATAAAGTTTAGGGACTTAATTGGAATTTATTAAAACTGAAAATAAAAGTTTAGGGGCTAAAATTAAACTTTTATAAAATAGGGACTTAATTGAAAATTTGCTAAAACTGAAAATAAAAATCCAGGGACTGAAATGGACTTTTTTCGAAATCTGGGGACTGATTTGTTTTTAAAACATAAATCTGGGACTGTTTCCTTTAAAAACCGAATTTTGGGACTGAAATAAATCATTTTAAAACTTGGGGGACTAAAATGAACTAACGCCTAAACTAGGGGCTTAAACATCAATTTTCAAAAATCAAAATTAACAAAATCTCACAACTCTCTCTCTCTCTCTCTCGCGTGATTAGGGCAGACGGAGGGGGAGGCGACGGGCTTTGCCCTTTCTGTCGCTTCCGGCCGGCGACGCCAGCGCCGGCGTCGCGTGGAGACGCCGGTGGTGTGGGGGTTGGCTGGGGGTTGGTTTTTTGGGTGGTTTGGCTACGGTTCGAAGGCGAACGGTTCGAGTTCGACTTCCTTGAGGTAAGTTTATGGGTTTCTTGATTTGGGGTTTGATTTTTGGGTTGACTGGAAGGTGGGCTGGGTGTTCTTGTGGTGGCGAGTGGTGGAGTGGATGCGATGGTGTTGGAGGTGGTTCTGTGGGTCTCGACTGTGGTGGTGGTTCGATTGGGCTGGGTTGTGGGGTGACGGCTGCAGCTTAGGTGTTGGTGGTTCTGGATTGTGGTCGTGTGCGTGGCTGTAGGTCGGAGGTGGTGGCGTTGATGGTGGCTGCAGGGGCGGTGTCTGTGAGTTGGAGGTGATGGGTTGATGCTAGAAATTGATTTTTCTAGCATCACACATGAACTTCCAACATTGTTGATGCTAGAAATGGGTGTTCTAGCATCAGTTGTGAGTTGGAGATTTTCCAGCACGAATTTCAGCTGGGTTGAGGGATGGAGTTCGTGTGTTCTGGTGGATTCTGGTTTCTACTGGTTGTAGTTCTTGCAGTTTTGGTGGGTTGTGTGAAAACTTCATGTTGTTGGTGCTAGAAATTCAGGGTTCTAGCATCAACGTGAGTTTTCAAATTTGAGGGAGGTGAACTGTGAGAATTTACTGCATTGAGGAGATGCAGTTTTCTTACCCTTTTCTCTTTGGAGGCTGCGTATGGTGAGGAGGAGGAAATGGGGGTGGTATATAATGAACAGTAATTTAGGGCACAATTCCCTAGGTCAGAAATTGGGCCAGAAATTTGGGCTGCAGGAATTTTGAATTGAACTTAAGTGAAATGGGCCGAAAAGAATACATTTGGGCTTAAAGGATTGGGCTAAAATAACTTATTTGGACTAATAAGTAATTGGACCTTAAAAATTACTTACATTATTAAAATGATAAGAAATTTGATACCTTAAAAATATTCGGGATTGAACTCGATTTGAATGAATTTAAATTGATTTTATAACGGCTAGACGAACGCGTTTTTATTTAAAACTCGGGATTTAAGATTTTGCGACACGTTTTTCAAGAAACATAAATAAAAATTCTCGGTCGCTACAACCTTATCCCCTTAAATTAATTTCGTCCTCGAAATTTAAACTTACTTGATCTATAATATCTGGATACTTAGCCAGAATCTCGTCCTCCTTTTCCCAGGTAGCTTCATCGCTATCCTGTCTACCCCATTGGACTTTGACTAAATGAACTTCTTTATTTCTTAAGACATGGACTTTTCTCTCCACAATGCACATAGGCGTCTCCTCATAAGACAGATTCCTCTGAACCGAAATAGTCTGAAAATTCACCACATGGCTCGGGTCGTGGATATATTTCCTCAATAATGAAACGTGAAAAACATTGTGTACGGCCGAGAGCTCGGGTGGTAATTCCAAACGATAAGCCACGTTACCTACTCTTTCTAAGATTTCAAATGGTCCGATAAAACGAGGTCTTAGCTTTCCTCTCTTGCCGAAACGGATAGTACCTTTCATAGGAGCTACTTTCAAGAATACTTTCTCTCCAATCTCAAACTCCAAGTCTTTTCTCCTTCGATCGGCATAACTTTTCTGTCTATCTTGGGCAGCTTTGATCCGTAGTCTGATTTTCTCAATAGCCTCAACTGTCCTCTCAATCAATTCTGGACCTAAAATTCTTCTCTCGCCTACTTCATCCCAGTAAACTGGTGATCGACAACGTCGCCCATATAGTGCCTCATATGGTGCCATACCAATAGTAGCCTGAAAACTGTTATTGTAGGCGAATTCCACTAATGGAAGATGAGTCTCCCAATTACCACTCAAGTCTAGCACACAAGCTCTAAGCATATCTTCCAGTGTCTGAATGGTGCGTTCAGACTGTCCATCTGTCTAGGATGGTAAGCCGTACTAAAGTTTAATTTAGTACCCATTGCGACTTGTAAACTCTTCCAAAATCTCGAAGTGAGTCTCGGGTCTCTATCGGAGACAATGGAAGCTGGTACTCCATGAAGTCGGACGATCTCCTTAACATACAATTGGGCTAATTGATCCACATTGAGAGTCATTCTGATTGGTAGGAAATGAGCTGACTTCGTAAGTCGGTCTATGATAACCCATATGACGTCATGACCTCTTACTGATTTTGGTAACCCTGTCACAAAATCCATGGAAATTTTCTCCCATTTCCATTCCGGTATATCCAAGGGATTTAACAACCCTGATGGTCTCTGATGTTCAGCCTTGACTTGTTGACACGTCATGCATCGAGAGACAAACTTTGCTATGCAACCTTTCATGTTTCTCCACCAAAAGGTATTGCGCAAATCACGATACACCTTTGTCCCTCCTGGGTGGCATGCATATGGTGCTGAATGAGCTTCTGTCAAAATCTCATTCCGGATATGTTCATCTTTCGGCACACAAAGACGTCCTTTGAACATAAGCGCTTTATCAGCGGCAATCTCGAAACCTATTCTCTTGCCAGTCCCAACTTCGGATCTGATCTTTTCCAAGAATTTATCTCCGACTTGAGCTGCTACAATCCGACCTCTCAAGTCTGGTTTGACGATCAGATTTGCCAATTTGTTAGATCCTTGGACTGTTGGGACTCGCACTTCGATCCTTAAACTCTGAAAATCTCGAATCAATTGATCTTGCGTTATTCCCAAAGCTGATAACTGTCCAGCATTCTTTCTACTCAAAGCGTCTGCAACCTTGTTTGCTTTACCCGGGTGGTAAAGAATAGTGCAGTCATAATCCTTCACTAGTTCTAGCCATCGTCGTTGTCTCATGTTCAGTTCCTTCTGAGTGAAGAAATACTTGAGACTCTTGTGATCGGTGTAGATTTCACATTTACTCCCATACAGATAGTGTCGCCATATCTTAAGAGCATGCACGACAGCTGCGAGCTCTAGATCATGGGTCGGGTAATTCTTTTCATGTGGCTTCAACTGCCTTGAGGCATATGCGATCACCTTGCCATTCTGCATCAATACACAACCTAGACCATGTTTGGATGCATCGCTGTAAATAACGAAACCATCGGACCCGTCTGGTATAGTCAACACTGGTGCTGAGACAAGTCTGTTCTTAAGTTTCTGAAAACTTTGTTCACATGGTTCTGTCCATTGAAACTTAACTCCCTTCTTGGTCAACTGGGTCATAGGACCTGCTATTTTAGAGAAACCCTCTATGAATCGCCGATAATACCCGGCTAATCCAAGAAAGCTTCTCACATCTCCAACATTCGCAGGTGTTGGCCAATTCGTTACAGTCTCAACTTTAGAAGGATCAACCTCAATGCCTTTAGCTGTAACAATGTGACCTAAGAAACCTATTCGCTCAAGCCAAAATTCACATTTCTTGAATTTGGCATACAACTTTTCTGCTCTCAGTGTTTCCAACACAGTCCTCAAATGTTCTTCATGTTGTGCAGAATTTCTGGAGTAGATCAGTATGTCATCGATAAAAACAATAACGAATTTATCGAGATACTGATGGAAAACTCTATTCATCAAGTCCATAAATATTGCGGGTGCGTTCGTGAGGCCGAAGGGCATTACTGTGAATTCATAATGCCCATAGCGTGTCCTGAACACCGTCTTTGGTATGTCACTTGGCGAAACCTTTAGCTGATGGTAACCAGATCTCAAATCAATCTTGGAAAAAATAGCTGTACCTTTCAGCTGATCGAACAAGTCTTCGATCCTGGGAAGGGGATACTTATTCTTTATCGTCAACTTACTAAGTTCTCGGTAGTCGACGCACATCCTCATACTTTCATCCTTCTTCTTTACAAATAGAACAGGTGCTCCCCATGGAGACACACTTGGCCTGATGAAACCCTTCTCTAGCAATTCCTCCAACTGCACCTTCAGTTCTTGCAACTCCTTCGGCGCCATGCGGTACGGAGCTTTAGAAACAGGGGCAGCTCCTGGTACCAAATCAATGGAAAATTCCACTTGCCTATCTGGCGGAATACCGGGTAGATCGTCTGGAAAGACATCACTGTACTCGCATACTACTGGCACTGAGTCCAGAGTAATCTCCTCTACGGGTTTGTCTTGAAGACTAACCAAATAGCCATGACAATCATCCTTGGCTAATAACTTCTCCGCTTGTAAAGCCGAGATAAGGCGAGGAAGTGTTTTGATCCTCGTCCCGTAGAACCTGAATACTTCTTCACCATCCTTGTGAAAAATAACCTCTTTTTCGTGGCACATGATTGCGGCACGATTGGTGCTGAGCCAATCCATACCCAGAATAATATCGAAATCGTTCATTCGGATAATATTCAAGTCTGCCTTCGAAACTTGGCCGTCAAAATCTATTTGTACTGCTTTGACTATCTTATTTGTATCGATAGTTCCTCCTGACGGTAAACTAACCTCGAGAGTACTACCAGTTTCTTCTCCTACTAAGTTCAGTCTTCCTAAACATGCTTCAGCTATAAATGAATGCGTAGCTCCTGAGTCTATTAGAACATATACAGGAATACTAGAGATAGATAGTATACCTGCAATCACGTCAGAATCCTCAGCGGCATCCATAGCAAACACTCTTGCCTTTCCTTTTCTGTTCTGGTCTGGGTTCGCCTTCTGATTGGAACCCTGGGCGGATGGGGCACGACAATCCGTTGCAAAGTGGCCCGGCTGGCCACACTTGTAGCAGACACCCTTTCCAAAAAGGCACTCTCCTTTATGCGGCCTCTGACACTTAGGGCAGGGTGGAGTGAAAGTGATCATTTGTCTCCCTGTTGGTCCTAGATTCGGCCTCTTGGTAAATGCTTGATTTCGGTTCTGATTCTGATTGCGATTTGGGCCTTGCCACTTTCTCTTCCCTTGATATCTTTGCTCGCTATGGTTGCCTTGGTTCCCGATTCTCACACCGGCATAGGCTACTGCTTGAGCCTTTCTTCACAACTTCTCCGTATGTTGGCAGTTCATGTGAACTGACGATCTGTCGGATATCAAGGCGTAGACCCCTCTCAAAACGCCGTGCTTTCTTGAACTCAGTCTCCACCAGATGTGGAGCATAGCGCGACAGTTCCTCAAACTTTCTCTCGTATTCGGTTATGTCCATTTCACCCTGTACCAAACGTAGAAATTCGGACTCTTTGTGATCTCTGAGGGCTTGTGGGAAAAATTTATCCCTGATCTCAGTCTTAAACTCGTCCCAAGTCAGAGCCGCTAACTGCTCTTCACTCCTTGTTCGGGATGCAGATTCCCACCAGAAACCAGCTCTTCCAATTAACATGAACTCGGCACAAATTACCTTTTTATCTTCAGGACAAGATATGTGCCTGAATATCTTCTCAATGGCCTGAAGCCATTCTTCCACTGCTAGTGGACTTTCTCCGCCATCGAACGTAGGTGGGCGGTATCTCCGAAATTGTTCTATTGCTGGTGTTGTGGGGTTAACCGGTTGTGGAGCTTGTCTCAGTTCTTGCACCACATTAAGTAATTCCCGGATGATATCGGTTTGAGTTGGTGGTGCCATAACCTTCATAAAATTTTAAAAGCAGTTCATAAAGGCTGAATTAAGTGTACCACAACGTAAATGGTAATAGATAACTTCTAAAATGGAAATTAGAACCCAAATATCATTTCATTTAAAACTCGACTTCATTTGATGAAAATACATGGGTAGGAAGGCACGTATGCCGAACATTTTTTTTTTTTTTTTTTTTTTTTTTTTTTACAGCAACATGTCGAGCCTACTCTAATTTCTATCTCTCTATTCTCTTTCGGTTACGCCTGACTCAGCGTCCGAGATCTCTCCTAGCGCTGGTTCAGCGTTTTCCTCAGTTTCTTCTTCTTCTGAGTCTTCTTCAGGAGCAAACCCATAGCGGTACTCAAAGTACATGGGCCAATATGCTACAAATCTTGTGCAGAAGGCATCATACTCCATTTCCACATTCAAAGACACCAGAGCATCTACATATATACTATTAGCTACCTCCGCATAATCACTTCGAAAAGTTGAGAGCAAGTGACGGATCGACCGGTGATCATTGGTCACGTAGCCATGTTGTATGGCCCGTTCACGTACAATATTCAACTGCTCTATATGTTGGGCAATTGTCCACTCAAGTTCGGGTCTGAAGCGGTCATAATCCCTAAAGACTTGTTCTGCTTCACTGAGTGTCTTTCTACGAATGGGTGCCATGTCCTAAATCAATTATGCAAAGTCCAATTAAGCGGGGTTATTTATCTCTCCTAGTTAAAATTTTGAGGACGTAAAAATTAAAGGAAACTTTTTCAATTTATGCTCAAATTCGTCTTTCTTTCTAATTCGGATACACTTTCTTTCTTTCTCTTTCTTTCTCTCTTCTAAGTCTCATAGAGCATCAAAATAAGTATCCGAATTAAAATAGCATTTAAACTTCATAAACTTCTTTACCTTTGGAGTCGACTGATCGAGTGATGGCAGTGGCAACTTTCATTAATAAGAATTAAATAATGTAAAATATCTATTTGAAAATAATTTTTTTTTTTTTGAAAATTTGCCAGTCTACAGAAACGCAGACTGGCTCTGATACCAAGCTGTAACGCCCCGAGTTCCGCGGACCCGGAACGCTACGTCATCTTCTCTTTGCCCTAATTTAACTGAAAAGTTTGGCGGAATAACTAACTTTTAAAAATATCACATTTAAAATTTGTGAACTTTAACGGTAACAAATACCATTCGAATTAACTTAAGGAAAATTTGATTAAACATTAAACTCAAGTTTGAAAATAGCGGAAACGACAAAGTAATTTTCATAATGTTTCAAAGAGTGAAATTTCGAAAGTAATTTAAAACAATTAACTACATTAATTCCACCACTGCCCATCAGACTCGGCCGTCTCCAAAATCTGCAATATTGTTAAAATAATAGAATGAGCATTTCGAAGAAATACTCAGTAGACTCATCGCCAGTAATTAATTTACAGAGTAATTTAACACGTAACCATGCAATCTATACAGTGATATTCTCATGGGCTAATTTTCTTTGAAAAATCATAGGCTCTTTAAAATCATAGGGTGTGGGTAGTCTGTCTCATGCATTTAAGCACGTAAGTTATGCATAACATCATCTTATCTCATAAGAGATTCTCTTTCTTCTCATGCAATTAAGCATATAAGTTATGGCAAGCATAACAACATAATCTATCTCATAAGAGATTCTCATCTTATGCATTAAAGCATATAAATCACATAGAATCACATAATACATGCAATTACAATTTAAACTAATTAATAGGGGCGAGTCTACCTCAATTTATCGCGAGTCGTAAAAAGTTGAGCGGAAAGAAATCTCAAGCTCTATCGTCCTTACGTTTCGTCTAGCCAAAAATAGAAAAAATAACTTTGAATTAGTGTTTCGAAATTTCTTTAACGATTAAAAATGATAAAAAAAAAAGTTTAGGGACTTAATTGGAATTTATTAAAACTGAAAATAAAAGTTTAGGGGCTAAAATTAAACTTTTATAAAATAGGGACTTAATTGAAAATTTGCTAAAACTGAAAATAAAAATCCAGGGACTGAAATGGACTTTTTTCGAAATCTGGGGACTGATTTGTTTTTAAAACATAAATCTGGGACTGTTTCCTTTAAAAATCGAATTTTGGGACTGAAATAAATCATTTTAAAACTTGGGGGACTAAAATGAACTAACGCCTAAACTAGGGGCTTAAACATCAATTTTCAAAAATCAAAATTAACAAAATCTCACAACTCTCTCTCTCTCTCTCTCGCGTGATTAGGGCAGACGGAGGGGGAGGCGACGGGCTTCGCCCTTTCTGTCGCTTCCGGCCGGCGACGCCAGCGCCGGCGTCGCGTGGAGACGCCGATGGTGTGGGGGTTGGCTGGGGGTTGGTTTTTTGGGTGGTTTGGCTACGGTTCGAAGGCGAACGGTTCGAGTTCGACTTCCTTGAGGTAAGTTTATGGGTTTCTTGATTTGGGGTTTGATTTTTGGGTTGACTGGAAGGTGGGCTGGGTGTTCTTGTGGTGGCGAGTGGTGGAGTGGATGCGATGGTGTTGGAGGTGGTTCTGTGGGTCTCGACTGTGGTGGTGGTTCGATTGGGCTGGGTTGTGGGGTGACGGCTGCAGCTTAGGTGTTGGTGGTTCTGGATTGTGGTCGTGTGCGTGGCTGTAGGTCGGAGGTGGTGGCGTTGATGGTGGCTGCAGGGGCGGTGTCTGTGAGTTGGAGGTGATGGGTTGATGCTAGAAATTGATTTTTCTAGCATCACACATGAACTTCCAACATTGTTGATGCTAGAAATGGGTGTTCTAGCATCAGTTGTGAGTTGGAGATTTTCCAGCACGAATTTCAGCTGGGTTGAGGGATGGAGTTCGTGTGTTCTGGTGGATTCTGGTTTCTACTGGTTGTAGTTCTTGCAGTTTTGGTGGGTTGTGTGAAAACTTCATGTTGTTGGTGCTAGAAATTCAGGGTTCTAGCATCAACGTGAGTTTTCAAATTTGAGGGAGGTGAACTGTGAGAATTTACTGCATTGAGGAGATGCAGTTTTCTTACCCTTTTCTCTTTGGAGGCTGCGTATGGTGAGGAGGAGGAAATGGGGGTGGTATATAATGAACAGTAATTTAGGGCACAATTCCCTAGGTCAGAAATTGGGCCAGAAATTTGGGCTGCAGGAATTTTGAATTGGACTTAAGTGAAATGGGCCGAAAAGAATACATTTGGGCTTAAAGGATTGGGCTAAAATAACTTATTTGGACTAATAAGTAATTGGACCTTAAAAATTACTTACATTATTAAAATGATAAGAAATTTGATACCTTAAAAATATTCGGGATTGAACTCGATTTGAATGAATTTAAATTGATTTTATAACGGCTAGACGAACGCGTTTTTATTTAAAACTCGAGATTTAAGGTTTTGCGACACGTTTTTCAAGAAACATAAATAAAAATTCTCGGTCGCTACAGGTTGGTTCTAGGTGATCGAAATGACATTTTGTGCAAGAATAGGTTGATTCGAGGGTATAAATGTCAAAATTGAAGACAAATGATAATAATATTTTGTGTCAAGTACTCTAGATAAATTATACACCGCAACGTAGTTGTGTTTTTGGATTCAAATTCTCTCAAGTCTTACTACGTTCACATCCTCCAATTTCATGTAGAGTCATGTAGGTGTAATAGTAATGTTATTCAATACTATTAGTGTCAAACACCATTCAAGACGTTAACTAAAAGACATTAAATGATTAATTTACTTAAATGAAATGTCGTATAATTCGTTAATCGAAAATATCAAATGTGATAATCTAAACTTGTATTATAACAGAATTGGTGTTAAATAACATTATTTATTGAATCATGCTATAATTATAGAAAATTTTGACAGACAACATGTGACGAGAATTGATTGAAAAATGAAAAGCGAAAACAAAAAGTAATCCAATCATTAGCGACTACGTCGACTTCAGTAGGACCTTATCCTTATTGTTTTTTAAATACCGTTCAAACTCAAAAAATGGGGAGAATAATGCTGAACGAACATAGGAAAAGGCGGCCCATGATTGAATGCTTTTATAATTTTTATTTTCAGTCTCTAAGCGTCTGTTTGATAGGGGAAATTTTTTCCAGGAAGTTGGAATCGAATTCCAACTTTCACTTTTGCGCAGTTTGATAGCGTTTTTTTCCATGGAATTGGTTTCCACCTAATTTCAAGGTACAACCACTTGAAGCGTGATTCCGTGGAATTCAATGACTTGCTATATGGGTGGGAATTGGTTTCCAACCTTTTTTTTTTTAAGTAATAGAAACAAATTCTAAGATAAAAGTGTAAAAAAAATTATCTTTTTAATTGACAAATTCCATGCAAAACAAAGTCAAACGTAAAAATAAAAAATAAAAATTTATTTATTATTTTTTTTTGGCAATCTAAACATATTTTGTCCTCAACGGTAAAAAAAATTATCCATTTAATTGACAATTTTCATAAAAAAATAAAGCCAAACGTATTATAATAGAAAATTGAAAAATTATACCAATTAAACACCTTTAATTCAATTTTCGGTAAAATAATTCCAAGCAATTCAATTTCTTGCAATTCAATTCATTTCCACCCATTTTTTATCATTGCAATCAAACGGACCCTAATAAAAAAAAATAAAAAAACTTGTTGTACATCACTTATACACAACATTGTACACATTCTTCTCACATGAGAGGAGACTTATGTTGATTAAAATATTCGTAGATCTCTCCTCATATGAGAAAAATGTGTATAATAATGTGTACAAATGATGTACACCAAACTTCTTTCTAAAAAAGTTGTCAAGTGTAATCTAAAAATACTTTTATATCATCGACTTGGAAATTCTTAATCCATGCGTTTCTTCATCGCGTGTAGAACACCCCACCGCCTTCTTGTAGCGTCCCACCACCAGTATAAAGCATCCATTAAAACCCAATAACTGTCCCATCCAGAGCAAAGCAAAGGACCAATAAGTGTTCCCTAAGAAAAGCTTGGAATTTAAAAGGCACCGCCCAAAACCCTAACCCTAATTCCTAATTTTTTCATATGAATCAATCCAGTGTTTGAATTCAAGAAAAGAAGAGAACTGGAAAGGGGGATTCGATAATTATTTGATTAGTATCAGATTTAAATAATTTTAATGATGTCTGCGATAGTGTGTGGGAAGAGATCTTTCTTCGAAGAGATACAAACAACGTCATCGCCAGTGTCGGGGTCCCCGCCGGTTTCCAAGAAACTTCGCTGCTCTTCCGCAACCTCCCCAGTTCGGTTTTCCTACTCGCCGCCGAGGAGTCTCATCAATCAGCTCAAGGTTTTGTTTCCTGATATGGATAGTCAGGTTAGTTCATCTTCTATATTAATTTTTTAGCATTTACTTCAGGATTTTATGTTATGGGGTGACGCAGGATATTTCTTAGCATATAATTGCGTATTTGATGCTTAGATTGACAAAAAAAAAGCTTGAATTTTGTTTCTGGAAGGACTAAAATTGCCAATAACTTTTTCTTGAATTTCTTTCTCTATTGTATAACTGCCCCAAAAGAAAATACTGTTCCTTGGCGAAATATGCGTTACTGTAAAGGAGATTGACTTGCAGGGTTTTATCCTTCTGATTTTCTTAACTTATATGTTCAGAGGACCCTTTAACATTTAGAGTAAATAAAATGAATGGCAGAGAATTGAATTGTCGGGAATTGTAATTAATGGTGTTTGATTGGTATAATTTTTCAACTAATCTGTTTGGCTTTATTTTTCATGCAAATTGTTATTTTTTGGGATAAATATTTTTACAATTTCTATTAAAATTTGTTTGGACGGCAAAAAAGTAAAAAAAAAAAAAAATTGAAATTTTTTTTGTGTTCGTTTGGTTTTATTTTTCATGCTAATTGTCAATTAAATGGATAAATTTTTTTACTGTTAGATTTAGAATATGCTTCCATTGTCAAAAAGTAAAAAAAAAAAAAAAAAAAAAGGTGGAAAACACTTTCCCACCGAAGTCATGGGAAAATAAAAGGTGGAAAATGTACTTTAAATGATTGTACCTAGAAAAAAGGGTAAAAATGAATTCCATGGAAAAGTTATGCAATCAATTAGCAAAATTAAGGATGGAAAAAGAAAATGTTTTCCTTTTCCACCATTTTCCTATGCAATCAAACACTATCTTACTTGGTTATTTCTGTTATTCTATTCAAAACACATACCTTATAATTCCTCCTATTAATGTTTCTTACCTTAGCAAATTCTGATAACCATAATTGCTTAGACAATCAATAACTGCTGGTTATCATTAAAAATGTTTTGCAGCTTCTTGAGAAAGTTTTGGAAGAATCTGGCAATAATTTAGACGCTGCTATCAAGAGTCTGCATGGACTTCGTCTTGGATATGCAGAAGGCATAGATGGCAACTCGAGTTTTTCTGCAGAAGTAAATGCAGGTATGGAGGAAGGTACGCATATATATTGCTTAGGACAAGTACGAGGAAGTATGAAGCATCTTGAAAGGGTTGAGGTTCACCCTTCCTGCATGGTTTTGTATTGTGTGTTAATTAATCTATAAATTTGTTTCATTTTACTCCTCTTTCTTGTTAAGTTTATGAATTATATTTATTTAATAAATGTTTTACGGACATTTATCTGTTTTCTTATACGTGGTAGCAATCAACATGTTATAATAGACATAATAATGCGTCATCCCAAAATGTAGTCTGATGCATATTTTATTGCGTAGTGGTTTACCTTTTATGAAGTTTTTAGATGCTCAGCTTATTCCTGCCCAACTAATACCAGATTAAAAATATAGATCTCAACAGTAAAAAAGAAAAGAAAAAAAGATGACTCTAGATGAAATTGGAAACCTAGAACAGTCTATTAAGGTTATCGTATGTTAAAGTTTCCACCCAATAACATACAGTGAGGTAACAGTGAGAGTTTGATACTGTCCAAAAAAGGTACTCGAGTGCATATTCAAAAATAATAAAAAAATAATTTAGAATATCCATTAAAATACGTTTTCTTGAGGTGTCGTAGAAAATATAAGAAAGAAAATGCTCAATAGTGAGAAGGGTCTTAGACAGATATATGTGATCTATGATGAGCATAGATTTTGTCACTATAAATGTGAATTTCCTATTATGTATATCACCTGATGGGACTGTGATTAGATCTGTGATTTCTATGCTTTGTCTTTCCGTTTTTGCTACTCGTTAAAAATAATTTTGAAGCAGTTTTGTACTTGCTAATAATTAAAAAGTGGACCATGTTCCTTGATTTTAAGCATTATTATTGACATGTCTTTGTTGACATCTTGAATTTTCATTTTAAAGGCTCTTCAATGCGTATTAAAAATCATGTGAATCACATAATAAATATAAAATTGACAGGTGCGACACCAACTGTCGGGGATGCAGTTCTTTTGGAGGACTCTCAAGTCCAGAACAACCTGCCGGTGGATGGTGCAGGATGGGTTGAGTTGGTTGTGAAAGAGATGATGAGTGCAACTAGCGTAGATGATGCTAGATTCCGTGCAACAAGAGTGTTAGAAAGTTTGGAGAAATCTATCAGTGCTAGAGCTGGTGCTGAAGCATTTCAAAATTTTCAAAAGGTTGGTATTTCCAAATTTACACACCTATTTTTCTTTTAGATCATTAAAGCTGTGAGGTGGTTGTGTAACTGTTGATGGGAAGTGGTTTTTTCGGCCAACCCGTTCAAGGGGAACAGGGTTTTCTGGTGCTGTTAAAACATAACCGTTAGTGGTTTGTTTGATAGGGAGCATATAATTGCACTGCGACAATATTTTTGAACATTATCAAGGGAGAAAAAGAAGCTAAAATTTTGTTTATTATATTGTCGAGTCCTATCCAATATTGTGCACTAAAAATGCACTAGAAGCATATGCTCAATTAAGTTTGTTAGTTTCCACCTTGGGCTTTCTTGATCCCACAGATATATTAGTTGTTATAGGTTGGAAAGATGCATCTGGATTTACATTTGTTTCGAATATAAGTGGTAGGAAAGCAAGCCAATGCTGCTTGCTATTTATTACAAGAATTGCTTCATAATTAAAGGCCGACTCCAATGTGTTCTTCCTGGTACTATTAAGGCACGAATTTTAAGTTTTTCGTCCATACCAGGAAAACATGATGCTGAAGGAACAAATTGAGGCACTTCTTCGGGACAATGCCATTCTCAAACGCGCTGTTTCCATTCAGCATGAACGTCAGAAGGAGTATGATGAGAGTAACCAAGAGGTGCAGCAATTGAAGCGTTTGGTGGCCCAATATCAGGAGCAGTTGAGAACTCTTGAGGTAAAATACGTAACTTCATAAAAACTTATTTAGGGACAAGTTAAGTGGATGTTGAGATTGCCACCCCCCCCCCCCCCCCTGAAAAAAAATAATAATAATAATAATAATGGAAGTAACTCAAAAGTAAGTAAACACTTGCTTTTGAGAATGTAACATTTTGTACTATAATTTCTTAAAAGCTAAACATGTTTGGGGGGAAAAAAAAAAATCTTTTTCATTAAAGTTTTGCCAACCATTATCCAAATTCCTGATTTTATTTTCTTGCAGGTGAACAACTATGCATTGACAATGCATTTGCGCCAGGCCCAGCAGAGCAACTCCATGCCGGGACATTTTCATCCAGATATATTTTAATAAAGAAAGGAAATACATTGCTCGTAGCGACATATCTTTTTAGTGGCGTAAAAGGTGTTTCTTTAGGTGTTGAATATTATGTATGTTTTAAAAACTAGATGTGCAACACAAAACATTGTAAGCTAAGGCTGTTCTTCATGATGATAAGCACAAAATTTCTGAACTCCAATTTAATAAAAAATTCAAATTCTCTATTTTTTCTCTATCGAGAGATTATTTTGCCTTGGGGAGTTTTTGGCTTCTTGTTTTCTGTGTTTTACGATTGCTATGTATTCATGGTCTGTAGTATCAGTTCAAATTTGATTGGAGAATGTGTTGCTGGTATTTTTTATTTTGCGACAGTTATTTGTTCTTGGTATTTTTTTATTTTTGGAATAGAGTTAAGGGTTTGTTTGGAAGGGATTTTTTTTGAAATTATTTTTAACCATACATTTTATGGTCTCTATCTGTTGTCTTGCTTTGTAGAGTAGGGTTAGTTTTACAAAGATCTGTCTATCCGACAAATTCATCGGCGAATCAGATCTAATGCGCATAGGGAAGTCTTAATTCACATATCTAAGCTCGAAAATCTAAATGCAAAACGCCTTCAGGCTCTTAGGTTAGGGTTCCCTCTGTTTACTAAGCATAGGGGTATTATATAGTTCCAATGCTATAAATAGTGGTTAACTAATTTCATTTTATTTTCTTCTCTCTTCTACATTATCAATCTGAAAATCATGTACAATTATCAATTATGTACCTGTAGCATATTTCTAATGCATGTAGAATTTAAGATTCAGTAGTGCATCACTTGTAGGGTTGTAAGCAAAAATTGTCAAACAAAAAAAACGAATTGAAATTATATTTTAGAAATTGTCGGTTTAGTGCCACGTGAACCCGTCAATGAAATGATTTTGAACCAAACGGTTTGATTTATGTTTGAGATTTTTAATTACGGTTTAAAATCAAACCGGACCGACGAAAAAATATATAAAAATAAAAAATAATTTTTTTTGAGAATTCATACAAAATTTCAAATATGTAAAATTCAATAGTTTTGTCATTTATGAGTATTTTTTTTTCAATTTCTAATTTTCTACTATATATACATATATATATATATATATATATATATATATATATATATTAATTAATTAATTAATATTATTATTCAATAATCTTAATTTATATTTTATATATAAATTATAATAATCTCAATTTTATATTTTTCAACCAAATTGAAATAGGTAATTTTCTAGCCCAACTGCCCAACGATCCCAACCCATACATTTCTTATTTTAATTGAAAATCAAAGTATCAATCATCAAACTCAAAACCTAACCATTCACTTCCTGTCATTCCGTTTCAGTTTCCACGATTCCAAGTTTCCACCAGCGTCTCTTCCTCATACGCGACGCTACTCTCATTTCCATGTGACGTGACCTCGTCTCCTCTCCGCCTTCACCCACCCAGTTCTGACGCCTCTTCCTCCCGTGACTACTCTCAAAGTTTAAACTCTGTAATCTCAACAACCGATGCCTGCTCCTTCGGTTTGAGACTTCGAGCCGTCGGTCAACTATTCATCTTTAAAATCGGTTAGATTTAGGTTTAAATGACATAAAAATAGACAAGAAAAAAATATACGGCGAAACCGACGGTTTAAAACTGGACAAAACCGTCAGATTTAGGTTTGAGTTTTTTTCAAACCGTTCGAAATGGTTTGATTTAGATTTGAATTTTTCTCAAACTGGTTTAAACGATTTGGTTTAAATATCTGTCAAAAATTGATAAAATCGAAGCACTTTTACCCCTAATCACTTTACCTAGGTTGTATTGTAACTTCCGACTTTGAGAGTTTGGGAGTCTTATACCACTTTCAAATATGGGCCTCCCATATGCATTATATAATGGGGTACTTACAAAAATACCCTTAAATTTATGAGTGTTTTGAAAAATCATATGAAAATTTTTTTGAAAGTAAAAAATACTGTGTAAAAATAAAAAGTGACAATGTCACTTTTTTATAAAATTTGTCACTTTTTTTAAAAGAAAGTGACACGGTGTCACTTTTTTTACACAATGTCACTTTTAAAAATTTAGTCACTTTTTTTTTATTAAACAATGACATACAATTAAAATTAAAAAGTGACACGATGTCACTTTTTTAGACACAATATCACTTTTTAAAAAAGTTTAGTGTCACTTTTTTATTAAACAATGATATACAATCTTAATTTTATTAAAAATGATGTTTGTCACTAAAAAATGATAAAAATTTCAAGAACGCGATTGAAATAAAGTGATAAAAATTGAAACAAGTGGCAAATTAAAAAAAAAAAAAAAAAAAGTGATACAATGTCACTTTTTTTTAACACAATTCAAAAAAAAGTGACAATTCAAAAAAAGTGACACACTCCAAGAATCCCACAATGTCATTTTTTTTAGTTTTTTTAGAAAAATGTGACACGATGTCACTTTTTAATAACATTCGTCACTTTTTAAAAAATTAATACATAAACACACACACAAACTTCTCGAATTAATGCAGCAAATCCCCTCCCTTTCACCGTCTGCAAAATTCACCACACCATCACCATCCACATCAACCTTCGTTATCATAATCTCACAATCCTATGCATTTCTCCCTTGCTTAAGCCCAAGTGATGCTAACACCCATTTCAGTTCATCAACGATGATAAACCCATAACCATTCTGATCAAAGACATTGAGTGCATCTCGCATATCTTCATCCTCATCCTTTCTGTTCATTATCGTTTGATACAACGCATCAAATTCATCAATATCCACAAACCCATCTGCATTAACATCGATTTTCTCGATCATTTGAGTCAATTCCCTGTCAGGTATGAAAATACCCATTTTCACTAATGAATCATTGAGCTCCTGTTTTTCCAAATGAAGTATTGTTCTAACCATGTTCATTACTTCATCAAATGTAAACGTCACTCTTGTAGTGCTTGTTGTCCTCAGAAACTCAATCTTTCTTTTAAAAAAGTCTCAATTTTGATTACCAAAAAGATCATGTGGCTTGTGAAGAACCACCAATTAGTATCTATTTTACTATGTTAAAACTTGTGGTATAAATTTAGAAATTTAAAAAAAAAAGTGACAAACACTCGAAAAAGTGCAACTAACAATAAAAAATAGTTGCAAAAAATTCAATAAAGTTACAACACTAAAAACAGTGACAATCTCTTATGATAAAGCCTCAACAACAAAAAGTATCATGTTCGGGTCTAAATAATTTTCTCATTGCCGAACCCACATGTACTTGAGTTTTAGAATATTAACTGCTAAACGGGTATGACATCTATCTTGGAAGAGTCCTCTCATCTTAATACAATGCCTTTGAGACTAGCCAGAAGAATGCATTTAATCCACTGACATCCAGTTGGAAATGGTTCGGCTGGAGGAACAATCATCAGAACATTATCATTCCGCCGCACGACACCCATCACGCTGATAGTGCTACCTTCTTTGATGTACCTAAACATAATTTATCATGGGAGTGAAAAAGTGATCATCAATTACATTGTTCCGTTGAAAACTAAATTTAAATAAATTAATGCGTCCCCTCTTACAGATTGAGGTTTAGATGATGTACAAAGGTGATATTAGAACAAGCAAAAATCATGAGTTCAAGTCTAGCCGCCGCCCTTTATGAAAACCACACACGTTTCAGGCCGTTGATGAAAAATAAATCCTGCCTGTACGTAAGGGACGATAAAAACTAAAGTTAAACATATAAAAATGTCTCCACAACTTAAACGATGTAGTTCAACACTTTCTTGTCATGCTACCCACACATGACAACTCCACAACCCAAGCTGTTCCAACTTTTGCCTCTTTCATTCTTAACAATAATTAAGCTTTCACCTCAGACTATCAAGTAACAACGAGAAAAAGGGATACGATAAGCATCATTAATAAAATAAAACAATTTTACCATTCTTTCAATCTCATTGCATGGTCATCGCTTGAAAGGTTCCTTTCTCCCAGCCATCTGATGAACTCGGAAGACATATCCTCATTTGCAGGATTGATGTCAAAAATGACAGATTCGTCAACATAAGGAGTCACTCTTGCACCATAGCCAGTTTTAACCAATGCCCTCAAACTAGATTGGAAGTCAGAAATATAGAAATCAACCACATATGCCTCTGCAATCGGATAAAGAATATTAATTACTAGTTGTATATTACTGCTGCAATCAGATAAAGAATATTAATTACTAGTTGTATATTACTGCCTGAGCTACTCCATCCCATACAATTGAGCGTGCACATGAAAGAGAGAGAGGGAAAAAAAATTATCATTTACTACCAAGACATTTGTACTTAATCTATAACAAAATGACCCTATATTTCTCAGGCAATTTAGAATGTTATCAACTTGTGGAGCTCAGTCTGTTTTCAAATAACTACTAAGGAAAATACCCTTTCTCGTCGGTGGTAGCTTTCATTATCAGATGGTACTTGGCTTTATTGCATTGAAGCTTCACCGTCGTCCCCGTGCAACCATACAAAGCGTGAGTAACAGCGGAGTCGTGGTATGGTTGATAATTTTTTTGGTTTTTATTGGATTGGGAGTTTTCTGAAATTGGGAATCAGGGGCATTGGTTTGGGCAGAGGTCTTGGAGGGTTTGGAACGTAATAATTACGCAATTAAATGTTTTTTATTAGTTAATAGTGTACTATTCAATTTCTTTAATTTTGCAGGGTAGTAAGTCTAATTTCCTCTTATATAATTCCAAAAAAAAATTAGTTTTTACTTTTTATATGAAAGTTTGTCATATCACAGTGTAAGAATGCAAGATATTTTTAATTAAAAAATAATAATAATTTTTATTTTTATTTTTAATTATAATATATAATATAAAAAAATTGGGCTCTCACTAGTGTGGGGCTTTACGCAATCGCTTACCCGCCTATAGTCCATATCGGCACTGCACCCCCGGCAAGTAGTAAATTAGGCTTGTTTGGGGATCATATTTTCTTGATCAAAATTTCTCTGTTTGAGACGAAGAAAAGATAGTAAGGGATAGGTTTAGGTTGATCATATAATTTTCTTTCTTACTGACGTAGCAAATAAATAGGAAAGTATAGGTTGAGGTTCATCATATAATTTCCTTTCTACATGAAACAGAATATCTTCCTATTTGACACGATTTCTTCTGATGCTTCAGATAGGTTTACGTTCATCATACAAGTCCACACAATTCGCTATATGAAAGGGAGAATCTTCAATCCATGGATTTATAATGATAATGTCACAATTTTATTATGCATAATTGCCAATTATTCCACATCAAGAACAAGTACAGATGGACTATCATGTGATACCTTTCTTTCCTTTCTGCTAAAAAAATGCAGCAGCAGTTTGCACGCGTAATTTGTTCAATGCTGAACCTTTTTGACATGGGAGGAAAAAAACAGTTAAAACTCTTCCATTGTAAGGTCTAGTTTCTTCCATAATACTAACACACATGACAGAGGTTTTCAAACAGAGTCCTGCATATCATCAGTAAACTTCTCACAAGATCTTAGCGCCATTGACTAAACTCACGGCTGCAGCAACGTTCTTGGCCAGCTCCACGGCTGCCCCAACATAAGTATGGGGTGTTAAATTTAAGAGACCTTTCTTTGCCTCAAATGGTATATCCAACCCTTCAATGAATTCTCTTATGCTTTCTTTGGTTACAGCTCTTCCTCTTGTTAGCTCCTTCAATTTCTCATAAGGCTCTGGGACACCATATCTCCGCATCACCTACGAGGAGGAAAAAAAAAAAGAAAAAAGAAAACAAAGATGCAAACATGAGTTGGGGCAGATTTCTAAATTTAAACACTTCTCATTGAACCTATGTTGCGCCGGTTCATCTTACCAACATGAAAGGCAAGAATATGAAGAATTTATTACTTATGGGTGCCAGTTTTGAAAAAAAGACTATAACCTTTATTGGAAAAGCAGTTAACAGGAGTAAAAGGTTTTAGTATTAGGAGGAAGCCAATTAAAATAATTGGCATGCCAGGACTTTCCATGTGGCACTGAAGCACTGCCCAGTTTAAAAGGGAACACAAGCGGAACGGAAAGATAGCTCAATATCAATGATAAATTTCCATAATTTATTGAGAGAAGAATTTATAACATTATGGAAGGTACATACAGTCTGTATTGGCTCAGCAAGAACCTCCCACGTCTTGTCCAGGTCTTCAATCATTGAAGCTTCATTAACCTATAATTAAACAAAAAAGGAAGACAATTTATGAGGCTACCATTGTATATGCAGGATCTAGCAGAAATTGTATCTTGCTCTATTTAATTTTTTCGAGGAAACCAAGGGAAAATGGAAGAACAAGAGAAGATCTTAAGAACATCAGGTATGGTACACAGCCAAGCAAGACCACCAATCACACAATACCAGAAAAAAAAAAAAAATAGAAGATGTAGAAAATTGTTTCAAAAGGTACTATACGACAAATTTGGCAAATAAATACAGGAAAAATTGCTACAGATCCAACATTTGATTGCTTTTTTTGTGAGCATTATCTTCCAACTATTAATCCGGCACACAACATTTTTCAAAATTTATGTACTTCAAAACAGTTGATTTGGAAACATGTAGACTTGCAGAAGCTTTGCAAATAATATAATGCAATAACATTTCGCACCTGAAGCTTTGCAATTCCCTGTAATGCACTTTTATAAGCAAGAAGGGAATGTCCTAGTCCTACACCCATGTTCCTCAGAACAGTTGAATCAGTCAAGTCTCGCTGCAATTAAAAAAAAAAAAAAAAAAAATCAGATGCTCACTAGGAGCAAACCTATATAAGCAGGTTTAGATGCTTTTTACTTGTAAATTGCAATGTAAGAAACGCAAAAAGAATAGATCATGATCATGCCGCTCATGTGATATGGCATGAAATTCGCAGCTAGTAGTATATGACTTCAAAAATCCATTTACCAAACTTCATACCATGAAATGAGTATACATACCTGCCAGCGCGAAATAGGCAATTTTGTGCTCAAATGAGACAAGCCTGCATTAGCCATCCCAAGATTGCCCTCACTATTTTCAAAATCAATGGGATTAACTTTGTGAGGCATTGTAGAAGACCCAATCTCGCCAGCCTTAGTTATCTGCTTCAGAGTTAGCATGTCAAGTATCACCCCCTTAAAAATAACAGCACAAATGAATGAATGCGCTTCACCTGCTTGAAGTAACCCAAAGAAATATATCCCCATATGTCTCTGTCGAAGTCCACTAAAATGTTGTTGAACTGGATGATGGAATGGAAAAGTTTGGCCATATAATCATGAGGTTCAATCTGTATAAAGACACTTCATATTAAAATCATAAGTTTAAATTGAATAAAAATCATTCTTTTTTTTCTCTTTTTCCTTTCTTGCTTAATATTTGGGTGGAACTTGAACTAACTCATAGGTTAGTAAGCCAAAATATGGTCTCCGATTCAGGGGTATAGTAAAGATAACAAAAGGTTTTCCAGGACATGAACTTCAATATAGTTGCTATACACTCTGCAGGGCTCCTGACTCTCCAATGAATCAAGTATTAAATGGAAATATAAAAAGAAGGGATCATTGAAGACTGAAATAGACAAGCAAGGGCGACTCGAGCAGTCCTAAATTTCACAGGATCAGGACCACATCAAACATCAACAAACCATGACAAATATGCAAGCAGAATTTTTTTACCAAATATACCTGAGGCACATAGGGATTGAAACTTATTCCGAGAGATGTCACAAACTCCTCTGCAACTTGCTGCCAGTTAATGTCAGGATAAGCAGCTAGATGTGCATTGTAGTTTCCAACTGCGCCAGCAAACTTCCCTAAAATCTCAATTTGAGATATATTTCTCCTTTCTCGACTTAACCTGTATGCAAATATTGCCATTTCCTTCCCCAACGTAGTAGGTGAAGCTGGCTACAGAATAACAATATGACGAATAATTCATCCAGGGTTATTATAATATATAAGTTGATAACAAAATATCATGTTATCCCAACAGATATAGGTAGATTTCCCCCAAAGTAGAGAAATTATTACAATTATGCACCAAGAAGTGACACCTTCAATGTAATGCAAATTTGCAAACAAAGCTATTGTCAAAAATTCAATCTCAACTTGGCCTCATTTTTTTATATTTATTCTTTCTATAACCCCTTGACCCTCCCTCAAGAACAAAAATAGAAATATCCAAAATATAAAAAAATTAGACAAATATTTGTGTAACATATGTGTATTGAGAGACAGTGAGCCTTTTAAGTATACCTTAGACTATGTCCACGCACACGATTTACCTGTCCATGAGTTCGAGAAAGCATTGGAATGCGAGCATTTACAGTGGCCATGTTAGATATTTCTGTGATCAGCTTGTCCATGACTGGTAATATGACTTTATCTAAGACATCTTTGAGCATCAATGCATGGGCCAGATTGTTGATGTCTTCGGATGTACAGGCAAAGTGGAAAAACTCAAGCACCTTGAATCACACACGGGAAAACATACTCAATAAAAGAAAGTTCTATCTCTTTGATATATAAAAATCAAATTATCATCAACATGTTGAGGCCCCTGTTGTAAACAGGTCGACAAGAAAAATTTCAATATAGCGTAGTTGTACCTTGGCTATCTCTATATGTGAATGGCATCTTTGTTTCAAGAAATATTCCACTGCTTTCACATCATGGCTAGTCACATTCTCAATATTCTTAACTTCCAAGGCATCATCCAAGCTAAATCCGTCAATCAATTCTTGCAAAAAAGATTCTGCTTCTTCAGAGAACCTTAGGACTTCAGGCACATCATGTATCTGGGACAGCTTTACCAACCACTTAATCTGCCAAGAATTTCTGGATCAATGTTGCATTTCCAAATTTATTTATTTGCGGGCAAGGGATGGTGATAGACTTTAATAAAGATAATCATACATTCAGTAATTTTTATTTATTTATTTATCATTCTTTGGGAGTTGGGGCTAGATATGACGGAGTGCAATGAAAGATGGATAAATAATGAAAATAATCTATTTTAAAATATGTAACTAGCATTAAAATGATCTTCTACCATGCATTTGTAGCTATTCAATAGTTTGTTACATTACAGTTATTGAAATAAAGTATAGTAAAAGAACATAATTAATTGTTCAACAACGTGAAGCAAAACATTTTGGATTAGAACTATACCTCGACTAAAACACGAAACCTAATCAGCCCAAACTCACTCATAAATGGAGACAATTCCTTGACTTTAGCAAAATAACGACCATCCAATGGACATAGGGCAGTTAAACTTGAGAGCTCCACATTCCGAGTAAAATCAGCAGACATTGTTTTTACCTGAAAAACATAGTACTATTTTGAAACCATTTGGCAAATAAACCTTCACATGAAAACATAAAAAAACTCTCAAGAATCAGAAATTAGGGTTGGTATATCAAAATACTTTCTCAGTACCTTGTCATTACCTAACAAAAGAAATAATTCAATGCATGGAGTTTCTGCTAAAAGAGAGAACACAGTACACAAATGCAGTCATATTAGCAAAAGATGTTCTAGATTTACAAAGAAATGATTCTTAAATTACGTGTTTACACTTGAATTATGAGTCCAACATAGCAAGGACAAAGTTATTATGATCAATGCGTCCAACTTGAACCACACGCGTTAATCAGCTTACTGTCATTAATTCCAGTCACTCACGGTTAGAATGAATGACAAAGTACTAACATCCGTCTCACTGAGCGATATCTATGAAATTATGTGCACTTGCGTAGAAAAACTATATTGCAAAAAATAACAGTACTTGTGAAGTCAAATTCTACATATCAATGGTAATGCAAAATCAAATTAAAAATGCTTTTACCTTTTCTACAGCTTCAAAACTGCTATTTTTCTCTTTAACAGTTTCTCTACAATAGCAACTTCTGCGAGCGTCAAAAGAAGCGCTTGAAGCATAATTATGACAAGGAAGCCAAAATTTAATCAGATGTTGGCGTGCGGGGGTGCAATATGTCGTCGTCTGATTGAAATTCAAACCCCTAAAACAAGCTCCCGATTCCATTTAGATAGCGCCAAAAGTGCAGTTACCAAATTAACTGCAGCGAATACAAAACTCGGAAAATTAACAAACAATAATTCAATACATGTAAAGACAAAATTATGCATACAAAATCCACATACATATATAAGCACCGGTGGCGATGGTCCGTTGTAGCAACTGAAGGGAGCGGCTAGTGTAACATGAAAAGATGGTATTTATTTTTTTTTTTTTTTCTCAAAAACATAACGTTTTGGGCAACTTTTGGGACTGGGCTAACGGGCCTATTATATAATGGGAAGAATTCACGTTTATGGCATTAAGTATGCACAATTCTAAATATGGACAATTTAATTTTCATGTTTAAAAATTGTCAAAATGTAAAAATTAGGTTTTTATTTTTTAATTAAAAATATTTTATTAATTAATTATAATAAAGTCAAAATTATACAATTAATGATTACAGTTACATAATTATAGGTCACATATTATTTTGAAGTCATAAATCAAAAAATTTATAGGTCACAAATTATTTCGAGATCACAAATCAAAAATTTTATAGGTCACGGATTATTTCGAGATCAAAAATCAAAATTTTTATAGGACACAAATTATGTCGATGTTACAGATCAACAATTTTATAGGTCACTTGATCGATTGATCACATATTTTCAAATTTGTTAGTCATATATTATTTTTTTTAGTCACATATTATCGAATTTTATGGTCACGATTTAATAGTTAGTCACATTCACCAAACTCCGACCCAAATCCCGATCCAATACTTGGTCACAAGCACTATCCCAGCCGCCCCGCTCCACCCCATCCCACCACCACCCCACTGCCAGAGACACTACACACTGGCAGAACCATCACCACCGTACCTACAGGCCACACCACATACTCACGGCCAGCGCCACCAACATTACAGCCACTGCCACCGCACTGTCAAATCCACCATAGCTGCCAGAACCTCTATCTGCAGTGTCGCGATAGTGGTACCCCAAAACCATTAACTACGAATCGGAAAGAGAAAGAGGTAACTACAGCGTTGCCATCCACCACCATCCCTGTGCCACTGCCAACACAGAATTCACCACACCACACCGCAACCACTACCCAACAAAAAATCCCAAACTGGCCACTGCCACCACCTCCATCCCCATCGCCGCAACCAGATCTACCACCATCCCATCGCCTCCAAATCCACCACCATCCACGTCGTCACCATCCCCATATCCACGTGGAAGCCAAGCAACAACGCCGACAAAACCACGAATCAGTGAAAACGCAGAGGCGCCGACGCTGGAGTAGTTCGAAGCGGTGGTTGTGCTTCTGATGTCGTCCCTCAACGCCAAAGGTGTAATGTCGCCGGATTTCGTGTGGTGCCGAAGAAGAGAGAAATAGACGGGGAGAGAGAGAGAGAGAGAGAGAGTTGGACAAATGAAAGAGATAAGTTGGGTGAGGTGTTTTGAAACCTGATTTGTGAATTATCAAACTTCACACTTTGGATTTTGAAATGTAATCTTTAAAACCCAGAGATTTTGTAATTTCCTCTTATATAATTTATTTTTATTTAAATATATATCTTTATATTCTTTGTTTTGTTTAAAAATACAAGTGTTACATCTAGTGGTGGACATAGTTCTATTTGATTTTGGTTCCAAGAGAATCGAATCGAACCATAATCCACTGATTTTTTTTTATAATGAAACCACATCGAAATCGAACCATACGATTTTGGTTTGATTTGATTCTAATTCCATTACTTAAATTTTTAGACTTACGCTATATCCATAAGTTAGTAATATATATATACCTAATCAGAAAAATAATTACAATTAGTAAATGTGGAATTTGGGTGGAAAGAAAATGAATTACAGGGAATTAAATTGCCTAAAATTTGTTTTACAGGGAATTGTAGATTAATTATATTTGATTGGTATAATTTTCCTGTCGATTTTTTTGTTGAAATTTTAAATTTTTTAGTATTCGTTTGACTTTGTTTTTATAAAAATTTTTCATTAAAGTGATAATTTTTTTTTTCACAATTGGATTTAGAATTTGCTCCAATTGTAAAATATATATATATATATATATATATATATATATATAAATTTAACATACCGAATATTATTCGTTTTGACTTTATTTTTTTATGTAAATTGTCAAGTAAAGGGTTAAAATTTTTTACCATTAGATCTAGAATTTGTTCCAATTGCCAAAAAAATAAATTTTTTTTTACCATACTGAACATCATTCGTTTGGCTTTGTTTTTAATGAAAATTGTGAATTAAAGGAATAAAATTTTCTACTATTGGGTCAAGAATTTTTTTGATTACACAAAAAAAAAAAAAAAAAAAAGATGGAATCCATGAAACCATGGAAAACAAGTCACTTGAGCCACCTCCAAGAAAACAAATTCTAGGAAAAATAAATCAAATCAAACAAGTCAAATTGGGTGAAAATAGAATTTGTTTTTTCATTTTCCATGAAATTTCAACCCTGTCAAATGGGGCCTAACAACAATAGAAGATAAAATAAATGGCGTTTAAGTAGAGGCATCGAGATGAAAATGGACAACTTTAATTGGTGAAGGTGAATTCAATAAAGGTCCAAAAGTCCAAAATGGGGGGGAAAAAAAAGGGCATTAAAATGGGTGGTAATTACATCAAACCCTAGTATTAAAATTAAGCCTTCTAAAATCAGGTTGATACTTTCACCTTTCAAAAATAAAAAATTCAAAATTTATTTTAATTAATCTTTTTATAAAATAAATATTTTATAAAATATTTAAAAACTCTAATGTAAGTTGAAAATTCATTTGATAATATTCCCGTCTCCCTATCCCTCTCTCTCTCTTGTCACAGCCTCCCTATTTTCCCCACCTCGGCGTCGTCCCCACCCCGACGTCGGAACCACCACTCATTCAACGAAGCAGACCGCCCTTTCGCGAAGCAGACTGCTCCTGACTCCGGTGACTCTTCATAGGTGAAGCACCGCACCAGTACGCGCGAAAGAGTAACATCAGTAGTTTGGGTGGTGTCGCCCTTGTGTAGTGTCGCTCCAGATCGGTGGTGGTTTTTGTTTATTTATTATTTTATTTTTTTGCAAATCATTGTTTGACGGTGTGCAGTGTTTAACGATGAGGTGCGGTGGTGGATCTGGCGGTGAGGTGCAGTCTTGTGCGATGGTGTTTTGTGATTTTCAGATTTGTGGTGTTTGTGATTTTCAAATTGGTTGCAGTTTTCGTGTGGTGGTGAGGGTGAAGTTGTTGACGGTGGTAGCGGTGTTTGTGGCAGAGGTGTCGTTGATGGTAGACTTGGCCGTTTGGGAATTTTTGGTTGGTCGTGGTGGTGTGGGTGGTGTTTTGTGTGGTGGCGATTTTGTTGTGGTGTCTATGGTGCTGTGTGGTGGTGGCGATTTTGGGTGGTGGTTATGTTGTGACGGTTTTGGGTTTTGGGTGGTGTTTTGTATGATGGCGATTATGTGATGGTGGTGTTGGGCGGGGTTTTGTAAGGTGGTGCTGGTGGCGATTTTCAGGTCCGTCTGGTGATTTTCATATTTGTGTTGTTAGTGGTGGTGGTGGCGGCAACGGCGACGGTGGAGGATCTGTAATTCTGGCGATGGTCATTGTCGCCGTGACGGTGGTGGATTTGGTAACAATGATTTGGTTAATTTGTGACCAGTAAACAATATGTGACTAATGAAAAATATGAACTGTGACTAAGAAATAACGTGTGACCTAAAAATTTGTTAATTTGTGATCGATTATAAGTTGTGACTTATAATGTTCGTGATCTGTGACTGATAAAGAAATTGTGACTTATATCACATGTGACCAAAGAAAAAATTGTAACTTTTAAAATTTTTGAATTGTGACCAAAAAGTAATATGTGACTAATTAAATTGTGAATCTGTAATCGATGAACAAATTGTGATCTATAAAATTTTTGAATTATGACGTTTTGACATTTAAAATTTCTGATTTGTGACTGAAAATAATATGCGACTAACTAAATTGTGAATCTGTGATCAAATTATATAGATATGTGACATTAATATATTTAATTAATTAAATTATAAATAAAAATTAATAAAATTCTGATTTTTGAAAGTTGAAACTTATTTTCTTATTATTAAAATGGGTCAAAGTTATACTCTTACTTATAAAAATTTCCCTTCAAATGGCCCTCACCTATCTCCACAAAAGCCCTAAATTAATTGCTGCAATTTTCACCGCACGCCTCCACAATAAATGATGAACTATTTAAAACTTTTACAAGTGGTTTAACCGTTTAATATCCATGATACTTTTAAAGCTTTTTAAGTGACTAATCAGTTCCATTTGTCGATCTTGAAAGGGTATCCTCCACTAACATGATGAAATGAGGTGTCGACTTGCCCCGACGTTGTGTAAATTGAAAATGAGTAAAAAGAGAAATGATTCAAATGAATACAAATTTAGGATATACACAACTAATGACCTATCTCTAATGATCCAAAATCGATGAATGTGCTGTCTCTAATTAATAGGTTGTCCATGAATATAAAACTAGGGTCTCCACTAATATATATATCGGGATGGATCATCCTACTCATCTATTTGACAAATAATCGTGACCTTTAATTTAAGTCAATCCAACGTTCAGTATATATTTCACTAAAATCATGGGAGAGTTGATTATAAGAACTTGAGATCCATAAGATATTGAGAGTTATATATATACGGGACGGATCCTCCTACTCATGAATTTGATACACTTATTTGACAGATAAACGTAACATTTAATTTAAATCAATCCAACACTTATTTGTAGGTTTTATTTGACATTCATGGAGTTCTTTTCCATTTCGTTTGGTCTTAATTTGCAATTGTGTCGTGTTGTTTAGTGTTTTCACTCTTCAATATTGATCTTAGATTCTTAATACAAGGCTAAGTTCATAGAAATATGGAGGCATTCAATCGGAAACATGAATGAATGTCGGTTTACAGACTATTCACTTATTCACCATTCATTTCTATCGATTTATAATCACTTCTCCAATAAGATCAGTTACAAGAGACAGAGAGTATCATATTCTTGCATAAGTGGATTAGCCAACTATCAGAACTAAGTAAACAAGGCTCTATAATCTTTAATATATTCCTAATCATTTTACCCTCAACAAATAGTAATGCGTTCTGCTTTATTAAAAAAAAAAAAAGTTTAAAGTTTAATTTCGTTTGTGTCCAACTGTCAATAAATTTCAACAAAATCCAAGGTTTGTACGCCCATCATTTTCTTCCTGCCCCCATAAACATGAAAACGAGTTTTATTGCATGGATTTTCATCCTCTTATGTGCCCAACTACTCCTCTCAAGCTTGGCTCTTGAAATTTCCCAGAGATTCGAGCAAGAAAATCATAGTGAGAATTAATCCATTTACCTTGTGTTTTATATTGTGATATTCATTTCCACTTAACTGTAATATTATCCATAGCACAGAAGTGAACTATCCTGCAGATGCTCATGGCAAAGAATTTGTAGCAGAACATGACATAATCTGGACAGAAAGACAGAAGGGGAGAGGATCTGGTGGTGGTGCAAATGTGGTTCATCGTCTACCGCAAAAAAAATAAAAATGCTTCAGCACTATTACATAGGCCTTCGTTGATAATTTTTACGATGCTTTTATTTCTTACCATCGTCTTTGCCTAAATGTTTTGTTTTCAGGTAGTACTTCATCCCTTTCAGTTCATTTGGTTGTGGTTTCTCTCTAATTTTGTCATTTTAATCATGTCTATAATTACATTGAGGTGGTTTCTTTGATTGTAGAAAATTATACTTTCTTCAGATTTATAGATTGACAAAAATTCCTTACAAAGTATCACATCAAATCATTCTCCCTCAGAAAGAAACAATTAAGTCCCACATGAATGATTGCACTGGGAACATTGCGGGCTAACTTTATCTAAAAAATAAGCTCATCTTTATTATGTTTTGACATTGGATATGAAAAGAAAAAACATGAAAATTCAATCGAGCGCACCAAACATGTGTAAAAAAGGGTGTTACTCAATGTTCTTGCTTCGAGAGGCCTTCCTTGGTATTAGAACTAATTGCATGACTATCCATCCAATCATATAAGCTTGATTCTCCTTAACGTCGATCTTCATGGCCTAAACAAAGTATATTGGCTATACTACTAGAAATGTGAACAGTTATTTAATAAGTTGCCACAAAACAGGACTTAAATTCTTCCAAAATTACATTTCAAACTCGATAAGCACCCTATGGAAATGGAATTATGTTGGAGGAATGATAGATAGAGATAATGCAAGAGAAGAGGTTAAGTTTGTAGGTCGTAGATAATGTATTATTAGATATGAATAGTTAGTAGATTTTAGCTAAATAACAGTCAGCAAAAACATGCTTTTAGCATAAAAGGCTCCTTTCCTTTCCTTGATGAATCCAATCCAAAGAGTTTGCGCCTGAATTTTCATATTTCTCCTCCAATATTCATCCCCAGCATACCCTTCTTCCTCCACGGGAAGAGGTTCAGGTGCGGACTTCCCTTCCTAAAGCAAGTAGAGATACTTGTTACTGAAAGCAAGTAATTTATTTAGCAGTGGATACAAGTTAGCACTCGGTCTCTGCACGATTTGGTCATGATATCAGGATGTCCTCTAGATATTAGTGACAAATTTGCAGCAATGTTAAATTCTAAGTCCCATTCGATGCCTTCTTTTCCAATTGCTTACGAGGTCTTCTGGTTCGGTTTGCACTGCCTTTCCCATATTGTAGTACTTTACCTTTATGAATACGTCTGACAACCGTCGTCTGCCCTTGTCCCTCCAGTGCACGAATACCATCTCGAACAGGTTTGCTTACGAGCTTCTTCAACTTTGGATCATCCACTAGTCCATTAGATCTCATCTCATCATACAGTTCTGTAGCCTCCACAAACAACTTACATTTCACTAACCCTTCTACTAACACACTGTAATGTTCAGAATCTGGCACTACCTCGTACTGTTTCATGTTCGACCATATCTTCAATGCATTTTCAGGTTGCCCAATTTTAAGAAACTTGCTAAGCGTAAGAAGAAATGTATGCCTGCTGGGACCCAGACCGGCTTTTTTCATAAGACTAAAAACTTCATAAGTTCCTTCTAAATTAGCACCCTCAAGAAATGCATGGTACGTATCACTAGTTGTGTTGATATCATCCTGTATCATCCTAGCTAATATAGTTCTCGCGTCCCGAAACTTGGATGATTTGCATAGAGGAAGAATCATAGAGTTGTATGTTGTAGAATCAGGTTGCATACCAGATTCTTTCATATGATCTAGAATTCTAAGAGCTTCATTCAGGCAATTCTCATGAGTCAGTACATAAATCAAAGAATTATACACCTTCATGCCGGGGATCCAGCCCTTTTTCTTCATTTCATCATACAACCTAAGTGAGTCAAATAGATTACCAGCTCTTGAGAAGCAGGAAATCATTTGTGTATAAGAAGTCCCGTCAGGCAAGATACAACATCTGGACATTTCCCGCCAAACCCTCTTGGCTTCGTATATATCATTGGCTATATTACACCAGCCATTGAGAATTATGTTAAAGCTCTCAATTTCCAATGGGAAGAACTTCTTACTGAGAAACATGAATTCTTCAGCTTCTTCAATGTTTCCGTGTTTATTAAGAATATCCAAGAAAGAGAAGAATGTTCTCTGATCAGGAGAAAATTTAAACTTCTGAAATATTTTGAATGTTTCGATAGCCTTGCTTGGGTTATTTGCTGCTGCATATCTATCGACTTGTATTACAAGACAATAATAAGAAAAAAGCAATAAAAAGGAACGAAGAAATAAATCAATGTTACTTTATATTACAGCTGCAAATGAACAATGGCACACGACATTATAAATCATTTCACAGAATTTTATCTAACCAAAATAAATATGTTCTAACTTTAAGTGTACTAAAATTCAAAAAAGATCAACGGGGTTCTATCAGCGTAATGGCAAAAGTTCCAGATATTAAACAAAACTGGGTAGTTCTTTAACAATAAAAATAATAGGCGCATAAGCGGTGCAGAAAAAGGAGCGTAGGTAGTATTTTAGATATCTTATATTTTCAAATTTAGGGAAGTTCGATCTTTATTAATATCTGGACATGATACTAACCACGGGCCATGGTTCATGGGTCTCGTGTAGTTTACATCGTGCAGTTTCATTTTATGAATCCTAAGTAGTCTAGCAGAGTCCTCCTCAGAGAACTGCATCCCTTGATTGTTGAGTTTCCAAAACTTTATACCATGTGCCCTGATAGAAATAAGATATCTAACCTAAAAAGAAAGCACGTATTCCATTTCCACGGTAAGGTTGATATTATGAAAAAATTTATACACTTGTCATTTGTATTTGCCTAATGGTGAAGCACTCTTCTTTTTTCCAATGTTTACCGTTCTCAAGCTTCCTCCTTCTTTTCTTTAATTTAAGTAGTCTACTCTAATTCCAACCTGATTGTGAAGTCCATATCCCCAGGACAGTTAAAAACTACCGACAGTGACAAAGGAATTGCTTGTGGCTTCTGAAAGGGACATATTTTCGTCCTAAAAACCTTTCACATGAAACCTTAATTAACTTTTGTTGAACCTCCTCATACAGTTATAGGACAATTTATTTATTTCAGTTCAGTCTTTAACAGTTCCCCAATGGTAAGACCAGATTCAATTTTTATCATATGTCTGACATGCACAATTTTAATTAACGGCGAGACTTTAACTCAAATCTTTGTTGGCTTTCAACCGTGAACTCTTAGAGAGGGAACACATTTTTTTGTTGAAATCCACTCTTCAACAAGTTCAATTTTTTGCTACTTACAATTAGGCTCCCACCCCCAAACCACGAATTCTCTATCTACTGCTGAATGCCATAACAAATGCTTTAAACTCCTTTTGAATAAGACCTCACATGGAATTCGACAAAATAGCTTAAAGCTTGATAAACTGGAACAAATATCTAAAGGAGAAAGTTTGTTATCTGTGACGGTTCAGCAAAACAAGAGTCTACTTTTGAAGTCAATTCTTATTTAGATAGAAAAGAAGAGCGAAAATCAGAGATCAGAGAAAATCCCACCTCAGTTTCTTTGATAGTCATCTGTCTTTGCTTACACAGATGAACCTAATGCCATATATAAGTGATGAGGAGTAATTCAGGTAACATTTGAGTTCATATTCATGAACAAATGAACCAATAACATGTTAAATAATGCACACTTAGAACAATGTTTCCGTCAAAGGAATCAAACCAAAGACATCCAGAATGTTTGCGTTCCTAGTAAGCACTAAATTTCTTGACTAATACAACAATTTACAGAGACAAACAGATAATGATATAATTGAGCTATACTTTGCTATGAACAGGTTCAGTTCTCCATATTATGAAACAAAATAGTGTTAGAGAAAGAAAATCAACTTGAGATTCCGGCTTTAAGCAATAAAAATTTAATGTTGTAGTAAGAATTAAAGAAAGCATCATAAAGTTAGTACCTGTACAATCTTTACAATGCATTAAAATAAAACAAGGAAAAGAATTTAAAAAGAAGCAGGGTATAGCTTCAAGCAGAAGATTAATTTTTACCTGTCAATCATGACGAACATTGGTTGCTGTGTGTCCATTGAAGCCTTATAAAGGTCATGAATCAGAGTCCAAGCAGTACTGAACTTTTGATGATTACCCAGCAGCCATATCATCAAACACCGTGTCTTTTCCACAACACATTTCCAGTTCTCACCCCACTTGAACACCAAAAATGCCAGCTTCCACTCTTCTCTTAAAGCCCAAATAGCTGAAAAGATCAAATCTTTACTTGGCCTCACACCAGAATTATCTAGAAAGGACATTGCTTCATTTGCATATGCAAAGTTCTTGGCTTTGCGGACAGTTTCAAGGAATTCAGGTAGACCCAGTGGGATATCTTCATCAATTTCATTTACCAATTCATCGAAATCGATTGTTTGGAAAACATTTTGGTTGTCTGAATGTTGAAGGGTTGAGAAATGATGAAAAACTTTACAGTTGATGACAGATGTTCGACGAAATGCTTCAGTGAAATTGTATGGTAAACGAGTCACATAAAAAGATGAAATTTGGGGTTGACTGCCTAGAAAGTTCAAAATTTGGGAGAAGAAGATCGCGGGGCGTGCTCTAGAGATTTGGAGCCTCCTACAAATCCTAAGAAAAGACATATTTTTGCAGATTTCATTAGAATCTTGCTTTGAGAATTATAGAATTCCTGGTAAAACAGTGACGGTCCATGACCCGCCCAGTAGCTGAGGTTGCTACGGTCGGTAGTGCAAGCTTTGGGTTTTTAAGTATAAAACCACCCTCCAAGGTAACAAGACATTTCGCGGCCAAATCGAGGTGTCAAAAGACTCCAAACAGGTAAGTTCATTTGTGAAGTTCTACATTTTATTCACAAATCATTGATATGCATAGATTATAGAGTTACTTTTACAATCTTGTGCCATTTTATATTTGTTCCAAAATAATAAATAAATGGTAATCCCTCCATTTTATTTATATAAACTTAGTTTCCTTTTTTTTTCTTGTTCCAAATATATAGTCACGTTTTTTAATTTAGAATATTTTGTTATTTTTATTTATTAATATACTCTTATTTAATTTACCTACAGGGTGTTTGAGCTACATTATTTTGGTAAAAATACATTTTTGAATAGTGTATTGATGAGAAATGTGTGATAAAAAATAAGAAAGTTTTTTGAATTTCTGTGTAATATTATTTTGTTGAAAAATGTGGTTGAAATGATGTCAAATCACTATTTAAGAATATATTTTTTTCAAATAATGTGGCTCAAACATGCCCCTAGGTACAATCAATTTTTCCTACTTAATTTGCCTACTTTTTGAAATCATTCAAATACATGCACATTTCCCAATAATTTGCATCCTTCTTGAAATTAATTTTCAAATTCTTTACTAATTTCAACAATAATTTACTACTAATTTTTGAACATTAAACGAGGTAAACTAGAAAATTTCTTGACAAAAATTACTTTTTCAATAACATTAAATAAAATTTCTTAATTCGTACGAAAAAAAAAATAAGCTTATATAAATGGGACACAGAGAGTATTATTTTATTAACAAATATACATGAGTAAATAAAATTTATTTAAACAATTTCTCAAGAAATACGAATATATAGAGCCTTATGGCTTATGTGCATTACTCCTTACAATTATATCTAAAATCCATACAAAAATGTTTTCTTTTACTACCAATAAATAAATTAATAATGAAATTTGTAGGAAAAACTCGTTGACGTAGTTATTATGCTTGTTATTATCTTGTCGGTTAAAATATTGAATAATGATTAAGTAATCTTAGATTCCGATCAAGTCAACGTACAAACAAATGTCTATGTGTTCGATATGAGATTTTACACATAAATGAAGTAGTTCATGGTGGAGTTATCATTATCCTTCATAATTACAAAGGTATCTAACATCACGAATTTACCATTATCTTAAAAAGATCAATTGAATTAATTGTATGATCTCATAAAAATATTATTCCACAAATTAAACAATTTAATATGGATTTTCAATTTTACTTAAAAATAAATAAATATTTTTGATAGAAAGATGAAAAAATGGATGGCAAATAAAATGTTTGATAGGGAAGTGATTTGTCTGAAATTTGTTTGAGAAATAAAGGTGTTTGAATAGTATAATTTTTCACATGACAAATTTTTCGTTTGACTTTGTTTTTTACGTAAATTGTTAATTAAATGGATAAATTTTTTTATCATTGATTTTGAAATGTGTTCCAATTGCTTAAAAAAAAAATCGATCAAAAAGCTAAAAATTAATTTTCTATCATTTTGTTGAAAAAATATTTTGTAACTTTTATGCATCAACAATTTATACTTTGAAAAATTTGAAAAAAAATTTGCTCTAGAAAATTTGTGCAATTAAACAAGTAAATAATAAAAATATAGAAAAATTTCTTAGTTTCATAGCAAATTTGTGCAATTAAACAGGTCCAAATAAATTCACCCAAGTTGCATTTTCATATTAATTACGGCGCACACAGAAAGTAATGTGGTGACGTGGCCAGATTACTAACTAATTTCACGTGTATAATTATGATTGGCTGTTAAATCCACGTGGCGGTCCATTGTCGTCAACAGTCTGTCCTTATCAATAAAAGTTGCAACTCCTATCCACCAAATTCAATAGTAAAAATGAAAATATCCAATAAAAAAAATCAGTTTTCTGAATTTTGAACTAAGAACCGTAAATGGGTAAAATATTTAATACACAAATAGGATGGCATTTTGAGTAATATTATTAAAAATGGAGATGAATTATAATCACTACCCCTACTTGTCCCAGTTATATATTCACATCTCTCACCGCAGTTTTTTTTTTAATCAGCCGTCCTCTCGCGAACAGATCTCTTGAATTTCGCTCTTTGGAAAGTTGATTTTTGAAGTGAATTGATTTGATCGATTTGGTTTTATCACTAACTCACTCGGAGTAATCGGTTTTTTTGTTTATAATTAAGGTATATATCTCAGATCTCTGTTTTTTGGAGCTATTTATTATGAAGCGTGCATTCGAATCAAGTGAATTGAGCTGTTGTGAATTTGTTTTTATTTGTACGTTTGAATCTGTTCTGATCTTTTGATTTATGTATCTCAGATCTTGGTGTCGCTTTGTCAAATTTGCAGTATTGCTTGCTTGCTTGGGTTTATGTATATTCTAAATTTTGCTCTGGTTTCTGTATCGTGTGTGTACAATATTAATTGTGGTGCATTAGGTTAAATCATGATCCACGATTTGCCTGCAAATTTATATAAATCATAGATCTGCACCCCCATTCACATATTACTATTTGTGGGATTGCGAGATTCGTTGATTTGCATACTCATAATAATTCTTGAACTGGCCGTGAAATTAGAAGATTGAATTCTGAAGATTTGAAATTTTTTCCGACTGGGATCTTAAGATTATTTTATCTGTAATTTACTGTATATTATGAATTTTCTTTGTTAGGTAGATCTTCAAAAATGATACATTTGTATTCGTTTGTAAAGATGGGTATCTGTCAAAGATTTGGTTTTTACCAAGTTCATTAGTTAAAGGTTTCATCTTTGAAGTTGGAACTGTGTCTTTTATTTGGTTTATTTCTTAAAGTGACTTTCTCAATGGTAGCAGTGTACGAGGTATTTAAAGTTCGGTGTTTTTGTTTGCCTTCTAATTAAAACACTTAAATAATTTAGATACGTTTTTAACAAATATATATATATATATATATTTTATTTAATAGGTTCCTTTATTAAAGGTCTGATCTTTTTAATTGGAACTTTGTTCTTTCCTTTTGGGATTTTCTGGTGCATCTTAAAGCAATTTTTCAGTGATAGCACTATACTTGACGTTGTAGGTTAAGGTTTAATCATTTATTGGCCATTAAGACAATAGTTTTTGGATTTTTATCAAGTTTTTTTTTAACAGCTCATTAATTAAAAGTTTGAACTTTTTAATTGACACTTTAGGTTTTTATTTCGGTTCTTGTTTTGCGTATATTACTGTGACTTTCTTGATGATAGCATTAAGCGTGGCCTTGGAAGTTTGATTCTTTGATTTAATTTGTTGGGCTATTAATTAAGAAGGTTAAAGAATTTATGATTGAAAATGATTGCAAGTGAAAGTATCGATTGCTTTAACTGTAATTGTTATTGGGACTCAAAATTGGTCTTTCTGATTGTAGAAGCTAGTTTGTATGCACATGGGTATTTATGTAAATGGTCAAATAATGGATTGAAACAGTTTCAGTTCCTCATTCCAGGTTGATTTAATTTTTACCTTTCTGCAGACCTTGAGCTGTTGAAATGGCATCAACAGCAGGAAACTCTGGATGGCTTAGGGGGACGGTGAAAGCTGTTCCATCTGGTGACAGCTTGGTGATAGTGGGAGGCAGCAAGGCAGAGATTCCCCCAGAGAAAACAATCACTTTGTCATCTCTGATAGCACCTAAATTGGTATGTTCACTCTATATCTTTGGTCAGTTTAAGCTTGATGTTTCATTCAATTGTGAACTGAATAAAATGTTTATTGAATATTTTTACTTTTTTCTGAAGTTTCACGATTTCAATTTCTTTGTGGTATCTTTTTGGGAGAGAAATAGATTAATCTTTTTATTTTCTAATAATGCGGTCTCATGCAAGAGCTGTAGTTTATATATAGGTTTGGATAATCTTGACCTGTCTTTATGCCCTTTTGTGAAACTATATTTTCTGTTCAATCACTTATCACACTTCGTCCTTGAGATTTTCTTTTATTTATGGTTTACATCATTTTAATGAATGGTGTTTACTGTTGTGCTGAAATTACAATAAGAAAACATATATTGTAATTGCAGAGCTATGCCAAGTTTTGTGGATGAATTGGCTCATGTTCACCTTGTAACTTACATGCTTATCTTATGGTTCACTGCTCATTGATTTGAAGTCATAGAGTTTGTTTAATTTGGCTGGACTAATTAATAGTGAGTCATTCATTTGATGCATACTGTGTACTATGTTTCGTGCACTTTTCATTTTCTTTCTCATTTCACTTGAATTTTCCTTTTGGTTTTAGGCCCGAAGAGGCAGTATTGATGAGCCATTTGCATGGGAGAGCAGAGAGTTTTTAAGGAAGCTTTGTATTGGGAAGGTTTTTAGTACTAATTAGTTTCGTTAATAGGTTTTATGTTCTATTCTTTTATAAAGAAAGATATTCATTAGTTCTTTACTTCTATTTTCTCCCAATAGGATGTTAAATTCATGGTGGATTACACTGTACCATCCATAGGCCGAGAATTTGGATCTGTTGCCTTTTGCAGTGACGAAAGAAATATCTCCTTTCTGGTTGTTGCTGCAGGCTGGGCTAAGGTGACATTTCCCCCCACATTTATGTTGCCAACCTTTGTATTTATATTTTGGCAGCACATGAATTCTTTGGCTGCAGGTTAGAGATCAAGGTCAACAAAAAGGAGAAGTTAGTCCTTCTTTAGCCGAGTTACTACGTCTCGAAGAGCAAGCCAAGCAGAAAGGTCTAGGTCGTTGGAACAGAGTATGTCTTAATTTGTTTTCTGCATAATTTATTCCCCGTACCCCAATACATCATCGTTTTAGTTATCCATTTATGTGGGTTTCATACTTTGATGTTCTATTTTTAATCATTATATAAAGGATGTCATGTTCTCTAATTGTGGCCTCTTTATCGTTGGATCCAGGATCCAGGTGCTTCTGAGGCATCTGTTAGGAACCTGCCTCCGTCAGCCATGGGAGATTCTGGCAATTTTGATGCTATGGGCCTCTTGGCCTCGAACAAAGGTAGTCCTATGGAGGTTATTGTAGAGCAGGTACGAGACGGGAGCACACTTCGTGTTTATTTGCTTCCAAGTTTTCAGTTTGTCCAAGTATTTGTTGCGGGAATTCAGGTATGTACTCATAGCTTAATGCAATTTATGCACTAGATCACAATGATTTGGGTATTCTCTTTTCCAACTGGTTTTTTATTTCAATTTTTGTCTGTTTTACTTGTTTTATCAGTCCCCTTCTATGGGCAGAAGGGCTGCATCAGAAGTTGTTATTGAAACTGAAATATCCTCGGGCGAGCCAAATGATGATTCTTCAACTGAACCTCGTGCCCCGCTGACATCAGCACAAAGACTTGCTGCTTCTTCCGTGTCTGCTACTGAAGTTGCTTCTGATCCATTTGGGAGAGAAGCCAAGCATTTCACTGAGATTCGTGTTTTGAATAGAGAAGTGAGTGATTTTCTGATGGCTGTTGCATTGGCACTTGATTTTCATAGATTGGCTTACAATTCTTATTGGGTGGCTCCCAGGTCAGGATTGTTTTGGAGGGCGTTGACAAATTTAGCAATCTAATTGGTTCAGTATATTATTCAGATGGTGAATCAGCCAAGGACCTGGCATTGGAACTTATTGAAACTGTAAGTCATTTTACCATCATATGTTGAACTATGACAAGCATTATAAATAATTTTGTGTAAACCATTGTCATCGCCCGCTTCTTGAATGGCTTATAATAGAAGGAAAAGAAAAAAATTTCATATTATAATAATTGCCATGTTCAGCTTATAAGTGCTAATTGTATATGGGAATGCAGAATTAAATTATGCTTTTGAAATAAATTTTTCTTGCCAAATGCTTATAATTATCTTTTTGATTGCTTGGCTGGGATGAGCTTGATACAGAAGATGTCAAGTTTCTCCATATGAATCATTTTTTGTAAATGATGTGATGGAATAGGGCCGAAATTTAACTTTTAAAAAAAATAAAAGTCAACTCTTTCTTTTGATAATCATGTTGAAATGAGCACCTTTTCGTACATTATACGTCTACCGAAATGATTTGCAGGACTATACCTCTTCGCTATTTCATAGGCCAAACAACCTAATTGGATTGTCAATTTTCATCGGTGCTTAATAATTTTTAATTTTAATAATGCACGAAGTTTCTGTAAAGCTGCTTGATGTATACTATATTGCTTATGCCCTTAATTTTCCCCTTGTGGAATTTACTGTCAGCTCTTCTTCCCCATCATGTTTATGCAGGGTTTAGCTAAATATGTAGAGTGGAGTGCAAGTTTGCTGGAAGATGATGCCAAGCGTAGGTTGAAGAATGCTGAACTTCTAGCCAAGAAGAATCGATTGAGGATGTGGAAAAACTACGTGCCCCCGGCCACAAACTCAAAGGCCATTCATGACCAGAACTTTACAGGAAAAGTAAGTTTCGGTTCCTGGTGTTACCTGCCTTGTTTCGTATTCTGGTTTCTTTCATTTTGCACTCTTCTATAATTTGGGTTTCAGCAGGTAATTGAGGTTGTTAGTGGGGATTGCATAATCGTTGCTGACGACTCTTTGCCATTTGGAGATCCATCTGCAGAGCGGCGCGTCAATCTCTCGAGTATTAGGTGCCCTAAAATGGGTAACCCTCGTAGAGATGAAAAACCTGCTCCTTATGCTCGCGAAGCAAAGGAATTTCTGAGAAATCGTCTAATTGGCCGTCAAGTATGTGTCCTGAAATTTATGATGTGATTTACTATAATGAATTTTTGTCACAATTTTTATTGTGATCTACATCTTTTTAGGTGCAAGTTTCTATGGAATATTCGAGGAAGGTCAGTATGGCAGATGGACCTGCTGCTGCAGCTGGGGCAACTGATTCGAGAGTGATGGATTTTGGATCTATCTTCCTTGTTAATCCAGCTAAGGATGGAGACAGTACTGCACCTGCTGCTGGAAGTCAGCAGACAGGTGCAAATATTGCTGAGCTTTTGGTTGGCCGTGGTTTTGCGAATGTAATCAGGCACCGAGATTTTGAGGAGCGATCAAACTACTATGATGCCCTTCTTGGTGCTGAATCACGTGCTATTGCTGGCAAGAAGGGTATGCATTCAGCTAAAGACCCTCCTGTGGTGCACATAACGGACCTGCTAACTGTTAGTAGTCTACCCTTCGTCTTAGCTTTTGGCTATTATCTTTTTCATGTAACTTACTGGTTCTTTTTACAATGGCTCACTAGGCTTCTGCAAAGAAAGCGAGAGACTTCTTGCCATTTTTACAACGCAGTAGGAGGATGACTGCAGTTGTCGAATATGTTCTTAGTGGTCATCGGTTTAAACTGTATATCCCAAAGGAAACATGCAGTATTGCTTTCTCGTTCTCTGGTGTTAGATGTCCAGGTCGTGATGAACAGTATTCTGATGAGGCCATTGCACTTATGAGGCGGAAGATAATGCAGAGGGACGTTGAGGTATTGCGGTCCTCACATCATGCTTCTTTACTTTGTATTTTTGCATCCCTTCCTGATTAATATATTATTCTTGCTCTCAGATTGAAGTAGAAACTGTTGACAGAACTGGAACTTTCTTGGGGACATTATGGGAGGCCAGAAACAACGTGGCAGTCACACTTTTGGAAGCAGGATTGGCGAAGCTTCAAACTTCTTTTGGCACTGACAGGATCCCTGACGCTCACCTTTTGGTGCAGGCTGAGCTGTCAGCAAAAATGAAGAAGTTGAAGGTGAGTAACACAAGTTTTTTCTTATAAAAAATTATTGTTATTAGTCTACTGGCTGCTGCTAATTTGTATTTTACTGTAGATTTGGGAGAATTACGTTGAAGGAGAAGAAGTTTCTAATGGTACATCCATTGAAAGACGTCAGAAAGAAGAGCTTAAGGTGCTGCATAGAATGTACCTGATATGGCACTTGCAGTATTGGATTTGACGCTTGTTATATCTGATTATATATTTATCTTCAGGTGGTGGTTACTGAAGTCTTGGGAGGTGGTCAATTTTATGTCCAATCAGTTTCTGATCAGAAAGTGGCCTCCATTCAGAAGCAGCTTGCTTCCTTAAACCTTCAAGAAGCTCCTGTACTTGGTGCCTTCAATCCGAAAAAGGGTGACATAGTTCTTGCTCAGTTTAGTGCCGATAATTCTTGGAACCGTGCAATGGTATGCAACTTGAAATCCTCTGCTTGTTTTTAATTCAAGTTTGTTATGTCCTGGGAAGTTCGTATGCTGGGATTGAGAAACTACCCTCAGAAAGTTTATTATGAGCCTGTTCGTCTCCCATTATGGGAGAAATGATAGAGTTTTGAATAGTATTTTTTTAGAGAATGTGTGGTTAAAATTTAAAGGAACTTTATTGGTTTGTGTGTAGAATATTTTATTGTGTGAATATGTGGTGGAGAATGTTACTGTAACAAACAATTTAATTTGTTAAAGGATGACAAACAGGGCTATAGCCTATATGTTTACCCTGAACATGTGCAGATGTTTAGTGGAAGTGATCAAACTTAAATACCACAAAATGTCAGAATATTCTGAAATAATGGTAGCACATATTAAAAAATTGATGGGTATTTTTCAAACATATTTTTATAATCCTTGCAAATTTAGGTGTCTTGTAATTTGTTGCCTGAAATTGTCCAATTGCCATTTTGTGTTCACTTGTTACTCTAGATCTTGTGAATGTTCTTTCCCCTGCGAATGGCACAATTCATCACCAGAACTGTTAAAAAATTTCTGTAGTTTTATGCTTATTTCTAGTCATATGCTTTATGCTATAATTCATTTCGGTTTTCTCATTCAATATCTGTTGAGCCATGAAGATGAATTCTCTTTAAGTTGTGTTAGCAACTAATCCTTGTTGTTAATAGTCCATCTTTTATGTAACTTATTAATTTGTTCTTTTGCCCATATTATTTTTATCATTCAAAATACATCACTACGTTGTCAAGTCTTTCTAATGCACTCTTAATTGGAATATGGAGATTGTAAATGCTCCTCGGGGTGTCGTCGAGTCTTCAAATGACAAGTTTGAGGTGTTTTACATTGATTATGGGAACCAAGAAGCTGTTACTTTCAGTCAGCTGCGTCCTATTGATCCTTCAGTATCCTCTGCCCCGGGCCTGGCTCAGCTTTGCTGTCTTGCATATCTCAAGGTTCCAACCTTAGAGGATGATTATGGTCAAGAAGCAGCTTTTCGCCTGAGTGAGCACTTGCTAAGTGGTCCAAAAGAGTTCAAGGCCATAATTGAAGAAAGGGACACATCAGGTGGCAAAGTTAAAGGACAAGGAACTGGCACCATATTCATGGTGACTTTGGTTGATCCAGAAGCTGACTTCAGCATAAATGCTTCCATGCTACAGGTTTGAACGTCTATTTTCTCCTCTCTGGAATTTTTTTGTTGACCTTGCTCTTTAAGCTTGTGTCCTGTACTGTGACTAATTAGATCAGCATCCCAACATCCTTTCAGTATAGTGTATCCAAATAGATGGTCAACAGATATAGCACATTATTAACTGTTTAATAGATGACCTTGGAAATTGATTATAGGTCTGTATAATGATTGTGGGTAGAACAGATGTATTAAGGTTTCCCTAGTATTCCTACCATATAAAGGAATTGTGGTGCCAGACCTTGTAATCTTCTTCTCCGTCTGCAATGGAATGGACATAATTCTCACCTTGATGGTGAACCATATAGGACACCAGGGTTTAATCCATAACAGAATCAATGGTTTGTTGAAATTATATTGCTTCTATTTTAGCTCACTTTCAAAATGTGATCAAATATGTAAAAATTTCAGGATGGACTTGCGAGGTTGGAGAAAAGGAAGAGATGGGAGACCAAGGATAGGCAGCTGGCTATGGATGAACTAGAAAAATTTCAGACAGAAGCACGAGACAAGAGACTCGGAATGTGGGAATATGGTGATATTGAGTCGGATGATGAGGACTCAGCACCACCTTTGAGGAAAGCTGCTGGAAAGCGTTGAAAACAAGCTTTTCTTGCCTGTATCACTATCAGACCCAATTCTACCTGCCAGAATTATATTTTGAATTTACAGGCATCAAAATTTGCTGATAGAGCGTTGATCATATAACTCGGCCCTAGAAGCAAAAAAAAAAAAAAATGTTTTGTCGTTAGGAGGTGAGAGAACAGTTTTGATTTTTAATTTATTTTTTTTATTTTTAATTTATAGAACTCTTAATAATGCAACCTCCTGTCCGTGATGACATTTAGTAATTTTAAAGTTTTGACCTTTTATTATTATTTATAATTCAAGTGTCTTTAATTTTTTTCTTCACAATTGGGAAATATTTTTTGCTTCTTTGCTAGTTGATAGGGTGTTTTGTTGCTCGAGGAGTTGTACCAATTCGAAGGTCTCAATATATGTTGGTCTTTTTGAAGTAATGTCTCGAAATCCCAGGAAATTATTTGAATTGTTTTAAAGAGGCTATCTTTGTACAGGATGGATAGATTCTACTCACTTTTTTGAAAAGGCTGTGTTCTTTTTCTTTCTCTCACCTAAAGCAAATTATTTTTTGCACAAGAAACTAATGTGATGACGATGATGATACATTTACCTTTTCTATGATCAGTCGTGACGTAATGCCCAAAAAGGGTTGATAGTGAATTTTTGAAATTAAAACTCGACAAATGTCTGAAGTAGTCATGTTAGCTGAAGAGTCCCGAGTCCATAACAGTGGCTTGGTTCGGGTCATAGGCCACCCACGAGCTGGCTGATTTTTTTTTTTTGGGAGAGCAGAGATGGAACAATTGATAGATCTAGCGGCTACTGGCTATTCTCTATGGGATCATAGGCACATTGGGAGTGTAGATAATTGTAACCCAAATGAATTGGCTTATTCGAAAAAAGGTACGCCCCCAAAATAAAAAGCATTGAATACTTTGTTGGGGAAAATACACCAATAATGTGCATATTATATTCATAGCAAAACGTATCGTGAAATCGAAACGTAATTTCGATTTACCGAATCTGGATTTGAGAAGAAATCATATATAAGAATATGAATTTGTCACGTTCCAAACCTTTCTTTCTTTAGAATTTCTCCTTGCAACATAAACATATAAATAAATGAAATCAGATTCTGAAATCACATATGTAAATGGAAAAAGAAATCAAATATAAAAAAATGAGATGTAGATGATACGATTCGGTCGAGGCAAGTGTTTGACACTTTGTCCTTAAGATGAATTTGTCCCGTATCGATGCTAACGGTTTCTTGACAATCATCTCCCAAGATACAACGACCACGTCTAGCCATAGGAGCACTCCACATGGCTTAGACCAACGAACTCGAACGAATTCCCTCTCTACTATAACCATAATTTTTATGCAAGAAATAGTCACTTCTACAAAGTATTTTATGCGACATGATATGAAAGAAATGATATGGAATTGTGAGATGAGATATAAAATTCACACATATGGGATCAATTTATAGTAGTTGGAACCATACCAAGAGACACATCTCTTGGACTTTATACCTCTACATAAAGAGACATAAATATTAGAAAGTAATCATTCTTTGATTAATTTTCATTCACCAATTAAGAATTCCAACAAAATTTCCAACATACTTATCTTTTAATGATGTCTAAATATGATCCTTTTTCCATTCAAAATAGTTCTTCAAGTATGCTTCTTTTCCTTTAAAGGTCGCAATAATCCGGTAGCAAAACATGACACTGCTCTTTTTCCCATTCAAAGATAGCCCCCTAGCTGTGTTTTTATATTGAAAATTTGAAAAATGCTGCAAGTAAAAAATTTGTCCAACAAAAGAAAACCTGACAACTCACATGGTGTGAGCCCCATGTGAGTCTTATTTTGAAACCTCCCCTCCCCTCCCCTCCCCTCCCCTCATGTGTGTGCTTTAAATTCCTGTAAGGATTCGATGAATATTTTCCTATACCCATAGTAGTTCTCTGAAAATTTTGCCAATGAATAGAGCTTAAGTTATAGTTAAAGCTATTTGTAAAAAATCGAAATAACTAGTCATGGGCTCTCTCTTTTTAATATACTAGTCGACGCACATGCAAGGCACGTGCTGTAGTGTAATTGGCTACGTATTAACGTGGATTGATTTTTCATCAGAAACAGAAACATGCTTAATATATTAATAAACATAGAATAATTAATTAGCGAGAAGCTTATTAACTGATACATTATAAAGGTAAATGAGAATACAATCCAAAAGCTGCTTAATGGAATCTTAAAGATAGGCATATTGTTATATGTAACTACATTTGAAAAAATAGCACAGTTGAAACCAGATTTGATTTGCAGCGTCATCATAAGAGGAGCTACAAGAACGCCCTGCCCAAAAACACTTTAATAACCTTCATTTTCACAATGAAACCATGGAGAAGATGGCCTAGACCCTGTCAGTGATGATAAAACCACAATTATGGATTTTCCAAAGACTAAGAATGGTGTCTTCAGCATTATACAAACCAGAGAACAACTAAATGGCTCCTTTAGACATAGGTTGTTAGCCTGCAAATGAGAGAAGCATGTATTAAGAAAACGTTTTACATTCAGTGCAACTTGGAGAAAGAAATCTCAATATTCAAAAAATCACGTCATAAATAGAATAAAATGATCACGTGAAGCAAATCAAATTTCATGAAAGAAATAGCTACTAAGAATGGCTCAAACAACATACATGGCTACCATTCAGCCATGGAAAGCAAAAGTAAAAATCTCAATCCTTACAATTAAAATTTTAAAAAAAATGAACTTCAAAACTATAGAAAAAATAAATAGAAACACCCAATAAAGAAAAACATTTAGCCCCCGTTTGAGCCCCTATCATATAATATCATATCTTTTTTTTTTTTCTCTCTCTCCTACTTTCAACCACACAATATTCCATAAAATAATACTACACATATACCGAAAACTTTATCTTTTTTTTCAACCACACATTCTCCAAAAAATACTATTCCAAAAACTCTTTTTTGAAAAAAGAGGGGCTCAAACAAGGGCTTACATGAAATATCTAAGAAACTGGGAAGCCAAACAGGGCTCAAAATCTCAAACGAGAAAGCTCATACGAGCAGTCGATTTCCAATAGCTAAAGTATGAGTTAGTCCTTATAACAAAGTTAAGATTTTAAGAAAATTGTACAAATAAGTGCAATTGAAAGACAAGAATGCAATACGATATATAATACACTAAGAGAATATTAAACGTCAAACTATGAGTAATCATACCTATTGTCAGTAGAAATTGCTATTGAAAAAGAGAAAGATCTCAAAAGCTGGCTATAAGTCAAAACTTGCACAATATCAACAGACGAGCGTGAGATTCAAGTGGTACGAATGGGCCAAATAACATAATAATGATTAAAATAATTTAGAAAATTTATCGATAACTTGTCTTTCATAAAAATAGTTTAGATCCAAACAAAATATATTTATAAAAGAAGTAAAAGCCAATTCATCCTAAAAAAAGAGAGAAAATGTTGAAGACAGATTTTGAAATTCTAAAAAAGAGAACCAAGGAAAGCAAAGTAAACACTCAAAATGAACCCAGAGAAATCAAAAAAAGATACACCTAATCATTTTCGATTTCGAAATCTCCAAAGCTAAATATTTTTTATTTGCATTCTGAAATCTCTATCTCGTGTATACTTAAACCCTTATGAAAAAATAGATGCAAAAAATTGAAAAAAGTATGCACACAGAATGGCAATAGAACCTAACAAAATCATATCAAAGCCAACAAAAAATACATTTGTACAGAATTCTCACCGTTTGACCGAATAGATAAAGTTGACAACATGACACCAATAGAAAATCCACAAAAGTGAAGAGAATTTCTTTCATCCAGAAAAGATTGTACCTAGAGTCCTACCCTGTTCTATGACACAAACATCTACAGGACCATCTTTCCCATCCACAGAAATAACAAATATTGATTCAATCCAATTCTTAATGGCGTCAGTGATTTGGGGACTACCTGGAGTCAAATCAGGAATGCATAGCAAATCACAAGAATAAGTAGTCTCTTGTCTCATTTCATATGTGCCAAATAATACTAAATTACTAATGAATATAGCACAACCTGCACAGTCTTTCTAGGATAATCATATTTCCGTTCCTTTTGAAGAACAGATTAACAAAGGAAAGAATATGGTAAGTTTCTCCAAATATAAGCATAAAATCATATCTCAAGCAGTCAAACTAACATTATAGGCACCTGATATGTCTTTCCCGTTGTATATTGTTGCCCCTCGTAAGTGTCACATCCAAAAATCGTTCATAGTTACCCAAGTCGAGATCTACCTATTAAAACCATGTAGTAGAATTATGAGAGAACAATTTTGAATTTCAAAAGCATTAGAAATTGTTAATAAATGACATGGAGAATATATAACATAATCATTAGAGATATGAATATTCCACAGAAGTAAGAGATGCTAATTTACACGCCGCATGCCGACATCAGATGAATAAAGCATTCCACAATTTCAAAATGTAAATACAAATTTAATACAATAGGTCTAGATGTTTTCATTGATGACATGAACAAAAATAACTCTTTACATTTGCTCCTTACACATGCAAAGCAATTTGTTATAGGACACAACAATAATACTAACAATTTTGATATGCCCATTTCGCAGTTCTTTGTAACACTTTTCTTGGAGATATTGGGCACAACTGTTATATGGCCAAATAAATTCGTGTTTGCATTACATGGCCAAACTTGAATTTATTAGGCCAGATTTCAAATCTCGCGCAATTGTATAATACCTTTGATGCAATGCCTGAAGTGACAGAGTCTCCTATCCTATAAATAAGACGGTGAAAAAGAATTTCGAGTTTCATATAGTGATAGTTAATCAAACTTCAACATGAAGTCAAATCACACACATGAAAAATGAGTAAAATACGTCACTGAACCAGCAATTCCAACTTGTCCACAAAACATGCAGTTATTTGCAATCACAGCATTGTGAACACTGGATTGCAAAGCGAAAGTATATCAAATGCCCAGAACCCATGAGTGAAAAATAGGCTAGCAAATGAAATCACACCTGAACTAAATTATCTTTCTTAAAGTAATTTTCAATTATAGTATCTCACCAGTTGTATTGTCCAAAATGATTAGCGGCAACATATACAACTCTATTTTGAAAAAGTAAGAAAGTGATAATAGCATTTTGAAAGAATTGAAAGTAATAAAAAATATTACCTTGTCAATGCATGTATTTTTACCTGTTTCGACACACGGTTGCCTATCCTTGCTATAAAGTTATGAAAATAGGAAAGGAAAGGTTATGCTGTAAACCCTAAACCCTATAATGAATTGTACCTTTATAATAAATAAGCTATCTATATATAGAACAACTAATCTAAAATCAAAAGAAGTTCTACTAAATTAAAACTTTACGAAATACTAAAATTAACCTAATCATCTAAACATTCACATTTCAAATTAAACTCTATTTTAAAATCCATTTAAAACTATATTTCTATTCTTGTCTTTATTCTCCATCATATAAATTAGTTCTAGTTCCCTACAATAAAGGACTTTTAACAGAATATGCACAAAGTGGTTCCCCTGTTCTCTGTATACAAGTGTTGTTGTTGTGACAGTTCCTTGTATAATTTTGCAACATGTTATGCATATAATCCTACCGCATTGCTGGCTTATATACACTATGCATCTTAACTTTCTTGCCATTGCCGTTCTGTCCCAATATTAGCTGTTTTTTCTAACAAACTGGATCTACTCTAACAAATTGTATAAATCATCACATAAACCTTTTATTGATTTCTGCTTCTATGGTTTCACCCCAGCCTTCCACTTTTGTAGCACTCACAATCCCAATGTACGTTTGCGATTAATAATATTAACATTAATCCATCCAAATGAGGCCTAGATGTATTTCCATCCTGGTGATTTCCTACTCGGATAAAGTATTAGAGGAAAAGAAGGGGCATTGAAGGCAGTTTTAAAATTTTAACTCCTAGCTTTAGCCTTCGTTTGGATACACAATCTATAAATCTTTTATAAATTCGTTCAAATCAAACATTAATTCAATCATACGTTCATAACTACTACTGATTATCTTACGATTCCACTCAATCCCCAATACCTCTAGTGATTAAGACAATATAACAGCAACATAACCAACCGGAATTACAAAACCAAGGGTAATTATCTTACGTTACCACTCAATCCACTCATTTCTTCACTATTTATACAGATGTCCAGCTCTAAAATAGCTCATTTCTATCAAAACTGAAACTTATAAAGCACAACCAATTATATAATAATCATAATCAAATCAATCCCAAGTAACCCGAAATTGAAATCCCAACTGGAACCAGAAATTCAATATCTTCCCATTAATGCTAGTGCTTTAGTTCAAACAAAAAAGGACAAAAGAACTGAAATATATGATTCCAGATCGATTATTACCTTCGACCATGTGAACAAGTTAAATATATTTAGATTAAAAAGAATGTGTTAAGGGATATAATCCTACATCGATTAAAAATGTAAACATAGGCCAATTTATAAGGCATTGGGCTACTCCTTTTAACATGTGAAACAGATCTTAACGATTTTCATCTGCTGATAATATAAAGCATAACAAAAGTTCAAATTCACAGAAGGACAAAATCAGAATAAACTAATTTACATGCTGCAGGTGGCAGGCACGTTTCAACATGTAACTCCTCAATAAAAGGTCAAAAACAACAACGCAGTGCAGAAATAAATCCACTGCAAGTATACATTGTCTTCACACTAAGCTCATATCAAGAAAACTTGTCTCTTAACAGGGGAAGAAACAGAATGCCACTGAATTAATCGCATCACACAGGACGAAAAGTAGATCATTAGCAATAGGTCAAAAGACTGATTCCAAAGGACCAAAATCAACATAACTGATTTCCATGGTACAAAGAATGCGTAAACGAACAAACAACTGAATTATATATACAACATTCCACACCATCATTATGAAAATCTTTTCATTTCAAAATGCACCTCCATGGAAGCATTTAGTCCTATTGCTCATACTTTTGTTTTCACCATTGCTCGCTAATAATAATTTTTTAAAGTCCCAAACCTGAATTATATATGGTCAATAGCATGAAACAAAAAGGCGAAGCAACAGAAACATAGCCAGTTCTCATTGAACAGGTAGTTAGTGATGGAAATTGAACTCCCATAAAATTGAGTGAAACTATAAACAGGATCGCATGCTTCTGTGACTATGGAATCAAATGCATCAGCATTAACAAATAAAAACTTATTTTTCCACAATCCAAAAATATTTGTATTAACCAAAAAAATCAACGAAAACCCTTTGAAAGTTAAGCAGCTTAACAAACAAAGGAAAAAATTAATTACAATAAAAACCAGACAATCAATTTAGAGTTCCACTTTTTGAATTTAGGGTTTAGGGAAGTCTCAATAAACTCTAATATGTAGTTAATTCAAGGAAGTCCCAACACAACATCATCTTCAACACATTCAATAACACTAAAATCCATACATAAAAGAAAGAAAATTCAAGATTCAAGCATCATTCAGTGATAAACTTCAATTTCACTCTTTGTTAAATGAAGAATGATGGAACAGGAAAGGGAGCAAGAAAAACCCTAATCGCAAAACCCTTAGCTCATATAAGAAACCAAATAAACAGCAACCCGGTTGCTCAAAACAAGAAATTAAAATCAACAACCCACAATTGAAGAAACAAAATCCTGAAAAAAAAAAAAAAAAAAAAAAAAAAAAAAAAAGAGAAAGAAAAACAAATGTCAAGATAATTCATGGAAAAGTTATATACCAGCATTAGAAAGCAAGCAATGGACAATTGAGCAGCAGCCAGAATGGTCTGAACCATTGCAGCTTCCATTAGCTTCCTTGAAGCATGCGTATTACAGCTCAATTTATTAACCAAAAATATGAACAAACGTACTTTAGGTATTTTGGGTTAGAACTCCTAAAAGATCGAACACAAAAAAAGGGCAAAAATGTCAGATTCAAAGCACAACTGAAGAAATAGGAAACAAATATACACAAAAGAAAGAAATTGAACAAATAATACACAACAAGAACAACAAAGGAACAGGTTATCTATTTCGAGTATGATTTCTCAAAAGATTGCACAAAAAATGAAAAACAAATCACAGATTGAACAACTCAAGAAATCGTAAGATATATACAGAAGGAAAAGAAATTGGAGTGGTGAAGATAATACTTACATGTATAAATATCAGTTGCCATAGATTGTTTGGGATCTCAATCGGATAGTCGGTAATCTTACTCATCCTTAGGTGGCGTTCGCGAAGCTAATCAAACAAACAAGGCCGAGATGAGCAGCGATATTAGTGTGAACTGAGGAGGAGAGGAAATGGGAATAGAAAGCTCAACAAAGAGAAAGGAAAAGGGAAGAAATGGGAAAGGTGAAAAACACGTGACCAAAATTGTCTCACAGACATTGACGATACAATTTCTTGACACATGTCCTGCCTTCAAAGTGACTCTTTTATATTGTTAGGATATGGAGCAAAAAATGACAAAAAAATATTTCGTCCCTTTGACTTTGCTTAGACGTTTGCATAATTCGTTAACTCATAATTAGTATTTTGGAGTTAACACCTTGTATAATGCCTAGTCTGCCAAATCAAAGAAGGTACGTTCACGATCCTGCATATATATATGCATTGAATTTTTATTAACATAGGTAGATTATGCAATTAACACGTGAAAATAATTTGATTTCCTTTGAGATTAAAGGTTTCTTCCTTGGCATGAGTTTACTATATTTCTTCACAATTGAGGAAATCTGCAGTCGAAAATTAGGAAAAGAACTGAAGTGATCAAACAACCAACCGATTTTGGACTAACAATTTGACAACAATCTTATTAATTAAGCACCTAATCAATCTTAAGAGGATCTCCTTCTATAAGGCATGCATTAGCATTAATAATATATTCAAATTTGATATTGACTATGTCCGAAGGAACCAACACGAAGCTTTTTCCTCACTCCACTTCCATTTTGCAGAAGCTGGAGTTAGGAACATATTGAATCACTTATATTTAAGGTCAAAGACTGATAAAGAATATGATACCAAGGTCAATAAATGCTGCAAATCTCTAGCGGAAAGCTGTTTCAGAAGAGTAAACATTCAGTTTTGGAGCCAATAATACCATGAATGCAGCTGTTGTATTTCCAGCATTATTTTCATCGATAAAACTGATTGTGGAGTTGATAAGGAGCAAGAGAATGATGCCAACAAAGTCAGGTAAGTCTGACAGCTTTCGCTGCAAAAATAGGTTATCAATTTGAAGTTGTTAATTCTAAAAAGTTCAACAATTTAACTCGAGACCCTTGGTTCGATATTTCACTAATGATGCTGCAGAAGGTGAGATAAATGTTAAAATGATCCTTATTCCCTCGTTTCCAAGACCAATGGCCATTAAATTTGTCATCTAATCATTTATTAAGCTTTTTTCCACAGGAAATATGAATATTAGATTCATAAGATTCTGCAAATTAGACTAAATGACCCGTTCATTTCAAAAAAGATTTATAATATTCCTCTCCTTTCACCTTTCAATGCAATAAAAAGAAGGAAAGAATCCAAATAAAGCATTACAATCACAATCAGTTAAGTAACAAAAAATATATTCTATTACACAAAAAGAGAATACACTCTGTCAATTTCACAATTTGCATACTGGAACTGAAGAGGGCAAAAAAAACAAAATGCTGAACATTGAAGGGAAAGGGGGGATATTTTAACCATCATCGCATTCAAGAACAAAATCACTCACTTTAGCTCCAAATTTTCATGCAAATTTACAGAAGGAAACACCAGACAAATCAAATTTACCGTACCTTAAATAAAACCTCGAAATCTTTCAGAACCAAAGAAGAAATTCAGCCTTGGAATTTCGCAAAACCTACAAACATTTGTTATCATAAATAAGAAAAAGAAACGAAGCAGAAAATCAAAAACTCTAACTGAATCTGAAAAATGTATTGTACCTCAAACGAAGCCTCAAAATCTCCCAAAAAAAACAAAGAAATTTGTTAGCATTTCTCAAATTTGCACACATACTTACATATGCTAAGGTTGTCGGTCCCCTCATGCACAACTTATGGATCCGTTTTCTCATGTCCTGAATTGCTCTAGTTTACTCTAGTTCGTATGTTGAAATGTAGAAAAATTTCCCTGCTATTCCACCCTTTTTCGTAAGCAGGGTATAAAACCTTTTTATGAAATCAAAGCAAGATGGAATATTATTCATGAAAGAAAAGAGATCTCTTACTTCGCTGGATGTCCATCAAAGCAAGTGCCTGAATGTGTATGCTATTTTGTCCAGAAAGAAGCTAATGAGCCTACCTGGTCCTTTTTTAGTGAGAATAGATAGTTGCTCCTGCAAAACCTTCCACTCTCTCATGGGAAGTAAATTGACCAAGATACCACAATCTAGATACTGGAGTTAGCAAATCTCCTGAATAGAGCAAATCATTAATTTCTAAAATGGTCAAGCTAGCTATGCTAGCAGCTGTAGCGTTTCAACTCTAGAAAACAGAGATAATATGCTGAATCTTTAAGATGCATTACTATAAGTTTTCTGGAGGGATTTGATTGGGATGGAATGCTGGTTGGAGGAGGAGCCCAGAAATTAAGTAGTGTTATTTTTCCTATGCATCAACTGAGAACTAATTTCTGTGGTTTGGGATAAGATCCAGGGGGTGCAGTGCTTAATGAAGGAAAATGGGCCGGGGAGTGTAATGGAAGGTAGTGGAGAAGAACGGGTTATGAGATTATTAATGCCAAATGTTCCATTAAGAACAGTTTTAACGTCATACAATATTTTGTCAAATTGTATTGGCCCATCGGCACACTATTCTAATTACCACTTTGTGACTTTAGTGCTTTCACATTTTTATTATTGAATAAAATAAATCAATTATTTCCTTCAAATTGAACACTGCCACTACCAATAGCAACTGACCTTAACAGCAGCTTATTCCCCTGCTGAACTCATAAATAATATACAACACCTTAGCTGATGGAGGCCCGTGCAAGCAAAACAGGGTGGATAAAAAGGAGCTACCATCATGGCTATCTTACTTTAAACTGCCACAGCCACCGCTATCAGTTTGAACACCAAATGTCTTTTTCACAAACACTGCTCTAAAGAGAACCCATAAATTTTGTAGTATCAACCGGGGCTACTGGCGTCTTCATTGTGATTGACAGAAGCCTCAGGGATGGTCTGGGGTTGTGGTGTAGGTAAGTGAGACAAGGAGAGAAGGTGACAGAGGGGTTGAGTTCTGCAGGAACTTGAATGGTAGAGGGTTTGATAGTACTCTTGGTGGAGGAGATAAATAAATTGGATTAGAAGTGGCAACAGCTTTGTAGGCGAGGAATTGGTGGTGGCAACACGATGTAATCCAGTCAGGTGTTGTATATGTGTAAGAGAACCATGGCACTGGAGAATTCAGGAAGAAGGGCATTAAATTTGAGATTGAGGGAGTAATGTTTGAAAATGATATGATCTTGGTCTGAGTCTGTAGATTGAAAGTTTGTATGCAGGGCTCTGTGAAGAATAACCAATTCCTTGCTGCTCATGATTATGTTTTGTGTTTGTGCATAGATATTTGCATCTACATGTATTAGGCACCCAATAATTGCTGCTGTCTCAGATTTGGTAAGAGTCGTGTTCACTGTGTTATTAGTGGCTTCGAACCCCATTCTAAATGCTTATAATTTATAACAGGCATATATTCTGGCCCTGCAATATTGCACTTTTTCTGTGTAATAATCGGCAGATTCAAGAAGAGATAATCTCTCTCTCTCTCTCTCTCTCTCTCTCTCTCGTGTATTAATCAATCTCCTAGGTATATATACAAGTTACAAACCTATATTAGGAAAGAATATAAAATCCCAATAAACCAATCCCTATAATAGGAAGTAAATATATTTACTTCCTATTCTAATTATATTCTGTAATATTCTGAAACATTATGCTGATACAATTCTAAGATGTTGCCAACTCAATATAAGGTCTTCATTAATGATGGTCTGTTGTCAATTTTAACCATAATGTTATATCTTTTAAGTTTTAACCATTTCGAGGATTTGGTAGACCAATTTGTTGTTGCAATTTGAGGACACTGTCCAGTTGACTATTTGTCACAGTATAGATGGATAGTCACAGTTAAGTTGAATGGAAAGTGTTCATCTCAACATATTGCAATAAATAGTATTGCTCTAACATACAAACAAGTTTATAGTAGCTTATAATTTTAAATTTCATTCCATTTTCTAGAGAACTGAAGGCAGATGAACCAATTATAATTTCAAGAATCAGAACTGCTTACAGATTTAATAACATTCAAATGCACAAAAACAACACTTTCATTGCAACATAACAAAAGAGCAACCATTTTAACGTTGCCAAAATAATAAGTTTCTGCCATCTTGAACAAAAGGACAACAGTGAATTTTCAAAAAGAATTACTGCACTAATTAATCAAACAGGAAGCTCAAATTATAACTTCCAATTCCAGAAACAAATAATGAAACTCTGACACATCATAATCCAATGCTTTGAGTGAGATGACAACAAAGAAAGGATGTCCATTTCCCCCCTAATTTCAATAACCTTTATATTTCTACCATCTCCATTATAGCCGTGGCACGAACTTGTGAAAAAAGAAACTCCATGAAAGACTTGAATATTTAGTGTTGTCTATTTTCTGTACACCCAACCATGGAGTAACCTACAATATTTAGAATCAAAGTAAAAGAATTTCACATAAACTCTTACTCAGAAAAAACTGTATATTACTGCAAAGTTACCACATAGAGCCAATTCTGAGCTAATTTTTTATCCAAACCCAAGGTTTCTATCATTAGGACCAATAGAAATAGAATATTTTGAAGGAATAAACATGCAAATTAAACAATCATCTTCCTATCTCCAATTCCCACCTTAATTGCGAAAAATTCCAGTGCCCTTGTTGAGCATAACAAAAAAGCTAACCAATTTGTGTCTGTTTTACATTAATGATAAATTCACTAAATTAAGCTGGAAAACCTCAAATTGCATTTAAAAATTCAAATAAAAACCTTGACCTGACCAGTGCGTGCCCTTCCAATCAAATCAGCCCCATCGAGTCTGGTGCAGCTTCGCCATCGTCCTCCTCACTTCATTCCCAGTCTCCACTCCACGAACCACGCTAAACTTCCCCAAATTGTTTGGCCCTTTCACCTTTGGATAATTTGACCAATTAATTCTTCAATTTATCCATCCATACAGCCAGGCTCCAGCTCTTTGGGCTATTGGGCCTTTTTTTTAATTCATAAGCCCAAAACCTGTTAAAAAAAAAGGATTGGCCGCCCATCTTCTTCAATTGTTCCTTCCACCTGGTTCTTTCCGGTGGACAAGCACAGGTGACCTTACTCAAAGTAGATTCCGGCGAAGCCAGCACGCGCGACAGCGCGAGCTCGCTGGGTGCTGACTCCGCCCCTGACCACCGGCACCCAATTGTCAGTTAGTATTCGAAATGGGTTTTAAGGGATCAATGCGATGGGTGAAGCCGTTGCCAAAATAGGCTTCGCAAGAACGAAAAGGGACATTGGTGTAAAAGCCCTGTGATTTTACAACCTATTATTGGAGTTGAAATAGAGAAAATGTTGTGTCTTTTGTTAAAATCGCAAGAGAGGTAGGAAGAAGGCGGGAGAGAGCGAGATAGGGCTGAAAATGGAGAAATGAGAAACGAAATACATTGCAGCAGTCGAGTGAGACGATGGGAGAAGCCAACACGTGTCCAAAACAAAGTGCCTCTTTTATATTGTTAGGATATATATATATATTTTATAAATTTAACAAAATAAACCCAAAAAGAAGCACTGAATATTTTCGAAAAAGAACTTAATCGTGAGCAGACAAACAAGCCCATCCACGAATCCAAACCAGCTCGCTCGTGAAAAATTAAAAAAAAAAAGGCAAACTCTACTCGATCAATGAAATTTCAAATAAGCTCACAAGCAACTCAAACCGTCTGCCGCCCCTAAATTAAATAATCATCGCACTTAAATTTTTGGTTTGTAAGAACAAGTCATTTTCTGCGAATATTTCGAAAAAACTATATCATATTCAAAAATTTCCTTGATTGTAAAACCACGCAAAAGAACACCATAATCTCACTCGATTGTCTGATATACATTTTCGTACACTACTATAACAAACCTAAATAAGCAAAAATTGCACAAGGTCATGAAGTGAAAATATTTCGGGATGGGAGACATCTGAAGTCCAAAATCTAGAGTTGCTGACCGCAAATAATTTCTGTTTAACTACCATTTTGATCTTCACTCCCTAAGTGTCACGCCTGGTGTTCCTCCGGCGAGGAGCAGCTGCAGCATCAGCATCCTCATTTTGCTCTTCCTTCTCCTCGGTGCTGCCCTGATTGTTGGAAGTCTCAGCAACATCAGGTTCCTTTGTTTCCACAATCGGTTGGGCCTGCACACAGCAAAAGAATACGTGAGTAATGAACAGAAAGTACATATAACTGGAGAGAATGTAAACCACAAGCGACAAGATCCATTAGGTGGTACTTAAAGTTCTTACAGGTTGCTTCTTCCCACCAAAGACGACAATCTTCAATAGAAGAGTTAAGATAACAATTATAATAGAGACGAGGACTCCAATTGTCAAGTTTGGTTGCTTCTCAGCCTTCTCAATAAGCTCCTGCAAATCAAATTCCGGGTCTAAGGCAATTGAATGTAATAGACAAATACTTGTTCACGAGAATACTGTTGTTCGATGACTTACCAAGACCTTGACCTTGTGATCACCCAACACAGGGAGGTCTGCAATCTTGTAAAGGTAATCAAATACCACTTTCTGCGACAATTAAAAATTGGTTGATATTTAAACTAGCAGAAAGGAGATTGTGAAATGCATGCATAGAATAGGATTGCTACTAGTTACCTGGATCCCTTTAAGACCCTCTGAATCTGTAGATTCCTCCTCCTTTTGATTCTCTTTCTCTAACTCAAATTTGGGCTTCCATGCACTATGCCGGTAGGTTTCTGCAACTTTCTCATTAGAAGCTATCAAAATATTGTCGAACAATATGCCATCTTGCATTGTCCAGATCTCAATGCCAATGGCTGCGATGGGCTCAAAGTTAGGTTTCTCGAGCTCAAAGTAGTCAGGGTTTGGAATTTCCTGGGGCTTCCAAATACCCTTGTAATTGGGGTTGTCAATGAGGGGTGCATGCCATTTACCCTTGTAAGCTGGATTCCTTTTCATTGGCTTTTTCCACTCACCACATCCGGGTGCCTCCGCACACTTGGGGTTATCGACTTTAGGAGCCTCCCATTCACCATCCTCCTCATCATCCCAATCTTCTGGTTTTGTGGCCTCAGGATCATCAATATCCTCAGGCTCATCATCCAGCCATCCCTCAGGCTTCACAGCATCTTCATCTTCAATTTCCATTGGAGCATCCTCATCCCAGTCATCTGGTTTCTTGGCCTCTGGGTTTGGGATTTTCGCTCTCTCATCCCAATCCTCAGGCTTCTTATCGTCTGGATCAGGAATGGTCTTAGCAGGGATGAGTGGCGGCTCAAAATCTTCAGCTGAGAGAAAATTAACCTTCTTCTTCTCTTCTCCATCAATCAAGATCTTCAACTCGTTATCTGGTTTCAGGATAGCAGTATAGACATGGGTCAATTTGTCGGAAGGCACAGATAGTGGATACTTGAGGTGGTGTTCAACATACTCCGCAGTCTTAGGGTTCTTGTGCTTCAATATGAAGTGAACCTTGTTTGTAGCCCCACATTTATCAGGTCCAAACATTATCGAGTAGGGAGATTCATTATCAAATCCCTCGGGAGTCCAGCCAGCATCCTGAGGACGCAGGTACTTGAGATAAGCACCACCACATTCAAGACCATTCTGGAGGCGAACCTCATATTGAAGGACAACAGTCTCATCCTTAAAGTCAATAGGTTCATCAAGTTTCTTCACAATTGCATGTTTCCTGGCCTTCTCACTCACAAGAAGCCCGTAATCATCATGTCCCTCACTCTTTGAGTGTTTCCACACGCCTGAGAACCATTTACACATCAGCAAAAGCACAAATGCACGATTATTGCATCCTCAGGAAGAAAGCTATTAATTGCAAGATGAAAATATATTCCATTAATGCACATCAGTGACATAGCATGAATATATGTCTATGTTTAACATGTGAATTCACAACTCGTCAAATAATTATGACCCATGCTAGAGTATTACTGCAAAACAACAATTCGGTCATTGATAATAAATATGATTGTATAATCATCACCTGCTTCAAACCAGGAGTACCAGCACTTAGTAGAAGTTCAAGTGATTAATGAGCATTTTACATCCTCACACAAAAGTTCACTTGGTGGCTAGTGTTTCAGAAATGTTTAACACAATAAACAGAGATCCGCAAAACATATAAAACCCCAAACCACTGGTTTTAGTACAAAGGATTTGCTCATTTGTACAAGGAAGAATCCAGTGTCAGTTATTGATTATACAAAAGATATCTTTAGATTAAATTTCTTGATTCCTCAGATACAAAAATTGCAGCAGCAGGAATATAATTTCAATTTTCAAGTAATCAAAAAGTATTTTACATGCTCAAAGGCAGGTTCATTTCATCCCAAGTTTTTCAGAGAAGTTCAGCTCAATAAAAATGACATTTCGACCATATTAAATACCAAGCATTGGTGTAGTTCAAAGGATTTGCTCATTTTGTATAAGTAAAAATCCAGTGTCCCATACTGCTCATACAGAAATATAATATAACAATAATATGACTACAGATTATATTTCTTGATCTTCTATAACAAAATTACCATTCGGCATATCACACTGCAACACCTATCATCAACACTAGTAATTTGGTTTAACATGTAGTTCCCAGTAAAACCTTACATACTTCCCAAGCCAACAAATTAAATTTGAGTTTAGAGACAATTATTTTTATAACCAGTACGCAAGTTGAATTCAAATCGAGAAAGTACTGAATCTCAAGCACAAAGCCAGCCAAAAACTTAAGTTCTTCAATTCAGTTTTAAAACTAAACACATTCTCGCACAAAAAATAAAAACAAAGAAATTCATAGATCCAAACAAATCTTACCTGTATAATCCTCCTTCTTGGACACAACCCACCGCCCGTCAAATGCATCGTCGAACGAGTCATAGAATTTCTATAAATAGACAAAACATATTAAAAAAAACATTCAATTTCTCATAAAAACCACAGATCCAGAAAATTGCAAACAATATAAATCAGATCCCGTGTTATTGCAGCTGCCGACCTATACTCGAGTTGAAGCAATTTTTTAGGTATTCCGTCAAACTGAATTTTCAATACAAATAAAACAGCGTCTTACCACATCGTCGGAAGCGTAGAGCTGCGAGATGCATAAACCGATCAACAAAATCAAGACACACTGCACAGTCCAAATCTTCCGTTTCGAATCCTCCATTGTTTTAACCTAGGAAATTTCGATTCTCGGATCCGAAAATTTATCGCGAACAAGGAGAGATTGCAGAATTTTATCGATCGATCTAAGAGAGCGTACAGGAGACGAAGTCTCTTGAAACTAAAGACTACTTAATTAGTTTCAGGGCGTAAGGTAGACGCGGGGTGATATTATATGTGTAAACATACTTCTGAATCTGGGGAACTGTTCGTCGAGTTGCTTCAGCCAATAATATTTCACGCCACGTGAAGTAGGCCAATAGGAGTTTGCCACGTCCAAGCCCTGCGAGGGGACAGAGTGAAGGCAAAGGTTCATGTATATTGATCCGACTTGCAGGTTGACCCGCTTAATTTGATTTGATATACGGACATTGAGTTCGAAAATTGAAGAAAAATACGTATTTTTCTTTTTTGAAGACAAATATGTTGCATACAAGTTTGTGTGAATGTTTTACATAGCCCCCGTTTGGTTTCCATTTTTTCATTATAAAAATGAAAAATATGACTGTTATTCATTACATTCAGTCACCATATTTGACTTTACATCTCTTGTGTGGAGTCCATAATGACTATATTTTTCATTCTTATTTTACAAAAAATGTGTATCAAACGGAGCTATAATACAACATTGAATAGTGTAGCATCCTTAAGTAAGTGTTCGCCGCGTGTCAAGGAGTGACTTGTTGAAAATTGATTATCGTGAATAAATGGATTTTGAGTTCTTTACCCGTAAGTACTACTTCAAATATGTTAGAAGATATCGAGGATATGTGCAGGTGATAACTTATGTAGTTTATTTTTTGGCATATAAGATACTTTAAAAGGGGGATAACATAGAAATTCATATGGAATTGTGTCATCAGAGTAGAATGTCTTTCGAAAATGGAAGAATTTATATACTTGGCAATTTTCAAATCATTATTTGCAAATGACAGAGTTGGACTCGGCAAACAATATTCACAAGCTTGACAAAGTCGAATGCTCAATTGAAAAGATTGCAGAAGGTACGATCAAAGCGTGGATAAACTATAATGTAGGAATAGACATCTAATATCCATAATAAATTAGAACAATCTGTATTAGATAGCTTACTTTGCACGCCACATTAGACGTGGGAAGATAGATGAATTCATATGTTGCCAATGTTGGCACTTGACCTCATCTTGAGAAGTCTATAGAATGTGGCTTTTTCCTCCATGAAGAAAATCCTTTCATCTTCATGATGATAAGTCTCATCTCACACACAAATGTTCTCTTTTTGCATTCACAAAGTTTATAATTTGGAACTCTCTTTAATTAATACAAAATCATTTATTCATGTGTCATATTTACAAATATTGACATTTGACAAATAGCTTTAAACAAGAAAAAAAAAAAGTGTTACTTATTGTGTACTATACTATTCAATCGTATTTAATATCAAATTTATCGTGAATAAATTATAATGCTCGCATGATCAAGATTTTGCCTAAGCAGCATGTTATTATAACCTCATTGATGTGGACAACTCGATGAGGTTCGAATTATCTACCTAGAGCATATATCAAATTACATGCAAAGTCAAATCACACATGAGGTGATTTTATAGAATAAAGCCCCTGTCCAGGCTAGGGGACAGGGCTAGGGGGGCTGGGCATGGCGCCCCCTGTTTTTAACCTTATCCTTGATCCTGAATAGGGAGCAGGGTTGGATTTTACATGCACACATGGATTGATTGAACCAACTAAATTCACCAACATTTGTATATGTTTTTTAGCCAAAAAAATAAATAAATAAATAAATTTAGATGCTTTTGAAAGTTGTTTCATTTGCTATGCAACTGGACTCTTAGCAATAGAATTCATTTTGTGGAGGAGTAAATTAGTTATTCGTGGACATCAATTCTAAAATATTTTTTCTGTATTATCTTGTATCTACTAAAAAGGCAACTTACTAATTCTAAGATACATTCTACTCGGCTAAATGTAATAACTCGCTAAACAATTCCTTTGGCGTGTTCTTTAGGTTAAAACGATGACCGCTAACAACTAGTACACTCTTAGACTTTAATTAATGGTATTTCCAAGGACTCAAACCAAGCTCTATATCTGAACTATATTAACTCGCCAGGTACCCTTTCAACTTCCAAATGTGCGAATGGACACTTTTCAATGAGTTTTTCAATTCCATCTTCGAGCAATCTAACTTTAATGTTTCGAGCAACTTACTTTTTGACCTTAAATTTTCACTCATTCAAAATTGGTATCGAGCTACTAACTATACTACGATCATCTCCTCATGGAGTAGAATACGTCCGCCCCTCAAATTTTATAATTAACTAATAAATCTGTTTAAATAAATTTTTCTTAAACTAATTTTCAAGAGTAATCTTGAGGACTTTGAAGTTTTCTTCCTCACAATTATGACATTTTACAAGCTTACAATTTCCTCAGACAATATCTCAATATTGTGTTGTGAGAACATGTTTTGGGCACTTAAAATCTGTCTATCCCCCAATGGTGATGGTCGTCCACCTTTTGGTAGAAGATGATGAGAGGAAAAAATAATAGCATACTTCGTCGAGTTAAATATAACAATAGCGTATTTGGTTGGATCCTTTGCAAATAGCCGTAACTTCAAAATAATAACGTACAAATGTCTATGTATAGAAATATCAACAAATTTTTTTCGCATATAAGTGATCGTCTAGTCTTGAAGAGCGAAAGCATTTTTCTTTTGTTTTTTGCAGTTCAGCTCATGCTTGGAGATGGAAGAAGAAAATGGAAAACAGCGTTTGGTGAAAGGGCAAAAGAAGTGAAGGTATGGAGAATTTAAGAGACTAGAGAGTAAACAAAAAGAGAAAGGAAAGGTAAGGAAAAAAACCGTGGACGGCAGGATTCGAACCTGCGCGGGCGGAGCCCACATGATTTCTAGTCATGCCCGATAACCACTCCGGCACGTCCACTCGTTGTATGAATGAACGATCCATATTTATATAGATAAATAATTTTTATTTCCTTATTAATAAATAAGTATGCTTTAATACAAATATTTATTTATTAATTAATTTTTTAAACATATAATTATATCTTAAAGTAGCTCCTATCTTTTTGTTTAGTTAAATTACTTTTATTACTTAGAAGTAATTAACTTACCTAAACATATTTTGAAAAAAAACTTCAATTGTGCTTAGTGTACATCACAACGTACACCAAGTTTCGCATAGCACATAGCAGTGCACCATTTGAAAGTTCAAAAAGAAAATTTTCATCAATCAAATTTTGCCAACAAGTATGATGTAGAAATGTGAGTTCAAGAGACTTTATTCATAAAACTTTGATCAAGTATGACCAAACACTAGTACATATTTTAACATAATATTGTCCTTTAGAGACATTATTTAAGTGTTGAAGGGCCCAAAAGGCCAAGTACTCCACCAACTCCAACTCGAAAAGCCCAATCCAGGTCCACTCCTACAAAATATACTCATTTCCCAATGCCATAGCCCACTCACATGATTACCAAAATAAATCCTTTATATATTTGACTATAGTAATGACAGTAGCACCAGTAGTCTAGGTGGAATAGAGTATAGTGTTTCATTATGCAATGACTTCATCATTATCTATACTTGCGCCGGTGGTGATACATAGTGACACGACATGATTCGAGTCAATCTAATAGATTCGACATGTATTGTGCGTCGATGATAAATTCAGATAAATATCGAACTTACTACCAAGGCAATTGAACATTCTTTGACTGAGACATTTTTAAAAGAATTTTTTGACAGAATTTCCTTTGAAAAATGGACTAAAATCACCTGGATAAAAATCAATTTTCTCAAACATACTCATATAATCTAAAATAGGGCGCACTAGACCCTCAGAATACAAACTTCTCAAAATAAAATACTGGTAAAACAATATTTAATAAATTTTAAAAATCAAAATACTCAAAAGGAATATAGACTAAATAATCTGACGAAATGAATCATACAACTAATGCAATGTGTGTGTGTCTCAACGTCGTAGATCGATATGCTCCAAGGCTGCACAACTCTGCTACTATCTGCTCAAAAAAAGATTTAAAAATATGAGCTTGTAACTCAGTGAGTGGATAGTTTGAAAATAAGTATATTTTTCTAAAAAGTCTTGCTCTGGTAAAACTTTAAGAAATTCTAAAATCTGGTAATACTTTTAAATAAACAACCGAATATAAATAATCTGATCTCGGTAACTATAAGTGAAAATATGATTTCACATTACTGTAAATTGAAATAATTACTCTGCAAACTAAATAAATGAATTCTGAAGTCTGAAATCTAATAAGCTGAATAAACATCATATTATATACTAAAGAGTCACACCAATAAGTACCCTATGAATAGCATTACTCATGTACAGAGTAATCTCGATGTACAAGGCGAAGCCATTCAAGTCTGATAATCTGATAACTGATAATCTGGTCATACGTACGCAGAGCTGCCCCAAAGGCTAAGCACCCCAGTACATGCCCCAAAGTCTATGTGTGTACGTGAGTGGGTCCCAAAGACCTCTGATAATCTGGTCATACACTGTGGAAACACATTCACATCAGTGCAGAGTGGGTAAAATCACCATAACTGGTCATACACTGTGGAAACACATTCACACAAGTGCAGAGCGGGTAAATTACCTGTGTGCTTTCTGGTGGTTTTTAAAATAATTATAGATATACTGAAACATATAATATGAATATAACATGCTGATGAAATGATTTACCTGAACTGAATTTAACTTTAAAAAAAATGATTATAAAATTCACTTTATTCTGAAAATCATGCTTTCTAAATCAATTGTATGAAATAATTAACTTTCAAATCCAAATTTATTCTAATTTCTTGAAAAATAAGTTTTTTCCACTCACAAAGTACGAGCTACAAGCTAAACTGGCTGATAAACGTTCACAATTTTCTCGTCATCACCTGAAATACGATATGAATAATCAATTTAAATACCATCGAATCAAGAGACTTTAATATCTCATGCTATAATACTTAAACTATTTTTCTCGATACTTGAAGAAATTCCCCAATTTATTCATTTGAACAATCTGGATTAATTACACTTTCTACTCCCTTTACTAATAATTAATTCATCGACATAACCTTCATTCCAAGCATAATGTAATATTCACTTCAATCTAGTGGAAACTAAAAATCATGCTACAACCAATTAATGTACATTTTGTTCTCCAAATCATTCTTGTAAGTGAATATTTCATTATTACCATCAATTCCACAAATAATCCTTATTTAGGAACCCAATTAAAAATTCAAGGGTTTGCCCAAAAAAATAAACATTCTTATCTTCATTCAAATGAAAGCTAATCAATCAAGAAGCTTGAACTAGAAGTCATAATCCTCACCCTAAATATAAAATTTTCGAACCAAGTCAAAACCCTAGAAATTTAACATAATATAATCTCTAACTCTTAAAGAAAATAAATACCATAAAAGAACAAAATTCAAGTTTAAAATACCTCTTTACCCTTCTTCTTCCTTTTCTCCTCTTTCTTTCTCCTTTTCCATCTCTTTTTCCCCTTTCTTTTTCTTCTTTCCTGCGCTTTTCCTCTTCTCTGCCGGGTTCTCTCCTTCTACTATGTGTAATGTGTGTTTTCCAATGAAAAATTGGTCAAAATGTCTATTTAAATGGGGTCCAAGTCAAAACTTGCAAAAGAAGCATCTCCACTCTTATTTAAAAATATTATTCAGCCCTTATACTTCCATTAGAAGAAATGTAATTTCTCCAACTTCAAATGTATCCAATTAAATCCTCAAGTATTGCAAATTTATAAAATAAAGACCACCAAAATAATTTTTATCATTTTAGTCCTTATTTGACTAGTCAATTTCTTACTTTAACTATAAAAAATATGGGCTGTAACACACAGTATTATTGATTTTATTACATGTACCTGGAGTTTAACGCTCTGAGTTACTAGATCTCACCCGTCCTCTCACATTGGGGACGAGGATCACACATTTGTCGGAAGTGGGGTCCGACCTCCATGTGAGGGCACTGTTGGGGTTGGATAACCCGAAGTGTCAAATTTTGGGTACAAATGACTTAATTCTAGTATTATTCATTTGAACAACCTATGAAAAAATGACAAACAAATTTCAAGTATTAAGCTCCTTCATTACTCACTGATATTTAGGGGTGTCAACAAGTTGTGTCGAGTAGGCTCACGAGCCGAGTCAAAGCTAGGCTGAAATTTGGAGGCTTGACTCGGGCATCACCAGCTAACGAATTTTTTTTATAAAATTCATGTAAAAAAAACCAAACAAATTCTTCTTCTCGACTAAAATAGAATTAAAAAAATATTCATATAGATACGAAAATATATGAGTTAGAATATAATTTTTAGTTGGGTAAATATCCTGATATTCACTTGTAGAATTAAAATAGAAAATATCTTTTAAGTTTCAAAACTATAAGATAACAATTAATATTATATTAATTTCTATATAATAAAATTTAAAATTTATATCAATAAAATATAACAGAAATACTAATGAATATGATAACAATTATAAATATAGATACTTGTAGCATAATTATGAATATTAATTATGTAAGCATATTTAGCCCATGTTTGTCATCCTCTAACGAATTAAATTATTTGCAATAGTAACATTTTTCACCACACATTCATACAATAAATATTCTACACACAAACTAATAAAGATTCTTTAAATTTTAACTACACGTTCTTTATAAAATATTATTCAAAACTCTATTATTTCTTCCGTAATGGGAGACAAACAGGCTCTCATATATAAATTATAATTTATTGATTTAAATTTTAAATTAAATATGAATAAAACAAAGTAAATGAAGGTTGACAACGAGCTCGACCAATCTTCAAGTTGAGAGGCACGGGCCGGCCCAGACTTGAGCCAACTCTCGAAATTTGATTCTATCGAGCCGAGTCGACTCGAGTTTTTTTCAGGCTGAGTCGCAGGCCATTCGAACCGACGGGATCATTTGTCATCCCTACTGATATTATGCTATCCTTCTTCTAATTCAAGAACTTCAATGTCTACACATAGAAAATCTTGCACATTCTTTGCGCCAATCTATTTTATAAGCACTCACAAAAAGAGACTAGCTGCCAAAATATTATTCAAGAAGTATAATTTTCCACCACCATCTCATGAACCGAGTCCATAAACTAGTCAAGAGGAAACAATAATTGGTGGATAGTCTCACATGACTTTACTTTTGTATTTAAATATTCTAATATACACCTAGGGATATTAAATGGATCGGACTGAAGTGCTCGGTTCACCCCCCATTTGACTCAACTCCACTCATCAAGCGAGCCAGCTCTCGCTCATGTGTTAGGCGAGTGAGCTTCATCAAATGTGGACTCATCTTTCGTGTTACTCATGGCTCACTGATTTTTTTTTTTTAGTGAAAGTTGCATTTTTCTCACCAATAATGAGCCCTTGAGCAATTCACATGAGGTTTTCGTTACTCAGCTCGTTTGAGAGGGTAGCTAGCATGTAACACCCCTATACATGGACGAACGTAGGGGGGCTGGCAGGGCTATAGCCCAGTCCTCCCACAACCTATTAAGGCAAAAAAAAAAAATTATGTGTATCGGTCAAAAATTTTGTAGCCCGATTTTCGATCCAATCTTGAATCCGTCCCTGTCCCTATATACACCATCTCAAATTTAAAGCAGCAGAATTTCTTATCTATGCTAAAGTCAGATCTCTTATTGCTCTTTACCACGTTTTTAATTTTTATTTTTTGCGTGGGATAATGGTTCCCACTAAATTTATCAGTGCCCTTTGGACTAATAAGATTCGCAGAATCATTTGAAAATTAGGGGATAACAAGTGGATGGTGCAAAATGATTGTACCTCTATAAAGAGAAAGGCATATCTAAATATATACACTGTCCCCCTTTCTACTTTTGGAGCCTATTTTTATTTATATAACCAACATTTTGCCATCTTTTTGTAAAGGCAGTGACACTGGTTAATTAAATTTTCCCTATCTCTATAATTATTAAATTTAAACGAGTGAAGAATATATCTCAAAATAGTCGACTATTCCATTCACTACGCACGACGCAAAATAAAGCATCATGTGATCGTTGATGAGTCTTACTAACATCGAATGATGGATTTCGAGCGTGGATATAGAGTCGCACAATATCCTTGTGTTGCCTTATTCTGAGTTTCAACCTTTCAATCTCCGCTTTCCATAAAACGAGTTGGACTGACCCTTTTTAGCTAGACACACAAGGTAGTGGTAGCTTTTCACCACATGGAGAGACAACATTTACCTGTCTTTGATAATTTAAATTATTGAAGAACAATAATATTCTTAGCAATGGATAAGTACGAACTATTAGAACAACTTATGGGCTAGTAGGGGACCATTCAAAATGGCCATAGTCTATGTTGCAATAGTTTCTTTGTAAAGAAGATCACTTAGATGCAGCAAGGTTATATATACACTAGGACTCTTAAGGGAGATGAACCGTCGTGGTACAGTTAACGCAGTACGTTGAGACGAAGATGATGAAGAAGAAGAAGAAAAGGAAAATGATGCAAAAGTTGGTGAGTCGTGGACATATATGTGTATGAAACTCTTTCTATGGAAGAGTAGTACGAACCATGAAGGCAAGTCATAGAGGCAAAGGGAAGGTGACGCCTTTCTTCCAGGATTTTCATATTTTTATGTATTTTCACAATTAGGGATGGGGTTACTCTGCAGATTTAGCAATGAATCGAATGGAGCTTTGGAAAGAGATCCATGCAGATCACCCCCAATTTATCGAGAATAGGGCTTGAGGGGGGGGGGGGGGGGGGTGTTGGTTTATGAATTTTTCTTCCTTTTTTTCACTTGTGCTTGTGTTGTTTGGTGGTTCATGAAGTAAATCCATTGTTCCTCCTGCAATTGTTTCCCAATCTATCCATTTTATTGTCTCTCTTTTAATTTCAATCTAGTATTTGCACATTTCTTAAAAGTATTTGCTGAAAACGTGTGATTCATGTTAGAGCATCTCCAAAAAACCCTCTAAGTACAAAATACTTTCTATTTTAGTGAATCAGTGCTTAAAAATATATTCGAAAAAGCTCTCTAGTTTAATTTTTTAAAATAAAGAGTGGTCGGTCAAACCAGCTCGAATCAATAATGATGCAAAAATTATTGAAAACTCGGATAAATATTTATTGAAAAATCAAAAGATTTTTCAATCTAGTAAATGCTCATGTGATGTTTGTTCTCAGAGCAAATTGGTCGTTAGATCAATACTAGCTAGAGTTGAAATTGATCCCCAACTAAAATGCATTTAAGGGTGAATTTTATGGACCCGTTCACCCAACATGTAGATTATCTAAATTTTTTATAATTAATTATTTTTAATCAACTAGATGGTCACATGCATGTTTATTGTATACTTGTAACTTTGAGTTTCAGATTTTAGTTGCTCAAATTATTCAATAACAAGCACAATATTCTATTATTCAACGCCATTACTATTGAAAACAAAACACTTTCCAATTTTCATTTAAGGAAAGCTATTTTACATGGTGATGGTGGTGCAGATCTTCTCTTTCATATTTTAGATATGATATTGGTTTGTGGCAATACTGATGATGGTGTGATAGCAACATCACTGGTGGTATAACAATGAATTTTACAAGTAACAACGGCAGGCTGTCGAAGCGGTAGCAATGGAAATATGCGATAAAATTTGTGTAACAAAATATGTTATAAACAGTTAGCAAAATGTATCTAAGGTAGTGTAACACATTGTTTTACAAATGTGTTACAAAATATTAAAACAGTATATTGCAAAACAAAAGTTTGATAAGTGTATTTTTTAGTGTTCTGTGACATGTTTCCATGAATAAATGGTGTACTATTCAAGTAATGTACTAAACATGCATCTTTATGTCCATCACAATCTCAAAATTTGTCGGTCACAATCTCAAAACAAGTCTTTAAAAAACAGCCAGTATGGCCTCCGGCCGGCAGTCGTCAAGACTAGCACAAGCTTGTCTCACCAATTAGGCCGGGCCGGGCGGATTTTACAACTCCACTTTAACCATCTCTTAACAAAACAAAAATCTCTAAAATCAAGTGTTATGTTTTGGTGACCCAAATTCGGTCCAAGTCTTTCGTGTTTTGAAATCCTAGTTGAAGTGGTCTTGAAAATATCAAAATTATGGATCAAGGAGAAAGTAGTCGAATTTTCGCTAGCCTACCGCTAGCTGATCACTTGAGCAGCCGGAACAATTTTGGAACAAAATCATTGTCGCCCACTTTTTGCCCGTATCGTTTGCTCTTTGCTCGAACGGTGTCGAGCGACAGTGTTATTCCTGATTTTCACTTTATGTCGATTTCACGAGTATATTAACCTAATTTCCATCTTATTAGGTTACTTCTAAAGTTTGTGACATCCCTTATAATTATGTGATCCTTCATTCAAATTAGTAGAAGTATTATTGCTGTATTTGTATTTTTCTCTCTATTGATTGTCAATTAATAAAATTACTCGGTTCCTCTACCAATTTCTTCTTTACTTTAATCTTATTCTTACTTGTGCGATCAATACTTCATATTGTGTCATATCAACCTCCCTATTTCCAAAAAAAGTGATTTTAGATCGGTCCGGATTCATAACATCATGCAAACAAAATTAACAAGTTCCTTACATCCAGCAACAACTTTTACAAGAGAAAAATGCTGTAACAATCAATATAGCAAAAATGGTAACTTCCTGAACATTTTATAGTTCTTTTAGTAATGTAGCCAGAATAACAACAATTACCTATTTCTCTTAAGAGTCAAGATACACCGGCATTGTTATGTCTCCTTAAATATCAAACGTAGTCGGTCGACCAATCCCACGAGGATAGTCAACAGTCTTTGCTGTCTCTTGCATCACCATCCCATGGAAATAAAAATTTAATGTGCAATACGAATGACGCTAGCTAATTTTTCAAAAAAATAAATCTATCTTACCTTTATCATCATAATCAGCTTCATTTTTATTTTCTTTTTGGTCCAAACTGTAGCTTCCTCGCAGGGAAGAATTATCAACTAATCAAGATCTAGACTCTTCTTCATGCTTTCGTAAACTAGATACGTAATGCTTGCTGCTGGTACAACTTTAAGAAGATTAGGAAAAAGTCCTTTATAGAAGCCCCTAAAACCTTCGCGCTGAAATGTTCTCCAGAATACGTCTGACATGCTCTTGTAAGCAGCATCTGTATTTGTACGTTGCGCTTGCATTCTGAGAACAAACCGTTGTTAGCATTACTGGGAGTAGGTAATGTCAATTGCATGAAGGGAAGTTCTCCAAAAGGAATGAGCATGTTTGGCTAAAAGCTTAAAAAAAGTTGAAGTTATTTAAGAGTAATTTTTTGTTTCCATACTCGTTTGGATAACTCATTTTTTTCTCACTTTTAAACAAAAAAAGTAACATATTTAGAAAGTAATGTTAACTTGCTGTGAAAATAAGTAACTTCTTTCCACCATATAAAAATCATTCATTTTAAAACTTAGTTGCTTTTAAGCGAACTGTTTAAGCTTAGCCAAACAGGCTCATGTAAACTATTTACCTTGTTCTTACAACTTGCAGTGGGTAAACACAGGTCGCTCCAACAGCTCCTGAAATTGTTCCACAACTGAGTTGCACAAGAGGACCGGGTTCTGCATAGAATATAAACTTTTAACAATCCCAATAATCATGCCGTGTCTGACGGATAACGACAGACTAGTTGGCCAAGTATTTAGATACTGAAAAATGTATAAGATCATACCATTTTCGTGAAGAATATATTTCTTGGATACATCTTTCAAGGTTTCATACATGGTCAAGTCAATGCCTGCATAAGGGATAATTCCCAAAACAGACGGTAGCAGTCCTCTATAAAAGGCCCGAGGTCCCTCTTGAATCCATATATCTCTTGACAATTTCCCCAAGCTTGAAACATTTCCACCTTCACACACAGAGGTCTGTAATCGAGTTTTCACAAGATCCATTGGATAAATAGAGGTTTGTGCCACAGCTCCAGCCAAACCACCTGCAATTAGTCGTCCTATAGTTCCTACATCACCGCGTTTTTCTCCTTCAGTACCACCGATAACATTCTTCAACATTTCATATATGTAAAACTTAATGGCACTTTCTGGTGCAACCTTCAACACGTTTATTCCGTTACCCCGGAAAAATCCCAAAAAACCCCCTTCCTTCGAAATGCTTTTAACTGCAGGCAAAATGCAAGCACGTGTAGTCTGAACTTGTAAAACCACCTTGAGACGATCAAGAGGTGCAGTTGCAGTACGAGATATGGCTCCAGCAACTCCGCCTGCAATCAAATATTTTGTTGCATGAACATGCTTGCTGATGCCTTCAGGAATTACGGCCTGTTCACCAATATCAACAAGATATACTTTTTCCCAATACCGATAAATATTTTCTATGGTAGCCTCATGCGGATAGAGAAAAAGAAAATCTCTCCATTCTTCAAAAGTTATAATTCCATCATTGTCTTTATCAACATGCTCAACAAAACTAGCAAGTTCTTCATCATCAATTTCTATCCCTGCAAAAGGGAACTGCTGTGGCTTATAAGAAGAAGATAACTCGTAATAGGAATTAATAACTGTGAAATGATTCCATCCCACAAACTAAAATTTCAAAACAAACATTAGAATTTGTCAAAAGACAAATGAAAACTTTGACAATATCTAATGCTATTTCATCTAAGGAACTAATGCAGATAGTTGGCCCTACAGGAATCATAGAAACAGAAGTAGTTTGGAAGATTTCTGATAATTTAGGATTTTAGAACAGAATTAAAACCTGTGAGTATGATCTCTGTTTTACGAGTGTGAAATGAGGCCCCAGCTTGACTTGAGACCAAGACTCCTTATTCGAAAAAGGCCTTGTTCTTTGGAAGATCAATCTCGTGTCTGGTACTGCATGATTCCATTCTGGTCGACTAATCTGGAGCCAATGAAAGGCAGCAACATAAGGTGATCCAAGGGATGCTGATCATAGGTTAAATACAATCCCTTCGCCTCGCGTCAAGCTGGGAAACCGCAAGTTGAAAAAAGAAGCATTTTTTTGCACAGCATACTCATTATGCAAGTCCCACTTGTATATTGTATTTGGCCGAAAAAGCATCAATTAGAAGTTTCTTCCTGGAAGTTACAATCTCGTTGACTACGACAAGAGTCGCGTATATAAAGAGACTCGTGACTATGGCAGGTATTCTTATTTGGAACTAAATAATCCTCCCACCATGATATGATCGATTTTTTAGTAAGAATATTAAAATAAGATACGCGCTCATTCAAGGGTGCCTTGACCTTCATAGATAGATTTTTGAGGAAAACTAAAACTCCAAAATAAAAAACTATGTTTGCAACCAAAAGAATCTGATGCCATTTTCATTGATCGTTGTGTTTATATACAACAGAACTAGACCCATAACAAAAGTGATTGTTCCATGACTCCCAATATCCCTCCAAAGAAAAGGATAATACGTGTGTAAAACTCATGTACAAGAAAATGAGGTCATGTATCTCCAACAACCCACTCCAACTAGTTTGACTAATTCAAAATGTAACTATAACATAAAGCTACATATGGAAATATAAAATAAACAAAATAAGAAACATAGGAAAGTATCATTCCATCTCCTGTAAAGACACCCTTGTCCTCAATTGTGAACTTTGACATAAATTTTTCATCCTTTCTCTACGCTCCAATCTATGATTAAGTAAAATGAAAGCTTGATCTGTTTTGATTAATCATCTTATTAACAATTAGTAGAATAGGAGAGCATACATCATTACTCAATGACTAGAAGAAGAAAAAGGAAGAAATGAGACCAAGACTATCCTTCTGCCCCTATTGATTCTTTATTTCATATGATCTGAGCGTAATGACAGCAAAAATAGAAATATCCAGATGAATATCTCAAGAGTGATCTGGTAGGTGGAGGGGTTAATTAAGCTGATAGAAAATTGTGCACTGATGACAAAAGAGCATTGGAAAAGGATATGCTAATGTAACAGTAAAATTTGGGATTGGATGGCTCATGGCAGAATGTTATATATTCTCTCCCTAGAATAAAAAAGTGGGTTAGACCTGGAAAGGGGGTGTACAAACTAGATACATATGGAGGCTATAAATCCTCCCTTGGGCAAGCTGCAGGAGGGGCATTGTTGTTATCATGAAGGATGGCCTGCTGTTGCTTCCCATGAATTCTACGGGGGCTGCAATAGCTTTTCTGAAAGGTTAGACCATTAGAGCACTACATATAGGTTCATTTTAAGCAAGCTGAAACAAAAATGGAAGCATTGCTACTTGCTATAGTAGATAGGAGAACCATATAAACATTAATAATGAAAAATCCTGCAACCACATACAGAAAAGATTTTCTTTATGTGCTTCATGTTGCAAAAGAAATTCTTAACTTGCCCAATGACAGACGTATACTGGGGCCAATAGTTTTACAGTTAAAATGGTAGCTGAATATAGCATTGATTATGGTTTAGTGGAGAACCTATAGCTGTAGCATTTGCAAATAAGTTAGTGAACTTCCAAAGCAGGTAAAACTAAGATCCATAACTAGATAAGTATTCGAACCAAAATTTCTAACTAACTAAATTTACATGTTGATAGCAAGCACACAAAACTATGTAGAGGTTGGCCAAGTCAATAACCACTGCACATTGCAATCTAAGAATTATAGTGATGTAACGTATGCTCTCTTTTCCCGACATTTTTAATATCAGTATTGTAAACCTGAAAATCAAATATTTAAGCATAGTGCCACAGTATGTCAATGACTTGAAATACTGCGAACAGGATTATTTCATAGCTCCTGTACTTCACTCACAGTTCATCTATAGCCAAATCATCATAATTCTCAAGCCTATGTAAAATTTATTGACCCCGGGATGCATTTCACGCCAATCTAACCAGTATTCATCTCTACTCCAATCAATCTTTTTAATCTACTCGTGCATCCAGGTCAGCTACATCGTGTAAATCTTTTTACAGCCAAAAATTGTAAGCAGTCCAAAGTTAAATAACGAAGCATTTTAACACATTTAAAAGTCTAATTGCAGCTTGAAACATAAAATGGATCAACAAAGTAACAAATAATGAAATAATAAAAGTAATGATCGTGTAACGATACCATTAAACAAAAAGAACTAAAACAAACAAATAATAGATGAACACTAGAAAATAACATTGAGGTTATATGTCATAGGTCTACTGTGACGGGTTGTTTGATGCTGAAAAGTTGCAATTTCTAGGAGGTCTGGGCATATCCCTGCTAAACTTTGTTTTCTTCTCTACTCTTCCGTTCTCTTTTTATTCAGCTTCTCGGGTTGTGTTGTTTAAAATAGCTCAAAAACCCGAAAAACATCCGATTCCAGTAATAACAATAAGAATAAAACAGTAAACCAAGCACCACTAGCTCTGATCACATTCCTAAATTATCCAACAACATATTATTATCATCCCAAAGACACCACAAAAAAAAAAAAAAATAAATAACATAAAATCTTGAAAATGAAAAACAGTTTTATAGAGGCAATTAACTAAATGAAGAATAATTAATAGCATACCAGCCTTGACAAGAGCAGCCCATAACTCCTCAGGCAAAATGCATCCATTGTGCTCCACATCTATAGCCTGGAAAATACTGTACAACTCCAGCTCCTTATCGTCCATATACTTCCTGAACTCTTGATAATCCACCTTCCCATCCTTATTAGCATCATAAACATCCAAAAGCTCTTTCGCATACTTATAATCAGCCGGAATTTGCATTGCCGAAAGGCCCTTCTCGATTTGAGCATAATCCAAGAACCCCACGTTATTCGAATCAAAAAAATTGAATAAACTTCGAATTCTTGAATCCCTTTCTTCCTTGCTTTCTCTTAAGGCTGCTAAAACATGGTCTAATGATACCGGCCCTGGTTTTTGATCCGAGTTGCAGCATCCGGACCGTGCTTGTCGTTGGCCCTTTTTGCTTATGGATTCCAATGTTGCAGGGAAATTCACATGCCTTTCCACTCCCCCAGACATGATAATTAACGGGGGGAAATTGACACGAAATCTTTGATTCTTCTTCACTGCATGAAGTGAAAAAAGAAAAAACCAAAAATTGTGAAGTATTTGTTTGTGGTTGTTCAAGATCTATAAGATTATAGGTTCTATATATAGATAGATGGGTAAAATGGGATAGGAGTTAAGAGGAAAATTGGGAGAAAATATGATGATTGGCGAGTATCTTGTTGGTGGAAAATCTGTGGAATTGAATTGCCCATTTTTCCGGTCAGAAAAGAGAGTCAAAGTTTTGAAAGAACACAAGAAAGCGTAGCTATTACGAGGGCCGTTATCTTATTTTAATTTATTGCGATATTTATCATTAAGCAATAAAAAATGTATTAATGGTTTTTAATTTCTCATTCTATTTTTTATTTTGGAAAAATAAGTTTTTATACTGTGGCCTTTTAACTTTTAAAATAAAACATAGGTAGTCCAGCAGGTTTTGAACCACAAACCCTTTAGGGTCCGTTTGATTGTAAGAGTGAAAATGAGTAGAAAGGAATTGAATTCCAGGTATTGGATTGCTTGGAATTATTTTACCGAGAATTGAATTAAAGGTGTTTGATTGGTATAATTTTCTACTTTTCTATTATAATACGTTTGACTTTGTTTTTTATGCAAATTGTCAATTAAATGGATAATTTTTTTATCATTGAGGACAGAATATGTTTAGATTGCCAAAAAAAAAAAAAAAAATTTATTTTTTATTTTTACGTTTGACTTTGTTTTACATGAAATTTGTCAATTAAAGGGATAGATTTTTTTACACTTTATCTTAGAATTTGTTTCTATTGCCAAAAAAAAAAAAGGGTGGAAACAAATTCCCACCATATAGCAAGGAATTGAATTCCACGAAATCACACTTTAAGTGGTTGTACCTTGAAAAATGCTGGAATCCAATTCCATGGAAAAAAAAACACTATCAAACAGTGCAAAAGTGAAAGTTGGAATTCGATTCCAACTTCCTGGAAAAATTTTCGCCTATCAAATGGAGCCTTAGGTGTTTACAGCTCGATTCCGATTGATCAATCTTTTATAATTGTATTTCGTGCACGAAGGGTAGCCTATGTTTTTTAAACATCGCGCATTTTTAGTCATTACTCAACTGTTTCTTGGATAACGAAACGTGGATGACTTCGTCTTATTTTCAACAATGAGGATCAAATGATCGTGGTCGATCAACTTGAACTTGTAACGTGCTCAGCTATTTTGAATAGATCAAATTTAAGATGTACCTTTTTACCATGACTGAATTTTTAATTAAAAATACTTTTGATCAGAAAATTTCAACAGGCTTGAACTTTTCGTTAAAACCGTATAACATATTTTTGCTCATTCAAATGCTAAAATATTAAAGATTTGTAAATATTAAAAAAAAAAAAGCATGTTTGGGTTCCATTTTTTTGAAATAATACATTTTGGAATAATATCTTCTAGAAGAATGTATAATTTAAAAAAAAAATTAAATTTACGTGTAATATTATTTTATTAAAGAGCGTGTGATTTAAAATATGAAAGAGAAAAAAATATTTTTTGAAAATAATAGGGACCGCATATATAAATGAACAAATGTTTTAAAATAGGGAAAATTGTAGAAGCGGTTCTTATCCTTTTAATTTTTGCAGACTTTACTCTAACTCTCAATTTGTGCCAACGATGTCTCTAACCTTTCAAAATAAGGCAACTGGGGGTCCAAACGGATGAAAACATTCATTTGATCTTTAATTGACCAAATTTTTTTTTACCAAATTTGGTAGGAGTAAAATGGTAACTTAGTTCTTTTCATATTATAAAGAAACCAAAAAAAAAAAAAAAAAGCCTCATCTCTCCCCCTTACAACCACCTTTTAACCCGTTGCACATTTGTCACTGTCCATTTAAAAAATAAACCAAGAAAACTCACACCACACTCGAAAATCAAACCAATAAAATTCATCCACCGTCACCACTCACACAATGTTACATCTAAATCGATACCACCACCACCAATAGCCTCTACAATGAAAACTCACAGCCAAGAGTGAAATGGTTATCAAATCCTTTGCAATTTCAGAACGCCTCAAAACCTAGCAAAAATCCAACTTCCATTGCCAAACCCAAAATCGACACCAAAGATCCAAGAATTGGATCTCCACCAATCGCCATCATCACTAGTGATTGTCAAATCCCTACACAACCATAATCAAATCTCATAAAATTGAAAATTAAAATCAAAACCATTACAAATCTTCAACAAATTTATGAAAGAAAAATCTGATTCGAGTGGTGGTGTCGACCTTTAAGCGACGGTGCCGACATTGCGATGTGATTGTGGTGGTCGACATTTGGATGATGATTTTGACCATCAGTGTAGTTGAAAGTTGGGAAGAAAGGGAAGGTGGATCCATTGACTTTCTAGGTTTTTCATGAGAGTGGGCGTGGGGCGGGGAGCGTGGATAGGTTTCTTTTTTTATTATTATTATTTTATTTTAAATTTGTGGAGTTTCCATTTATCTTTACCAAATTTGATCAAAATCAAATTTATTTGTCAACCAATGGTAAAACATTTTCATCTATTTGGATCCAACTGCATATTTTTGAAAGGTTAGGGACGTACATTTGCACAAATTGAAGGTTATGATAAAATCTGCAAAAATTAAAAAAATTATGAATTCGTCCAAATTTCATCTGAAAAATTTGTAGCAATTATGGATTCAGTTAACCTAACCTCTTTCTCTCTCTACTTGGAAGAAAAATAATAGCAATACTGTTATGGGCAAGGGCAACAAAGAGCGAGCAAAGGAGCGAAGAGAGAAGAGGCGCCAAGAAATTTCTCTCCTCCGCACAATCCCGTATTCCGACCACCAAAGGTAAAAGAATAAAATTGAAGAAAAATAACCTAAAACGTTGCTTTTTGTTGGGATTTTGACTTTGTTTGCGCAAATCCATTTCATAGCATTTCACAGATAAATTTCAAGGTTTTTGTTAATTATTTTTAATTCCTGGTGTGATATTTCTTGACATTCTGCTCGCTTATATTTTTATTTAGGAGCATCTGGAGGGATATATATATGATGTATAGCCATTGTTTGAGTAAAAATAAGGGAAGAAGCTATCAGTCTGATTGCAATAGGGTTAAACTTTGATTCACATGTAATACTAATTTTGGCATTCCAGACTTATGTTTAGTTCTTGAAGTAGCATTTTGGGCATCTTCGGTTATTCTTAAGAAATTGGGCCTAACTCAACCCATACAAAACCGGCTTGTAAGGTGAGGTATGCTCACACTATATAAATTGGTCCTAGGCACTATAATCAGTCGATGTGGGATTTAACACACCCCCCTCACGCACAGCGTGGACTTTGCCATACGACTGTGGAAACCGATATTGGGGGCCCAACACCGAAACTGGGCCTGACTCTGATACCATCTTAAGAAATTGGGCCTAACTCAACCCATACAAAACCGGCTTGTAAGGTGAGGTTTGCCCACACTATATAAATTGGTCCTAGGCACTGTAATCAGTCGATGTGGGATTTAACAGTTACTTTCTAATTGTTTATGGTTTTGATCTTTGGCAATCCGCATTGATGTTGGAATTATGTTACTTAAGTGTTTATGGTTTCGATCTGTGGCAATTTGCTATATGCTTCACAAAATATTCATTTTCTTAATGGCAATTAATTATTGAGACTTGACATGTTCAAAATTGGTTTTAGTGTAGACATTTGCTAAGGTCTTTATGTGATCACTTATCAGAGAAAGATCTCCTTTCAAATCTTCTCAAGGTCGCAAAAATACCGCTTCATGTGATTTGATAGTGCTACTAAAACTACAAACTTCGGTAGAAGAATACATTGTCCTCATTGCTATTCTTGTTTCCTTAGTGATTTTGCAAGTTTGTATTACATCAGGATGGAGTAAAGCTCAGTTAGTTGGTCAAGGTTGACTCTGAAGAATTTAATTTCAAGCTAAATTGTTGTAAGTTGTGGCTTGTTTTTCAGATGGTGGTCTTCCCATACCATAGCCCTGGTGACGGGGGCAAACAGAGGGATTGGATTTGAGATTGCACGCCAACTCGCATTGCATGGGTTGACAGTTATTCTCACATCAAGGGAGACAAAAGTTGGTAAAGAAGCTGCAAAAGTCTTGCAAGAAGGAGGTCTTAATGTGGTGTTCCATCAGTTAGATGTGGTGGATTCTTTCTCAATCGAATTATTTGCTGATTGGGTAAAACAAACTTTTGGCGGTATAGATATACTGGTATAGTAACCTCTAAGCACTCAGCTTTTGCTTTTACAAATAGTCGATTTGATTGCTAATCAATCTAATTCTAAATGAAAAGTGAATTTAAACCTTTGAAATTTGAATTGCTTCTGAAAAATGAGATAGAAGAAAAAAGTTTTCCTTTTGTTTCGTGATGAAATGTCCTCTTTTTGTGTTTATTTTTCGGAAAGTATAGTTTCTGCAATTGAATATGTTTGATCAAATGTTTAGTTGAGATTGATAGGACTGGACTCATTTCTTTGTTCTAAGAGATTCTCCGGAGAAAGTTCCGAGTTTTTTTTTCTGCAATTGAATATGTTTGATCAAATGTTTAGTTGAGATTGATAGGACTGGACTCATTTCTTTGTTCTATAAGAGATTCTCCGGAGAAAGTTCCAAGTTTTAAATGTGATGCCATCTTTGCTTAAGCTAATATAGCTGTTCGCTAATTTCGAAACGATGCCGCAAGTGCACGGGTCGGGAACAAGTAGTAAAAGTGGACCTTTAAAGTCCGAATGTCGATCCCTCAAGGAGTGTTGTTTTCAATTACGAGTATATTGTTTCAAATTCCCGAAACAAACACACACATTAAAATTTGGAATTAAAAACTATGAAAACACTAATTTTAATTTTAAAGATTAACTAAAATTTTGGAAAAGAAGGAAGATTTGATTTGAAAAGAATGTTGGAATTTATGATTTCATTTAACCGTTATTTCATTAATATCAAGTCAAATACGCGCTTATACAAATTATCAAAATAATCAGTCAGACCCGATTTTCCAATTTCAAATTAATATCCTCTTTCGAGCGATATTAACCCTAATCAATTAAATTATACCACATATTTCTATGTCGATACAAAATTAATCAATTGCATTAAATTTTTTGTGAAAATACTCAACGGGTCACCTAGGGTAGGTATATATTTCTATATACCTAAACGCGTATAGTCGGAACCATACAAACCCAGGGAATTGATTATTTCGGTCTAATATGTGAAATTATTTTTCAATAACTACACATCCACCTAACCACAATATCTATGGATATCAAATAAATATTGCAAGTTTAAACAATATAATCAAAACACCAATATTTTGATAACAAATGTATTTAATAACTCAAAACATGATATTAATGAAAATAAGTTAAACTAATACATAAATTCCAACAATAATGGTTTAGTTCATCATTCTAACAAAAATAACAAGAGATTATCTAATACAAAACATTACAAACAATGGAAATATGATTGAAGAACACAAAAACTAAAGATAAAACCCTTGTAAATGGATTTTTGCACTTCTTCAATCAATTTCTCCAAGTATTCTTTTTGTAATCTCTTGTTTTCCACTTCTTCCTTCAACCAATTTTAACCTACAAAACACAAAATAAATTAAAGCAAAGACAAAATGAAAGAGAGAGAGAGAATTTCGAGATAGAGAGGGAGAGAAAATGGAGAGAGAGGTGTGTGCAAGTGTGTGTGTGTAATGTGCACCCAAGTGGTAATTAAATGGTAGAGAAATAATAGAATACTAATATAATTTAGATATTATGGGATATTTTGTGAGACATACAAAATATCCAACATTAAAATAAGCCAAAAATAATACAAACATTGACCAAAAAATTCGCGAGAAGAAAATTAAACCGCCATTTGAAATTTAACTCTATGCGGCCGCATGGTTCAATCCTGTGCGGTCGCATAGACAAATCCGGATAATAAGTTGACGTCTCTGATCAACCTGTGCGGCCGCATGGTTAAAATCCATGCGGTCGCATGTTTTAACTCTATTTTGCAGCTCAGGTCTTTCAGCATTCTGGTCTAGTGCAATGCAGTCCTTCAACTTTGATTTAGTGCAATTAAGTCCTCATACTTTGACTTTCATTACATTTTAGCCCTTCCTTAATTGCACTTCAAGTCCTTCATCTTTTAGACTTTTGCACTTAAGTCCCCAGCTTCACAACTTTGTTCATTTTTAGTCTATTTTCTTCTCTATTCGGTCGTTTTCACTTCCATTCAGGGTTTTAGCCTATAAAAGTACAAAATACACAATTATGCATAGAAATTAACTCAATTCTATCAATAATAAATTAGAAAAAGTGTCAAATAAGTGTGTAAAAACACACTTATCACACCCCCAAACTTGAGCTCTTGCTCGTCTCGAGCAAGATTGATTTCTAACATAATCATGCAAATGCACTAATGATCAACATATTAGCTACCTTGCCAAAATTATCAAGAGTTCAAAATTGTATATCAATTCACAGCCATGCATCCAATTAATACTATCGAAAATAGATTAAGCTTATCCAATGTTCGATCTGTGTGTGTGTGCATAGCCATTTTCAATCATCATCTAAACTCAGAAAAAAGAATGTCAAGAAGGAAAAATATGTAAATTGGCACCAACCCGACCCTCAGTGGTTAAATATATTCTTTCCCGCTCGGAAGATTCACACTCAAATATAGATAATTCATTTCATTTCCCAAGTGTAAATTTACAGGTTGATCTCAATCACTCTTTTCTTTGTAACAGCTCAAATAAAATCAAATAGCAAGTATTTCAATTGAAGATAAAGTAACTGAACATGTAGATTCTCACAGAAATAGTATAGTATGAACACTCACTCTCAAGTGTATAAGATCAGGTCACTGTTTCGCTCCATATCAATCCTGTGAAAATGTTCTACCATAAGCTTGCATATTTTCTCAATCGCCACCACTTAGATCACATGCATTACATAAATCATAAGGACTTTTAGGGTTGAAATGTGGCTTACGGTTAAGGTGTGGAAATATTTGGATAAGTGACTATGAAGCCTCAAATAAGTCTATGGAGTAAAAGATATTCAACTTAACATAGATAGGATCTGTACACAATCCTACCACTCCCAATAATAACTTCTCACTCATCATCATTTCAAAACAATCACCTTTTTCTTTTGAATATCAGGAGGAATTATACATATAGACATACAAATCAATCTCCTCCACACACTTCTACAACCCTTTCATCATTTTTTTTTTTTTTTTTTTTTTTTTCAACATAAACCAAACAGAATACCTCAATAATATTGATACCCCCAAACTTCTTTTCTATCGCCACCCAACATTCAGAAATCTAACAATACTCCACTAGCTTTGAAGGCTGGTTAAGACTATTGTTTTTCAGTATATGAAAGTTTGTAATGTAGGTAACCAAAGAAAAGGCTAATAAGCTCAATAGGGTTATCAAAAGGAAATATTAACTTCAGGGTAAGCTATTTGGATAATGTGGTCAGTCAAAGATGGCCTTAATCATGTTCATGCATACATGTGTCAATGTGATCTTGACGAGAATCAACGCAAGTTCTAGAGAAACAAAATCAATGGAATAATCACACATGAAAGAAATGAGACTGTAATAAATGTCAGTCCATAAGCTCAAAATCTCACCAGTTTTTTGTGTTCACACAATTCAGTTACTACCTCTTCAATAAAAATAACAAACTAGTTGATTCAAAATTTTCTCACAGTAAATGGTAAAGTGAAAGAGAAAAAGAGTATAGGTTGATAAATTTTTTTTCAAAACAGCTCACAACCTAAGTTCTACCAATTCAAAAATTTTCACCGCTAACACCTATTTCCGCATCTAAATGATAATCAATCGTGACTATGTGCTCAATGTAACGTATGATCTCACAATGAATAAACAATTTTCGAAAAATTTTAGACACAAATAGCATATCTGGAATGCATGCATAGCTTATGAATCAATAACAATTTCAACATCACGCATTTCAAAGCCGGCAAGGCTTTACTAATATGTTAATATAACAAATGAAATATGTACAAACGCAAAAATGGCCGGCAAGGCTAAACATCAAGCAAATAACAATAGCCGGCAAGGCTAATACCCCCAAACTTAATTCACACATTGTCCTCAATGTGTAAATTATAACAAAAGTAAAGAAGAATAAAGAAACTTCCCTGAGCAGCCCTTTGTGAAGTGGAACGAGTGCGTGTACTGGACTTGAGATTCAGTTGAGTAGTTTAGCAATAGACCAGTGTGCAACTTCATTTCTTTCAAAACCTGAGACATCAACTAATGGCGGGGATTACAAAAATGTCCTACAAAAAAAATATTATATTAGTATAACAATCTAATACAAAAAGAAGTAAACATAAATAAAACAAATAGCTGAAAGCAGGTAAAGAAAACAAAAGTTAAAACAGTTGGGTTGCCTCCCAACAAGCGCTTGGTTATAGTCCTTAGCTCGACTATAGGGCATCATTATTCCGGATTGGCCAGATGAACAAATGACTTTTCTTTCACAAAGTCACCTCCGAAATATGGCTTCAATCTATGGCCATTTACTTTGAAATTCCCTGTTTTGCAATAAAGTTCAACCGCTCCATGTGGATAAACTTTTGTAATGGTATATGGACCAGACCATCTGGAGCGGAGCTTACCAGGGAATAACCGAAGTCGAGAATTGAAAAGAACTTGTTGCCCAACAGAGAACTCACGCTTGACAATGTTCTGATCATGCCATCTCTTTGTCTTTTCTTTGTAGAGACGAGCACTTTCATAAGCATCAAGGCGGAGTTCATCAAGTTCATTCAGTTGGAGCAATCTCTTCTCACCGGCCAACTTTTCATCAAAATTCAGAGCTTTGATAGCCCAATAGGCCTTATGTTCGAGTTCGACCGGTAGATGACATGCTTTTCCAAATAGAAGCCGAAATGGAGACATTCCAATCGGCGTTTTAAAAGCAGTCCTATAAGCCCATAATGCATCGTCCAACTTCTTGGACCAATCTTTCCTTGATGCATTGACCGTCAACTCGAGAATTCTCTTTAACTCTCGGTTAGATATTTCAACTTGGCCACTTGTTTGGGGATGATATGGTGTGGCTACACGGTGAGTAACTCCATATTTAGTCAAAAGTGAGTCGAAGAGGCGATTGCAGAAATGTTTACCACCATCACTAATGATGGCTCGGGGGGTGCCATAACGTGAGAAAATATTTTTCCTTAAAAAGTTTACCACCACCCGAGAATCATTAGTAGGTAAAGCTACCGCTTCTACCCACTTTGACACATAGTCAACAGCCACCAGTATGTATTGATTTGAAAATGAGGATGGAAATGGCCCCATAAAATCAATACCCCAAACATCAAATATTTCCACCTCTAATAAGGAATTCAACGGCATTTCATTTCGATTGGAAATATTACCCGTCCGTTGGCATCTATCACACTTAGATACAAGTGTGTGTGCATCCTTAAATAAGGTTGGCCAGTAAAAACCAGATTGAAGGACCTTCGATGCAGTTTTCACAGCACCGAAGTGTCCACCATACGGGGAAGAATGACATCTTTCAAGTATTTTCTCCATCTCTTCCTCCGGAACACATCTTCGAATAATTTGATCCGGACCCCGTTTGAATAACAAAGGATCTTCCCAGAAGTAATGCTTCACATCAGCGAAGAACCTCTTCCTTTGTTGATAAGACATATCAGGGGGTGTGATGCCACTTACCAGATAATTCACATGGTCAGCATACCACGGTGTATGATTGATTTGGATTGAATGGATGATCTTAAATAGCTGTTCGTCAGGGAATACCTCATTGATTTCTCCTTCCACAATGTCTTGGGGTTGCTCAAGACGAGATAAATGATCAGCAACGACATTTTCAGTTCCCTTCTTATCTCTGATCTCGAGGTCAAACTCCTGCAAGAGGAGTACCCATCTGATCAACCTCGGCTTGGCATCTTTCTTTGCCAACAAATATTTGATGGCCGAGTGATCAGTGTAGACAATTACTTTGGAACCAATGAGGTATGACCGAAATTTATCAAATGCAAATACTACTGCTAGCATCTCCTTTTCAGTAGTAGCATAATTTAGTTGCGCATCGGTCAAAGTTCGACTGGCGTAGTAGATAACATGCAGGACCTTGTCTCTCCTCTGCCCTAAAACTGCTCCAACAACATAATCACTAGCATCGCACATCAGCTCAAATGGAAGACTCCAATCTGGAGCTGCGATGATAGGAGCTGTGATAAGTTTCCCTTTAAGCGCATTGAAAGCATTTAGGCAATCTTGAGAGAAATTGAAAGTATTATTCTTCTCAAGTAAGGAGCGGAGAGGTTTTGTGATTTTTGAAAAATCTTTTATAAACCTCCTGTAAAAACTTGCATGTCCCAGAAAGCTTCTAATCCCTTTCACAGTCTTTGGTGGGGGCAATTTTTCAATTACTTGAATTTTTGCCTTGTCTACCTCTATGCCCTTCAGAGAAATTCGGTGGCCAAGAACGATGCCTTCTTGGACCATGAAATGGCACTTTTCCCAATTTAGAACCAAATTGGTCTCTTCACAGCGTTGAAGTACCATCTCTAAATTGTTAAGGCATCTATCAAAAGAGGTACCAAAAACTGAGAAATCATCCATAAAAATTTCAATGCATTTCTCCACCATGTCGGAGAAAATCGCCATCATACACCGCTGAAAGGTTGCAGGTGCATTGCACAGGCCAAAGGGCATTCTTCTGTACGCAAAAGTACCGTACGGACATGTAAATGTTGTTTTCTCTTGATCTTCTGGGGCTATTGCAATTTGATTGTAGCCCGAATATCCATCAAGAAAACAATAATGTGAATACCCTGCCAACCGCTCAAGCATTTGATCGATGAAAGGAAGAGGGAAGTGATCCTTTCTAGTCGCAGTGTTTAGCTTGCGGTAGTCAATACAGACTCGCCAACCAGTCACCGGTCTAGTGGGTATGAGTTCATTGTTCTCATTTTCCACTACCGTAATCCCACCTTTCTTAGGTACAACTTGTACAGGACTTACCCATGGACTGTCTGAAATTGGGTAAATGATGCCTGCATCAAGTAATTTAACAACTTCCGCTCTCACCACTTCCTTCATGTTTGGGTTTAACCGCCTTTGATGCTCAACTGATGGCTTAAAGTCATTCTCCATCAGTATTTTGTGCATACAAAACGACGGACTAATCCCTCGAATGTCAGCTATCGTCCATCCAATTGCTTGCTTGTGTTCTCTCAAAACTCGAAGTAGCTTCTCTACTTCTAGCTTGGTTAAAGAATTGGAGATGATAACTGGAAGTGTAGATGATTCTCCTAAATATTCGTACCTCAAATGAGGTGGAAGTGTTTTCAATTCAAGCGTGGGAGCTTTTCGATGAGATGGAGGTGGTTTTGAAGTGGTCTTTTCCAAATCCTCAACAGGTGGTTTCCAATTATGAGAGTGAAAAGGTGTAGCTTCCAAGTAATCTTCCATACCCTCAACATTGAGATCACCATAATTGGTATATGAAGAACGTACAAGGCATCTTTCAAGAGAATCCTCAGAACGTCCATAAAGAGAGTCGGCAACTATGTGATCAATCATATCCACCCGAAAACAATCATCGGGTTCCGACGGATACTTTATGGATTTCAAGATGTTGAAAGTGACTTGCTCATCTTGAACTCTTAAAATGAGTTTACCCTCCTGCACGTCAATCAAGGCTCGACCGGTCGCAAGAAATGGTCGTCCCAAAAGGATAGGGATATCATTATCTTCTTCCATATCAAGTATAATGAAATCAGCAGGGAAGATGAACTTATCCACTTTTACCAGCACGTCCTCAACAACACCTCGAGGATATTTAATTGACCGATCGGCCAATTGCAGCGATACCGTAGTAGCCTTTGGTTCCCCTATTCCCAACTTTTGAAAAATAGATAATGGCATTAAATTAATGCTCGCTCCTAGATCACATAAAGCTTTACCAAAGCTTAAATTACCAATAGCGCATGGAATAGTAAGCTTCCTGGATCTTTGCTCTTTGGAGGCAATTTGTTCTGGAGAATGGCGCTACACTCTTCCGTCAACATCACCGTTTCATGATCTTCAAGTTTCCTTTTATTGGAAAGAATATCTTTCATGAATTTTGCATAACTCGGCATTTGAGCCAAAGCATCTGCAAACGGAATGTTGATGTGTAACTTTTTAAACACCTCCAGGAACTTACCAAATTACACGTCCAGCTTATGTTTCTGGAGCCTCTGAGGGAAGGGAATAGGAGGTACATAGGCTTTGACTGGAATTGGAGCCTTCGATGTTGATGGCTCCTGTTCCTCTGCCTTACCCTCTTCAACTACCTCCTGAGGTGCTTGCAAAACCTCATTCTCAACGACCGGTTCTTTGTCAGCTTGAGCCTTTGGCTGTACTACCGTGGGTTCGGTCAATTGAATCCCACTCCTGGTAGTAATGGCCTTTGCATTCTCTCTGGGATTGGTTTCAGTGTTACTGGGTAAAGCCCCTTGAGGCCTCTCAGAGAGAATTTTTGCAAGTTGGCCCACCTGCCTTTCCAGATTTTTCAGTGAGGCATCATTGCGCTCTTGATATTGCAGCTGATGATTTGCCAATTTAGCAATGACCTCTTCCCAACCCTCTTTCTTCTCTTGTGGTTTAGGATTCAACACATTCTGGTTGTTCCCATAAGAGAAATTAGGGTGATTACGCCAACCAGGGTTATAGGTTTGTGCATATGGATTATACCCGGGGCGTTGAAAATTTTGTGCATATGCCAGTTGTTCGGACGATCCCGAACCGCTGGCAATCAAAGGACAACTTGAGCTCAAATGATTAGCTCCACACATTTCACAGACTGGTGGGGATTGAACCATATGAGCTGTCTGTGAACCAGATGATGAAGTAGAAAGTCCTTCTACCTTTCGTGCCAGAGAGTCTATCTTTGATAACATAAGAGAGTATGCTTCACTCTCTCGGACTCCACTTACTCCCACTTTAGCACGTCTGTCTGGCCACATAGCACTCTGTTCACTCATCACCTCAAATAACTCATACGCCTCTCGGATACTCTTATTTTGGACAGATCCGTTTGACGATGAGTCAACATTTGAACGGTGAGGAGGAGTCAACCCCGCATAGAAGTACTGGACTTGCTGTGCTAAAGTAATCCCATTGTTTGGGCACTTCCTCAGCATATCCTTGAACCTCTCCCATGCCTCGTGAAAGGTCTCAGAGTCAAGTTGTTGAAAGGTGGTTATGTCGTGCTTTAACTTGGCAACACGAGCAGGTGGAAAGAATTTAGTTGTAAATTTTTGTACCAACTCCACCCAACTCGTGATACTCCTCGAAGGTAGAGTGTCAATCCACTCTCTTACCTTATCTTTCAGGGTATGCACGAATAACCTCATTCTTATCGCCTCAACGTTCACACCTTCATATGTGAAATTGCTCACAATTTCCATGAATCTCGCAATGTGAGCGTGAGGGTTCTCATCTATTCTACCATAGAATGATAAAGAATTGGAGAATAGATTTATGACATCCGGACGTAGTTGAAAATTGGGATGTCCATATGAGGGGTAGATGATACCAGCCTGGTTCTCAACGACAGGGCGATTCAGAAAATCCCGGAAGAGCATATCTTCTTCATTAACCACCGGGTTTTGAACCCTGCCCGCTTGATTATCGAAGCCAGGCGGCGCACCATCCCTAGGAGCTTGGTCAGGTCTAGGAAAAGGTTCCAGAAGACCTTCTTGACGCTCCATGTCTTGTTGTTGTCTTCTCAACTCGTTTTGTTCTCTAAGTCTCCTTCGGAAAGTCCCTTCAATTTCAGGATCAAATTCAAGAAGGTTGAGACTTCGCGAACGATGCATAAACAAAAACAGAGTCAAGAATTGACAAAAACAGAAACAACGTAACTTTTGGATTAGAAAGGGGAAATTTAAAAACAGAAAGTAAAGTTCGAAAAATTGATTAACAAATTAACAAGTAATTTGATAAAAACACTCCCCGGCAACGGCGCCAAAAACTTGTTCGCTAATTTCGAAACGATGCCGCAAGTGCACGGGTCGGGAACAAGTAGTAAAAGTGGACCTTAAAAGTCCGAATGTCGATCCCTCAAGGAGTGTTGTTTTCAATTACGAGTATATTGTTTCAAATTCCCGAAACAAACACACACATTAAAATTTGGAATTAAAAACTATGAAAACACTAATTTTAATTTTAAAGATTAACTAAAATTTTGGAAAAGAAGGAAGGTTTGATTTGAAAAGAATGTTGGAATTTATGATTTCATTTAACCGTTATTTCATTAATATCAAGTCAAATACGCGCTTATACAAATTATCAAAATAATCAGTCAGACCCGATTTTCCAATTTCAAATTAATATCCTCTTTCGAGCGATATTAACCCTAATCAATTAAATTATACCACATATTTCTATGTCGATACAAAATTAATCAATTGCATTAAATTTTTGTGAAAATACTCAACGGGTCACCTAGGGTAGGTATATATTTCTATATACCTAAACGCGTATAGTCGGAACCATACAAACCCAGGGAATTGATTATTTCGGTCTAATATGTGAAATTATTTTTCAATAACTACACATCCACCTAACTACAATATCTATGGATATCAAATAAATATTGCAAGTTTAAACAATATAATCAAAACACCAATATTTTGATAACAAATGTATTTAATAACTCAAAACATGATATTAATGAAAATAAGTTAAACTAATACATAAATTCCAACAATAATGGTTTAGTTCATCATTCTAACAAAAATAACAAGAGATTATCTAATACAAAACATTACAAACAATGGAAATATGATTGAAGAACACAAAAACTAAAGATAAAACCCTTGTAAATGGATTTTTGCACTTCTTCAATCAATTTCTCCAAGTATTCTTTTTGTAATCTCTTGTTTTCCACTTCTTCCTTCAACCAATTAACCTACAAAACACAAAATAAATTAAAGCAAAGACAAAATGAAAGAGAGAGAGAGAGAATTTCGAGATAGAGAGGGAGAGAAAATGGAGAGAGAGGTGTGTGCAAGTGTGTGTGTAATGTGCACCCAAGTGGTAATTAAATGGTAGAGAAATAATAGAATACTAATATAATTTAGATATTATGGGATATTTTGTGAGACATACAAAATATCCAACATTAAAATAAGCCAAAAATAATACAAACATTGACCAAAAAATTCGCGAGAAGAAAATTAAACCGCCATTTGAAATTTAACTCTATGCGGCCGCATGGTTCAATCCTGTGCGATCGCATAGACAAATCCGGATAATAAGTTGACGTCTCTGATCAACCTGTGCGGCCGCATGGTTAAAACCCATGCGGTCGCATGTTTTAACTCTATTTTGCAGCTCAGGTCCTTCAGTATTCTGGTCTAGTGCAATGCAGTCCTTCAACTTTGATTTAGTGCAATTAAGTCCTCATACTTTGACTTTCATTACATTTTAGCCCTTCCTTAATTGCACTTCAAGTCCTTCATCTTTTAGACTTTTGCACTTAAGTCCCCAGCTTCACAACTTTGTTCATTTTTAGTCCATTTTCTTCTCTATTCGGTCGTTTTCACTTCCATTCAGGGTTTTAGCCTATAAAAGTACAAAATACACAATTATGCATAGAAATTAACTCAATTCTATCAATAATAAATTAGAAAAAGTGTCAAATAAGTGTGTAAAAACACACTTATCAATAGCTGCAAGAGTTATCATATGTTTTGTTTAATCATTTGGGTTGATGCTTGGCAATTCTCACTGATTATTTACCAATTCCTAGGTAAACAATGCAGGAGTTAACTTCAATGTTGGCTCGGATAATTCTGTAGAGTTTGCTGAAAAAGTTATTGATACCAACTACTTCGGCACCAAAAATATGATCAAAGCTCTGATTCCTTTGATGAGACCTTCTGCTTCTGGTGCTCGTATTGTTAATGTGAGCTCGCGACTGGGAAGGCTAAATGGCAGGCGGAACGTAAGACGTTATATTTCTTCTATAATAACTATTGCTCTCATATTTCATAAATTGGACAAAGATCATCTCCATTCTTGCATAATTTTCATTTTTCTGGGATTTGATTCTTTAGAAGTCTAATAGTTTTTGAAATATCTTTATACGCAAACTTGAGAATGACCAACGTTTGTCTGATTTCGCAGAGAATTGGGAATCTTTCTTTGAGACAACAACTCGAAGATGACGGCTCATTATCTGAAGAATTGATCGATCGGACTGTGACTACATTTTTAGAACAGGTGAAAGATGGAAGTTGGACATCTGGTGGATGGCCTCAAGTGTTCACTGATTATTCATTGTCAAAACTAGCTGTCAACACTTACACCAGGCTGATGAGTCGGGTACTTTCAGATCGGCCGGAGGGTCAGAAGGTTTATATCAACTGCTACTGTCCGGGCTGGGTGAAGACAGCCATGACAGGTTGGGCTGGGCACACTAGCCCTGAAGAAGGAGCTGATACTGCAGTCTGGCTTGCTTTGCTTCCGGATCAATCCGTAAGTGGCAAATTCTTCGCTGAGAGGCGTGAAATAAATTACTAGAATTGGGTTGCATTTTGTCTTTGTAAGAATGTACGAGATGAGCATTTCCAGTAGGAATATGCATAATCTTTGACGCCATTTTTGGGAAGGTGGACTTTGCAGTATAGAACAGTATTAAGAAAGCATCGTCTATTGCACTGTCCAGTCCTGAAGACAAGCTACTTAACCTAATGTAATGGACTTCATATCAACGTCTTCAGTGTGCTCGACTGAATAGGATTATATAGAATAAGATATGAACCATGTTCCGCCTCATTCAATTCAAGAATGTTTTTTAAGAGCAAATTGGACATTAATTAAAATACAGAAGTACCCTCTCACTAAATACGGACTGATATTTTGTCATCATTCTATGTCACCTAGAAAGAGCTGTTGAGGTAGAAGTATAAACCAGCCAGTGCTGCAACTCCCACCACAATTGCAATGGGCAATGCCCGCCTGCAAAATCGACAATTGAACGGTAAATTTTTTTTCATTTTATTCTCCTCTTTTGTGTCGTCTGACTTGAGTATTAAAGCTAAAAAAGTTTGAGAAAATATAAGTTAAAGTCAACAATTAATTTTAATAACATATTTCATAAGATTCATAGTTTTTCGATCCCGCATTTCATTATTTTTTATCAAAATATGTTTTTTTAGCACAATCAAATGGGGGCCTAATGTTCCATGCCAAACGGGACAAAACAGATCAAGAAAATGAAGGGAGAAATTAGAATGCTTACCCAATGGCTTCGTCTCTCTTTAACTGAGCTTTTCTGGCTTTTCGAACATCCATGTCATTAGCATTTTTTGTCACTGCAGGCTCATATGGCCTAAATCTTCTCTTTGGGGCACCACAAACTGGAACAAATAAATAATAAATCAGTCAACCTCGATTAACACTCATGTTCTCTTGTCTACACTAAAAAGTCTTATTTTGTCCGCTTTGGAGAGAATTGTAAGTAAAGTTTTCGTACCACATCAATACTTAGACAGTCTGTCCACTGTGAGGAGGCGAACAATTTCTCCTCAATTAATATCAGTAATGTCAAAGTAACTTGGCTCATAAATAACTCGATACTTAACTGAATCATTTTGAGAGTCGGTATAATTTATTTAGTGGTGTTAAAACGAGCTGATTTGGTCTGATCAGAACAGACTAGCCCATCTGTCCATCTCAACCTAACTCGCCTTACACGAGTATATTGGTCGGGATTTGGCTTGACATCTGAAGACTTGAAATTTCATCGTAAAAATCAATGGATATTTATCAAATTCAATGACAACGTGGTTTATAGTTTACCTGGACAGAAGTACTTATCAGGCAACTTCTCGAAAGGAGTCCTGTCATTGTAAATATACCTGCCATTTCCTAACAGCTGAATTCATAAATAATCCCAAACAAATTCGCATTCAAATTTTTTAACAACAATATAAACAGAAGTTGAAAAAATCACCCGCAATCACGACAAATATATGTTTGTTTGGACGCAACACGCATAGAGAATTTCGGCGCAGTTGCAGTAGTAGGAGCATAAGAGGAAGACGGCATAAAGAGGTGAACAGATGAAGAAAAACGAAGATTTGAGTGCAAAACGGTCGGAATTTAGCCTAAGGCCTGCATTTCCGGCAGGAGCTAAAGGCGAATTAAGTGATGCGTTAATCGGAGCCTGCAATTGCAAGGCCATTCTGTATTGCCCTTCTCTCTCTGTGTGTATCTATCTACTGTGCTGGGGAGAGGAGATTATGGGATAAGAGTGAAATTTGTAGGCAAATGAAAATACGGAATGGATGTGTGGAAGCGTGGCAGTCATGCGTCCCACATAAATTTCAAATTTTTTTTATTTTTTTTGGGGGCCCTTTCTCTTATCTTCCCTAACGTTGTTCCAACAGTCTATAAATTATAAAATAAAATAAAGTGTTGGACTAAAATTATTGTCAAAATATTTATAAATGATTCATGAGATACATATATATTAATGCACAAAACTAATCATAAACTATTACGTTCTAGTCGTTAGGTGGTTTTTATCTAACTCTGAGTTCAAGGTTCAAGTGTTGGATCCAAAAATTTTAAGGATAATTTTGAAAATCGATCAATCAAGCCAAAGATTTAATATAAAAATCACCTGCTAACTAGCATTTCAATCAACCTATTGTGCGGTTTTCAGCCCGACCTTAAACATTCGAACTCGACTTGTATTTAGAATAGGGGCTTGATTCGATTCATAGGCTCATGACCTCTCGAGCCAAGTGGAACCATCCACAAGAACACGACTCTTGTCCAAAATAGGAACTCAGTTGTGAACCTAACTAGCTAGCTCATTTTTTATTTTTCTTTTTTTTTTAAAAAAATTAATCAAATAGTTTAAAAGAGAGCAACAAAAATAAGCAAAAAAAGGAGCTTGTCCACAATCACCAACAAGCTAGCTCGTGGAATAATGTGAGTTCGATTTGATCCATGGTTCATCTTAAAACAAGTTCGAACAGTCCATGAACCTAATCGAAACAAGTTGAACTCGAGAGTTGACGATGACTCAACTCGTTTGACGAAGGGTAAATAGCTCAATTGGTCACTGGACTTATAGGTTGGTTTTAATTTGGTCACTAAACTTTAATTTGTTTCAAATTAATTATTGGACTTTAAATTTTCTTTCACACTGATCATTACATCAGTCTCCATTTTCAAAAATTAATGTTAAATTTGATATGTTTAAAGACTATATATTTTTCCACATTGGAGAGAAGACTCCTTCCAAAATTTCTTGGATTGAAGCTAATCTAGGTAGATGATTTCTGAGTTACAAGGAAACTCACAGTGATAAATGTGATAAAGAATCTATAAATTATGTAGAAAAAATTAAAATTCAATGACCAGATTATTCTTAAAAAATAGAGATGGGCTAGGGCTAGCTACCCAAAAGTTTGGTTGTGTTGGCTCCACTCGACTCGACTCGTTTTACACCCTTTTTATACAATCCTTCATTAATGTCCATATCACACCCCCTTTTTTTTTTTTTTTTTTTGCATTCTAAACATTATTACCTTTACATATTGACCATAATCTCGATTAGGGAAAAGTAGTTAGACACCCTTTCTTTAACGATAAAAACATCAAGTCGGTTGATGGAGTCTTGGAGACTTGTCACCAATCTTCATCAAAAAATATTATTCAATAAAATAAAATTCATGGTCGAAATTTAGAAAATTCCCACCATCAGTATTTTTTTCGTTACTCTACTTAGCTTTATGTTGATCAAATTCTTCTATAGACTTCTCTGGGCATTTGAAGTTTTGTGGGCAAAAGGGCTCCCATTTTAGTTTGTGCATAGATGACCATTTCTTGTGCGTAAATACAGTGACTAACCAGGTACTTAGGTATGCAAGAAAGTCTGGAGCAAACTACATTAACAAACCAAAACACGACATTAGGCACCAAAACACAACATTAGACATATTTCTATGCATTGCATTGCCCCGATGGGGAGGCGTCCAATGCATCGCGAGGAATTTTCAAGGGGAGAGGTGAAAATGTGTGGAGGCAAGCTTGTTACAAGCCTCTTGTGGTTATGGCAGCAGGATAGGAGGGGGGGGGGGGGTATTTGATGTTATGCCCCTGTTTGTCTACCATTATTCAATGAAAATGAGTTTTAAAAGCGTAAATTTTGGAGAATGTGTAATTAAAAGTAGGAAAAACTTTTGGGTATACATGCAAAATATTTTATTGTGAGAATGTGAGATTGAAAATGAGTTTGAAAAAAAAGTTTTCAAATAATAATAGACAAATGGGGCAAGGGATGCAGCTATACCACCGCGTCCAGCTCCATAACTGGTTGAGCTACTGATCACTTGCTATTCTAGTATTTGCAAGGGCTATGGTACATTTGGCTTATGATGAAATTGAGGTGAATGAACTCCATTAAGAGAAAAACAGGAATAAACTGTTTCTTTAGAGAAAAACATCATTAACTGGCACTCATTTGCCAGCCAACATCAAGAAAGGATAATACCTCATGTAATATTTAGTATTTCCATGTCAATCAAAAACCATGATGCAGTAAATTTTACTTCTTAACAAACTCAGGTTGAAGTTTCATATAAATTTCACCTTTCACTCTGTGGATTTTAACCAGCTCTATCTCATCAGGATGCAGGACACGGACACATACATGTGCTGCAATGACGTAAAAGAAGTGCCTCCCCCACCCCGTGCCTGAGGTAGGGTAGCCCGGAGCACATTTTGAATTGGTCTTTCACCAAATAGTGTTCATTATCAACCATGTGAAACTTCCCAGATATCAGGACCACTGATTGGAAGAATAAGGAAACAGTACTGATTAATTTAGGAAATCATATGATTCTGTGCAATCCAATCTGCAAATCAGAAGAAATGGAGATCAAGAGTGGGAGAGCATGGTGCCATACGGCTTTGAAGACACGTTTCTGATGTGCTCTAATAGACTGAGACGGTTTGTGAGCGTTGTATCTGATATCAAAGACATGGATGGCAGGGTCTGCTGAACCAGAAGTAATGTATAGACCATCAGGTGACCAAGCCTGATTAATAAGGGCTGATTGTGATTCACTACTTTCTTGCTTCCACCCGTATGAGTGGAGCTCCATCTGCCTTACTCTAATATCAAACAATCGAAGCTGGCGCTCTGGAGTCCTGCAAAAGAAGTAGATTTTTATTTACAATAATCCTCCTACAATTCAGACAAGATACAAAATCATACGGATATGAAAAAACATTTAATAGTAAATGGAGCGTTCCAAAAAGGATTATGGATTAAATCATAATCCTCGTTTCTGAAAGCAATGAAGGAATTTCAAATGAAAAACAAGCAAAGCGCACAAAATTATTGTAATACACCCTCAATGGCAGAGCCATGTTCATTGGCTGCTGCAGGTTTTCTCTATGAAGAAGAGGATTATAATGGTGATCTTATGCCTCTCAATGTGCGTCTCTTACAAAATGGTCCCCTGAAAAATCATTTACATTTCGATGAATATTAGGTCAAATTCCCAATACACCCAATATTAGATTGAGTTGTGATGCTACAAGTATGTTTAGGCTCCTTCATCTACAAAAATGAGGCCCAGCTCCAATATATCTAAGTTAGGAAGCACGAACACCGACACGTCAACGTGCAATTTTTCAAAAAATATAACGACACGACATGTTTCAACATGCTGATTAAAATAATATTATTTTAAAAAAAAAATTATATTGCAAAGTAAATTTGTTCTTATTTCCAGCGTGTCGACAATATATCTCAAAGCGTGCTAGCAATGTATCTCCCATATGTCCAACTATATAAAATCGAAAATAATGTGGACATGCCATTTCCAACACAATGTATCTCCCAACATGTCAGCGACATGTCCAACTATAAAAAATTAAAAAATAATTTGGACACACCACCTAATGTTTCTGACATTGACTCGCTGAGATTGTATCAGAGAGTCCTAGTATCTAAGAAACATAACATAATGTAAGAAACTAGAACACATTATTTTAACGTTTACGGATTTGGAGGGCAGGGGAAAGAGAGAGGTAAAAGGGACAAGGGAAAGAACAAAATATGAAAAATGTAAAACAATTAAACAAAAATGTAATAATAAGTAAACTTACCCTGTCTGAACCATAAAGAGATTGAAGTCACAAGGATTAGGTAGAACACTCATGCATTTACTTTCTATTTGATGCTTGTAGTCTGCTCTTCCACATGCTAAATCATACCCAATGATCCGCTTGTCGGCACCAACAGAAATAACAATTTTCTTATGCTGCATCCCGGCAACCCCCATTACAGCAGAGGAATGCATACTTCTGTGCAAAGCTTTAGGTTTCCATGAATCCTCTGCATCTTGCTCATTCCACAGAACTACAGCATGATCACTGCCTCCAGTGACAAAACATGATTCATCCCATGGTGTAAATGTTATGCTGTTAATAATGCCTTTCACATGAGGCTTGTCTTCCAGAAAAGTTACACGTGCTTTCTGTGGATGCCATTACCAAAATATGAGATCCGAATAATTATTGCCAAAAGTCAACTTTGTATAGCTGTGCATTGAAAATGAGTGTGCATGGACTATATATTGTGCCTAATAAAAGTGTAAGCTCGAGGTGCTTAAAAAAAGCCTCATGGTGTAAGCCTTAGGCAACTAATAATGGGTGTAAATGAGATAGAGAGTGTGTCTGCAGCGGGGAACCCATGGAGTTCAGTGTGACAAATAAAACATTTTATGTTAGTAAAGGAGTACATTGGAGATAAAATAAATGTAAAAGGATTGAGGCAACTGAAGAAGAGTAGGATTGAAGGGAAAAGAAACGTACTCAAAAAAATGACTTCAAAAATTACATCTTTTGCAACCTTAACCCAACCCACCTCAGTCTACTTTTCAATATAGAATGAATTGGATTCTCATTCCCTAAGGCCTCCTTTTCACAAAATGCTCTAGTAGCACATGGGTTAGAATGAACCTTTAAGAGAATTAGATAAGTAAAATATATATATATGCCCACCCACTTCCAATTGGCTTTGGGAAGTAACCCAAATTTCTTACATGGAATTTTTTTTCACCTTTGAGCCCTGCTCGCTAGTAAGAGGGAACGTGAAGAGGTTGTGTCCTGCATTAGTTAGAAGAAACTGCCAAGAGAATTATGCAAGTCAAAAAGGATCGCTCAACCAATAGGCAATTGGTTTATGGATAGACGCCCATTCTTGTAAACAGTTACTGTCAAATGTTTGCAATGTCAGGGACACAAGTAAAGTAGATCCAACAAATTTTCCATTAGGAAAATGAATCTGATCACCACATACATTAGATTGGAATAAAGGCACAAAGATGACACGTTAATGTCTGTACTTTACACGGTACATGTCAATTATACACCAGCAAGCTTAAGATAATACAATTTAAAAAAAAAAAAAAAAAAAACTCTCAATCATGATCCTTACCTCTTTTCCCTTATTAAGATTCAAAATTGATATCTGAGAATCCCCACCATCTGCACTATAAACCGAAAAGAGGCTGGTTCCCTGTGGATGCCAAGCTATATCTTCTGGCCATCTCCTCTGCTTGGCTGATTGACAGTCAGTTGTACTTAGACGATGAGCAGTTGATCTGCACTTTTATATAATGAGAGAAAACAATCGAAGTCAAGAACTCAAATTACTAAAACAAGGGTAAGATTGAACTGAATATTTTAAGAATATAAGAATGCACCACTCTTCTTTTTAATGAGAATGTCAAAAAATTTGAAAAAAAATTAAAGAACATGGATGTAAGTACGGAGATTCCTTCATAAGATAAAAACTAACCCTCTGCCCTGAATTTGCCACAAATTAACATCTCCATCCAATGCACTGCAAAATCGTTCATATACACAAGAAAAGGAGTTAGAATCTGTAGAGTTGTTAGTTGGGATAAATAAGCTATGAACAACCCTAGACTGCTTTCGGTGTCACTAAAGTTCACATGGCACTGCATGATTCTCTTGTTCATCTTAAATGCAACTCACATGAAATATCAAAATTGACATTTAATGACAAATTTAGCATTCTCAAAGCTACCACAGCAGTATGATTGAGCTCAATTTGCTCTAATCATAAAAAACTCAAGAATCATTTCAACATTTGTGAACTGCATGTGAACCAAGGAATACTTTAGGACATATATTCTAAAAGGATTGAGACAACATTCGATCAGTCTGCCACAAGATGCAAAACCAGGTTAAACTAAATTGTAGAAATAATAAGCTTCCCCCCACCCCATAGGTAATTCAATCCTTCATAGCAAACAGATTTTCGATGGTACAATGAATCAACTATCTCTGACCTTCACCGTACTATGCAGTTTGCATTAACCTCGAACTTTTTAGAACCCTTCTATCTTACACGGTCCTAATTCTGTTTTGATAGCCTATATTAAGAAGTTCATTTATTGTCCATTCATTTGGCGGAACTGAAGCAAGAATTAGGTAGCAGATCAAAAGTTCTTATTACTCAAAAAATATGGAAGTTGCTGAACTTCATTGAATTCTTAAATGTCAATAATCATGAGAATTTAAATACTTGAGCATACCATTTATGAGAAGGTTGAGGTAGCAACAGTTGAAGGAATTCTTAGATAGATGATGCAACAAGATTAATCATGATATTAAGAAAGAAATTAATCACATCAAAAGATTGTCATGAGGAAATGAAAGGAAAAAGTACTGGCGAAACAATTGGTACGAAGCTCCATAACCTCCTTAAAGAATGAGCCAAAATTATATCTAAAATTTCGATAATATGGAAATGCTGTTTTGTTTCCTACCTTCTCTCACTCAGTTTTATATAACTAACAACTGATTTGTCGTCCAATCCGACAATAAGGGAAATTATTGATGAGCAAAGAACTCGCCATTGGAAATGATTATTTAGTTCTGGGCATCAAGCAATAGAAAGCTCTATGAAAAGTGAAAAGCCACTCCAACACATAAAATAAAATGTTGTAAAGTCTGAACATTTGTAGTGAAAAGATAACTCAGTCTCCAGAATAAAATAGAAGAATTACAATTATGAATTTCAGTACGAATCTCACGTCATGCTGCAAGAGATGTGAATGCATATGTGCAAGACATATCAAGAGTAAGAACCTCATGATGATGTTATCATATGTATCATTCAAAATGATCAATTAAAACACAAAGAATTATAACATTTCTTTTTATGCATATGCAGAGGACAAATCTACATAGCGCAGCTTAACACGCCTAAGAAAACCAAGTCTTAACCAAATGATGCTCTGTTTTTTTCTTTCTTTCTGAGGTAAACAAACATCTCACTTATCAAAAAAAATTAGAAGCATAAAAATCTACGACATCTTGATCAGATTTTTACAAGTGTCCAAATTACCTGGTCACAAATAGTTGATCATTTGTCGGACACAGTACAAGACTTCTCAACTTTCTTTTGTGTTGACTAGATTGAAAACAACCTGTCTGGGTGCGGATTATATTTGGTGAAGAGCTGCTGCCTATCAATGGAATTAACTCTTTATGTTCTTTCAGCTCTACATCAGAAAGAAAAGATGATGAATGCATCTTGATTAATGAAAAAATATTATAGAAATTAAGAGGGGTAATTTTGCAAGTACGACTAGTAAATGAAATCTCCAGATAAAATTTCCAACATCTACAGAGTCAAGGAGTCAAAATGTAATAACATAACAGTCCAGTGCTAAGGGACTCAAAGAAGAATCATACCAAGCTTCCTCTTTGTTTTTTTAGGTTGAGTTCCCATGGGTTCCCGCTGAGAAGATGTTCTATGAGATCCATCCTCTTTGGATTGTGCAATATTGTTGATATGAGTTGACCCCGACGCACTGGGCTGAGAACCAGAACCACCGGAAACTTTAGTTCCAAGCGCTTTCGTCTTTATAGGTTGTGAAGTATTTGGAGTAGCAGACCGCGTAGATTGACTTTGGGTTTGAGGAGAATACTCATTTTTGTAGAAAGGACTACTTGGTGTACCATAAATATTCAGATTATCACTGGACGACTTTATGGTTTCCCGGCCTGAACGAGATGAACCATGAGACTGGCTTCGAGAAGAACCTTCACTGACCTGAACAGGACTTGTGGATCTTCTTTCAACTTTGACTTCTTCCTTTCGAGGTGAATTTTCCAAAGCTGGCCCTTTGTCCCGTCCCTGAAGATGAGCCAGTTTAATTTGTATCTCATCCAGCCTCCTCTCTGCTTCATTGAGCTATAGACCCAATATAAACGAATGATCAGCCATGGTATCCCCAATAAAGATAGAAGAAATTCCTACAGCCAAACATTATCATCCACACTGATATAGAAAGAAACCAAGTTGAAGCACCATTGACCCAATATAAACGAATGATCAGCCATGGTATCCCAATAAAGATAGAAGAAATTCCTACAGCCAAACATTATCATCCACACTGATATAGAAAGAAACTAAGTTGAAGCACCATTGACCCAATATAAACGAATGATCAACCATGGTATCCCAATAAAGATAGAAGAAATTCCTACAGCCAAACATTATCATCCACACTGATATAGAAAGAAACTAAGTTGAAGCACCATCAGACTTCACAGCAACATGCAAACCCACATGCAGATAATTTAAGAATTTTACAAGTCCAGATCAACAAAGTGTAGATATACCAGTTGAGTTTACAATCAAGCAAAACCGATGATAACAGACTCACATGAAAAGGTTGTACAATTTCCAATCACAGGTTGTTAGAGAAGGGCAATCAAACACCGATGATTCTCTACCAGTCATGAGTGAACAACTAGAGGTACCGCACAGGTTCATATGCCAGTATAAATCAACACATTGTCCACTTGATTGGCCAGAAAGGTAACTTTGTGACAGCCTTGAGTGAATCATCAGAAAAAGGACTTCCCAGATCATTGATTCGAGAGCAACAAACCATAGGACTAGTTTTCAACTCTTTTTTCTCCATAAACTCCATATTCTGGTAGCCAAAAAGTGACACCTTTTTTTTTTATTCGAAAGAAACTTTTGTCGTGTATATTAACTAACTAATACATTCCCTGAAACAAAAAGTGACACCTACTTGTCTATACCATTTGCACACAACACTCGTTAACCTTTACATATTAGAGAAGTTGACGAAATAAACTATTAGCTTTATTTGCACAATGTCCTACTTGTGCAAACTTCCTCTATTTAAGTAAATTATTTAACTTCCATAAACCTCGTGATTTTTTTCCGCAAAATATTTCCCATCTGAGAATCAAAAAGTTCCAAGCATAGGCATTTTGAACTTCCACATCAATACTTAAAAGATAAAATTATGTTGTGAATAAATGTGAAAAATAAAGAGGGAATATTTAACCATAATAAAAAGCACAATCTATCATATCCTAACATGTAAAAATAACACTACAAAATTGGAAGGTCAATTGATCTGGAATAACAAAATCAATCAATATTTAATTATTATATACTATCAGTGACAGATGATTACAACAAAAAAAGAGGTTGAACAAAAAATCAAGAAACCCAAAAAATAAAATTTTAAAAAATAAAATAATAATAATAATTGAACCTGAGATGTGTAATCAGAGACGCGTTGGCGAAGATGCACGACTTCTTTTGTGCGGTGATCGATGAGAGCCAATAGTGCTTCTTCTTGTTCATTTCTGTTATCTTCTTCCATTGTTTTTCCATTTTCATCTGCTTTTTCGATTTTCAGCTTCTTTACAAACGGAGGCCCACTCATTTTCGAGTTTGAAAGTCGATTTTTTTGGTGTGCAGTTCAACGAGATTAAGGTGGAACGGTGTCACTGCAGACAAGACTTTTTGCAATGCTTTCGAGAATATTAGGGGATCCATTCATCCATCCGGGGTATAAACATTCACATGATCAGAAAGGGTTTTGTCGTTTCTTTGTCCGATTATGCGCGTGACGTCATACTTAAATAATAAAAAGAAAAAAAGAAAAGCGCGTTAGTAAAAGGCTTTATTTTTAGACAATGAAAGTGGCAAAACTGTCTATCCAAACTTTAACAGAAATTCTCCAATTACAGGGAATTTCTACAAATTTTACAAAGAATATTAACGTGACAATATTCTGTCAATTTTTATTTTATTTGGACCACATATATTTTAATTATATTTATTGAATTTGAATTTTTGTACTAATTCTATATAAATTATCTGTAATTTTAGGCATGATTTAAAAAGGCAAGGCACGCCTCACTGTGAGGCGTTGGTTCCATGCCTCGAGGCAGAAAAATGAGGCTAAAATACATATGCATTACGCCTCAAACGCTGAGACGCACGCCTCAAGACTCGCGCCTCTTGGCGCATGAGACGTGCGCCTCGCTGGGAATTCAAAAAGGTCCCATTTAAAAAGTAATTTTCGGCCCATGCACAACAATAACATTCCTACAGAACTACACGGCAGCCAAAACATAACAGCCTCAACCGGAAGTTCAAAGGACAAAGCCCTTGCGAGTTGCGACATCTTTTTCTTCAGCCCGTCTCTCGTTCAGCAGCAGCCAGCAGGTATGTTTCGTTTTCCTCTTTTTCTTTTTCTTCTTCACTTTCTCCTCTTTTTCTTCTATTCAAGCATATAGTTTAATTAAGGATGGCCAGGGATAAATATTAGCAAAAACCCAGAAAACTGATAAACAAAAATATAACTGGGAAGCCAGAATTAAGGGCATAAGATGGTTACATGTGGCTGGGAAAAATCGAGGCTCAGAATCAAATCATTGGCTCACATTCAAACACTCGTGTTCTTCAAGCATATTTCTGTTTCTGCATGTTATTAAGAAAAAAAAATTATACTGCCAACTTTTTCTTGTCCCTCTCTTTCTGACTGCTCTTGTTTATCCATAAGCAAAAGTGAGTAATCTGGTTAGACAAGGGATTAATAACTGAGTTACCAGAATAGTATAGGTCCTGGAAACTTCTTGCAAAAGTGGTTTCAACATTCTGACTTTCATAAATGAAGCTAGAATGTTAATCTGATTTTTTTTTACCCACCTTCTAACAAGTAACAACTGGTTACTGTCATATGCATATCTACTCACACGGTCACACCGATTCATTGCATGGAAGCAAGTACAAGAACAAAAATGTAGGAGAGGCAATTTTGTAAAGTTCCGTGCTCGTAATTATTTGCATATTTTTCGATAAATGTGTTTTTTCCATTTTAATCCTCCAACCACTCTTGTGTTATAGGATGGGAAAGAACCATCGAACGGATCCAGCTTGGAAGTATGGAAAAGAAATCGAAAAGACGGGAGGTGATAAAAAGTCATATGTCTACATCGAATGTATGTTTTGCCAGAAAACTATTACCGGAGGGGTGAAGCGGATGAAGGAACACTTAGCATGTACTCACAAAAATGTAGCCCCATGTCCTGGAGTTCCTGTGGAGGTTAAAGAAGAGATTGCGGAGTATATGAATGCTAAAAACATGAAAAGACACCTATCACAACAACAGTTTGAAGATATGGTCGAGGTTGGTTCTTATTATGAGAAGGATAATAAAGAAAAAGATTCCATGAGAGGCATTAGAGGACCAACGGATAGGTTTGTGTCAAACATCGGTGGTGATAGTGAGACAAATGTTAAGATGTGTGCGGCAAAGATGAAAGAGATGCAAAATAGCGTCTGTTTAGATGTTGGCAGATTCTTCTTTGAAAATGCAATACCTTTCAATGTGGTTGAATCTCCTTCCTTTATCAGCATGTGTCGGGCTCTTGGTTCATATGATAGAGGTTTTCAGCCCCCTACAATGTACGAACTCCGGACATGGATTCTTAAAGAGGAAACGGAATCGACGGGGAAAATAGTTGACGATGTAAAGGCAATGTGGATTACAACTGGAGTTTCTATATTATCTGACGGGTGGTCTGACATGAGAAATAGAAGTTTGATCAATTTCCTTGTGAATAATCCACATGGAACTGTGTTTCTAAAATCTATTGATGCTTCTGATGCAATTAAAGATGCAGATCTCATGTTTAAATTATTAGACGAGGTTATTGAAGAAGTTGGTGTAGAAAATGTTGTTCAAGTTGTGACCGATAATGCAAGTGCATACAAAGCTGCTGGGAGGAAATTGATGTAAAGACATAAAAATTTATATTTGACTCCTTGCGCTGCACATTGCATTGACTTAATGCTTGAAAAACTTGGAGAGTTGCCACAACACAAACATGCATTGATAAAGGCTAAAAATGTCAGTAATTTTATTTATAATCATCAATAGGTGTTGGCATTAATAAGAAAAATTGCAAAGAAGAAAATAGTTCGACCGGGTGCTACGAGATTTGCTACAACGTACTTGACTTTACAGAGGATCTATGAGTTGAGAAACTCACTACGAGCTATGTTCACTTCGGGGGAGTGGGTAAATTCTCCGTGGGCTAGGAAAGCGGAAGGGAAACAGGTTAGGGGAATCATTTTGAAGGATAAATTTTTTTGGCCAAGTATTGCATATGCTTTGAAGACAACAAATCCCCTAGTTAGTGTTTTAAGACTTGTTGATTCTGAACAAATGTCAGCAATAAGATTTATTTATGGAGCTATGGATAATGCAAAGGAACAAATAACGAAAAATTTGGGTGACGATGAAGCTGCGTAAAAGGAAATTTGGAATATCATAGATGAGAAGTGGGAGTTTCAATTGCATCGAGACCTACATGCTGCTGTTTATTATTTGAATCCTCGTTGTCAATATGCTGATAATTTTTCAAGGCATTCTGAAGTTATGGCGGGTTTGTATAATTGCATGGTGAGACTCATTTCTGATCCAACTGAAAGGGAGAAGGTAGATCTTCAGTTAGACCAATTTGTTGAAAAACGGAATTTCTTTGGTCTCGAACTAGCAAAATTAACTTTCAATAAACGATCTCCTGATATGTATTAAATTATTAATATATACATTTTTATACATTACATCATGCATGTAACATTTTATTCTTAATTTTGATCCAGTTGCTTGGTGGACTCAATTTGGCGTTGGTACTCCAGAACTAACTAAGTTTGCAACGAGAGTTTTAAGTCTTACTTGCTCATCTTCTGCATGTGTGCGCAATTGGAGTACATTTAATTTAGTGCATACTAAGAGAAGTAATCGTTTGACAACAAAGAGATTGCATACTTTGGTTTACATCAATTATAACAAGAAGCTCAAAGATCGACATAGGTGATTGAAGTCACTTAAAGAGGGTGAAGATCATTTGACTCTAAAGGAAGTTCCATCCGATGATGAATGGATTGCAGATCACGATATTGGAGCTCCTTCAAACACATGCGATGTAAATGATGATGACTCGAGTCTAAAATTTTCAGAATCAAAGGGGATTGAAAGTTCTACGCATACACAAAGTCAACCTATTTCACAAAAAGGTATTCATACTTTTATAATTCAAATTTGTTTTTATTTATGAAAGTATATTAACAAATTGCTTTTTATTGAATTTACAGGGAAGAAAAAGGTCACATTGCTGGTGGATGAGGAAGATGATTTTGTAGAAATTGAGAGTAGCGAAGAGGAAGATGATGGAGAAATTAGATATGATGACGATTTCATTGACGATGCTAGTAATAGTGATGATATTGTAGACAATTAGGTTTTTTTTTAGTTTAAGATGCTTCTTCTTTTTTATTGCAAATGGAGTGATTTCTAACTTCTGTAATGCTTTATTATTATTATTTTCTACTGAACATCTTTGACAATATCTCAATTTTACTATATGCTCCAATTTTTTTTTTTTTTGGTATTTTTGTATTATTTTATAATTCTGTTACTTAATTTTTTTGTTTTTTGTGAGGCTTACGCCTCAATCCGCCTCGAGGCTTACGCCTCGCCTCATAACAAAAAACCGCCTCAGTACTTAATTTCACATTTTTAAACCTTATTTTAGGTTTGATTTTAAAACCTAGCTTACAAATTTTTTGTTTATAATTTATTACCTATTAATATTTATATTTCGATTTAATCATTGTATACAATCTCCTAATCTGATAAAATTCGTCGTGTGATTCCCAAAATTTCTGGCCCAATTTACATTTTTTGCAAAACTATTTTCATTTTTTGGGCGCAAAAGCGGGCGTTAATTATATATCGAAAATATAATAATATTTTGGCCAGAGTTAACAAACTAATCAAAAGGCACTAAATTAAAATGTAAGTGAGACCAAAGACGACTGTTTGAGATAAAACATGAATATTCATATCAAAACTTCTCAACGAAAATCAAGAAGAAAAAAGAAAATATATCAAATAGAAAAATAAAATACAACAGGAGGCAACACTGGCACTGCATTCTAAATTATGCTCTGGCTAATTTAACCTAATAAAAATTTCAGGCAATTTTGGTGAGAGCCCCAGCCGCGAATAGTAGATTCCTCCGAGAGAACTGTTACAAAGAACCGTAAGAATAGTTTTCAAAGATCCCAATATATAAATAGACGATAAAAGTGATCATTCTTCTGTATACCTGCAAAGCGCAGACTGGAGTAGATTTGGTAGGTAAGGTCTTCATGGATCTGAGTCTGTTCGTGTTTCCATTTTTACTGATGAAACGCGTAATTAGTAACAAAGCAACAAAAGTTAGCTACCGAGTTAGCTTTTTCTTAAGCATTAATTGTTGAATTTATTGGCGAAATATGGGATTAACTCCCGAGTTATTGCAAAGTTTAAAAAAAAGAAAGTTTATGGAAGTAGATACTCTTTCCCTTTTCTACTCATCATTAAGATAAACTTACTTTTCTTCAGATTTTGACACCTTTGAGCTCTTGGTTACATCCCATATTTTCACAGTGCTATCAGCAGAACCCGATGCAAGAAGTGAACCTTCACAACTGAAAAACATGCAACAAACTAACAATTCTACCTATACTTGAGAAAATCGCCCTTTCAATTGATATGTAACCGTACCAAAATTAAATGAGATGTTTGGGATATAGAAAATCTTTTGCACCTGAAAGAAAGAGACCATACACAGGAGGAGTGACCAACCAAAGGGGAAACACAACGTCCACTTGTAAGATCCCACATCATGATCTTACCATCTTCGTCACCAGATGCCATGTAACGACCATCAGGTGATATTGCCAAGGATAGGATCATACTTCTATGACCAATGAAAATTCTAACGCATTCCCCACTTTGAACATCCCACAAGCGCACGGTTTTGTCACTGGATCCAGTTGCAATGTAGTTGCAGTTTGCGTGCCATTGCACACACTAAGAAATGAAAAAGAAATATTAAGATTGAAATCTTTAGTATGAACAAAATTGTGTCGATCCAAAAAAGATGTAAAAAATCGCTCATGACATCCTACACAAATCAAGAGAACTAAGTTAATTTTCTCCTCTCAGAACACAGTAAAAGGAAGCAAGTTCAGAACATATTCTGGCCGTGTTACATAATTAACATTCCTATCCACAGCTGAGTTTGAGATATCCACACTATGCATCTCATTAAATACTGTTAAAATAATGTCCGATCTTTCTGTTATCTCATTAGTAGAAAACAAAGCTCTTTGGTTCTCATCTTTAATAAGCGTGACTTGATTCGAATCTCTATTTTCCTTAAACCGTTGCCTAGAGTATCTTGTGAACAACTTTCTCCCCATCCTTGTTTCCAAGATAACTATACAACTTCTCATGTTCTTCTACGTAGAACTTTTGAATCACCTTCTTGGCTTCTCATTTGGTGGTTTGCTACCCCTAGATTCTCCTAATACCTCCATTAACTTTTACAATGTAACTAGTCAACCCTATTTCACATCACCTTAATATCTCTGCCTGTATGTCATCATGATTACATAAATTTGTTAATAAAAATAAAAATGAATCAACTCCATGACAATTTTTTAGTATTTTAAGGCATTTCTTTCCAGGCCTCCGAAGAATGTTAAAAAGATCAATGACCACACAACGTGCTATCAAAGAAACATCTAACATGATCATGGACCATGACAACTGCAGCCCCTCAAGGATTGTCAAGTGTTGCAGCCCTCACTAGAGAAAACAATGAGCAGAGTGCAAGACCCAAAATTGAGTCATGAGTTTAAGGAAAGAGGTGTGTCAATAGAATGAACCGAAAAGGAGTCCCTAACAAGATCTATCAAGAAAAAGGATGAAGAGAATAGGCTGTCACTTTTCTTTTTCTCCTTCTGTCTAACTGGTGTGATACTGAGTGGATTTCTTGATCATCTTAAACATAGAAATAGATTAGCATACACTAAGGCTGGCAAAATATTATCTACATGCAAGCATAGAGACAGAGAGGTGCTCACATCTACATCAGACAAGTGACCTGCCATTATTCTTAAAGGCTGTATTCTGTCCATAGACCAGATCCTTGCCGTTCGATCATGTGAAGCACTTGCAAAATAGTGTCCTTGTGGACTAAACTGCACTAGAATAACATTAGAATCATAAGCATGTTCTGGCATGGACCATGCATCAGAGATATTTCGGAATGAAAATAAGCAAGATGTAAATTAGAAGGGCAAAAATACAGAGCAAAGTCACTCAAATGTATCAGACTTGTAAGCGTGCTCTATTTAGTCTGCAGCTACTGGAAGCAATGTCAGCTAATTCACATACATTTGAAATTTTTTCCATCTTTATATTCATCAAAGGACTTGCTTCAATATGGACAATACTTAGCAGCATAATTAATTGATATAATGTAAAAAAAAAAAATTTAAGAGCAGCAAATCTTACTAGATTTAGGGATAAAATAAACTTGCATGATTACTGCAGCCAAATTCAGGGATAAAATGAATACGGTCAAAGATTGTAGGTATTGTTACTGTACGACCAATTTTTTATTATTTTATACACAATGTATCTCTATAAATAACCTTACATTCCAAAATATGAGAAAAAATGAGATTCACGATCATTCTCACATCTTGTTCATATACTAATATAGACATGGATATTTGGAAACAAAATTGCTGTCAAATATCTAGTTCAATGATACTGAAGTAAAATCTTATTCAGCATGAATCATCATATCAAAACAAGAGTTAGGCAGCTAGATGGAGAAGAACTGAACCAAAACTTTTCAATCACGTAAGAGAAGACAATGAAGACATATTTGTAGTTTATTGGAAAGAATTGGACTACTATATGCAGAAAAAATATTGTTTCATCCATTCGACAGAAAGTTTAGTACTTAAAGTGTGAGGAGAGGAAAGTAGGCAAAACTGTTGATTTTTGAGTTTTTCCCGGATTAAAAGTTGGTTAGAGTTTAAGGATGGGGGGTATACGGCTTACTAAAAAGTGAATATCCAATTTCCTACCTGAACATCCCACACAGGGTAGTTATGACCCTTGTAGCAAACAAGATTTGAATTCAGTTTTGTGCTCCATAATCGAACTGCATACCAACAGTTAAATTTCAATCATATTTTACAGGATAGGAAAACAAGTAAAGAAAATAGAAACGAAAGGCAAGATAACAGCAATTGAGAACATACTAGTTGAATCTGATGAAGAAGAGAGAAGAAAATCTCCAAATGGACTAAAAGTGGCGGAATAAACAGGTCCAGAGTGACCCCGAAATAATGTATAAGATCTTCCCTTTGCATTTTCGTTAAGTGTATTCTCATTAGGAGCCAAATCATTTTCTCCCTGCAAAGAAGCTGATACTAATAAATATCAGAACCTCGTTGTTGCTTCACAAGTATATATACAAATTCACTACGGAACGAGGATAAATATAGCAATTTGACAAACAAGAAAAAGAATTGAAGGATGTGACCATATAGAATTTTAAACAGAACACATAAAAGGTCTTAATACATTCAGCCCCTTTATTCCCATTTTTAAGAAAATGCATTTTTCTCTCTTCTTTTCAACCACACATTCTTCATTAAAATAATATTTCACGTAAATCAAAAAAAATTCCTTATTTTTCAACCACACATTCTCCATCAATCTACTATTTTAAAATGCATTTTTCCATAAAAATGAGAATCAAACAGGCTCATTGTCATTAACGCCATGAACAAAAATTCTTCGTTCAATCAAGATTTAAGAAACAGAATAAAGAGTCATGGCATATTCTACGACAGTCTATGATAGAGGAAATTATTGAAATCTACTTACAATTGCCAGTTTGCTGCCCAAGCTTTGCCATGTCCCAAACCTGTCATTTGTGGCTTTTGAATGAGCATGGCAAACTAAAGTTATTTGTGATACTTCATATATTACACAGAAACTAGGAAACCTTTAATGAAGAGTCTGAAAATCCGCCAGCAACCAATGACCCATCACGAGATATCGATGCACAGTTTAACCTAATTAGTAGGTTTGTAAGATTTTGCAAAGATCACATTGATTGCAAACCACATTAAAAGATACCAAAAGAAGAAAAATAGATTTCAAAGTGAAGCCATACCCATTATGTGTATTGATAAAGGTGTAGAAGCTAATAGAAGGCAATGTCATACTACTCAACTGCACCCGGTTCCTCAGGTCCTCAAGAATAGAATGTTCCACCTCTGTAGGTCTGAAAGAGAAAAAGGAATCCACATTACAAAAATTAGCCAGCGGCTATATTTTGAAGATTAATTGACATTATTTGAAGCGAATCTCCTGCCATCAACAAATCGAAAGACATCCAGTGAAATTCACCAGTACAAACAAAGTTGTAGTGTAATAACAAATCCAGCCTCATTCAAGGTGGTAGAAATATAATTGAAACCTTCTTGAAATGAGAAATAATGAGTTTGATGTAAAAAATGTGCATCCTCATTTCCCTGGAGCTACCTTTGATGCTTGATTAAATGACTGGAAGAGCTCAGTGCATGATCAGACTTATCTTTCTTTTTTCCTTTTATTCATTTTGGTTGAAGGAGGTGGGAAGGGCAAGAAACTTATTAGTATGCATCACATAAGTATATGATGGATGCAAATCTGTATATGACAATGCAGATATTGGAATTACAAAGATTTCCTTCCTACAGTAACCACATGGTATATGACTACATACAACACAATTATGATCTACCTAGAACCTTAGTTTTTCGTAAACAGGCCCAACTTGAACATTTTCCCTCCCCTCTCCAACCAAAAAGAGAGAGAGAAGATTTAAAGAAGGGGAGCAGACAGGAGGGAGAGGATGAAGGGCGGGGATTTGAAATAGGAAAAGTGAAAAAAGTATAGTCCAGAAAATACATTATTGGCAAGGTCAACTCTGGTTTTACACGTGGTGCTCCAGTTGCAGTGCTGCTCTCTGAACGAGGAGTTTTTCCTGTTGCAGCAACAACCTTGTCCTTTTTCAACTTTTTCTGCGTGGAGCCACCTTTTCCACCATCAACTGATCTTTTCTGAACATAAAAGAAGAATAGTCAAAAAAAGAGATGCAAGTGAACTTGAAAGGCGCAATGAATCTAGAATGGCGGATATATGAGTATTATTTAAGCTTGGATTACAATCAGCAGCTAAAGATGCATAAATTTAAAACATCCAGTACCTTAGTTTCTTCCAATTCCCCGTCTTTCACTTCTCCATCAGCTTTATCTGAATCCGTAATCTGGGTTCCTGACTTCTCCAACCTTTCTCCTAAGGAATCTTCAAGCAACTGTAACAATTTAAATGGTTTTATAACTCTAAATGAGGGACTCATCTATTCCCTATGTCCATAATATTTAAGCATACATCATTTTGCCAGAGGAGGACACCAAAACAAGAGGATAAAAAGGAAAATCAAGTCTGAACAATTGAGCCCAGTTTACATAATTTGAACTTAAACGATCTAACTTGCCACAAAAATATCATTATCAACCAACTGAACATATAATTTCTCCTTCCTAAAGCTCTGATTAAAGATGAACAACCAAATATCTAAGTCAAATTGCCAATATAATGATCCTCCCATTTCCTGAATGACTAACAATAATTGTCCATGACTGAATTAGCATTATTAAAATAAATAAATAAAATTGAAGCTGGCTTGCTCACATTGTGTGTCTAATAGCTTCTGCAACCTGATATTTTGTATGACCCCATGGAAGAGGTGGAATTAGCCCAAAATTCTTCGAGTGATAGCTAGACCACATAATTTAATGATGGATAATGCTTGTTGTACACAATGGTGTCCACACCCTCACATGGGGGTGGACCGTGGACCCCACTTGAACAAAATTGTTCAAGTGGGGTCCACCCCCATGTGAAGGTGTGCACACAAAATTGTGTACACATAGCACAACCCTTTAATGATTACTTTCTTCTAACCAAGTGGAATCGACCAAATTACTCAACTTGCATGCCAATATTTGACTATTGGAAGACACATATAGCTTCATCTATTCTTTTTAGAAGAGAAATATCAACCACCACGACCAGTCGTCATTTAGATTTTACTGGTGAGGAACAATAAAACTAAACATGGTTTCATAGTAAACAACAAGATATTCCAACAAACTATGAGCTTATTTGAGCCCCATTTTATTGTGAGAATGCATTTTGGAATAGTAGATTGATGGAGAATGTGTGGTTAAAAAATAAGAAGTTTTGAGCTTACGTGTAATATTATTTTACAGAAGAATGTGTGATTGAAAAGAAGAGAAAAATGTATTTTGAAAATAATAGGGATCAAACAATGGCTATCAGGCAGCATAGCATCATAAATAAGCAGCTTTCATAGAAGAAATTTCAACTCCATTGGACTTAGAATAACATAGAGTAGATGTACAAATATCATTTGTGCATTGTTGACTAACCCCCCAATGTCTATCTTTCTGATTAACCAGATTAGCAGCATCATTACCACTCCCGATAAGTGTGAAAACTTCAGCATCGTCAGAAATTGAGCTTTGTTGACCAGGTGAAACTGTCGATTGAATAATCAGCTTTATATCCATTCCAACAAAGAGGATAATTTAAGAAGCAATGGAAATGATACAATAATAGCACGTTTATAGGAAACCTGAAATTAGAAATGAGGAGTTGTACCATGGAAATTAATACGCTCATTGATGATCCCAAGCATTGTAATTGATTGAGTCTTGTGTAAGTATTGTATCAGAAGATCATAAGAGTACTGTCATATGAGAAAAAAAAAATGAATGTGTACCCAGTCATGTGAGCCTAACCACATTCAACGTTACAAGTGATGTCGTGGCCAAGGCTTGCTTCCGCGTTTCCAATGGAAAATTTTCAGCGATTCAATATAAGTCTTCAAAAACAATATGTACGTATGTTAGCAAGTGTAGAGTCAACAATGGATATAACTTACGAATGGAACCTACTAACTATACGATACAGAATACTAAAATCTAAATGCTGCTGTAAGACCCACATTGTTCCTATTGAGATCAAACACAGATGCTACTTAGACCCCCACTAAATAAATTTTCATCACCAGCAGATATAGGATCCAGTTTCGTAGTATGAACGAGAATCATTTTTTTCCCCTGTTTTCCATCTTTTCTTCGACTAACTGAAGTTTAGAACAAAATGTTTTCAGTCAGTTAGCAGAAGACCTTTTCCATTAAAACAAATATGCTTTTTTACTTTTCTTCAAGTCTGAGTTATGTCTTCAATACGCGTATATGATTGCTCACTTTCATCCCTCCCCCTCTTTGGGCATCTTAGCTTCTTGATCAAATGAAGCAAGAATGTTTTTATGTAATTTTCTACAAGAGGATGAAATGAGCTGAAACCTTAATTGCAGTTTACTAACTTACAGTTGGACAATAGATTTCGGACTAATCTATTATTGTAATGCAACACCGGAAGAAGAATCGTACTGTGTTCTTTGAAGATTCCTCATTTTCCATGATTAATTTTACATTTCCTCAGATGTCAACTCTGCCTTGTCCATTCAAGAACATGCTACATTTAATTTTAAGAGCATTTAGGGCTAAGAAACAAAGTAAAGTATCAGAAACTCATTAGAAGCTCGTTCAGTAACAGCTCCATAGCCAAGCAAGCAAAGTTAAAACTTTTATTGAGTTCATCCAGTTTGTAGTTTGGCTCGATAATCTAACAAATAAGAGAATTTAGGGTGTGTTCGATTAGCTTTATTTTTCATGAAAAATGTCATTTCTTCATCCAAATTCCTACTTTTGGGGTGTTTGATTGACATTTATTCCATGAAAAATATTTTCCAAAAATTGGTCACATGATCATATTTTCCTTAAAAACAAGGAAAATATTTTCTTTAGAGATGAGCATGTTTTGATTTTCCAGATAATCCACTTTCTCTCATCTACCCCTTCTCTCTCATCTACCAACCAATAAAAGGTTGAAAATTAAATCAATCAAATACATTTAATTAATAATTTTCATGCAAATTTCATGCTTGCAATCAAACACACCCTTATTTTTACACAAGCAAGTCAAGCTAAACTCCAACTGATTGAGATTAGTTTGCAAAGAAAGCAAGCTTGAACACCCTATTGTTTTCTCTCGGTTCAGTTGGGATCATTTAGACCCGAAAAAGCATTTAATCTTTGGTGTATTAAAATATTTAATCAAACCTGCATTACCTTGCGCAATTTGCAACTTAAGTAGCTCACAATAAACTCTTTTGGAAATCCAAGATCTTAGTATAATTGCAACAAAAGCCAAGTAGCTCAAAATAAACAAAAAGAAAACAATGGTAAATACAAATGCATATGGCTCAAAAGTGGTAGGAAAAGTACCTGACAAATCTTAATGCTCAATTTGCTCTGCCTTAGAGAATGAGCAAATTCCATTTCCTACAAGCGAAACATATTTTAAGGACAAATCTTGTCTGAATACATCGAATTAAAATAGTTCTAGGAAAGTGATATACCTCCAGATGTGAGGGTGAAAGAACGCCTTCTAATTTTTGGAGGTCACGTGAATGCATCATCTCATGGTCTTCTCTGAAGCTATTGAAAAAAGCTCGAGCTGAATACAGGAACACAGATATGATGCTGTTAAGAGGTGTAAAATCACACAAGAATTATACAAGTAAAAAGTTGAAGAAACTTACCTTCCTGAATATGACCTTTTGCAACGAGATCCATAAAACAATGGATAAATACTGGGTACAATATACGAAGCAACTCGTGCTGCATGGTAGAAATGTGCAAGAAATTGGATAAATCAAAACACATTTTAAGAGTAGACATAAGCATCCTCATAAATCTACAAGAAAAACTTGCAACATTTGAAGTGTAAATCAAAAATTAGGTTAAGTCTTTTGAAATCACACCTAGTACCTTACATTCAATAACAAAAAGCATTTTTGTCAAACTAGGATGAGAGTTCACAATAAAGGGTAGATTGTGAATGTCGACAGATGAATAATGCATTTAAAAATTATAATTTCTGCTAAGTAAAGGTTTTAAAAAATGAACTCAATGGGGGCACAGAGCAGTTTGGGCAGAAAGTGGACAAACAAGGACTGTTGCGGTCTCCATACTAAATAAAATAAAAATTTGTATTTGAAGTATTTAAAAAAAACGAATAGCAAAACTGAAAGAATCTAGATACAGCAATTTCAACTATGTGAGACTACTTCTTTCCTCTAAAGGTGATACCTTTCAGAGCGTTCTAAATGTCTACCAAGATCCCTAACCTCTTAACTTTTGGTCTTGTACCAAGACAACTATCTTCTACTTGTAACTTTGTCTTTTTCATTTCCTCCCTCACATCTTTTAAAGAACTCATAATTTAATCTGTAGTTGGTTATTTGTTTATGAATGTTAATCTTAAATAATCATCCAAAACTTTCTATCCCTTTCCCAATATCTACCAAAGTTTATGCTATCACTAATGACCCCTTCAACTAGCATGCCTTGTCCTGCACTTTCCCGAACATCACTGCCTCTTTCCTTCTTAAAACTTGGATCCAAGAATTATAACCCATAAAATACTCGAACCTTTCAACATGCTTAACCATAAGCTATCTTAAGTAAAAATAATTATCACAGGCCTTCAAAGCCCTATAGTTTCAATATGGCAAATATCATTAGTTCCATGCAACATCATTGTAAACTTTCTGATCTCATTAAAAAGTCGTCTAGCCATAAGCTCCAACTGCTCCTTTCATTCCTGAAATTTCTTTATGAAAATTATATTGTTATCTCATTCTCTCTTCAAAGAGCATTTTTAATTCACCCATAACTGCCCACTTATCATACCCCTTCTGACTTAAACTACTACTAGTATACTAGGTCTCGTGATCCAAGATTCCATTTTCTTCAGATCTCTTACTGGGATGTCAAGCTGCACAGGAAGTTCCAGTTTATGTGAAGTGGCTACATGACCCTCGACTTTGATATCCCATTTTAAAGTATATATGGCCCACATACTATTGCTTAGGGCCTTTGGCTTAACCCCATGACTTTGTTTTGTAGATTCACTAATACTGGGTCAAAAATCTGTCTCATCCAGTACAACAACATCATTATCATTACATGAGATCCTAGTACTGAAATACGTACCACCCAAAATTTACTCACTTGTCGATATTTCCTGTTCTCTAAATTTCACCAAAATTGTTTCAGTAGTGCTGATACGAAAAGAGTGTAGAATTCCAGCTAAATCCAAGTAATTATTAGATACTTTGAAAAAAGCTATTTCAAGCAAATACTTGTACATAGCACACTGCAGCATTCAATAGTTTCTGTAGGGATTACAAATTCATTAATCATTTGATGATATCAATTAGTACAGTATAGTTTTACAAAGACAGAATAAGTAGTGCATTACTTAAGATGCCATTACGAGCTCAAAGAAACAAGAAGTTAGTCAACCACATTCTCAGTACCTTGTGTAGATCCAATGAACTATAGGCCCATGACCTAAGTTTGCTATATCCTTCTTGGTATTGAGCAGGAACATGTTCCACTCTGAAAATCATGTAACAAATTAAAACCATTAACGTGTTAACCATGAATACAAGATAGGCACATTAGCATTTCATCAGATCTTTTTTTTTTTCCTCTATGTTGCCTGCACTCATTGCCCCCACGTTTGCGTGTTTACTAGGAGATGATGTAAAATCAACCAAAAAGACAAGAAATCAAGAATCAAACAAATAAATGGTTAAAAAAGTTCAGTGCATGCAGTAAACTGGAAATTTAGCAGAAGTCCTTCTCAAGAAATATGTACTTCCAGTATGCATCTTTTTTGCTTGCTGAATTGACATAAAACAGAAAAGCACTTATTGAAAATTGCTTAAATTGTTTTCATTTTTTTTCTTATTAAGGAAGTTTTGAAGCTAAATGGAATGATGCTTATAACAAAGTTCCAAGAACACGTTTAATCTTTTCTTTTTCAACTTTCAATGATTCAAAGTTGCAATTTCCAACATTTTGCTCTACGCAAGTGATTCTCTTTTTAGTTTAATTTTTGTACAGGGAAATGTGCTTGCTTCTTTTTGTCTAATTTAGGGAAGAATTGTTAGGACTGCAGAATCCCTTTTTGCTTTATCCAAAGCTTGAGGCATAAGAGCATCTCCAAGAGACTCTCTATTTTTAAAAAGCATATTCTACAATTTAAAGAGCGTCTATAAATTTAAAGAACAAAAATTTTAAATTGCTCCAATAGCCTCTTTATTTTTAATATTTAATTTTACCATTCCAAATATGTATTTATTGTTTTTTTTTTTTTGCATTCTTTTATTTTTATCATCTTCCCTTCAATAATTATATCACTTTATTTAATTAAGGCAATAAATTGTGTATTGAAAGTTGGAATCTTTGAAGCATTAAATTATAGAGATGTGGGTTTGGCTCTCCAAATTTGGAGAGTCAAACCCACTCTCTATTTTAAAATATTAAATTAAAGAGTCTCTTGGAGTGAAATTTTAAAAATTGACTCTTTAAAACAGAGAGCATTCCATTTTTAAAGAGCCTCTTGGAGATGCTCTAAGTTCATTTTACCTTAATTCCAGGAGTGTAACCCCCTCGAGCTACTAGGGGTCATACTCTGGTAGTTAAAGGTTGAGATACAATTGGTCAAGAAATTAATGTAACTTGTGAGGAAATAATCGAGTTAGAATTGTAGCTATGAGTGCTACAGATGATCTGATGAGAGGAATGAAATGATTGATACAGGAGCTCCTCTAAGTGTTTCAGTCGGTGGAGTGACTCTAGGATGAATTTTCAACATGCTTGGAGACCTTGTTGATAATTTAGGACCGGCAGATACTCGTACATCTCCTATTCATAGAAATGCGCCATTCTTTATACAATTTGATACAAAATTACTATCTTTGAAACACGAATTAAAGTAGTAGATTCAACAAGGGTTTTGTTTATTTCTTCGGTTTATTGAACATAGAGAAACCAGTCTTCTTGAATAGCATCATCCAAAGTAGATCAACTATTTTTTGTCAAAGTTCTGAGATATGTACAATTTTTATAAATAGTTGACAGAGAAAATTGACCTTGGACATATGCTTGTTATACCTAGTCTAAAAACTGAAGTTGCGTGAATAAATTTATTCAATTATTCCTTCAATGTTAGTCTCAAGTTCCTCTATCGCTCAGGGCATACAGTAGTAGAGTTGTGTATGGCTAGTTGGCTGATATACTTCACTTACTGATGGTTTAAACGATATATCTTCTTAATGGAGTCAAATTAGCTATAGGTCCATATTTTTTCTCAAATCACCATTCAATTAAAAATGATATTATTGTCGAAGTGCTCTTTCTCGTTCATGCATCAGTATACAGTGCTATTACAATTATTACAATTATCAGCCAGGAATCAATGTGAAATAAGGTTAGTGACACGAGTATTGTACATTATTTTTTAGGGGATTTGGTCATATAGAGAAGTAAGAAACAAAATGTGGTTGCAAGATCAAGTTTTGAAGTCGAGTTCAAAGCAAGTTATTGTGGTTACAAATATTGTTAAAAGAACTATGAGTTACTCAAGAAGATACAATGAAGCTCTACCGTGAAAACAAGGCGGCTATCAACATTGCTCACAATCATGTTCAGCATGATAGGACCGAACATGGTGAAGTTGACAATGCATTTTATTAAAGAGAAGATTGAAAACAGATTTATTTTTATTGCATTTGTTTCCAGCAGCAATTTATTAGCTGATGTGCTTACCAAAGGACTTCCAAGACCTACTTTCTACTCATATGGTAGCAAGCAGGGAATGATACATATATTTGAACCAGCTTGAGCAGGATGAGAAATAGCTGTAATATATTGCATTCATTTATTATATAGTTGACCTTTTTAGCATAATTATAGGAGTAATGTTAGTGCATAATTCAAGGAGTGGTGTTAGGGCATAATTAGAGGAGACGTTTTAAGGCATAATTTGTAACATTTAGAATTCATCAATGAAATATATGAAATTCCACACATAGAATCCGCATAAGGACAGCAAATGAGCAATGTCAATGAAGCAGTAGGTTGTTCATATTACAACATGTAGCATATAGAGCATGAGCTTCTTCGTCCAACGTCTCGTCAACATAGAATCGTGAACTCCTATAGAAGTAAAAACAGCAGGCTTTTAACGGAAGCAGTTTTCCAATAGAGTTCCGAGGCTAAGGACTCCATAATATTCCCTGTTCATTATGCTTCTTACAGGAACTTAAAGCTAATTCAAACTAAGCTGACAAAGAATTGAATCCGGATAATTGTTTAAAAAAAAAAAAAAAAAGACATGCATCAATGACCAAAGTCATCTATAAAAATTGATCAGGAAAATTCCCAATCTTCCGATGAGTCAACTTGCATTCAAATTTAAATAAAGTCCCATATTTTTAAACACCTAAAAAACTAGCATGAAATACTCGAAATTTAAAAACCCATGTCTTATAGTTTTTGCCCGGTCAAAAAAAAAAAAAGGACATGTTTTTAAGTTCTTACTCAGATAATGCGAGGATATGTTTGGCAATATCAGGATCGGTGGAAGGAGAGCTGTTTTTGTTGCGCAGTTGCTGCTCTACTTGTAAGGCCAAATCCGTTTTAAAACCCTTCTTCTTCAGGTAAGCTAACACAGCTTTCTCGATTTCTTCTTCGTCCATAGCTTATCTTTTCGGAATCTTGTAGTACCGTTATACGATTGGAGCAATTAACTCCCACAATTGATTCACGCCGGCGAAAAACCACTAGGAGGAGGAGAGTGAGGGGAGTTCGAATGTTCGATTAAGAGGCCCGCATTTCTTACATTACCTTATAGTTGATTTTTTTAAACTAGTCCCCTGATTCCTTTATTGTGAGAATCATGTCCCCAACTTTTTAAGGTTGTGTTTGATCCACATTCTTTTTGAAGAATGTATTTTGAAACAATAAATTGATGTAAAATGTGTGATTAAAAAAGAATGATTTCTTTTTTATTTGCATGTAATATTATTTGAATAAAAAATATATAATTGAAAAGAATAGAGAAAAAATGAGAATCAAACAGGGACTAAGCCTCGTTCTTTTTCGTTTTCTGTTTTCGATTTTCCAAAATACCAAAAACGCGTTCTCTTTTTCATTTTCGAAAACGAATTTTTAAAAGCACAAAAAAATTTGTGAAAAAAACATAAAACGTGAAAATCATATTTTGAACGTTTTCTTCACAAAACACGTGAAATCACCAAAAGAAGGAAAACTCCCCATTTCTACTTCCTCTTTCTTCCTGAGCAATCGATTCGCCTTCCATCAATAACCACCATCACTCGCCATCTAAGTTGTTGGATTCAAACGCCATCGGCACCCCCTCACCTCCCTATACAACCTCCGATCATCGTCTGCCCACTAGACCGTCAAAAAATAGCCCCAATTACCACTCAAAATCATACTACCAATCATGGTTTTTCACCATATTTCCACTGTCGCCAGCAAATGTTTCTATCTCGGACCACCACCACTACACTCCTCTCAAACAGGCAAATCCAATACTACAATGTATCACCTGCAATTTTGTCCAGAATCGAGTAAGCTTGTGAAAGCAGTTCGTTAGTTGTGTGGCAGATTCGGTCCCAACAAAATTGATGAAATTTTATTGATACAAATCCGAATATAAATAGATCTTTGTTGTGCTACAAACAAGATGGGAGGTGTTGGAAACCCATTTCTGCCGAAACTTTGAAAGCCAATTTCAGGTATGCGTCATTGCTCACGTATGCCAACTATATATCGAGTCAGTCTTCACGCGACTGCGAACTGTTATATTGTAATTTGTAGTGATTCATCTTGTTGATATATTTTGTGAATCTAATTCTGATTTTTTGAAATGTTGAAAGCTTTTACACGGTTGAATTTTCTTTATTTCTTGCTAAATTTTGTTATTTTTGTCAAAGATAATTGTAACCCTTTTATGTGTAAATTTACTCGTAATGAATTTTAGGAATTTATGGGTTCAATTTAGTTCTCACAATCTAGTAGTTGTAGAATAGATATAATACTATAAAATGAGTAGGTCTAGAAGGTATAATGATATTTGTGTTGGTGATGTGCAGGTGAGGAGGCTAGAGGATATCATGGAAATGTTGTTTTGGGTTGTGGTGATGCTAAAATTGCACAACTTATGAAGATTGCGTCAAGCTTGAGCGAGTGGCTGAGCAAGGTAGTTCCTAGTAAGGCAAGGCTGCTCGTTCTTTTCACATTCATTCTCGACCGTGATGCTATAGGACCTCGAATTGATTATTAATATGATTCTATTTAATTCATTGACGGTGGAAAATTTTCTCCAATGAAAATGTTGGCCGACAAGGAATGTAATTATAGTGGAAGAGGGAGATTTTCATATCATAAAAAAAACTCTCAAATATGCTTTTATTTAATCATTATATAACTTACTATGCATACATGATATTTGATTGAGCAATTTTACATGTTCAATTATGAGTCGCATAAGTATTTAACGTTTAAATAAATATTTTCTGTTAATTAGGAATACCACGTGCACAATATTAAAGGTTTGGAGACATAGTTACGCAAATGATAAGACGGCGACGTTTAATATTATTATTATTGCGATAAAGTTTGTAACCAGGTTCGTGCAGTTATTTATCAGGATTCATTTCTCTCGTAGAAGTACCATATGGCCGTATGGTCATATTTAGTGTGTGTTTGAACTACATTATTTTGAAAGAATATATTTTGGAATAGTAGATTGATGGAGAATGTGTGGTCAAAAAATGAGAAAAAGTTTTAAATTTGCATGTAATATTATTTTATTGATATTCATGTAGTTAAAATGATGTCAAATCACCATTTAAAAATGTATTTTTTTGAAAAAATGTGACTCAAATTGACCTTAATATCATATTTTAAATCAATCCAAATGGGTGGCTTTCAATGCTAACATTTTGCATCCATTCTTGGTTTTGCCTGGTGTTAATGATTTTTGGGGTTGCGATCGAGAGGGGTCAGGTTACACAAGTTAAACTTTATAAAAATCAGATAACACTAGTTAGTTCAATCAGAAGTCGAGATGCGGTCCACAATCTATTAAGATTACATGCAAAAATGTAAATGTAAACTCTATTAAAAGAAACTTGAAACTAACCGATTCATTCGATAATCGACCAAACTGAAACTAACTTTATCGATTTATTTTTTGACTACGAAGAAATTTTAAAAGATAAGAAATTGTCTTAAGCTGATTTCTTGTATTGACTAGAAAACATGAAGAGATCCTGTAAACGAAATATTGATTCACTCTCCATATTTATTCACAAGAAAAGGAAACTTTTGATTATTTGGTAAGTTGTTTAGTTTCATTCTTGATGTAGGACAGATCGCTTTAGAGTTCGAAGAGGAGATAGATAGAAAATTAGCCAAGAAAACGAGTGCTAACTTCAAACGGGCATAACTTTCTGCACCGGTGTCAGAATCACTATTATAATATGTTTTCGGAGACAGGAAGCGGAGCCCCATACCGTCCCAACCAAACTTCGCTCAATTGTTGCCGTTTTCAGCTTCAAATTTGTAGTTTAAGTTCAGTCGACGGCCATTCGAAGTTTTTCCTAATTTTGTCAATTTTGGCGTTTTAGTTATTTTATTTTCTGGAATGTCTATTTCCGTCTTTTTGTTTATTTTAGATTTTTTAGTGACTATTTAAGCCTCATTTTGTCATTGTCGTCAACAGTTTTTTGATTGAAATAAAGTTTCGTTCTTCTTGAATTTCGTTTTCTTGTTTTTAGATTTACGTTAGTAAATCTTTTCGCTTCTGTTCTGCGTCAATTCTTCATTTAAAATATTAAATTGTTTTCACTTAATTTCTATCTGAATTGATGAATTATCAAGTGCATTAATTATATATTTGTATTCTAACTAATTTCTTCAACTACCCTGACCATATTCTAATACTGAACCTTCGAGAATGAAGTAATGAACCATGCGCTAGCCATTATGGTTTCTTGACGGCTCTGCTTCATTGGGACGACGTTGTACTCATTTTCGAGCTTAAGCTGCAGTAATCTACACTCGGTGGGATAATAAATTTTTATCATGGTAATCACGTTACGAACCATATTATAACCTTTACTCCACTAGAGTGTTTAGTAAGGAATATTGAATAGTATTAGACATTGTTAAGACAGAATCTTTGAAGGCAAAAATAAGTAATTTTCAATCATAAATTAGAATATAATATGCCAAAAGCTGCCCTTGTAAACATTAAGGGGATTTATACAGGCAAAAGATTGGGAAAATGACAAAATACACAGATTTCCCAAGATAGGGCAAGGTAGCTCAAGGGTACATGCTCAAAACTTGAAATTCAATGCCCAAATAAAGAATAGATCTCTTTACTAGTATAATTAATCACTAAGAGAGAGAGAGAGGGCGTGCCCATCTATAAAATCCCATAAAACATACGGAATATATCAATATACAGAATTGCTATGTTGCACAACGTTGACATGACACTGCCACATCGACAACAGAGAGACAAAATTTTATTGGAACCAAAAAATTTGTTGCCCCACACACAGAAATACATGAAAACGTTAAATCTTCAACAAGTGTTGAAAATGGACAGACACTGTAGATTGAAAGAACCGATGACAAGAATAAAATAGCGAGACAACCTCGAGGGATGAGACAAGAAACCATTTTCCTCATAGAAGGCAAGAAGGTTGTTGAGGATCAACGGCTAAAGGGTAGAAGATCCAATTCAATTTTTGGGCCGTACTAGTATGAATCTAAGTAGGAATCGGTCCCATCATATTGTAGACAGCGTGGAGCGAAACGAGGACCAGTTCAACTCCGGAAAAAGATGGTGTAACATTGTCTGTGATTTCAGTGCAAACCGCAAGTACATGGATCACGGTCAATTAATAAAGTAGGCTTTTTGGGTCCGAGTTGTCAATGCCTCGAAGAATGTTTACTTTCGATTACACGGCTTTAATCAATTTAATTTTTACAATGAAAACAAACAAAATTAAGGTTTTGGTTTTGAAAATAAAGAAAAATAACTAAAAATCTACAAAATAAGAAAACGTAACACTTGAAAATTTCAGAGGAAAATTTTATTAGATTTTATGATTTCGTTTAACCATTACCTAATTGATTTCTCCACAAGTCACTAAACAAATTACTCATTTACGATATTAGATCCGATTTTCCAAATTTAGCTAATTACCTCTCTCGAGCGAAATTAATCATAATTGATTGGTTTAACCTATTATATCTCTATATGAATTAAAATCAAACAATCACATTAAATTTTTGTGAAAATAGCTCAGTGGGACACCTAGGATTAGAGGTATATCTATATTCCCTACATGAATCTAGGATTTCTACTATTTGGTCTAAAATGCACAATCTTTTCTTGAACAATGTACAAATTACTAAAAATAATTATTCATTGGCCACATAAATGAAAATACAATAAATACAATAATAGATACACATGAAAATGAGCATTTTAGCATTAAAAAGCAAATAGTGAAATTAATTAAAGTTAAATTAAATTACTATCATAAAGCCCAACACAAATATTTAGCGTGTGTTATATAAATGATAAAAAGAAGAATATTTATAACAATAAATACAAGATTATAGATAAAACCCCTTTTTAAGTTGGATTCTTGAAGATGACAATGGCTTGATCTTGATTTTCCCCAAATATTTCTCCAGTGTCTTTTATTGCTTCTCCTTGTGCTATAGATTTGACCTCCAAAAATTACAAGTAAATGAAAAGGAAAAGAAAAGAAAATCAAAAGAGTAATGAAAGAAAGAAAAATGAAAAAAGAAGAAAGGAAGAAGATAATCACAATGGCTGCCGGTTTTCTACACTTAATATCCTAAAATCATGCCAGATTAATTGCAACATGTGCCACCAGAATTTTCAGAAAAAAATTAAAAAGGTCCAAGTTTCGAATGAATACGAGGATGAAATGGTGGAAGACGAGAGAAGAAAATACGAAAAGGAAGAGAAAAATAAATAAAAGACTAATTATAACATTATTGAATGATGACCATAGACCATGAGCACCTAGCACACATTTATTTCTATTTATAATAAAATTAGAATAACAACTTTTCACTATTTTGTGACTAATGTCCATCCAAAAAATAGATAACAAATATCAAATAACAAACATTTATCCTTTAATTTAAATTTAACAATCTTATCACTCAAAAATTTTCTGGTCTCCTTATCACTTGTTTGATCCTCATCATGTTTGTTGTCAATTGTGTGACATTTCTAACATCCTCCCGCAAACTGTGCTGGGGTTGAAGGCACGGTTTGTTTTGAAAAAAATGAGAGTTATCATAGACATTGATTTGGTGAAGAAACCAACAATGATTTTTATCTTCATTCTTGTGAAGATATGTCATGTGTATATAAGTATTTCAAATGCTTCTCATATTGTATGGGTTGTGTTTAAGCCTTTAATGAGTTTGATGATTTCTTCAAACTGTTGAGATAATCCAACCATGAATGAGGGGATCGGACTTTCAAAAGGCAATGAATTTGTTAATTTTGGTGTGAAATTTGTTGCTTCCGTTGTTTTGTTTGGATTTTGTGGGATGTATTTGATGAATGAGAATTAATGAGAGATGTGTGTAAAGAAGTTGTCAATATTTATAGATAGTAAAGTGATAGTGGAAGAAATGACTTATAGTGTGTGAAGTCGTCACAATGGCTCTGATACCAAGAAGAAAAAACGAAAAGGAAGCTAAAAATAAATAAAAAACTAATTATAACATTATTGAATGATGAACATAGGTCATGAACATCTAGCACATATTTATTCCTATTTATAATAAAATAAGAATAACAACTCTCCACTATTTTGTTACTAATGTCTATCCAAAAAATAGATAACAAATATCAAATAACAAACATTTATCCTTTAATTTAAATTTAACAATCTTATCACTCCAAAATTTTATGGTCTCCTTATCACTTGTTTGATCTTCATCATATTTGTTGCCAATTGTATGACATTTCTAACAACGAGAAGGCTGTGGCAGTTTTTACTGGCAGATATCATAGCTTACCAGAGGATGGCCTTTTTTAAGAATCTGAACAGGTAGCATAAGATGAGGTCGGTGAGAGTCGAGGAAATGAAAAGGCCACAACAGATGACAGAAAAAGCCAATTCCTTCACCAGTGCCAATATCAGGTTATCTTAATAATCTTTTTCGACTAGCGTTTCTCTCCCTGAAATATATGACACTAAAAGGTTTTCTATTGGCAGAGAATGAACATCGACCATATCACATCACAAGGGATATTCAAATCAAGGTAAGCTCCATAAATCTGTATTGTGATGATCTATTATGCTCATTGATACGATACATTTGCATTTATCAGGTGCAGAAGGTGGGAACCGGCCTCAACCAAATTTTGGGACAGGATCTACCATGTTTCGGAAGGGAGTGAAGAGGAGAACATTTTCACCAGACAGATGTCAAAATATTGATGTAGCCGATCGCTTGATCAGAGTTCTCCAGAGTAACATTAGTCTGCTGAATACACAAGTTAAAGCTCAAAATATGAACTGTCAAGTCGACAGAGAGCAGTGATATGACCAGCACAACATTTTAGTCACTTCTCTTAGCAAGATTGCAGATGTTGTAGCAAAAATTGTGGATAAGTTGTAACTGCGAGCATCCATAAATACCTATTGCATGTTATGTACTTAGTATTGGACAGAACTAGAGATTAATGATTTCATTCCTTAATACAGTTAAGTGCCATCCAATCCATCTACCAAACATGCCATTATGATCCATGAAGTGTTCTTGTTCTGTACTTGAGTAGGGAGATCAAAAGTAAGGTGGTTTCAGTGAATTTCTCAGATTTCTCCTAAATTATCATTCTTACTCAATAATTTGACTGTTTTTTGGTGAATTTTTGTATCTATCGGCTATTATGTACTATAAAAGAAAATCTTAATGTCGTCTATAGCATAATTGGAATAGAATTAAATAAAATAACTTGTTCATTTCTTGACCTTGATATTACCAAATCAATAAGATAATAACAAAAAAAGAACAATTCAGCAATACCAAAGCCTTCGCTAAAAAGTTAAATAAAAATACACACGATTACATGCATATGCAGAGGTGCAGCCCGCAGGACCCCAGCAACATAGATTGACACCATTTACATCTAAAGAATGAGATTAAAGAAAATTCTTCCACGAAGATAAAGATTAGTAACATAATTCTGTAATCTAATATACACGTTACAAGTCGATGTTTACTTAAAATATATATATATATATATATATATATATATATATATATATATATCTGACCTTCTTCGGCGTTAAGCACGAACTGCCTCGATAATATTGGCAAAGTAAAATTGAGTAGTAATTAAGCCTCTCTTTCTTATTCTCCATCCAACTTTTTGCAATGCTCTCTCCACATCAGCCTCGGCATGTAGATACGCCCTCGTAGCCTTTGAAGGTCCCGGGAACAACTCACCAATTCTCTTCAACAATGAATAGTAGAATGTCTTCGGGGCAAAGCTCAATATCAATCGATTCTCAGCCAATGAAGCAAGGTGGGCAATCATAGCATCCGCCTTACTTTGTGGATAGTGTATTAAAACGTCCAAACAGACAACAGTGTCATACTTTCCACTCAAGCTCTCTAAATCACTTACTTCAAATTTTGGCATTACCAATCCCGAAGAGAGCTCATGTTTGCCTTCTAAAAGCTCTTCTCGTGCCTACAAAACCATATAAACAAAATAATCGAACCAATATCTCGAAGGACAGCACTATAGATAACAATTTGGTCAACTCGATATTCTGGTTAAGCACTAATGTCTAGATATACAAGTTTCTGCAAATTCTGAATAAATTTGTAGCTTAATGAGATAGTTCAACATTAGAGAGTCTCACCTCCAATCATTCATAAAAATCCTAAAAGCGCAAGAGTTTAACAAAATAACTAAATAAATTCATTGGCTCTTTAACAAATTAAAACTTTTAGACGAACTAGTTGAATAACAAATGCCTACCTTTTTTTCAGCTTCAGCAACCATAGCAGCCGAGATATCACTGGCAGACACCACGGCGCCCTCCTTCGCCAATGGAATCGACAAACTCCCGGTCCCACACCCGGCATCACACACTGTAACACCCTTCAATGACCCCTCATCCGTCAGCATCTTCATCACATTCTCCACAGTTTTTGAGTGCCCAATTCTTATGTCTAGCTGCACTTTGTTAACATCATCCGCCTCTCCATATATCCGGCGCCACCGCTGGAACCCATCGTTGTTAAAGTACTCCTTGACGACTTCCTTGTCCCCGCCGCCCACCTCCTTCGCCTGCATTTGCCGCCGCATCTCAGGGTCGGTGAGGGAAAGCACAGCTGCGAGTGCTGCAACAGAACTCCCACCGATGACGGCTAGAGTGGTGCTGTCGAATGGGTTACCCACGACGGAGACGTCGGTGGCAGTGGATAGTGGTGGGATGGCGGCCACGACTCCGGGGGTTTTCCGGCGATGGCGGTTTAGGAGTGTTGGGTTTGGGGAGAGTTGTATGGGACAGAATAGGGACGAAGTGAAGGCCATTGTATGAGTAAGTTTGTGTGTGTGTGTGTCTCCAGCCGGCGGGAGAATCTAGTTAAAATTGAGGATGTCTGGGCAGTTGATGATAATGTAATCCGGTATCAGGATAGGAGTCGCCACGTGTCACTATGTGGGTCCCGATCGCCCCCAATTGATACTTTTTTGCATCGAGTCCTCGAATCATCGGGCAAAATCATTTTCCCAAATACCCAGACTTCTTAGATAAAATTTAAATAAATATACTACTGGTACATAATGCAATGTCCATAATATTGTTCATCTCTCTGACATTGAGGAGGATCCACTTTAAGGATTAACATCATTATGTAGTCCCAAATATAGGTATAGCATCACCCAAATTTGAAATTTGATTGCTCTTAGTGCTCGTGCTAAAGGCATCTCCAATGCCATCATCAAAACACAAAATTTCATCAAAATTTGGTACAAAAGTTCACCAACGTGGCACTAAAGTTTGCACATTTTTGGTGCAAAGTGAATAGTATTGGGTATTTGTGTTATATATTTTTTAATAATAATAATTATTATTATTATTTGTATTTAAAATAAATTTTAAATGTAAAAAATTTAATTAATGAGTTAATTAAATAAGAATTAAAAAAATTAAAATATGACAAACATGATTATTTAAAGTTAACGCGAAATATATTACAACAATCATATACGTGTATTAATTTAGTTTTATTTAAAGAAAATTATACATAAAAATAAGTGCATAGTTTAGTAATCTGGAAGATCACTTTCAGATCCTACAATATCCTCAAAATAATTTTCAAACAAACCAAATAAACTTTCGTATCATTTATCTTATTTTTGAGCTCTCTTTTGTAAAATCATTGCTTGTTCGTTTTGAAATAACAAATGTAGGTTTGGATCTGTTATCAAACTCAAATATTTCAACAAAATTTTACTCTCCTCACGATATTTTTTCATTGCCAAAATGTTATCGAACTCAAATCTTTCTACTAATCGTAGTATTTTTTTATATATTTATTAATGAATTTAATCATTTCCTTAATTTAACGTAATTATTTATTTAGTAATTTATACATTTGTAAAATAAATAAATAAATAATATTTCAAATAAATAAATTATTAAGAATAAAAAAGAGAATAAAATGATAAAATACTGTTCATTTGATATAAGTTTTGGTGTAATAGTTGGAGAAAATTTTTAGTTCGGTACAAGATTTGATGCAAAATTTGGTGTAAAATGGTGTAAATTTTGGTACATGAATGGAGTTGGCCTAGGAAAATAAGATGAAGGCTCACATATTTGATACTAATTGAAAAGTGCATTTTTGTCCACTTATTCGGGACTTTATTACTAAGCTTTTGTGTCATTTTGGTTTTGAATTTTATTTAACTTGGAGTAATATCATCTTCTTTTAGTTTTGGACCCTTTTCTGAGTAATTAGAAAAGAAAAATTGATCAAGTGACCAATAGATGAAAGTTTGGAGACAAATGAGCATTTGAAGAAAAGTTGAAAGATCAAAATCGAAGTAATTTAACATAGGGGACCAAAATGGAAGAAATAATGACGAAAAGGAACAATTTATAAGTCTTTATACTGGGTAGTCGCCCGACTCTTGACCTCAATTACAATAACTATTTAATATGCATGGACATCCGTCCCATTTTATACTGGGGCGCCCACCCAGGCCAATTTGTGCCTGAAAATTCTATTTCCTTCAGAATTCAATTCCAACTAGGAAATTTCCGTTTGGCTTATGATATGCACGATTTTTAGAGATCTTTTAGAACTCTTTGGAGGGACTATAAATATCAACTCTCAAAAAATAATCAAGATTGTGGAGAATTAATTGCAAAAGGAGGCAAAGAATACATCAAGATTCATAAATATCAATATTGAATTTAAGATTTTCCAGGTGATAAACAATTTTTACATTTTTTGTTTTCTTCTTCATAACATGATAGGTTAGATTTCCTCGTGTTATGAGAACGATGAACCATGTAATATAATTTTTTAATCTTTAGTTTAGCATATTTGATATCAAAAACACGTTTTTTGATATTGAATGATTTATATGATTTTCTTTTCTCCACAATTATTGTGCACGTTAATTGTGTTAATGTGGTGACTTATTTTATGCTTTCGAAATAAGGAAAATGGCTCGACATGGTACTAATCATCATATGGTCCGATAGGGGATAAAAATATATCCTATGTGAACCTTTAAGTGTTCATGAAAATTCATGAATTCTTGTATGTTTACATCCGTCATATAAATATAGTTGGGTCATATATGAGAATAAGTTTAACATTACTTGAGAGATTGTTGAATGAAATATGAATATTAATTTTTCAAAATTTAATTGTATTGTGAAAGCGTAGAATTAATGTTAAAAATGATTATTGCATGAAAATTCTAGATCCCAGTACTTTTGTCATTCATTAAGACATCAATTTTTATTTAGCATAATTTGCATTTAGCTAGTTAAATTCACTCATAATTTTATAAGTAGCTTATTTTAGTTATAATTTCATCACAACAAATATATTTTATTATTCTTGTTTCGATTAAGGTCGCGATAAATAAAATTGAACTAAATTAATCTCTGTGTGACGATACTTGAACTTAAATCTACTTTATTACTTGTTAACAAATCGTACACTTGCGATGATTTTAATTCGAAAGATATTTTCATAAACACTAATATACTTTTTTAACTCTAATTTTTCAAATTAGCCAAATTACACAAGAATGATGACACTTGTATATACACAGTTATGTAATGATTTACACATAAATGAGGTGTCAAAAAGAGATCAATAAATTTTTTATACTTTGTCGGAAAAAAAAATTCTAATACAATCATATTATACAACATCGTATGTATGTAAATCTATTATGTACATGTAGTACAATCGATACTTCTACATTACACGAAAAGAGAGAGCAGAATGAAAAATTTACTCATATAATATTCTGCCATTTTAAATGAGAGATGACACCTAATTTTAACATGTTTTACGATTGGTAATGGGCTCTATGGGCTACCATGCATTTTGTCTTACACGATGCTCATGTGCATGTTTGATCACGTTCCTCTAAATGTCGAGCTTGAATGGTTCAACTGATCGGTTCTAAGAAATGCGTCGGCCAATTCTTGTTAACTAGCTACAAGTTTGAATACAATGAAATCAACAGTCAATCTTTCATGGAAACGACTGATCAACTAAAGTGACAACTGAAGACTTGTTTAAAACATCTCATTGAAAATGTGTACTAATTTTTTTGGTATTTCTAGGTATGAAAATCAAGTTTAGCGCCTGCTTGAACCCCCTTTTTGCTCAAAATGCATTTGAAATAGTATTTTGTTGGAGAATGTCTGTTTAAAAAATACGAAAAAAATTTGAATTTTTGTGTAATATTATTTTACTAAAAAATGTGTGATTGAAAATAAGAGAGCAAAATATATTTTAAAAATAATGGGTACCAAACAAGTGTTTAATTTAATAAGTTCATTGAGAACGTCATTCGTTCTAAACTTAAATCGAAACCTCACATGCTTCAAGACTAACAATTTTAGTGGTTCACATCTCCAACCACAACATTGTATTTCATTTTTGAGGGTATCGATACCAAATAGTAATTATTTCGATGTCAAGATGTAAAGCAATGCCAATTTTACTCACAAAAATAATATTAGTTTTTTATAATTATTAAGGCTTGAGATTTCATCGCAAAATGTCAATCTAGGTAAGAGGAGTAACCCAACATCATATATGTTGATGGTTTATTTTATAACTTTTTTAATCAATATGTCTCTTAAGATGATGGCTCATTTGAGCAGATCAATTTTGAAATTCATGTACTCGTTCTTTAGTCTTAATCGAGTATAATTACTCGTTTGAGTCTAATTGATTATGGTATTATATTAAGGCTTTAGATTCATCTTAAAATGTCAGTCTTTATAAGAGGAGTAACCCAAAATGTTATACTTTGATTGTTTATTTTATATTTTTTGTCCTTAACAATAAGCAATATTATTCATAAAATGTGGTGCTAAAAAGGGCAATCTATAAAAGTCTCAAACCTAATTCAGACCTCCATAAATAGTTTGACAAGTATAAGATTGCCTGTATCCATATTTGGGCTGGATAATTCTCAATTCAGCCCAACCCACTTATTTGCACATGAGTCCCTAAAATATGGACAGTTTGTCATTAGGTACCCATATTTTATCCTTTCAATCCAATTTTTGCTTAGCTTCTTTTTTTGGCCATCAATTCACAAATAGTTAAATTATGAATCATTCGAGGGCATCTTCAAGAGATTCAATGTTGAATTTGACATTAAAATCGATAGAATTTTGTTTAAAATAACGAACTTAACTATTTAATGATTTTCGTCGTGGACAAACTTTTGTGCGTACGATCCATCACAAAAGATTTTATTTAGCCACAGCTTGTCGAATTGGTGCAATGACTTGTTTTCAAATTTTTAGTTCGAGGACGAAAGGATTGAAAAGTGTCAAGGCAATTACAGTTTATTATTGAGTGCTTTCAAGTTTCATTACGGGCAATTCATTGTGGCTCTTGAACACGTGGAAAAAAAAGATTTGAGTGATGGCAAAAAAAGGTGCCCGAAATTCGTTCCGTGAAAATATATATATATATATATATATATATTATTGAATGTATTTATAATTTTATAACATATTTCTATTCTGACAATTATATTATACAATTGTCAATTTAAATTTTTTACCTAAGTAGCAATTGTTTTATATAATTTATAGCATAACTCGAAATGTTGAAAACGTGAAAAAAAAAAAAATAAAAAAAAAAAAAAAATTAAACAGGGCAAACTCCTGCCGGCTCCATCTAAGGCGGCGTGGGGTGTCCCGAACCCGCCTCACTATCATCCCTAGATTTGACAAGTGCATAAGATAAAACCAACCTCGTCCAAAAAAATTATTTTAGAGATGAAAGCAATTATATTTTTTTATTACGTTTAAAGTCACGATTTATAATCTTTTTTAGTTAAACAATCAATATCAATCACATATTTATTGAGTTTCACAACTTTTTAACCACATATTTCAAAAATTTCTATCACAATCTACTAAAAATCTGATTTTAATTCTTACCAAACATCCTCTAAGTCTGGTGAACCTCGTAATCGAGATATATAGTCAATTGAATGAGTCAAAATCCTAGTTAAACCTCATGAGGTGTCCCGAACCCGCCTCACTATCATCCCTAGATTTGACAAGTGCATAAGATAAAACCAACCTCGTCCAAAAAAATTATTTTAGAGATGAAAGCAATTATATTTTTTTATTACGTTTAAAGTCACGATTTATAATCTTTTTTAGTTAAACAATCAATATCAATCACATATTTATTGAGTTTCACAACTTTTTAACCACATATTTCAAAAATTTCTATCACAATTTACTAAAAATTTGATTTTAATTCTTACCAAACTTCCTCTAAGTCTGGTGGACCTCGTAATCGGGATATATAGTCAATTGAATGAGTCAGAATCCTAGTTAAACCCCAAGGTGACAAGTGACAACGAGTAGTTGGGCATTGAGGAAACGGATAGAATATATTATTTGAAGATAATAAATTCACATATGAGTAAAATTAATATAAAATACAACTAACAATAAGGGTCGGTTGCTTATTTACCTACCATAATTTTAATTTATATACAAATAAAATAAATAAAAGGCGGTCGAGATAATTATTAATTTTCGTACTAGAGCATAAGCATGATTAGACATGTAATCCACTTTGACCGGCATTTTTGTTCTATTGGAATAATATATATACACATATCTATCATTATTTGACCAAAAAATAGCTAAATATTTGACATAATAAAAAATTATGATACCACAAATTTTCAACACGTAAACATGGTCCATTTTTATAAAAATGTAACAAAGTGGAATAGGATTGTGGTCCGGACCAATTTGTAGGGTACGAGAATTAACAATTGATGCATAGGTATCATCTCTCTATAGATATAACTCCTCGACTACTGCTACTGAATATTAAAGTATTTAAGAATATAATAACGTAATGAAAAATGTGATTGCTGGAGACTTGCTTGGAAGAGCACGTTTGACTAAGTAAAATAATAATAATAATAAAATTACAAGGAAATAAGTAAATATTAAAGCGACTAAGTTAACATAGTAGCGAAGAAGACGAAAATCATTTAATTGAGTTTTGTCATCACTGATTTATGAAAGCTTTATTGATAAGCTTGTCACATTTTAAAATCAATCATGCTACGTGTATATTCTCGTTTACAAACTTGACAAGATCTCACACCAACTTTTGTTACAAACACAATTAATCCATCGCTCATTTTTTGTCACATAATCATTTGTACGCTATACACATTTTCTTTATAAATGACTTTACCTTTTAAAATTTTGTAGACAAAACGGTTCAATAATAATTAAATCACACACACACACACACACACACGTGTAAACGCACTCACGCACTAAAATCAAATGTGAATTGTGTATTGAGTAATTTTGTATATAGTGACGTCAAAAGACTAGAGTATATTTGTGAGAAGCCTTACTGTCAATTGGACAGAGTAACGACAAGGAAAACAGGAAAAGAAAATGAGATAAAAATGATCAATATGTAAGAATATGTCTGAAAGCGTAAAGTTGGGGCAAGTGTTGAACACTTTGTCTTTAAGTCGAATTTGCCCCGCAACGATGCCTATGATTTATGGCAATCAACTCCCAAGATACAATGACTACCACTTGTGTTTGTAGCACTTAAAACACAAGCACAACTAACTAGAATATCGATTTTTGTACTACAAAATGAAATGAATACGAAAACTAGAATTTATGCAACAAGAATGTAATAAAATGGTTCAAGAGAAGAATAGATAATGATATTTATGTTTGCATATCATTGGTATAAGGAATAGGACGTCCCTAGAATCCTATTTATAGAGGATGAAGAGTTAAGAATGAAGTGGTGTGAATCCAATTCACGTGACACTTCAAAAGGACGCGATATTATTCCGTCGCTCTCTTTCCGCTAAACTCTTGCTCAAGCGAGAGTTGTAGAGACTTTGTCGCTCACTCTTTGCTCGACGTCGCTCAAGCGAAAACACCTGTCGCTCGAGCGACAGTGTTATCTGACTTCCTCTAAAATTTCATTTCAAACTTTGGATCGCAATTTCTCATTCATCCGAAATTGGTTTCAAGACGTCAAATATACTCAACACATACACAAAAATCAAAATTCTCTTTCGGGAGCATTGCCCTCTCGACCTGACCGGGTAGGTTGATTCTTGTTTTGGAGCAGTGGAGTAACAAACCATTTGCATAAACAAATCAAGTATGAATATTTGACCGAAGTTGACACCAAGTCACACTTTTCAATGTTTGATTTTTAACACATTCGAATTGTTAAACCAATTTTCAACACTGTGAGTGAATAATAATTTGTTCACAAAATATTCACATAAATTCCATCAAATCAACTGTTATCCAGAAATCCCTCGAATTCATTTATCCAGTCTAGAGGTTTTTATTTTGGAATTAAGAACTTGGGTGTTCTGTAATCATTTTGTAAAGAATCCTCTTGTTTGTGTAAGGGAAGTGTACGTTCACTGTTCTTTGTGAATAGTAATTTTAGGGTGTGTTTGGGGTTTTTTTGATATAGAGGTATTAGTCTCTCTACTGATTCTTGATGAACTCTCAGTTCTTACCTTCGTTGTCGATTGATTGATTTTTAGTGCTAAAGCTTTGTCCACTTGGTGGATTCTCAAAATGCTCATTAGGTTTCGACTTAACTACTTGCTTTAGGATGAAACATATCAAGCCATCTTAACAATGCTACACACACTTGACTTGTAGCATTAAATATAATTGGACGTTTTAAAAATTAAGATTATAATTTTTTCTTACTTTTTTTATTTTTGTACAATTTCAAGCCAAGGGACGATCACTGGGTGAGGATGACAAGATTCACTCCAAATGCACAATTGTTTATTACTATACAAGCAACCATGTAAGGATGACAATTCACTCCAAATGCACGAGGTATATTACTACGCAAGAGAGTATGTTTATGTCTAATCGAAGTTATAGTTTATTACTTTGAACAAATCACACGTTCCATCTTACGTTATTTTTAATATCTTTTAATGTACAAATAGAAGTCAGTTTCAAAAATTTCACCGTCTATATTAGTTAGTTAATAGTAAGAGTTAAAGGTACGACGGTATTTTGAGTAAGAAAAATGTAAAATTGTTGATTTTATTACAATAACGAGATGTGCAAGTATCCTTTGGGATTTTGGGTTATACTAATCATATAATTATCAAGGGATTAATTAAATCGATGGAGAATGTGTGATTAAAAAAAATAGAATTTTTTGAATTTGTATGTAATATTATTTTATTAAAAAATGTGTGGTTGAAAAGAAGAGAGTGGAAAATGTATTTTGAAAATAATAAAAATCAAATGGTTAAAATATATTTTCAGATATTTTATATTTTTAAATTTATAATTGATAATGATGTTACCCCAAGCTATGCTTGGCGACGTGTGGTCATTTCAAGGAAATGCTAAGATGTGTGATGGCACAATTACAAGTTGCCATGTCTCAAAGTGACACACGTACTGAATGTGATACTTTGTCAATATATTCAACCATATTACACGCTTAGTGATGATGATTAAAAACATATCAACATGTTGGACAACATTATTTGACAATTAGAAAAAAGAATAAAAAAAAATTAGCCACACAAGTACTGTCAACACAGTACATATCTCTACCCTTGTTTGCAATCTCCGTTTGAGTAGCATTATTTCAATATATTTTGCAACATCTTCATAACGAGAGAGTCAATTTTCAAAAATATTCTATTTCAAGTATGTGTCGTTGGTCCCAATTCCCCAAGCAATGCCATCGAGAAGTAGATCTAAAGCGAGCTTCAATTTATTGGACTTTCTCGTCTAAAATGAAAATTTGCAGCCACAGTCCCAAATTTTTCATTTTGTCTCAAAATTTATCCAAATAATTATTTTGTGTTAACAATAATCTCAAACGTTCAAAATAATTGCACCAAAAGGATGAACTTCAGCCATCAATTGACGATGAATTTCTTACTCTTTTGACCAATTTTGACTAAATTTAAAAGGAAATATTTGTAACTTTACAATTATCACATAAAATAATAAAAATAAAAACTGAAAATACCAAAAAAAATAAAATTATTTTCTTCCCCCCACCCAATCCAATCCAACCCAACCCCAAAACAAAATAGCACCATCGTAATTCACGGCACCTCACCACTGCTATAGCATCCATCAATTCCTCCTTGATTGCCTCCTCTATGATCCCATTTAAATTAAGCCCGATCGATAGATTCGCATTCGTCGCTTGAGCACAAACAAGCCTCGGAATCCTATCAACTAAATCCAATTCTTGACACATTTGACATGCATAAATATTACCTAGATTTCCGCTAGGAACAATACCAATCTGACACTTCCCAATCAAATTGTTGCAAAATCTCAGCTGCTGCTGTGCTCATCAAGCCTCAAATTGTATGAATGCTGAGTACAAATGCACCAATTTGCAATAGCTTGCTCGAGTTAAGCCATGGAAATTTTGTTCACCGACAAGAAAACTATGGAAATTTTGTTTGCAAACATGAGTACAAATTTTGTTCACCCAAATCCTTGAAACTTCTAGTATAGCTAATGCTGTTTAACCCACAAATCATTCATTTAAAGAATTTTTTTCCCAAACAGAAAAGATTCGAATTACTTTAAAAAGCATCGACTATTATCATCATTATCAATTACCCACTATATTTTGGGTTGGAATCTTGGAAGAGGCTGTCGCCGTGGAGGTAGCATGGTGCCAACATCGAGTGGGCAAGTCTTTAGGTGGCGATAGTTTTGATTTTGGGGATAAGAGGTTGGATTCGGAGTGGGAAAAAAGAAGATGGGTGGGTGATTTTCGATTTTTTTAAAAAAAATTTAATTATTATAATCGTATTTTTGTGAAAAAATATATATATAAATTGATCATTTTTCCCTTTTAAAAATTGGTCAAAATACATCAAAGTCAACTATTATGGTTACTTAACAGTCAAATGGATGGATTTGCATTCCTGGTGCGACTATTTCAAAGGTTTGAGACACTGGGTGGCACAAGCTAAATGTTTGGATAAAATCTAGGACAAAATGAAAGATTTGGAACTGTGACTTCAATTGTTTATATTTAAAATTATACGTAGTGCGTATCTTAAAAAATTTTCTCCTTCCTTTTTTGATATATTAATTAAAAAGGAACTTAGTCAAGAAGTGCATTTGACAAAGAAGTAGCTAAGGGTCCATTTAACAAGATTTTTGTTTTTGCTTCATGTGAAAGAACTTTTTGAGAAAGTTATTTTAATTTTTGTTTGTAAACTAATTTTTAAAAACACTTCTTTATTTCATAAGTGCTTTTAGAGGATGTTACATTGGATCGGTTTAATCTACAAGTTCTTCTAATTACTAGAAATATTTTCTTAAACTTAATCAAACGGATCTAAAAACAACTTTTGAATCTCAAAAATCATGCCAAACAAGCCTTGAGTATATTACGATTAGACAAAATATCAAAACAAACTAATTTTTTATTTTTTATTTTTAATAACTAGATAACAATTTTGACTTTGCCTCCCTAAAGATTGTCAACGTGCATAAACCCATAATTCAGAGATTGGACATTGACTTGCGTAAAAATGTCATTTGACTACCTGAGCTCAAGTTAGTGATTGAAATTGTGTGGAATAATCACTTAGATTATTAGGATCGATCAAGCTATCAGCCTACTAAATCAAAAGGGAGTTTGATCAATGAATCATGTTATATTTATATTACTTTTGACATCATTCTTTACATTCTGTCACGTGATATCATCTACATCGTTAATTTTGAATCTTGAAATTATATCAATGCAGCGCCATCCTCTACATAGGGGAAATGTAATGCTAGACGTACACACAAGGATTTATATCTAGCAAAATTCTTGATCAATTGATGTTGGTCCACTTGTTGTCCAATTATTTGATAATTGACCGCACTAACTATGACGGTTACACAAGAGACAATGTAGATAGAGATGCCATTATCTTCATTAAAGCCCCCCCCCCCCCCCACGCCACCCCACCCCACCCCCCAAGATTCTTTCATATTTTGAGATTTCATACCACACAAAGCTGCTAATGGACAAATTCAATTGGGTCCCTTAGCCTTTTGTTTTGTTCTCCCATCATGCATCGTGGCAAGATTCAAGTTAAATTACAGGTGTAAAGTGAATTGTGCTAACACGATTCAAAGTTTTGACGGCCTTGGTCAGATCTAATCCTCGGCTTAGCACGACTCAATACATTTTGTATGCTATGTTGTATCCGACAAGATGAAATTTTTTGCAATCTGGCATTGGGCACGACGATCGAATCAAAATAACAGCTAGTTAAATTTGGAATGAATTAGGAAAATTTGAAATGTTGGGCACTTGTAGAAACACAAGGTTAAATTAGGTATTAATGAGAAAATATTTGAAAGTATGTTTTACCATAATTATTGTTTTAGAGTAATGATATTCATAGTGAAAACTACTAATAGTCGTCTTACGTGGTATACATATGATAGTTTATTATTTGATGGATGATGTAATAAAAAACTACTACAATAATGTAACAAATAACAGAGTGTCGACAATCTTTACTATGAATAATGAATATAATTAGTTATTGTTTTAAGTTACATTTGTCCTATTCAACCATCGAAATCATAATCGTTAATTTTTGGTTTTATTTATTTTGTACCTTTGACCCCCAACAAAGATATAGAAATGGAGTATGGGTGCAACAAATTTCTCCGCGAGATAAAAAAATTGTTCATGGTAGAAAAATATTCTCTATTTTAAAAAGTCAGCCATTAAAATCATGTTTAAAGAAATTATTCAAATTAACATTTTAATTTAGATAGTGATCAAGGTATTTCAATTTTCAATGTAGAAAAATAATAAAATAATCCAAAGAAAAGTTAGTTAAAAACTTAAAATAAAAGATAGAGAAAAATAATAAATATTTTTTTGAGAGTAGTAAAATTTAATGTTAAATATAAAGAGTTAGTTGAAGTATTTCAAAATTTTAACTCTTTAAATTTATAGATGCTTACAAATTGATAGAATATGCTATTTGAAAATAGAGTCTTTTGGAGGTATATTCTAAAATTATATAATAAGTGAAACTATATATTTTATTTCATTGTAACTATTTAACGATAGGATTAGACAAAACTCCCGATCCAAATCGAATCGAGCGGTTCTTCTTAACTTAAATATTCGAACGAATATCTGAATCGAAAATCAAAAAGTTTAGTTTGATTCTCAGTTCTATACCAAGAACCAAAGAACAAAATAAGAAGTCAGCCTTCCTAATTTTTTTTTCTTAAATAAGCTAAATTATTTTATTTTTTAAAATAAATTTGCTAACTAATTAGTCCAAAGGAAAAATATGATTTTTCCAATTTCTAATTTCCAACCAAGCTCAATTTAATTAAGACACCGTTTGATTCTCAGTTTTCCCAAAATTTATTTTTTTCTCTTTTCTTTTCAATGACACATTTTTTAATAAAATAATATTACACGCAAATTCAAAAAAATTCTTATTTTTTAACCACATATTCTTCATCAATCAATTATTCAAAATGCATTATTTTCTCAAAAATAGGAATCAAACGGAGCCTAAATTGACCTAAATCTCATATTCGACCGAGAAACGCAAAAGATATCATGGGATATGATTACGTTATTTTGTAAGAGTTGAGATTGAACATTTTATAGTTGAATTAACGTATCGTTGTTATAAATATAAAATAATTAATTATTGTATGAAATCCAATAATCGAATCGAATCGAACTCGAACTCGAACTCGAACAACTTCATAATTAAATTTGAATCGGACGATTCTACTTATTAAAATATCCGAAAAATCGTGTTACTTAAATGCCACCTAGTCATTGTTAGTTATCACTGTCGCTCCGTATTCTAATCCCCTTGCTTCACATACACTTGCCATACACTTCCGCAACGGAACTTGCTCATGTAGAGAGAATTGAAAAAGCTAGAGTGAGAAACACACAGGAAAGAAATTTACTGAAAATCTTCCGATTCACCAAGATTTCTATTTTTATAAGTGCCTAGCTTTTTTTTAAGCGAAATTATTTGTGGGTTTGAAGTTGTTTAAGTGGTTTTCTGTTTATCTTTTTGTGGGGTTTGATGATGGGAGATCTGGGTTGAAAAATGGTGTAAGCAAATGGCTAATTCAGAGGCTTCGATCGACGGATGCTCAAAATCCTTGATGCCGGAAAAAATGATTGGCGCCAGAAAGGGTAACTTGGACGATTTTATCTATAGTACTTAGTTTGAGCCCGGGCTCCTTTTTTTGGGTTTATTAATTATAAAAAAATTATATTTATGATTTTGTTTTTTGGTATTGGGTGATTTACAGTGGATGCTGAGGTAGCGCTGTACTCGGAGCTATGGAGGGCATGTGCTGGTCCTTTAGTTACTGTTCCTCGTGAACAAGAGCTCGTTTTCTATTTCCCTCAGGGTCACTTAGAAGAGGTTTTATTTATTTATTTTTTTAATTTTTGGTTCTATCTGCATGATAAATAATAATTCATTGATATGATTATTATTGGCTGCCCATTTAAGATTTATTTGGAGGTTTATTTCGAAGCGTATGGACTTATTTTGTGTTGTTCATTTATTAAGTTGCCTTATTTAGACTATGCTTATTAGTTGATGCGTTTTTTTTTTCTTTTAATGTTATTATACAGTTGAAGGCAGCGACTAGCCAAAGTTCGGACCAGCAGATGCCCGTGTATAATCTTCCATCGAAGATCCTTTGCCGAGTGGCTAATGTTCTGTTAAAGGTAATTTGCTTGTTTGATATTTGAACAGTTTGGTTGTTTTTATATCTATAGGCTTTTGTAATTTTTTGTTATTTTAAATATATTTTCTTAGATTGTTATTGTGTGTGTGTGTGTGTGTGTGTGTGTGTGTGAATAGGCTGAACCGGATACGGAAGAGGTGTTTGCGCAAGTAACCTTGATGCCTGAAACTAATGTAAGTTGAATCAGATCACTGATTTACGAGAACAATAAATTTATAATTTTGAATTGAATTTCCTTTGTACCTTTTTGATGGCTTGTTATTTCAGCAAGATGAGAATGCAGTGAAGAGGCAACTTTTGCCACCATCCCCACCTTGTTGTCGTGTGAATTCTTTTTGTAAGACGTTGACTGCCTCAGACACCAGCACTCATGGTGGATTCTCAGTCTTGAGACGGCATGCTGATGAGTGTCTACCCCGTCTGGTTTGGATTTCTTTTTTTTTTTTACCTCAATCTGTTGTCTTATGTGTGCGTGTCCATTTGTTGGGATTCAAAGTCTTAAAGGTCATTTGTTTCCTGTGACAGGACATGTCACGACAACCTCCAACCCAGGAGTTGGTGGCAAAAGATTTGCATGGCAACGAGTGGCGATTCAGACATATCTTTCGTGGTAGGCAATAAAGACTGAGACTTTTTCTTCATCACCTTAGCACTTGCTTGCAGTGTCATCGTTCACGTCTGCTCTAGCGGTTGAATGAAAATGAACCAAACAGTGAAATCTATTAATACAAATGATATAATTCATTGGAACTAGTAAAAAAGCCCGAGCCAAATTTGGCATTTAATTTTTCTAGGTGGAATGCTTTTAAATTGGTGTAGTTTGGGGTTATTTAATGGATATTTTTGTTCTGCTTTAATACAATTCTCTCAAAATGTTTTTTTGGCTATCCATTAAAGGATTTGGTAGGATTGTTGACCTGCAATTGCATTTCATTTACTAAATTCCAGGTCAACCACGGAGGCACCTCCTTCAGAGTGGTTGGAGCGCCTTTGTGAGTTCAAAAAGGCTTGTTGCAGGGGATGCCTTCATATTTCTAAGGTTAAGTGCAGTCTTAACGTCTCTGTCTATACTAACTTATTTTAATGCGTGACGAGTGTATTGTGGAATTTGTAGGGGTGAGAATGGGGAGCTTCGAGTAGGCGTCAGACGTGCCATGAGACGAGAAGGCAATGCCCCATCGTCAGTCATATCTAGTCACAGTATGCATCTTGGTGTGCTGGCAACAGCTTGGCATGCCATTCAGACTAAAACCATGTTTACAGTGTATTACAAGCCCAGGTATGTGATTTTAATTGTGTACTTGTGGTGTTTACTGCAGTCTGGCTGCCAAAATAAAACCGTTAACATTTCAAAGATTAATTTATAAGTTATGAGGATTCACAACGGGCTGTTGTCAACAACCAACAGAATGAAAGACCATTTACAGTTTTATAAGTTATGTAGGAAGCTGAACTTTATTGCTTCTTTTATATTTCTTTGTCTCTGGATGCGATTGAATTTTGCTGCAGTAAGCATGTGACTTTGCTTCTGTCACGTAAGTATCTGATGTATCTGTTTGTGATGTTGAGCCATAAAAGTATGCTTAGTATATAGAATAATACATTGATAAGGATTATATTGTGTGTTTTGCACTCTTCTAATTGATATTCTACTATAATATCTGTGGCAGAACGAGCCCAGCTGAGTATATTGTCCCGTATGATCAGTACATTGAGTCCCTGAAAAATAATTATGCCGTTGGAATGAGGTTTAAAATGAGATTTGAAGGTGAAGAAGCTCCAGAGCAAAGGTAGGCGGCAAGTTAGCACCCTGAAGAATAGACTGAACTGTTAGAAGTATTTGCAAAATAGTTATCTTCTGATTTCATGACGTTACGATTAAATGTTAATTCAAAAAGTTTTTAGGTTCACCGGAACTATAGTTGGTATTGAGGATTCTGATCCTGAAAGATGGCCAGAATCAAAATGGAGATGTCTGAAGGTAGTTGCTCCTGTATTTGATGAAGCATGTTCCCCCTTTTTAGATCTCATGCTGAAGTTGTATCTCTTAATCCTACATTAAGGTTCGATGGGATGAAACTTCCACCATTCCTCATCCTGAGAGGGTTTCACCCTGGGAAATAGAACCTGTTCTAACTGCTGCAGCTCTTAATCCGCTTCCAGTGTCCAGGCCAAAGAGGCCTCGATCAAACATCTTGCCCTCATCTCCAGACTCTTTTGTGCATACAAGGGAAGGTGTTTTTCGATCCAACCGAGTTTTCTTTTGGTAATTTTTTTTTAATATATATATCCAGCTTACTCATAAATGTTCCATATATTCTTCGCAATGTAGCTTCATCTAAGATATCAGTGAACTCTTCAGCGGCCAGTGGTTTTCCTAGAGTCTTGCAAGATCAAGAGTTTTCCACCTTGAGAGGCACTTTTGTGGATAGCTATGAGTCGGACTCTTCTAAAAAACCAATGATATGGCGACCTTCATTAGATGATCAGAAGGTTGATGTTGTTTCCATGACAAGAAACTATGGATCAGATAAAAGGTTTCCTCTAGGAAGGCAAGAGTCATCATTCACGGATCTCTTATCAGGTTTCGGGACACAAATCAATTCCTCCCATGACTTGTATGTGCCTTCTGGTGATCAAGCAGGACCTATCACAAAGCATCGAATACAAGAGCGTGAAGAGAAATTCAAATCAATTGGAAACACGAGAGCTATTAATCCTTCTGGTCTGTCACTTAATTTGATGGATTCTAGTATGAAAACTCACGGACAAGTTGCTGACACATGCTATCAGATGCAAGGGGATATGAGATATGGCGGTTTCAGACCGTATACGATGATTCCTGATCACAGAGCTGAAAAATTGCCTGGTAATTGGTTGCTGCAACCACCAATTTCTCCTAATCTCCAAATGCCGCCTTCTATGTCTAGAGAGCTGGTGCCGAAGTCTGCATTTCAAAAACAGCACAATGACGTGAAACTTAAAGAAGGGAACTGCAAGCTCTTTGGTATTTCCCTCATAAGTAGCTCCATTCCAATGGAGCCTGCATTGCCACACAGAATTGCGTCTATTGAGCCAGCAGATCGCATGCATCTTGGGGTGAACTCTCATAAATCCACTGCACTTGAATCTAATCAAAGATATGATCAATTGAAGGGCTCAAAATTGGGGGATAATCAAGTTGCCAGTAGTGAGCAGGAGAAACAATGTCAAACCTGTGTTCCTGTTTCCAGCAACAGGGAAGTCAAAGGTCATTCTGGTTCAACAAGGAGTTGCACCAAGGTTTTGATTTGGATTTCCATATTCCTTTTCACTGATACTTTTATTCACTTCTTCTAATATAAAATGGCATTGTTATCTCTATTATTTCCATTTCAGGTTCATAAGCAGGGTATCGCCCTTGGTAGATCCGTGGATCTCGCCAATTTCAACAACTATGACGAATTGATTGCTGCATTAGATTATCTCTTCGAATGTAATGGTGAACTGAATTATCGGAATAAGAATTGGCTTCTGGTGTATACTGATGATGAGGACGATATGATGCTTGTTGGAGATGACCCATGGGAGTAAGATATCTTTCTTGCTTCTCTCTAACTTGTTCTGAAAGTTCAGATTAATTTCGTTCATGAAAACTCATTAATATTGCCTTGATTTTGACTGTTGCATATGTATCTCTCGATAAAATAGTGAATTCTGTGGCATGGTTCGGAAGATCTTAATTTGTACAAAAGAGGAGGTCCAGCGCATGAACCCTGGGGCCTTTAATTCAGGAGGAGTGGATTATTCATCAGTTGCGGAAGGTTTGGATGCCAATGAAACGAAGGATCTAGAATGTCCTTCAACATCAAGCCCAGAGGATTGCTAAGTTGTCCTCCGTTATCTAGGTAGTTGTTTTCTATTTTCAACTTTATTAGAGCTATAAGAAAACAAATACTCATACAACTGCTAGTTTATTCTCTCACCTGCTCCTGTAGTACCCCTTCATTTAAATTTTTTTTTGGGAGTGTGATAAATGTGTGCATATATGTTTGGGAAGGGTTTGGGGTCATTTTGGAGAATTGGAGTTAAAATGGGAAAATTGGATACTGATTCTCTTTTGATGTCTTTCATTTTTCTTTTGTGGAATGGATTTTCTCTCCTGTAGTTTGGTGGATGATTACATTAAATTGTCATGAAATTGAATGTTATTGGAGGATCTATAATGGCGGCTAATAACTGTCCTGCCGCTAAGCAGGTATATACAAATGCATGAAGTAGATGAGACTTTATCCATCAGTTGTTGAATTTTGGGAAGATCAGACAGCAGATGCTTATGTAGTCGTTCCTTCAACCTCTCGATGGCTGGACTCTATGACTATGGTTGAGGATTTTCAGTATCTGCGGTTTATAAACCCGTCTCAAGGCCAACATATTTCATTGTATCGTTTATGATGAAATGCTTACTGTATTACTGGCAAGGCGTAGATGCCATATTTTGCTGTCAACCATTCAACCTTGTACATATCCACTTCTTTTATTTTGCGAGTATCGATGTAAGTAAGAGGTACATACCCGCAGTTTTCTGTATTATTGAATCAAGTACGAGAGCATAATATATATAGTATCATCATTATTTTTTCTTCTAGATATGGAGAGAATGGTTCCCATATTTGAAGTTCCTGTGCAAATCGGTTTTCTAGCTGCCATGGGAGAGAGTGGTTTGAAAGGCAATGTATTCTGTTTGGTCATTCTGGAATTTGTTAGTATTTTCAAGTTGTAAATGGCCCTTTTTTAAAAGATTTTTGCGCCTGATCTTCAAGGGAGCTGGAAATGGTTACTCTTTTGCTTTTTTCCGTCATCCCAACTCCGTCGGTTCTACATCCCAAATTGACTGTTGTTTTTCTTATTTTAGTTTTATGTTTTTTAATTTAAAAAAAAAAATGTAAATGCAATGGAAAATGTGAATATGACCCATGTGCAAGACATGAGGTTCTAATTGTTTAAAAAAAATCTGACGATTTTGATGTACTGGGAATGACGTGTACCGAAATTGAGAGTTTTGAGAATCTGCGTACCAGGAAAAAAAATTGACTGAGGACCTAAGTGCTATTTTATGAAGTTTTGTATCAGTAGTAATTTACCTTGAAGAGAATGGTTAACGCAAAATGTCTCAATAGTTAATCTTTAGAGTAATGTTATGTAGTCTCACTGAGATTGCAATTTCAATCTAGATAACGTTAGATGATATATTAAATAAAAAGTGAAATTAAATAATTTAATTTCATTTATAATTTAATGTCATATTAATGCAATCTAAATTGAGGTTGTTATATCGGTGGAGCTAAATAGCATTACTATAATCTTTATTGTGTAAATTATTCTTATTGTTTCAAAAATTTGGATTATTAGATTGATCTTTCTTTCTTTGTGCAAAACGTTTTTGCTGTCCATTTCCCTCATTAAAGTTATGTAAAACGATAAATTAACCTTTTTCTATCGAATAAAAAAAGGGGAAAAAAAAAAGAAAGAAAGAAAGGAACAAATAATTGCAATTAGAGTTCCATTTTTTAGAATAATTCTAGGCGTACAGGCAGGCTTTACAGAATTTCAAAAAAATCAACGACATGGCAAAAAAAAAAAAAAAAGCTAACGTGCTATACATATGAGTCTGTTTGGCCTCCTTTTTTTTTTTTTTCTCATTCTCATTTTTTTTTTTTTTTTCATTTTAATCACACATTTTTTAAATAAAATAATATTACATACAAATCTAAAACTTTTCATCATTTTTTCACCACACTTTCTTCCATCAATCACTATTCCAAAAATTCTATTCTCATTAAAATTAACATCAAACATACTCAGAATGAAGATTCACAGAATGACGTGACATGTGCCTCTATTTAAAAAAAAAAAAAAAAAATTACGGAAAGGAAAAAGGACAAAAGCATAAGACAAGTGCATGTAATTTCCAACTTCTTCATTTGGAACCCTAAAATCGCTGCTATGAAATCCACCTTCGGCTACACAATCTCCAACCCTAAAGTGGCAGGCTATCTTGCTTCCCCTTTTCCTCAATTCGGAGCCTTGGAAACCATCTCCACCTCCGGAGAAGACGTCTGTCCACAATAGCAACACTCGTCTCAATTCCGGCCATCGCATTAGTCCACTTTGGTTATTGTGCTGTAAATCTATTGCATTTCCATCTAATTATTGTGCTGTTATTGGTTTTCGTTTTGTTGAATGTTACCATTTACTTGGTCGTAGCACTCAAATTTATAGAAGATGTGAATGAAGATCATTTTGTACAGTCCGATAATGAGATAGTTTCAGACAATATCAACACTGAACAAAGAAACGTTAGGAGACGAGTGCGACAATCGTGGACTGATGCGATGGCCGGACGTTGGGATGAGTGTGACTATTGTGGACAGACGTTTTCTTCGGAGGTGGAGACGATTTCCAAGGTTCCGAATTGAGAAAAGAGGAAGCAAGACAGCCTGCCACTTTGGGGTTGGAGATCGTGCGACCGGAGGTAGATTTCACAGCGGCAATTTTATATGGGTGTATTCAATTGAGACTTTTAATGACTTTTTGAGATTTAAAAAGTTTAGGTGTATTCAATGTAAATTTTTTAAACTCTCTAAAAGTTATGTTGTATTAAATTGAGACTTTTATAGACTTTTAAAAAGTTTCTGAAAGTCACGGCGTATTCAATTAATTTTTTTTTAGAAGTTTAGGGGTATTAAAATTTTAATGACTTCTGGAAACTTTTATAAAAGTCTCTGGAGTACTAATTTTTAAGTGGAAAGTATTCGTATAAAATCTCAAAATTTGTGTCTCATTAATCACGAGATTTTGGGAGATTTTTACAATTTTTTTTTTTAATATTTATTTCCTTTTTCTTTCTACAAACATTAGATGTATTATTAAAATTTATTTTTTTATTGATTCTCTTTCTTTCTTCCTTCCTTCCTCTCTCTTATCGTTTATCTCTATTTTCTATGAAAATAAATAAATTGGATTCTTGTAACCTTTTTTCATTCATTTTTTTTTTGTGAAAAATATCGATTTTTTATTAAATTATAAAATTTTATATGACAAATTTATAATTAAATGTAAATATATTGATTGTTATTTATTTTTAAAAGTATATTATATTAATAATATTGAATATTAAATTTCTTTTTTTATCATATATATGTATACTTTTGATCTTAAAATTTTATTCTTTTAAAAATATTTTTTAATTATGCGAGGAAGGGAAGTATAAAAAAAATTGTGGGAACTATAATTTCATATGTGATAGTTTCACATTATTGCACCGGATTCACGTAAATTCTATTTCAAATGAAAGTCTTTAAAAAGTCTTTTGAATTCTACAAAAGTTTTAAAATGAAAATTTACAGATGAAAGACTTTTACTAATTTTATGCAAATTTATGAAAAATTCACAAAAGTCATCACTTAAAAAAATTCATCAAAATTTTCAAAAATCTCAATTAAATACATGCACTTGTCTTTTGCTTTTGTTCCTTTTCCCTTCCACTACTACTAGTCTACTACTACTATTATTATTATTATTATTATTATTATTATTATTTAAATAGAGGTACATGTCACGCCATTCTGCAGGACTTCTATGAAGCTTCCTTTTGTACGTATAGCAGTTCGTTTTTTTTAAGGATATGAACGGCTTTCACTTAAAATAAAAAAGATTAATCTATATGTACAAAATATATTACTTACTACTCACACGATGTTCGAATTTTACGTGAATAAAATAATTCGATAATTTAGTCCACATTTTTTATTTTTGATAGTAAATAAATAATGTAGTAAATGAACGTCAGAACCGACAGAACGTCAATCACTATCCAAATAAAAAACGTTTTATAAAAGGAGAATAATTTGTGATTTTTCGGGACATTTAGCAAAAGGAAAAGCAGCAAACCAGTCCATTTTCATCCACATCCATCTCTATACTTTCTTCGACGTCACTCTCTCCCCTCTAAAATCCGGCCGTCCGTTTTACTTCTCTCTTTTCCATATTCAGAGACCTTTATAATAATTGTCTCATTCTACTTTCTGTGAATCTATTTCATTCAGGTAAAGTATATGTTCTAATGTTGACCTAATTTATATTTCATTTATTGAAATTAATTAGTTCCTGTTGATATCTTTGATTTCTGGGTTCATTTGAGGCTAATTGAAGGGTCCTCCCCCCCCCCCCCCCCCCCCCCCGGTTTTCTTCTCGTAACAGGGCGGTTTTTGTTTTAAAAATCTGATCTTTGGCTTTACCGATTAAAGTTTGTAATGTTGAGTTGATTTTTCTTTCCGAATTAATTTGTTAATTAAAACAATCTTGCTTGATGTATATCATGGTGGACATCATCTTATGTGGCAATAAACCATTGGACAGTTTAAAATTTGTACAATTTTTTCATCTAATCAATTGTTGACAATACTTGTAATATCAACAATAATGTACAAATGGCTTTGTCCTAATTAAAAATATGTTATTAATAATAGTGATGAAATGAAATGTTAGCTTACTATTGTTATTTCTCTATGTTTGATTTTATATTATTTGAGTTTACTAATTGAAAGAGCTAATATGTGTTTTTTATGTGCATTTATCAATATGATTTGTTATTACATTAATTAACTGTGCTTTCATTTGACTTATTTTTCTGTATATATATATATATATATATATATATATATTTTTTTTTTTTTTTTTATGATTGTGGATGTCCGGACTAGTTTACGCGCATTTCGACTAATCCCACGGGTCTCTGAAGTACAGCCAGATATACTTGAACTGATAATCATTGGGGAGCAAACCCAATGCCTGACTAATTGAGCTATCCCTCATGATTTTTTTCTGTATTTTTACCCCAAGTATATTCTTTTCTTGCTTTCTCTGGGTGGTAAATGTCATAGATTTATTTGCCTGTTAAATGATGAGTTCTATGATAATAATATAAGCTAAAGTGTTCTCTGAAATCCACTGTATTTTTATTTATTTGTTATTTTTTTGTGTGTTTGTTTGCGGACTTATTAATCTGCTTTGCGTGTATGGTACCATCGAATTTGACTAACTAGAGTTCATATAGTTCAATTCTATGCAACTCGGCTGTGCATGAATTTGGCTACTTCAAGCAAAAAAAAAAAAAAAAAAAAAAAAAAAAAAAAAAAATATTGTCTCGTGTAGCGTTGTAGTTTCTAGAAGCCCATCTGTATCATACCCTTTTTGGAGGTTCAAATTTTCCATGAACAATTATGTTTTCATTCGGTTTTTGATTTCTGATTGTATCCCTCAACTAAAGAAGTTTATTCGTTGGTTTGAGATTATCGAATTACAAGTTGAATAATTCGTAATTGCATTAGCTTAGTGGTGAGCATGCAATCCCTTGAGCCAGCTCCCATGATTTAAGATGATTTGTTAGATTATGTTTTTAAGAAATTTTTGTTTTTTGTATATTCAGATCTCTGTATAAAATTTTAGAGGCCTTTCTGCTCTATTTTAGCCTTCAGTTGCATTAACTTTACGTGTGTGTTGCATTGACTTTCTTGTGTTCTCCTGGAGCATTTCAATGTGGTCTTTGCCTCCAAAACTGGAACTCTGGGTAATTAGGTAGCTGTGGATGTGCATGGATCCTTCCATTTCCAAACACCCATTAATTGACCTTTTTTGTTTCTTCTAGAAAACAACATTATAATTTTAGGATGTTTATAGGTTATAGAGTGAACAGTGCATTTTCCTTGAAGATGGGATTCATTTTCTTGTTATGGTGTACTCTATGTAACATTGACGTGCTTCTGTTCAAGCTCCTCACACAAGAAGAAATTTTAGTAGATTATGCTTCCTATTATATGTTGCCATCACATAGGAGCTTCAAGTAGAATTATTTAGTGCTCACAACTTTATTATGGTCTTCTGATTTCAATCTTAGCTGGCTAATTGTCATTTCATATATGCAGATCCCCTTAACGCGATCATGGTGAGCGCTTTACCGCAGTTGACTAATAACCTTAATATAGTTGCTGTTGAAAGGAATGGACAGTTCAAGGGATCTGGGAGCACAAAAAGAATGGTTACAATGCTGTGTAGTTTACAAACAATGCCTCTAAGGATCAGGAATTTCTCAGGATTGCGAGGATCTAATGCCTTAGATATGATGCTGGGGCAAACTGGCCAGACACTCCAATTGAAGGTAGCTGGTGTCACCTCTGTCGCACGACAAAGAAAATGCAGAATTGCACCACGAGCGATGTTTGAGCGCTTTACAGAGAAGGCAATAAAAGTTATTATGCTTGCACAAGAGGAGGCAAGACGGCTTGGTCATAATTTTGTGGGAACGGAGCAGATTCTGTTGGGACTTATTGGTGAGGGCACTGGCATTGCTGCTAAGGTTCTCAAATCCATGGGAATTAATTTGAAAGATGCCCGTGTGGAGGTGGAGAAAATAATTGGAAGGGGGAGTGGATTCGTGGCTGTGGAGATACCTTTTACTCCTCGTGCAAAGCGTGTTTTAGAACTCTCGCTAGAGGAAGCTCGCCAGCTAGGTAACCTTTTTGTCGTTTCTTTTAGTGTGTGCTAGTTTCTTAAGAGTGTTGTTGCCCTGAGGCAACGGTTCCTGTTACGCATGTTAGGCTCTTACTTCTTCAACTTCTAAAACAAAATTTTGCTGCTCCAATTTTATTTCATTCTTCTTGGGGTAGCATATAAATAAAGATTCTATTTATATGTTGGCTTTACTTTTAGCCTCAGGAAAGAAGATTATTTGTGTGGTTTTGAGGAATTTTTTTTTGATCTGTAATTTGATGTTAAATTTATTTTCTTTTGATATAGGTCATAATTACATTGGATCGGAGCATTTGCTGCTGGGATTGCTTCGTGAGGGCGAAGGTGTGGCAGCTCGTGTTCTCGAGAATTTAGGTGCTGACCCAAGTAATATTCGTACTCAGGCAAGAATTGCTACTTCTCTTTGCTTTACGTCTACTAATTTTGTGATTCCCTTAAAACTAACTGTACGTTGATTCCTTTGGGTGATTAGGTTATTAGAATGGTGGGCGAGAGTGCAGAAGCTGTTGGTGCTGGTGTTGGAGGTGGAAGCTCAGGCAACAAGATGCCTACACTGGAGGAGTATGGCACTAATTTAACCAAGCTAGCTGAGGAGGTAATTTTCTGTATTTCTCGACGTCTGCACGTATTAATTTTTCATAGAGAGCTAACAGGTGCTTGATATCTTGGTTTTTTAGGGTAAATTGGACCCTGTTGTTGGAAGGCAGCAGCAAATTGAACGTGTCACTCAGATTCTGGGGCGGCGTACAAAAAATAACCCCTGCCTTATTGGAGAACCTGGTGTTGGGAAGACAGCTATTGCGGAGGGCCTTGCTCAGAGAATTGCCAGTGGGGATGTTCCCGAGACAATTGAGGGGAAAAAGGTGAGATACTACATGAAGGCTTGAATTGAAATAGGCAGGTTGGTTAGGTGGTACCCTAAGGTTGTGTTTAGGACTCTGGATAAGGTTGTATAAGGAATTTAATAAAAAATTAGAATAGATAGTACTGGATTGATGGTATTATGGTGGAGAATATATTCTGATTTTTTAGTTAAAAAAATAAATGCTAACCATATAACATAATGCGGATGGTGGAGTTGGGTTTAGGCCAGATAAGATAACATAATGTAAATGATATTCTTGTGAATGAAAATCAAAGAATATTATCCACCTTAATCCAATATAATACCATCTACCTACTATACTCTTTTCTAATTTTATACTAAATTTTCCATACTATCTAATCCGGTATGCCAAATGCAACCTAAATTCCTGTGAGTACGAGTATGAGTTGGATGGCTTTTTTAAAGGGCCCCTTTTGGTAATGCCTAGATGAATTTGAAGAGTTCAGTTCTTCTTTTCCCACTTTGTAGTGGATCTTGGAGATCTACTAAGAATTTTGAAGAAGATTTCCTAAAGAAGTGCAAAACAACTCCCTACACATGCATTATTGCTAAGTTGTCTTTTCTTTGGTGTTTTCGGTTGTACGAGGATTTGTATGAATTTTATAAATTATTAGTGTTATGGATTCAGAACAAAATGTAGAGAATGTTAAGCCAAGTTGGTACCATGATACCGATATCCACCCTCCCTTCCCCTTTCGTTCTTTCAGTTTTTATATTTTGTTTAATGGAATATGGATAGGTACTAATTTAATGAGTTTTTATTAAATACTGAAAGCCTACAGTATTTATGTGACGATAGTAAAAGTTCCCTTATGCATCCTTTCAGGTTATAACCCTTGATATGGGCCTTCTTGTTGCTGGGACAAAGTATCGTGGTGAATTCGAGGAAAGACTGAAGAAACTGATGGAGGAAATTAAACAGAGTGATGAAATTATACTTTTTATCGATGAAGTGCACACATTGATTGGAGCAGGAGCAGCAGAGGGGGCGATTGATGCTGCAAACATCTTGAAACCTGCACTCGCTCGGGGTGAATTACAGGTTAGGAGATCCCAAATTGAACCATCAAATCTTCCATATATAGCGTACAGATGCATTTGTTGATGTTCATCATTCATCACATTCTTAAAAATGTGAATTACTCTGCCCTGTGGACATTTTGAAAATGATACAACAATTTCTCTAGTTTAATTATTTTTTGGAATCTCATCTTCCTTTGTGTTCCACACTTCATTGCCCTTCTCACCCAACGTTATAAATTTGTTTTGGTTTGGAAAAAGAACCATTAGTGTTGAGTTTGATTCTGATTTTATGATTTGATTCATCCATTATTTTTACTTTGATCTTGAAGGGTCTAAAACGTAGTTGCACAGTACTTTATCCTTCCTTGAAAATTCAGTCTTCCCTAACATTCCATGGATGACTTATTTTAGAGCAGATGCTCAAGTTGTGTGTACACTTGTCACTGAATTATGTTAGTGATGTTTGAGCTATGGGTAAATTGCACATATTGTCCCGAACATTTTGTCACGTTTTTTACTTATATTCTCAACCTCTTTTTCTTGGCATTTAACTCTCTAGCCTTCTTTGTTAGTATCAATTTTGTCCTTCTTCACAGTTTCCGTCCAAAAGACCTGTTAAAATTGTCGAAAAGACAAGTTTGCTCTCTAAGTTCAAAAATGCAAAAAAATATAAAAACCAAAAAGAAAAAAAAAAAAGCAAGGGATCTTCAATGGAATGATTCACAATCCTTTGAACCCCCAACCCCCCCCCCCCCCCCCCCCCCCCCCCACTCCTGCCATCTCTCGCACCACCCAAAGGTCCCAAACTGCCACCTCAGCTTCCAGCCTTGCTCGCTTCTCGTCCACCCTGGAATAAGCCCATCTCTTCACACAACTTCTTGGAAGTCCCCCATGATGTAGACGAGACTTGATACTCCAATTATTGTCAAAGTCCAGATTTCCTTGAGGAAATGTCCGGAAAAAACCTTGAAGTCGGAAGCAATAGATGTAATAAAATCTGATAATTTTCTTGGAACAATTTCTTTTCCTCTTCACAGTTACTGAGACTTTTTTAAACTGAACGATTGCTAGATTATTGAAATGGCACTTGGAATTCCTAGACTCGACTAAATGCATATTAATTTTAATCTGGGAAAACAAACAGCATTTCTTGACTTTGCAGTTTTTAAACATAATTAAAGCTCAACAAAAACTTGCTTAAAATCAAACGATGACTTATTTTCTCCTTTTCTTAAATTTATTCTGCATTGTGCACCCCAGCAGCTCTCCCTGCCCTTCACCTGTCGGCCTTCTTCTGTACCCCTCCCCTACCTCCGATTGACGCCTTACCCTCCTTGAAATTCAGTTGCACCATCCCCACCTCGACTCAGCCCACCTGCTTAGTCCTCAACTCCATCCCTGTAACTCTCAAAGTCTATCACTCTCTCACTTTGTCTGCATCTGCTCCTGCTCCTATTAATTCATTTTGGGAGTCGTAATTATGTGTAGTTGACTATTCATTTGTTCCCTTTTTAAAAAGAAACAAGAATCAATTAGAATAGAATAAACTGGAAATTCTGGCATAAAGCAGTTTGCAAATGATACGCTTAGTTTTGCATTGAGGCGGACTGAGATAGAAGGAGGGGTGAGGAGTGGTAGGTGGGTGGATGGAGGAGATTATAATTTTACATTTTTAGTATTCATTTCTTGTTTATGGAAACTTGATGTCAAATTTGTCTTTAGTCAAAATTTAAAGCCTCTTTTGGGTGCAAACAGTGAAAAAAGACAAATGCATTTAAAAACAAGAAGGTTGAGGAGTTAAGTGCCAAGTAAAAAGGATGACTACAAAAGTGCAAAGGCTGTCAAAATTTGGAGATTGCCATGCAAATTACCTTTTACATATTTGGATAAAAATATCCATAATTGGCAGTTTTTCTTGGTAGGGTTCTAGAAATATCTTTCTTTATGTATTTACTTTCTGCAAAGGGTTGCTCGAGTGCATTCAGCCTTGACTTAGTGGCTGAGTGGCGCTACTGAATGACTTTTAGTGACTCAAATTTTGGTGTACTTCCTGTACTATCAAGTTTAATGTGAGTGCTGCATGTCTACTCCTATCCGTTATTGGTCTCTATGTTTGTTTATGTTTTTTATCATGCTGATATCTGCACCAATCAGTGTATTGGGGCTACTACACTGGACGAATACAGAAAGCACATTGAGAAGGATCCAGCATTAGAAAGACGGTTCCAGCCTGTTAAGGTCCCAGAACCTACCGTGGATGAAACCATACAGATTTTAAAAGGGTTACGCGAACGATATGAAATCCATCACAAGCTTCGTTACACTGATGAAGCTTTAGTTTCTGCAGCTCAGCTGTCATACCAGTATATCAGGTAGTACTTTTTTGGAGGAAAAAAAATTATATATTGCCATCTGTAATGTAGTGTTTACCTGTTGCCATAAACAGTGTGTAGACTTATTATGACGTTGAATGGGATGGAAGGATTCAAAACATCTGAACAACGGTGCTTCTAACCCCCCAATCAGTTTACTATGAAGTTTTGTCATCTTTCAGAAACTTTGATGCTATCATGCTGCATGTAATCTTGAAGTATATGCGTATGTTGTTTCATATCCTGTCACAGGTGTATTATGAATATTTGAAAAAAAATGCGACATTCATTAGTTGTCTCAAGGGGTATACCATGACTAATGATGAAATTTTCCATTTAGCATCTTCAAGATGTATGCTAATATCTTCATGTTAGCTTGTCTGCTGATCCTAGCAATAGTCACATATGTACACCATAGTCAGGCATTGCTGGTAAATCGTCAGCTTATCTCTGAGTATTCTCTTTGTATATTTCAGTGACCGCTTTCTGCCAGATAAAGCCATTGACTTGGTTGACGAAGCTGGTTCCCGGGTTCGACTTCGTCACGCTCAGGTATGGATTTTTTTGGTGCTATTTTCCTTATCCTAACCAATCTATAGTGATGCTTGTATCTTTTGCAGCTTCCCGAGGAAGCTAGGGAGGTAGAAAAAGAACTCAGGCAGATCACGAAGGAGAAGAATGAAGCAGTCAGAAGTCAAGATTTTGAAAAGGTGTAGTATAACCTTGTAATATATATATACACCTTTTTGTCGTCCAATAAAAGTAAGATAGGATACTGAAGTTTTCTTTCACGTTTCAATTATGATGCTAATTCTTAAGCTGTTTAAGCGCTGATTATAATGCTCAGCAGGATTTCCTAGCACCAGTTTTATCAGATGAAAGCTTATGATACTTTAATCAATGTACAGGCTGGGGAGTTACGTGACAGGGAAATGGATCTTAAGGCCCAGATATCTGCTCTTATAGACAAAAACAAAGAAATGACCAAGGCGGAGAGTGAGGCAGGGGATGGAGGTCCTGTTGTGACAGAAGTTGACATTCAGCACATTGTTTCTTCTTGGACGGGAATACCTGTTGAGAAAGTGTCTACTGATGAATCTGATCGCCTTCTCAAGATGGAGGAGACACTCCACACACGGGTCATTGGCCAGGATGAAGCTGTAAAAGCCATCAGTCGCGCCATTCGTCGTGCCCGTGTTGGTCTTAAAAACCCCAACCGGCCTATTGCAAGCTTTATCTTTTCCGGGCCAACTGGTGTTGGAAAGTCGGAACTGGCTAAAGCATTAGCAGCCTACTACTTTGGTTCTGAAGAAGCCATGATCCGACTTGATATGAGTGAGTTCATGGAGAGACACACTGTTTCGAAACTTATTGGCTCACCTCCTGGTTACGTTGGTTACACCGAAGGTGGACAGCTAACTGAGGCTGTTCGACGCCGTCCTTATACTGTTGTACTTTTTGATGAAATAGAAAAAGCTCATCCAGACGTGTTCAATATGATGCTTCAAATTCTTGAAGATGGAAGGTTAACTGATAGCAAAGGTAGAACAGTAGACTTCAAGAACACCCTTTTAATCATGACATCAAATGTTGGAAGTAGTGTAATCGAGAAGGGAGGTCGTCGTATTGGTTTTGATCTAGACTATGATGAGAAGGATAGCAGTTACAACCGTATCAAGAGCCTGGTGACAGAGGAGCTGAAACAATATTTCAGGCCAGAATTTTTAAATAGATTGGATGAGATGATTGTATTCCGGCAGCTCACCAAGCTGGAGGTGAAGGAGATTGCTGATATAATGTTGAAGGAGGTATTCGTGAGACTCAAAAGCAAGGATATTGAACTTCAGGTGACCGAGAGATTTAGGGATAGGGTCGTTGAGGAAGGATACAACCCAAGCTATGGAGCAAGACCACTAAGACGAGCTATTATGAGACTTTTGGAGGACAGCATGGCAGAGAAGATGCTTGCACGTGAAATCAAAGAAGGTGATTCGGTTATCGTTGATGTTGACTCTGATGGCAACGTGATTGTTCTCAACGGAAGCAGTGGTGCTCCTTCCGAGCCATCTCCTGAGCCTGTCGCCGTCTAGATTGAGCTCTCATTTGGCCGTAGCATGTTCTTTGTTTGTCCTGCTGCTTTTCATTTGAATTGGGCAAGAGACTATGAAGTGACTAATTGGCAGTCGACTCCAAATTCAGTTGATAAATCTATGTTCAACTACGAAGTCCCAAGGCTCGAATGACACTAATTAAATCTATGCACGTCTCAGGTCTCTAGAAATTTAGTTACTGATTCGAGAAATTTAATGATAAAGGTGTTGAATTTGAACACTCAAAATAGTATTTTATTAATGAAATAAACTTACAAATTTGGACTCACCAATGTCATTTGCACGGTTTTGGACTCCACTGACCCTCTCTTTCACGGAAAATTCTATTTGTACTTAATTTTTTTTACTGAATTGACAAGTGACGTTCCCGTATTGGGGGGCCCTCCTCCTAATACGGGGATGTCATTTGTCAATTCGGTAATCCTTTACGTAAATAATTAGGTGCTACAGTCGCCCCCCTAATAGGGGGTCGTCACTTGTCAATTCGGTAATCCTTTAGGTAAATAATTAGGTACATGGAGCATAACCCTTCACTCTTTCACACTTTTTCTCACGGCACTTCCCTCTTTTTTTATTTTTTATTATAAACTTCTCTCTACACTATTCTACTTTTTCTTTGATGAAATGATAGTGTACTTTGATGTGGTTAGTTTTTGCATGACACATTGGATTTTCTGCTATACGAATAGCTGATTGATTATCGTAGTATAAATCCATTGCATAGCTTACTAGTTGATATAGATCTTTCATCAACTGTATTAGCCATGTACTTTCTTGAGCTGCTATTGCTACTGTTCTATATTCCGCCTCTGACAAAGATACTATTGGTTGTCTCTTGCTGCACCATGATACTGCAGCTGACCAAAGATTGAATACGTAACTAGTTGTCGATCTTCTTGTGTCTTGACATCCAACATAGTCTGCATCGCAATGGCCAACTACCTTGCAATCTTTGTTTTCTTGTAAAAAAATTTCATAATCAATTGTTCATTTTACGTACCTTAGGATCCATCTCACCACTTCAATGTGTGGCTTATTTGGCTTTTCTATAAACCGGCTTGCTATGCCTACTGCATATGCAATAACAGGCCGTGTTAGCGTCAAGTAGATTAAGCTTCCAACTAATCGTCGATACATGGTTGCATTCTACAGATCATTGTCTTCATTTGCACATAGCTTGGAGTTATTCTCGATTGGTGTCGATATTGGTTTTCAATTGATCATTTCAAACTTCTGTAAGAGATCTCTGGCATATTTGTGTTGATACAAGAATAATCCTTCATTCGTTCTTTCCATCTCGTGTCCCAAAAAATGATTTAGCTCTCCAAACTCTTTTATTTGGAATCTCACTAATAAATTCTTTATGGTTTGTTGGATTTCATTTTCATCATCTCTAGTGTTGATAAAATCATCCACATATACTAGCATTATTGTTAATTTTCCAATTTTGTTTTGACGAATAGGCTGGAGTCAGCAGTAGCCAATTTGAACCAAGAATTCGGCTATCTTTCTATACCATGCTTGTGGTGCATGCTTTAACCCATAGAGAGATTTCTTTAGCTTGCAAACATATCTTGATTTTTCTTTATTCTTGAATCCCTTTGGTTGCTCCATGTATATGTCTTGATTAAGTTTTTCATGGAAAAATGCATTTTTCACATCCATTAGCTATAACTTTCAGGACTTGCTTGCTGCTAAAGCTATAAGTACTCTTACTGTAGTAATCTTTGTCACTGGACTAAACGTCTCATCATAATCCGGGCCATATTGTTGAGAAAATTCACGAGCTACTAGCCGAGCTTTGTATTTTTCAATTGATCCATCTGAACGTTTCTTTACTTTGAATACTCACTTGCAGGATATATGTTTTACTCCATTAGGTATTGACATCAAATGCCAAGTCTCATTTTGCCTTAGAGCCATGAACTCTTCTTCCATTACCTTTCTTCATTCTTTGTGTTGGATCGCTTCTTCAAAGGTTTTGGGCTCTTTGACACTATCATCTTCTTCTACTGCTACATCAACATACTTGGGGTTTGGTTTTCTCTATCTAGTTGATTTTCTCAATTGTGGCTGTGGCTTACCTCAACATTCTCTTGTTGACTCGGCCTTTTCTCTTCTGGTGTTGTTTGATGTACACCTGTCTGCCAAGGACTTTGTATTGCACTAGTAGACTCATTCTCATCACATGATTCTTGTACATCTTTTGTTATTTCAGGACTTCGTTGTGCTTCTGTGATATCTTCTGGCAAATTTTCATCTATTTCTTTTGAATCTGGTAGCTCTATTTTTTGAGGTGTCCACCATGAAGATGCTTCATCAAACACCATGTTCCTTGATGTATAACAACAATAAATTGTAGGATCGCAGCATCTCCATCCTTTTCTTTGACTGTCATATCCCACAAATATACATCTGATTGTCTTCTTATCAAACTTGCTTCTCAAGTGATCAGACACAAACACATAACAAATGCAACCAAAGACACAAAAGTGACTTACTGTTTGTTTCATTTTCCACAATTTCTCAAATGGTGAAGAGAACCCCATCTTTGGTTATGGTAGCTTGTTGGTCACATGTGCTGTTGTCCTCATACACTCAGCCTAAAACCTTCCTGGCACATTCTTTGCGTGTAACATGCTTCGACATGTTTCTGCAAGATGTCGATTCTTTCTTTTTACCACACCATTTTGTTGTGGCGTGTTTGGACATGTCAGTTGATGGTGTATCTAAAGTTTTCTTAAGTATTGAGAGAATTTTCTCGATGTGTACTCACCTCTATTATCCGTGCGTAAGCACCAAATCTTTTGTTTGACTTCTCTTTCTATTTTGTTTTTAAACTCTTTACACTTTATAAATGTCTTAGATTTTTCTTTTATAAAGAAAACCCAAACATACCTTAAAAAGTCGTGGATAAATGTCACCATGTAGCGCATACCTCAATTTGATGGTTGTTTGAAAGGTCCAAACACATCAAAGTGTATCATCTCCAGTGGATTCTTTGCTCTATAACTTGACTCTTGATATGATAATTGATGTGCTTTATCGTATTGACAACCATAACATATCATGTCATCTCTAATCTCGAGTTGAGGGAGACCTTTGAGCATCGACTTCTTCATCCTTACCTTCACTTGTGATAACTCACATGTCCTAGTCTTGCATGCCATAATATATGCTGTCTCATTCTTTCAAGTTTTATCTAAGTATGTAGACTCTGCTGACATTACGTAGATGGACTCTAATCTTTGTCCCTCCATTATTGGTGTACCTAAAATTGTGATATTTTGATATACATTGACATCTTTTGGTCCAAATACCCGATGACGTCAACTGAGCCACAAATATAAGATTTTTCTTCATGCCTGACATGTGATAGACATCTTGTAACTACACCTGACTAGGACTAAATCGAGGTGTGATAACTGTCTTACCAATGTGAGCTATTGACAATCTTGAATTGTTGGTAGTTACCACCATTTGGCTTCCTTTGTATTTCGTTGTATTTAACAACTTCTCTTTATCACCTGTCACGTGGTTGGAATATCCAGAATTGACAGTTCAATCATTTTCGTAATTTATTTGTCCAGGAAGCATCACTGCTCGTGATGATTCTTCCTTGGAGGCTTGACTGCATTCCTCCCCTTGAGTTTGTTTTGTGAACGATACTACAACATCCCACTCTTATTAACTTTTATATTTTTCTCGTTCATTAGAAGCTGCCATCCAGATCGAGGTACATACAAGATAGAAAGAGGCACACATATACAAGTAGTGTGTGTGTGAGAGATTAATCAATTTAGTGGAGTAATAAAATTAATTAACGAGGTGTTTGTTTGAGTGAAATTTAGAGTGGTGTGGTAATTGTACAAGTTTATTTAGTAATAAAAGAGAAATTCTTTAGTGCTCCAAATTCTAGGGCTGGACATGGTCCGATTAGGTGATCAGAATCGAACCAAAAATTTTCGGGTATTTAGTAAATGGAACCGTCAGGTCCAAATATAATTATGGATCCGTTCGGGTTTGATTCGGTTTGGTTCGGTTCCATTCGATTTCGCATTATTATTAAAATTTGTAACATTTATAATAAAAATAACTAATAACACGTTTAATCTTAATTTTACAAATTGACGTAGTTCAATTAATAACATATACATAACAAGTTGTATAATAAGATTAATTTACAAATGTATACAAATACCAAAAAACAGATACTAATACTAAAATATCGGTGATCCATTCCATATCAATAATTCATTTGTTTCAAACATTCAAATCTACATAAAATAAAGAAATATAAATTAGAAGTCATAGAGATAAAAATACGTTAAAGTATTGTTAATACTTACCAACTATTTGTTAATTTGTTAATTGAAAATAATTTGTTAATTTATTTAGAAAAAATTAAATAATTTGATTTATATAATATAAAAAAATTTAAAAATTTAAAAAGATTCGATTCTTGGTTTAGAACCGAGAACCGAACCAATACTTTCGGTTCTAAATTCGGGTACCCGTTTGAATATTTAATTTCAGAAGAATCGTAAGGTTCGGGACTTTTGTCCAGCCCTACCAAATTCTACAAAAGGTTGTGTCGATTGTGGTAAAGGTCTTTATTGCTATTACTTTCGTGTCGACTTTTCAAAATACTTTGTGTACATTCATATGGCTCTGAGTTATTTTCAATTGTATCAGTAATCATAAATGTTGCTTTCTTTCATTGCCAAGCTCGAAACAGTATGAAATGTATTCCAAATTTGGCTTCAATGATTAGCAACATCACTGGAAAATGGTGAACCAAAGTGCTTCATGGCAGACCTCTTTTCAAGGGCTGCAGTCAATTTTTCCCTTCTTCCTCTTTTTATAGATTGAATGTAGTTTTGCTTCACGTTTAGTAGATTGTATTAAATTATAAGTTTTAATTTTTTTTTGTTATTTAATATTGTTTAGTAACTATAATCTAGTTAAATACCATAATCAACATAGTTAAGTGTCTCTATAAGTCTATAATCTGTACTTGGACTGTTCTTCTAGTTTATTTTTCTGACTAAATTTTTTTTTTACCTAATATAAGGAAAAACCCTAATTCTTGCCGTCCAAGATGTATGACATATCTGATATGTTGGACGAGACATATAGAATTAATATTATTAAAGTTTGTCACTAGTTATTGGCCATGTATAATTTATAGAATATTGATGCATCCTGTATTAATTTCTTCATTTTCAATTGTGGATTACCCTACCTAATATATAGCCACAACCCAGTAATTAGAACACATTTAAAAAATTTCGACTTCAAACCATATGATTTGACTGATGAATAAAGAAAAAAAAAAAAATCAAATCATACGATTACGTATATTGCTTGAATTATTGAAGGGTTGAATTTCACAACTTCAAAGAATCTTCGATGCCCAAGTCCTCGATATCCAATTGTATATATCAATATTTGATCAATATGAAATTTTATCCTTGTCTTTACAAGATAGTAGCTACTTAGAAAATATTAATTTTAAAATCTAAATGCTCGTTTGAGCTAGTTTACTTGACACCATATTAAGATTTGAGGTTTTATCTTAGTATCTGTTTGGTGAAGATTAAAATAAGATTTTTTGTAAATTTGACAAAAAGTTTGTATGGTTGAAAAGTTATAAATCCTATAAAATATGTGATTAAGATTAATTGTTGACTTTTTTACATAATTTAAATTTTATATTTTAATTCATACCGAATAGAGAATTAAAACATCAACTTTATTAGGAGTAACCGTTCAAATCCTCATATGATGACTATTATTTCTATATTTAATTGATGTAAGATTTAACTATTAGCTTATCGAATCAACGAATTTTAAAGTGATAATCACATTTCGCATACATGATGTAGAACAGATGACCGAGTGAATTGAGGAACAGTTAGATCAAAAAGGGAAAAACGGTAGATTTGGAGTATGAGCTCTGATTTGGGCCCATATTAACCTTTTTCGGAGAGGGAACGAGAAGCCGGACTGAACGCAAAGCTTTGTTGTGATGTACGGTAGATTTTAGTCATCCAAGTTTGTTTATGACTCGAAAACTACTTTAAAGGTGATATTTCCAATAGAAAAAGGTGGTTCAATATTTTGACCACGTCTTGTCGTCGCCTATTTATAGAAATAATGCGTGCTCATAAAAATAAATAAATCTAACATGTACATGGCAAGCTTAATAGAGTTAAAACATAAATTGAACATATTTCTTTCGTAACAATATAAACTTTTAGATAAAATGATTCAAAAAATTAACCGAATTCACCTTGAAAAGTCAATCTTGCTGCATTGCAAGGAAGTTCAGGAGAGAATACAAACATGAAGATCGTAAATGTCACCAAGAAACTCTTTGTAGTGTTACTTGCCATTGTTTTTACTTGGCAATTAGCAGATGTTTAAGCCTATATATATAGGTCTCGAGTGCCTTTTAGTCAGCAAACAAATCCATTATTAATTGTTTCTAAAGATCTTTAATGTGTATGACATGTTATGTGATAGAAGTTTAGTTGTGCATACGATGAGGGCCACCGAGACTTTACCGTGGTCAATTTTCCAACCAATTGACTCCACAATAGAAACAACCCCAAACCTTCTCAACCGTCTCTTCACTTACGGTTGCTATAGTTCATCCACTTAGGAGACCATGCAAGAATGGTGAAAGCACAGAGAAAAACAACCACAAAGGCTGTAAGATGAGTGAACAGAAATGGGCAGAGAAAATTCAAGAGAATTTCACGCAGAAAGAGACCGAAAAAGAGAAAATATAACCAAGTGAATATAGACGGTTAATGTAAGTAGGGGTAGGGTAAACTAATGGGTTGAAAAGGCCCAACACATAGTCAAATGAGCCATTAAGTGGATTACCTTTATTTAGCCGTCCAAGTAAGACAAGCCGTGAGGAGCACTAATAAAATTAGGCTACTTCAAATGGTCCACACAATTTTGGGGTCATATTGTTCTATTGAGACGTCGATATAACATTCAGTCATTTCGTCAACGTCGACTGAAAAATAAACCGAGTTAATATCATAACTCGGGGAGGTCATTTGACAACAATTTGTCTAACAAGTTTGAATTCTACAACTGACTCTAGAGTTAAATTCTTATCTTTTATTATACTCATGAATTATGAGCTTTGAATTTTGCCTCAAAGAAAATTACTTATAGATTGTTTCATCATTTATAGGTGGAGTGTTGCTTCAATACATAACATCCATAATGCTACTGTTAATATATTTGTCGTGAATAGCTGCTCGAGAATCTAGTTCTGGCTTTCTTGTTTATATTTAGGCTGTGTTTGATAGGCGAAAATTTTCCCAGCGATTTCAACTTCCACTTTTGCTCTGTTTGATAGCCTTTTTTTTTTTTTTTTTTTTTTTTTTTTTTTTTTTTCCAGTTTGAGCTGTTTGATAGCGTTTTTTTTTTTTTTCCATGGAATTGGTTTCCACCCAATTCCAAGGCACAACCACTTGAAGCGTGATTCCGTGAAATTCAATGATTTGCTATATGGTGGGAATTGGTTTCTATCTTCTTTTTTTTTTTTTTTTTTTTTAGCAATAGAAACAAATTCTAAGATAAAGTGTAAAAAAATTTATCCATTTAATTGACAAATTCCATGCAAAACAAAGCCAAACGTAAAAATAAAAAATAAAAAAAATTTATTTTTAATTTTTTAATTTTTTTTTAGCAATCTAAACATATTTTGTCCCCAATGGTAAAAAAATCTATCCATTTAATTGACAATTTGCATAAAAAAAAAAAAGTCAAACGTATTATAATAGAAAAGTGGAAAATTATACCAATCAAACACCTTTAATTCAATTCCCAGTAAAACAATTCCAAGCAATTCAATTTCTTTCCACCCAAATTTCACTCTTACTATCAAACGGACCCTTATTGAATACGTCCCTTAACTTGGTTTCTAAGCATTACTGAGATTATTATCCTTAACCGTTGATTGTGAAATTCCGTTCTCAATTTGATTCATTCACAATGTCTAAAAAGTAGAAATAAATATATTACAGAAAGCCCATGCGAGTGCAACTTATAGAGCATTGGAATACTTGTATTGGAGTATATTAGTATTGTTTTAAAGCATGTCGAATATCCTTTTTTCTTGTTTCCACTTTTACGTGTGCAATTGTTTGACAGAAAAACTTAACAGAACATCCACGACATAGGTTCGTTGTTCTTTCGAGCTACAGAAAAAAATGGAAAAATGTTAGTAAGGCCTTCCAGAAAGCGTTCTTGGGTGGTCTTCGTTTTTTGGTAATTCGCCTTTCAATGGCTCTTATGTGCGAGAATTGGCCTATTGAGTAATAACAAACGGGCTACTTAGCGCAGAACAGTGGCATCTGGTAGAGGCATGCCTTCTAGAAATGACTTGAATAAAACCAGTGATCTCTCCGGCTTTGAGAAAGGAGCTTCATGAGAAGCACCTCTAATGGTGGCAAATGACAGAATATTACCATAAACTTGAGTCCATCCACCAACCTGTACTCATTAGAATATGCAAATGAAATACAGTTTCATATATACAGCTGAAGATTTATACGAACTTTCTTTGAGTTTAAAGTCAAAAGAGTTTACCTGCTTGCCCTCAAACCAAACTCTATATGGTACAGTTGTGTTCAGTCCAAGTTCTTTAGCCAGTGCACGAACCAAGGTGCGGCTTCCGGTCAACGGAATAACAGAATCTTGATCCCCACTGTTGGCAAGATTTTAGAATTGCTTTGATATCAACAAGAACTACGAAATGTACTGTTGAGGTTGATGAAATAAAAAATGCGAGTGTGGATGGGTAATTATGTATATACCTGTAGATTAATACTGGGATTCCTTCCTTGACTAGTGATCCTACTATAAAGATTGTAGGAATCTCCAAGTTGAGCTTATCATAGTCCAAAATGCTGTGATGCAAGAAAAATGTTCGGCTCACCAAAGTTCGTTAAAACAGACTACATAATGGACAAGATTTTAACTTCTTTCAGTCATTAGTAGTTGGAGAATTTGTAGATGACTATGAAGTTCAGTTTTTTTAAGAAACATACTTTCTTAATTATCTTCAACTGTACTAGGAGAGAGGCATTGTATTTGCATGATTAAGGATGAGGAAATATTACTTGCTGCAAACATCCCATCTGCGGACTCCAACAAGCCTAGCGTGGAGAGCTTTCTGTACATCTTTTCGGTTCAAATAATTTATAATCTCGTCTTCAACACACACATCTATCCTCTCAGCATTTTGCTGGTGATTGAAATTAGCATAATGAATTTCAACGAACTAATTTAAGAAATAAAGCAGGTGAAGTAATTTGGTTGAACAACTTACTTGTGGAGCAACAAATTTGGTTTGGGAGAGCACTGACGGGATGCAGACATCCAAAGTAACATCATATTTGTCCACGAATCTACTAGTTTCTCTGTTCACTTGGCTCATGGCCGTTGAACAAACAGGTGAAACATTATTTCTGTAGTATTCACTAACGTATCGAGAATAATTACACACGGAAGTGAACATATTGTAGGTTGAGTCTGATATCAACCCATGAGACCAGAAGTACTCAGCCCTTGAATTTAAATCAGTGGCAAAATCAAGAAGTGGATTGCCCAGCTGCAACAGATTAACACACTTGTATCAATTGGGAAAACTCCTGCGCCACCTCATTCTCTAATTGATAGAATCCTAAAATACCTAAAAATAACACCAATGCAAACTTACTGCCATTCCTTTTAGATTGAACACCTTTTTCTTTTTATTGAACTTGATCATTAGCTTGGCAAGTTGAGGTACATAGTGACCTGGAGTTCATAAAACAGAAAGAATCGAAAAAGAATTCACAAGCATCTAATACGGTCATACAAAGGTATAATAATGTTAAGGTTGTAGAAAAAGATACCAGCGTAACTTTCTCCAGTTATAAACAAGGGACTGTGTGCATACTGGGGAAATTTGAGGAACCACCGTCGCAAGAAAAAGATATTATCCCTGGCTTAAGAAATCAAATGAAAATCCAGTGTTAGGAAGAATGGACTGAACAAAATGCAATTGGAGCCTAGAGATTGCCGAAAATAACATTAGATTATGAACCGTCTTGTCTAAAAGTTTTAAACTGTCATGTGTACTCTAGATTTTTGTCTTCAACAAAGGCATAGCACAAGCACATTTTTCATAAACTTGTGACAATGAAACATGAAATCAAGACTTTCTTAGCGCTATTAACCTTTTAGACGACTTGGTTCGACACTGAAACTCAAAATTTTACTGAGTGCTTGGCTGCACACTATTGAATCATATGGTATAAAAACTTAAGTTACTGTAGACGAGATAAGTTTACGATGGAAAAGTCTACATGTACATCCCTATGCCCCACCCCATGTGAGGGGTGTGGACACCTCTGTATACAAAAATTATGTACCTCTAGCATAACATCTATGCATTTATATTTTCATGCACGGAGAAGCCTAACTGAAACAGCAAAAAATGGGATTATAAATCAGAGATACATACCGGTGATCTCATCATTCACAGTCCTATAATCTGAGGTATTAGTTGAATAAGAGAACCCAACTCCTATTGGTGTATCCAAATACAACATATTTGCTTCTGAAACAAAATGCCAGAATAAAAGATCATCAGATTTCTGCTAAAATTCTCAGACCACCTAATACATGTACAAAACTGTTCTTACCTCTGTTCCAGCTATTCTCATTTCGATCAAGAACTTGTCCATTTGGTCTTAAAGGTCCATTTTCAGAAAACGCCCCAACTCCAATGGAGGAGCAGCCAGGTCCTACAACAAAAAAAATATGAATACCCTTATGGTGAATTTTTAAGACGTACTCAACAGTATTAAAGAAGAAAAATAAGTAACAATTTAAACATTGTACTGTCTAATTACGTTCAGTAATGCATAGCAAATATGCCCATACATCTAATGAAGCAAGTGAAATGTGCATACCTCCATTCAACCATAAGACCAGAGGCTTTGAAGAAGGGTCCTTTTCTGCCTCAACAAAATAGTAAAATAGGGCTCTTTGTTTTCCGTCATCAACGGTAACATAACCTGAAAATTGTTGAAATTGCAATGTGGGTTGTCCAGGCAACTTAGTAATCTTGTCAGGATGAGACAACAAAGACTCAACCTCAGCAAAACAACCTAAAATCAGAAACAAGACAGCCATAGCCATTGCCTTTGCTTTTGATATTCTTAAAACCATGAATTAAGGGAGTGAAGAACTGGTAAACATGGAGACTGCAGAATGTATGTATTGTGTGTATATATATTTATTATGTAGAACAGTAGAAGGCATGGAGTGGTGGACTTACAAGTGGGGTCCTAAACAAATAGCAATATAGCATGCTTTTCTTTGGGCGCCCTTAACTTATAGTCCAACCTCTAAAAATGAACAAGTTAATGCTAAACATTTTACATAGTTTCACGATCACTCTAATAAAAAGATGTAAGTCTCTGTTAAGCCCTCATCTGTATTTCCAACTTTATGATATTTTTTTTTAACTTAGATTAGTACTTAAAAATTTAAAGTGATTACCGTACGACAATTTAACAAAGATTTATATCCAACTTAATGATTTTTTTTTCTAACTTAGATTTGTGCTGACAAATTTAAAGTGATGACCGTATGACAGTTTAACAAAAATATAAAAAGTTCTCGTCGCTGGCAATTGATTGTACCAATCTAAGAAAAAGTTGAGGAACAACTTGCTGCTCGAGCGGAGACTCAAGATGCAATATTTCCTTTTTCCAATGTTTGATAATGATATAGATTGTCTTCTTAAAGGTTGAACCCCAACCTTGAGGGTTTCCCATCGTCTGGCCTCTAGAACATTATGGATGAGGTAAATCGCGGGATGTACTTCAGCAGACTAGAGTACAAGAGCTACCACACCGGTGCCCACAAAGAGTCTCATTCCAAACCTTGTAAGAGGCAGGAATCGAACATTCACATTGCGACTGCCAGCTCATCTGAGACTACCTCACTCTTGTCATTTGCACTACTGAGTTATGCCCCGAGGGGCAGATATAGATTGTCTTCTTTTTTGGATTACAGTAGAGGTGATGGGAGTAGACCATAGAGTAGCGTGAGACACTTGAGTCAATATCTGGCTAAGCTATGAATAAATTGAATTTACTAAGTAATTTTTTTTCCACATTTAAAATTGCTGTTAAATTTATTCATACTATCAAATGTTAATTTTAACATTTAATTATTCTTAAAATAAGTTTAAATAAAATGATGAAAAAATATTTACCTTTTCAGTTCCGTATGTCTTTCTAGTTTCTATTATCTATTTATTTAAATCTATAAGTGATTATGATTACTGGTTACTCATATATGTTTAGGACGTATTATTTCTTATAAGTAAAATATGAATCTCTGTTTTAAAAAAAACCCTTTTAAATTGAAGCCAAATGAGACCATGTTATGTCAATGTCTTTTGAGATTTTGCACATCCAAGGTAGGATAGTTATGTTCCTCAGAAAGTGACTTTACAATATTGTCTTTCACATCATTAAACTTGTGAAGACAACTATTCTGTCTCCAAAGAAAACCTCATAAATTCACATTAAACAAAATCTTATGACAGTATGACACTATCATATGATTATTCTTAAATTTAAGCACTCTCTTAATGGTACTTGGGTAACTATAATCGCCAATAAGTCCCACATTAGACTAAGAAAGATTGCTTCTGTCCGCCTTTCTACACAAGAATCCTCGCCAATAATAAGTTCACTCTAGGTTATAAGTTAAGATGTACCCAAGAAATTGTTCGAATGTTACTGATAAGGTGGACGAAAGTAAGCAAAAGGGGCTACCAAATGATGGCGCACTTACAAAATTCAGATAAACAAATGCAAAAATGGATTACAGCATACCATCGCAAATCTTGTTATGTACCCAACTGTTTAGACCTTGTGAAAAAAGGTAACTTAAAAAATACCAATGGACCATCAATTCTTTGCCATTTCACTTTTCAAGCACACCATCATACCCCACCTTCTGAACATACTTTACAAAAGGCACATATACTTAAATCTTTTCAGTTTCCCACTTAACAACTACCAGAGACAGATAGATACAGAAAGGAAGGCATATACCTGCTCAGAACAGTAGCTAAATTAGTCTAGTCTCCCATTAAAACGAGTGTCTTTGGTGAAAATGAGTGTTGGAATAGTGATTTTTTTTGGATATTGTATGATTAAAAAGTAGAAAATATTTTTGGATTTACGAGCAAAATATTTTATCGGGGTTAATGTATGGTTGAAAATGAATTTGAAAATCAGAAGCCAAGCCACCTTCCCACGCTGTGAAACTGTTCATTTTAAAATTTGACACGTCGTGCTGTAAACAAAATTTTAACTTTTTTTCGTTGTTACCAGTGTAACAAAACCCATTTATTAATTTAAATTTAGAGCTTCAGCGTCGTACTCTACTAGTAGACTGGATTGTGTAGAAATGAATGGTATCAAGGAAAAATATATTATGAGCCTGCACGCGGCTGTTGATTAGTGGACATCTTCATAGAATAATACTCGAGTACTAGCTGAAAAGGCTATCAAGAATTGTTGTCACATAAACAAAAAGATGAACCCTTTTTATGAATTCCATGTTCAAACTCATTCATGCTTGTGTTGAATTGTTTATTGAGAAGCATGGCATCCCATCATCACCTATATTGAAAGCAACTCCGAGTAAGCTTAAAAGTAACCTGCCTCTCATGCGATGATAGAGTTGATGAAGTAGGTAAGCGCGAAGACCTTTGATTACGAGTTCAATTTTCTCTACCACTACTTTCTCGATCGAGTCAGTCACACCGTACTTGTTTAGTGTGGTTAACGTGACTAGCATAATTTGCAGGCTATTGCGTCAGTCCGAGAGTTTACCCAGTGCGCACCCGAAGGGTAGCGGCTGCGGGTTCTCCCGTAAAAAAAAAAAAAAAAAAAAAATGTAACCTAAAATTTGGTATGTTATTGTGCAAGTATAAAATAAGTAACTTATAAGTTTTACACAATCTTTAAGCTTGTGTTGGGTTGAAATGAACAAAAATGAGAAACAAATAATAATTTATCCATCGTCTTGTTTAGTTTCATAACTAAACTTCATGTATGGGAAACATATTTAGCGTCTGCAATGAACAAGATTGACCGTTTATAAATTGTGTCAAACACAAGCTTAGGAAAAAAAAAAAAAAAAAAAAAACACACACACACACAAACACACAAATATATTTTATTAATTTGACTTGTCTCAATTCAACTTAACAAACGTAGCTTTACTCACCTTCACACAATAATGTCAATTCATGCTCGAGAAAGAACATCATCATATAACTTTAATAATTTTCCTCCATTCAATTTGGTTTACATATGCTTCTTGGTAACAAGGAGAAACCTTCCTAATATGTCTCCAGAAACTAAAAAAAAAAAGTCATGCCAGGTTGATGGTCCCATACCCCAGACCCTGAGAAAGGTTTAGCTATCATCACCTAGAAAATGGCGCATTTCATTATCCTTTTTCTCTAAGGTATGATAGCAAGGACTTGAATCATATGTCTCTTTCAAAAAATAAATATAGAGTCGATCTTAAATTTATTAAAAAGGAGTGTAGGTATTCGTATTGCCTATAGTGCACGCGCATACTAATTATTGGTCCATGCCTTGAATTAAGAAAGAATGCTCTCGAGTACGTGGTGAAAAGGCCATTAAGAATTGCTCTCGCGTAAACAAAAGTATTAAGCACTTTTTGTGAATTCCATGCTCAAATCGGCCATCATCACCTATAGCTTTTTAATACTTTTTCGACCCCCCTTTTACCATAATATTTATTTCAGTTCATTTGATTGGACAAGATGTACAAAAAGTATTTCTAATAAAAGCATTTTAGAAATGTGGTGCTTGGTGAAAGTTTTTTAAACAAGAAGATTTCTAGGTAATTTGTACTTTTTGCAAAGGTTAGACACCCCAATGCAATTTTTTTTGTAATATTTTAATTTACCATTAGATCGTCAAAGTTATTTTTTTTACGGTAATAGTCACTAAAGTTTCTAACTCTTACACTAATGGTCACTTCACTTGACTAAAAAAAATTAACTCTATGGCATCATTGAATAATTTATTTGAAGCTGAGATAGTGGTCTGTGAAGAAATATAAATTGTATTATTATGATCTTGTAAATATTACAATGTAGAAAACCCTATTTATAGGGTTACAAATAATTGTACAAGGAAATAAATATAAAAGAAAAGATTACACAATCAACTACTATGGGAAAGTAATCATACACTAAAAGAAAATATTACAATGGAAAATACTCCATATTTTATTTCTATATTTAACACCCTCCCCTCAAACTCAATATGAGGTAGAATATTGAGTTTGAAGAAATCGATCCAATCAAATCTTTCAAATTGAAGAAGGGTAATTAGCATAAATGGTCCCTAACGTTTACATTCATTGCTAAAATGGTCCCTATCGTTTTAATTTTGACATTTACACTCTTATTTCAAACGTTTGTTGCGGGATTGGTCCTTCCATCCAATTCCATTAAATCAACCGTTAACAATTTAATGAAATTTTCAGAAATGGTCCCTAACATTTACACTCATTTGCTAAAATGGTATCTATCTTGTTTGAGTCTAATAAAATTTTATTCTATTACATTTTATTTTTCTCTTTCTGATTTTCAACCACATAACTTTTCATAAAATAATATTATATGTAAATCGAAATTTTTTCCTTCTTTTTCAATCGTTCATTTAAAAATAATAATAATATTCCACATATTTTCATTTACAAAAAATGGGGGCCAAACGGGGAAATTAGTCAACTTCCCATATTTTTCTCCTCTTAAATTTTTTGGTGAATATAATTCTTATAGTTTGATATAATTTACAAGTTTAGACCTCAACTCAAAACGTTGTCGGCAAATCTCATCCCTAACTCTCTAACCATTTAACACAAATAATCATTGATGAGCTATGTAGTATAAGTTCTCAATATTAACATACTACAATAGATACAAAATACCATAGTAAAAGGGAAAATAAACTGCTACACAATAGATATTTGCCGACAACGTTTTGAATTGGGGTATAAAGTTGTAAATTACATCAAACCATAGGAATTATATTCACCGAAAATTTTAAGAGGAGAAAAATATGGAAAGTTGACTAATTTCTCTGTTTGACCCCCATTTTTTGTGAATGAAAATATGTGAAATATTATTATTATTTTTAAATGAACGATTGAAAAAGAAGGAAAAAATTTCGATTTACATATAATATTATTTTATGAAAAGTTATGTGGTTGAAAATAGGAAAGAGAGAAAAATAAAATGTAATAGAATAAAATTTAATTAGACTCAAACAAGATAGAGATCATTTTTGCAAATGAGTGTAAATGTGAGGGACCATTTCTGCAAATTTCATTAAATTGTTAATGGTTGATTTAACGGAATTGGATGGAAGGACTAATCCCGCAACAAATGTTTGAAATAAGGGTGTAAATGCCATAATTAAAACGATAGGGACCATTTTAGCAATGAGTGTAAACGTTATGGACCATTTCTGCTAATTACCCAATTGAAGAACTCCAAGCACTTGAGGTCTTTGTCATTGTTGATTGAGATAAGTGATTTCTTGTTTGCTGGAAGAAAATATTTGATGCACATTTTTTTTTTTTTAGCATAAGAAAATCCCGAATTTATCAAGGGGCAGGAGAATGACCGATAAAGTTCAAGGTACCGACTCTTCAAAGTTTTAAAAACCTCTCGTTAGTTTAAGAGGCATGGGGAGTGCCGGTAAAATTTAAGGTACCGACCCTCCAAAATTTTTAAAAAAACCTCTAGGTAGTTTAAGAGGCAGGGGGAGAGCCGGTAAAATTCAAGGTACCGACCCTCCAAAGTTTTAAAAATCCTCTAGTTAATTTAAGAGGCAGGGGGAGTGCCGGTAAAGTTCAAGGTACCGACCCCCCAAAGTTTTAAAAACCTCTAGTTAGTTTAAGAGGTAGGGGAAGTGCTGGTAAAGTTCAAGGTACCAACCTTTCAAAAAAAATTTAAAAAAACCTCTAGTTTGTTTAAGAGGCAGTGGAAGACCCGATAAAGTTCAAGGTACCGACCTTTCAAAGTTAAAAAAAACCTCTAGTTTGTTTAAGAGGTAAGGGGAAGAGTCGATAAAGTTCAAGATATTGACCATTCAAAGTTTTTTTTTTTTTTTAAACATAAAAAAAATCTCTAGTTTATTTAAGAGGTAGGAGGAGTGCTGGTAAAGTTCAAGGTACCGACCCTTCAAATAAAATAGAATTAAAATCCCAAGAAAAGGAAAAAAAAAACAAATTTATTTATTTATTTATTTATTTTTGGTTAAAACCGGGCAATGGATTTACCTTTCCATTAACATCTATGTCAGCCGAATATTTGACAAGATGGCCTTGCAATGGAGTGAACTCGTCAGCAACATATTTTTCCCATTTAGTTTCAGCAATACGATTCACATACTTGACACAATCCAAACTTCCAAGATCCTTCAAGCAATCATCAAGATTTCCCAAGTGCTCAGCCCAAAGTGACATTATATATCCATAAATCTGGACATGTGGATGAGCCGAAGAGGAATAAATTTTTTTTTTTTTTTTTTTTTTTTTTTTTTTTTTTTTTTTTTTTTTTGTTTTGTGTTGCAAGTTTAACCCAAAATCAAGTTAAACCCGGTCTGATATCATGTTAAGAAATACACAATAATACTCTGATATCATGTGAAGAAATATAAATTGTATTATTATGATCTTGTAAATATTATAATGTAGAAGACCCTATTTATAGGGTTACAAATAATTGTACAAGGAAATAAATATAAAAGGAAAGATTATACAATCAACTATTATGGAAAGTAATCATACACTAAAAGAAAATATTACAATGGAAAATATTCCATATTTTATTTCTATATTTAACATAGTTGAAACAAAGTGGATTGATTTTATCGAATGGGTCTTCAATTATTGTAGAATTTGTGTATGTTGATGTCAAAATTTATCTAACAGTTAAAATTTGAGATAATCTTAAATATTGCTATAGTCCTATACTTAATTGATAGCAGCAAGAAAGAATTTTCGCAACTCCGTTCAGTTTTACTGTTTGGGTTGTGGTTCTTGTAGATCTCATCTAGAGATTCAATCCAATTCGAATGTAAAATCAATCTTAAAATCATATTTTGACTCCCAACATTTTCCGAAGTTATTCATGAGATTTTAAGAAATCAATAATCCTTAAGTACAACGAAAAAGGAATTTATTTTCATTTATGGTTTGCGATTAAGCTATATGAGATTAATAGGGTGCTGAGAATTGGAAATCATAATTTTATACCATTGAGATCAATAAAATTGTAAAAAAAAAAACTAATAACGGATAGAGTCAAATTCCTTACAAAGCAAAAAGATAAATGCCTGAATCCGTTTTAGTTCAGAAAATGATTTGCAAGAGGGGGAGCCGACAACCAAAGCCCTGATGGACAGCGGCAGTAAACTTCGAATTATATTGACTCAGATTGTATAACAACTTTCGATGACTCGATATTTTAGTTTGCATTGGAAGCCTGCATTTTCCTTTTATGCTCCAGCTTTCTTTTAGACTATTTTCTATCAAATCGGCTGCTTCTTGGATAGTTGTGTTCTCGGTGTTGGATGCTAAAGTCACATTTGTTGACCATAGGTGAGAATTGATAAGTTCAGCCGCAATTGTTGAACATCATAAAGAAGAGAAGTTGAATTAAAACTCTCTTATTATGAAGAAGAGAAGGTGAATCAAAACTCTCATATCATGAAGAAGAGAAGTTGAACTAAAATTCTCCTCCCACCTTGTGATTGATTGATAGCCACAAGTTGGTTGCTTAATGAACAAGTAAGTAGATGACAAATTGAATTTGAATTCTATCCATAAGTCGTCGTTTTTGACTTTTCAATTTCAGAGGAGGAATTCAAGTTGGATTTGTCAACTTACAAGCCGCCTTAAGAAATTTATAAATAGGCTTTGAGGTTTGTTCATTCGAGAGGCGCAGAGATGGTACATTCAATAGTGAATGCCACAAATAGAGAGGATATAATAAAGAGAAAATAGTGAGTAGAGAGATAGAGAAAAAAATATTGTTTTCTCTTGAGTGTTTTCTACTTGTTTTCTCCTATTACAAGAGAGATTAATTGTTGTTATCTCCTTGTATTTAGAGAGTCGTTGTAATTCTCCTACTATAGTGAAATCCTCCTATACTTGCCCGTGGACGTAGCCTAAATTGGGTGAACCACGTAAATACTTGTATCCAACTTTAGCTGCATTTTCTCAATTCCATTATCGTTGTACGCCAAACTTGACCCACGAGATCCTAACACTCGGAGCTCTTTTCTTCCACGATAATGTCAAACTCTTCCTCGAGACCCATAACTATTTCTACTTTTGCCAACCGTACAATCAAATCCAAGAGTCAATCGACCAGCAAGCATAGCAAAATCCAAGTACATTGTGATATGGTATTATTGTAGAAGGTTTGGTATATTTTACTAGACAATATTGGACACGAAATCTAGAAACAGACAATGTGACAAATGCTGAATTCAAGTCTCGCTGCCATCATCAATAAATTTGTGATTAGTGAGTATAAGAACTGGCGTACAAATGTGCGGCTTACCGTGTCAAGTGAATCAGCACCAAGTTCAGTAAATGTAGTATCAGGGGTGAGCTCTGTCTCGGTGGTCAATTCACTAACTCGCACCGTTTCGGGCTTTGCCTGTCCAACCATACAAGTTTAAACAATACTCGATAAGAAATCTATTTTTATTTCCAAAAAACCGTGAATTAGAAATTGTATAGGCAAATGGAGAAATAATTTCTGTTACTGCACAAGTGATTCGAGAGTGCCCGAGTCTCAGAGAAGGGAAACCAGCATTCCTAGCCCAACCCACTGAAATTAAACTTGCATTTGTACCTTTAATCTGCATATCCATAGACCATAGGATCAACATGTTACACATATTCGTTAATATTGCACAAAGGCTCATGTTAAAGTCTTGCAGCATGAATATTTTGCATATGTCAAGCCTTTAATTCAAAACGAATCTGGCATGTGATTGATGTGATAATTCATTGCCATTGCCACCACTTCTAAGCCTACCAGGCCAAGTCGAAAGCCCAAGCTAGGCATTTTGGATAAAAATGTGGTATTAGTATTTAATGTTTATGATTGATTGAAGTCTTTGACAAGAGACACCAACTGCACGAATGGAGCCATGTGCCTCTTTATCCAGCCGTTCTTACTCACCAAAAACCAAATCCATATTTCAGAATTCGAATTCTTGACCCGACAATTTCAAGTAAAGTTGAATTTTTTCACCTTCCCCTTTTACCACTTGGAGATGTGCATATACATTATTTAATCAGAATGAATGGTGTCTCCAACCAAATCATTGTGAACTAAATAAACAAAAGCCAATGCACTAACGTAGTTCGATAAAAGAAAATATAGACAATATTTTGCACGACTGGTTGCTACAACAAATCCATTGTGAAACTAATATGACTTCCTCCTCTAAAGTCAAGCGCTTTCAAATACATTAAACACATTTTCATTCCAAATAAGCGTCGGCCTTAACGGCTTTTCCAAATAAAAAGCCAATTTCAAACAAAATATGAAATGCATGAATTATCGTCTTAAGATTGTTGGATATTGAAGATATCTCCTACAAGCAAATCTTCAGCATCCATGTCGGGATTAATCATTGCAATTATCATTAGTAACTTGTTTTCATTTTGTTCCCAGTCAACTAAATCAAGAAAACAAAGTAGATCAACTAAAAAATAAAAATAAGAAGAATAAACGAAAAAAGAAGAATTCAAAATAAAGCAAGAATTAACTACAAATTAACTAAATAACTTAGTTCCCCTACAACGATGCTCAATACATGTCCCACATGGGTGCTAACGGTTTTACGGCATTCCTCTCCCAATATACAACGATCACGTCTCGCAATAGATGCACTACAAATTACGTAGATCAACAAACTTGTTTATATTTTGCACCCTCGTTATATGAAACTTGACTCTAAAAAAATACAAATTTTGAACGAATATGCATTAGCATGATAATGCAGTCATGAAGTGAATGAATGAATGAATGAAAATAAACACATGGAATCCATATATAAATGTTGAAAATATTTGTCTCAAAAAACACAACCGATGGAAGAGACACAATTATTGAAATTAGTCTCTATATTTGAAGAGACACGTCTCTTGGAAAACGATAATGTCAAAAGTCACAATTTTTCATATAGAAAGACACATTTTTAGTCAAATAATTTCTAGAATATTCATAATATTCTCAGTGATTTAAATTTGGCTTAATTTTTCATTAACCAAATAACAATTTCCACTTAAATAATTAACAATTGGTCAAAATCAATTTCATATACAAATTTCCAACAAACAGACCTCAAAAAGTTTTTGGCTGCATCTAGATCCTTGGACATATTCAAATAGTGCAGTACACCCAATAAAAATTTTAGGATGGAATCTTTGATATAGTTTTGGCATTCTTTTTACTATAAAGAACTCATAAAAAATTGGATATTACTATAGTTGGGTGTGTTAAGTGAATATAAATTCCTAGATTACTCTCCATAATTTGATTTACAATCTGATTGGTGTATCGAATTACCATCACGTTTCAGAAAGCCATTTTACTATACAATATATGCCAAAAAAAAAAAAAATCATCATAAAGGACTTAGTCAAAGTTTGTGCCATGTCAAAGTTTGAATCACACGTTTTCGAAGTTTGAATATTCTAAGTTTTAATCTGATATATTGACATGTTTGAGTCAGAATCTTTCCAAGTTTCAATTCCTGTTATCAAAGAATAGTTGGAGTGGGTGTACCAGTTTCTTTCCTCCTAATTTTTATTTGCTTAATCATTGACTCATATGTCTTGATTTCATATAGCCTATCTGAGCTTAAAATGTTTCTGCATATCGTCTGCTTGCTTTCACTGGCGGTAGCACTCCCTTCAAATGCCGCCACCTCCCCTAAGCCTGGATGCGAAAGTACATGTGGAAACCTACAAGTTCCATATCCATTCGGCATTGGAATCGGGTCGAATTGTTCTATGAGCTCTGACTTTGATATTTATTGCAATGCTACTAGCAACCCTCCAAGGGCCTACCTTCCCCGTGCTGCTAATTCCTTTCAGGTTGTAAATATTTCAGAAACTAAAATTTATGTTAAGAACTGGGAGCAGCAGCATATTGTGGCGTGTGCCAGGAGAGCCTTGGAAGAGTATGATCCTTTAGAAATAGACTACTTTGCTAATAGTCCATATACCTTGTCTGATGCAAATCAACTTACAGTCTTTGGTTGTGATGACATGGCTATTGGACAGCATTATTTAAACGATTCAAATCCGTCTGCTAGCTACGGTGCTGGTACTTCTTGTGCGCCCTTCTGTGGGACTCGGGAAGTTTCCGGCGGTACCGGATCTTGTCCTGGCAATGGCTGTTGCCAGACCTCCATATCCAACGGTAAAAAATTTATGATGATTCGCCTAATCAACATGGAGCAAATTTGGCAGCGACTCAAACTTTTCTCGTGCAGCTTTCTAACCCTTGGAATGATGAACATAACTGGTTTCACTTTCCGTTTATCTGACCTCAATGATTCAACATTTCTAAATAAGTATCCAGCATTAACGGATATACCATTGGTCTTGGACTGGAGGATAGGATCCCAAAATTGCTCCGAAATGCAGACTTCTAGTAGTTATGCGTGCAAAGAGAATAGTTATTGTGATGATTCTGTTGCTGGTGTTCAAGGATATAATTGTAGGTGCAGGGAAGGATACAGGGGCAACCCTTACCTTAACCCTGGATGCCAAGGTCAGTTTTACTATTGCTACTCTTATTTAATTAAAATCGTATTTATTGTGTTCGGTGTAACCAATTTAACCATTGATTGTTGTGATGATTTATATGATGCCAGATATTGATGAATGCGTGAATTCTCCGTGCCACTCAAATGGGATATGTGTCAATACACCAGGATCCTATAATTGTTATTGTCCGAATGGTTATTATGGTGATGGGAGTAAAAATGGTATTGGTTGTATACTGGTGCCGGGATCCAATAGCAAAGTGGCAATAGGTAATTTCCATTTACATTTTTTTGCTTGTTAAATCTTCATTTTTAAGTGGGGTTCAGTTCTTCTCTCAGAAGGTAGGAACTCCCAAGTCCATCAAATTCTTTGTTTGGATAACACATGGCAAAATGATTTATCTTCATGTTTTGGCACTCTAGCCTCCGTATGAGAAGAATTTATAAATGGAAATTTGTGGTGGATAAGTCAATAGTACTAGTGGATTCATTGAAATGTGTGGTTGAAAATGAACTTTGACCATTTATAAATGATTTTTAAGTTTTGCGAAACAGGGGCTTAGTTACATCTTGTCTTTTCATATAGATCAATATGCAATTTTTGGTCATATCTATTAGGATATATTTTTAACCATGTATAAAAGCTTTTATATTAATTAAAATATTTAGTGTTTAATGTTGCTTTAATTACAAACTACTTGAAAATTGTTAATCATTTAACTAACCATATGTTAAAACTTCAGGGGCAAGCTTGGGTGCAGGAATGGGATTTCTCCTACTACTATTGACATGCTTCTGGTTGCTTAAATTTCTGAAAAAGAGGAAGAACAGAAAGCAGAAAGAAGCATTTTTCAGAAGAAATGGTGGCCTTTTATTGCAGCAACAAATATCAGAACATGAAGATATACTTGAGAAAACAAGACTTTTTACTGCTAAAGACTTGGATATGGCCACTGATCACTTCAATGAAAGCCGAATACTTGGCCAAGGAGGGCAAGGGACAGTTTATAAAGGTATGTTATCCGATGGAAAACTTGTAGCGGTAAAGAAATCTAAGTTGGTAGATGAAAAGCAAGTGGAGCAGTTCATCAACGAGATTGTCATACTCTCAGAAATCAATCAAAGGAATGTAGTAAAGCTATTGGGATGTTGTTTAGAAACAGAAGTTCCTTTGCTAGTTTATGAGTTCATTCCAAATGGAACCCTTTTCAATCTCATCCATGATGATAGTGCCGAGTTCCCATTTTTATGGAACATGCGCTTGAAAATTGCAGTAGAAGTTGCAGGAGCACTTGCTTATCTCCACCATACAACTTCCGTCCCCATCTATCACAGAGACATTAAGTCGAGCAACATACTTTTGGATGAAAAGTACGTAGCAAAAGTTTCAGATTTTGGAATTTCAAGATCAATTGAAGAGGATAAAACTCATCTAACTACCCTGGTGAAAGGGACATTTGGATATCTTGATCCTGAGTACTTCCAGTCAAGTCAATTTACAGAAAAAAGTGATGTATATAGCTTTGGAGTTGTTCTTGTCGAGCTCTTGACTGGAAAAAGACCAATTTCTTCTGATAGAACTGAAGAGGAAAGGAGTTTAGCAACTAGATTTTTGTTGTGCATGGAAAGAACCAATCTTGAAACAATTCTTGACTCCCAAGTTTTAGAGCAAGGTAAAAGAGAAGAATTGACTGCCGTTGCAAAAGTTGCACAAAGGTGCTTAAATTTGAATGGGAAAAACAGGCCAACTATGAAAGAAGTAGCCATGGAGTTGGAGAGTATTAAAATGTCTCAAACGCTTTCAACCTCTGTAGAAACAACATTAGAAGGAGTAAGGCTTCTCAATGCAAAATCAGTAATGCTCCCGGATGCTGACTACACATGGACAAGTACTTCTGAGAGCACCTTCGCATCTTCCGACGTCGCTCCTTTTATGAACAAAACATTTTGATTTTAAATAGCATTTATAAGCAACAAGAAGTAGATCTTTCTATGGTAATAAGTAGGCATTTCTAAAACCACTGTAGCACTAATAAGGATGCAGTTTGTGATTTTTAATGGTTTCTATGTCATGAGGTAGCAGATGTTTCAGATTATGTGATCTTTCTAAACTATTTCCTCATTTGCTGCAAAGTTAAATATTATTTATTCTTCAATGTAAGCACATTTCCATATCAAATAGTTGTTAGGAATCCGTTTTGATTCCTAGAGAATGCAGGAACAAAGAAAACAATGGAAAGATTCAAAGCAAGAAGAAGAAGACACAGTGAATTTTTCGCCTCCAAATTTGGGTGTTCAGTATGATCAGGCTCCACACAACTCAACAATAGTGACATTAATTCTCCTCTATTTTGATGATGGTTATAGAAGAGAAAAAGAGAATTTTGAATTATAGTATACACGAAATTTGTTGTGCATACTTTTTCTAATCTTTTAATATTTGGCAAATGCAAATTGCACTATGGTGCTTGTTCATAAAGGCCGCTTCTATTTTATCAGAAAAAACAAAAAATAAAGCCGAATCATTCCTCCTACTCATGAATTTGACACACTTATTTGACAAATAATCGTGATCTTTAATTTAAGTCAATCCAACACTCAATATGTATTTCATTAAGATTATGGAAAAGTTTGTTATAACCACTTGAGATCCATAAGATATTGAACGTTTGATTGACTTAAATTAAAGGTCACGATTGTTTGTCAAATAAGTGTGTGAAATTCATAAGTAGGGGGAACGATCCCGAAAATTAAGACCTCTTTTCTTGGTTTATTGGCGCAATACCCCCTACCTTTTACACCCATTGTGCCAGACTCCCCCACTTTTTGGAATTGGCAGAAAACATCCCTGTATGAAACTTGAGGTGCTGAAAATTCCCATGTATCATCTTTGAAGTGCAATCCACTCCCCTACCATCAAATTTCATTAAGTTAGCCATTTAAAAAGGGTAAAAATGACTAAAATTAAAAAGGAATAATTGCAAGTGTGGTCCCAATTTTTTATTTTTTTTGCAAATTATACTCGATACTTTTATTTGTACCACCCACAATTTCAAAAGGAATAATTGTAAATATCCAAAAGGTGGGATTAGGAAAGAAAATAAACTCAAAGGTTTGAGATTGTGGGTGGTACTAAATAAAATTTATGGAGTAATTTGCAAAAATAAAAATAAAAAGTTTGGAATCACACTTGCAATTATTCCTTTTCAATTTTTGCTATTTTTACCCTTTTTATTGTCTAACTTAACGGAATTGGATGGTAAAGGGGTGGATTGCATTTCAAAGATGATACATGGAGGTTTTTCGCAACTCAAATGTTGTCTTCCACACTTTAAGTTTTATACAGAGATGTTTTCCGCCAATTTCCAAAGGTGGGGGTCTTTCACAATGGGTCTAAAAGGCGGGGATGTATAGCACCAATAAGCTCCTTTAAAAAAAAAAAAACAAAACTCGTGACTCTTTTTTCTAGTCTAACATTTGGAATTAATGATTTCGCTATATAAAAACAATCAATTTGAAAATGATAAAATAAAATGTCGCAATATCTTTTGACTCTATGCAATCCATAAAATTAATTAAATTCTCGAATAAAAGTTGTAATTTGATTGATTTGTTAAAATTGATCTGATTATCAGAGATATAGCAAAGTTTGATTGATATCAGGCAACCATGAAAATTAAGAACAAATTGTACAAAAATCCAATTGTTCCATCAAACCTACCACCACTGGAAAACTCTCAAATCACTATGTTACATTAAAAACTCATCCTCTACTGTTGGTGACCGACATAAATGGATTGGCCTTGGCCGGCTATGGTTAGTCCAAGCCTCGATCTCGAGTGTTGCCTGGTGATCATTCTTGTGATCTTGGGATGAGCCGCTGATCCACCGATAATATTTTTCTCCGACTCTCGCCTGACTTTCTTGATTTGGCTGTGAATTGGAATATCATAGCCTTCCTTATTCTGCTGCTCCTCCATTAGCATAGTTGTTAAATGCAGCAGCAGAACAAAGACTCTATTTGTCACGGATTTTTCCCTTCCGAGCTTCCACACCGTCTCGATTCCTCCCACAACTATGTATACAAATTTGTGTGTATAAATAGGTGGGAGGGGAGAACAGAAGGTGGGTATGTATAGTTTGGACTGGACTGGCTTGAGACAACAATTTTGACTGTCCTAAGAAGATTCGACGTGGCCTAAGTTAAGTCTGTCTGAAATATTCAATTTGTCAATTGAATGGAGAATTTGATTTGATAAGAACGAGTCAAATTAGAGAATAACGCGGTGTGGATCCAAATTTTGGAGTGCGCCGCATTTGAATTTGAATTAATTAAGGTAGGTGCGTGTGCACACTTCTATCGCAGTTATTATTCCATTAAAACTAGGTGGTCGGTCTTTTACGCTAATTAAGTAATTTAGAAATTGGTTGACAAAATTGGATAAAAATCATTTACGTTTAGACGGATAACTAATATCTTTCATTAAAAAAATGACGATTTTAACGGCCACACTAACGTCTCCTATTAAGAAGGTGTTTGGTGGGGATTAAAATTAGATTTTTTAATAGATTGTGATAGAAATTTTTGAAATGTGTGGTTAGAAAGTTGTGGGATCCATGAAAGATGTGGTTAATATTGATTGTTTGACTCTGATTTAGATTAAAATAAAATTTTAATCTGATTTAAACATGCCCTAAAAAAGACATCTGACACGTGTTTATGGGTTAGGAAACCCAAAAATTTTAGGGAAATATTTAGGAACTTTTTAATTATGAATATGTACAGAAATTTTTTTAGCTTAATCAAAATTTATTGTCTTATTACAAAATTACAAGAAAAATATAAACATTTGTTAACATATTTAGTTCACGACAATAATGTAAATTAATGATAAATCATTTAAAACTTCATATTTGCCTTAATTTTTTTTTAATATCTTGAATATTTTACACTGATATTAAAATCGTTGACCCATCAATCCAATTAGTTGACCAATTCCAATGATGACATCACTACGAATGTCGATTCACGATCAGCTTGACGAAGTGATAATAATTAAATTCCACAACTTTACACATTTCACTCTTGGACCAACACAGCCTTCTCTATTTCATGAACCAATAATCGGGTCAAATTTTAAAAAATAAATATTTTGGAATGCTTTGCCATAAAGATCACGTACTTTATTAATTCCTCAAGCTCGTCGTATTACTTAATATGACTGACATGACTTTGAACCCCTTCTCGGACGCAGACGCGTCTTACGTGCAAAATACCTATCTAATTCTGACCAGACATACGCCTGCCTTTCCCAGAAAATACAGCCAATCATTGACCCATCGGCTACTATTTTTCCCATCCCATTTCTAGTCTATACCATTGCATTTCTATTGTCCACACGCTTCATTTAGTCCCCCATTTATTTCAACATTAACATCAACTTGCCGTTTTTCTTCACGAGGGATTTTCTGTGAACTTTCCAGAAATCGGGTTCTATAAATTGGGAGGCTTACTTTCTTTCTTGGGCTTTGTTTTGTTTGAAAAGTTTCTCATTTTTCTTCTTTTCTTCCAATACAATGTTAATCAAGAAATTGGTGTCTCTTCCTTCTCGTTCAGGACGACATTTGCAGCGTTACAATCATGGTTGTCGTCTAGTTGTTGGGTATGTATTCTTATTCCAAAACTCTCTTTTTTGGTGGTTCAAGACAATTTTTTCATGTGGCCATGTGGGTATTTTTTGGTGTTCTTTGGGAGATTGAAACAAGGGTTACGGGATTTTGATTCTGAAAAAGATGAATTTAAATTATTGCCTTATAAATTTATCCTCTTTATTTCCAAATTTTGTCAGATGTATTCCATACAGATACAGAGAAACCAAAACATCACCTCCAATTCATGGAACCTTAATTGAAGAATTGGAAGTTCTTTTGATTACCTCTCAAAAGAGTCCAAGAATGATGTTCCCAAAGGTACACAATCATATGCACATTGTAAGAATGATTCCATGTCCTTAAATGTTCTGTTCACATTGTTCATTTTGCAATGAAATCATTAGGGTGGTTGGGAAATTGATGAAGATATGAAATTGGCAGCTACACGAGAGACAATGGAGGAAGCCGGTGTGTTCGGCACCATTGGGGTTAGTATCCATTATTCTTATCGACTACTTTTATTTTTTTAATCATGCCCAGTGTTGTCCAATCCAGTACACAAAACATGACCGAAAGCTTTAATTATTTTGCTCCATTGCATTTTCTTACAGGATAAATTAGGCGAATGGATTTTCAAGAGTAGAAGCCAGGACACATTTCGTGAAGGGTACATGTTCCCTATGCTGGTCACGGAGGAATTCGATGTCTGGCCGGAGAAAAATGTCCGTCAGCGAATATGGGTGAGTTTTCTCGTCAAAGTCTATAATGCTGCTGTATAACGAGTACTGATGTCGACTATAATCTTGTTTCACAGATGACAGTCAATGATGCTCGGGAAGTATGCGCACATTCATGGATGAAAGAAGCTTTGGATGCCTTTTGTTCATCGATTCACGCATCTGAAAGTAAGGAGAAAGAATTCCTTTAGTTTAGAATTTCACAAGAGCTCAACAAGGAAAAGAAGAAATTTATTATTGCTTAGTTAACAAATGATCTTAGCTCACTTCCAAAGTGGAAAAGGATTCATGCAGCTCGAACCATTCCAAGAAACCACGTAAGGAAGTTTGATAACGTGGACTTGTTTGCGAAGGTGGAGATGTACAAAAATGTTGAACTCGATTCTATTATGCATTTAAGTTCATTGATTCTTTCATAATGGTTTTGTTGTCAAATTTGAAATTGCTTCTTGTGTTCAATGAAATCCATTTATTCATTAGGATAGCATGGCCGGAGGGTCTGTTGGCTCAAGTTCTTAAATTTGGATAATGATCCGAGCTTATAGTCCGAAACATATTTCTAAAAGGACCGGTTTAAATCCATTAACAAATCTTGGTCGAACTTGGTTGTAGATGTGTCAGTCCGAAATTATCCACCCACTTTTATATCCTTGTTCAAATACGGTTTAAAAGCAAAAGGTAAAATAAAATTCCTATTTGCTTTTGGCCTGTGAAAGTCATAGAAAACGAATTTTAATGGAAATTTGTAGAATTTAAAAGTAGTGTATAAAAGATTATTATCACTACAATACGGAAACATAAACTCTCAAAGTGTAAAAAATCGAACTAATTGATACAAAGCTTCTTCAACATCATCAATGGAGTGTCATATGATGTTGAGTTTAGATTTGTGCCACACTGGATCCTGCACCGTCGTCCACGAGAATGACAATGGATATATCGAGAGAACCATCGGAGGCAATCCAGAATTTCACCCGAGATAATAAACTTCTCCCACTTAACTCCTCTCTATATTTTCTCTCTATGTTTTCCAAATCTTCAAGTCCAAATGAAAACTAGTGAATACACATAATTATATAGTCAAACCATTTTGAATTCAAAATTCAAAATTAATGACAAGTGACTTGACGAGTGATAGAAAATGACCACAAATCTATGATCCACAATTATATCAAACTAGCATAATCATTGTCAAATACTCGAGACCAATAATCATGTATCAAGTGGATTGAAGTGATCAAATTTATGTAATTTTCCAAAAGAAAAAAGTGTCATTATAAAATTACTATTTGATTTCCACTTTTAATGCAGTATGCACATTGTCAAAAAACTATCCATTACATCATGATATTAGCCTAAAAACTATTGAGCCTCATTAAATTTATAATACATTTTTCTCTTTTTTTTTTTAATCACATTCTCCAATAAAATAATATTACACATAAATCAAAAAAAAAATTATTATTTTTTAACCACATATTCTCTAATAAAGCACCATTCCAAAAATTATAACATCAATTAATGGGGCTCAAACAAAAATGCCGCGACTATCATTTTCTGACAGACGAATAGGAAATGAGAACGAAAACAAAATCAATTTAGTGCTAATACTTCATTCCTCGGTTACAAAAACTAACCCACAAGCAATGTTCTAAAATGCGTAAAGCATGATTAGGCGTAGAGGTCAAGCTTCAAAGAAGTTTAGGCGTAAATTTTTTATTTTTTTTATTTTTAATTTTTAATCCTTATTAAAAAAATTCAATAATTCAAATAATATATGTCAAACATCTAAAATTATAAAATATTGTATGTACTTAATAATTCGTACAAAAAATATAAGTTTCAAAATCATAATTACATAATATAGATAACTTGTAGTTTAAATCTTATCTTAACTCTTTACTGGACTCTAATTCAATATTTTTTTCTTTATCTACAAAAAAAAAAAAAAATGTGCATTTAATGAAGATGAAAAGTTTTCATTAGGAAAAAATAATAAATAACTAAGAACTATTCGACTTGAGCCTAAACGAGAATTAAGCGGCCAACGAGAATGTTGACTGCTTAATGCACGTCTAGGTTGCCTAAGGCGCGCATTAAACGGTCGACATTCTCATTGACCGCTTAATTTTCGAATAGGCTCAATGCGAAGCATTTTCGTCACTCTTCGCACCTAGGCATACTTTTTAAAACACTGCTGACAAGCCGTCGTTTTAACCTCTAAGCTTCCTTTAACCCTCAAAACCAAGATTTCAAAAATCATGGCACTTCACAACTGAAATACACAAACAAGAATGCGGAAACTCATAGCAAAATCTGATTACGAAGAAATCAGAAACCCCCGTCTTCTTGAAAATCAACCGTATATTTTTGTCAAAAATTAAAACATCTACAAGTTATGTATTGGTAATGTGTTGACCCGTCATCTAATAGCATATATTTTTCAGTTTTAAAGATAAAACATGCTTATTTATTTAAATTTAATCTACAATGATATCCACTCGTGATTAGCGAGTGTTTAAAGTTTGACACATCTAATAGGGCTCGTGAAGAAATACCAAAAAGTTGACTATGGCTCAATGCCATTGCATCGTTCCCCTCACTGCAATCGTCAAAAGTTACTCGTATATATGTGCTTGTATACATAGAAGAAGAGACACGGATAGATAAAAGTTACTCGTATATAACCCCTTTTTTTAAGGGTAAAAACACCATATTTCATTAAATTATGTCGCGAATTACATTTGACACGAGCAAGGAATACTATCAGTGCAAGTTTTAGATACGTAAGATGCAATAATGACGTGTTGATGTATTCCCTCTTTGGGAAGTTTAGAGCTCTTATTAATTGCATTTTCTTTAAAAAAAAAAAAAAAAAAAGGGCATATATTAAAATGGATAATATTATCAGTTTTACTAATTCGCTATTATAAGCAATAAAAAAGAAGTAACTCAATTTTATTTTCACATTTCATGAGCTCTACAAAAATTATTAACTTATTTGTCATTAATTTTTGCCTATTTGTAAATAAAATCGTTTATAAACACTGCACAAACATGCTTCAGCTTTACGGTTAGAGCATGTCCTTGTAATATTTGGATAATGGGACATCCCGATGCAATGGTGAAGTATAAGAAGACTTCAAACATTGCATGGCTGGCAATTGTGGCATCGGATCATGCAAAAGTACGATTTACTTCAACGATGTAAGAAGCAAATAAGTGACATTTGAAAGATGTGGTTCATTGAAAGGTTTTTGACTTAACAAGATTGCACACACTATTTCACAATCCTGAGATTCATAACACTTTAATGAGACTAAGTGACATCGAAATTCGAAATGTCACTTATTCGAAAATAAAAATAAAATAATAAATTTTAATGAATATAGATAAAAATATTCTCAGTTCACGTCATTAATTATTATTATTATTTTCTATATTTTGAACTCAATTTATTATTTCTTATTATTTTACTTTTGTAGCGAGAAAAAAATATTGTAAGATCAGCAATCTTAAAATATATGTGTTAATTGATAATATATTAACATAAAATTATTCAATTTTTATTGAATAATCAAATTTCATAAAATAAAATATTAAAAAACAGTTTTTTTTTTTTTTTTTTGATCAAAAATTTCAAACCAAACGTATGTTATAGTTTAATGTTTTAAGAAATATATTTTTTGAAATGATAAACTAAATGTATTTTTAGTAATATTAAAACAAACACTCAGAAAATTAAAATGAAAATTGAAAATTGAAACACGAGTGACGCTAAGCAGCGGGACGGTAAAACTGTCTTGATGCACATTTTTTTTACCCTCTCAAAAGGTTCAAGTCATTTTGGAGATAAAGATTCATAACTAACGCAAAAACTGCTCCTGACTACGTGGTATATATCAAAATCTGTCAAATCCTAGATTTCATTTCCTATATATTCTTCACCCACAAAATCTGAACAGATCCCTCACTCCGCACATTTCCATGGCATCTTACCAACCTTTTTCCTTGTTCTTCCTTGTGATATCTTCATGGGTCTTTGTGGGTTTTTCTCAAAATTTATTTCTTGATCAAGAATCATCAGGAGGGAGTGATTCAATGCCATGCGTGCAGAAACTCCTCCCATGCCAACCGTATTTGAAGTCATCTAAATCTGCACCACCTGCATCGTGTTGTGCTCCATTGAAAGAGATCATTACAGATGATAAAAAATGCCTTTGTGCAGTGTTTAACAATCCTGCCATCATGAAAACTCTTAATGTAACACAAAATGATGCTCTCAATCTTGCAAAAACTTGCGGTTCCAAAGCCGATGCATCCATTTGCAAAACTGGTAATGTTTTTTTATTTACCATTTCTGTGAATTTTTATTTTTTTATTTTTCATTTTTTTAGGAAATGAACTTCTTTCTGTGACACTTATTGATTACAGTTTGTGTTTGGTTTTCTGATTTATCAATAATGTTTTTTAATTAATAACAGCTTCCACACCAACTTCTTCACCAACCACTCCAAGTTCTTCTAATAGTAAGTTGCACTAATTTTACTCTTGTTCGTGATTTCTTCTACTTCTGCGACATTAGTGGGCATAGCATTTCTGGCTATTGCAATAGTTTCTTGAATAATCTGAGCAGCCTCTAAAAGTTTCCATAAGAGAATTTCACCGGTTTCAATTTGTGTTCTCAGGTTCTGCAAATTCTTCTGGAGCACCCAAAAGTAGTGAAGCTACAGTGATTTCTCATTTTGGTAGATCTATGTGGGTGGCAGCAACAGCCTTTCTGGTTTCGTTAACTGGATTTTCATTCTAGAAACTTCCACTAATTGCAAGCAGATGAATACATGCATTTAGCATATTGCTTAGAAAATGAAATGCTTCGCATTTCCAGGTTTTAATAGATTCTTTAGGTTTTTAGTCAGTTCCACTAATAAATTCAGATGGATGCATGAATTTAGAATATTGCTTTGCATTTAATTATTTTCACTTACGTACCATAATTTTAAGCAATGATGCTCTCTAATCAAGGATTTTTTTTTTTTTTTTTTTTTTTTAACCTTTTTTAAGTCCCCCAAACACTATTTACAGTCGAATTATGTGTTCAGATCCTCCCAACTAGACCTATCCAAAACGTATATGCATATCTCCATATTCAAGTCGCAATGCAGCAATACTTACCACGCTGTCTCGCTTCACGAATTGTGGGCTCGTCTAGTCCCACCAACTAGTCTCTTGGTCAGACGAGCCAAGGTAGCTCGAGAGTCTCTTGTGACTCGTGGAGCTCATTCCACTTAACATCCTTATTCCTATGTTTATTCTTCCATGGAAAAATTACTGTGGGAAATTTATGAAAATGTCCATAAAAATTATACGAACATATTTAATTCTGTGAAACAATATTACATTTTTATACACATTGTCAAAAATACAATTCCACTTTAATTTCCTAAAAAGTAAATTGAAATTGATTAAATATACGAGAATATTAGTGCAGGAGCCGTATAAAATAGCAGACGGCACATGCAAGCATATAATACTCGCGCCGGAGAGGCAAATTTCGGCAACTAAAAGGGATGATTGCGCTATTCGGATATTCAGAGCGCAACAGCAAGGCTTCTTCATTGCCTTTACCTTCTTTAATCAAAAATAAAAAAAGCACGTAAAGGGGAAACAAATTTAAATCACATACTACATATGATTTGCAGAAGAGGAAAACGGAAATTTTCGAGAGCTCTGTGTAATGAGAATGATTAAAGATGGTTAATTGCCCCCTAAATAAGATAAGCGTAGGGTTTGTTCAATTCTGGGCCTTAAAAGGGCTTTTAACTTTGTTAAAAGAAGTGGATCTTTAGGTTAATAACCTATGTTTTGGGCTTTTCTATCCAAAAATATTGATGTAAACACATAAAAAGTGGATCTTGGAATGTATCAAGGAAAAATGAAGTTTGCTCATTAATGGATTTTAAATGAGTTTAGGTTCTCTGTAGGTGGAGTGATCAACGGCGTTTTTAACTGGTTAATATCTGTGCGTGCTGGATTTATTTTGGCTGCATCGTCGGCCAGGTAGCAAACATGATCAAAGATGGAAAATTTACACTCTTGCACTGAAATCTTCATATTTGATGGTCGTCTCTTAGAGGCGCTTAATGCATGTTTAGTTTAGTATGCATAGAAAGTAGAATATACCAATTTTGAACATTCAGTTTCTTATATACTTATAGTTTTGTCTAATCCATGTCATTCTTTGATTCCTTAGTATTGGTTTAATCTTCTTGACTTCTTTCTACATTATGATTTTGTATCTATCTTCACGCTTTTTTTTTAATGACGGGAAAACCCACAATCGCTACCCTTCGGGTGCTCATTAGGTAAACCCTCGAGTTGATGAAATAGCCTACAAACCACGGCAACCAAATTAACCAACTATGTAAGCCCGGTGCGACAGGCTCGACCGAGAAAGTGTTTTCACGCTTTCACATTAGCTCGAAGAGATGTGAGAGTCTTTATAAGAGTTTTCTGAAGCAAAATCCTACTTCTAGCATTTTGGATTGTTTGTTCTCTCCAATATCTCGTGTGCGGGTGGACACAAGGGATATGACAAGGTTATTTGGGAGGTTGCTGAATATAAAGAAGGTGAAAATCCATCAATTACCTTCAAATATCATTCTCGTGATGGTGAATAAGGTTCTGCCCCTCTGTCTCATACACACTCGCGGGCGCACCTATAAACATGTGTAAGGATACAACCTCCGCTTTGTGATACATTGCAGGCTATCCAGGCAACTTGTACACTCGAGTCTAAGACGACAATGAGGCTTGACATGGAAGCAGTTTCGAAAATAAGCCGAAACCTATCAGTTTAGCTCAACACACATATTGAAACTTAGCAGGTCATAATTCCGGAAATGTTCTTGATCATACAATTCAGATATGGGCAAGGCATATAACTCCTGAGGATAAGAACACTGTCCCAACCGGTGAAATCATGCCTGTCGAAGGAACTCCATATGACTTCACCACAGAGGATAAAATTGGTAGTCGCATCCATGAGGTTGGAATCGGATATGACCATAATTATGTGCTCGATTGTGGAGACGAAAAGATGGGGTTGCAAAATTGAAGGATCCGGCTAGCTTAAGGACGTTGAATTTATGGACCAGTGCTCCTGGTATGCAGTTCGACACTGCAAATTATGTAAATGGAATCGTTGGTAAAGATGGTGCTTTATATGGAAAGCAATCTGGGGTCTGTCTCGAGACACAAGGATTTCCTAACGCCATCAACCAATCAAATTTTCCGTCTGTTGTTACACCAGGCGCCAAGTATAAACACAGCGCCGAGTAGGGTTCAACCTACAGTAAATACGAATTCCCCCTTTTCTTCCTTTTTATGAAGACTTTTGATGAAAATAATGTAAGAGTACTTTTGGTGAGTCGATTATGTTTGAACAGAGATTTAACTTTTGAATTTTTAAATACAAGAATTTTCTGTGGAGAGATAAATGCCATTTTGGTTAATAGCTTGTGCTGGGATAGAGAATGAATCTCTTTGATTGGTGATCTTCGATCAAATTGATAGAGAACAAGAAACTAATATCTTCCTATGTGAAGCTTATGAATCTCCCGCTAGTCATTCTTCCTAGAGTACGGTCTTCTTAAGCATCCTTCTCTAGCTGATACGTTCTCCAATCTCTGTTTGCAAGTCCAGCTGCTCAATCCGGAACTAAAATTTTCCTTTAGTGACCTAGGATTGCAATGATTGTGATCTAGTAAAATCAATACACAATTCAAAAACCTTCTTGGTAACCGCCCTTATCCTGCAAAGAGAATAAACTCTTCCTAGATGTGCCCAAGACCCCTTGTAATATCAAATTGGATGCTTCAACTACTTCCCCAGCTACTATTGCTATTATGACTGTTTACTTTTTAGGTACCTTCTAATCCCTACTGCTTACCTTCCTTCAGGATAGGAAAATATTTGGAACTTCGTTCCAAGAGTGTAAGTTCCTAAATAGGAAGAGAAAGAATAGATGGTCAGGCCATAAGAAGGAAGACTTGCTAGATTCTTAACACAAGCAAGTTGATTATCCTAGTGAATTCTCTCCTGAAGGAACCGGCTAAACTCCAGACATTGTAGGAGTAGAAATTTCAATCAACTTAGAGACAATAATATTTTTTGTCTGAATCTTCCAGAGTTGGTTAATGTAGCGAGCATTTATTCACGGTTACTAAACTCAAACTAGTCGATGTATCAAGTCATTAGGTCATTTCCACTTAGTTCCTTAAAAAAAAAAAACTATGGTCCATACGGTGGGCGATCAAGGTTCTAAAACTTGTTGCATGTATAGGCCCCCAAAAAAAAAAAAAAATCAAAAAATCAAAAAAAACAAAAAATATTATTTCTTTGAAGTTGGAAACTCAGAAGATTAATGTGTGCCCCAACAATTAATACTCGGGTGTTAATAAATAAATATGTTGAGTTTATGTGTTTACGCTAATCAAAAAGCAGTACAGTTTAAAAAGGTTTTTTCCAAATATTCTCTTCATAACGCGTCCCCGATTCTTTGGGGCGATCATGATTGCATTTCTTGCAAACAACATTCCTCCTATAATTCAAGAAATCACAACTGCAGAAAGAAAAACAGTGTATTATCATTCAGTTAAGCATAAAATCTAATGATTCATACAGCAACCATGAAAGATGTGTGGAAATAGACTCACTCGGGGCACTCCCATTCGCCGGGATTCAGTTGCCTCTTGGGCCGTGGCACTTGGCAGCGTAAACACTTGCGGTTGCTTGCGAAATTCATGAAATCACACCTGTAGAGCTCAAAATGTGATGAACTACCCCCAAGATAAAACTAGTGAACTAAAGAGCTCGTGCGAGAATATTTGCAGGTGAAAGCTAATCATTGACATATTATTAGTAATATACACGCAAGTTAAAATTTTAAGATCCTCAAGTAGATGTCAAACGATTCACAGGAAAAGGATGATTTAATTAGTTTCTAAAATATTCTGACCACATTCACGAATGCAAAGAAAGCAATGAAATGTCTAATCTAAATTGTCTATTATTTGCGACGGTAAAGGATTATAAATAAAAGCCAAAAGCAATATCATTGCTTAGTTTGTTAGTAGCATAATTAGGAGGAAAATAAGTTAGACAGTTTAAAAGCAAAAATAGTGTAGAATTAGTCCAAAATTTCAAGTGCATAAAATGAAAAACGGATGAAGTAATAGACATTAGCCACTACCAAAAACCTCAAAGCATATATCCTAAAACCAAATACATTCAGCAACACGAAAAGTAGATTGAACTTACTGAGTGCAGTTCCAATCTCCTTTCTTCATTTCAACATCATCAACAGAAACCCTATTCGGTCCTTCTGTTTTGCATTTCAGGCATCTTATATTTCTAGAGAAGTTTATAAAATTGCATCTGCACAAAGTGGTTGTTTGTAAGTTGAGTTGTGAATAGCAATACAACCTCGTCAAAAATAAATAGCTTGAAGTGAAGGCAAAAGAGAAATTTTAGAATAGATCCCAAAGAATGGGATGGACGTCCCATACACAATTTAGCCTAGAGCAAGAGACGAATACCACCACAAAAAGAGAGGTATATTAACAAATGAATAAATCAAAGAGAATAATTGCACAATAATCCACATGCATCAGCAATGCACAGCACACAAGACTGAGAATACAGTTGTTGAAGGAAAATATGGTAAAACTCCATGATAGCAACACAAGCAAACTGCATATACACACAGGCTAGAATGCTTGTTAAATATATATTTCAATTGTTTACGTTGAACTACCTTATCTAAAATCTTAAGCTATTATAGAGAGGATATTTATTTATTTCAATTTTATCTTTAATGTAACCAACCACAATCATTTTTTCACCAAGGGCCTAACATACAGAGTTTTGATAAACAGCTGATGCTGAAACTTGAAACCATATTATTTGCATGCTCGAATACCATGTTGAACAATCTCATCTACAATCTCAAGCTATTATATAAGAAAGAACTTATTCGTTTATGTATTATTTTCAAAATTTATCGGTATGGATACAGAATGAGTTTCTTCTTCATCAATATGAAGCAATCGCCTTTCATTCATGTGTGATAAAGATGAAAAGGATAAATGCCTTTAATAATAACCTACACGGCAAGGAAGGACGGACGGACTATGGAAACTTTCAGGCTAAAAGTTTGAAAGAATTAGGATACAATTTTCAAGGAGAAAATAAGACTTCGATCCCTCGGAAGAATATGGGAAATGTAGAGACCAAGTTCATCATCATCAACATGAAGAAGAGTCAAAGATAAAACCTAAGATAGTTATTAAAAAGCCAGAATATAATATGTCAAGTTAGTAAAAATAATCTGCGTAGTTCAATTTAAAAGCAGAACATCAGAGCCTCCCAATGCAGAGATGGCAAAAAAATATTCCAGTTCTATACATGAATTTAGATGCATGCCATATATATCTATATCAAAATCGTCTGCACCAAACCAAACAGATAGCTCATCATAATCCTTATGGCAGCTACAGAAAGCACCAGCTCTAGTGGCATGCCTTCAAGTTACATGCATGCAGAAATTAATATGGCAGGTTTCTGACAACTATTTTTCCCATGATATCATAATCAATTGAGATTGTGATCACTCTAATATTAAAAACATTAAATTTCTGAAAAGTCAGTCAGCACTCACCAACAATAGAGTTATACTACCTACTAAAGAATTCAGAACTTACTCAGAGCAAATCCAATCTCCTTTCTTGATTTCAACATCATCCCCGTGAACACTCTTGGGTCCACCTTCTCCGCATTTGAAGCATCTTACATGTCTAGCGAAGTTCATGAAGTTGCATCTAAGAAGCAATTATGGCACAACATCAGCTTCTGGTGTAGCAGAATATGAAACATTAATGTAACCCACTTAATAGCAAACAAGAAGTAGAAACATCAATCAACAGGATGTAATGGAGATCATATGTGCTGGTGGCAGTGGCGGATCCAGCTACTGGCGAGCTGGCCGCTCTAACTGGATCCGTCGGAAGCTGCAGAGTTTGGGGAAAATTTGAGTGCGTGTTTGTGTGTGGGGGAGAGAGGAAGAGAGAGAGAGATGAAGTGGTAAATCCGAGAGAGAAGTGGCAAGCCAATGGTGGCAATTGGTGAAGGCGGCATCCAGCGTCTACTAGAGAGATGAAGAAGACGACTGCAGTGGCAACATGTAGAGAGAGAAATCCTTTTCAACATGTAGAGAGAGAAAATCCTTTTCCAAAATGAAGACAACTGGCGTGTCTGGCAAGTGGCAACATGAGTTATTAATTTAATAATATTATTATTAATATCGAAATATTGAATTATGGCTTGATTTTTGAATAAATGAGTTTTAAACTTGAATTTTGAAGTTAGAAGTTAAAAATTATAAGTGAGTGTAATTTCCACTTTATCTTATACTTATAAGTGGATAAGTTTATTTGTAAATGAACTTATGTGTAAATAAGTAAACTTAATTACTCATAAATTGTACTTATAAGACAAGAATGGATAAAAGTTTAAATTGCTAATTTTATTTGGACATTCAGAAGTGGTACAACTGATCTTAGGCTCAGAAAAATTATTTCCAACCTATGGATAGAAGGCTAATTGAGGCTGCTCATAAGAGAGATGTTCATCAGCTTGCAACGTTTTCAAAATATGAGTTTCCCAAAAATTCAATTGAGTAAGTTTACTGTTACAGAATGAGATTGTATCATGTAATTTTTTTTCTTATATTGGGTTATGTTGAATTATATTTTCATATGTATAGAATTTTTACGTTTTAGTGCATTTACATATATATGTATATATTGAAGAATTTTTAATATTATTTAATTAATTATTAATAAACGACATCACTATTACAATCATTAGTCAACGATCAATCGTTGACCTCTGCAACTCCGAACCTGGATTCACCGCTGGCTGGTGGCAGAAATAGTTTCTGTCCGGTGCTAAAACACTTTCAAATCCTCACGCGAGTTTGAATAAAGAGAACAGCAGAGAGTAACATGCTCAAGATATATTCCAGCTTTCTGATGAATATCTTCAAATGCAATAATTAACAAGAAAGAAATATCCCAGAAAATGGAACAATTGTGAAACTCAAAACTAATTACTCCTACACAAATATAATAAAAAGGTTTTCAACCCACACATATATAGGGAAAAGGTCAAGAAAATTAGATCAAGTGTACTGCAAATTATCATAATAAGAGTTTTCTAATTCGACTTACTTGGTACACATCCAGTCTCCTCTTTTCATCTCGACATTTCTTGACCTTTCATCAACTACAGAATCAGGAGACTGTTTTTTCTTTGGAGAAGTTATGACAGCAGGCTTTGGAAGTTCAGGATCAGGAGGTGTCTCACTGAGCTCAATCATCTTCAAAAGTAATTTTCTTGCTGATATATCAATAAGCTCTCTACCTGGAGGCTTCTCTCCTCCAGAAATAACAAGTGGATCTAATGCATAGAGCAATAAAATGCGAATGATATCCACAGTACGTGCAGCTCCTTCAGAGTCATTAACCAGAACATATGCTTTATCGCAGGACCCACGCAGATTGCAAGCACCGCACACCTGTAGTATCCTTCGGTTAAACATGGATTGACATCAACAATTATAACAAGTTTAATTCATATGCTTCCAGAGCAAATATGTTAGCATCAATGAGCAATTAACTGAATAGTAAATCAAAGGGAAACTTACTTCTCCTTCATCAAGTTTCAGGTATGCTCTCAATCTTTTGGCCGAGTTAACAGCCTTTCTAAAAAGATTAGGACAACCTTTATCCACAACTGCCTGAATATCTTCTGTAGACAATGATCTGAAACACACATTCCACACTCACAATCTTACGTACCTATAAATTTCATTTTTACCTCTCCTCACATATATCTGAGTAATAAATTCTAGCATGTTCGGCCTGGCTTGAATGGTAACATAAAAGGCCAAAAAGAAAATCCCTTTTTTTTTTTGGCTTTCAAGCCAGACCAAACATTCTAAGCACGAAAATTGAAGTTCCCTTACTTGAAAATGTCAAAGCGATCACGACCGAATCTCAAACAAGCATCCTTTAGCAAACCCATCTCCGTATAAGCGCCCCGGTCCATACCACCACCGACTTCCGACAACACTGTGGATGGAGGAGGTGTAACGGCAGCACTTTCAATAAGGTATCCTTTCGCCTTTAAACGGTCGATGAAGTGGACCCATTCAGGCCAGGGATGGTATTGGTGATTAGAATAGACAGAAAGCTCCGGTTCTGTGCTGTTGGCGGGGAGAATAGTAGCTTCGGAGCCGATTGTGACTGCATATGAACTATATCGGTGAAACCGCAGGGAAATGGAAGGAGAAGGGAATAGTTTGCAAAATCTAAGTGGAGGAACTTGAGAGAAACTAAGGGAACTGCGGAGAATTGAGGTTCCTAAAAGAGTGTATAATCTTGAAGTTACTGTCATTTTTCTTTCTTCTTGGGGGTGGGGTGGGGTTTGGGTAGGGGGTTTCAACTCTCAAACCATGAGAGCAGAGCTATCGGCGAAGAAACTCGACCAGTGTTAAGGGTTTTGGATAGGGCTTTTGGAAGTGGTAATTATTAGTACAGAGGTTCTAGCGGTACCGAATGGGGGTACCAAAGGCTCTCCCCCCTCACAGCGCAGGCCCTTTCAGTATCGTTAGCATTTTTAATTTTTTTTAATTTTTTTTTATTATATTTCATTATTGACGTTCTCATTTATCATGTTCTGGGCCTTGATGAAGAAATAAATCGCAAATTATACCTTTAAGAGTGCACGATAAAAAGCTGTCTTTTACCGTCCACTTACCAAGAGTCTCATCCATATTCCAGGATTCGAACCATAATCCGACAATTACAAGTGAGATTAGATTTTTTCCACCCTCCCCTTTCACTACTTGAAGATGTGCCCTAAGGGCACCGTTAGCATATTTCTTATTAGTATTATACATGGATCAAATTTTTAAAATAAGATGCAAGATTTAATTATATAAAAAAAATTAGAGATTAATGTAATTTTTAAATATTAATAATAAAATAAATGATAAAGAAAGGAAACCCTCATTTCTCCTCCTAGTCATCTCTCTTCTGTCGCCGTCCAGAAGCCATAGATCCACACCCCCACAACCACGTTGTTGTATGCGGCGCTGCTACAGCAACTGCTTGCGGCTCTATGGTCGTCGCTCATCATGATATTGTGCTCGTCGCTCCAGTAAATAAATAGGAGATTTTTTAGTGGAGGTGATGGTTGCATGGTGTTGTGGATTTGCGCGATTGTGGTGATGGTGGTGGATATGTGGATTGTGTTGCAGTGGTAGAGTAGTGGTTGTGATAATTTTGTGGTGGTTGAGGTCCTAGTGGTGACAACTGTTTGAGAATTTATAGTGGAGGTGGTGGTTACAGGGTATAGTGGCGGCAACGCAGTGGGGTCAGATTTTTTTTCTATTTTTGTTTGTGATTTTCATATTGTGAGGTGTTGGTGATGACAACGATGATGACGATGGATTTGGTGGTGGTCGACAGTGGTGGTGGATCTGGTGACGGGTGTTGTGTGGTGATACATGTGGCAGTCGAAGGTGGCGGTTATGAATTGCTGCACGTTGACAGTGGCGGTGATGGTAGGTTTGAAAAAAATTTGATTGGTCGTGGTGGTGCGGTGTAGTGGAGATGGTGGTCACAAGTATTGGTGATGGTCACATATTATTTGGTTGACTGTGACAATTAAATCAGTTAATCTATTACCAATAAATAAGATGTAACATAAAAAATTGTTAATTTGTGACCGATAATTTAATAAATTGTGAGTGTATAATAAGTATGTGACTTATAATAATTGTGATTTGTGATCGATAAATAAATTGTGACTTATGAATTTTTTTATTTGTAGTCGATGAACAAATTATGACCTATAAAATTTTTGAATTGTAACCGTAAAATAATTTGTTACATAAAAATTTCGAATTATAACCAAAAAATAATATGTGATTAACTAAATCGTTAAATTGTGACCAAATTATATACATATGCGACCTTAATATATTTAATTAATTAAATCATAGGATAAAATTTAACAAAAATCTGATTTTTGAAATTTGAAACCTTTGCTTTTAATTTTGAAATAAGTGATACTTAACATCTTACTTATTAATTTTTTCCTAATTATTATTTGGCGGGATGTTGTATCTTCACCCATGTCATTCGGGTTGGTGGTTGAATGCAAGTTGAGTTTACTAAAGAGTAAACATTCTTACTTTTCAATGTTATTCTGAAAAACGTTCATACTTTTTATTTTTTAGTATTTTCACCTCCTATTTTCACCTTTTATTGTAGAAAATGTCATTTTTTCAATAAAAAAAATGTAAAATGACAAATATATCTTCTTATTTAAATAAAATAAAAAGAAATTTAAAGAACAAATTACAATTATACGCCCAAACTCTTTAAAAAAAAATGAGTCCAAAAAAATTATTAAAAGGGTAATTAATACAAAACATTCATACATTTCAATATTATTGGGCAAAACGTCCATATATTTCATTTTCGGTATTTTCACTTACATTGCGAAAATCATTAGTTTCACATTATATTGCGAAAATCATAATTTTCATCCATTTTTTCAATTAAAAATTGTAAAATGACAAATATACCCTCCTATTTCAATAAAAAAAATTATTTATTTGTAATTTTTTGAAAAATTTGGGAGTATAGTTGCAATTTGTTCTTTATTTTTCTTTTCTTTACTTTTTTTATTTAAATATGAGTGTATATTCGTCATTTTATATCTTTTAATTGAGAAAATGAATCAAAATGATGATTTCCGCAATGAAATGTGAAAATAATGGTGAAAATGTCAAAAAAAAAATGTAGGGACGTTTTACACAATAATATTGAAAGATATGGATGTTTTGTGTTAATTACCTTTTTAATAATTTATTTGGACTCATCCGTAATTTAAAAAAAAAATTGGTAGTATAATTACAATTTGATCTGTAATTTTTCTTTTCTTTTCTTTTTGTTTTATTTAGATAAGATGATATATTTGTCATTTTACTTTTTTTTTATTGAGAAAATGACATTTTTCGTAATGAAATGTGAAAATGTAAAAAAAAAAAAAAAAAATGAAAGGTGTGGACGTTTTGCACAATAACATTGAAAGGTAAAAACGTTTTGTACTAATTACTCTAAAAAAACATATTTGAGACTATAGTGACCGAATAATTAATTAATATACCATTATGAATAATGCTACTTTGCCAAAAGAATTTTACAACATGCAGTGATAGAAAACATCGTGGTGAGAGGTGATTGGTGAGAAAGTCCGTGTTTAGAACATTCCAATAATGAAATGTCATGTTATATCATGTCAATCATATTATGTCAAATTTTCTGTTGACGCAGCATAATTAAAATATTATACAAGTTCATCATACGTGTGTTACTCGTATTCGTAAATATATATTAAAGACATTCAATACCCATTATTTACATATAAATAAAATTGAATTTTCTATCTTTTAATATTATTCCATAATCTATAATCTAATTTAGCAAATAAGTTGGAAAAAATATAAGAGTAGCCAAATAAAAATATCTAATTGAATACGGAGACAAGAAGTGTCGAATTAAGGAAATATGATCATACTTATACCTAAGTTTTTTTAATATAAATGTAGTCAAGTATAGGAGAAATTGATCGTTTGCTAAAAGAAATTGGATCCATCTTCTTCTTGGAATGGGTGGTTTGACAAATTTTAAAATTTTATTTATAAATTAGGGTAAATTTCAGCTCCAACATGGCTCATCGTGGGGATTGGGTTCTCTACAGGTTCTCGGTCTATGTGAACAACATGCTTGATGTCATCCCTACCTCACAAAAACCGTTAAAATGATCAAATTTTATTCGAAGAGACCACTACTGATAATTCGAATAGAGAATAAATAGAAATAGGAAAAACAAAATAAAACACACAAAATTTATCTTATAATATATTTATTTATCTATACAACTAGAAAAAACGTCTTTCACGCCAGTCAATGCCCAAAAACAAGTATACTCAGCTCAGACACATTTCATTAATAATATCCAACCATTAATAAACAACCAGGCTACAAACCTGCTTACCTTATAATTCACAAAAAAATCCCAATCATTTTCCCATTGTTTTTGTGTGTGTTTGTGTTCTCCTATTAAGATTTGGGGTCCATCTTAAAATGTCAACTTTATTAAGAGGAGTGGCTCAAACTCTTATAAATTGGTCTATGTTTTCATCTTTATTCGATGTGAGATTATATCCCTTAACATGCCCCCCTAAGATGGTGGCTCGTTTGAACAGACCAATCTTGAAATTCGTATGCTCATTTTTTGAGTCTTAATCGGATCGAATAACTCGTTGGAGTTTAATGGGTGTTAAGATTTGGAGGTCCATCTTAAAAGGTCAACTTTATTAAGAGGAGTAGCTCAAACACTTATAAATTGGTCTATATTTTCATCTTTATTCGATGTAAGATTATATTCTCTCTCCCCCCCCCCCCCAACAAACAAGAGAGAGAAAGAGAAAAACTAAAATAATACTCTCTTCCCTCTCCATTATACTATTGCATTCACAAAGGGTACGTATAATCTGAAATATTAGAAAGAAGTTCAAGTTTCTAAAATCTCTGTTATTAGTTTTCATGCAATTTTTGGGACATTTTCTGTCTGATTATAACATAGTTTCTTTGTTTTTATTAATGTTTTTGGTGCAGATTCAGAATAGGTTGAAAGAGAACAGTGGTTGGTAAGATATTAATAAGATTTATAATGGAGAACCGAACCGAATAAAAGACAAAATAGATTCACCAATTTCCCCTTCACCAGCAGCAAAATCTCCGATGGATGAGATGTTGGGACTTCTCCGAGTTCGGATTAGGAGAGGTATAAATCTTGTTGTTCGTGATGTTTTTACAAGCGATCCTTACGTTGTTGTCAAAAAGGGTAAACAGGTCTGTCCATGCATCCTTTTTCTCTTCGAGTTCTTGGTTATGAATGGTGCATTTTGTCATTTAAGGTTTTGTTGCATTGAGGAGTTGCGATAGACAGCATTATTCTTGGATAAATCCCTAAGTGTGTGGGTTAATAGAAAGAATTATAACGTTTGAGTTTGTTAAACATGTCTGGTTGTGCTTAAAATTAACCTTAGAATTACTTTTCTTGAAAGTATGTCATAGCCAAACATGCTCTAAATTCTTGGCTTGTCACAACTAAAGTATTTGGTGTAGAAGGAACGTCGAATTTTGATAGTTGTGGAAGATGTGAGATTCTCAAGATTAATATCAAGTCTTGTCTCCTTTAGTTACTCTTGGAGTTCATCTCTTTGAAGTAATGGTTCGGTTAAGAAATTCCACAACTTACCAATTGTGATGTTGTTACTCTTCATCAAGTGATGTTTCTTGATGAAGAGGTGTCTATCAAAATTTAATTCGAAGATGCGAAGAAATGAGGTTTTGTTGGAATATGGTTTAAGAATTGAAATTTTTGGTTAAATATAAAATATGGAAAGTGACTTTGTATCAATTTCGGCCAAATATTCATACTTAATCCGGTAGTGAAATTATAAATGTAAATAGACTAACTTGTTCTACTCGTTGAGTATATCATCGTGATAAATTTGGAATCTCAAAATCAATTTCGAGTAAATGAGAAATTGTGGTCCAAAGTTGGAAAGAAAAGAGGAAAAACTCGTTAGAATATTTGCCTAACTTCATCGCTCATCTAGCGCTCGAGCAATGAGAATGTTGCTCGAGCTACAGGCGGGCTAAAAGTTCCTCACTCATCTCGATAAAATGATTTGAACCACTTATTTTAAAATGGGCATTTTCTCTCTTTTATCCAATGTTTAATCGACGACCTATGTCTTATGTATAAATTAGAAAAGTGACACTAGCGCTTGAATGAGAGGCCAACAACAGTAAGAGATGTTTCCCTTCGGAAGGTTGCGGAGTTTGGGACATGTTGTTTCACTCACAACCTTTCATCTTCTATAAATATGACCATTTGGACGACCATAATGTATCCCATATCATTTGCATTGAGAATTATATCAAAAACTCTTGCAAAATCTCTCCAAAAATCATTCCAAAATCAATTTTTTTGTAGAGAGAAGAATTTTGTTCGAGTTCATTGTTGCTTGTCGTTTGTAGTACTTCTACCACAAGTTGAATCCATTGTATCTTGAGAGACAAGTGTCATATTTAGTTGGCACCATTGTGGGACAATTTTGTTTTAGGGAAAAAGGGTCAATCATTTGCCTTGGATCTATTTTCTTGCTACATTTTCATTCTTCTTCTATCCTTTTTGTTTCTACTTTTTCATAGAGTTTAGTTACGCTCCTGCAAATTAAACTTAACATTTATTCGGTATATTGACAAGCAACCATTTTCTTACAATTATCACCATCAGGTTTTTTCTAGGAATAGAAATGAATCAAACTGGAGCTATAAACACTTCTCCAGTAATGAACTTAGGGAATTAGTTGCAACGTTATAGGCTTGCCTGTTTTACACTAATCTTCTTAATAAGATATTTGACACGTTGTGTATGTATTTTCTTTTAATTTTTGCTACTCGAATTTTCAAAGCAATATACATGTTGATGTTCTATGTAGAAGTTGAAGACTCGTGTTATAAATAAGGATATCAATCCTGAATGGAATGAGGATTTGACACTTTCTATAGCTGATCCTAATACCTTGATCAAGCTGGTGAGCTCCATTTTCGAATTAACATGAGAATCTAGTATTGTAACATGACATAATGTGTCGATCTTTCTGATAGTACGAAGTTGTCCCTTGGTGTGTATAGAATTAATCTATATGTACATAATAATGTACATAATAGACTACACCCCCCTCACATGGAGGGAGGCCCACACATAATTAAATATTTGTGGGCCCCCTCCATGTGACGGGGGTGTAGTCTATTATGTACACCATGAGGTGTACATGTAGACTAACCCGGTGTGTATATGATTTCAGACTGTGTACGACCACGACACATTCAGCATGGATGACAAAATGGGAGATGCAGAGTTTGATATTAAACCATTCATGGAAGCACTAAGAATCAAACTAGATGGCCTCCCAGGTGGTACTGTAATTACAAGAGTACAACCCAGCAGATAACTGCTTATCCGAAGAAACTTGTGTCATCCGGAAAGACGTTAAGATGATACAAGATATGATATTGCGATCGCGCAAGTTTTGCACGTAATTTATGATCCCGGTATTGTTAAGAGAATAAATCCTTTCCAAGTTGGTATTTTACCATAAACAGACGCAGCCAATATTGTTACCTAAGTTAGAGATTTTCTTTGCTTTCTTGCCTTGTATGATGTATATATATATACTTACCATTGTAAAGGAGAATAATAAGATTGTATTATTGTTTTGACTTGGTATCAGAGCTACAGCTCGAAATCTCTGAATCATCACCACCGAACAGACATATGGCTGAAGAACAAACCAAATCTGCTGCCTCTGAATTAGCTACTCCAGTCATTCACTTACAATCCGAAAATTCTGGCTTTCATGCTGGTATTGTTCTAACCGAAACCAACTATGATGTATGGTCACAGATCTTGGAGATGCAAATTGCAGGCCGTGAAAAACTCGAATATATTCTGGGTAAAACTGATCCACCAAAGGAAACTGATCCTACCTATGCAAAGTGGTATGCTGAAAATCAGAAAGTTAAAGGCTGGTTACTCACCTCTATGTCGCCGGAGATAATGAAACGCTACCTGCGCCTACGCACTTCACGGGAGATTTGGAGTGCTCTTGCCAAAGCGTTCTATGACGGATCGGATGACACACAAATCTTTGCATTAAATCAGCGGGCCTTCTCCTCCAAACAGGCTGGCCGTCCCCTGTCAGTCTACTATGGGGAACTTGTTGAAATTTTTCAGGAACTAGATCATCGAGACAGAGTTACTATGAAGGATCCCGACGACGTTATAGCATACAAAAAATCTGTTGAGCGTTTGCGGGTGCATATTTTTCTTGGTGGACTTGATTCTGAATTCGAACAAATCCGAGGTGAAGTTCTTCGAAAGGACCCACCTACTGACCTCGAAGAAACCTATGCTTATGTACGTAAGGATGCCGTGCGTCGAGACACCTTGAATGGCGAAGTTAATAATCCAGAACCCTCTGCTATGCTGGTTCGTCGAGCCAGACCACAGCCACGCAAACCTGGTGCAAGAATCGAACATGATCAGAAGGACTTCTCCAAGCCAGAACGTGTGTGTACTCATTGTGGTGAAAAAGGCCACTCCAAAACTCGGTGCTATGACCTGATTGGGTACCCAGACTGGTGGGATCCAACAAAGGCACCGCGAAAACGCAACCTGTTATCAAACCATGAAGCTGCAGCTACCGTAACGAAATCTGCTAGCAACACTTCTGGAGATGCTTCCGCCTTGACCACCACCTCAGGTAACTCTGGTAAGGTTTTACAAGTTGCTGTACATAGTAGTAATAATACATGGATAGTGGATTCAGGAGCGACAGATCACATGACTTTTGATAGTGACCATAATCAGTTTATGCGTCCATCATCTGACCATTTCGTGTCCACAGCCAATGGCAATATATCTTCTGTGATTGGAAAGTGTTCCATTAATCTTTCACAAAATTTAAATCTTGATTCCGTCTTAGTTGTACCGTCCCTAAACTATAACTTATTGTCGGTATCTCAAATAACTTGTGCCTTACATTGTGTTGTTATTTTTTGGCCTAATCTTTGTGTTTTCAAGGATATCCGGACTCGGAAGACAATTGGTTATGGTACTAGAAGGGGGAAGCTATACTACCTGGATTTAAAACCTGGAAGCTCAAGTCAGTTAGCTCAAGTTTTCTCAGCTAATAAGTCCAACAAAATCTCTTCCGAAATTTGGTTGTTGCATAGACGGTTAGGTCATGCTTCTTTTAGATATTTAAAACGATTATTTCCGAAATTGTTTTCTCAGTTTAACATTTTAGATTTTAAATGTGATATTTGTGAATTAGCAAAAAGTCACCGTATTTCGTTCCCTTTGAGTTTGAATAAAAGTCCAACACCTTTTATGTTGATTCACTCGGATGTATGGGGGCCAGCCAATACCCCCTCCTTGAATGGTTTTCGTTGGTTTGTCTCTTTTATTGATGATTGCACACGCATGACTTGGATTTGCTTGATGAAGTCAAAGAATGAAGTTAGTTCCTTATTTCAAAAATTTCATAAAATGATTGCCACACAATACCAATCTCACATACAGGTTCTTCGTACTGATAATGGGGGAGAATTTGTTAACCACGACTTAGACCAGTATCTACAGTTGCATGGTATTGCACACCAAACAACTTGTGCATACTCTCCCCAACAGAATGGAGTTGCAGAACGCAAAAATCGCCACTTACTTGAGGTTGTCCGTGCCTCTTTATTTGGCGCTCATATGCCCACCAGCTACTGGGGCGAAGCTACCATTGCTGCAGCCTATCTCATTAACCGGTTACCTTCCAGCTCTTTGCAATTTCAGACCCCCTATCATGCCCTCCACTCCACTATTAGTGCCCCCAATGTTCCAAATTTATCACCTCGAACTTTTGGATGTGTAGCATTTGTTCATCTTCCTAAACCCTTGAGACATAAATTGGAACCTCGCGCCCTTCGATGTGTATTTGTTGGCTATGCTTTACTTCAAAAGGGATATCGCTGCTATCACCCTCCTTCTCGAAAGATGTATGTAACTCTTGATGTCGTATTTCACGAACATGATATGTACTACTCTGCTTCCGAGTCTCCACTTCAGGGAGAGAATGAAAATGAATTGCAGACTCTGACTCCGAATCTGAATATTACAAGTGACACTCGGACTTCATTAGACTATGATATTAGTGATGAACGACCAAAGGAAGCGGGGTCAGGGGATGAAAATTGTCAAAATCAAATGGATGAAGTAGAGTCAGGGGACAGGCATGGTCAAAATCAAATGGAAGTGACTTTACCAGCACCTCAGTCACCCCTTCATGAGGTACCATATAACCAATTGTTCTCTGAGACTGGTCCTCCTCTCGATCACCAGGTAAATTCCGAACCTCCTCACAAAGTATTACCTATTCGAACTTCTAGAGGGATACCTAGAGTAAACTATGAACCTGTCTTGAGCTCTAAACCTAAGTATCCCATGAGCAACCATGTATCTTATCATAGACTGTCAAAAGAAAGTGAGTCGTTTGTGAATCAATTATCTTCTGTATCTATTCCTACTAACGTGCAGGAAGCTCTGAAAGACCCTAGGTGGAAGGAAGCAATGAATGAAGAAATGAAGTCTCTTCAAAAGAACTCAACTTGGTCAGTTGTTAAGCTGCCTGATGGAAAGAAACCTGTTGGATGCAGGTGGGTCTTCACAATTAAATACAAGGCGGATGGAACTATTGAACGATTCAAAGCTAGATTAGTCGCCAAGGGGTATACTCAGACGTATGGAATTGACTATATGGAAACTTTCGCACCAGTAGCAAAAATTAACACTGTTCGTATTTTGATATCCCTGGCGGTAAATCTTGACTGGCCATTACACCAGTTTGATGTCAAGAACGCATTCTTGCATGGAGATCTTCAAGAGGAAGTGTATATGGAGCTGCCCCCCGGATGTAATATGAAGTCAGAAGGTGACAAAAATGTTTGCAGATTAAAAAAGGCACTGTATGGTCTGAAACAATCTCCTAGAGCATGGTTTGGAAGATTCACAAGGTCAATGAAGAATTTTGGATACAAACAGAGTAATTCAGATCATACCCTTTTCTTGAAACATAATAAAGGAAGGATTACATGTCTCATTGTGTACGTTGATGATATGATAGTAACAGGGAATGATCCAGAAGAACGGAAGGCACTACAGAACCACCTTGCTCGTGAGTTTGAAATGAAGGATCTTGGTCCATTGAAATATTTTCTGGGAATTGAAGTGTCAAGGTCAAAGAATGGCATTTTTCTATCTCAGCGAAAATATGCCTTAGATCTATTAAGTGAAACTGGTATGACAGCATGCAGCCCAGTTAGCACTCCCATGGAAGAAAATCTGAAATTAGGCATATATCCAGATCAAGTCCCAACCAACAAGGAACGATATCAGAGACTAGTTGGCAGATTGATGTATCTCGCACACACTCGACCCGATCTGACATATGCCCTGAGTGTGGTCAGTCAATTTATGCATTCACCAAGTGAAGAACATGAAAATGCAGTGATACGCATTTTACGCTACTTGAAGTCATCTCCGGGGAAAGGGATCATGTTTACAAAAGGAGATAACATGGATGTCAAAGGCTATACTGATGCAGATTGGGCTGGATCGGTCACAGATAGGCGATCCACATCAGGGTACTTCACTTTTGTAGGTGGAAACTTAGTTACTTGGCGAAGCAAGAAGCAAGCTGTAGTTGCTCTATCCAGTGCTGAATCCGAATTTAGAGGGATGGCTAAAGCAGTATGTGAATTATTATGGATCAAAGGTTTATTGGAAGATTTGCACATTAAACACACTAATCCTATGAAACTATATTGTGATAGCAAGGCAGCCTGTGATATTGCCCACAACCCAATTCAACATGATCGAACTAAACATGTTGAAGTTGATAGACATTTCCTCAAAGAGAAATTGGAAGCAAAGATTATTGAAATACCACATGTTTCATCCCAAGACCAGCTTGCTGATCTACTAACCAAGGCCGTATCTACTCGAGCGTTTAATGATAGTCTCAACAAGTTAGGAATGAGCGACATCTATGCACCAACTTGAGGGGGAGTGTTAAGAGAATAAATCCTTTCCAAGTTGGTATTTTACCATAAACAGACGCAGCCAATATTGTTACCTAAGTTAGAGATTTTCTTTGCTTTCTTGCCTTGTATGATGTATATATATATACTTACCATTGTAAAGGAGAATAATAAGATTGTATTATTGTTTTGACTGGTATTAGTTTCGAATGCACATATTTTTGTGATTAGAACAATAAAGTGAATGATCCTTGTAATTCATGTTAGTTTTTGAACCATCAGAAGATTTACTGCTGAGGTTCCAAAAGGCCCAATTGATTGATCATTTGTTGTATAAGTAACTTCATATTGTGTTCAAAATGAAAAGAGAAGTCATGTGATACAGTTAAAATTTCTAGATTTATTGGTAGATTATGTGCATCTAGTTCCTTTAGAATACGTGTAATGTTAATTTGGATCTATCCTTCGATTTTGTTCTATCAAAATCATGTCATTCTTTTATATATATATATATATATATATATATATATATATATATATATTTCATAAAAATTATTGTCTTCAACATATTCTTAAACTCTAACATCAAATCATTAAAAAGTATTTTTGTAAATAAATAATGTATTGACAACCATAGAATATATTAGTAGACTCTTCAAACATTGTAAAAACAAATAAAAAATTTAAAATTTCTGCCTTCTAATAATAGTATTTTTTTAAAAGAATAATATAAAAACATTCAAGTAAGATAATTTTTATTAGTTGTTTCTTTGTAGGCTAAAAATCAATTTTCTGTTCATTTTAAGTTGGGATAATTTTGTAACTTAAAAATTGGTCAAGAATGCATGCTTAAAATTTTTATTTTTCTCTTCAGCAAGAAAGCTTCATACAAGAGAAGAATATATAGATACAGTTTATAAAAATATATAATTTTGTCTAAAAATAAAAATAATATATATATATATATAATACCATGCTACTTGGATCAGAGTATAAGCTGGTGATACTTTCGGCTACAAGACATTCACCATCTAGGATACAGAGTTCGTGTTGCACCCTAAAAATTCGTTAAGAGAGTACAAATGCTTATTTTTCCTCTCGTTTTTAAATAATAAAAGTAAATACAAAAGCACAACTAAATTTTTACCCCTTATTTTAAGTCCCTCACTTCCAAAACTTTAATTCTTCTAATAATCAATTTATAATATCCAAAGTCTAGTTTCACATATTTCCAATATTCAAAGTATCTCCATCATTAAATAGACTGTCAAAGTAATTCTCGTAGTAAACGGGGAAAAAATGGTTAAAAAATGTTATTTATCTAAAATAGAAATTCAATTAAGTCGTGACAAAAAGTTGTACAGTTAGGCCCTATTTGATTGAAGGGCATTTTCATGGAAAATGAAAAGTGAATTTCGTTTCCCAACTTTATATTGTTTGATAGCACAAAAGTTGTCATCAATTCAAATTTTCACCAATCCCCCCACACATCCCAAATCCTTGTAATTGAGGAGAACGTTTTCCCACCATTTTAGTGGGAAAAGAATTTTCGATCTTTTTTTTTTAACAATTGGAACAAATTCTAGACCCAATAGTAAAAAAATTGTATCCATTTAATTGATAATTTGTATGAAAAAAAAGTCAAACGAATGGTATTCGGTATGGTATTTTAAAGATTTTTTTACAATTGAAACATATTCTAGACCAATGGTGGAAACTTTTATCACTTTAATGGACATTTTTCATAATAAAAAAAAAAAATTCTGGTTGAAAATTATATCAATCAAACACATTTAATCAACAATTCCTGGTAAAATAAATTTTAGCCAATTCAATTCCCTATAATTCATTTTCTTTCCACCTAAATTTTACATTTACAATCAAACGGATCCTTAATGGTTAAACGTTTCTTGTTTTACATGATTATAATAAATATGAAATAAAAGTGGTCCTAATAATTATTTTATTCTTTATCAAAGTGCACGCAATTTTTAGGCTAGAAAAATATAATTAAGTGAAGCAGAATTTAAAAAAGATTAGGTGATAAGAATGGGACAAAAGTTTTTCTTAAAGTAATGAAATGCATGCCCTTTTATACTCTTTGAAACCATAACATTTGCACCTCAATTCCATTGCTATTTGTGCAGTTTAAACATAGTGTCTGTAGGTTTACAACTCCACGAGGACCGTGAAGGTAACATGTCAAATCTTTGACTCACGTGTCTGTGTCTTACACACGTTAATATTAGCATAAAAATTGACAAAATTTGTTTATCAGGACTAACGGCACCAAAACACCAAGGGACTATTCTATTTGCCGTTTTCTGTTTTCAATTTTTCAAAACAGAGAAAACGTGTTTTCTTTCTCATTTTCGAAAACGAGTTTAAAATTTACAAAGAAAACGAAAAACGAAGAAAAGTCGTTTTTGACTATTTTCAGTTAAAATCAAAACTCAAAATTGAAACACAAAAAGAACGATCCCAATAAATTGGAGACGATACCTACTAAAAGAATACGTTGAATTAGTTGCTACAAACAGGCCAACATTATAATTTTCCCTACTAGAATATCAAAAGAGCAGTGAACCTGGCACATAATCTTTGCATCACATGTCATCATAACAGAAAATTGTGTTTACTGAAACATCAAAGTGACAACATTACAAAATTATCAAATTAAAGGTGACTTCTGTCAACAACAAAAAAATGTTGAGAATCAAATTGCTGTTAAGTATCATCGATTGTCTACGAACTCTACAATTTTCCAAGTCGTTGAAACCATAATCTTTACATCGTATTCCTACGATTATCCAAGTGCTATAAAGTAAGCCTTTTGAAAAGAGTTGAAAGTATTTGGTGAAACTTTTTGCACAAAATTAATCGTAAAATCTATAATTTTTAGTATCGACTTCATTTTTAGTACTTTGTGAGACGGGCACGTGCATGTAACATTGGGTCTATAGCTATTTGTGAAGTTTAAACATTGTGTTTGGAGGCTTGCAACTCCAAGAAACTTATGAATCTGACACGCCAATCTTTGCCTCCTAATTCTATCGATTCTATGAATTAATTGCAACTTTAATCATTAATTTCAACGCATGCTTGTGTGGAATTTTTAATTATCGCTTTTAATTAATGATAATTGTTCAGCTTATCTTTGAAGATTATCTTCCCCCAATGTGCCACTTTTTAGCCGCCAATTAGGTTTTTTTCCATGTTCTTTAGTACTTGATTAATTGAAACATGAACACTTGATGATGAAACTTTGGAATTAGAATTAGATAAGAATGAAGAAAAGTGGTGTTTAAACAAAATAATTATTGTCCCAAAACAATATTTTTTCAAAATTTATCGGTTTAAAGCTTGCATGAGCGGTAAAATCTCGAGATTGAGAGTATTATATCGTTAAAGCATATTAATGGTAAAATCATGTATTACTTAATGCCCGCGTTTGATGTAAATTCTTAGCAAATAAAGTTGATAAAAGTTAATGGACCCCAATTTGACCAACTTTTCAGTAAAAAAGTAAAAATATCAAACAAATCCTTTTTTTTTTTTTTTTTTGTTACACACCATTACGAGCGTCCCACACCTGCCCGTCTCTAAACCTTAATGTAGGAGATAAATCACAGGATATATTTGGATTGACCAGGGTCTGTGTGCATTTTTATTGGCTTCCACTGAAGATCTCCTTCATTAAAATTTGATTCCATGTCGATGTCTCCCAGTCATGTGATTTTTTCTCCCACCTCCTTTGCTATCAAACAAATCTTTAATAGCATATAACGTTGGAACTAAACTTTAAAGATATAAAGCTAGTGGCATGTGATAATGAATAGATGAACTAATTTGAAGCTCGGGGGAAAGGGGATCTGCATGCTTAGATGCTGAATGTTTCAACTTTCAAGACTTCAATCATCATAATTTCTACTTTTTTTTCCACTTGGAATTGTCTATGATTGTTAATAACATAGGAGAGTTAGTATTACTTTCTTTAAATTTTATCTGAAAATTAGAAGTTACAATCTCCATTTAATTCCTTTATTATTGGTAATTCAGAAGTTCAGAACATTAAAAAAAAAAAAAAAATAATCCTTTAAATTCTCACGGACCCTTGTGTAAACACACTTCATTTTAATTTTTTAAGACTAACCCAAGTTGAGAAACGAACTCTAATTCCATAAAATTCAACCAAGTGACATAGCTCGCTAACGAGGAGCTCTTACTCCCAACTTTTAGACACCATTTTCCCTCTATTCCCCATGGAGGAACTCCTATCCCTTAGTAAATATACAAATATAACTTCCATCATTTGATGCTAATTGTGCCACGGGACGACAAGAATGAATAGTTGAAAACTAATTTGCTATTTTTTAGAGGTTGGAGATCATCTTAACTCTAGGATGATAAATTGGAGACTAACTATACAAATCTCGCCCAAGCTTCTATTGGTTAGCTAAGAACAATAATATCTGATTAAATGTGTGGTTGAAAAATCGTGAATCTTATAAAATATATGAATTGGGGAGAATATAACAATCCATACAAGCCCATCAATAGTCCACGAGCATAAAAGCGAATCCAAGAAGAAAGTTTTAAGCAAAAAGAAGCCATGGCCTTAAAAAGCACTCCAAACAAGTACACCAAAACTCCTCACCTCCAACCATATTGCTTTTTCCTTTTAACTTTATCAAAACCAGACATCCATGGAAGAATGAGCCGTTTACCAAATTCCAGCTATTCATATCAAATTATAAGTTAATTTCTCTCTTTAAAACTCTTTCGAAGTCCAAACACAGCTGAAAACAAAGCCCCCACCCACCCCTCCTCACCTCCACCTCTTTGCTTAGGGGACAGCAAGTGCAAGCCTGCTCGCAACTCTCAAAGCTGCATTCTGCATCTGTATAGCCAATTTTTTTATATTTATACTCTTTCTGCTTTTCTGAATATACATACAACTAAATTACTCACGACCCCATAAACCAATACACTTGTTCTTTTCCTCTACCATTTCCTTACACACATCTATCTTTAAAACCTTGTTCTTTCCTTCAAATTTCATTCGGTTTTGGTCAGCTGATTTTGTTTGTTTTTATCCTTTCTTGATTTGGCCTGCTCAAGAAATCAGAAAAAATGATAACTTTATCAGATTTCTATCATGTAATGACTGCAGTGGTTCCACTGTATGTAGCTATGATACTAGCCTACGGTTCTGTCAAGTGGTGGAAGATTTTCACACCAGATCAATGTTCAGGAATCAACCGTTTCGTGGCACTTTTTGCAGTCCCTCTTCTTTCTTTCCATTTCATTGCGATGAACAATCCTTATGAGATGAACTTTAGGTTCATTGCAGCAGACACACTCCAGAAACTCATTGTTCTTGCAGTTTTAGCTGTTTGGGCTAATGTGAGCAAAAGGGGTTGTTTGGAATGGACTATTACACTTTTTTCCTTATCCACTTTGCCAAACACTCTTGTTATGGGTATTCCTTTGTTGAAGGGCATGTATGGAGAGTATTCTGGGAGTTTAATGGTTCAAATAGTTGTACTTCAGTGCATTATTTGGTATACTTTAATGCTCTTCATGTTTGAATATAGAGGTGCAAGATTGCTGATTTCTGAGCAGTTCCCAGATACTGCTGGCTCAATAGTCTCAATCCACGTTGATTCTGATATTATGTCATTGGACGGTAGGCAGCCTCTGGAGACCGAGGCAGAAATCAAAGAAGATGGGAAACTTCATGTTACTGTACGAAAATCTAACGCATCAAGATCAGATATTTTCCCAAGAAGATCAATGGGTTATTCTTCAACTACTCCAAGACCATCAAATTTAACCAATGCAGAAATTTACTCTTTGCAATCTTCAAGAAACCCAACTCCAAGAGGCTCTAGTTTCAATCATACAGATTTTTATTCCATGATGGGCGGTGCACGGAACTCAAACTTTGGTGCAAATGACGTTTATGGGCTTGCATCGTCAAGAGGGCCAACTCCAAGACCCTCAAATTTTGAAGAGGAAACTGGAAATAATACAAACAAGTCAAGATTTTACCATGGAAATGGACAGTATCCAGCTCCAAACCCGGGTATGTTTTCCCCAAACAACGGGTCGAAACCCATTGGAGCAAATGCAGGCAAGAAACCAAATGGACAACAGGAAGGTGGTAAAGATCTTCATATGTTTGTTTGGAGCTCAAGTGCCTCCCCAGTTTCAGATGTATTTGGAGGCCATGATTATGGAGCATTAGACCAAAATACTAATGCTAAAGATGTTAGAGTCCCTGTGTCTCCTGGCAAAGGTAAAATCTTTCTTGAAACCTAGTTTTTCTTATTAATATTCTGGTCGTTTTATTTTATTTAGTTTCGAATTATTTCAGTCGAGGGTCAAAGAGATCATAATCAAGAGGAATACTTAGGGAGAGATGAATTCAGTTTTGGAAATAGAGATGTTAACAATCTTGAAGGTGATAAAGTTGGAGATAACAACAAAGTGAAAGTCATGCCCCCTACAAGTGTAATGACAAGGTTAATTCTGATTATGGTCTGGAGGAAACTCATCAGAAATCCCAATACTTATTCAAGCTTAATTGGCCTTACATGGTCCTTAATTTCATTCAGGTGCGTCCCATTATCACATTTTTATAAATCTTGACTCTGTTTAATAGTAGTTTAAGCTTTTGGACGTGTTTCTTACAAATACTGAACATTTTCTTGCAGGTGGCATGTTCAAATGCCTGCTATAATAGCAAAGTCCATTGCCATACTGTCTGATGCTGGACTTGGAATGGCCATGTTTAGTCTTGGTAAGTACTCCATTAAAAACATTCTCTGTTTAGAGCCCGTTTTACTCCCATTTTTATGAAAAAATATATTTTAGAATAGTAGATTGATGGAGAATGTGTGGTTGAAAAATAAGGACCAATTTTTTATTAACGTAAAATATTATTTTAATGAAGATTGTGTAATTGAAAATAAGAAAGAGAAAAATATATTTTCATAAAAATGAGAATCAAACAGGCTGTAATATAAATATTATAAATCTAACTTTAGATTATTGAAATGGTGTCAAATGAAAAAGCATGCTAAAAATGAAATAATTGAATAAGGATATATATGAGTTTTGTCAAGTGTGCATTTCAATGTATTGTTCCTTCCACGATTTTTTTATTGGACGTGACTCCCCTCTTGTGAAGGGGTCGTGTACGAGAAGCAAAACTCTAAGGATATAGCTATTTGTACATTTTCTTCTACCACTTATAATTGATCCTCTTCTTATTGTTTGATGAATTACACATTTTATGTGTTTCATTCACATTATTTTTTATGAATGTAGTTTGGAATAGTAGATTGATGGAGAATGTGTGGTTAAAAATGAAAGAAATATTTTTATCTGCGTGTAATATTATTTTAATAAAAAATAAGGGAAAGAAAAATAAAATTTGAAAAAATGAAAACCAAACTGGGCTAAAAAAAATAAAATGAAACCCAAAGAGGGGCTAGGATGTGGGGTTGATAATGATGAAAGATGTTTGAAAATGTCTGGTGTGGTGGCTGACAGAAAGGTTTGTGGATAACAGTTTCATTATTGAATTTGATTGAAAGATGACGACAATGGACACGACAGGTCTTTTCATGGCATTGCAACCAAGGATCATAGCATGTGGAAACTCCGTAGCAGCTTTTTCTATGGCTGTTAGATTCCTTACAGGTCCAGCTGTTATGGCTGCTGCTTCGATTGCTGTTGGCCTCCGTGGCGTTCTCCTCCGCATAGCCATTGTACAGGTACAAATTTTGCTCCACTGATTCATAAATATTACTTATTTAGCCTCCATTTGAATTTTATTAAATTTTATTCTATTTTTCTCTTTTCTATTTTTAATCAAGTAATTTTTCATAAAATAATATTATACGTAAATTATATAAAAAAAAAAAATTCCTTTTCTTCAACCACTCATTTTTTCAAAAAAAATATTATTCTACCCATTTTCATTTCCAAAAATGAGGGCCAAACGGGAGTTTAGGGTAGTTTGACCCCAATTTTTATTTTTATTTTCAAAAAATGCATGTTGTAAAACTGTTATGATAGAGAATGTGTGATTAAAAAAAAAATTTGAGTTTTCGTATAATATTATTTTATTAAAAATATGTTATTAAAATGAGATTAAATTACTGTTCAAAATGTATTTTTATGGGAAAAATAAGACTCGAACAAAGACTTACTCATTACTTATTGCTATTTTATCTATAATATAAAATGAGGTTATAAACATTTTCTAAACATACTTTCTTTTACAGATGAACGTGTGTAAATTTTTTAAAAAGAGTTCATTTATAGAATATCAAAACTTAAAATATATATATATATATATATATATATATATACAATTTCATTAAATGGTAGTAGCGAGACTTGAATATAAGACTTTCAATCATTTGTCTGTTATAATATCATATTGAATCGCTTGATCTAAAAGTTTAAGTTATTATATCATGATATTAATTTGAGCATGTTGATCACCTTTTACGTTTAGTGAAATATGCTCAATTCTTTTTTTTATATAGTACCGAACGAGACGTTGAACAAAGGAACAAAATAATCTTCAACACGAATAGAATACATATCTCATAATTTCATATTTAAAAACAAGGAAAAGGGAAAAGCTAACACTTCCATTGTTCTTTGATGTGCCAAACAAATAAACAGGCAGCTCTACCGCAAGGTATTGTCCCTTTTGTCTTTGCCAAGGAGTACAATGTGCACCCTGACATTCTTAGTACAGGGTGAGTTATCTACATACTAGTTTTTTTTTTTTCCCCTCTAGAATGGACTTGTTAAATCTCATTTTTGTCCTTTACATTTGACACGTTGAATTGAATTGCAGGGTCATATTTGGAATGTTAGTTGCATTGCCGATAACTCTCGTCTACTATATTTTGTTGGGATTATGAAAAGGCAGTAGATTAGCAACAAATATTTGAAGTTGGGATCACCAAACCAAGAGAAGAAACGAAATTCATCAGCCCCTTTCAATTAATTTCTCCTCTGTCTAGTGAAGTTGTAAAATTGTGTTTTGTACTTTGTAGTCAATTTTCAGCAAAGAAATATGATATTCTCTTATTATTTATTGTTTCAAATCAATTTTCAATTCTTTTAATTTATTTTTAGACTAATGGAGAATATGAAATTTATAGGACGGCCATAATAATTTAGCTATATTTTCATATTGAAGATTTAACGAAAATAAATAAATAAATGTATGTATATCCAATCTAAGTTTTCGGTCGATGTGAACGTCGTTTGTCAATGTTGAAAATGTAAATATGAATGCATGAATAAATATCGTGAATGAAGAGTGAGGGGGTACATAATAGCTAGACTGATTAGACAGTGAAAATTAGAAAGAATGTGATAAGAACGAAATTTCAAAATTTTTGGCTGATATGAGGCCATTTTCAAGAAATTCGAAAAGGTGAAGCCTTGTTACACATTGTACCTCTAATTCGGATCTCTCTAGTGAATTGCTCAAACGCATACTATTATAAATAAACTAAGATCGGTATTGACGAATGTATTTGATCATTGCACGAAATATATAGAACTAGGATTTCAATTATATTTGAATTAATGATCTATATATGAACTAATATCACATTAAACCACCCAATACAAAAACTTAAAACTCTTAGAATGACACCAACTTATCAAAGTTGATGCTATTCAAGGCCACGATGATATAAACCAGTCATGCGACTGGTGTGGAATTGAGCTTAAAATCCATAATTGTTCGGTAGAAAAGTATTTTAGTGCAATCGGGCATGCATGAGGGGGGAGGGGGGAGGGGGGGGGGGAGTAAAAGGTCCCGACAATAAATTATCATATTTGACCATTGTACGTTGCTAACAATCAAGAATCTCAAGTAACTGATTGAGCTGCTAAACATAGCTAAAGTAATGATGAATTCTAAAATGGGTTTTATAGAAAAGGCATATATTCCTAATCTCCAGTGGGGAAAAAATGAACACATTTCCTGCACAGCACGGTACACAGCCGTGACCGAGTCGGTGGGGTCCGTGATTTTTTAATCGCGGGCCCCACCCCTGCATGTGAGGCGGCTGTGCACGGTGCTATGCACCGTGTTGTATTTGCTGCGTCTCTCTGTTGTACTTGCAGCGTCTCTAAAAAATGAGTCCATTTATAATCCTTCATGAGTTCGATTTATGGACCGCCAGATGGGATTGAGCGCAAAATCAAATGATTATTTGGGAGAATATTTTGGTGCGGCTCAGGCACGCATCACATCACTATTCAAGAATCCCACAGATTGAAAAAAATGACAACAAATTGATCACACCGTTCAATTTGCTCGCATTTGTCAGCAATTTATTCAGCCAGCAAAAAGTTTCCTTTGGTCCAAGATTGTTTCCATGAAAAACTAACTTCTACATTCACGGGGGAGAAAAAAAAAAAAAAGGGTCCAAGATGCCAATCCATTCTGCACCCTATCTAGATAAAATTATTGTCAATACGTTACCGAAATCGATAAAATTAGATAGAATAATAATAAGTTTTGTCGCTTCACCGCTTACTTGTTGATCAGTTGGAAATATTGTATTTTTTTACAAACTTTTATATAGGTTCTTAATCATGATCTTATTCAATGAGTGAACGTAATTTTACTCGTCGTCAATTAATTATTGAACGTCTTCTTTGATATGAGTTTGTGATCGTGACTTCAAAACTAACCTTTTGAATTAGATGTAATTAGGCTCCAATGACATCGTTGTATGATGTAACATATTTTCTGGAAGAAAAACTTGTAATAACTTATTCTTATCCCTAATGACTTGTTTATTTTAAAATTTGAATATGATAAAATTATTATTTATTTAATTACAAAATGTTCAAAAGGGGTAAAGAAGGCATATTATTGTCGTTTTAGGGATGGGTGCATGTTTGGAAAGATTTGTACTATAATACAATGTCTTCCACTAAATTCGCTTGGTCGTCCGTTTGGGAGACAATTGTTTGTGGGTTTGTCGTGTCGATATTTGGTCCCTCACACGCGCACATGCACACAACATTCATATCTCTCTACACATTTCTTGAGGATTTGCACGTGCATCTTTGCATTCCTTTCGAGTCCTTAATTTCGTCCATAGGCACACACTTTCAATTCATCCAGAAAAGAAACCATACAAAATAGTCCTTCCGTGACTCTGTCCCATTTATATAGATTAATTTTCTTTATTTTCTTATCTCAAACTAGAAAAAAAAAAATTGACAAAAATTGTTTTTTCAATAACATTAAATAAAATTTGTGAAAAACAAAACAAGCCTATATAAATGAGACGGTGATAGTAATAAACGTGATCAAAACGTTGTGTGATCCAAATAATTAATCGTACTTAATTGATTTCAGTATTACGGGATGAACAAAATTCATTTACCAGAAGAGGTTGATATCCACTCACATACGCGTGGGTTCTGCGTGAATAAAAAAAGTCCAAAAAAAATGGGGATCCCCATTGTGAGTATTCTATCAACCTCTTCTGTCAATCTCTTCTGTACGAGTAGCAGATTTAGTTATGAGATAGTATCGAAACATGAAAAGAAGTTGAAATATTTCATTTTTTGTAGTCTATTCATAATAGATCGATCCAATGTATCTCTAATATTTTGATGTTCTTGCTTGAGTTTTACACGGTTAAAGTTTCAAGATTTCGATTTGACTTTGGGCAAAATGCTATTTTGGAAGTAAGGAATGTTGGGATTGAAGCTGGATACACCTTTTCTTGAGTTATTGTTCAATTAAAAGTTTGATTCCATAGAATAATTCAAAATAAAATATTCAGCTCGAATAATAAATAACACAGAGCTTATGTAATCATGTACCAAAATGGTGATAGAAGCTTTAGTTCAACCACTATTGTACGCTAAACATGCAATAAAATTGGATTCGAAAGTCACAGGCCAACAATTTTATCAAAAACTTGCGAATATAGAAAGTGTGGAGTGTGCAGTATAGAAATGGGATGATGCACTTGAAGAAAAACAAATATTTTAGGAATAAAATCTTCTTTCAGGCCTAGGTTCTGAGGCCTACAATTTATGTGGGCCAGCCAGCTCAAACTATTTAATTTTTTTTTTTGGAAAAAATTTATAAATATGAAATTAAGTATCATCCATTTCAAAACTAAAAACAAATATTTCAAATTTCAAAAATTAGATATTTATAATTTAATTTATTTATTAATTAAATATAATAATGTCACAAATCTATACAATTTGATCACAAATTAACGATTTAATTAGCCACGTATTATTTTTTCGATCACAAATCAAAAAAATTATGTCACAAATTATTTTGCGATCACAGTTAAAAAAATTTAGAGGTCATAATTTGTTCATCGATTAAAAATATAATTTTATAAATAAAAATTAATTTATCGATCACAAATCACAAATATTATAGGTCACAACTTATTATATACTCACAAGGTAACAAATTTTTAGATCACATATTATTTCTTGGTCACAATTTATCATTTTTATTGATCACATATTATTTATTAGTCACAAATTAATCAATTTAATGATCATAATTAACAAAATAATTTGTGATCGACACCAATAATTGCGACCACCTACTCACCACTGCTTCCAACAACACCACCACCATCATCGTCTTAGCCATAACCACCGCCAACACCTCCAACAGCAACACCACCGCCATAACCACCATCTCACCACCACTAGGACCCCCATCGCATGTACCAAGAATCAAAATCATCATCTCCACCGATCAAAAGATCTTCAAACCTACCATCACCACCACCACCATCGCTACCGCTACCGCCATCGCCACCAATCCACAATCACAACCACAACCACAGTTACTGCCACCACCATGTAATCGTCACATTTGATCGTCGTTGCCGACACCACCTCACCACTACCAATCGTACCAGACCACCTCACCAGCGCCAAAATCCACCACCAACGTCGTTGAATCCATCTGCACACCGCCAACAACAACCACCCCAAAAACCAATCGACTGAATCCAACCAAAATTGACAAAATCTCATAAATCTACCTGCACCACAGCCGCCACAAACCAACAGGCATCCATTTTCTTCTTTGACTCCAATTTGGCGTCGCAACTTAGATCATCGGCACTTAGCGACGATCCGAGCTTTCTGGTTGCTGCTCCAACCCTCATAGTCGCGTCGTTCAGACAACAGTGTCTTCACAGTGGCAACGATGGCGGTGGTGATTTCGTCTCGATGGATAGAGAGAAAATGGAGAATTGTAGATAGAGGTAATTAGAGTTCGTCATGTGTGTATTAAGTATATATATTTAGGCACTTGTTTGAGCCGCGTTCTTTAAAAAAAATACATTTTTAAACAGTGATTTGACATCATTTTAACCATACATTCATCAATAAAATAATATTACACATAAAATAAAATAAAAATCTCATTTTTTAACAACGCATTTTTCATTAATTTATTATTCCAAAATACATTATTTCAAAATAATGTAGCTCAAACACACACTTAGTAAAATAAATAAATAAAAAAGTATTTTGGAATAGTAAATTTTTGGAGAATGTGTGATTAAAAAAAGAGGAATTTTTTTTGGATTTGTGTATAATATTATTTTATTGAAAAATGCACGGTTGATAAAAAGAGGGAGAAAAACAAATAAAATTTAAATGGAGCCCAAATAGGTGCTAAATTTCAATAAATAAGCATATCTAATCTCCAATACCTTAAGGGTCTGTTTGATTGGACATGGATTTCATGGAAGGTGGAAAACGTTTTCCTGCTTTTTACTATTCACCTGTTTGATTGCACTAATTTTCTAGAGAAAACGTTTTCAAGTTTTTCAAGGTACAAGTTGATGCACAAAAGTTAGAAAACGTTTTCCCACCATATTGGTGGGAAAACGTTTTCTAGCTTCTTTTTTTTTTTTTTTTTTCCTTTAGGGTGTGTTTGATTGCATTTATTTTCCATGGAAAATATCAGTTTTTCACCTAAGGGTCCGTTTGATTGCAAGGGTGGAATTTGGGTGGAAAGAAAACGAATTACAGGGAATTGAATAGCCTAGAACTTGTTTTCCTGGGAATTGTCAATTAATGGTGTTTGATTGGTATAATTTTCCACCTGGAAAATGTTAAAATTTCCAACTATTGCTGTTTGTTTGGCTATATTTTCCATGAAAATTGTATTATTTTCCAACTATTGGTGTTTGATAACCAATGGAGGAAATTAAAAATTATAAGAATTTAGCTCAAATAAAGATTTTGGTGAATGTACACAGTCAAGATAATCCGAATACGGGATATGTAAATTACTGATTTCCCAAAACCAATTCATGAAAATTTTTCAGATGGACAATGTCGTCAAATTAAAGTTGAATATAATTTAGAATTTATTCCCAAAATCAATTTACGAAAATCATATGTATTCATCTTCAACAAGTTGCAGTATTAATTTTCCTTTCTAACACACAATCCAAAAAAATTATTTCTTTTATGCAGAATTCACAATCTGACAAATTTTATCCCAAAAAATGCATACATGTGTTAGAAAATCTGAACTTCAATTTTCTGATTCCAACACAGACTAAAAAAAATTCTTGAAAAAATTGTTTCAAATTGTCTTTTCCAAATTTCACCACTAACAAACTCTGATTCTACAACTTCACATAGATTATAACCCAAAAATATACAAAATTACATCGAACTTCTCAACAATATGTTAGGTGGAATACTGTTTCCAACATACATAATTGACAAAATACATCCACACCATATGTTACCAAAAAGTACACACTAGGAGCATCGTGTGTACGTTACAAAAAAAACTTTCGCATCACAACCTGTGTGGATTATGTTTTTAAAATACATACTAGTACATACATACGAACGTCATAAAACTCCTGTCATCTATGGTAGTGGAGGCGGATCACGACCAAGCTTGTCATACACCAAAGCACGCATGTATTTTGTACTCGTCAAGTTCATAAATACCTTCGCCAAACCATCGTCGGCTCGAAAAGCTTTCATCACTTGCATGATGTCGTCCATCTCTAGGTTCATGGCCTCCAGCTTCTCTAGAATACACTGCCAGTTGACATGATTCAGTGTATCTAGCGTAGCTTGCATTTCCTTGGCTTGAGCAATTTTTGCAGATGAATCAGCAATCCTCAAAAGGGCGACGTTACTATCATCCACTGGTTGTGCACGTCGACGCTTGGCTTTGGTAGTGACTTCTTCGGCACTTCGCTTACGAGCTTGCACTGGGCTAGGATCCATCTCCACGTTTTCCATATCTACCTCATTTACACTTTCATCGGTTGCTACATAAATGAGATATCAATTTGTTAGAAATTATTACATGAATACAATTGTAGTATCATACTGCACAATATATTGCATACCATTCATTGGGGAGAAATGGTCGAAGCCAGACACTGCGCGATTTCCGGTGGCCGCATCATTGCCGAAGATGGTCTCCATCTCATCATATCTTGGACACAGTTTCAACCTCCACTTCCCAAATTCTGGTTTTCCCTGTAAAATACCTTGTCAGTTTATTATAACTATACAAAAACGTTTACTTTTCCATGTGACTATTAGCATCAATTTTGAAATTAATTTACACTATGTACCTTAATGAAATCGTCCCAAGCAACTGCATCGGCTACAATGCGTCCAGTTTCGGGATCCAATCCGAAACCGCTCATATTTAGCAACTGGCGAATTTCAGCATGCTCTTTCTTAAGAGTCTTCAACCTTGCCCTTACATTTTTTTCTGTGACCCTTACCCCGCATCCATTTTGAACCTTCTCCATTGCTTTAGACACTTGAAATGCAGTAAAACCATTGTCAGTTCTTTTGTGCCCATCCAACAATTGTTCAGCAAGTGAAGTGATCAGAAGACCATCCATCTCATCGCTCCAACGTACATGACGCGTCCTAGCATTTGGATCAACTTGCAATCTATCGAAACCCATATCACTCCTGCTCGAATGGGTGGTCGGTATGGGAACTCGACTAGGACCCGTAGAGCTTCGTTGCTTGTTTGCCATAGACACTGTCACTGAAAAATTAAAAATAGGCAAATATCAGCATCACTTAAAATGAACATCTTGCAGAAGCTTATGACAGCTATAGCCTCGATATAAAAATACAACACAAAAATTTGGGACTATGTAATAGATGCAAATGTAGATAGCTTATGAAATTAAATAGCACATCACAATTGAAAATTTACAGAATAACAGTTATTAAGGTATGCAACCAGTAGCAAGTTTATCTCCAAACATTACAGCCCAAAACAAAAAATGGAATTCAACATAGTACAATCAATCAAAATCAATTTCCGCATCTTGACTTGGATTGTAAGTTGCCCACATATCATCCGCCATTATGTCCCTATTACTAGACCATGCAGCTTCTGCTGTAAAACATATTGTAGCATTTGGTGTGTCATATTCGGGTGCGTCAACCACTTCAGGATTAATGTCATCATCGCTACTGTAATAGTCATCGTCACACTGATCCTCTTCGTCATAAATCCGTAAGAAGTTGTGAATAGCACAACATGCAAGGACAATCTTCGCTTGTGTCTCAATGTTGTGGTATGGTTGATGCCTCAAATATGCGAATCTTTTTTTCAGCAGACCAATAATCCTCTCCACAACATTTCGTAGACTAGAATGTCGAAAATTAAACAGCTCCTTATTGCTTTCGGGCCGATGTCCTTCAATGTCTCTACGATGGTACCGAGTCCGACGATATGGTGTTAGAAATCCGGGAACCAATGGAAATCCGGCATCGGCAAGATAATATTTACCTATTATACACATGGTTGTTCAGTTGTCGTTCGTTATTGAAAGTAGTAAAAAATCAATATTGCATGGGAATAAAAGTACATCTTACCAGCAGGAATGGTGAGCTTATGACCTTGTCGTAAAGTAGCACTCCGTAACAACCGACCGTCGTGGGCAGAACCCTCCCAACCGGCAAGCACGTAAGTAAACTTCATATCGAATGTGCAAGCAACCAAAACATTTTGCGTGATAATTTGCTTCCTATTTCGATACCTCGCTTGATCCTCTAAGGGAACATTTGCAGGAATGTGAGTACCATCTATTGCCCCCACACAATTCTAAAACGAGAATAAACAGTTTGGTTACAAATGGAATAAATGTTGGTGAAGGAAAAATTAATTATTTTAAAAATGACTACCGAACCTGAAAATTTTCGAACCATGGCTGCACCTTTTTCTTCTCGTATGGTGAGTTATGAGTAGTGGCATTGTTCACGACATCTCTATACAATACAAGGCATGCCTCTAAAACTCTGTGGAAGTAGTAACTAACAGTTTGACCAGATCTGAAGAAAGTAAAACTGCCAGTTCGATTACGTTGGTCATGTCCTACGGTGTTGAGAAATATAGCCACTTGTTCTTCTACTTTGACAAATCTACTGTCAACCAAGTCATATGTTCTCAAACGATCACATAATCTTTCAAACGGAGCAATCTTCATCCTCAGTAGATCATGACAAATTCTATCGTTTGTACCATACATCCGTGTAAGTGTCATTTCTCTTTCAGAATCCCAGTTTCTATGTGGGGCTCTACGGAGTTGTGGCCTACGACGCTTGATTTTTTTTAAATATTATAATTGCTTGCATGACCATCGTCCAAAATATACTCAATTGTTGTCGTTGGTGACGACGTTGGTTCCATGTGTTAGCCATGGTACTTAGAACTTCTAAAAAATGTCAATATTATGTCAATTATTGATGAAAATTAATAGTATTACAGACATGATAAGGGACAACAAATGAATCATACAACATTAGTGGATTTAAACAAAGTTCACTAAAACACATAACAAAGGCATTGTGTTTGACCAACATATATTCGACTCGCCCTAATATATCCACAACATAGAGGATTCTTTACTTTAGGTATTCAAGTTGTTATTGTATTCTTTGTGTATTTTTATAGTTGTTACAAATTTTTTAGTCCATTAAAGGCAATTTCTTCCTTTAATTTTTCAGTCCATGACATTAAATGATAAATTCACTTAAATGCAATGTCACGTGATTAATATTATTTAACCTACCCATTTTGGCCATCTAAACTGGTGCTCTGGTGATGTTATCGCATTATTATTGTGGAGTCTACCCAAAACCTATAATCCTTTAGTACGTTTTTTCTATATTTCGTTTTTTTCACATGCATTCCTAAAAGAAAAAGTCCCTATATCATCGTTTGAAGGCGGATTAGCCCCCTCGTCCTGGGCTAGCTAAAGCATCTTTTTCTTTTATCTCTTTTATTAAACTTATTAATTTTTGACAAATGATTGACTATAAAAGGATTTTTCTTTTCTAGTTAACGTGCCACAGCTTGCTCCTTTTTTCTTTTTTTTTTCATTTTCATTTTCATTTTCTTGTAAAGATGAAGAAAGATGATAAATTAGCTCCAACCGTTGGGAGTTGAATGTCATTCTCTTCCTCATGTTTAGGATATCAAATCTGTTTTAGGAAAACTCAATCCATAAAAGCTTTAGGCTTATAGAGTTAGTTCGAATTTCTCAAGGAGTTAACAGTTTGACATCTTAAACTTGATCCTATTATCTCTCTTTGGTTGGTAGGTAAGACTCAAAAGAGGAGATGGAAGGTAAAATGAAGACCAGAAATAACTTTGAATCTGTATTTGTTGAAAAGCCTGTTCTTAAGGAACAATGATGACTTTATTCTGTTTTCATTAAGTTATGGAATCTAGTACCACTTACCAAGGCTCTAAGGGTTTATAGTTAGAACGAGATGTTTTAGAAGTAGTCAGTCATCTTGCAAAATGTGCTTGAAGGAGCTATAAATAAGAAATCATAGTAATGCTATGGGGACCTATTCTTGAACTCAACAGACCATGGAGGCCTTAACCCAACAGATGCAAACACTCTCCACTCATATGGCCACTCTAGTGAATCAGCAAGCCAAATAAATTGAAGAACCAGAACCTGGTTCTTTACAGTGCAAGTCAACAAGAAAATTCGAAACCCATAGCCCACATTCAACCAGTTGAAGATTTAGGAGGTATTCAATTCGGCTCTGCCAGAGTGGATTTCCCTCGTTTTAATAGACAGGATCCTAAGGGTTGGATCTACAGGGCAAATCAGTGTTTTGCCTACAACCAAACTAACCCTCTACATAGGTTGGTTTTGGCTTTATTCCACATGGAAGGGAAGGCTCTTTTTGGTATCTGGATTTAGAAGCTACAGGTGGGATAACTAGTTGGGAGGGATTCTTAACTGCCCTTCAAACTAGATTTGGCCCATCTGCGTTTGAAGACCCTATGGCGGACTTAACAAGGTTCAAGCAGACATCCACAGTAGAAGACTACAATAACAGAACCTTTTCTGGAGTTTGGAGAGGCAAGTTAACTGGACCAACGTAGCAGCAGGGTACTTCTGCCAAGAGGATTCAAAGTCTCAACAAGGAAGATATGCAAACTAATAGAGGCAAGGGATTTAAGGTAACTTGTTATCCTCCTGATCACGATAGTTTCATCTCACTCTGTAATAATAATCCTACCAGACGATGAATGTATTCTAAAGCAGGGGAGAACGAGAAATCAGGCGTGAAAGAAAGTTAACTATCATCGGTCATACACAACACAATAAACAAAATTTATCACACTTCGTGATCACTCCATTTTGGCTTTTGAAAACTGTTGACAAAACATCAAACCGTAATACACAACGTGAATAGCCAAACAACCAAATAGCCAGGTAGGTTAATCAAAGGTAAAGCCTGAAAACAACGTGAATATGAATCGTAATACACAACGACTCCTACCAACGTCAAATTTTAAACCTAAAATTTCAACACTTTACCCTACCTGTTGGAGATTCTTGCGGGTTCTCCAGCTTCTGGGCGATTTGGCGTGACAAATTGGAATGGCAGAGTGGTTTGTGACCTTCGCCTTCACGATTTGGCGCAGGAATTCAACCGGAAGCTCGCAATCCAGAAGAGGGGCGATTTCGGCGTGAGAGATGGAGATGGGAGAGTGGCTGCAGATTTGGGGAAGAAATAGAGTAGTGGAAGTCGGCTACTTTTTAATTCCCTGGAAATCGAATAACCTGCTACCCCAAAGGAAAATGTTTTCACCATTTAGCTGGAAAAGATGAACACGTGATCGGAAAAGGGAATTCATTTTGCCGGGAAAAATTTGGCTGTCAAACAGCCCAAAAAGTGAGAAAATGGCAAACAATTTCTCTTTTCCCTGGAACTTTTGGTTAATCAAACAGGGCCTAAATGTTTGATTGCTATTTTTTTCCATTGAAAATATTTTCCAACTTTTGAAAACATGCCTAATTTTCCTTGTTTTTAAGGAAAATATTTTATTTGGGGGAAGTAGGTTTTTATTTTCCTCAAAACAAGGAAAATATTTTATTTTCTAGGTGATATTTTTCATGTCAATCAAACACACTCTTATAGCAATTGGAACACATTCCAAAGTCAATGGTAAAAAAATTTATCCATTTAATTGACAATTTGCGTAAAAAATAAAGTCAAACTAAAAATTTGTCAGGTGAAAAATTATACCAATCAAACACCATTAATTACAATTCCCTATAAAATAAATTATATTCAATGAATTAGAATTTGCCTAGTATTTAGCTTAATTTCCCCTAACAATTCTAAGAATTAGAATTAGATGTCTATATAAACAGACTCGAAAAGAATTGAAATGTTAGAACTAAAAAAAAGGAAAAAGGAACAGATATATTCACAGAAAAAAAAGGGAATAATTCGTATATACCTTATTAAAATATAAAATTTCAAGAAATACTATAATATGTAATATACACTTAAATTACTGTTTTTAAGAAAATTATAATTATAAATACTACCTTCCAAAACAATACCCAATTCATATTTTGTAACTTAAAATTTTAAAGCAAGAGCAAACATATCGGTAGCAAGTAATGTCGTGTAACAATTAATGTCCTTCCAATTTTTTTTTTTCATCTCACTGTAGCAATTTTTTCATCTCATGTAAACTCAAATTGAATATGGGAACACACAATTGTTTTCATCTCATGAATTAGATTATATCCCTAGAATTTTTTGGAATTTTTTTCATTTGTTCGATTTGTAATCTCATGAAATTCAGAAAAATTACATATGTTATGTATTAAAATTCTGTGAGGTTTCTTGGTAATTTCATACCTCTTTTTAACCATTTTGATTCAATCTTCACAAAATGTGCAAATCTTGATAAAATTTATTCTTTTTTACCGACTGTGTAATTCAGTTTTCAATATTTTTTTTTTTTTGATTTTGTGATTCCATATGATAAGTTCTGATAATTACATTATATATATTAGAAATTTGATGTGGATAATAGTTTAATATTACTATGGAAATTACAATTTTTTTTATGAAATTGTGATTACATATGAAATCTTATAAATATTACTTGTTGTGTATGCGAATGTCTTCCGTCTATCATTGAATAATATTTTAACGGGGATTCAACGAAAATATGATATTCCATATAAGTCAGTGAGTAAGAGAATCTTTTATTTTGCTATGGTTTCTTACTTTACGAATGAAAACTCTGAATGCTTTGAATGTGATTTACCAGTAATCTTCACAGTAAGAGGCTCGATCCTTCCAATTCGATCTTTGGGATGCATTTAATTTCTTGGTTTGATGAAGATTTGATATTCAGACAGAAGCAAAGGGTGAGAATTGGGGATTTTGGCATGTTTGGGGATTTTGATAATTTCCACACGTATAGGAAATGCATGCTTGGTGGAGTAAATTTAGTTGCCATAATTAGTACTACTAGATGTTGTGTTATTTTTAATATTTCAGTTTTACTTATTATTTTATAATAATTAAAGAATAAAAAAACAGAAATAGTATTGTATGAATATTTTTCAATTACTAGGTAGTTGGTGTAAATTCCTCAAAAAAAAAAAAAATAATAATAATAAAAATAAAAATGTATGTAATAGGCTATAACCCAACCCAACTTGTGGCCCAAAGTTAAAAGGACCAAAACACTATACAACTGAAAAATAATTTAAAATTCGGATCATTTTTCATTTTTCAACAGTTCCTACAACGAAAAAATAATTTCAAATTCAAATCATATATTTCCTTTTTTGATTGTTGGTTTACAACGGACAAATAATTTAAAATTCAATTATTATATTTCATTTTTAACTATAGGTTACGTCAAAAAAATAATTCATTATTCAAATCATATTTCATTTTCTACTCATCTACGAAGTGACATTTTAAAGACGTTATATACGTACTTTAAAAATTCAAGTCCCTCTTTTTCGCCACGCTAAAAATATAAGTCCTATAATCTCAAAATTGGAGCGCCGGAGTAGTGGTGATTGCAATATGGGGTTAGGGGCGGCAGTCGGAATAGAAATCCTGGCTTTCTTATATTTACTTCCATTTTATTTTTCTTTTTTGATTTTGTATATTTATTTCAAAATTTGGGGAAAGTATTTCTCGATTTCTTGTCATCGTAATTTAAAATTACGACAGAAAATTAATTTAAAATTCAATTCAAATCGAATCGAATCGAATCGAATACTCTTTTAATGGATTTTAATTTTCTTTCTTTCATATGTGATTGAATCGGATTTCAAACTAGTTCTCATATTTCCTGTCGAACTGGCAGCCGATGAATGAATGGATATAAAGATTTCAAACACGTGGGGACTTGGTGTCCTTGGCCCGTTAAACTACCTGCTAACGGGTCAAAGTTTGATACTAATTTTGCAAAAGCGACATGACATTAGACTTTGATAAGCCTACTGTTAGGTCATCGTACAGTTAAGGATTTGCAATTTCTTACGGTCCTCATACACCATAGATACAGCTTATAAAAATTTTCTAATCTTAAAACAAATAATTAGTTTACATTTGGAGCAATTTGATTGGACATTCAAGAAACTTGTGATATGTTCGATCTAATTAACAAAATGGAGACATCCAGAAACTTAAAGTAGCCTTCCATCTATTATATAAATAGTTTTAAGGAAAAATTGCCTCATTGGTACTCAACCTATTGCTTCGGAAGCACGTTTAGCTCAATCTTTGGAAATGAACAAGTTGGTCCCTCAGCTATTAGAAATAAACAAAATTAGCCAACATTTTTTCAAAAATTTTACGAATAAAAGCTTTTATTTCCATAACTCTAATCCCGTGTATTTCAACAAAATGTGAAAAGTTGGAAGGATTGAAAGGCTCTAGATTTAGAGAGAATAGCTAGAAATTGACCGATAAATATCGAAGTGTCACATTATTACACCAGTACAGTACAATGTAGATGATATAGGATTACTAATCTTTGTCTCATTCTACTCTTTAAATCGATACACTTCCTTATCAAGTCCATCCACACGTCGTTAAATTGTCACAAGATGCTCATGAAAATATTGCTCATTTTAGATGTCAATTCGCTAGTATAAGTTGTGAGGCAAAATCTATCTTTAGAAAAGTAGACACACGAGGCTAACATGACGATTTATCACATATTTTGACAGACTTAGACAATTGTATGCCTATAATAAAATGTGGAGGACAAAGTTACAATGTTTTAAAGGTCGTGGACAACTAGCTACTCGAGCAGTAGGTTGGGGACCAGAGGTGAAATTTTATCCTTTAATTAATCAGGAATGCTACCATGATGTCTTTGATATACAACTCGGAGTTCTCATGAAACTGCTTTATCTTTTATATATCTACTTATTACATGAAGCCATGGACGTAGTTCGCATCTTGTTCCTTATATTTTTCGAAGTCAACTTGTGTAATCTATTCAAATTGTGCATATGGCTAATTCATTTGAGGAAGAGTGTGATTATCTGTTCAAGACAGTTCTTCTTGGGGATTCAGCAGTTGGGAAGTCTAATCTACTTTCAAGATTTGCTAGAAATGAATTTCATTTAGATTCCAAGCCAACCATTGGTGTCGAATTCGCTTATCGAAATATTCGTATGGGGGATAAGCTCATCAAGGCTCAGGTTTGGGATACTGCTGGCCAAGAAAGGTTTGTATCTTCCTCTTTCCTCTTCTATTCACTTATATTTTACTGAAAATTAGTGATGTTGTCCATGTTTTACTGAAAATTAGTGATGATTTTCATTCCTGAGGAATTCATCTGCAAAGAGAGTTTTAAGGGCCATTTCTTGATACATACAATGGTTTTAAAACTCAATTTCAGTTTCAAAGTTATATTTAGATTGATAAGGAACAGGGCTTTCATATAAATGTTGAAGAATGGGTCATGGGTCGCCCTCGTCGCCTAATTTTAGGTATTCGAATCCACCCATACCGCAAGTGTGGCAAATTATGGTATTTTTTGTTAAGAAAAAAAGAACATAGTAATTAATGGGGTTGAAACACTAACAGTACTTGAAGCGAAACCGTTATCTTGTGCAGATTTAAAGCCATTACAACTTCATACTACCGTGGAGCTCTAGGCGCCTTACTAGTCTACGACATAACTAGAAGGGCAACATTCGAAAATTTGAAGAAATGGTTGCACGAGCTACGTGAATTCGGTAGCCCAGACATGGTTATTGTTCTTTTGGGCAACAAATCTGATTTGAATCATTCTAGAGAAGTTAATGTAGAAGAAGGGCAATCCTTGGCTCAGCAGGAAAATCTGTTCTTTATGGAAACGTCTGCTAGAGAAAATGTGAATGTGGAAGAGGCATTTCTTCAAATGGTTGGTAGAATATATGAAATTACCAGTCAAAAAAGTCTTCAAAATAACACAAAGGAAGCAACAAATCCATCACTTCAAGGGAGAAAGGAGTTCATTTATATTGATGAAGTATCAGCCACTAAACAAACTAGTAATTGTTGTTTATATTGACTAATCCACATTTGATTTTTTATTATTATTTAATTTCTTGAAACATGTATAGAATGAAATATGTATTCAGATTCATGTCATAAATTTGACAAAGTTTTACGCTGATCATGAACTTACTACAATCTTCCTCCTTGTATGTCCAAATGCACCATCATTCCTACTATCGAGTCTACACAAACTCGAGTTTTGAAGAAAGCAAACTGAGCAAAATAGAGTAGCAGACTTTATTCGCTGATCATGAACAATTTCTTTTATTAGTGAATGTGTAATTGTTTTGCTAAATCTGATTATGCATAAAGAATCAACAAATTTAACCCATCGTGTTATATGGCAGTTGTTGGGTTTTTTGATACTCAATAATCTCGGGCGATGATGTAAACTTGGTTATATATTCAGTCGGCTTAGCCAAATGACTGATCAGTACATCGGCACTAAGAATAGAATGACCAAATTTCAATCTTGCTTGGGCCATTTGAATCAGCTTAATTTATTAGAGTTGCTCATGTCCCGACCCGTATATTTGGATGACTATAATGGATTATCCACTTGAACAACCCATGTGTGTGAAGGTTTGGGCCTCCTTTAATCTAACCTAACATACTATATATACTTGGCCCTATTCTATTTTAGTAGAACCCGTCTCTCTCTCTCTCCTTCACGCCAAAAAATCGCCTCCCCTCTCTCTCTGTGAGAAACTCTCGAACTGCCATCTCTTCTTCTCCCTCTTTTGCAATCTTTGTGGTTGATATCTTTATGATTCTTGGTTCCTTGTGTTGTCTCTAAGTGGGTGAAACATAAGCAACCATACTTGGGGATGCTATTGGTTGGAGGTGCGGGTTGTGAAGATCTTAGTGCCGATTGAAGTGAACTGAGCCCAGATTTATCTTGGTTGCTACCTCTATTTTCTCTACAAATGGTATCAGAGTTTGGGTCTAAGTGATTGAGGCTGTAATCGACCAAAACGGAGGGCACTAGCGTGAGTTCTACCCTTTGACCGAGACTTCAATCGAGTTTTTCGGCCAAGCAAGTGACGACCCGGTGAAACAAACATCGAAATCGCACTCTGCAGGTGGAGGTGCCTCTTATGGTGGGGCGCGTTCCGGCGGCGCGTGGCATCTCTGGCGGCACCGTGTGCGGCGGTCTTCCGGTGATCCTTTTTCAGGCAGAATCCTTATTTTTACTTGCTGAACGTACTGATAATATTTGTTTAGTATTTCAGGTCACACAGAAAAATTTGGACAATTTTGCCCCTGGTACCTGTCTGCTTCGTGTCTGACTGCAGTGATAACTTCGTGGCTTACTGCAACGGTACATTTGCTGAATCTTTAGGGTGAATAGTAGTGGCTCCTAAAGCAGTAGATTCGCATCTCTCGTAATTCACGGACTCAGATACGTCCGCTCTGGTAAATTGGCTCATCCCGTTAATTTCAGCACTAGCGCGTCATCGTGTGGGGTGACAATAGGATTGTGGTTACCGTGAAAGGGTAACATTGCTTGTGCTAGAAATTAGGATTATTTGCTCTTGATTGGTTGCGTTTGAGAATTTAGTTTTGATAAATTAACTTATTGATATTTGTGATATAATTGTTGCTATTTGGAACTCTCTGTGATTGGATATACCTATTTTGTTGTATTCGTAATTCTTCTGCGTTGTTACTTCTGTTAGAATACCTAGACCTTACCTGTTCGAACATTCTCTTGATCTAAGACCACGAGTCTTACGAAACTCTGAGAATTTAGAACAGAGTATATTGTCTTTGACCTTAAGACTACTTTATGTGGTTTTGTGTTTGTGATTCTGTGTTTTTTGATTAACTTATAAAATGACGAGTCACAACTTTGATTTGGGAATCTTTAACGGAAAATGTGATTTTTCAATATGGCAACAAAAAGTGAGGGGTATTTTGGTCCAACAAAAAGTTTCAAAAGTCATTGATGATAATTTTTCAGCTGATTTTTCAAAAGAACAAAAAGAAGAAGCCGATGAGCTTGCTTATACCTCAATAATCTTATATTTGTCTGATGCTGTTTTAAGAAAGGTGGGCAAACTGAAAACCACCAAAGAACTTTGGCAAAAATTGGAAGAATTGTATTTGCTTAAGTCTACTCCTAATAAATTGTATTTGCTTGGACGCTTTTTTAGTTTTAAAATGGATCCTTCAAAGGACCTTGATGACAATTTGAATATTTTTAACAAACTTGTTCAAGATATCGTTAACTGTAATGAAAAGATGTCTAAAACTTATAAAGCTATAATTCTGCTTAACTTTATGCTTGATTTATACAGAGAGGTTAAGAATGTCATTAAGTATGGTAGGAACATCTTAACACTTGACATTGTCATAGATTTCATTAAGAGTAAAGAAATGGAAATTAAGGCTGAAAAAGAAAATAAGATGAATGGTGAGTTACACGTGATGAGGAGTAGAATGAAATTTAAGCAAATAAATTTGAGTAGAGCTCAAGACAATAGTGATTCGAGTAGTGACTCGAGTGATGATGGTGGTAAGAAGAAGAGAAAGGGATGGGATAAGTTTAGTGGTAGAAGGTGTTACAACCGTGGTAAATCTGGACACTTTATTAGGGACTGTCCCAAGAATAAGGATAAGCAGAAGGGTAAGATGAGAGATGAGATGAATTTGGCTATGGGGTCGAGTGATGACCCTAGTGAGGTTTATTGAGAGTAAACCTAGTTATTGCATTGCATCTGTGTATAATCCTTTTTTGCATGTGTGTGAGTGCTAGATTATGTTGCATGTTGAATGTTACACTTTCAATGTGTTTGATGTCTATAATTGCATGAATTTAAGTGACTCGAATACTTGGTGTATGTGTTTGTATGCATAGTGAGTTTGTGATGCATTAGCTGTAAGTGTGTTGGATGTCTATTGGTGAGGTGGAGTATAGATGCCTAGGGGTACATTGTGATTTGTACCGAGGGATGTGTAATGTGACATTTGGACCATGAGTGGAGATGTGATCAAATGTCTGAAATCCTTTATCTAAAAGAGACCCTGATCAGGTGGAGTGTGAGAGAAGACGCTTCTATCACTTTTGTTAGGTGGAGCCCCATTATCCACGTAGTTTGGGAGAAGTGATGTGGTGATAAATGATTATCCCGAAAACTTAGGATCTATTGTGACTTACCAGTTAGACATGAGTTGAGTGATTAGTCTAGTGAGCATGGTGGAGCGATGAGAGGAGATATGTATTCTCGATGTGGGAGTAACACGGAATGAGATAGGATAAGTGTGGTGAGATCTTTTTTCGTGAGGTCATTTATGCATTTGTTGCATATGTGTTAGCCTGTTGATTAACTTGGAGTTAATCTGTGGTTCTGTGTGAACGTGTTTATAAAAAAGATCTGTATGTGTTATCCTATAGTATATCGTCATTGCATGGTTATTTGCTCTTGACTGTCACTGTAATTATCTGTTTCTACTTGGGTGTTCTTGACCTTAGCCCTGGTGAGTATATGGAGCAGGTATGATATGTGTTTCAGGTTGGAAACACGAGGTAAGGTCCGTGACACCAATTTTATTGGTTACTTTGATTATGCAAGTATAAATTGTGTGTTTTGTTTGCTTGCAGGTTTATTGGGATTCAAGGTGGAGATTGTTGGATTTGTTGATACCTAATAATCCTGGGCGATGATGTAAACTCGGTTATATATTCAGTCAGCTTAGTTAAATGACTGATCGGTACATCGACACTAAGAATAGAACGACCCAACTCTAATCTTACTCGGGCCATTTGAAGCATTTTAATTTATTAGAGTTGCTCATGGCCCGACTCGTGTATTTGGATGACTATAATGGGTTTCTCATTTGAGCAACCCATGTGTGTGAAGGTTTGAGCCTCCTTTAATCTAACCTAACTTACCATATATACTTGACCCTATTCTATTTTAGTAGAACCCGTGTCGCTCTCTCCTTCACGCCAAAAAAATGCCTCCCCTCTCTCTCTGTGAGAAACTCTCGAACTGCCATCTTTTCTTTTCCCTCTCTTGCAATCTTTGTGGTTGATATCTTTGTGATTCTTGGGTCCTTGTGTTGTCTCTAAGTGGGTGAAACATAAGCAACCATACTTGGGGGTGCTATTGGTTGGAGGTTTGGATTGTGAAGATCTTAGTGCCGATTGAAGTGAATTGAGCCAGGATTTATCTTGGTTGCTGCCTCTATTTTCTCTACAGCAGTGATTAAAGCTAAGGGTAAAATCGTATTTTTAGTAAAATTTTGACTCGAGTCGCTAGTATACGTTAAGGGTATAACGGTCTATTAAGTTTAGAGGACGTGAATACTCGTTTTTAAAAATTAAGATGCAATTGAGAACGTTTGCTGCTATTTTTTTTTTAATTTTTTTTTATCTTTGTTAAGGAGCAAAGAATACTGTGACGAACTCAAAATACGTCAGTTTGGTAAGATGTGGTGGAATTATGGACGAATGGAAAACAATGTTAAAAGCTTGGTGATGGTTTCAAACAATTGAAAATTCAAGTGCCAAACAGAAAGACAGTGTAAAGTTTGGTACTACTTAGAATTTAGTCCTTTGACCCTTTGATTTTTCGCTTCGTAACATGAACGTTCACCTAATATCAAGACAATAGAACACAACGACTTTTTGTTTTTACTTCGTATGCTGACGTTTCAAGATTGGTCTTTTCCAAAAAAATAATAATAATAAGCTTTATGAAAGATTTTGTATGACTGTGGACTTCCATTTTCTCTTAACATTGGCAAGTCTAAGGTTATGTTTGGATAAAATTATAATTTTGTGATAAAATGAGAGATGCAATAAGTGAAATAACTATAAAAATATTTTGAAAGGTAAATTATAAGTTAAAAATAGGCAAAATAGGAAAAGCTCTTATAATAGCAATTAAATCGAGCACCTCCAGAATTTATAGACGCTGCCCACTTGGCTTTACTAAAAAAATGGAAAAAGTCCACTGTAGTGAATAAATTGGGAGTTCAGATTATTATTCAGACATAATCATCCACGTATTGTCCGAATCAACATTCGAAAGTATACGGTACCCAAACCACAAAACCCGAAAGGCCTCCTCCACAGCACACCCAAAATATCCGCAGACACATACGCAACGCAACGCAAAAATTGTAAGAGAGAGAAGCTGGCAATGTTGAAAGTGAGTGGAAGAGAATACAGAACCAAATCGACAGTATAGCAGAAAGATAGGAAAGAAAAGTTTTGGTCGGTTATGAGTTATATGGGGGGTGGGAATTTCGTGGACGGATTTCGTCGCTTGTTTCAACGTCGTTCATCAACACTTGCTACTAGTAATTCAGTTATCGATCATAATGACAAAGATCATTTGACAAGTTTACACGAAAAAGAAGAGGGCCTTGTGATTACTGAAGACTTCGATTTTTCTGGGCTCGAGCCTATCAAAGTCCCTTTTCCTGTTCCCACTTCAACTGCGTCCATGGATCCACACAAAAAGGTATTCTTTTTTTCTGAGTTCTTTTATTTAATTGTTGTTTTCTTCTTTTTTTGTCAGGCATTGGTATAGATCTCTTTGTAGTTTAAAAATTCCATTGTTGATTCTTGTTATTTTCTTATGCTATAGCTATCCGCATAGTAGATCTATGAACTTTGAAGTACATGTTTTTTCTTGGGATCGTTCCATTTTGAATCATGGAATAATTGTGATTTTCGAAACATTTGAAATATTGTCGGGTAATTCGACTGTAAGAGGGAACACGGAGAAAGAAAGATGTTATCGAAGGATTAAGGTTAATCAGTTGGTAATTTCATTGAACGGGGACTTATAATTTCTGCATTTACATGGTAAGTCATTAACATGTTGAATAGATTGAGTGACATTGATTTATGTAATACAAGAAGCTATATATGGCATGTTTTAAGGTTTTCGCATCCATAATGTCCCTTGAAGAGGGCTTAAGAGATAACGATGTAAAGGTGTGGAAATGATGCTGCATCTCTCCTTTATCTCTTGACGATAAGAAAGGAAAAAGAATTAACATCCATTCTCTCCCTCGAAGTTAACATATTGAATTTTCTTTTTTATCTAGAAAGGAAAAATTCCTTCACTTTATATCCTCGCTTAATTGCATAGTTAATAGCCAACAGTTACTAATGGGGTAATTGTTTTACAGAGTTCACTAGAAAGGGAATTTTTCACAGAGTATGGGGAGGCAAATAGATATGAGATTCAAGAAGTAGTAGGCAAGGGGAGTTATGGTGTCGTGGGGTCTGCAATTGATACTCATAGTGGAGAAAGGGTCGCAATCAAGAAGATTAATGATGTCTTTGAGCATGTCTCTGATGCCATGCGAATTCTTAGAGAAATCAAACTCCTTCGGCTTCTTCACCACCCCGATATTGTGCAAATAAAGCATATAATGCTTCCCCCTTCTCGAAGAGAATTCAGAGATATCTATGTCATTTTTGAATTGATGGAATCTGACCTTCATCAAGTAATTAAGGCTAATGATGATCTATCACCTGAGCATTATCAATTTTTCCTCTACCAGCTTCTGCGCGGATTAAAATATATTCATGCAGGTTCATTGTTATACACAATATAAATTTTTTCCTTTATACTTCTTATTTTTTTCATGCCTCCCAAAGGAAATTTTTCTGCTAATAATTCTCATGTCTTTTCCTTTTTCTTGTAGCTAATGTATTTCACCGGGATTTGAAGCCCAAAAACATACTTGCTAATGCCGACTGTAAGTTGAAGATTTGTGATTTTGGTCTTGCCCGTGTGTCATTTAATGATGTCCCATCGGCAATTTTTTGGACTGTAAGTAGGAGTTTTTACAAAGCTTTTGGATTTTCTTTTATCTTTTTCCTTCCGGAAGTCATCTTATCACTTCCTAACGTTTAATATTCTATTCTATTCACTTTATTTTATTTGATTAATAATAGGACTATGTTGCAACTCGATGGTATCGTGCTCCTGAGCTATGCGGCTCCTTTTTCTCTAAAGTAAGCTGATCTCCCCACAATATTTTTGTTTATTCAAATTTCAGTTTCTAAAAAATGTACTTACCTTGGTAATTTTATTTGTCTATACCACTTTGTAAATGCGAAAACGGACATGTTTGAATAATGCCAGTCAAAAGTTTCTCTAATTGCTTCCACTACTTTTCACTTTAGTTTCACAAAACAAACTATCATATATTGATTAATAGTTTCTTTAGTTCATTTGGATTGGATATATTTTGTCGAACTTTTTATTTGCTGACTAACAATTTGTTTGTCGATACTTTCTTAGCTTTTAAATTTATAACTTCTTTGAGCTCATTTGGCTGTTCAGTCATAGTGGAGTGATCAACTATTCCTTTGGCTCTTGTAATTTTATGAGTCACTTCAATCTAAGGACTTGTTTGAGCCCCCATTAAATTGGAAAAATGCATTTTGGAATAGTAGATTGATGGAGAATGTGTGGTTGCGTGGACTATTATTTTATTGAAGAATATGTGATTGAAAAGAAGAAAGAGAAAAATGTATTTTGGGAGAAATGGGAATGAAACAAAGCCTAAAAAATACCTTATATGTGTTTTCTTACGTCTATATAAACAAATGAGGGTATAATATGCATGGGGGAATATGATAAAAGATTGCACGACCACCAAAGATTCTGAGTCCCTAAGCTGCATTTAAGGTTAGCAGGAAAAACATTATAGAATTTTTACTATTATATGCTCATATGATTTGACAATTAAATAACAATTCTTTCTAGAGCATTAGAAAACAAATTCTAAACAAGAACCTAGCTAGTTAACTAGTGGAATTTAATAACTAAAATCATGCTGAAAAGAGTATTTTTTTTTTTTTTTATAACTGTGCATGGAAGAAGTTTTGAAGGAGAATGATGTTTTCAGGTAATTTGGTCGATTCTTTATTTAAACTAATGCATGCGATTTTATTATTTGCAGTATACTCCTGCTATCGATATTTGGAGCATTGGATGCATATTTGCGGAGATGCTTACCGGAAAACCGTTGTTTCCCGGTAAAAATGTGGTGCACCAGTTAGATCTAATGACGGATTTGCTTGGTACTCCTCCCCCTGAATCAATTGCAAGGGTTAGTTACCCCATTCTGCTATCTTCCTCATTTTATATTTTCTATAGATACTAAGTCCTATCGCATCTGAATGTTGCTGCGTTATTTTAGTTAATAGCATTTCAAGAAGCTATGAGTTTTCTATATTCCTTTCTGACAAATATTGTTTATCATTAAAATGGCAGATCAGAAATGAAAAGGCGAGAAGATATCTCAGCAATATGCGGAAAAAACAGCCTGTTCCATTCGCACAGAAATTCCCAAATGTCGATCCTTTGGCTCTTCGCTTGCTGGAACGCCTGCTTGCATTTGATCCTAAAGATAGACCATCTGCAGAAGAGGTGACGTATAATGACTAAGATTTGTTATTTTGTTTTATAGTTAAGTTTACTATAATTTGGAACAAAATTTTTGGAATCCAATTAATAACTCCAGCCGTGTTACCATTTCAATGTTTGTTTCTGCAGGCATTATCTGATCCATACTTTCATGGATTAGCAAATGTGGACCGTGAGCCAGCCAGTCAACCCATATCAAAGCTCGAGTTTGAGTTTGAGAAGAAAAAATTGGCAAAAGATGATGTTAGAGAGTTGATTTATCGAGAGGTAGCCTTTCAGTATTAATATATATATTTTTTCTTTCGCTGATTGGTTCATTTACTAATTCAAAATACTTTCATCTTAATCAAACAGATTTTAGAGTATCACCCTCAGATGCTTGAGGAGTATCTTCGAGATGGAGATCAGACAAGTGGCTTTATGTACCCAAGGTTAGCATCGGTTAAGTATGGTACTTAGCCCCTGTTTGATTCCCATTTTTTCAAAAGTTCATTTTTCTCTCTTCTTTTCAACCACATATTCTTCAATAAAATAATATTACACGCAAATCAAAAATTTTTCCTTAATTTTTAACCACACATTCTCCATCAATCAAACTATTCAAAATGCATTCTTTCCCCCCAAAATGAGAATCAAACATGACCTTAATGATTTTGTTTGGCAAAAAACTATTTCACTGCTTTATATTTTTAATGGTGTTTGTAGGTGAGACATACATTATTTCTTCAGTATTTTTTCAGTTTCGTAAGTATATAAGCTTTTGGTAGGGGATTATTTCCCTCATAATTTAATCTTTGCATAGCTGTAACTTATCTTTGTACAATGCGGAAATTTTATTCGGCTCATAAATTATTTAGCTCCTGTTTGGTGGGGATGAAAATCAGATTTTTAATAAATTTTGATAAAAGTTGATGAAATTTGTGGTTGAAAAGTTGTGGATCTCATGAAATATGTGGTTAAAATTAATTGTTGACTTTGATTTAGGTTAAAATTTAGATTTTGATCCCTATCAAGTTGGGACTTAGTGAGATTTGTGATATATTAGCTGATGTTATGCTATTTTTTCTTAGTGGCGTTGATCGATTCAAGCGACAGTTTGCACATCTTGAGGAGCATCATGGTAAAGGTGGAAGAAACACTGCACTCCAAAGGCAACATGCTTCATTGCCTAGGTACAAAGTTGTTAAGGATTTATTTTCTCAAAGGATTTATGGGGTGGCTGTTGAGTGTGCTATAAAATCAAATTATAGTCTGCTTAAATGTTTTATAAGTTTATTACATACTCTTGTCACTGATAAGTTACCACCCATAGTTAATTACAGGCTATTATGCCTTAACTGCTGGGGCTTGGCGGGGCAGGCTTTGATGACAGTCCCAGCAGTTGACCTGCTGGGCCCGCATATATTTTTTTAAAATAAAAAGATCAAATAAATTTTGTTTTTAAAGAAGAGATAAGAAAATGCTGCCTTAATCAAGGTAGAATTTAATGGCCATTCACCTATGGTGATCATCATTTTGGTAAAGGTCATAGATAATCAAATTTATCGTTCACCAGTCCAGTGATTTCTTGTTTCTATATTTGCATTTACTTTGCATTGATGAGTAAACATAGATGTCCTCAAATTCTTTTACTGCAAAACTTCTAAATGTTAGAATATAGATCATTTAAAACTTCATTTGTTACATTACTCGGGTTTGTGATGCACGCCCATAAAATACGCTGGGGCCATTGTGGTTTAAACTTATATTAGTTTTGAAGATTTAGATGAATACATGTGGTCACTCTCTAACAGTTTAAGCTTTTCGACGAAATGGTTAATAATGAATCTAAGTTGGGAAAAACACCTGGGTACTACTGTCAAGGCCACCCATTTATGCAGCAAGTATAGGAATCACGTGCATTCTTGTTTTGTACTAGGTCACTGCAGGGGAGCATATACCACATCTCATGGTTGAAAAAAGACACTTCATATTTATGATTACCATCATATGAATAGAAAACCCTTCAAATCTGGAAAAATTGTCACTATTTGGATGGTTGTGTTAATATTTGACCGTCTGCTGTACCTTCAGAGAACGAGTCCCTGTGGTCAAGGATGAAACAGTTGTTCAAGATAATGATTTTGAAAAGCGAACTTCAGCCTCTGTTGCTTCGACCCTTCAAAGCCCTCCCAACAAAGCTGAGGGAACAGATAATTCAAATGCAAATGCACAAAATGGAACATATTCTGCTCGTAGCTTGTTGAAGAGTGCTAGTATCAGTGCTTCTAAATGTATTGGTGATAAAGGAACAAACAATACAGAGGTAATTTTATTGTTTGTCCCATCCTTTTTACTCTGATTTGACGGTTGAATTCCTGCTCATTTATGTTGATAGTTGCGTCATTGCTTTTTCTTTCAGTCGAGTAATAAGTCGAGATATACTAAATCTTCTGCCATGGGATATCCATACTATCTTATAATTGAACTTGAAGGTCACTAAATCCGATATTCGGCCCGACTGCTATATTATGATTGATTAACTTGTTCGTTTTTGACAGGAAGAATCAATTGCAGGGCACAGTGAAGAGGTTGATGGGTTGACCCAAAAAATTACTCTTCTCCATACTTGATTTTATAGTTCGATTTTGTCTTCAGATATATCGTTTGGCTTTGTGGATCAACACGGCTGTATGATAGCTTATTGAAGATCATCGCTTCATTTTAGGTTGAAACTCCGGGCACGTTGTCTGTTGTTACTGATGACATGTATCGTGTAAGTTATAGTATTCAGCATTGCTTTCCCCTATTCTAATAGTGGTAGTAGACATTGATATATCATTCCGTTGTTCCATATATCGACGTTGAAAGTATATCTGGTAGAAGTTTTAGATAACTTGACTAGTCGAAAAATAGTGTTATGCCTCCCTTCACTATCTCCCTTCGGGTAGCGTTGGGGTGTCATGCTGATTGACAGTGACTTGTATTATTGTCAATGTCATAATAAAGACCTTTTTTTTTTTTGGTAGCATGTCGTTACATTTGTATTAATTTCGACAATACGTGACATGGAATATTAGTGGCATGACCGACAAACTTTAAGTACTTCGTCACAAAAGGCAGTTATATTTTAGTAGTTTGGGTTAGAAACAAAGAATTGAGGCCGTTGATAAATTATTAGTAGTTTGGGTTAGAAACAAAGAATTGAGGCCGTTGATTTTCAAAGTTGAGTTGAATTCTAAAAATTGGACTTTCAAATCAGAGGACGCATTCAAATTTAATAAAAGATTTAATCTGCTTGTACCGAAAAATACTTCACATAATTGCATCATATGCATGTGTGGCAACATCTGGTTTGGTCTACAATTTTTTTTTTTTTGCTATTATCCGACAGATTGCTGTCAAGTGTCTTCTGTATAAATTATGACAGTCAAATTCTGTAAGTGTAGAATTGCTATTAATAAAAAGTAACTTAAATCATTTTTCGTAACCGAATGATCATACTTGACAAAAATTCCTAAAGCCGATACTTCCACGAAACTAATATGGTTGAAGATTTTTGTTCTCAGCCTCCAATCTTTGATTTGAGTACACTAATTCAGGAACTATTTACTTTGTTCTCAAACTCCAATCTTTGATTTGAATGCATTAATCCAAGAACTATTTACTCACGAATATATGAATCATTCCAAATAAATTAAGGACACCATCCAATTTCTGGTAAAACGAAATATTTACTCGTGACTTGTGATACAAACAAAATGGACTTGAATTCAAAATCACAGCTTTGTATAGGTTGGATCCAAATGTTTGGTTTTTTAAGGTTGGAGATCACTTGTCCAAAGGTGAGGGACCTCAAGTATAAATTTTTCCAATATTTTAAAACTTGCGAAGAAAAATGTATAAACTGGGAAATCTGAACATAGGAACTTTTGAATTCTACTGACGCCAATTCCAAAGAAATGGCACAGCTAGCAGAAACATATGCGTGTGCCCCTTCAACGGAACGGGGCCGGGGGATTCTAATCTCGGGCGACCCGAAATCCAATTCCATCCTCTATTGCAACGGCCGATCCGTAATTATTCGATACCTGGACCGGCCATTGGAAGTCAAGGTGTACGGCGAGCACGCGTACCCTGCCACCGTCGCCCGCTACTCTCCGAACGGGGAGTGGATTGCTTCCGCTGACGTGTCTGGCACTGTCCGGATCTGGGGGACTCACAATGATTTTGTATTGAAGAAGGAGTTCCGGGTCCTCTCGGGTCGGATTGATGATCTTCAGTGGTCACCCGATGGACAGCGCATTGTTGCCTCAGGTGATGGCAAGGGCAAGTCACTGGTCCGCGCTTTCATGTAAGCTTAAGTTTTTGAACAATGCATATGCATATTATATATACTGACTCGCGAATGAATATATGTGGTATATTTCTAGTTAAATTCATTAATTTTTGTTTTCTTGGGGACTTTTTGTTTTGAAATTGGCCCTGACTTAAGTTTTTGTTGCCTTAACATATGGCTTGAAATGTCGAAATAATTGAATTTGAGGTAGTGTGTTGTGACTGGATTTGCTTCCTCTACTTGTATATGCCAAGGCCAAAAAATTGATCGGTTGATTATTAAATCATTAATATGTACATAGAATAAACCAAAAAAAACCATTTCTTTGTTATCTGAGATCTTTCATAATATATATTTTATCTGATTTGCTTCCTCTAATTTATGGACAGTTTATGATCTTTTATCTGGCTATGCATTTTGATTTTACTAATTTGTTTAAGATATTCTGATCTTTCTCATACGCGCTATCCCTCTTTCAGTCTTATTTAAAATATATTATCTGAACGAGAAATAATCTCTCAGTTTGCATTTTGTTGCAGAATTCTCTTTTTTGACTAACTTTTGTGGCAGGTGGGACTCAGGAACTAATGTTGGAGAATTTGATGGGCATTCAAGAAGAGTTCTAAGTTGTGCATTTAAGCCAACGAGGCCGTTTCGCGTAGTAACATGCGGAGAGGACTTTTTAGTTAATTTTTATGAAGGACCTCCATTTAAGTTCAAGCTATCTCACAGGTTTCTCATCTCTACTAATTTATTGAATCAGAATCAGATGTGTCATCTATATACTTGAGATTATATATGTAATTAGATATGGATTCTAAATAATCAATTACATGCCATATCTTTTCTTTGAGATTATATATTTATTCAGATATGGATTCTGTATAATAATATTTTTCTTCAGAAATAAGATAATGGTCATATTTCTGATGCATGGATTCTTTTATATTTGGTTTTCATTAGCATTTTTTAATAACTCAGTTTTGAATTTCAATGTAAAGATGGAAAACTCTATGTACACTGTTATGCTACTCATCGTCTGAAAAATGCTAACAGTGTTTTCGGAAATATCCAGTGAAGATTCTATGCTGATTGGAACAGATAGCTGAGAAAGAAAAAAGATCAAATTGGCAATCTTATTTTTTAAAAATGACTTCTCAACCCCTCCAAAAGCTCTGCAAGTCAGGATATATGATTGTCCTTAATTTACTAGTAGCATAGTATGGTTGGATGTGATCTATCAAGTTTATATTCTTTTAATATGATGCTTGCTTTAAAAAGTAGTTGTGTCACTATGTTTCTGAAGCAGTTTTTACCAGTACTGTTCTTAGCATCGTCATGTTCCCATGTTTCATCACACCATCATCAATGAGTTATTTTTCGTGTTTATGTATGCCGTTTAAGGAAATCTGGAGGTTGAGGAAAGTAAGATCATTCCAGGAAAATTTAGAATTCAATTCAACCAATTGCAATTGCTAAAATGTGCCACGAGTCCAATTTTCTACACATTATGTAAATCAAGAAGCACTACACATGCTAATGTCATGTAATAGCTTAGATGCATTCTCTATGAACCTTCGTTATTTTTAACATTCTTTGTAATTTTGAGAATTTTATCTCATACTAATTAAATTTTTACCACCATTTGATTAGTTTTTTCATAAGCACCTAAATTGGACATATCTCTATATTTGTAATCTTTAGTTATGTGATGTCATTTCTTACTAATCACCATAATTTGCCGATATGTAAAAACATTAATTTAATAATATCTTAATTTTATTAAACTATGCTAGCCAGTTTTAGGCGGATGGTATTTAATTCTAGTGGAATATTTGCATTTAATTTTCAGTATTCTGTTGTGGGCCTAACTACCAAAAAGATTAGCTTTTGGCAATTACATCACTAGGAAATTTTTCCTTTTCAATTCGTGATTAGGGAAAATAAATAAAATAATTTGCAATTTTTCTTATTAATAGTATTTCCCCGTATCTGTCGCATGATTGCACTTTGAGTTAAATATTCTAATTGATTGTGCTTTCTATTTACACGTTTTTGTATTTGCGGAAATTTACTGATACATTTACCTGCAGGGACCATTTGAATTTCGTGAATTGTGTTAGGTTTTCTCCAGATGGCAGCAAATTTATTACTGTTGGCTCGGACAAAAAGGGTTTAATATACGATGCGAAGACTGGAGAAAAAATTGGAGAACTATCTTCTGAGGATGGCCACAAAGGCAGCATATATGCTGTTAGTTGGAGTTCTGATAGTAAACAGGTGTGGCCAAGAATTAATTCTTTTGGAATGGTTGATTCTGCTGACAGTGTTAATCTGTTTGTCTGTTTGTCCTTCTTAACATTGCCAACTTCGCTCCCATCTCCCCCCTTCCCCCATCCCTAACAAGAAATAGGCAAAAAATAGCTCAGTGGAATTCCTTGTGGTTTTATAACAATCAAATTATATGCAACATTCAAGAATAATATACCAAAAATATTGGGGTAGATTTTCCTTTAGGCTGTATAACAATCAAAATATTTGAAAGTAGGATAATTCATTTGTTTTTACATCTGCAATATCTCCTAATAGAGATGTGAAAGAAGGTTTGAATCTCATTTCCATTCAGCTCTTAAGTAATTAATCTAGATGAAGTCCCATGGGCCCACTGTAGATATCCTTTCTTTGTGTATGCTTGCTCTATTGCTTAAATGTAAATAAAAAAGCAACTTTGGGACAATTAAGCTAGGGATGGCAACAGGCAGGGTGCACCGTCCCTGCCCCAATCCCCACTTTAAGGCAGGGCCCGCACCGTTTATTGCCCCTGTTTGGGCTCCATTTTTTTATCCAAAATGTAATTTTCTCTCTCCTCTTTTTAATCACACATTCTCCAATAAAATAATATTACACGTAAATCCGAATGTTTTCTTTCTTTTTTAACCATACATTCTTTAAAAAATTACTATTCCAAAATATATTTTTCCTCAAAAACACATTTTAATGGAGCCTAATCAAGGGCTTATTTATTTAATTATTTTCAATTAATTTGGGAATTGAGCTAATGCACTCGGATGATTGGTTTTGGTTTGGGCTGAGGTGATGTTAAACAAATTTTACATTTTTCTTAAAATTAAAGGATAAACGAGCTGGCCCGGTCTAGCCCATGGCCACTCTGAAACCGTCCTATTTGGGGCGGGACACTGCGGTGTTCAGTTTTTCAGGTCAAATTGTCATCCCTAAATTAAGCTCTGCATTGAATGCATAACATGAAGTTGAGTAATTTGTTCAGTATCAAAATGTATATTATCCTCCAACTATACACTCATATCAACTCATCTTTTTGATTATCAAACCTAACAAGTGTAAACTTGATTTTAGGTGCTCACGGTGTCTGCTGACAAGTCTGCCAAAATATGGGAGATATCTGATGATGGTAATGGAAAGGTGAAGAAAACATTAACGTGTCCTGGTTCTGGTGGAGTTGATGACATGTTAGTTGGTTGTCTCTGGCAAAATGACTATCTCGTCACTGTTTCTCTCGGTGGCACTATTTTTTATACTCAGCAAATGATGTTGACAAAGAGCCACTGGCTTTGTCTGGACATATGAAGAATGTTAATTCATTAGCTGTGCTGAAAAGTGATCCAAAAGTTATATTAACAAGCAGTTATGATGGATTAATAGTCAAGTGGATTCAAGGTATTGGATATTGTGGAAGGTTAGAGAGGAAGGTGAACTCTCAAATTAAATGTTTTGCAGCTGTTGAACAAGAAATTGTTTCATCTGGATTTGACAATAAGGTTAGCAATTAATTCAGAAGTGGTTATATATTTCGAATTGCATTTTGTTTGGCCTTTCTTTGCTTGACTTTTTCAGCAATTACTCTGCACTGTATAATTAGAGATTTCTTCCCATGCTTATGAATCTCATAAGGATCGCTATTAATTCTGAATAATCATACGGAAAAGGTCGAGAGGTTTTCTTTAAAATGGTGAGAGATCCCCTTTCAACTGCTAAGTGATGGGGAATCTCATGACTTGATGGCGTACTAAGATTTAATAAAGCCATATGTTATTAAAACTATTTTTGCCCATTTGAATGGGAGCAGAGTATATGCTATTGACAAGTCATATGAAGCTTCACATTCTTTAGTTGCCTCTTTATTATTTTTTTTTTGTCTTCCTCCCATTTGTAATGGTTGTTCCTTTGAATAGTGATGTCCAGTAAGAGCAATAGAAGTTATACTACGAACAATGTAAAGCGAAAAAATTCAGCTTCGTGTTCTAATGTTTTTATTTTTCTGGCTAAGATTTGGAGAGTTTCTCTACATGGAGACCAATGTGGAAATGCAGATTGCATTGATACTGGCAGTCAACCAAAGGATTTGAGCCTTGCCATTCTTTCCCCTGATCTTGCCTTGGTGTCCATTGAAACTGGAATTGTCCTCCTTCGTGGTGCAAAAGTCTTGTCTACCACTAATCTTGGATTCCCTGTAACAGCATGTACCATTGCACCTGATGGAACAGAGGCAATTGTCGGCGGTCAAGATGGGAAGTTGCATGTATATTCCATCACAGGTGATACTCTGAAAGAAGAGGCAGTACTTGAAAAACATCGGGGGGCAGTCACTGTCATCCACTACTCTCCAGATGTTTCCATGTTTGCATCAGCAGATGCTAATCGAGAAGCTGTTGTCTGGGACCGTACTTCCCGTGAGGTATTGAATTGTCATTCTTACTATTTGTTGACTCTTTTTTTTTGCGAAGTATTACTTATTATAAAGAGAATCACTTGTCAATATTGTCTGATGTCTTGGCAGTAAAGCCGGGCAAAGTTGTTGAATTTGGAAGTGTTAAGAGTTGCTTCATATTGCTGAAGTGAGCATCAATGATAACTGTGACCAAATTAAAATTTCAATTTGTTTTTGTAGCTTGTGGATTGCATATTTATTCATCAATGAATTTCCTGTCTTCATTTCATTTCTTTTGGAGTAGAATTAATGTATTCCTATAGGAGATATTGGGCCCATGGCACAAAATAATGCTTGATAATCATCCTAATGAAAGGTGTTACATGAAAAAGTCTGTATTGGGTTCCCTGTACTAAAATTGTTGAATGACCCCACAGAAAATTCTGCTATGCCAATTGAAAGGAGCATATTTGTCTGGAAAAGTGTGGGAAGTGTGAATATGTGACAGATGACAAATATAGGTAAATTAAAAGTTTATCCGTATGTAGGATAGTTTGTCACTTCACTTTATAGGGAAAAAAGGAAAAGAAATTGTATTCTGATCCTCTTACATCTAGATAGCTATCAGACCTTTTCTTCTCTTTTTCTCTATTTATGCTATTGTTCTTTCCACATGACTGTAGCAATTCCTTTCTTAAGTAACTTGAAAGATTTTCCTTGTTGATTGGATAATAGAAGGTTTTATCTATCGATTTTTTCGTCTCTTTTTCTTTTCTTTCTACGTGTTAACTATCTAATTCTTTGCTTATATGTTTGGCAGGTAAAGCTTAACAATATGTTATACCATACAGCGAGAATAAACTGCTTGGCTTGGTCACCTGCTAACAACATGGTAGCCACGGGATCACTTGACACTTGTGTTATTATATATGAAATAAACAAGCCAGCATCAAGTCGAATAACTGTCAAGGGAGCTCATTTGGGTGGAGTTTATGGATTGGAATTTACTGATGAATACAGTGTGGTGAGTTCGGGTGAGGATGCTTTTGTCCGTTTATGGAGAATAATGCCACAATAATGTACAAAGTTCATACCATTGACTTATTTGCATTTGGCTTCCTTCAAGTTGGAAAAGAGAGGAATATTCATAGCTCAAAAATTTGGTTGTCCTGAGGTCTTGACAGTTTTATTACAAGACTTGTGTTTTGCCATCCTTCGATAGTTTGCTAAACGTCGGACATCATTGCAGCACACAGTGTACACATCAGGTTTGCTTGAAGATGATCATTGTTGTCACAATATTGATGCGCGAATCCCTCTTGTTCTACCGATTTGCTGCATGGTACGTGTTAAGATATTATCTTAGCACATAACTTGTCTAGTTTTTTGTTTTTGATTTCGGATGTTTGTGTGCAGAACTTTGTACTTATTCTTGTTTATGTTCCAGTGTCGTTTCGATTTTGTTTCTGTAATATAGTAAGAAGCGTGCAACTGTCATTGTTCTTGAGTTGCTTTGTTTTTATAATAATGAACCTAAGCAAGTGGCAAGTTCAGTTACTTATTTTCATGGAACTTCACTACCCGTGTAACTATTTGATCGACTTATCATTCAAGGATTTTTGAGATTAACGGTTTTGAAAGACCGGCGTACCTTGCAGCTTAGCTATTTATCACCATTGGTATCAATTTCCAATTTATGTGACAATTGCATGACATTAAATTATATATTCACTTGAATATATTGTCATATGATTCATTTAATTCAATCTATCAATTGTGATCATCACCGTTGGTGTTAAACAACATTTTTCATATTATGTTGATCACAATTCATGGATTCATTTTACCTTAATAATCATACTGTACAATACAATAATGTTATTTGTCCACATTGGAGGTTATTTTCATGTGATGTGGAAGGTGTCGTGAATAAAATGATGAGACCAATTAAATTTGTGGATATGAAATTCACTTTATTGATTATATAATTTAATGTTACATTACATGAAATGATTCTTATTCGATGCCTATAAATAATTTTATATTTGTTTTCTTGTCTTATTATAGAAGAGCTGTGAATATTTTATATGGTTATAATAAAAATTGAAATGAAGTTGTTTGATAATAGATTATCGTAATATCAAAATGGTAGTGAAATGTTATGATTTTTACCTACACATTTTGCACTTTTCATGTCTCAAATCAACATTACTTGGAGAGTATAATTTTCTTTAGAGGAGATCAATTTATTTAGTATAATGAAACTTTTTTACGTTATTGACATTATGTGGTGTTAGTGGAATGAACAACATAAATACCACTACATTAAATGACTCAAGATCGTTAGTTTGTCTTGCACTATATTATAAGAGCGTGAACACATTTTCCAACTCTTTAAAACTTTTTTTTTTTTTTTTTTGACATTTACACAATGAACAACATAAATACCACTACATTCAAAAAATATTTACCCGTATTTTTTGAATTTGAATTTCTCATCTCCCCCAAGATAAGGCCCCTATTTGAGCTATATTCTTAAAAACTCTTTTTTTTTTTTTTTTTTTTTTTTTTCAAAATCACTTTCAAACACACATTTTATTAGTCTACTTTTTAACTGTAGATTCTTTAAAAAATTACTATAACAAAATTTATTTTTCAAAAAATGAGGCTCAAATAAATTCAAGATGTTTTAAATTGTAATATGTCAATGAAATCCTACACATATATGAAACAAAACTAAGTTATTGTGAAAAAACACATAATTTTTCAAGTATATATATCAAAACATGCTAAAGAAGTTTGTTTATTTATCAAAAGTCTACAATTACTTGAGTGTTTGGATAAAATTATAAGTTACTGATAAATTTAGTCAAAAGCAAAGGCAAGTCGAACTCGTAGGGCTAGAACTCCCGGGTCGCTAGAAACTCGCCCAATTGACACGCAGCCACACGTTCAATAAAAAAAATTCAAAAAGCAAGAGTTTAATTATAACTTATTTCAAAATTAAGATAAAAGGTTTAAAACTTTAAAAATGAGATATTTATTTATAAAATAATTAATTAAATATATATTTTATAAATTAAATATAAGAGCACAATTCTATACAATTTGGTCACAAATTATCTAATTAACTTGTTACAAATAATTTATCGGTCGCAATTAAAATTTTATAGGTCACAAATTTATTAAGTTAATATGTCACAAATTATTTATTGATCACAAATTTTGTAAGTCACTAATTATTTCATGCATAAAATATCAAATTAGTTGGCTACAAATTATGTTTTGGTCACAAATTAACAAATTTTTAGGTCATACATTATTTATTGGTCACAATTTATCTATTTCATTGGCCACACATTAATCAATTGATTAATTGATTACAAACAATTAAATCATTATTGACGATTACCAACACTTGTGACCACTACTTCATCACTGTCACCAATCGCATCACCGTTGAAACCATCGTTGCTAGAACCACCATCACTCCAAAACCACAACCTCAGTGCAGCTTTGGATCCTAGAGCTTCGTTTGAATAATTTAATAGTCATGATATTTGTGAACTTGCTAAGAAATTCTATCCTGAAGATTTTTCAAAGCAAGATATATGTACTTTGAAATATGAGTTGCGACATTATGAGCTAGATGTGAAGACTGATTCTCGATTTCAAATATCTACACTTGTTGAGTTATGTCGATAGTTAACTGAGAGTAGAAGATCAGAGACTTATATTATGGTTACTAGACTGATTCGTTTAGTACTGACTTTACTTGTTTCTATCGCGACTACTGAGCGAGCATTTTCAACAATGAAACATGTGAAGATGGATCTTCGTAACAGGATGGATAATAACCTTTTTGCTGATTGTATGACACTCTTCATCGAACGAGAACTAGCTGATAGATATAGATTCTGTCATAGATGAATTTTATGTTTCCAAATCTCGTCGGAAACAATTTCAAATTAAATAAATTTGACTTTAGTGTAATATAAAAATTTATGTTATTAACTTTTATATTTTAGTCCGTGCGCCAAAAATTCCGAATCCGCCAGCTGGGGACACAAACTCTTTTCCAGTGACAAGGCACATACAGAGAAAGCGGCTATGGCGCAGGAGCAGCTGGTGTTGAAAGGCATAATGACGGCCCATACGGATTCGGTAACCGCCATTGCCACGCCGGTAGACAATTCAGACATGATAGTCACCTCTTCTCGTGACAAGTCCATTATTCTGTGGAATATCACCAAGGAAGACAGGACCTTTGGCGTCGCCCGCCGTCGCCTTACTGGCCACTCCCACTTCGTCCAGGACGTTGTCCTTTCCTCTGACGGTATGTTCGCGCTTTCGGGGAGCTGGGACGGCGAGCTCCGTCTATGGGACCTCCAGACTGGTGCAACAACCCGCCGATTTGTTGGGCACACTAAGGATGTGCTTTCAGTTGCGTTTTCTGTTGATAACAGGCAAATTGTTTCTGCTTCGCGTGATAAGTCTATTAAGGTTTAAAATACTTTGGGTGAATGCAAGTACACTATTCAAGACGGCGATGCCCACTCTGACTGGGTTTCTTGTGTCCGATTCGGTTAATACGGTGGCTGTTTCTCCTGATGGGTCCTTATGCGCGAGTGGTGGGAAAGATGGGGTGATATTGCTATGGGATTTGGCGGAAGGGAAGAAGCTTTACTCGTTGGAAGCTGGTTCAACTATTCATTCGCTTTGTTTCAGTCCCTACAGATACTGGCTCTGTGCTGCCACTGAAGCCTGCATTAAGATTTGGGACTTGGAGAGCAAGACTGTTGTTGTGGATCTTAAGGTTGATTTGAAACAGGAGAGTGAGATGGCTGCTGAAGAGACTGCTCAAACCAGTAACAAAAACAAGGTACATTGATAATGTTTCATTTCTGTTTGTGTTTTTTATTTGCTAAATATTAACTATGAATATGTTTCTTTTGTCTTTTTGGCAGTCATCTATAAGGATTTTGGATTTCTAGACTATGATTTTAGTTTATAGTTGAAATAGTATGGCCTGGCCCGTCTTTCGTGTGCATTCACAGTTTGTTTATTTTCTTGCAAGGGAAACTTGATTGATTTTTTTTTGTATATTATTTGTATGTTTCAGGTTAAACGTTTGGGAACTGATTAATTTGCATTGAGATGCATTTGTTCTTGTTATCTTTAGCGACAGTGCTTGCGTTCACATTGTTCTGCAATTTGCTCATGCTTTATAAGCCTTTCAAAGATAGCTTGTCCCATGCTACAGAGGGTCGACTAGCAGGGGGCATCCGTTAGCTCTACTTAAAGCCTTTTCAAATGATCAAAGATAACTCGAAAACTGTATAGAACCTTTAACATTCACTATCATGTGTACATGTGCTTATATTCGTTTGTGTATGTACCTTCGGCTTATTTTACTTGCTGATGGGAGCACGCTTTTCAGCGGTTATACCGATGGTGTCATCAGAGTTTGGCGCGTTGGCCGTTGCTAGGAAGCACACATAACTAAGCAGTTGAAAATGCTTTCAATTACAATGATTTTAAGCAACTCTAGTATATTAAGTTTAAACTCTTGGAATGATTAATAGCACTGTGATTAATATTTTTCCTTTCGTTCTTCTTGATTTACGTTCTTTTCTCTCCATTGTAAAATATTATCCACTTGAATTTGCATACCAACATTACAAACCATTCATTCTCTTGCAAAAACTGAACAAAGAACCATTCAAGTCATTCTAATCATAAATTTATAAAGCAGGTGTGTTCCTGAAGAGCACTTGATAATTTATAAACTATCGTCTCATCTCGACGTCAGTTTGAGAAGTTCAGTAACCAACACTCGACCACCTTGAAGTATTGAGCAATCAAAGACATCAATTGAAGTATATTGAGCAATCAAATATGTCTGCGAAAATATAGTGAGAGATCAAAGTCGTCTTTCTTCATTATTGGATGTCACTGTGCAATCTATTTGCCATGTCAGCTATTCCGTTACAATTGCAAAACGAAAGTCATCTCACTGAGTAACGTTCGACATTTTGAGAAGTTTATTGACAAAAACTCCAAATGTGATCCTGTAGTGAACAATCAAAGACACCAACTAAGTTTAGTGATTATTGGGACAATTAACTCTAATTGAGAATGAAGCTTGCAATATTATTAATAAAAATAAGTAAATGCAATTTAAAATAATTTTCACAAAAAAACATATGATATCTAAATTAATTCATAAATGTTAGATTTACTAAATCAACAATGTGTGATGACCTAAATGGAGATAAGTGTCCCAATAATTACTAAACTTAGATTGGTTTCTTCGCTTGCTTATTACATGTTTAGATATTGAGTTTTGACTGCTAAACTTCTAAAAATATCGAACGTTACTTAATGAGATGACTTTCATTTCGCAATTGTAATGAAATAGCTGGTGTGGTACATGGTTTGCACATTTGGCGCTCAATCACTGAATTGATGTTCAATCACGAAGAATGACATTTTTTATTGTTCACTATACTTTCATGTATGTCTTTGATTATTCACTATACTTTGACATATATTTTTGATTACTCATTACAGTTTAAAATGATTGAATTTTGGCCACTAGACTTCTGAAATTGATGTTGGGATGATATGGAAATTTATAAAATATTAGGGGCTCTTTAGGAATACATCTGCTTTTATGAATTTATGATTAGAACAAATCAAAATTCTCTTTTTGCAAGAGAATGAATGGTTTGTAATATTGGAATACAAATTCAAGCGAATAGAATTTTATAATGGGGAAAAACATGTTAAAATTAAGAACGTAAAAAGAAATATTAATGTCGGTGTAATTGAAACTAGTAATTACATTCAGAGAACATCAAAAAACAAGATTTGCTGGTGAATGTTTTTGGTGCATGATTTTGAATGTAAATATTAGCTCCAATTTGGGAATTTTTTTTTTTTTTTTGAATGTAACTACTAGCTTTAATTGCACCATAATTAATATTTATTTTCTACCATTTGTAAAATTCTATTAAATTGACTTTACATACCGAATACTAAAAATCAATCACTCTCTTGCAGAAAGAGAGTGATGAACCATTCTAATCATAAATTTGTAAAGCAGACGTGTTCCTGGAGAGCATCTAATAATTTCTAAATTTCCTTATCAACCAGGAGAAATTTAATGGCAAAACTTGATTACCTTAAATATTCAGAACAATGAAAGACACTTTTATCTATGATTGGGCTTCAGTTTAGTGATTGGATGTCCTATGTGCAATCCGTCTCTCACATCCACTATTTTGTAATAGTTGTGAAACAGAAGTCGATGCAGTGAGTAACGCCTGATATTTTGAAAAATTTAATGGCCAAAGCTTGATATCTAAGGACTTGTTTGATGGGCCAAATTCCATGAAAAATGAAATTTATTTTTCATTTCCATCCAAATGTGTGCGTTTGACATGCATTTTTTTTTTTGCAAAACCAATTACCACCCCAACCCCACATACCCTTTTTCCCACGTTCGGAGGAAAAGCAATTCTTTTTATTTTTATTTTTTAATTTACAATTAGAACAAATTTTAAATTTAATAGTAAAAAAAAATTCACTTTAATTGACAATTTTCATGAAAAATAAAGCCAAACGAATGGTATTCGATATGATATATATATATATATATATATATTTTTTTTTTTTTTTTTTTGATAATTGAAACAAATTTTAAATCCAATGGTAAAAAATTATCACTTGAATTGACAATTTATACGAAAAATAAAGCTAAACGAATATCAAAAGATTAAAAATTTCAAACTTTCCCGGGTGTAAAATTATACCAATTAAACACAATTAATCGATAATTTTCGATAAAATAAATTTTAGACAATTTAATTTTTTGTAATTCATTTTTTTTATTCATATTTTACATTTTCAATTAAACGGACCCACTATAGTAATTAGTAAGTAATCGAGTTCAGTGATTGTTGGACAATTAACTTCTCAAATAATTCTTTTGTATTTTCTTTAATCCTTGGCATTTTTTTTTTTGGGTATAACTGAGATGAAGTGGGCGTGAAAATCAGGCGCACATTCCGGCCTCAGGCTCTAGCTCACACACTTCTCCGTCCCTGTTTACCCTCTCTATATTCTTTGTTCTCTGTCGATTTTTAATTTACAGATTCATGTAATAAAATGTCTTCGTCGAGGGTTAATTTCTGTTGTTATGAAAATTTATTTTAATTCATCAAGTGCTCATTTCTCACACACTAAATTTTCACAGAAGTAAAGCATAAACGACGAGAAATAATGTCGGAACTGGATACTAAGAAGGTCGCCGATCGGTACCTGAAACGTGAAGTGCTTGGTGAAGGTACCTACGGTGTCGTTTACAAAGCTATCGATACCAAGGTATGGTTATTATATGTATCCGTGTGTGATTTTCTGCGTTTATGAATGTATTTTTAGGGTTTTGACTTTTTTTTTCTTCTTTTTTGGATTCAATTTTAGTCAACTGATTGTTGAAAAAAATTCATATGCTTTAATTTTTTCTGGGTACAAAATTTTGTGAATTTTTTTTTTCCTTTCTGGGATTTGTGCTTCATTCTTTTATAGTAATAGTTTTTTTTATATGTCGAGGTATTATGCTTGAATAATGATGGAATAAGAGCTGTAATTCTTCAGAAGTTAAGGAAAAAAATAACAATGAATAATCTGGCAAGAAAGTCCTTTTCAAATTAAACATTTCATTTTTTCTGCTGCAAAGAAAGAGTGATGTAAGAAAATTTAGGTTATTGGTTTTGATGGATAATTAGATGAAACCTGATTCGTGCAGACGGAGCAGACAGTTGCCATTAAGAAAATTCGACTTGGGAAGCAGAAGGAAGGGGTTAATTTCACTGCACTAAGAGAAATTAAATTGCTCAAAGAGCTTAAGGATCCAAATATAATTGAGTTGATTGACGCATTCCCTCACAAGGGAAACTTGCACCTTGTGTTTGAGTTTATGGAGACAGATCTAGAAGCAGTTATTCGTGATAGGAATATCGTTCTCTCACCAGCTGACATAAAGTCCTATCTTCAGATGACGCTAAAAGGACTTGCATTTTGCCATAAGAAATGGGTTTTGCATCGGTATATTTATTTGAAGGCATTTCTTATCAAGTTTCTAACTTGCTTTGATTTTTGTTGAGTATTTTTGACTCGTGAACAGGGATATGAAACCCAACAACTTGTTGATTGGAGCAGACGGACAGCTTAAACTTGCTGATTTTGGTTTAGCTCGTATATTTGGCAGCCCAGATCGAAGGTTCACTCACCAGGTATGCTTTCTCATGTACTCCTAATTATGATTGATGGATGCAGTGCAGCACATCCTTTAAAGAAATCTTGTCTTATCAAGTTTACTAAGCTTGCGGTTAGTATTATCTTGCTCTGTCCCATAACCAAGCATCCTATTAGACATCGTAGAGTCATTGTTGATCAGCATGTTGATAAAAATGAACTGATGACCTTGAGTTAATTACAATTTCTTTCAAATGATGATTTTAATTGCCTTTTGAAGTGATGAAGTCAGTGATGCTACTTGCACATCCTAAGTAAACTTGTGATCAATGTATTCAGCCACTGTTGTTTGGTATTTGGATTTTTTGAATCAAAGTAATTATATTGCCATTCATGCAATGCATTTTTTGTCTGTGATTGACATGTTATCACATCTCTTGGAGATTGAAGTTATAAATTCTTAAACCTCTTTATTTGTGAAATGCTGTAATTTCCTGAAGGTGGCTTGTGATTATACTTGGAAAAACAGTTGATTTTAGTGAAGAAATTTTTGAAACATCTTCCTGAGAGGCAGAGAGTTTAAACTCCAGTTCTTTTATAGATGATTCCAAAGATAACCGTTCTTTCTCCAATATATGAACACGTTCATCTGTTTTCTTGAGATTTCTGTGGGAGCTTCTGTCACCAATATAAATGTATTTGTATGTGTGCAACTCTAACAGGAACACTCCATCTTCTTTAGGAAATAATACATTCATAGTCTCCTCTGCATTGTGCCTTTCTATGTAGAATCATCAATTATTGTAGAACTATGATACTTTTTGACAACTTATTGCTAATTGGTTCTTGCTGATATGGCGTTGATTCTCAAAAACATTGCAAAGAATGTTATAATGCAATAACTCTAATCTGTCTGCATCTGTCTCTTCAAATAATTTTTTATTGCACAACTTAAGTATAGTTGTCTGTTCATTATTTAGGTCTTTGCTAGATGGTATAGAGCGCCTGAGCTGCTGTTTGGTGCCAAGCAGTATGGCCCAGGAGTAGATGTTTGGGCAGCAGCTTGTATATTTGCTGAACTACTTCTACGGAGACCTTTTCTGCAGGTGAATTTCCATTTACATGTTTATAAATGCTTTTTTCTTTTTCTTTTCGTTACTTTGAAATAGTTGCTGCTGTTTGTGTTTATGCATTTCTTGATATGATGGTTTAGTCATTTGCTTCAATTAGTTCTAAGATGGCTGCTGAGAAATCTATGATTATAAGCAGTGGCATGCCAAATCCTTGTGCATATGCAGCTTGAAGCTCAAATAAGTAATGTGGGATTCGTATGTTGCTGGCAACTACAATTGCATTGGCATGAGTAGTTTAGTCAGAATGGTGAAGTAGGCATAGTCCATAATGTTAAAGCATGTTGATGTTTCTGGTCATGTGAAATTACCATTTCAAGTCTCACTTAGATTGTTGCATTTATTTAACTCGTACTCTTAGGCTCTTTTGTCTTTTCTTTTGTTTCTTTTTGTTCTAATCAACCCCCCCCCCCCCCCCCCCCCCCCCACCTCTCTCTCTCTCTCTCTCTAAAAACCCCTTGCTACAGTGAAGGCACTTGAACTTTCTTAATTCAATAGAGGTATTTTATGGTGCAGTTCAACTTTGTAACCCAAACCATTCTTCAAATAGAGAGAATAAAACCTTTTATACTTGGTTTCTGATATAATCTGGCGCATGCCATAATTGGAAGAAACTTTCATTTTTCATGAAGTATTTTATTTTTGCTAAAATTCTTGTTTTTGGAAACTTTTATATTTTAGGACTCTTTAATTTCGTTATTTCCATATTTCCTAGGTTTAGTATAAATAGGAATTTTATTCTCATTATATGGAGAAGACTTTTTATGATGAATTGAGAATTATTCTCCCATTTTGGTTCTTGAATGAACTACCGAACTTATCGAATATTTTGTATATTTGTAGCGTTCAACCCTTAGAATTTATCAAATGATTAGGCACACTTTGTGTCGTTCGCAAATCGAGGTTCATGTTTCCGCACATCAACGAGTCTAAGGTTTAATATACCTTAGGTTCTTGGTTTGAGAAGTATCGGGTCGAGATCCTATCGTCTACAACCTGAATTTGGGCTTTCCCGGCATTTTCGAAATCATTCCGCGAGTTTCATGAGATTCCCCCACCCGGGATCTCATCAGTTTCCTTTGTCATTTAGCTTTGGACTTTGAATTTGTTACATGTTTCTTACTTTTTGTTGAACTCTTTAGGGAAATAGTGATATCGATCAATTGGGAAAGATCTTTGCTGCTTTTGGGACCCCAAAGCCATCTCAGTGGCCAGATATGATCTATCTTCCTGATTATGTGGAATACCAATATGTTCCTGGTCAATCACTACGTTCATTATTTCCCATGGCAAGTGATGATGCTTTGGATCTCTTATCAAAGATGTTCATGTACGATCCAAAAGCTAGAATTTCGGCACAACAGGCATTGGAGCACCGGTATGTTTGATTTGGCATTGATGACGATTACTTTACAAATGGGGGGATTTTAACTTTTGTTTTCTCTTTAGGTACTTCTCTTCTGTACCCCCACCTACAGAACCTGCTTCACTACCTAGACCTCCTCCGAAAAAGGAGTCAGCTACTTTAAAGGTTTTGGATTTTAATTCACAGGGTGGTCCAACGGTATTGTCTCCTCCAAGAAAGTCAAGAAGAGTGATGCCACAACGTGAGGGATTTGACGTGAATCGTCACCAGCTTGACAAGATTGACGAACATGGTAATGAGAATAGACAGGCAGCTGGAGAGAGGAGTGAACATGTGCCGATGTCACTGGATTTCTCAGTTTTTGGGATGAATCCACCAACTAGACCAACGATTAACAGGTAAACAATAGCTTATTAACGCGTGCACTTGATGACAATTGAATGACCATGAAAGTCAAGATCTTGATTTTGAGTTTTGTGCCCTGAGTTCTTTGTGGTGAATAGTGGCTCTTAGTTTGATAGTACAAGAAATGCACAGCTGTTCTCCTGTGCTGATAATATTGATAAATATAGTTTCAGTGGAATTATTTGGATTTTGGAGTATTTTTTTCATTAGCCACTGGTTTGGAAACAAATATTGTTGAAACTTGTAAGACTGTCCACCCACCTGTGTAGTCAGCTTAGCAGAATACTTGAAGACTCATCAGTATGATTCTTGTGGTTGGACATTGAAACAAAGAAATCAATATCTTCTCAATTGAGGTGAATCTAATTCTTACGTGTATGGTTTTACATGGTCATGATGCACTACTTGACTCTACTTTTGGATTCAAGGAGAGATTGTTTAATTTTTTGTCAAAATCTATGGTCCAGTTTTTTTCTTTCTCTTGGCATTGAAAAACAAAAAAAGTTTAAGAGTAGCCAATTAATGAAAATCTGATTTGAAGTACTTTCATTTCTAGTAAATGTCTCAAGGCTCAATGCTTAAAGAACTGGATTTAAAATTTGAAAGCTTCAAATACATGTCCTTGTTGCACAATCTGCTCTCTCTTTCTTTTCTTTCTTCTTCTTTTAGTTCCTTCTATTCTTCCTGTTTGACCAGTTCAAGTTTCACCACCTCCTGCAGCTCCTATCCTTGTTATTACCTACTTGAGGTTTCTACTAAAATCTTACATAAACCTAGTACTTCTAATGGGAAGTAGGAAGTATGTATTGGAACACTTGAAGATTATAGAAAATGTCACATCCAATTCTGGTCATTGTAAACAAAAATGTGGTCTCTATAAAATGAATATTTTTAACAGCTTAGGGTCAATTGTCAGGGAAGAAAAAGAGATTATACTAGTGGCTTTTTTTTAGGGGTATGGGTGAAGGGATAATTTTTACTGGAAAAGGCTTGGGGCCAGATTGTTTTGTAGGAAATACGGTTAATTTATATGACATTAATTATACACTCGGAGATCCTATGCATATACATAATTGTTGATACCTTTCTTCTACTGCAGCGCTGATAGGTCACATTTGAAGAGGAAATTAGATCTTGAATTTCAGCAACCTGAAGAAGAATAACTTGTACAAAAAGTACACAGGGTTTTCAATTCTTGTGCAGGATAAATATTTTGGTATAAGAGGCTTGTTATGGCAATCTCAATTTCAGAATTTCATTCTTATTAAATACGTTTTGTGATTTCATCGTTAATATTCTCTTACTTGTATTAAATATTTGCCAGGGAAATACCTCGGCGAGACTCTAGACTGAAGTAATCAGCACACAGAATTTTGTTAACCCATAGAATACAGACCCTTTAACTGGTCATGTGTACAATAAACCACTGGAGTAAATAGTTATGTTTGATGATTGATTTGCGTCTGGAATATTGGTATTCGAACCAGTTCTTCGTGCTTGTATTTGAATTGGGAGAGAAATTCAAAACTATTTGCGGCAACATTGATTGATATTGTATTAATTTAAACGAGCTCACGGGAATTTTGTTGAGCATATTTTGTTTGTTTGGTCCATGCTTTTAGCAAATTGTAACTAGGAAATTGATTAGTTCATCATACATTTTCCTGTACAAAGTGCCAGTTACCATGAAAAAGTAATCTGAAATTTGAAAAGAAGTTTGGAATTCTGAGCATGTTATGTTGTCACCTTGCCTTCTATTTATGATTTTGTTTGTGTATTTGTTTTTCGAGTTATAACAATAATGGTAGAAGTAGAACCATTTGAATAGATATATACAATTTTGATCGGGGGCATAGCTCAGTGGTGCAAATGACAGGAGTGAGGTAGTCTCAACTGAATTGACAGTCGCAGTGTGATGATTCGATTACTGTCTCTTACAAAATATGAAATTGGACTTTTTGTGGGTACTAGTATGACAGCTTTTGTACTTCGATCTGTTGAAGCACATTTAACGATTTACTTTCACCATAATATTCTATGGGTGGGACGGTGATGGATCTTCAAAGTTCGGGTTTAATCTTTACAATTTTGACTGTCTTCAACAGTTGCAAAAGAGAGATGGGACATCATTAAATGTAAATTAATTGGAAAGTGACCTTTTAAATTATTATTATTATTATTATCTTTCATTCTCCTTTGGCCTTTGCACACTCATTTTTCGATGATTCCAACTGCTTCGTGTTATTATAAAGTTATTTTTGCATTCTATAATCTTTTAGGTATATGTTGTGTCGACAAGCAATGAAGGCTCGACACTGTTTTAACTTCTCGAAATAAAAAATGTCAAATATATTTGCTTCACGACAAATGAGAGATTTTGAGGTTCGGAATGGAGAGCATCAACCGAGAAATGCAATTAAGTATTTCGATTCATTCTTTGTTACTGCTTTAAGGCGTAGTAATATAGGTTGAGATGATAAGATTTGAAATTTCGACATTTTGTATTCAAAATAAGTGTGCTACCAAGCTCAAGCCAAGTCCCGTCCCTTCACTATATTTATCTAGATTGTATGAGGTAGAATTGGGAATCAGCTGTGGTCGAATCCCTGCCATTAACTACGCATTTTGGCAATGATTTTAGGTATTGACTTACCCTACGTGGAGTCATGGAGAACTCCATTGATGAACTCTCAGCTTTTGGAGAATCAAAAATATTTCTCGATTTAGGTTAATAAATTCCCATATAATGTGAGAGATGCCATAAACATTTTCTCAAAATTAACTAATCTTAGACCTAGCTTCAAAACAAACTCGAGTTCAGAATTTCAATTTTCCTTGAAAAATCTGGACCTTGTAAGATCCATATCAACATAAAAAATCAAGAACTATGCTACAAGTACAATATTGATTGACAACATTGATTGACAATCACTCACATGGGAGGGCGGCCCACAATGAATAAAAAAATCGTGGACCCCCTTCATGTGAGATGATTGTCAACGAATATTGTACAAGTAGCAACATTCAAAAATCAATTGCATTAGACGAAACCATTGACTTACATATTTGTCCTCTAGGAAAAAAAAATTATTGGTACAGAAAAATAATTTACCACCTTCTTGATAGATATTCACATGCCGTGTGAAACCCATGTGGGATCCGTGTGAAAAAAAAATGATAAAATGCTCCCCCTCCTCCTAATATAAGTCCTTTGTCAAGGAGGGTGGGTTTGACACTCTCCCTATACAAGCAACACAATTAATGTTTGGGGACACATTTATAACCGCAAAAATGTTATCAACGTGTTAGTAATTGGCATAAGAGTCATGCTACACGAACATTATGAGTGACCGCAGGGATAATCGCACATTCACATGCGGGGAAATATTATTTTATTCACATGGATCCCGCACACTCACATGCGGTCACTCATGTGATCACCCATGCGGGTAAAGTATCATTTTCCTTGGCATAATCATTGCTGAGTCATGGCTTAGAGGACAACAATCGTGCTGCTGGCGGTTATATATGTGTCCCAAACATGGAGGATCAGAGGAAAAAGAACAATGGAGTTTCTAACATTTTCTCTTGTAGTATTATCTTTTCTAGTTTGGTATGTCCTAAGATCAAATCTAAGGGGCCGGAGATTCGGCAAGTTACCACCAGGGCCTTACCCTTTCCCGATAATTGGAAACATTCTTCAACTCGGCAAAATCCCCCATCAATCACTAACCAAACTCTCCAAAACTTATGGTCCTCTTATGTATCTGAAGCTAGGGAGCAGAAATACGATTGTCATCTCATCACCGGAGATTGCCAAAAAAGTTCTACAAAAACATGACCATATCCTTTCTTCTCGAACAATTCCAGCTGCAGGAGCAGCATATGATCATTACAAGAAGTCTGTGGCCTGGTTGCCCGTGGGTAGCCAGTGGCGAAATCTTCGTAAAATTTGTAAAGAACAAATGTTTTCGCTACATAGGCTTGATGCAAGCCAAGGTCTTCGCCAAGAAAAATTGAAGAAATTGTGTGACTATGTGCATGATTGCTGTATAAATGAGCAAATAGTTGATATTGGTGAGGCTGTGTTTATCACATCGCTTAATCTCATCTCAGCCACTATTTTCTCAATTGATTTTGCTCATTTCAATTCCAATTCTTCTCAAGAAATGAAAGAAACTATTCGGGGTATAATGGAAGTTGGAGCGGCTCCTAATCTTGCAGATTTCTTCCCGGTTCTGAAGTTCATCGATCCACAAGGCCTTTTGCGAGAAACCAAGAGTTACATTAGCAAAGTATTTGTAATATTTGATGATTTGATCAATCAACGGTTGAAGTCAAGAGCCGAATCACTAGATCATCCGGTGAAAAACGATTTACTGGAAGCCATCCTCAACCATAGCCAAACAAACCAGTCAGAATTTACCTTTGATGTTCTAAAGCATCTACTTCTGGTGAGTGAAATAAAATAAAGTTAGTATTCATATACTTCCATACTGTATAGTGATCACTAATTTCTGGCATATATACTAGGATTTATTCGTTGCAGGGACAGACACTACTTCTAGCGCGGTGGAATGGGCAATGACTGAATTACTACGGAATCCTGAGAAAATGTGGAAAGCTAAAAACGAGCTTATGACCGTCGTTGGAAGAAATAAACAAGTTGAAGAATCAGACATCTCAAGACTTCCATATCTGCAATCAGTGATCAAAGAAACCTTTAGGTATCATCCTCCTGCCCCATTTTTAGTACCTCACAAGGCAGAAGTTGATATAGAAATCAATGGCTATACAATCCCTAAAGATGCACAAATACTTGTTAATGTATGGGCAACCGGCAGAGATTCAGGCCTTTGGTTAAATCCAGACTCATTTGAGCCTGAACGATTTTTAGACCGTGAAATAGACTTCAGAGGTCAAGATTTTGAGCTCATTCCCTTTGGTTCAGGGAGGAGGATATGCCCAGGATTGCCTTTGGCTTACAGAATGGTGCATCTCATGGTCGCAAATTTGATTCATGTCTTCGATTGGAAACTCGAAAAAGGAATGAAACCCGAACAAGTTGACATAAGTGAGAAGTTTGGAATTTCACTACAGAAAGCAGTGCCTCTCAAGGCTTTCCCAATCAAAATGTGAAGCCTCAAAGTCTGTCTCACCTTGCACACACTCTTCCTTGTACAGGGAAATAACTCACAGATTCCATACACCTGTATGGTGATTGATTTTTATTTTTTTTGTCAATAACCAATGTAAAAGACTTTTCCTGTACACCAAGGGTCTGTTTTTCCGGCTTAAAACTTAAATAAATGTAGAAAAATGTGTTGAAAATTTTCTATTGGAAAAGTGACCTCACAATCAATCATCTTGTTTCAGTTTGTTTTGGCGAAAATGTTCCATTGGAAAGTGACCTCACAATCAAACCAGTGGCTGTGAATGAATGCCAGCTTGCACAGAGAAAAATAAGTTATTGATACGTATTCACGTTAAAATCGTGTTACTGTTGTCTGTCAATTTAGATTGACGTTTCGACACTAAGGTTAACTAACTAATATTAGACTCTAGTTAGAATCATACTAAAGTGTCAGATACATTTATGTAATGTCACATGGTATTTCATTATTAAACTGTTTTAAACACGATCATTTTTTAAAGACTTCCATATCTGCAATCAGTGATCATAGAAACCTTTAGGTATCATCCTCCTGCCCCATTTTTAGTACCTCACAAGGCAGAAGTTGATGTAGAAATCAATGGCTATACAATCCCTAAAGATGCACAAATACTTGTTAATGTATGGGCAACCGGTAGAGATTCAGGCCTTTGGTTAAATCCAGACTCATTTGAGCCTGAACGATTTTTAGACCGTGAAATAGACTTCAGAGGTCAAGATTTTGAGCTCATTCCCTTTGGTTCAGGGAGAAGGATATGCCCAGGATTGCCTTGGGCTTACAGAATGGTGCATCTCATGGTCGCAAATTTGATTCATGACTTCGATTGGAAACTTGAAAAAGGAATGAAACCCGAACAAGTTGACATAAGTGAGAAGTTTGGAATTTCACTACAGAAGGCAGTGCCTCTCAAGGCTTTCCCAATCAAAATGTGAAGCCTCAAAGTCTGTCTCACCTTGCACACACTCTTCCTTGTACAGGGAAATAACTCACAGATTCCATACACCTGTATGGTGATTGATTTTATTTATTTAATTTATTTTTTTTTGTCAATAACCAATGTAAAAGACTTTTCCTGAACACCAAGGGTCTGTTTTTCCGGCCTAAAACTTAAATAAATGTAGAAAAATGTGTTGAAAATGTTCCATTGGAAAGTGATCTCACAATCAATCATCTTGTTTCAGTTTATTTTGGCGAAAAGACTCAATTTTCAAACCTGTGGCTGTGAATGAATGCCAGCTTGCACAGAGAAAAATAAGTGATTGATACGTATTCACATTAAAATCGTGTTCTTGTTGTCTGTCAATTTAGAATTTAGATTGACACTTCGACACTAAGGCCCTGTTTGATAAATATATTTTCCCAAAAAAATGAAAAAGTGTTTTCCGTTTCCACCCTTTTTACCCTGTTTGACAGCGTTGTTTTCTTAGCGAAGAAAACTATCAGCCGCCACTTCATGTGCCTATTTGCCTTTCTTTTGGATGAATTGTTTTTCCCACCTTTTTGGTGGGAAAGGCAATTGCAGGTTTTGACTCCTATTTTTTTTTATTTTTTGGTAACAGGAAATTATTTTAGATCAATGGTAAAAAAAAAATTCATTTGATTGATAATTTACATGAAAAATAAAATCAAACGAATGGTATTCGGTATCACTTTTTAATTAAAATTTTTTATTTTTTAATTTTGTTTTATATTTTTTGACAATTGGAACGAATTCTAGACTTAATGGTAGCAACATTTATCACTTTAATTGAAAATTTCCATAAAAACAAAGTCAAACGGACACCAATAAAAAAATTTAATTTTTTTTTTAACATTTTTTGATAATTGGAACAAATTCTAAACTTAATGATAACAAAATTTATCACTTTAACGGAAAATTTCCATATAAACAAAGTCAAACGGACACCAAAATATTATATTTTTCAGGTAAAAAATTATACCAATCAAGCACAATTAATCCACAATTCCCGGTAAAACAAATTTTAGGCAATTCAATTCCCTGTAATTAATTTTCTTTCCACCTTTGCAATCAAACGGATCCTAAGGTTAACTAACTAATATTAGACTCTAGTTAGAATCATACTAAAGTGTCAGATACATTTACGTAATGTCACATGGTATTTCATTATAGAAATGTTTTAAACAGTCATTTTTTATCAAATTATTTGATGTAGCCTCGGATTATATCATTGCATCCGTTAAATTTCTTCTGGTGAAATGACAAAAATCCCTTAACTAAGTTCCTTAAACTCGAGTTTGGAATTAACTAAAACAGTTGACTTAGGTATTAGTCCGCCAAGCATCAAACTCATGGTATATTTGAAATCTCAAAACCAATTTCGGATGAATGAGAAATTGCAATTCAAAGTTGGATAGTAAATAAAGGAAAAATTGCCTAGCGAAAAATTTCTGTAAATATTTGGACGTTAGCACTCGAGCAAAAGACCAGTAAGAGTTGACTTAAATCCCTTAACTAAGTTCCTTAAACTCGAGTTCGGAATTAACTAAAACAGTTGACTTAGGTATTAGTCCGCCAAGCATCAAACTCATGGTATATTTGAAATCTCAAAACTAATTTCGAAAGAATGAGAAATTGCAGTTCAAAGTTGGATAGTAAATAGAGGAAAAATTGCCTAGCGAAAAATTTCTGTAAATATTGGGACGTTAGCACTCGAGCAAAAGGCCAGCAAGAGACTAGTGATAGCAAGTGATGTTTTTGTTCGTAAAGTTATGAGGTTTGACACACAACACTCCACCCACAACCCTTCATCCTCTATAAATAGAACCATTTGACCGTTTATAAGGCATCCCATATCACTTTTGCTTTGAATATTCCATAAAATCTCTTACAACAACTCTTCAAAATTCATTCCATATCATCTTCCTTGTAGAGAGGATAAATTCCGTTTGAGTTCGTTGTGGCTTGTGATTTGAAGTGCTTCTACCACAAGTTGAATCCGTTGTATCTTAGGGGACAAGTGCCTTGAACTGTTGGCACTGTTGCTGGATAATTTTGTTTTAAGGAGAAAGTGTAATCACTTGTCTCGTATATTTTTTTTCCCTTCATTTTTGTTCTTCTTCATTTGTTGTTTCTTTGTAGCTTGTATACCATAAAGGTTTCCTCATATATCGTTGTGTTTAGTTACGCTCTTGCGGATTAAACTTTGATTTACTTCCATCACATAACAACCCTTTTACCAGATATTCATTGTGGAGACAAAAATCTTAAGACAAAATTTTGGTTGTTGTGTAGATACAAACCCGTTATCTTCATATTTGGAATAGGCATGACGTACAATTCCTTTCTCTTTGTTTCTGCGTTGAACTTCTGTTTATATAACAGAAATGAACACCGTGGAAACGACTTCAAGTCAAACAACCAATGGTACGAATAAACGTGGTTCCGACTTTGGCTATACCATTTCACAATATTTCGATCCCACACGAGGAAAAATCAAAAAAATTTGGAGGCGTGGACTTCAAGAGATGACAACAAAAGATGTTCTATCTTATCACTAAATATCACTAATTCTCTTGCATATACTAGAATTTATTTGGTGCAGGAACAAACACTACTTCGAACACCGTTGAATGGGTAATGACGTAACTGATATGCAATCCTGAGAAAATGTCGAAAGCTAAAAACGAGCTTATGACTGTCGTTGGAAGAAACAAACAAGTCGAAGAATCGGACATTTCAAGACTCCCATATTTGCAATCAGTGATCAAAGAAACATTACGGTATCATCCTCCTTGCCCCTTTTTATTACCTCGCAAGGCTGAAGTTGATAAAGAAATCAATGGTTATAAAATTCCTAAAGATGCATAAATACTCATTAATGTATTAGCAATCGGTAGAGATTCAAGCTTTTGGTTGAATCAGACTCATTTGAGCCTGAACGATTTTTAGATCGCGAAATAGACTTCAAAGTCCAAGATTTGAGCTCATTCCCTTCGGTTCAGGAATGAGGATATGTCACGGATTGGCTTTGGCTTACAGAATGGTGCATCTCATGGTAACAACTTTGATTCGACTGGAAACTCGAGAAAGGAATGAAACCCGAACAAGTTGACATAAGTGACAAGTTCGGGATTTCACTATAGAAGGCAGTATCTCTCAAGGATTTCCCATGAAGGCTTAAAGTGCACCTCGCGCTCACATTCAATAAGTTTCTCCAGCAACATTTTAGTAATAAAATATTTTTAGTACTTTCAAGAACAAGGCATGTCTGGTCATTGAATTTGTTAGCAAATTCGTAGTAATATGAAATTTGTTGGGAAAAAAGCATTTGTTACGCCTCGCCACATGTGTTTCCACGTGGATAATCCACTGGCACCATGAACCCCATTCTCCAAAGCCCATAGGCCTGGATTACCGAAGTCCACTTAATCCTCACTAAAGTAGAATGGATCATGGCCCAAGACTGATGCGCTCCATATCTGTGACACTTCTGCTCCAAAGCCCTTCACGTCCGAGACTCTTCATAGCCGAGGTGGTTCATGTTCACTGTGAACCCCATTCTCCAAAGCCCATAGGCCTGGATTACCGAAGTCCACTTAATCCTCACTAAAGTAGAATGGATCATGGCCCAAGACCGAGGCGCTCCATATCTATGACACTTCTGCTACGAAGCCCTTTACGTCCGAGACTCTTCACAGCTGAGGCGGTTCTTGTTCAAGGAAGTCCGCAGAGTCCATTAACGAAGCCTCTTGAGGATGACTTGCTTCAAGAAGATGTGCACTCAAGTAAAGATCTTAGAAAAGTGACTAATGAGACCTTTGTAATGAGCTCAGGTGTATTGTCTTGTCAATAGGGTGACTGCTGATCGACACCAAATGGGTGTCAAAAATTAATTCCTTACTTTGCTAAAAATATATGTCGTCGCAAGTAGTAAACGACAAGCAATAGTCATTTCCCGCAGGGGATTGAGTCAATTATATTAATTGCGCAAAATAAAATAAAAGACGAAAGCATGTAAATGGGGGGGGGGGGGGTTGATTGTTAACAAATAACATAACAATTAAAATAAGAAATGCTCGATACTTAAAGTAAAATTAAATTAAACAGCGGAGACGATTAATCAACAAAAGAGAGAGTATGATCGGGGGATAATTCTTTACCGCGAGAATGATTTTCCAATCCAATTTTACAAAAGATTTTCGTTCAAATGATTAACAACAATTCGAGAATAATCAAAAGCTTGACTACCTCGAACTCTCCTTAATTTTAGTTGAATAAGAGAAGTTTGTTACCCAACCCTAATCATTAAACAACATAGGATAAGATCACAAGATTTAATTTAACGAAAGCATTAACACGATAAGGTCAATTTGAATTAAGCGCAAACTCGAAATCTCGGTTTACTAACTTAAGTGATAATCGACATACATTCAATTGAAAATTCCTCATAATCTATTGAAATGTAGTTGCCACTAGGGTTTAGTAAAAATAGCGATTACGTACTAAATTTCCCAAAATAGCAAATATTGAAATAACTCAATCATCTAGTTGCGCCGCTAAATAATCGAGAAGAACAATATAAACATTTTACACAATAGATTAAACACATCAATCTCAAGAACTATCAAGCACAAATCAATTGGAAAATCATTACTCGGGTTAAAATCACCCCCAATTACATCTAGATTTAGCCACTCGTAATATATTTACAAATGGCCAACAAAAATCATAAAATACATTGATGAAAATGAGATTAAAGATAAGAGAAAGCTTATTGAAAGGAAGATAGATGGTAGGAATCTTCAATGTCAAGAGTCTTCTCCTTCTTCTTCTTCTTCAAGTTCTTCAAAAATCACAGATTTTCGCACCAGGTTGTTGCCCTAGATTTTCCCTCTTTTGGTCGATTTTTTCCCAAGAACTTGACCTAGAAATGGTCACTACTAATATATATAGTGTGGAGAAGGGGAAAAAAACGGGTTTGGAGTTAAACGGGGTGATATTAGAATTTAAAATCGAATTTCGCGTGTTTTCTCTGGTTCTGCTCCAGATTTGTACAATGCGTACGCATGGCTTTGTTTGTGCGTACGCATGACACACACAAATCAGCTTCAGTCGCTGTATTTGATCAGCGTGCGTATGCACATGCATGTAGGTTATGCGTACGCATGACTTTGCCTTCTTCTGGTTATTTCACTTTTCTGGCGCCAACTTCATTTTCTTCCTGATTTTGCACCCATTTCACCTCCTCAAGCCACACTTCATTAATAAAAAAGTGATGGTAAGATCGTCGAACCGTGAAATCCTGCACTTAAATTCTTTTGACTCTTTTCTTGCTCAAATTCTTCACATCGTCATTAACTCGGGTTATCGCCTACAAAATGTGAATAATTAAATTAAGTGCTAACAATATCAACGAAAGACCCACAAACATATAAATTTAATGGACTATTTAAGTGCGAAATCCGCACTTATCAGCTGCAACTTGTAAACATTAAATGTGTCATTGTCAAAGTGTCATAGTCATAGTTAGGATGTGATGTCTTAGTTAAGGAGATGAGGTCACGTCTAATGCAATCTAACGGCCTCAATCTCAATTGTAACTATAAATAGATCCCCTCATGCAACTAGAAAATGATGTTGAATTTTACACTACGAGAGATAATTTGGAAAACAATACAAAGGATTTTCTCTCTACAATTTACTCTTAACTACACTCTTATATTGATTTGATACACTTTGTTCTTGATCAATTCATATACGATCAGTTCTCAGTTTACAATTGTCATCCCCCTTTTGTCGAGATCCGAACCTAACCGTCTCGTGTCCGAAAGACACTTCTCCCACGCCCCCTTTCTTCGATCGCTTCTAGGTCCTTACGAGTTGGACTAAGTCTGCGTGGACGTGAGTGGGTCCGACATCTTTTGTCTGCGTGACCCTAATCGAAAATGAGGTCAACAACACTAATATAGTCTGAGGTAACATTTAGCTAATTGAACTCATCATCACAAAACATGGGGAAACTTGCTGCAATAATCCTCAACCTATAGATAAAATCCGTGGGAGACGTCCTCCCTAACCAATAGGTTTAGATGTGCAGTTAGACAATGGGCCCAGCCAGCATCTATTGGGAAATTGAACATAATAGGGCTACAACGTAGATAAGGTGAAATTGAGAGAAATCAAAATAAAAATGACCACAGAGGACTTTTTCATATTTTCTTGCTGTTCAATTTCAGTTTTTTTTGGCAAATTAGGGATTCACTCCCCAACCTTTCTGGGACTGGTAGTGTGGACTTCAAAAGTAATATTCTTACTTTCCAACCTTTAAAACAGTACCTAGTTGGACAGTTAAAACTTAAAAGTCAATATTTTTGTGTAATGACTATGATACCCTTAATTTAAACTTTGTCCAAACAACTGTTTATATCTTATGTTGAAGGGCACAAATTTCCGCTTGGTCCAACATCTAGATTCATCATAGATGTGTAATGAGGGGAAAATATGATTAGAGATTATTCAACAAATTTATGAAAATTCACTCTCCATTTTATTCATCTTCCAAAAAAAAGGGGGGGTTGCAAGTGAAGAAGTTGATTCTACTAGTGCAACTTTTGAAATCTCGGCATTTTGTAATCAAAATAAGTGTGCTACCAAGCTCAAGCCAAGCCCCGTCCCTTCACTATATTTATCTAGATTGTACGAGGTCGGAATTGGGAATCAGCTGTGGTCGAATCCCTGCCATTAACTACGCATTTTGGCAATGACCTTAGGTCTTGACTTACCCTATGTGGAGAACTCCATTGATGAACTCTCAGCTTTTGGGGAATCAAAAATATTTCCCGATTTAGGTTAATAAAGTCCCATATAATGGGAGAGATGCCATAAACATTTTCTCAAAATTAACTAATCTTAGACCTAGGTTCAAAACAAACAAGAGTTCAGAATTTCAATTTTCCTCGAAAAATCCGGACCTTGTAAAATCCATATGAACATAAAAATCAACTGCATTAGACGAAACCATTGACTTGTATATTTGTCATCTGAGCCATGACTTGGCAATGATTATGCCAATTACTAACAAGTTGATAACATTTTTTGCGGTTATAAATGTGTCCCAAACACAGAGGATCAGAGGAAAAAGAACAATGGAGTTTCTAACATTTTCTCTTGTAGCATTGTCTTTTCTAGTTTGGTATGTCCTAAGATCAAATCTAGGGGGCCGGAGATCCGGCAAGTTACCACCAGGGCCTTACCCTTTCCCGATAATCGGAAACATTCTTCAACTCGGCAAAACCCCCCATCAATCACTAACCAAACTCTCCAAAACTTATGGTCCTCTTATGTATCTAAAGCTAGGGAGCAGAAATACGATTGTCGTCTCATCACCGGATATTGCCGAACAAGTACTCCAAAAACACGACCAAGTGTTTTCTTCTCGAACAATTCCAGCTTCAGTAGCAGCATGTGATCATTTGAAGAAATCTGTGGGCTGGATGCCTGTGTGTAGCCAGTGGCGAAATCTTCGAAAAATTTGTGAAGAACAAATGTTTTCGTCTCATAGACTTGATGCAAGCCAGGGTCTTCGCCAAGAAAAATTGAAGAAATTGTGTGACTATGTGCATGATTGCTGTATAAATGAGCAAATAGTTGATATTGGTGAGGCTGCGTTAATCACATCGCTTAATCTCATCTCGGCCACTCTTTTCTCAATTGATTTTGCTCAATTTAATTCCAATTCTTCTCAAGTAATGAAAGAAACTATTCGGGGTATATTGGAAGTTGGAGCAGCTCCTAATCTTGCAGACTTCTTCCCTGTTCTTGAATTCATTGATCCACAAGGTATTAAGCGTGGATTCGAGAGATGCATCAGCAAAGTATTTGTAACATTTGATGATTTAATCAATAAAAGGTTGAAGTCAAGAAGCGAGTCACCTGATCATCCAGTGAGAAACGATTTACTAGAAGCCATCCTCGATTACAGCCAAACAAACAAATCCGAATTAACCTTGGATGTTCTAAAGCATTTACTACTGGTGAGTACTCAATACATTTCCTTACTGTATGATTTTGTCAACAGAACCACTTTAGTTACTCATCATGCTACCAATTAAATTTGGGAACCTCTTCCTTTCGTACAAAATGGTAAAGAGATACAGAAAAGATCAGTAATTTCTAGAATATACTAGGATTTATTTGCTGCAGGAACAGATACTACTTCGAGCACCGTGGAATGGGCAATGACAGAATTAATACGCAATCCTGAGAAAATGTCAAAAGCTAAAAACGAGCTTATGACTGTTGTTGGAGAAAAGAAACAAGTTGAAGAATGGGACATCCCAAGACTTCCATATCTGCAATCAGTGATCAAAGAAACCTTTAGACTTCACCCTCCTGGCCCCTTTTTATTACCTCGCAAGGCTGAAGTTGATACAGAAATCAATGGCTATACAATCCCTAAAGATGCACAAATACTTGTTAACGTATGGGCTACCGGTAGAGATTCTAGCCTTTGGTTAAATCCAGACTTATTTGAGCCTGAAAGATTTTTAGACCGTGAAATAGACTTCCGAGGCCATGATTTTGAGCTCATTCCCTTCGGTTCAGGAAGGAGGATTTGTCCAGGATTGCCTTTGGCTTACAGAATGGTGCATCTCATGGTAGCAGCTTTGATTCATAACTTCGACTGGAAACTCGAAAAAGGAATGATACCCGAACAAGTTGATATAAGTGAGAAGTTTGGGATTTCAATACAGAAGGCAGTGCCTCTCAAGGCTTTCCCAATCAAACTGTGAAGCCCCAAAATCTGTGTCACCTCGCACACACTATTCCTCGTTGAATAAGTTTGTTTACCAACAAACATTCTAGTATAATGTATGTATTTCGTTGCTAAATATTTTCAGTACTTTCAACGACAAGGCATTTCTGGTCATTGAACTTGTTTTAGAAGGGGCAGAAAATTTGTAGTGATATGAATTTATTTATTTTTATTTTTTATAAAAACAAGCATCAATATGCCTCTTTAGCTAGTTGAACTCATCATGACTCCCTGTGCATGAAGATACATTTTTGTTCCATTTAATGCATTAAAAACTTTTCCAAGAAACTCTTTAAACATAATATTCTTTATATTTTAAAGAGTCTTAACTCTTAAAATTATGCTACAAGTGATTCTTTAAATTAACATTTTAAATTAGAAAATGAGTTTTGCTTTCCAAATTTGGAGAACCAAAATCACTCTCTATAGTTAAATGCATTAAAAATATTTCAATTTTCAATAGAAAGAAATAACATATAATTTGGAGAGAAACTAATGAAAAAGAAAAGGTAGGAAAAATATTTTTGGGAGTAGTAAAATAAATGTTAAAGATAAAGAGTCTATTAACTTTCTAAATTTAAAAATAAAGAGTATTTTAGAAATGCTCTAATTGTGTCCAAAGTTTGACCCATGGACCCAAATCCATACACATTAACCCATCACAAAACACAGGGACAAGTGCAATAATTATCTCCAACCTATTGATCGAGACTAATGTTGAATGTACAGGATCTGACATTACAGACCTTGTACAAATCCCTCACATGGGGTCGGCCCCACTCGAGACCCATGTAATAAAAAAAAATGGCCAAAAAAAATATCGACCCCACCATTGTACCATTGTGAGATGTCTGTGAAACATCCGGTAGATAGATGCCCCTCTGTACGTCTAGTGGGGCTCATTGATCAAACATGTCCTCATTCTCCTTTTTTGGGCAATGACCTCCCTAACCTATAGGCTTAAATGAGCAGTTAGACTTCACCCTCCTGGCCCTTTTTATTACCTCGCAAGGCTAAAGTTGATACAGAAATCAATGGCTATACAATCCCTAAAGATGCCCAAATACTTGTTAACGTATGGGCAACTGGTAGAGATTCAAGCCTTTGGTTAGATCCAAACTCATTTGAGCCTGAACGATTTTTAGACCGTGAAATAGACTTTAGAGGCCAAGATTTTGAGCTCATTCCCTTGGTTCAGGAAGGAGGATATGTGACATATGTCCAGGATAGCCTTTGGCTTACAGAATGGTACATCTCATGGTTGCAGCTTTGATTCATAACTTCGACTAGAAACTCGAAAAAGGAATTAAACCTGTTACGCCTCGCCACACGTGGCTCCACGTGGACAACCCACTGAACTCGTGGGCCCCACTCCCTAAAGGCCCATATAACCGAGGCCCATATTATCTTCAACGAAATAGAATGAATCACGGCCCAAGCCGAGGTGTTGCAACTGGTACCGAGGCCCCTCCATATCCGAGGCGCTTCACAGCCGAAGCAGTCTGCGCCAAAGGAAGCCTGCGAAAGTGAAATGAAGTCTCTTAAGGCTGACCCACCTCGAGAGGATGTGCACTCAAGTAAAGATCTTCAAGGACTGACTGATTGGACCCGCACAGTGAGTTCAAGATGTGTTGTCTTGTCATATGGTGGTTGCAACTTGTATAAACATTGAATGTTCCCTGCCAATGTGTCATAGGATTTGATTAGATATGATTGGTTAAAGAACGAGATGAGGCCACGTGTAATGTAATCTAACGGCCTCAATCTCGAATGTATTACTATAAATAGATTGCTAAGAACCATTAGAAGGGGATGCTGAATTTTACACTACCATACACTACTTGGGAAGCAATATAAAGGATTTACTCTAAACTCTACTTGGACGCACACTTTGTTCTTCATCAATCAACAATCAATCGGTTATTACTCTACGATTGTTCACCCCCCCCCCCCCTTGCCGGGACTCGAACTTCACAAGTCTCGTGTTCGAAAGACGCTTCTCCCACGCCCCTTTCTCTTGGACCATTACTGGGTCCCAGCGTGCTGGACAAAGCCTGCGTGGACGCGAGTGGGTCCGGTATTTGTTGTTCGCGTGGCTCTAACCGAAAACGAGATCAACAAAACCCAAACAAGTTGACATAATCGAGAAGTTTGGGATTTCACTACAGAATGCAGTGCCATTCAAGGCTTTCCCCATCAAACTGTCTTTTGCACCTCGCACACACTATTCCTCCTTGAATAAGTTTGTTTAGCAACAAACATTACAGGATAATGTATGTATTTCGTTACTAAATATTTTTAGTATTTTCACGACAAGGTCTCTGGTCTTTAAGAAAATATTTTATTAAGATCATGCCTAATTATGTTCAAAATAAAACACACAACGTAGACAGAAGTTACTAGGAATTTTGTTTGGAAAAAAGAAGCATCAATCTAGTAAAGGTGATATTAGCTAGCTGTACTTTGCAGCAAGAGATATTGTGTAATTCCACTTAACGCCTCCCTAGGCCCTTAAGGCTTAAGTTGGAACCCTGGGCCAACGCCCATACTCAGTAATCAATACACCAGATGTTTGTGACCGAAAATTTGGGTCCGAAGCACATATTTTGACAGAAAGAAGACAGTAAAATTATTTAGACAAAAATATGAGTAATACGCTGGAAATGAAAAGAACATCTAAGAAGTGAACCTAATTTCTTGCGGCTTTGATCATTGAGATTTTTTGAAAAATAATATAAACCCAATAATGGAAATAAAGGTAAAATGGAACTCAATTCATACCAAGAATCAAGGTTGGAAATACATGTAAATAAAAATGATTTTACCTGTGCTACAGGAGGCACTTTTAGTTTTACAGGCTGCACGATTGGCACTAGTCCCCTGTCACTTGACAATTACTTCGGCAGCTTCCTTGTTTGCAATTGTCTGCTTCAGCCAGCATGTCTCCATTAGTCTCACTAGCTTCACCATTTCTACTTGCAACTTTATCCTCTAGGGCCGAGCAAGAAAAATCTCCCACATGAGATCTATCATCACCAACTGCTGAATCAAATTCCCTGACAGTTTCATTCTCCAGCAAGTTTTCATCTGCAACTGCAACTTCTGCAATAGTTTTAGGTACTACTGATGAATTTTCGGTGATCAAATCTGTTTTACTTGTTACAGATGTTCCATTGTCAATATTTTTGCCCACTGGTGACATCTTCGTTTGCCATCAGTACACAAGGAGGAATAAACACTAATTCTTTGATATCCATTAGAAGTAGCAAAATTGGCAACTTTGATAGATTGATTTTGTCTGCCTTTGCAGCCAACTATAGAAGGTAATATATGAGGTTTCCTGCCACATAAACTTATAAGCTTTTGTGCCTGCACGTGATTCAAATATTACCACACTACACTGCAAATGTTATTAAATGGATATTGTCATGACCGTGCATGAATTGTTAAGCCATGGGCGAGTTTATACCCAGTTTCCAGCTCCAAGCTAACTACCATAGCTGCTTTCTCAACTATAAGCATATCAAAAACAAAATTAAATAATATAACATTCATCTACTACATTACTTACTTTGATAACATAACATCGGAAAATAAAACATGGAGAAGATCAATATTAAATTCACTCTGAAATAATAACAAATATCATGACTTGCCTTGTTGCTGTGCCCAAGCCGATGGAGTAGAAAAAAGGAGACGTGTCCCCACATGATTCACAGGCAATGGTGTCCATATATACATTAATCTAACCCTCCGAGCACAATTCACGGGATTTACGACTATAATGAGCAAAGATTGAATATTTTACGTGCAATTAAAATATGATGCAACTAATGTGAATATTATATTTAGAGCATATATACAAGTCTATTTTACCCTTAGAGGGAAAATTGGTTCCCATGTTTGTTGATGAGATAAATATAAATGAATCACTTATTTTTTTTATACATGAAATGGTTAACATGGAATTATGATAAATTAGATTAAATAAAGGGAACTAAAGGGAATATGATATGAATAATGCTAATTTGACGGAAGAAAATTGATAGAAGCAATGTCAGAATCCTAGGTGGTGGGAAGTGATTTGATGGAAAATATGATTGTGTTTTAAACAAACCAATGATAGAGTGACACGTGTCATTATGTCAACCATTATGTCAAGTTTTATGCCACTGTAGCATGATTGGATATGAATGATATACATGTAAATGGAATTTATCCACGACTTAACAACTTAAGTTTTAAAAGTTAGTTCAATATTTTGTGGAGTATGTTTTGATTACCATTATCACTATTTGATCTACATTCACAGCACAAATATGCCTGTTTGGCTAAGCTTAATAAAATTATTATTAAGTTTTCTCCTAAATAAATAAGTCAAAAGCTAAGAAGATTACAATCACGGTACTCAATCTTTATGCTTTTTCACACTTCTATCCCCAATCTTTATTTTGATCCAAAATTTCCATTAAAGCGATGCATTAAGACAAAAATACCCTCTAACTTGAACAAATTTTTTTTTGAAAAAATGGAATGACTGGGACCCCTTGGTCTTCTTTCCTATAGGACCTATACCAACAGCACCCCCAAGGCCTTTTTTTTTTTTTTTTTATTTACCTAATGCAGATGGCAATTTTGTCTATTTATGCAAACTTACAGTCTTTTGGAACAGTTTCGATCAAGGAGGACAACAGATGTGAAAATATGAGAGGTTGGAAATAGAGTTACCAAGAAACAAAAGTTAGAAATATGTGTGCAAAAGGTAAAAATAAGGGAAGATGGTTACAATTTTTCCAAGTAAATAATTTTTTTCAATTAAAATAAATAATGTTTATTAGTTAAGCTTAAAATCAAGTCATACTTAATTTTAAGTAATATCCAAACATGTTTATTCTTTTCAACTAAAGATAATTACCAATTTTTAAAGTGAAAGAATTCACGACCCTGCAGAAGAAACGGGACGTCTGGGCTCGTTTCCGCTTTTATCTTACTTTTTTTCCTACGTCAAAATAAGTAACTTATCTGTCATTTTGATTTTTTTTTCATGAAACCTGCATATTTTCTTATAAGTAACCCTTTTAAGGGTAGCAAACATGCATGCTAGATTATAAATAAAAAAAAAAAATACAGAGAGAATCAACCCTATGACTCCATCGCCTTTGAAGATAAAAAATGAATGGCATTTTATCAAGAAATCGCCTGTGTCAAGATTGTCTTCCTCCATAGCTAATGGCGTGGCTGCCACCACGACCAAGCCTCAACCGCGACATCCAGTTATCATTTACACTGATTCTCCCAAGATAATCCACACGAACCCTCGTGATTTCATGACATTGGTGCAAAAACTCACTGGACTCCCACGCTCGAAGGATGATGACGAGTCTTCTAAACAGAAATCCAAGACAAGCAGTGATGACAGTGATGAAAACATTGAGAACCCTGATAAAGATATCATGAATAATGAGAATGATAGCAGCAATACTATGGGGAATGGCCAGGTTTGTTCTAATTATTATGATCCTTCTAATCTTTGCTTCAAAAGTTTACCCTATTTCAATCAGAATTCTACAGATATCTTATCCTCAAGTGCACCACTTTTTAACTACTTGGATTCATTCCTGATGATACCATCTGTCTCATCCTCCCCATTGGATGGCACTAAGGAGATTCGAGAGTTTTGATTATTTGCAAATTTGAAATTAGAAGAATAATTAATTTCACTAAAGAGATTCGAGAGTTTTGATGATTTGCAAATTCGAGTTTAAGAACAATTTTCATTGCTACAGTTTTGGGACAGTTCACATGTAACTAAATTTCATTTTTCGTTTTCGTTTTCGTTTTCGTTTTCGTTCACATAGTTATCTTTGGAGCTTGCATATATCATATGAATACTTTTAGCCCTGTTTGATAGACATTATTGAGGGAAAAAAAATGATGTTTTGAATAGTATTTTTTGGAAAATGTGAGGTTAAAAAGTATGAACAAATTTTAGGTTTACGTACAAAATATTTCATTGTATGATTGTATGATTGAAAACGAGTATGAAAATTAAAGAATTTTGTTTTAAAGGGAGATGATTATTAATACGGTCATTTAAGAATTTCAACTTGACATCCGTTCGCTATAAGTAGTGGATGAAACACGTCGTGGTGGATGAGAGAACTTGAATTGACTTAAGCATGGCTATATATTTGATAGTTATCTCTTTTCCGACTATTAATCATTTTCTTGAAAGCTAGCTTAATTACACAAACATCCTTCAACTTGAGTTTTGGATACTCAAAACTTGTTACTCACTGCCATCTCAGGCTTAAACCCCAACCTAAAAGAAATTGTCACCATTGTAAAAAAATGATGTGGAACTCCAATAACCTGGAGGCACCTTTACGATCAAGTTATTGATTATGACATATCACTTCAAATTGGATGCATATTGTTACTCCTCATATACGAAACTCTCAATGGAAGTCACGTGGATGCATTACATGCAAATATCTGACGATCAACCAAGTCAAAGTAAAGAGTTGCTTTACAGCCAAAGCACTATCTTTGTTTGGGGTCCTTTTGCAGAAGCACCTCCTCCTTTGTCCGAAGTCCCCTCACCTCTGTGCTTCTGAAGTCCCCTCACCTCAATGCATTTGAAGTCCCATCTTCAACATCCAAAGCACTCATTACCTTTAGGGCGGATCTGAAGAGTATCTTTAGGAATGATTGATGTAATATTTCTATTAATAAGCGTCGGACTTGTCAGCCTAGGAATGTAGGACGACTGACCCCGTCAATATAAGTTGTCAATGTAATTAATGTATGACAGAGTTATATGTGACTTCAGTTAATCAAATGGAGTCACGTGGATTTGATCCAACGATGACCATGTTAGCCTGAATGCTATAAATAGCAACTCTTGTAACATTGTAAAGGACTAACAAACATATCTACAAACTTTATATGCTCAATATAGAACTTAACTTCCTCCTTCATTTATTTGATACAAAAATCACTTGGGTTTGGATTATTCCTACATTGGTCAAATCATTTGTGGTTGTTTGCTTGTTGACGACCATCTTTCATCTTTGTCGGAGTCCGAACATTTACGTCTCTTGTTAAAGAGCATCTCCCACGTCCATTGTCGCCACAACTCTCCGATCAAATCTCAGGTCGAAACGTACCGAAATTTGTTCACGTATATACGAGTGGCCCCCGACATCTGTTGGCACATTTTTTTTGGAGTCAACACATATACATTTACAAATCTAATACCATTGTTGAGTGTACGTTCTTTATATATAGGGTATTTTGAGAATGCTCTAAAGTATGATTGAAAATATATATGAATGAGGTGGAACGGAAAAAATTCAGCATGATTGAGGTAGAATGTCGCTTACTAGCCAATTCATTCAAACCAGAAGCATGCATCCCTGATCCCTCTGTTCAATTTTCTCACAATCTACAGTTACCTAATGAACTCAACAAAAACATGAGTGGAGGCCTACGATTTACGGGCACAGTCGGCTGCAGTCGATATGACAAGCAAATGAAGCCCCTAATTAAGATACTTCAGTGGAGAAAGGGCGCGCAATGGTTTGACATAGATCGTCAGCTCGGAATCGAAATTGTGTCCAACAACAAATAGTTGTCATTGTTCAAGATATTCTGCAAGGCTACATATTCGTCATATGAGCATTACTTGCCTAACATTGTTAGCATGAAATTCTGGAGGAGAAATTAATTCCAATAAAAGTTTTTTTGGTTGACTTGTCAAAAGATGGACTTCATCCAGCCAAATTTGGTAGAACAGAAGTGACTATTGATTTGTGGAAGCAATTGCTTGTATAATGGGAAGACTACTAATATTTTTCTCTTTGTTTACTAGAAAGTTTCTACCAAGTTCTTTCAATAGGCTATCTAGAGTAGCTCCATTATCTTTGTAGTATAGATTTAATTTGGAGATTGTCCCTTAATCGTGAGAGGTTTTCATTGCCTGTCTATTTTTGGTATCATCAACTATTACATTATCCAATGAATTGAAGGCTGAGAAAATACAGAAAGAACAAATAGAAAATCCCAATTGTCTCGATTATAATAGAAATATCAGTACATTCATTACAAATCTTGACCACCCTGGTTCAGTGAGACTGAACCAATCGATGTCTCGACTTATTCAATAGTGCAACTAGATAGGTAGACAAACAAAAGTTGCACCATTATTCTCATTTACTTACTCTTTATGGAAATTGGAAATAAGGGCCTTGAAAATCATTTACATTTGGGCAGAGGAACCCCACAAGTGGAAGCAATTTTCTTTGCATTTGGAGAGTTAACAAACTTCTTTAATTTGGGATCCTTTAGATACTGGCAAAGGCAAGGCTGCTGCTCCTTGATCTTACTGCAGCACAGTTTCGACGGGGGAGTTCCCGACGAGACGGCAGACACGCAAGGGCTCAGTGCAGTTGGGGTGCATGTTGCACCCTCTGAAACATGTGCTCCGCATACCAGAAGCACTAGCACCACTGAAAACACTGCAACTTTAGATGCCTGCATTTTTCTATCTACAATTTGTGGAATTAAGGTTGAGTGAAAAAGTTTAGTGTGATCGGTTCTATTTATAGAGAGGTAGAGGAAATGTACAGGAATTTACGTGTTGTGTTGGCTGGTAGGTGAGCCACAATTTTTCTACAGAGTTCCATTTTATTGCTACGGGACATCGGGGCAAGACAATAACTCTGCTGCTCTCTTCGCAATTTTCGAAGTTGCGGTGATTTGAATCGAGATCTTTTTAAAAATCGTGGAATCGTGTTTGGCTATTATTCATAATCGATCAAATCACTTTTATCTACATATTTCGTGGAATTTATAAGTATTACTCATTTATTTACAATTCAAATTTATTTATTTATAATTTGAATTATTCAAAAACAACTCTCCCAACATGTATTTAGTTGCTAAAGAACGCATGACTGGGTATCGTGATAGAATAAAGCTCCCCTCCCCTGTCCAGGCTTGAGAACAGGGGAAAAAAATGGCGCCCCCTACTGCCCCCTTCAAAATGGCGCCCCCCTATACCTTTAATAATTTGGCGTCCTTGTTTTTTCCCCGTCCCCAAGTCTGGACAGGGAGCAGGATTGATTGTGATAAGTGAAGCATGCTACACAGTCAGGCTTTTTTGTCCCGGGTCAAATCCGAAACAGTCCTGATTAGTGTCAGTCCCCCTCCAATCAGGGCTGTCCCGAGTTTGACCCGAAACAAAAAAAAAACATGTTTGAGCGGGGTTTTTGTTTATAAGTTAGACTCTTGCCATAAACCCGGGACAAAAAAAAAACCCTGTTTGAGGAGGGTTTTTGGTGATAAGTTGGACTCTTGCCATTTGATGTGAACAAGTCCTATGATAATGGGATTCCCAACGAAAAAAGTGGATGCTGGTATGATTTAATACACATCAAATAGGGCCAAAAAAAGAATATAAAAATAAAATGAATTGAAATCTTGCAGAAACTTTTTGAAATTTGAGATATCGTGTCGGTTAAATTTAAGTTAAAAGAATCCGACTATTTACTTTTTTTTTTTTGCCCCATAACTGGCACTCCTATCTGTTTTGCTCTATCCTGAACTTTGATAAAAAAGGTAAATCGCAGGTTATGTCTCTAAAGGTAAAGGGTGGAAGACTGCTTATACACTTACACTTACCCAAGAGTCAAATCCATATTTCAGGATTCGAACTCTTGACGCGACAACCTCAAGTAAAGCTGAATTTCTCTACCTTCCCCTTTTACTACTTGAAGATGTGCCCTGGAGGCAATCCGACTATTTACTCACTTAAATTTAGGGATGGTACTCTTTGAAGACGAGAACTAAAAAAATATTTTGAATTCAACTTTTGGGTATATAATATAAAACTTGTTTGATCATAAAAGAGTTAAAATTTGTAAATTTACCCTCAGAAAAATAGGTGGATTTCTCTCATAAATATTAGTACTTCCAACAAACCTTATCATTCCATAACCACTTATGAGCAGAGCTGGATCTACATAGAGGCAGAAGAGATCGTCACCTCAAACTCAAAATATGAGGGGGCCTTTTTTGGTCCAAATAAATTTTTTTATACTTTATTTTTTAAAATATTAAGTAAATACTGTAATTTGTAAAAGGAAACCCTTGTTTTCTCTCCTTGAAGGACCTAATTTACGGAATTCGTCTTAAACCCGGAAAATCATAGGACCGACTTTGCTTATGAGTAATGACATATTCAACTTATTAAACCGAGTGAGAATGAATGAAAATAAGAAGAGATGATGAATATAATATTTTGTTTCCGCATTAGACAATATTTAAAAAAAATTAAATAAAAGTCACATAGTAGCGATACTACCTGTCACATATCCCTTGTTTGATTTTGATATTTTGAAAATTACTTTTCTAAAACTCATTTTCAGTCATACATTCATGTCGATCCATAATTTTTTCTTAGTTTTAAATCACACTTCTTTAAAAAATTATTATTTTTCACAAAATTACTTATCAAGAAATTAAATCAAAGGAGATTGTACACAATGTGAAATCATTATAATGTCAAACGTGTCCTCTGATGTACACACATTTGCACATGAGGGATTGGCCCGACATATTTTTATTGTGCATTTGAATGCTATGCCTTTCGGTGATATGAGTACTTTTTGCAATAATTCTCGTGTATGGTTTGGCAATGTGTCACTGTTATCAGTATGATCAATGAATTTGGAATTTAGGAAATAAGGCACCATTGGTTTTTAGTTTATTAATGGAGCACTAAGTTAGTTTCCAACTTTTAATTATATGTCGATCTCAAATTTTGAATACAATTTCATAATTAGTTTCTAACGTGAGAATCTTACTAAATTTTCGTTGAATTTTCACTCATCTCTCGTAGAAATATGAATCAGTTCTAATTTGGATCACCAGCCAAAGTTATAAAACAAAATATGAGCATGTTTGAGCCCCATTTTTTGACTCGGAACGCATTATGTGTAGTTGAAAAAAATAGAACGAATGGAAAATCAAACAAGGACATAATATCTTAATAATGTTTGATAAGGAAAGATCACATCATGATTTAATATAGATTTTGATATTTTTTTGTAATTTTCAAATTAATTGTGCAGCTATAATGATAGTTGAAGGACTAAAGGTTGTGGAAAAAATGGTGAAATTTGTCCTTTTGACTTCTGTACAATCATTATGATCCTCGTCACCAAATGTGTAATTGATTGTTATTGCTCAATGAAATGGTGAAACTATTAAAAATAAACTTAGTGGGTGGGTGTTGGTCTATTTTTATGGTCAAGTAAATGCCAAATTCTTTGAACAATTTAAATATCACACTCTCTTATATAATGCGGAATGATTCAATGAGTATCGATACTCATTTTCCACCTTCTCAATTATTCCCTCTTCGAATGAAGTATATCATATCATTTTGACTCTATGACCTGTTTGTACATTCACACGATCAAGTTGGAGTCTAATTCCAATACACTGTTGTAAGAGAATTGAGGTTACATTCCAAAATGTTAACTTATGAGATAGAGTAGTCTAATCACTTATAAAAATCTATCATCTACTTCATATCTAACTGGTGTAAAACGTTATTTACACATTTCCAACATCTTTCATGCCAATGTTAGAATCGCATTGAGTTCTACTAAATGAAAATAGCCTTTTCACAATAATTAGGTAGGATTAAAGCTCCTTTATAAGAAAGGGAGGACTCCTCTAGTTATATACTTGCCCTTTGGTGAAGGTGAAAGGACCCTAAGCAAAAAAAAAGAAAAAAGAACAAGAACAAGATCTTTGAGTTGCGTTATTCTTTCAATAAGCCATGCACTACACCTTTCTATTATATGGTGTCTATTAAGATTTGAGGTTTTATCTTAAAAGGTCAATCTAATTAAGAAAAGTAGTCTAAACCCTTAAAAATTGATTTATATTTTCATTTTTATTCGATTTCGATATGGAATTTTATCCCTTGACACTTAATAGTACCTTAAATACAATTGACAGCAAACAACGGTATTTGGCGCATTCAGAAACAAATATACTTAATTTATGGTGGCAATGTTGATCCATTATAAGTTCGTGTCAACACTTGTCACTAATGTCTGCCAATACTAATATAAAAACATAAGAATCATAAAATTTGTTCCATGCTGACTGCCCTTATAGAGGAAACAAGAAAGAAAGGTCCTTTAACTATTCATGTAAAATTGGGCTTTCAAGCAACTATATAAGATAAGAGGCTGTATACTACTTGGGGTGCTCAATCAAATAAACAAGATTTCTCATCCTACACATTCAATCAAGGTTGTCACTGTGAAGATACAGTTAAAGAGAGACAAATGGTGCGAGAATGGAAAGAATTGATTGGTCTGGATGGAGGTGTCAGTTTTGGCATCGATCTTTTTCAAGTCCTCTGTGTAGTTTTCGGTACCTTTTTCGTCATGTTAGTAGTAATCACAACATGCGCAGATGGTGCAGTACCGCCAGACAAAGACGCAGCTACAGATTCTGGTGTTTATGGGAGCACATGCGAAGCCGGCTGTGGTGCAGGTTGTGGTGGATAACTAGAACCACGCTCGTCCGCCATCAGTCTCTCCTAATGAATCCTTAGAAGCTACAATTGAGAAGAATTCATCCATTTTTACAGAAAAAAGATAGTGAAAAGCCAATGAGCCCTTTGACATAATTAACTGTTTAGTTCATCCAATGGCTGTTTCAGATTGTCCCTTCATATTAAATGCAAGCATGCCCTGAATGTGGCAAGTGAGCAACTTCTATGGGTTATTGGCTAAACACATCACAGCAATTTGTGTGGGAAAATGCTACCCGAGCCATTCACAAGTGAGAAAAAAATCCAACGGTGTTACTATACTAGTTTAATGTAGTCAGAGGCGGCCCTGTGATTTTGGGTGCCCTGTGCGAGATTTTAAAATGGAGCCCCCATAAATTTCTTTAAAATGGGTGTCCTGTATGAGATTTTAAAATGGTGCCCTGTAAGATTTTTTTTTAAAAGATTCATCATCAACATCTTTGCTAATATCATTTTCCTTAGGAAATTCATCATCAACATTATCATTTTTGGTGCCCCTATAAATATACAACTATAAAAAAAAATAAAAAAATTGGTGCCCCTATAATTTTGAGGCCCTGTGCGGTCGCTCAACTGGAACACCCTCAGGACCGCCTCTGAATGTAGTGTCAAACATGTTACGGTCAGCGTTCTTCATTGAATTTAGAGAGAGATGACGATGTATGTAGCCAAAGAATTTTAGCAAAGTTTATTTAAGCTAGAGTACTTGTGATACAGAGTGCTACCTGTCAGAAAATGACTTATAAATGGCGCTTTTGGCATAATTTTGAGTAGGACCCATTCATTTGTTTTGGAAGATCAAAGTAGATTCGTGTTCTGTTCCATGAGAACATCGAAATCATTTATTTAAGTCAATTGCATCTTAGTATCTCTTCTTTAGCACCTGAATTGTGGACATAAAATAATTCTACTGCACCCCATAAAGAGCTACATCTCTAATGTTTCCAATTGGATCAAACTAGCTTCTTTTAAGGGGATAAAATATAATCTGGCCACCTAATAATCCTTTTCCAACTTAAACAGTGTCATCGCCTACAAGATTCTAGTGTGAATGGCATAATCATATTCAGTGTATGGTCATTGAGTTTGAGCCAGTACTTCCATTTATATTTTATGAACAATAGTTTGTCCACTTCATCATGCAAGAGAAGTCGACAAAATTAAATTTGGTTAACACTTTACATAACCAATTCATGTCAGATGAAACATTGTTTATGTGTCAACAATTGAGATTCAGGAAAATGTTCTCGGGTAAAAGAAGAACAAGCTTATTTAGGCATCTACAACATAAATTCACCTGTTCTTCACAGTAACAGGAATCTAGGAAGGTATATGCCGTTTACTCGCCTGATAATCTGTGTCAATGTCTGAAAACGATGAATACTCAGCATATATTCTTTTCTCTGGTCTGCAACAAGCCCTATGCATTGCTTTCACAGCCAAACAGCGCCCTTTCTTGCAAGACGTTTTGACACAACACAAAACCATAGACAATGGACAGCACAAACATAAAGAGGCATGCGCAGGCGAATTCTGCAACTTTTTCATAGCAATTCGACTTGTCTCTAAAGTCTCCCAAAACAGAATCCGCCTGCATTAGAGCATGAGGAGGAGGGAGAGAAATTCTTGAACAAAAGCAACAACTAGAATGCTTTTTCGCCATACTAGATTTGTAGGTTTAGAACCAAAGCCCTTGTATGCATGAGGGAGATGTATGAATGAAATGAAATTTCCTGTGGTATGAAGAAAATTTTAATATTTAAGGCTAATACTTATGGTTGGATTTATGAGCATATAGCATTGTTATTACATTTCAAACTTTACCTTAAAAAGGGAGTGTTAAAGTGTAACTTAGAGACATTAAAGAAACTTATATTTTTAAACCCTTTTTTTGTATTTTAAAGGCTGAATTCACATTATGCCAAAGGGGAGGAATTGCATTCCCTTGGCTTTTTCAGGTTCTTTAAGGATGCTCATCTTCCTAAAATATTCTCCAAAAGTGCCTCCTTTCAAATAGAACATCACTTTTTCTGAAGCATTTACTCACAACCATTGAATTTCCAGTCAATTTGGATACATTAAATTTTCTTCTTTTATTTTGCTAATCGATTTGGACATGAAATCCTCCCACGCCAAGGTATAAAGAAGAGACTCCAAAACCACTCTCATAGTACTGCTTTGTAGATTGGAGCATTTTGTTGATTGCAAGCTCTGACCAGATTTTGAGTTCGACGGACCAAAAAGTTGCTAACAATATAGTAGGAATTTCAAAAGCATTGGGGGAAATCTCATTCTTGAAATATTACATTTTTCAAAGCAGAAAACAAAACTCATTTGTATTATTTTCTCCCGCGCTACTCTCTCTTTTCATGTGTCTCCTCTAGTTTCAACTTCCGATTCCACAAATCTCTCATCAACCAATGTCCCTGTTATTAGCAACAAACCACAGCTCAGCAGGAGCAATAAGGAAACACAAGATTCTTGGAGCAAAAAAGGGAAAGACTCTCACAATATTGCCGGAATCAGTGGAGAGACGTTAAGGGGTATTGGAGCTCTAACAACAATATATTTGAACCAAAATGATGATCCAGCAAGTCCTAAAAATCAGGAAAAATCAGAGATATGATTGCAGAAAATCCTAACCAAAGATGGACCATTTGTACCAGACTTTATGGGATTCATTTCATTGTATTACTTGTTTAAATACTCCTCTTGTAATGCCTAATGGTTCACGGTGCCAATCATTGAATAAGAGACATATCAATTTAAGTTTTCTTCTTCCTGTTATATTCTTTTTCTTTACTCCTGTTTAGCCCATGAACATTCCCATTGACCATTTGCATAGATTTCTACAGAATTCCATCAATAGAGTAGTCAAAGAGATTACCTAATTTCACCATGTCACATTATCCCCGTCAAGAATTTATTTCAGTTATCATGTGAGGCAGAGAGAAGGTACCAGGGATATACATGGACCATGATATCTTAAAACACTAGTCTTAACCTAGCATATTGGCATTTAATTTTCATAACACGTTTACCAGTCTAATAAGAGAGCCTATTGACAACCCATCGAGTCATATTCTGCTCAATGATTCCATTTTGTCACCAGTTTTCTCAACCAAGTCAGATGGACGGATTGAATCAAATGAAGAACACAAAACATGCTCTTCTCTTAAAGATTAGAACTAATATTTTTTCTTGTCTTCAGTTATGTTAGAACCGAATAAAAAATTTCAAGTTAAAAATATAGACTTTATGCAATTGCAAAATCTTCATTACAGCTTCCGCAATCATAACTTCACTATATCAATAACATGATTACATAATGCATATGACGAATCAGTTTCGATCAAATTAATGCCAATACAGAACAAGAATATATGAATTGTAAACTGAGTTCTCGGTTTTGGCAGTTCCACCCAATAGGCTCAGTTGCAGTCTAGCCTTATGTTTTAGTTCTTCAATGCTACAAGGATTCATCATCACTTCATGGCAACTGGCAGGCACTGGTACTATCTTTAGACTTATATTTACCAAGCATTTCAGCAACAGTCCTGCAACGACAACGGTTCCCAGGCCGGATGTCAAGCTCCTTGTCTGAAATGCCGAAGAGAAAACTTGTTTAAAAATATTGCTCTAGGAAGAAAATAGTAACATCCCTGCAAGTAGTGAATCAAGCTTCCAGTGTCATTTGGATTTTTTAAGCTTACTCACTAAAATAATGGAACGACTATATAGTTCAGCAGACCCTTTAAGCTCCGGGTTTGGTATCATGTGATCCTCCCCGATCCCCAATATAAAACAATAATAATAAGGGGAACACAAACCCCCTCCAGCAGCAAAAGAGAGAGAATTGGGGTAAGCTCTAGTCATTCATATGTCGGAGTTCAGAATAGCTATTGATCGTATGTTCAAGATTTAACTCTGATAAAATCAGTTGTTAATACTGGCATAATGCTACAGCAATAGTGAAAAAAATGCAGCAAACCAGCATTCTTGAACTTATTGTTCGAACTAGGTTAGTCAAACAACAGAAAATGTAATTCTCTAGCCACCACATATGGAGTGGAGAATTTCTCCAAGATGACATTGAATTAACATTTTGGCCTTAGGAGACACTATCCTTGAAAAAACAAATCCCAAGATATTAAGACCAGAAACGTAGTTTCATTTATTTCCATTTCTTCAGGTATCTTGACTAACTGTAATGTAACTCTTCTCTTTGAGTAGCCTCATGAAAAATATCATTTTAGTAATCAGTTCAGTCTTGGACATTGCCCAATAGAACAGACACCATATGCTGTGAAAACTTCCAACAATTAGCATTTTGCTTTCATAAAGCTTTTAACTGGTTCTTGAGAAAAAGATCAAATACTACTAAAATCAGTCTTCAATCTGACTGAAATAAGCAACACCTAGAACGCAACCACCATTTGAGGATAAGCCAGAACAAGAGCATTTTTATTCTGTAGCATTCTCAAACATAGATGATAAGAACTCATAATTTAATGCATTGACAATACTACATAGAAGAAAACAACATGAAAATCATGAATGGAAAGTTATGAATACCTGTGAAATTGATGTCACAAGAGTACCCTTTCAACTCAGCTGTACCAACTTCCTCTTTGTTTGCTTTGAACCTGTTCACCCTTGTTTGAAGAATCTTGAAATTCTCCGCGGCTGATTCCCCACCTGCAGCACCCAACCATTCCTATGCATAATTTAATTATCAAATAACTCAAAGTTCAACGACAACAAAAGCACACAACTTTCAACATTATCCACAAAATCCCAACAAAAGAATTATAGAAAGCATCAACTTCGGGATTTATAGAAGTGCTATCTGATGACTACGAGCCCGAAGCAGATTTTCTGTGCGCTCCCTGTCTTTATATGCCAACACCTTTTAATCTAATCTTATAAATAACGCTTGGACTAAAATCGGCACTTGCACAAAACCTTGCAAATCAAAGGTGCTACAAAAAAATAACACATAAAAATAACTAGTAAGCACTAAATTCTTTCCTACCACCTTTTCAAATACATTTATATAATTGATTGGAATCAAATTATAAAGTACACACTTTTATACGATGAGAAGAGGAGAAACCTTTTGAAAATGGGACTATATGGTCATACTCAAAGCAGAGGCAGCCTTGGCAGTTACTGAAACGCCTGCAGACTGCATTTCCTGCTGCATCTTTACGCCAGCGCTCTGGGTGGCGGCCTGGAACAATATCTGCATTGGCCCAGCAGATGCTCTTCGCGGCTTCGCCTTGGAATCAAAGGCTCTAGGCCTCTCGTTTTCTTTCTCCACACGAGTTCGCCTAGGCGACGAAGAACCAAAGCCTGAGCTCATCTCTCTCGCATGTACACCAAATTGAAGTTAAGCCTCCGTTTGATAGCACCAGATTTTTCCGAGGAACATGAAATTCGAATTATAACTTCCACTTTTGGCTTGTATAATTGGCCAAATTTTTCATAAAAATCGTTTTCCAACTTTTAAAATTTACTTGATTTGAATTTGAAGGAATTTCTTTTGAGTGATAGGAAATGAAATTCCACCTTCTTTTTCTTTTTTTTTTTTTTTTTTTTTTTTTTTTTTTTTTTTTTTTACAAGCAATAGAAACAAATTTTAAGATATAATTTATGTCTTTAATTAATAAATTCTAAGATACACTTTGGCTCGATTTTTCAGTCAATTTAGACGGAATTATGGTCAATGATTGGGTGGGTTGCGAAGAGGACATTGAGGGTTTCAAAATGGTACATTGGGCGGTGGTCAAGGTGGTCGAATGTTGGAGTTATGATGGTTCAAAAGTGGCTGTTTCGATTAATTTTTCGATATTTTCAGCCCAAGCAGCTCACTTTGGCTCGATTTTTCGGCCAATTTCGACAGGATTACGGCCAGTGGTTGAGTGAGTTGCGAAGAGGGCATTGAGGGCTTCAAGAAGGTAGTTGGTCGATGGCCAACATGACCCGAGATTGGAATTATAGTGATCCAAAGATGGCTGATTGGGCTAAAAATGGGTTTGGTCCTCCAATAACCATTTGTGAAACCACTTGCAATTTCAGTGACCGTTTATGCAACTTTTGAACTTCAGTGACCGTTTTGTATTTTTTTTTACGTAACTTCAGTGACCGTTTGTGACATTAACCCATTTAGAACAATATATTTTTGTTTAATTATATATGTCTATTTAGGTAAATTTATATAAGATAAAAACTATAATATAATTATATTTTTAAAAATGGATGTATATATAAAAATTGTGAATGTAGATACCGGTACCCTTCTTTAAAACATTTTTTTTTTTTTTTTTGGCAAAACTCATTTTCAATTATATATTCTCTTATTAAAATAATTTTACACGTAAATTTAATTTCTTTCTTTCTTTTAATTCATTGATTCTACAAAAAATTATGTATTACAAAATCTATTCAAAAAAAAATAGAGCTCAAGTTTTTCCTTCAAATTCTTTGATCGCAATCATTAAGTTGTAAATTATATTATTTAAAATTAAATTATCCAACTAAAGATTGAAGTAGAAGGTAAATGGAACCATCTTATATAGGTACGGTGCAATTTCAAATCAATCTAGTTTGAATTGTCCTACATTCAACATGAGATATCCTAATTCAACATAGCTCGACTCGACTCTAAAAGTCGGTCAGACCATGGCACAACGATAGTGGACAAGATATACCTAAATTTTGCTTTTAACATGTAGAATCGCTTAATATTACAACCCAACAAAATTATCCAAAAAGGATATTGAAATATAGATGTAACTGGAATCATCATACATTTGTATGGCTCTTGTTCAATTTCATACCAATCTAGTTTGAATGTCCCACCCTTGACATGAAAGAGCCTAATTCGGCACCCGATGGCGCAATTATCGTGCTTGAGATATGCTTAAATAATGTTTTTAACATATAGAACGGGTTGAACCTGAACATTTTAACACCCCTAAAATGGCACGTTGTGCTTTACATGTGCCTGAGTCTTCGATCCTTCAATTTTTTTTGACATTTTCTATCCTTGACTACTCCATTCACCCCATTCCAACCCTCAGCCGAGTCCCTACGATCCCGTCCATTTACCATGAAACGTAACGATAACACCCATTTTGAAGCAACCCAAGACAAACATAGAGATGCCCGTTAAATTAATAAGCAATCATGAACAGGGTAGTCTCTGATTCTCATTTCATTTGCATCAGCATAGCCCAACTCTTTAAACGGATCAAAGTCCTCAGTCGTCTAAAGCATTAAACTAATCCAAACGAATTCACGTAAGACATGACATAGAAGAGTGTCTTAAGTTTCCAAAGCATAACATTAGATATCCATTGAAGCATATAAAGGCAGATAAGTTGAAAGCCAGTAAAATCCGTAGCATACCAGGATGCCAGACACAAGGTTTGTCTAGGAATCCAGAGACCCTTATGCAGTCGCCAAACAAACTTGGCATAACGGGGTTGAAAATATAAAAGATGGTAAAATAGTACTACAAGATATCTTTGAGTTGACATTGTAACAACAGTTCACAGAACGAAAGCCAACTACTTAGGGCCAATATCCTTGAGACCGCATATCTGCTCTTCTCCCATTGCAGACATCACACTCACGACCAAGTCCTTCCCCTCAGCAAAACCGTCCTGGATCTGCATTCATTACAAGTTGACAAACAACCAATTATTACAAGTCAAGTACAAATTGGCCATCATCAAGAAGGTAAACATTGACAATACTGAAAGGGAAACAGAGGAGTGTTGGCACATGCTTTTGATTTTAAAGATGCAACTAACTCACTGTGAATCTCTTCCCATTTCAAGTCAACAGTTAAAAAAAAGGTAGTGATTACATGAAATAAGGAGACAAAAAAACAAATAAGGTAAATCATTGAATTTTCATTGGCAGTTTTTCAGCGCCATGCGAAGGTTTTCCTAAAAATCCGATCATTTTAACAGCACAACCAATGAAAATATTTTTCATATAGCAAAACAAAAACTACAGTACATATACAACCTGCAATCTTGTTCCATCCATGGCGCATGTATATCACTAACAAAATACAATTCCTTGAAATATGAGTCAAGAACATGTTGACGGAAATTACTTCTCTTTTTCCCGCTCATAACATACTCATGTTGGGTATAATAACAAGAAGCAGGCCAATTTATACTGTTGATTTGATTCGGTAATAAAGAATCTAAGAGAGGCAAATCCTGCAAAAAGGATGGACCCTCAAAGGGTACCTGGGTTAGAAGGTTGTCATCAGTTGGCAGCCTCAGATCATCCTTGGTGTTGCCATTTTCAGTCAGTAAACTCACCTGCCGTATATCAAGAACTGAGATAGTCAAGTACACATAAACATAACACTCCCAAACATATGTTAAGAGACTAGACATACAAATCCATCCTCAGAAATATCAATAAGCTGGTAGTCAGTACGATTGACATGTGGAACCTGTATAATTAAAGAAAAGAAAGCAGTGTAAAAGGTTAAGCCGGGAAAAAAAATGAGGAAGTAAAATGATTGAGATCGTTAAATACAAGCATACATCAGAGTTATGGGAAGATGGGACAATATCTTCCAGCTTCTTAGCAGTGAAGATATCAATGGCAACAAAGTGGCATTTAGCATGACCATGCTTGCCAGTTTTTGATGTTGAAACTTCAACCACCTGTAAAAAAGTAACACTTACTTTAAACAAGAAAGGCAGAAATTATTTGGAAAAAAATAAAAGAAGAAGAACCCTGACGATACAAAATGCAAAATGGCCACTAAGAAAGCAGCTGGACAAGAAAATGCTAGATCACCCAAACCACCACATGGTAAGCAGATACAACTTTTTGGTTTATCCGAAAGAGTGAATGAAGGAAGAACATTATTCTCATCTCGCTCTCAGTATGTGCCCACAGCTGCATTAGCTCCAGAATTCCAACTTAACATGTGCAAATACTCCGCACTCACATTGAAAACCACACCTTAACAACAACTCACTTTCTATTCACTCGTCCATCTCCCCACCTCCCATTGTCTTCTTACTGTCAGTTGCAAAGTATGATGTAACAACATGTCTTAATAACCATTTGTATCCATCAAAAACTGAGTTTTGAATATTTTTGACAACATATGTGAAATCAACTTCTTAATAAGCCTAATATTTAAATGAATGCGATCAAACATATTTCATTATTCCTGTAAAAGAGCTTTTGAATGAACTAGGGTTTTAAAATTAGAATTAGAGAAGACCAAATTTTAAAAAATAAAAAATCTCCACGTATCTGATGATTCTGACCCCACTCCTATCTAAATCAAAAGAAATGTTTACAACTAAAGCCGATCCATATGATCGTATCATTCCCCAAACCAAAGCCAAACGAGCCATTTACCCTTGAGAAAACAAAAAAAAAAAAAAAAAAAACCAGCAACAACACAAACATTTATTATTATAGTTAGATCCAAGCTTATAGGTCAATTTTTTTTTTTTTTTTCAAAAATAACCCTAATTCCGACATATCACAATCTAATCAACGTATCCAGAAATCAACAAACAAATTGTTCTGTATCAATTCCCAGAAAAGAAATACATGGAAAAAAATCTAAAATAAACTCGCACAAATACATATGCATACCCACTTACATATACATGTAGTTACAATAAGAAAGAATTAATATACTCTTTAACACTAAAATCAAACCTCGTTGAAATACAAAAAGCATCAAGACTGTATTCTTGGAACTTTTAATATGGAACATCAAGACTCTATATATACCTTGCAAGGGCGGCCTTTGATGACGATGTAGCCATTCTTGCGGATGGTTCCAGCTTGCTGTGGGTAGGTCTTGGAGGCTCCGGCATCTGCCTTTGACTCGAAATGGTGCTCCTCGTCCGACATTTTTGTATCTCACAAAACCTTGTATTCTGCGTATTCCAGTGCAATTATGTTTTGGGAATTATTGGCAGTATAAGACAACGTTAGGTTGAGCCGTGTGCATCAGAGATTGTACCTTGGAGTTTCTCTCTCTTCTATTTTCTTAATTCTTTGTAAATATATCAGATATTAGAATAGAAAACTCTTATTGAGTCAATCTGTCAATGTCGATAGAAAACTCTTGAATATGATAGATGTCTAACAGTCTAAGGGTGCGTTTGGTGACAAGAGTGAAATTTGGGTAGAAAGAAAACGAATTACGGGAAATTGAAATTGTTTATAATTTGTTTTATAGGGAATTGTAATTAATGATATTTGATTGGTATAATTTTTCACATAATCCGTTTGATTTTGTTTTTCAAGCAAATTATTACTTTTTGAGATAAAAATTTTTATAATTTGTATTAAAATTTGTTTGGATTGTAAAAAAGTAAAAATATAAAAATATAAAAAAATTGAAATTTTTTTTATATTCGTTTTACTTTATTTTTCACGCAAATTGTCAATTAAATGGATAAATTTTTTTACCATTGGATTTAGAATATGTTTCAATTAAAAAAAAATGGAAAACACTTTCCTAACAAAACTATGGGAAAATAAAAAGTAGAAAATGTGTTTTAAATGGTTGTACCTAGAAAATGGGTGAAAATGAATTTCATGAAAAAATTATGTAATCAAACACCAAAATTAAGTATGGAAAAAAAATTGTCATGCTAATCAAACGGTGCCTAATTGATCTCCTATCCACTGATGATGCAATGTGTGTTAGTGGTTGAAATAAAAGTTAAGAATAACGTTATTTGTAGTCAACGACTACAGTAATTGTCCTACGTGAAAACTTGTTATTTAAGACATCAAATTTCTATGAGGGTTCTTTTGATTGCAAGGGTGGAAAATGTGTGGAAAGAAAATGAATGACAGAGAATTGAATTGAATTTGTTTTAGAAGGAATTGTAATTAATGGTGTTTGATTAGTATAATTTTCCACATAATTCGTTTGACTTTATTTTTCTTGCAAATTGTTACCTTTTGGGATAAATTTTTTCACAATCTATATTAAAATTTGTTTGAATTGCAAAAAAAAAAAAATTAAAATTAAAATTTTTTTGTTCGTTTGACTTTATTTTTCGTGTAAATTGTCAATTAAATGGATAATTTTTTTTTACTATTGGATTTAGATTATGTTTTCATTGCAAAAAAAAAAAAAAAAGGATGGAAAGCATTTTTCTACTATACCCATAAAAAAATAAAAGATGAAAAATGTTTTAAATGTTTGTACCTAAGGTATGAGTGAAAATGAATTTTATGAAAAAGTTATGAAATCAAATATCAAATTTTTCACCCCAATCAAACGGGACCTAATTTTATTGTTTTAAATAACAAGCTAATATCAAACCAACACATATGATAATTATTGCAATTGCTGGTTATGAATAGTATTAATTTTATAAATAAATCGCTAATGTGATAACGCCACACATTACCATAACTGTCGGCGTTATATCTCCTACCTACTGTGAAAGATCAGCCATGCTTAAGGTGGTGGAAGTGTAAAAGAGTGACGGGCATGATTTGTAATTAAGCAGGTTAAGAGACTGAGAAAATCAAATTAGAGACCAAATAGATTGAGTCCATGTTTGGTAATGATTTAAATTCAGATTTTAATTTAAATCAAAGTTCAAAATTAATTTTAACTACATATTTAGTCCCTGTTTGGTAGTTATTTTGGACAGAAAATATATTTTTGAATAGTTGATTGATGGCGAATATGTGGTTAAAAATTAAGGAAAAGTTTTGAGTTTGCGTATAATATTATTTTATTGAAAAATGTGTGATTGAAAAAAAGAGAAAAAAAATGCATTTTGAAAAAAAAATGGCTACCAAATAGGGGCTTAAGGAATCCATGACTTTTCAATCATACATTTCATCAACTTTTATCAAAATTTACTAAAAATTTAATTATAATCTCCACCAAACAGGGACTGAATGTGTACGTTATAATATTTACTCATAAGATTGTTAAGTAAGGACTCATTTAGGTTTTCCATGCCTATGTGAGACATACTTTTTTTTGTACACATTTTAACTACGAATTTATTGACATGATTGATTGTTTTCAACATAGGGTGTTGACATGTGCGTGACTAAAATACTTAGTTTTTAGATATAAATTCCTCAAAAGTTAATATCTTATACATTTTAGAAAGATTATTAAGTTATCAAATACTTATCAGAACTTTGGTTTAGTTATCCGAAGCTGAGATGATGCAATAAAACATTGTGGGACGCTTTGCTGAAAACGCCCACCAAATAGTTTTCTGAATTCCTTTCATTCCCGGACGACCTTTACAAAGATTTTTATTACTCTGTTATGCCATGAATCCTTCAATGTAGACAAAAATGGTCACCACGATTTCTCCAATAACCTAGTACTAGATAAATATTTCCATGGAGTCTTCTTCCCAACAGCGCCAGATTTTCTTAATTTCCTCAACCCAGTTTTTGAGAGTGGTTTTTACTCATTTTCAGGTACTTGATTTGATCATTTTATTTTTCAGATTATTTTGTGACATATAGGCTTCTTATTTTTCACACTTTTTATGAACTCGTGATTCTATTTCAATGTTCTTGTAATGTTATGCATGTTTGGCTTTGCTTTCCATTTACACTTCAAGAAAGTACCTCTTAATCCCATGTATTTATCCATTCCATTTTCAGGATTTGCAAGTATGGAGGAGATTGATACCAAACCAATTGAATCGGTTCAAGTTGCAATCACGTTATTCGGTGAAAGAAAAGACGATAGCCCTACAAAAAATAATGTAAGTATTGCATATATTTGTATCAAAAATTTGAGATATCTTAATTTAGAAGAGTGAAAATCCAATTGCTCGTCAAGAATTGTAACTCAAACCATTATATATTGCTTGTTGATTTCGTATATAGGGTCCATTTGACAGTACTTTTAAGTAGTCAAAATTTATTTTCAAAATTACGAATCTGCTTTTGAACATGTGAATAGTTTTCTGGAAGTGCTTACTATTTTGTGTAAGTGTTGTGCCCTAAATCCAATCGATTTTAAACATAAACATTTTTAATATGATTGACACATTATTATTTATGACAAGTCTATTATTTAATTGAATTATTATTCTGATAAATTAAATCAATAGAGTTTGTAGATTCAAATATTGACAACTTGTTAATTATAACAAATTGTAATTGTGAAATACAAGTTACATTTAACTGAACCTTAAATTATCTATAAACGAAAGTAATAACAAGATTCAGATATCGTTATTGTGGATAGATCAACACGTGTAGCATTTCTTACTTATGAATGAACGCATGAATATTTTGTTAAGAGAACAAATAATTTGGTATCCGCTATAGAGATTCCATATTAATAACTATTTGAGCGTTAGTGGCTGATTTCTAATATTCGATAATGGAATTGATCTTTCGATTTGATGTCATCATAATATCTTATATGATAACAGTCATATTTTAATGGTTGTTGGATGCTCCTTGAATAATAGTCGCTAATATGGCATTGATCGAATATGTCAAAAATCATATGAAAGTTGTAAATAATTAATATAAGACTCATCACTCTTAATGGTAAAGAATTATGAGCTATATTTGACTCACTTAGATTGATTTCGAAAATCCTTGATTAAGGACTTAAGGTAAGTATGTAAGTCAAAAAGAATTTCAACAACATTGACTTAGGAGGGAGATGAAAGATATTGTTGATTAATCGAAATCAATACATCTCCATATCTCATAATTGATTATTATATCATATTGACAAAAAATGAATTATAATCTCACGATAAATGAAAAAGTTTGATTTTGTCCAATATTTTAAAATTCGAACCGAGCATTAACCCTAGAAAATTAAAAAGATCAAGGGTTAAAGGGCGAAACTGTATAGTTAAATAAAGATAAATAAATAGTTTTAAATAATAGTATAATATTTTTATTTAAAATATTTGGAGAGTTTTAAATTTTTTATTAGTAAAATCAGATAGAAAAATAATTAATTTATTCAGAATCACTACAAATTGGATTCTCACTACAAAATCAAAGGAAATGCTTTTTATTGTTCCTAGTCCCACATCAGATTCCAGTTTTTTTTTAATTTTTGGAGCAAATTTTAAATTCAATGGTAAAAAAATTTATCTCTTTATTAGACATTTTTCATAGAAAATAAAGTCAAACGAATTGTATTAGGTATGAATTTTTTTTTTTTTTTTAGCAATTGAAACAAATTCTAGAGCCAATTGTATTAAAATATATATATATATATATCCCTTTAAAAAACAATTTCCCTGAAAAAAAGCCAAACGAATACAAAAAGATCCAAACTTACTTTTATTTTCTGGGTAGAAATTTATACTAATCAAGCACAATTAATCATCAATTCCCGGTAAAACAAATTTTAGGCAATTCAATTTTCTATAATTCGTTTTCTTTCCCCCCCCCCCCCTCCCCTCCCCTCCCCTCCCCACCCCAAATTTCATCTTGTAATCAAACGAACCCTAATTTCTCGTTATTATTCTCTCGTGTGAATTATTGTTGGACACTGAACAATTGGACAGATGTACGAAATGATTGTGGTAGATCAAAATTCACAAAGAGATGTGATCAAGATTCTCAAAGGTGTTCGAAGAATTTGTTAAAAAATAAAATTCTAGTTACGATTTTCATTTAAACACAAAGACAATCCTTTAAAAGAATTAAAAATATTTTAAATTTTGTTGTGTATACATAAGTAAATTTACAAGAATTAAATAAGTTTGTACATTCCTTTTATATAGCTAGTTTGACATTCCTCGATTTGTCAAAATCATGGACATAATTATTCAAATCTTGGATCATTGTCCAAGATTTTGACATATTGTGAATGTCAAACTTAATGTACAAAATGAATATATATGTAACAATTTTGAATTTCCAAACAATCTGTCTGTTAAAAAAAAAAAATTAAGTCCTGTTTGATATGATAGAATTTTTCATGGACGTTGGATTTTCAATTCCAACTTTCACTTTTACTTTGTTTGATTGCACATTTTTTCTTGACAATTGAAATTCCATCTTTTGATCTTTTCTTACTTTTCATAGAATTGACTTTCGCACTACTTTGGTGGAAAAAACAATTTTTTTTATTTTTATTTTTTGACAATTGGAACAAATTTTAACCCCAATTAAAAAAAAAAATTATCTTTTTAATTGTCAATTTTCATGGAAAACAAAATCAAACGAATGATATTCGATTTTCCTTTTTTTTTTTGGCAATTGGAACAAATTATATTCTCAATTGTAACAAATTTTATCCATTTAATAGATAATTTTCATGAAAAATAAAGTCAAATGAATATCAACATATTCAAATTTTCAAATATTTCTAGGTGAAAAATTATATCAATCAAACACAATTAATAGACAATTTCCGGTAAAACAAGTTTAAGGCAATTCAATTCTCTATAATTCATTTTATTTTCACCCAAATTTCATCTTGCAATCAAATTGACCCTTAGAGAAAATTGATCTAAAATAACTTGCTCAAACTCTTCAAGTATAAGCAAAAGGAAAAAACAAAAGCTCTACCAAATGTGACCATAACGAACTTGAAAATTTGCTTTTAACCATACGAGTTAATCAATAGCATAAGGAAAAGCGGAAGCCCTACCAAACAACCCTACAACCAATTTGGAAGTTTACCTTAAAACATGAATTAATCAAATATTTCTTACAGCATATTTTCCTCATTGTTTTCTACAGCAGGAATTAGAGAAGGACAGAGAAGTGGAAAGCCTACTAAAAGACTTGGCTAGTGTAAAAGTTCAACTGGAGGCAAAGGATTTGGCCTATAAGCAGGCTCTTCTTAAGCTAGATCATTATCAGAAAACAGAAGATGAACTTTCGACCTTGCTCGAGAATTCCGATTATATGAAGATCATATACATCGACGAATGCAAAGAATCTAATGCTCGTATAAATCAATTGGAATCGACCATTAAGGAGATATCAGATAAATTACTCGAGTCTGAGAATGTAAGAAGGCAGGTTTCACATGTTAAAAATGAGTATATGACCAGCCAAGGACAAATTCTAAACGCGGAAACACAACTTGATGCGCTCATACGCACAAAGGTTGAGTCCACGATGCAAGTTGAGGCAATGGAAAATGCTTTACGAGAAGAGAAACTAAAAACCGAAGAGCTTCTAAGGAATATTTCACAACTCAACGAAACTATTTTCCATTTGCAGCTGAAAGCTCATGAAGTAGAAGTAGAAGTAGAAGAAGCTGAAGCAGTAGCACAAGTAGGATGCACAGAAAAGCTATCTGCAATTGTGGATGATTTCGAAAAACAACTTCTGGAAAAGTCGATACTCGCTGATTTGTTGCAATTAGAACTCGAGCAAGCAAATGAGCTATACGGTTGTTCTCAGAAAGTTGTTTCTGATGCCAATCGTGAATTAAACGAACTGAAAGAAGAAATGGAACGGCAACGAAGAAAGAATTTGGATCCTGATACTTACATCACTTCACTTGAGACAGAGCTTGAACAATCGAAGATGGAACTTAGGAATGCCAACGAGGAGGTAAGCCGGTTGAACAGAGACGTAGAAAGTACGATGGCCGAGTTAGAGAAGATCAGAACCGAGATGGCTACGAATAGAGAAAGAGATACAGAGGTGCAAGTCGAAATACCATTACTAAAATCTGAACTTCATAAAAGGAAATCTAAACTCGCTGCAGTCGAGACTGCTGAAGCAAGAGCTCAGAGTGAAAAATCAGCATTATATCATGCAGTTCAAGAGCTAGCATTAGAAGCTGAAGAAGCCAAAAAAGAGAATCTAGAGCTAAAAGAACAAATTAAATTGGCCAACGAGAACACGAAGAGTGAGGAACATGTAGATGGCGATTTAAAGGCAAAATTTGAAGTAACAGAAGGTGGAATGGAGGTTCATGTCACCATTTCAAGAAAAGAATACGAGGCCTTGATCAAGAAGGCCCAACATGTGGACAAAGTTGTTGAGCCAATACATGCAAATGAGCAAGCATTGAAGAACTTGAAGAAAGAGTTAGAAGCTGCAACATTAAAAATTGGAGAGCTTAGGGCTAGAGCAGAACAAGCCATAAGCAGAGCCGAGGCAGCTGAGAAGGCAAAAGCAGAACTTGAAGAGCAGAAAAGGAGGTGGAAGGAACACCAGGAAAGAAGAAAGGCTGCTTTAGCCCAGTTGCGTGAAGAATCATACTCCAAAGATTACATTACTAGTTACAAGCAAGATAATGTTACAGCAAATTACCAGCCTCTAGGTAAGGTTCTTAACATGAAATTCTAAGTTCAAATGTCACTTGGCCTAATCAAAACCTCTCTACTGGGGTCTGGACCTTGCATGTTTTTCAGGGGCAATCTATTGAACAAATTATGAGTATGCTTAGAAGAGAAAGGGGGAGTTGTGTAGAAAAAGTGTCTTTTTCAATTATTCCATTGAATTTAAGATATTTACATTTCGTATTGGCCAAATTTGCTCGCTTTTCAAGAAGCTTCCCTTTATAATAAAAATAAAAAATAATGTTTTTTGCTTTTTTAACAACAAAACTAGAATACAGATGACAGATACAAACCCAAAGTTGAACTAATAATCTGAAAGGAGATAGCTACTCACCCGAAGAAATATCAAACTAAAGAAATGAACAGTCGCTACTCTGTGCCACAAAAAATAGCAGTCAATGAAGGCAGTAAAATTTGAAAATTGCGGCTAAATCCCTACTTGAATTTCTGAGCAACAAAAAGTAAAGCAAACACAGCTACTCGAGCATTAAAGGACTTCCAAAATTGCTGCAAAAAGCTATTTTTTGTGGATGCAGGATTTCAAACTTGTTCTCAAACCTGCAAATAGCTCAATAGAAGAAGCCAAGCACTTTCCCACCGACATTCTTTCTCCTAGCCTCTTCATGGTCCATGATGCCAGCAGATGTGGTCAGCACAATGTATCCAAACTGAAAAGTAATATGACAATCAAACAATTGAAAAAGATATATATTGAAGGACGGAAAATAAGTAAATTAAATTCAACTTTTTAGACGCTTAGTAATTAGCATTCACTTGGGGTTGACTGAATACCATTCTACCCCTGGTGTGGCAGGATAAAGTTTTTCAAAGTCTAATTATCATTCTGGGTACAGTTAGAAAATATGGACGTAACGTGGGCACGACCGGACAAAATAATTTCATTTCGGGTTAAAATGACGTTAAAGCAAATTTATCTCTATAGGAATGGCGCACTCAATTGAGGATCCATTTCCATACCCATGTGAGATGTGCTTCATGGACTCAACTGGATTTTTATGTCAATACACATTGGTAACTTGATACAATTTTGAATGAGAGATAATAATTCCCCGAAAACAATATTCTATAAAAAAGGTTACAAGTGCAGAACAGATATATAATTATATGGCAAGGTTCTGATAGCTCAATATTTCCCAAGTGGTCATCTCCCGAACATTAATCTACAATCTTTTTCATAAATTACCTGTCTAGAGGGAAGCAACCTTGCAGTCCATCCCTCAATTTCCTTGACACCAACATCAAAGCGAGGGCTGATGACACCACACTTGTTCAACCTTCCATTGAGTTCAACCACAATTTTACCAGATCGGTGATCATCAACATACTCAAACTCTCCAATGTATCCTACAAACATCATTAGGAATTATGAAAATCTCGCATTTGTGTAAATGGAGAATGTAACACCACATAATGTTTTATATACCGTGCTTTTGCATCACCAGGAGAAACTTAATAATGACTTTGGAGGATGGTCGAATCATGACCTGACGCTTCCCTCGCTTCTCTGCATTGTACATGCTCTTAAGAGCATCATTCAAGACACTAACTCTCACCATTTTTGCTTAAAGATCAGGCTGCATCATAATTAAGAACAGTATTAGATATCGTCATTCTGATTATATTTAATTGAGAAAAAAATCCTCAATGCTAGTGAAATCAAATATTAACAGAATAAAAACAGAGGCAATAATAATAACTAGCATAAAAATTACATGCAGTTCGTCAGAAAGTAAGATAAAGCGAAATTGAACTAAGTTATTAAAATACAAAAGAAAAAATAATTAAAAGCGTGAATATTATTTATTATTTGATCCGGTAGGAATTATAGAAACCGAATTGTCATATGTTATGTAACATTTTAAACAGCTAGAAGTTGACACCATTTTCACTTCTCCTTTCCGAACAAGACTCTATCAACATCACATAAAATCAAAGAGAAGAAAAAAAAAAAACTGTATAAAATCTAAGCCACCACCCACCAGCAAGGTTCACTTCAATCGCCGTTACAATCATCTGATCCAAAACATACATATTAACAGATTTATATAAACAATGCATATATATAACAATTCCGATACATATGAAAATTGAAGATTACCGGAAAGCCTGCCGACGGAGAAATTGAAAAATAATGCGGCCACAGTGAACTAGGGTTTTCTCCTGGAGGCCTCGTGGACGAAATGCCTATAAGAATCGGATATCTTATAGTAGGCGAAAGCGCCAAGGCTATTTAACGAGTCTGCGCTTGCATAAGAGCAATTCAAGCAAGACCTTGTTTGGCTGTACTTAAATTAAAAATGTTATTCATTTTGTAAAAATTGAAGCATAATCAAAATGTCCTTTTTTAAGCATTATAATAATTTATTAATTGTGACTAAGATTAATCGGTGATATGGCACGTCGTTTGTCATCACGCGAGATTATCATCCTCCAAGTCATCAAAAAAATTAATAGATTTTGGAGAGTGAGGAATGAAGTGCGAATGGGACAAGTTCAGTGAGTATTTTATAATTTAGGTACAAGTTCAGTGAGTATTTTATAGTTCAATAAGGAGTCCGTAAATGAGGTATAAGTTTAGTGATTTTTGAAGCATTACACTCCATAATCAGACACAATTTCAGAAATTGTCAAATCATCTTGGCACTCACAAATTATTTCTTTATTTTAGCCGTGTTCAATTTTCACAAGATTGTTTGGAAGTAAGATAATGAATTATTTATGCTATGTTTGATAGTATATTATATTTTTTGAAAGTTGAAAATCGAATTTTAACTTTCACTTTTGACTTGTTTGATTGGTCAAATTTTTTATGAAAAATATTTTTCAATTTTTGAAATTTTCCTTGATTTCAAGGAATTCATTTTCCCACCATTTTTGTGGGAATTAAAATTCTACATATTTTTTTTAGCAATAGAAACAAATTCTAAAATGAAGTGTAAAAAAAATTATCCATTTAATTGACAAATTCTATATAAAACAAAATCAAACGAACACAAAAAAATTTACTAATTTTTTTTTTTTTTTTTTTTACAATCTAAACAAATTTTGTCCACAATGATAAGAAAATTTATTCATTTAATTGACAATTTTCATAAAAAAAAAAAAAAAAAAAAAAAAAATCAAATGGATACCAAAAGTATTAATTTTTCAGGTGAAAAATTATACCAATCAAATACGTTTAATTATTAGGCAATTCAATTCCTTATAATTCATTTTCTTTTCATCCAAATTTCATCTTTCTATCAAACGGACCCTTAGTGTTTTAAATTTTTAATAGATAAATTCTGAGCGCTGGATTGATGTTAATTGAAGGGATAAGATTATTTGTCAAAAATATTTGTTAAATTGATTGGTAGGAGGAACGATCCCGTTTCCTATTTTCAATTTCATCGCGTCAATTTCATATAATTTTTGATATCTTGTTTAGTTAATTGCAACAACGGTTCCTAATTTTTTACTATTTTGCAAAATTTATCCTAACGTTCATTTTGTGCCAACCATCGTCCCAAATTTTTAAAAAAAAATGCATTTGTGATCCAAATGGATGAATTTAATGACCAATAATAGTAGAATTTGACCAAATTAAAAATGGTAATATGGTAACTTTTCAGTAGGGCTGAACAAAAAAATCGCGAAACCGCAAATCGAACCGTAACAGTTGGTTTCGGTCCACGTGGACCTGCAGTTTATTTTTCCCCAAATCGAACCAAACAGTTTCAAAATGGTTTGGTTTAGGTTTTGATTTTCAAAATTCGCACAAAACCAAATCAAACCGCACTTTTTTAATTAAAAAAATATTTTTATGAAATTATAAATTCTCATACATAATTTTATTAAAGTATATTATGCAAAATCACATTAATGTCAAGTTCAATATTATCTAAAAAATGTCTATCTGAAAGTTACCGCATTTTCACATTAATTGACCGTACTCTAGTTCTCAACTTTAGAATCATAGAGTCCGTCCATTTCCTCAATCAATAGCCTTAGATTGCTGCAGTAACTTACACTTTATGTTGACTTTGAGATATCCAATGTGAAAATATGGAAGAAGGTAGGTGCTCATAAAGGAACTTCCAGTATAAGATGATGAATTTAATGACACTTAAATTTAATTAAAAAGATTTAACTCACCAAACTACTCCCCATTAATAAGTAGCTAAATTTTACTTTTATTGAAAAGATTTTTGTGGATATATATAGCGTAATACTTACATTTTCTATGATATAGTATAACAAAATAAATATTAAATTACCGACAATATTTCCAACAGAAGACTTTCGTTAGTAAATTTTCGTTGCTAATTCGTTGGTAAATTTTTAAAAATAAATAAATAAATTAAATATTTGAACGACGGATTTTCCAACGAATGATGCCGTTGTAAACTATAATAAAATAGTAAAATAATTACCAACAGTATAATTTTTGAAAAATTAAAACTTAAATACTATTGAATATTTTCTTCAAAAACAATCCATTGAAAATTTCATTTTCTGACTAATATTGCACTTCGCTCTTAAAATTTAATTTGACACTCAAAAATTTCATTTTCTCAAGCAATCTCAAGTAATTTTCTTAAATAATCTAAAATTTTTTCCATATAATCTTATGTGGGCTTGTAGAACATTTTAACTATGTCTTCTATTTACCATTTATCCTGACCTGTACTTTTAATACTAAATCCAAACCTACTTAAAAATCCTAGCAGCTTCACTAAAAAATTCCAATTCTCAGAACCTCCTCATTCTTTCAAACTTTGTTTACTCACTCTATTTTTTTGCCTTCTCGTTTATATATCGAATTTTAGATAAATTTGAATGTTATTTAACATTTAATATTATTAGTTTTCGTTTAAATTTATATGTTAACTTATTTTAAACATATAACTATAATATCAATGGGTAAATCGCGAATTAAAACTGAACCAAACTGCAAATAATGGTTTGGTTTGGTTTGGTTTCAAAAATGAAATGGTTTGGTTTGGTTTGAAATTTTTCTAAATCACATGAAATAATTTGAGTTGAAAATATGACACAAATCGTCCAAATCGAACCGTGTTCACTCATACTTTTTAGTTTTCATATAAAACAAATAAAAAAACAGAACAGAAATTATCCATCCCCATTCAAATCCCTCCCCTACGAAAACCAAAATAGTGCTACCCACCATGCCTACAGCCTGCCCATTGTCGTCGTCGCCACCACCTCTTCTACCATGTTCTCTACTACTAAATGGAACTCAAACGAAAAATCAAAATCGAATCCAAATATTTGGGTCATCTTCTCTACTGCCAGATATAAAACTCATCTTCCACTTTAGATTCGTCGAAATATAAATCAGTAGTCGCCGTAGATTCGTCGGAATATTGTCCTTCTCCTTCTCCTAACGGCTCGATGATGGCCTCTGATAATCTCTTGCTACTCGCTTGATATCCCCTTCCATAGAAGATTCTTAACCTCCAACACCTTCTCATCGCTCGACTCCAAAAACAAGCTAAAGGTGTCGGTTATCATTACATAAGGCTTTGAGCCATCCACGAAAAATACTGGTCAATTTTGATAGCAGAACATACAAATCGACTTGAATTTTCAATGCCTTGCATTGGTCCCAGCGAAATTTTTTGCATTGAGATTTTTTCAGAATTTTCGATGCCTTAGCATTGTCTTAGATTCTTCCATTGAGGTTTTTTTTTTTTTTTGCAGTGAAAATTGGTGGATTTTCATAATTTTGCTTCTCTGATTTCATCAATTCCTGATAATAATAATAATTCAATTGTTGGGTTTAATCAATGGGTTTTCATTTTTCGGCCATTTGATGGGTTTTTCATTTTTCATTATGTTGGCGGTTGCGATTTTGAAATTGATCGATATTATGTGTTGTTTGTGTGAGATTTGTGTAGTGATGGTGGTGGTGAGGCGGCATGTTGGCGGATGGCAGTTGTCGGCCATGGCTGATTTTCAATGTTGTTGGCTTAGCAAGTGAATGTGGGTGGAGGAGGGATATGGTTAGCAGCAGTATTTTGGTTTTGTGTAGGGGTAGGCGTAAGGGTGGGGTTTGGATGGGGATGGGTAATTTCTATTCTTCATTAATTTGTTCTTCATTTTATTTTATTTTAATTGTTTTATGTGAAAAAATGCAAAGTTGCAATCTTACACTTTTTAATTTGGTCAAATTCTATTATTCTTGATCAACTAACGGCTAAATGAATGGTTGAATCCCATTTGTATATTTTAAAGGTTTGAGACTATGGTTGGCACAAAATTAAGGTTACGATAAAATCTACAATTAAAAAAAAAAAAAAAAAAATCGAGATTGCTACTACAATTTTCCCTAATTTTAATTTGAACTTGTCAGTTAAACTTGTTAATTTCAGCCTTAAAGGCCATTATATGATTTTATTTATTTTTGGCTCTATCTAGTAGGACAATTGATTCCACTATCCCAAATTTAAAATTTGCTAGTGTCCATTTCAAGTGAGATTCTCAACTTTAACGTTACACCCGAAAATTTTTTAGAATAAAATTTATTTGCTCTATATATTATATTTTTGAAAGTTGAGGGACTATAGTGAAATAATTTATTTTTAATTTTATTCTGATCAAATAATTAGATATTGATAGAGGGAAAATAAGTGCATTAATATTGAACTCCTTTGTAACTCATAATTAATTAGAAGTCTTCAACATGGAGATTTTTTATTTTGAATTAGACTATATAAAGTTAAGTCTGATTAGAAGAATATTATGTTAATAGAGTTGGTGGAGGCTTGTGATATCAATTAAGTAAAATTATTTTCCTCTTTTACTTCTTATCACACTTAATTTTTATTTGATATGGAACCAATAGTATAATACAATTCAAATGTCACTTTTTAAAATCAAGTCCTAGTCGGCCAAGTGTCATATTTTCAATAGGATATACCAGAAAATCAATAGTAGAGTATACTACTAATTATACCATTTGAACCCATTTTTATCCAATTTGTGGTGGTACATGACTTTTATATTACTATTGCACTAAAACTCAATTTGCAGATATTTATTTTCATTGTAAATACCCCATGAAGTCAAGATAAATTCTTACCACAAAATATTTATACATAGACAAGGTTAGAGAGAGTCAAAGCATAAATAGAAAGAAACATAGGAGAAAAGTTTTCACCTGCATTATTTTGCAACCTTTCAATAAACGAGGTAAAATAATTATATGCAAGTAGTTTGTTTCCTTATATTTTTATGTATTCAATTAAATATGCATGAATTGTTAGTTGACCTTCAATTTCTTTAAAAATAGATATGAAATCCTACAAGAATTAAAATGGCATAAAGTGGGTGTGTCGCTTGGCCACCAATATACTTCATAAGAAAATAGTAATATGAAGTGTCTATTTTGTTGTTATGATCGTGTATGAAAACTACACGTATCATACTGAGTATTTTTAATACTCACTCTTACAAATTTTACAGGTTAGTTCAGATCGATTAGATCTATGACGGATCTATGACGGTATGGTGATGCGGACTGCAAAGAGAATTCGAAGAAATAAAAACATTAATTTTTTTATCTCCCAATTTATTTGTTAGTTTTATTTGTTCAAATACACATTTATTAATTATTTAACTGAGTATGTTTACATTTTTTAGAAATTTGGATTTCACGTTTTAATTGATAATTATGGTTGAAAATAAACGAATTACTTTTATTTGTGTTGGTTCCGCATTTAACGTGAAGACAATTGAATTTTTGGTAACACTTTAGTGTCTATAAAAATTTGGGGTGTTACACTCTAAAAAAGAAAAACCGCTACAATACTTGTGAGTTCTAGCATATATGATGATTTCTCTACCCACTTATAAAATTTACCTCCTCTCTTGTTCATCCACAAGGTTCATTGCGTCTTCTGCTTGTATGATAGATATTTTTATGATCAATTTAATATGTATTTTCTAGTATGTTTCATGTTCTGGTTTGAATTTCATCAGGCTCAAGGTTGCTTGCTCTCTAATAATATATCAGATTGCATCAATATCGACCCGTATTCTTTTATTCCAAGGCAAAAATTCAATAATTCCTTGACAAAAATCAAGGAACTATTCACACGTTGTCACGTTGAAAGGAAACATTGTATTTTAATGGTTGATATTTTATCATAATTCAATTGTTCCCTCCAAAAAAAAAAAAAAGTGCCAATCATACAACAACGGTGCTAGTAAGTGAAAGTCGACAGAGCAGTGACACTGACATTTTTTAACTCATAGTTAGTTTTATTTGTGTACAATTACCATATGAATATTATTAATTTTATTTAGAAAGCCCATTCAAATCAAATTCTTCCCTAAACCATTACCTACAAACCATTAGTTGTGGATAACAAATTCTTGTGATTTACTTTAGAATTGGACCTAACTAATTTTACGACTGTAGATTTTACGTATAGATTCAAATAGTTTCACAAGTGAGGCAAGAATTAAACTAAATTTAAAACTGGTCCGGACACTCACTGTCATTAAAAAAATAAAATTAAAAATGATTGAGACTAGCTAGTTTGGTTTGATTAAGACGATTTTCAAGAAAATCATCGCCGTTGATATAAATTTTTCTATCTAGATATTTATTGCTTGGAACATTATTATGGATTTGCTCTCCTTGTGACTTTTCACAGATATATTTCAGTGCAAAGAAATCAGATAGTCTACACAACAAATCTACATAAATTTTCCGTTCCTACAAGACATGCTTAATTCGAACTTTGGAGTCAAGAGAAGAAGAATATTTGAATACTACCAAACTATGCCCACTCTATAGTTTTTGTTAAAGTCCCGACAAAATTAAGTTGTGATCAATTTAACCTATGTTTTGAAATTGGCACATAGAAAATGAGTTGGTAGGGTCCTAGCTGGAATGTAACGATAAACACGACACATCTAGTGGACTGTGCTTAAGCACAATTAAAGCACGTGTCGTGGATGATGCATGATGATATGTGCAGCGACTTTTGTTGGTTGTCTCAATCGCTTCAATCACACTCCAAATTTAATATAACTTCAAGTTTTCGAAATTTCCAATTTTCAATATAATCCCTCTTTTGGATAACGATCTTATCAGTCACTGCGTGATTAATTGTTGTTGTATTTATGGCCTAATTTGGATCTTCACATTCATTGTTCGATTTCTTGGTAACCCATGCTTCATTGTGAAAAAGGTAAAAATATATACACACACACGTACATATATTTAAACAACACTTATGAGAAGAATAACATATTGTATCATGATATTTTTGTAGACAAAAAGCGAGAGAACATTCATAGATAAAGTCATGAGAATCATGGATGTACAAAATTTATAATTATCTTCTGTCAAACTTCTGACTCAGTAACACCCATGCACGTTGCTTGTATAATAGGTTTGGACGAGGCATGAGGGGCTTTTTAATTTTAGACTTCATTTAGGTTAAGATCACCGAGATCTCATGATAACGAATTTGTTACTAACTTCCACGTTCAAAGACAACACATGAAGTGCATTATGATGCATAAAGCAACAATTTCAAGTTGATAAACAACTAAGACCCCATTTGGTTCTCATTTTTCTTCCATAAAAATGAAAAATATGAACGTTATTCATTACATCCAACCACAATTTTTGACTTTACATCTCTTGTGTAGTGCTTATAATGATTTTTTATTTTTATTTTACAACTAATGTGTATCAAACAGGGATTAAATAACACTTAATTGGATCGTATACGATCTTTCAACATGGAATCTTTGAAATGAGTGTTGAGACTCTTTTTTACTATAAATATTTGATCTCTAGAGTATCTAAACTCATATCTCATTGTTTTAAAAACGTACTTTGCTTGAAGTACTCTGCTTCACGGACGTAGGAAATTAGGAATATGTTCAAAATCGTTTCTAACATGATAAAAGTATTTGGGCAAATTTGAGTACTCCGAAAATCAAGAGGGATATGTTCGAAATAAACCAATGAAAAACTAGGAAGTTCAGAAAGCGTGGACAGTGTCAAATTCGTCAAAACCGGAGGGTGAATCTGCAAAAAAAAAAAACATTTACTAGATACTCGCGCTTGCCGGTATGAAAAATACTACTTTACCACTTGGTTGACACTCTGTGTGGTCCCGCGTGATTTAAATACTGCCGGTATTGCTCCCCCAGTCTTTCATCGGCTGCTTCCCTCAAATATCACTCGAATTCACTGAGAAATCGCATGTTTGCAAAGGATTTGACCAAAAAATGACTCGTTTAACCAATGGAGAAGCTGAAAATCATATTCAAAATGGAGACTCAGAGCCCAATTCTAATGCAGAGGATGCTACCAAATCCGTAAGCAACCCACTCTAAGTGTTTTATTTTTTATTTTTAAACACGTTTGTTTAATGTTATCATTTTCCTTTTTTTTTTTTTAAATTTCTGGGATTGACGACGCTTGTGATTTCGTGCCACTTGGTTGTGATAAATGGTTGTTTTCCACTATGTTGTGGGATTCGCTCCTGCAGGCAAAAGCGAAGCGAACGAGTGATATAACTTTAGAGGATATGTACAATACGCAATATGATTTAGACGAGGAGGAGGATGAAGACAGTGATTGGGAACCATTTGAGAACCATCACGACGTTGAAATTGCCAAGTGGTTTTGTGTCAATTGCACAATAGCTAATCTTGATAATTTTGACTATTGCAATGTAAGCATATGTACACAGGGAATCCCGTTTTTGTTTTTTGTTTTTAATTTTTATTGACCTGTAATTTTTGCAAGTTGTAGTTAAGCAACTTGATTTGCAATACTTTGGATGTAGGTATGTGGCGAACATAAAAATTCTGGAATACTAAAGCATGGGTTTTTCGCCTCCCCCATTTCTCAAGTGGAAGGTCTCCCTCAAAATGAAACAGAGGTAGCTGAAAGACATAAAGGTTATTACTTTCTCTCAAATGGCAGTTTGACCCGTTTGCTTTAATATTTTTACTTTAGTGTGGCTTGTCATTTTGGTGGTTAAGAGTGGATTCTCCTCTCCTTGATGATGGAGGCAACATTATAGTCATTTGCTCTTGAGGTCAGCCTGGTCGATTAACCCTTGACCAAGGTTTTTGGGTGGGAGGAGTTTTCTTGGGCAAGGTCAAGGGATTTCCCATCCGGGTCCTGCATAGATTGATTCATTGTTTCTTACTATTGGGAGATCTTCCCTAATGTTGTGCAGCAGTGTCTACCTAGACCTCTCTCTTGTTAATTGTTATGCACTGATTATGCTTAATAGTGGGGGTAAGCAGGAATCCTTTTAACCTTTTGATTAGAAACATGTTATTACAATGAGGGATTTGTGGTTCAAGTGGTGGAATGGTGGATCGAGCATGTGACTTAGTCTGCAGGCTTTAAGCTGGTGAAGGGAAAGAAAGAAAGTTATTTAAAAGAAGATTTCTATAGGTGGAACACAGAAGAGTATGTGAGGTTGGATGTTAAGCCCGCTAGTTTGCTTGATGATTTGAGGCAGGGGCCAGGGGGCATATGTGCCTAAGGTGGTGGAATGGTGGGACATGACATGTTCTGTGGGCTTTAAGTTAGCAAAGGGAAAAAAATGCAGTGGTGAACATGAACAGGAGAAATTGTATTGATAAGTTGGAATTCGATGCAGTTGACAAGATTAAACACGAGGTGCTGAGATGCTATCTGAAATTATATACAGAAAGCTTGATCCTGAGGTCTCTATGTTTGGAATTTGTTTCAATACCTTAAAAGGTGACTACTGGAGAGCAACTTTCTGGTGTTCCCTAATCTTTTCTCTTAGGTATTGAAATTAAGAAAAACTAAACATTCTAGGTAAGTGCCCTTGTGCATATGATGTAGACACATATTGGATTAGGTTGAGTATGTATCTCTATCCGGCATGAGATGAAAACGTAGCTTCAATCCTGTACCCGGGTCATAATCCTTGCATGATTTTTAGTTTCACACTTCACCTGCCATGGTGAGGAATCCTAAGTTTGCATCAAAGCGAATCCTAAGTTTGCATCAAAGCAAGGTTCAGTCCTCGTACAAAATAATCTGAATCGAGTTATTGTAATCTTTGACTCTGCAAGAAAACGAAAATAAAATTTGAATGCAAAAGTGGACATTTTCATTCATAATTAAAATATTTTTGTATATCGGATTGTCAACAAAAATAAAAGTTGCTTTGACTTGCAAGTTAATGATTCTAAACCTATACAAGTCCTGGAATATACCTCATGCCTGTTATATGTTACCCTCAGCCTTCTTGCTTCATTTTTAATATTTTCACCTGCTAATATATATAAAGAAAATGATTTGTCATCCTCCAAAAGAAGTTTTGCTTATATTCTTAGCATTAAAGTTCCCTTTTTCTTCCCTCTTTCTTTGTTGTTTCTTTCTCTTGAATGGCATATATGACTTTGCGATATGATTTTCCTGCTTTGTGGGTTCTATAGTTAACAAGAGGTTCCATTGCCTTGCCATATTTGTATTTGGTACACTATGATAATTCTCAATTTTCGTATTAATTTTTTATTGATGTAGATTCATGCTTGCGAACTATTGCACCGGACAAATCTACTGCCATAGGATTTGACGAAAGGATGTTGCTTCATGAAGAAGTATGGTACTTATAACCAACATTTTGTTCTACAAGTTTCGTTTGAGATTCTCCAACTTCTTTATCTCCTAGCGTTATAACTGTCCCTTCCTTCACTTAACTTTTTTATTTGTCTGATATATATGTCCACGATATTCACTGGATTCTGGACATCTAGGTGGATCTTGGCTTAGCATTATCCTTTATCATATGTTTGATACGGCAGACTGAGGAAATTAGACATGATGACTAACAAATTTGTCACATGCTCCTCTCTGTTAATTTTGTTCAATCCAACATACCAAACATATCTTTAATGTACAATATAATTTTACTTGGCTATCTGATGGAGTGTGAGTTGAGTAATGTAATTGTTAACAGTCCACACATTCATAAAAGCTAGCTTGGAAGTAGTACCTTGCTGGTACTTATTTTTCTATTTAGAGATGACTGCTTTTTTTTTTTGGTCAAGGTTGAAATGAAGTCGCATCCTCATCCAGAAAGGCCAGATCGTCTTCGAGCCATTGCTGCTAGCCTTGCAACTGCAGGTTCATTTGTTAACTTTTTCCGGCAAATGAAAAACTAACGAACCCAGTCTAATAGAGAAGCTCGTGCACATGCCTGTTGTCACTGTTGAAATTTATTTACCCTTTATTAATTATTTTGACAAGAATTTAGCACTTGTTTGATTTTTTTCAATAACACCTCCAGGTGTATTTCCCGGAAGGTGCTATCCAATCTTGGCAAGAGAAATTAAACCAGAAGAACTCCAGATGGTAAGATAAAGAGGTGGAAGTTATAGTCTGTGAGGATAATGATTGGCTGTATCATATTCAGGATTGGATTTCAGAAGCACTATGCATGCAAGCGGAATTCTGTACTATCTTTCCAGATTTGTACAAAAAGAATTTTCTAATGCTAATTTTTTGTTAATATCTGATGAAAAAGTGTGTGTCAGTTTGTATGTCATTTGCAAGATTCCAATGGAAATGGAAAAATTTCTGTCTACTTGTGGAACAAGTTGTATGGTCTCTCAGATAACAAATGCATCATTTTGGAGATATTAGGTACATTCCTCGGAGAATATCGAAGCTGTTGAACTTACTAGCCACATCCTCTCCAGGTATGTTAAATTGTTTACTATTTATCATCGTTCGTTACCCTCTTGTTGATCCTTTTCCAACAGCTTTTATTGCTACTATGTTTCTTTATTTGTACGTGGTCTAGCTGTTAATGGGACCATGCTTATATGTTTGCATGGATCAATTCTGTTGGTGGATGTACATGTTGAACCTCATTCCAGTAAATTATTTTTGTTCAGAAAAGATGATAAGAAATTATTTTCTTATTCACAGCTACTTAACACCTGATACATACGCGAACCAACATTCAGCACGTGCTGCCAGGCTTGCAGCTGGCTTATGTGCTGATCTCGCTTCAGCTATTTATTCTGGAAGTGCCAAAAATGGTTTTGCTTTGGTAAGGAAAACTTCAAAATTCTCCAAGGATCTTCTATCGATGTATCTTCATCTGATAGAAGAATCTTTTACAATATGCAGAAAAGAAAATATTTACGAATGTATTAACTTTCTCCATCTCTACTCTCCCATCAATGAGTCAGGTTCGCCCTCCTGGTCATCATGCTGGTGTAAAACATTCGATGGGTTTCTGCCTTCACAATAATGCAGCAATTGCTGCATGTGCAGCTCAGGTTGCAGGAGCTAAGAAGGTCTTGATCATTGATTGGGTAATGACTACTGCTGTATCAATTTTTCTCGACACAAATGTAAATATTTTGTGTATAGAGTGCTGTACACATTATATTCTCAATCACCAAATATTTGTCTCGCATGTTGCTTGCAGGATGTACACCATGGGAATGGCACCCAGGAAATATTTGAGAAAAACAAATCGGTGAGCTTGTGATGATAAGCCTAGTTTTTCAATTTTATTGATGTCTTTCGACGTCAATTAATGCCATTTATATAATATACATTAGGCCAGATCCAAGATTTTAAATTCATATGACAAGTTTTTAGTTTTCAATTTATTTATTTTTTTGACTTTGATATACACTTTAGTCATTTGATCTCACTTTAAAAATGCCTCATTTGGACTGACAGAAGTCGAGAGAAAGAGGGTAAATTTCTGTCTTAATTAATTAGGTTACAATTACTAGGTTTATATACACAAGGACTAATTTAAATATGGTAACAAAACTCCCTAATAGAAATAAAATAATATAACCCCTAAGAATTCTATAATTCCACACAATCTTTACAAATAGAGGCATGATTCGACACTCCCCCTCAAGCGGGTGAATGGATATCTTCCATTCCAAGCTTGCTAATAATATCTAGAAACACAGTACTTGGCAGTGCCTTTGTAAGTGCGTCTGCCAATTGATCCTTGGTTGAAACGAACGGGGTGCATATCAGACCACTGTCTAGTTTCTCCTTGATAAAATGTCTGTCAACTTCAATATGTTTTGTTCGATCATGTTGAACAGGATTATGAGCAATACTGATAGCTGATTTATTGTCACAGTACAGCCTCATAGGTCCTTCCCTTTTAATCCTTAGGTCATCAAGGATTATCTTCAACCAAAGTAGCTCACATATTCCTAATGCCATTGATCTGAACTCTGATTCTGCGCTAGATCTTGCTACCACATTCTGCTTTTTACTTCTCCATGTCACAAGATTCCCTCCTAGAAGAGTACAGTAACCCGAAGTGGATCCCTGTCAACCAAAGATCATGCATAATCTGCATCAGTATAAGCCTCTAGCGTCATCCCTATGCCCGTTCCTCGCTTAAATAGGATTCCTTTCCCCGAGGTCCCTTTCAAGTATTGTAATATTCTATTAACTGCTTTGAGGTGAGACTCTTTAGGGTTGTGCATAAATTGACTGACCATGCTAACGGCAAATGCTATATCTGGTCTTGTGTGTGCCAAATATATTAACCTCCCCACCAGTCTCTGATAGGATCCTCTATCTACCACATGATCTTCTGGAACATCACACAATCCATGATTGAATTCGATAGGCGTCTCAACTGGTTTACAACCCATTTTCCCGGTTTCTTTCAACAAGTCAAGTACGTACTTTTGTTGTGAGATGAAAATTCCTTGCTTTGAATGTGCTACCTCAATGCCTAGGAAGTACTTCAATTTTCCAAGTTCTTTGATATCAAACTCCTTCAAGAGACATTGTTTCAAATTCTCCATCTCTTCTCCATCATTACCGGTCACGATGATATCATCCACATAAACTAGCAATGCTGTGACTTTCCCAGAATTCGAGTGTTTCACGAACAAAGTATGATCTCCTTGACTTTGCTTATATCCCCAGCGAGATCATCACTTTAGCAAACCTCCCAAACCAGGCACGTGGTGACTGCTTGAGCCCATACAAAGCTTTCTTCAATTTGCACACCATTCCCTCTTTAGATTCAAATCCAGGGGGAACTTCCGTGTAAATCTCCTCTTCTAAATCACCATGGAGAAACGCATTCTTAACATCAAACTGTTGTAGATTCCACCCAAAATTAGCTGCTAATGACAAAAGTATCCGCACTGTGTTCATTTTTGCAACAGGGGCGAATGTTTCCAGATAATCGATGCCATAGGTTTGAGTCTATCCTTTGGCAACTAACCTCGCTTTGTATCTTTCTACGGACCCATCTGCCTTATATTTTATGGTGAAAACCCACCTGCATCCGACTAGTTTCTTCCCCCTTGGCAATTCAATTAGTTCCCATGTCTTATTCCTCTCAAGGGCTTCCATCTCGGTTTTCATAGCATCTTCCCATCTCTTGTCTCCTAATGCCTCAGTTAGATTTCTCGGTGTGGGAATTGTATGGAGATTGGTCAGGAAGGCTCTATGGTTTTGGGATTGGTTTTGATAGGACATGAAACGATATAGTGGATGTTTAGTGTAAGTTCTTGTCCCTTTCCTAAGTGCAATTGGTAGGTCGTCAGTACCTTGTTCTTTTTGTTCATTTGTTGGTTCATTTGACTCAATCATTGGTGTGGTACTATCAATTTCGAGGGTTTGGCCACTAGCACGAATTGGAGATTGTACCTGTACTGGTCGAGAGGCTGGTAGTTTCTTCCTGGAATAAACCTGCAATGGCTGAGTGGTATTGTGATTTCCCATATCTTCCATCATTTCAACGGACTCGACAGAAGTGGACTTACTAGGAACAGACTCAGAGGTTATGGGGACAAAGCTCGGATCAAGAAGAAACATATCCTTGGCTTTATCTTCATTCGAGGTCTCCCCCTGAAGATAAGCATGCGGAAAAAAGGATTCATCTTCGACAAAGGTAACATCAGCTGAGACATAAAATTTTTTAGTAGGTGGATGAAAACACTTATAACCTTTTTGTGTGGAGGAATAGCCAATGAAAATGCATCGAAGCGCACGTGGATCTAATTTGCTCCGATTTTGAGAATGAACATGGACAAAAGCAACACACAAAAATTCGAGGGATAAGATTGTTTGAAGCAGAGAGGTTTGGGAAAAAATTTGTGAGAATATCAAGTGGGCATTTGAACCCAAGTACACGTGTCGGAAGCCTGTTAATGAGATGAGCTGCGGTTAGCACTGCCTCACCCCAGTATTGTTTGGGAATTGTTTTGTGAAATAGCAACGCTCTCGTAATCTCTAGGAGATGACCATTTTTTCGTTCAGCTACCCTATTTTGTTGTGGGGTAGTAACACAAGAGGACTCATGGACAATTCCTGTTTTCTGAAAGAAAGGAGTAAGGATTTGATTGAAATAATCCTTGGCATTGTCGGATCGGAATCTCTTAATTTTTACATCGAATTGAGTATTGATCATGTTGTAAAAATTCGGAAAAACAGTGCTCACATCGGATTTATTCTTCAAAAGGTAAAGCCATGTTACTCGAGTACAATCATCGATAAATAAAACAAACCACCGAGCACCCGAAATATTTGGAATGGTAGAGGACCCCCAAATATCACTATGAATAAGTGAAAAAGGAACGAAGGTTTTTGTATTGCTTAATGAAAAGGAAGCGCGTTTGTGCTTGGCAAGTTCGCAATCATTACAATGTAGGGCGTCAAAATCAAGGCCCTTAAATAAAGAAGGAAACATCAACTTCAGAACTCTAAAAGATGGATGATCTAAACGACGATGGAAAAGCCAAACTTTATTTTGATTTGACATGATATACTCAGACAAAAATGATGTAGATATGGGATTGTCAATTCCTATCCCACTGCCTTGTTTTTTCAGAAAGTAAAGGCCATCTCTCTGACTAGCACGTCCAATCATCTTCTTCGTGTCCAGTGTCTGAAAAACACAGTGTGACGGGAAAAAGGTTACACTGCAATTTAAATCTTTGGTTAATTTTTGGATGGAAACAAGGCTTGCAAATAGTTTTGGAACATGAAGGACATTTTTTAGTGTAAGGTATTCATTTATGTAAATATCTCCTTGATCAGCTACGGTGGTGATGGACCCGTCGGCTATTGTGATTTTTCTATGGCTACTGCTAGGAGTATAGGAGATAAAATGATTGAAGGAACATGTCATATGGTCAGTGGCTCCAGAATCAATTACCCACATGTCAAGAGAATTTCTTTCTGAGACTTTAGTACAAGAGGAAGAAGAAATATCTGAAAATACCAAGGAGCAAGTACCTGTCGAGGATGGCTTATCAAGGGATCCCAAAAGGGTCTTTATCTTCTCAATTTCTTCGTTGTTAAAGTCAGGAGTAGCCTTCTTGGAGTTTTCTTCACCCATTGGTGAACCCTTCACCATATATGCCTGACTTCGATCTTGGAAACTGCGATTGGTTCTTTCATTTGGTCTGCCATGAAGTTTCCAACACTTATCCCTACTATGACGGTGTTTCTTGCAGTATGTACAGAATTTAATTGGCATGGTCGCCTCTGTCGATTCCATGGCTTTAGTAATCAATCCAGAATCTGAAGTTCTGGTAACCAGTGCCGACCCATCTCCCCCTTGAGGTTCAAGCATCACACTTCGACGTCCCTCTTCAGTCCGTATTATAGAAATTGTCTCATTCAGAGATGGCAAGTCAGTTTTTCCTAAAACTTGAACTCTAACGGCATCAAACTCAACGTTTAACCCTGCAAGAAAGTCATAGATACGATTCTTTTCCACAAAACGTTTCAGAATTGCAGCATCATCGCTGCAACTCATTTGAATGCATTGACAGTGGTCCATCTCTTGCCACAAGCCTTGTAGGAGACTTGAATACTCAGTAACAGTTCTAGTTCCCTGTTTGGTTGCTGAAATTTTGTTCTTAATCTCATATATTTGTGCAGCATCATTTACCTTGGAGTAGGTCTGTCGAATTGCTTCCCAGATTTCCTTCGCTGTCCAGAGAAACATGCAGGTGTTGCTGATTTCAGGCAGCATCGAGTTCCATAGCCAGGACATCACCATAGAATCCTGTTCATCCCACGCCGCAAACCTGGGATCATCTGGTGAAGGACCCGAGCCTGTTAAATAGCTCAATTTCCCTCTGCCCTTCAGGAAGGTCCGAACCAACTGAGACCATTTTAGGTAGTTCTTCCCATCCAATCGGTAAGCGGCCTGAATATTTTGCAGATCTCCGATTGCAGCAGGTGTCGCAGGAGAGTTCTCGACTGCAGGAGCTCTCGTGACAGGGCCGATAATTTCTGCAGAACTGTTAGGGGATTCCGACATGGTGGAGAGGAGCGGCTAGGACAATTGAAGGAGTTTGGAGGGTGCGGCTGACTGGGTTTGGCCGAAGGGTTCCGTTTTTAGCAGGAAAGAGCCGGTTGCTCTGATACCATGACAGAAGTCGAGAGAAAGAGGGGAAATTTCTGTCTTAATTAATTAGGTTACAACTACTAGGTTTATATACACAATGACTAATTTAAATATGGTAACAAAACTCCCTAATAGAAATAAAATAATATAACCCCTAAGAATTCTATAATTCCACACAATCTTTACAAATAGAGGCATGATTCGACATGGACAATCCAAAAAGTGATGTATCCCAACGGTTTGTTTACATAATGTCACAATCTACTTTTTACCTTATAATGTCGTCAATCTTTATGATTTTGAACAATCCAATAAAAGAATTTAGCCTTTCTTTTCTCTTGTATTGTGGGGGTGGGGAGTGGGAGAAGGGATGGAGGTGATATTGGGGCTGCCAATGGTGGGCCTTTTCTAACTTGTTGACATTACTGATGTGACCTAAACAGTAGAGCTGATGGGGAAGGGGCAAGAGAAGATATAAATTTGGCGAATTTGTCTTCACTTTGCATGAGGACTGTGACATACACAATGAGATCATTTTTTTTTATTTTTAAGATTCTACTTTGTGCCTGATCTTTAGTGGATTCATCAACTTCGCCCTTTCTCCTTCTGGTAACTATATCTGTTTTGGTAGGTTTTGTACATGTCCCTGCATAGACATGAGGGTGGAAAGTTTTATCCTTGTACTGGAGCTGCCGATGAGGTATTATGTCCGTGTTCATGTTTGTGGTGTTCTCGTATGTGCATGTCACCCTGTATCTAAGCTTCTGTGTCCACTAAATCTATGCTGTCTCTCTTTTTTGCACATTTGAACTTGGATATTACGATCTTTAGTAGGAAATACTGCGTGGATGGAATTTTCTACCTTAATGCTAGATTTTTGTGGGGGGAAAAGGGTGACAAATTCACATTATTCTGAAATCTGAATGCAAATGAATACAGGAAACACATTATTTTGGTTGGTTAATTAGAAAGATTTGAGATTTGCAAAGTTTGGGCATAATGTGTGAAAAGAATGGGCTTGAAGAAGTCTGTTCAAGTCTCATCCTCACTCAAATTCATTAATATCAAGGGCATGTGGCTTGGTAACTTAATGTCATTGAATACTTTTCTGTTTAAGAAAATAAATAAAAGAGCTGTTGTAAGGATTATGCTTCAACTTTTATTTTTATTGGTCAAAGGAATCATTTACTTCTTTGAACTTCTTCGCATATTGACCCTGATTCTGGCATTTATATACCCGGTATATGTCATTGAGTTAATACTAAAAATGACAAAATTAGCTTATGCATGTTATTCCCCTATTTTTGCAGGTTGGTACCATGGGTGCAGAAGGATACTGTGTAAATGTTCCTTGGAGTCGAGGAGGAGTTGGCGACAATGATTATGTGTTTGCATTTCAGCAGGCCGTGCTTCCTATAGGTTATAAGATTCTGCACCTTCTAATTTAGTTAAAGAAAGGAATATTTGGTATTTTCCTTGTATCGTCTGCTCCTAGGGGCTCGTCTGGTTTGCGTCTTTCGGTGTTTTATTGATGTGACTGGTTCCCCCCCCCCCCCCCCCCCCCCCCCCCCCCACATTTTAAAATGCCAAATTATAATGGATATATGTACAAGAAGAACCTAGCTACAACTGGTAACTATACAAATATACAAGTCCTATAAATTTTGGAATCAAAACCTGATTGATTTGGGAATCAAAGCCTATAGATTTGAGAATCAAATTTCAAAACTCTTGAAAAAAAAATTCTTTCTAGGTAGCTTATAAACCATAAAACCACTTTTGGTTACAAGACAATTTAGTCGCGGTAAGACAAATATAAAGGTGTGTACGTAGAGTGATTATGCCCTTCCCAGCAACAGTAGATAAAGACCCATCTAAAATGTTGACCTTTTATTGACTTGAGTATAGGTGTAAGAAAAGAAAAATTGACAAACCAGTTATATTATGTGTGGTTTTCAAATTGATGATCCAAGGATCTCATCTTTAAAAATAGTAGGAAGAGTATTTAAAAATTGCCTGCTTGGGCTAAGATTGAAGAGGAAGAGGAATTAAGAGGGTTTAATTTGGTTTGTTCCTTGGTGAAGAAAGGAAATTTAGGATTTCCAAAAGAACTAGACGGTTGCCACTTTAAATCCATGTCTACCATAATTTGAAGACTTTTTTTCTTTGACTCAGTTTTGAATTCATGGGCATTTGGTCTAAAGAGAAGGTTGTCCGGGATTATCTGGAGGTCACTTCCAACTAGCCACTGTTAGCTCACCAAGAACCTCTCATGGCTTTGATGCCATGTAAGAAAGTTTTTCCTACCCCCCCCCAAGGATTTTCTCCAATCTGTTTCCAGGCCTGATGCAAATTGAATTTGTCATGATTTTTTTGGGTTAGACAATGAAGGGCTTTCTTATATCTAACTCATAAGCCCACCTTTGAATATATGCTACGGCCATCAGGGGGATCATAAAAATGAAAATTCTCAGACCTTTGTTTGCCAAAATGTCAGTAGCTGTGTTTTGCCTCACTATGTGAGCATCTTGATAATGTCACTCAGCTACAGCTCTGAACAGTGTAGTTCTAACAACTGTTTCTCTTATGAGAATTATTAAATTTCTCGTGTTGAGGTTTTTATCTGTTGTTTAAAATTTGTGAAGGTTATAATCCAATTAGGACAGCGCTTTCCGATGTATATGAGACGAGTAGGTGATGAAGGTTAATAAGACACTGTCGAAGGAACTAAGCACAATTGCTTTTTTTCAAGCAATTGAGGATGTTGTATTATTTTCTGATTGTGTATTCTTGATGTTTGTGTGCATTCTTCTGTCCGAAGTTCAGAATACTAAATTTTTTTCAATGGATAAATTTGTTAAAGCTGCATATTTCTTTTGTAACTAGCATCACTGTAAGTTACTAAATCCTTCAACCCTCTGATTTTTCTCTGAACACAATACTGCATTCGTGCTCTCTTATGTGCATGTCTTGAAAAGACTCTCATAATTCTGGATTTACAGTGAATGCCTTCATGCTTTGAGGTGTGAATCTTTTTTATTTCATAGAAATATTTGTCTTATCTTTGCTTTTGCAATATACCAAGCCAATATCATACCTTGGCAACATTTACTAGCATACAAAAATACTTGCCTTCTTTCAGTAACTTATATCCGCTGATGGTGTTTTAATTATAATTATATGCAGCTTCTGAGTTTGCCCCAGATTTCACCATCATATCAGCTGGATTTGATGCTGCAAGGGGTGATCCTCTTGGCTGCTGTGATGTAAGGGATTTTCTTCACGAAAATGTCTTCGTTTTTATTTTATTAGAATTGGTATTCTACAATTTCCGGAAGAGCTATTTTGGTTGGTCTTTAGGTTTGCCAGTTGTCCTGTTTTTTGAGCTGGCATTGCCCAGTTTGCAAAGCATCTGAAGTTTTCACTTGATTATATTGGGGTATAAAATGCTAGTCATTTGGTTTTTTCTTTCAAACAAATAATAAATGTAACGTTCCAGCATTGCAATATTTTTCTGGTCCCCACCCCCCACCCATAGTTCCCTTGGTTAAATCTGAGGAATTTGTTCAGGTTACTCCTGCTGGCTATGCACAAATGACAGAAATGTGCAGTGCTCTTTCAGGCGGGAAGTTATTGGTCATCCTTGAGGGCGGGTTTGCTACTAATTTCTTCTCATCTACCTTGGATCCCTTAAAATTCTTTTTTTCTTCCACTAAAATTCCTGTCTTGTGTTTGTTTATAAAATTCCTGTCTTCTGCAGGTACAATCTACGTTCAATATCATCCTCAGCCACTGCAGTAATTAAGGTAAGTATTATCTGTTAATAACCTCTTCTATGAATTGATAGCTATTAACTCTCTGGAGATCAATAAGCAACTTTGGTGCCATTTATGAGATTTGTATCAGCTTCTTGGTCAAGTGGTTGCAAACCTAGTTTCGTAAGTCACCCAGTCCTGGTTTCCCCACAAAACATAAAAAGGCCGCTCTCCCTCTCCTTTAACTCATCTTCACCATCACAATTTCGGAATTTTGTCAGCCTGAATATAGAATGACAGTCTTATGATCCTATCAAACGTCTAGATCAGTTACTCCCTCCCAAGCCGTTGATATTGTGTATTTGGTGTGGGGCCTTTTATTGATATATACTTAATGCAAGAGTTCAAGAGATGGTGGAGCTCGGGGGCAGTGGAAGAGAGTATGGTTTTGCTGCGACTGATCTAGATATTTATTTTTGTTGGTATGCAGGGTGTGCCTCAATTCAAAAATCTTGAGAGTTGAGCGAATATACTCTAGCGTAAAAACCTCTTGAGTTACAATAAGACGTGAATACAATGCATTTCTAATTAATATCAAGTCAACTAATTTTGTTTATCTTTTGGGGATACAATGCTGTAAACTTCTATTCCAAAAACAAGAGTCTCAATTTATTTGAGAGAAATTTCAATGTAACTTGAAATTACTGAACTTTGTAGCATTGGATCTTGAACTGGATTTGTCAATCAACTGATACCAACTTGAATCTGATCCATATATAGTAACTTACTTGTTTGGTTTGGGGATGGGGGCCGATCTTTGTTCTATTGTTGTATGCAATATATTTTTACTGCTGATGCATTCTTCTTTTCTCTTGGTTTGTCCTAATTCAATTCTGTTCATTAAGGTTTTACTTGGTGAATCTCCTGAATGTAATTTGGACTGCGTAGTACCTACCAGGGCTGGATTACGAACTGTTTTAGAGGTCCTAAAAATTCAGACAAAATATTGGCCTGCACTGGAACCTAACTTTTCTAAGTTACAATCAGAATGGGGATCATATGCCTTACATCATGCAAGTAAGTATAATCTCTTCAAAGCTCTTTCATCAGCCTCGCACGACTCCAATTTTTTTTTTTTTTTCCTCTTATAGTTTGTAGTCTAGCTGTATGTCTCTTACCCCACTTTTCCCTCCCTCACTTGTTCCTATTGGCATTAACGCTTAAAAAAATTATCCAGCAATAGTTGTTCTTTGCTTTGTTTATGGCTGAGAATGAAATTTTTGCTGCTCTGTTTTATCTTTGCCTCACTGAAGATGGTGATATTTTCCTCCACATCTAAACCATAGCAAAATTATAATTGCACTTTATTGCAATTAGTATTTGTTGATTAGGCAATTGGGAGGACACTACTTTAGCAGGTTCATATTTTCTGAACTGACTGGCAATGCAATCATTCCTGAGATTTTGACTATTTCCTTTCTTTTTCTTCTGAGAATGGCCTTCAGAAAAACAGAGAAGAAAGAGAAGACGAGCAGCAGTGCCACCATGGTGGAAACTGGGACGAAAGAGGTTGTTGTACTGGGTTTTGTGCAAGCAGCATTGTTTACAATTGAAATGGTGCTAACTACTTTTTGCAGATATTAGTGCATTATTCTCTCTTGTGACTTCAACATGTGCCCCTAGCAGAGCTTTTAGGGAACTTTTTCTGTACCAAGAGTGCCTTTGTAATATTAGTGAAGTTGCTACAAACAGATACACCCTTCCGAAGAAAGGGGGGAGAGAGAACATATTTTTTAAATCCAAAATTGGTTCTCAGTGGTTGGCTTGAATTTCTGACCCAATGCTTATTTTGAAATTAATGGCCTAGTTCGTTTGGTATGATTTTTACTTTTACTTTCTGTAGAAGTGCTTTCAAAGAAACTAACTTGATTTTTAAAACACTTCCTAGAAGTGTTTTTAGAGAATGTCATATTGGACTAGCTCTATAAAAACTTTTCTAACTAGAAGAAATATTTTCATAAAATTAGTCAAACGGGTCCAAAAACTGCTTTTAGATATCAAAAGCGATGCCAAGTGGGCCCTTAGTGTTTTCATGGCAACTGAATTGTACTAAAAGAGTTGGATTGGAAGCAGACACCTGATGCATGTTTTGATGTATAAATGGGACAGTATATAATGCATAATAACCAAATATTGAAACTCCGAAGTAAAAGTGGTTTATATAGTAATTATCCTCGTACATTTCATTCTGTTCCACCGTAGTTCCGACAAAGAGAAGGCCGGAAAGACAAAAGAAGCAAGCAGGGAATAAATACAAAACAAATTAGCAAGAAAACAAAACATTTAGCAACAAATTATTCTCAATCAGAGTGATGAAATCTAGTATCCTGGAGGCTCGTAGGCAATGAAACTAATGCATTGAACTTGGCGCACATTGTCGAATCCAATGATCCTAACAAAGGCATTAGGGTATTCCTTGACACAATTGTCCAACTCGTTCAACACCTGCACTGCATCTGTGCACCCGAACATAGGCAGTTTCCACATCACCCAATAACGTCCGTCATAGTATCCAGGTGACCTGTTGTTCTCACGATATACGAATCCATGCTGCATTTCATTGTAAAATTAAGTTATTACAGTACTTTCTGAAAATATTGATTGAATCAATAGTTTATTGTTATCTCCAACTCGAATTCAAGGCAGGGAATCCATTTTGATCGGAGAAGGTACTCAACTTCTTTGAGCAATTGTTCTCTGGTGAGATCAGGAAGGTATGAGAGAGTCTCATACTTTTTCTTTCCAATTGGTGGCCATACCTGTTATTAACACAAGTTCCCTCCACGTTTGGTTTTAAAAAATGTTAATTAAAATTCAACTCAAAGTCAACAATTAATTTTAATCACATTTCATGAAACCTGTAATTTTGAGTACTACTATTCATCGCCACTTAAATGATAGATTCATTAAATGTAAGGTCACACGATTCTTTTAGTTCAACTTATAAAATTTAGCCACCTAAACTAGTGTTAGATAGTATTATTCTATAATTTTTCAATCATACATTTTATCAACTTTTATCAAATTAACCTGCATGCATGAAACTCTGCCACCATTGGTGGCTAGTGAGGTGATGTCAACATTCTTGCGACTAATAGGGAAAGCAGAGGTCGACTTGAGGCCGACGAAAGGAGCCACCATGCTAGCTTGAATCGGGGCGGCAGTGGTGATGGCAGTGGTTGAGAGCATTGCAGAAACCATTTTCTCTTCTTCTACGTGCAACAGACACCCAATGAGCCTATTGTGAAGAAAACTTGTGCTGCTACATCGTCCTATATATATGCCTTGAAATTTTAATTAAGATCATACACTGAAACGTCAAAATTGAATTGATGCCTTATCGTTTGGCACACCTATCAGTGTGCCACGTGGCGTAACATTATCTCGTTATTTGGACAGGTCTGATTGTGTAAGGCTAACAAATGAGGACCTCAGTTCTCAATATATTTGCTAGAGTGAATTTACAAACATACCCCCCTAAAAATGTGTATTTAGGCTATTATTAATGTCAATATATTTGACAAAACAAGTTAAAGGTTTTACTTTATATTATTATTATTATGTCGAATAAACCAAGATTGAATAAGATTAAATATTAAAATTAAAATCTTATTTGATGTAGAGTACATTTGTTTAGGAGAGAGGCTTGATGTACATCACTTGTTCACAGCTTTGTACACATCCTCCTCACATGAGGGGGGCCCGCGAATATTTTAATCACCATGGGCCCCCTCTCATGTGAGGGAGATGTGTACAATGATGTGTATAAGTGATGTAAATAAGCTTTTTTCTTTGTTTATTAGTTAGGGTTAAATTCACCCACCAATGTCATTCAACTTCATACATATTGTCACATTGGTTATCCAATTTAATTTTGTTTCACCATAGCCATCTAATTTCATGTTTAGTGTAACACTGACCTCCCAATTTGATTTTGTTTTACCATGATCACTCAATTTTATACTTAGTTTTTTTGTCAATCCACCCGATAACTTATTTATCATAATCAATTGGATAATCAACGTGACACTAAATATTAAATTAAATAGTTATGATGAAACAAAATCAAATTGGGTGGCCAATGTATCATCAATTATAAAGTTAGGTGGTCATGGTAAAATAAAATCAAATTGGGTTACTAATGTGACACCGAGTATAAAGTTGGGTGATTATGGGTGGATTTAACCCTTATTGAAATTAATAAAAATATATTTGTGATCAGCATGTTGCACACTTTTATAATTTGGATTTATTTATTATTATCTTTGGTTTAAATAAATCAGTGATCCAAAATTTTCACATAATTTATTTTGGCCCACTAAGTCACTCGATGAGGCCACTAATAACTATCTAATCATAACCACATAAATGTTTTGAAATGACAGTAACATTTTCTTGTTTCTTTATTTTCTTCTTCTTTCTTTGTTGGGGATGAATCCAATCAAAGAAACCCCACTCTTCTTTATTTCATGTCAGCAGCTTGGTACAATCCTGGTTCTATTGTTACCAACCTTATTATCTTCGTCCTCAATCTCGACCCGAAAACCATTCACTGTAGGCCGCCTCCCAGGACTAACGCCACTTGCCAAACTATGTTTGATGATGTAGTTCATCAAAGAAGGCATTAACTCGATAATGGAAATGCAAATCCAATGTCACTTTTTAATGGGACACGAGAATCAGATTTTTATCTTTATCGGCAAATAATGACACTAATAAAATTCAGGATGAAAATGTGAAACAATTGTTGGAAGAAAAGATTCAAATCTTATGATAAGAGTATTTTTCAATTAAAATATATAAACATTACTTAGATTTTTAATTAAAAAAGTGCGATCAACGTTATTCTTACCTTTAAAATTCAAAATCTACACAAAACACACATGAACACACAAAAACTTTGAGACCACCTCAACCACCTTCGTCGGCGCCATCCGGTCCATCCCTTGGCAATAAAAATCAAATTAGAAAAAGAAGAAAAATGGAGATAGAGATTTGGAGAGGGAAAAGGGAAAAGGGAGGGAGGGAGGGGGACAATGAAGAGAATGTAAAGAGAGAGAGAGAGATACAGACAAGGGATGGGAAGTGAGGAAGAAAGAATGGGCAGGAATGAATTCTGACCGGGAGGTGTGGGGTTGAAAGATGAATAAATATATTTTATTTTTTAATTTCTTTGTATTTAATTAGTTTATAAAGGAAATATAGAGTTATCATTTTGTTAATTTTAAAAATGATTAAACATTTAATTTTTGGCCAAGTCAAATGGTCATTCAGACGATCCATCCATAGGTTTTCAAATGCACATTTATTCAAAGGTTTGAGACTTAACTACTACGATTTAAAAGTTTAAGTTTGGTGCTGCATATTTTTGAAGGTTTGGAGCAAGTGTTGATATGAAATTCAAGTATACACAAGATTCGAGATATATTATAAAATTCGTTAAGGTATGCATATGAGATATGAACAAGGGATGTGATTCATTAAGGGTGTGTTTGATAGCACCTTATTTTCTCAGGAAGTTGGAATTCGATTCCAACTTCCACTTTTGCGCTGTTTGATAGCGTTTATTTTCCATGGAATTGGTTTCCACCCAATTCCGAGGTACAACCACTTGAAGCGTGATTCCGTGGAATTCAATGACTTGCTATATAGGTGGGAATTGGTTTCCACCTTTTTTTTTTTTTTTTTTTTTTTTTTTTTTTTAAGCAATAGGAATAAATTCTAAGATAAAGTGTAAAAAAAATTATCCATTTAATTGACAAATTTCATACAAAACAAAGCCAAACGTAAAAATAAAAAATAAAAAATTATTTTTTTATTTTTTTTTAATTTTTTTTTGGCAATCTAAACATATTTTGTTCCTAATGGTAAAAAAAATTTATCCATTTAATTGACAATTTACATGAAAAATAAAGTCAAACGTATTATGATAGAAAGGTGGAAAATTATACCAATCAAACACTTTTAATTCAATTCCCGGTAAAACAATTCCAGGCAATTCAATTCCCTGGAATCCAATTCATTTTCCATCTATTTTCCACCCTGCAATCAAACGGACCTAAGACCTATTATTGTTCCAATAGCAATTGTCATCCCAAAAGTTGGAACAATGGACGTGATTCAAAATAATATATTAGCATAACTAAAGTAATGGTCGATCGATTGGATCCTCCAAAAATAGGGGTGTTGGATAGGGCGATCAGCTAGCTCAACAGAAGTGCAGCTCGACTTGCCCCTTGGTGGGGGCAATCGCTCACGTCTTGCCATATTTTTTTTCCATACAAAAGTTGCAAATTTATCTATATTTGGTGAGCCAGCACGTGAGTTGTGGCAAGTGAGTTCGCATACGAGACAACAAGCTTGTGAGTCAGCTCAAATGGCCAAATTGATGTTCAACTCATTAGTGGGTCGAGTTAAGACGGCAAGCGACTTGTCCTACTAAACATCACTATTTGGAACCTTATATGTCAAAAGCTAAAAATTAAAATATCAAACCATTGAACATGTCAATGAGGAAAAGTTTTGATTAGACAATCCCCTTCAAAACTCGGTGGGTCCCTTCGACTAGGTCACTCCATCTACTCCCTAGGCAAAATTGACATTGATGTAGATTATTATCAATCCTTCATTCATGTTTTTTTTTTTTTTTTTGGAATTACGTCTCATTATTGACGCTCCCACCTGTCCTGAGTCATGGTGAAGAGATAAATCGTAGATTATGTCTCCAAGAGTGTAGGATGAAAGACTACTCTTTAACTCTCACTTACCAAAGGTCTTATCCATATTTCAGGATTCGAACCCTTACCCGACAGTTACAAGTGATGCTAGATTTTTCCACTTTTCTCTTTCACCACTTGGAAATGTGCCCTGAGAGCATTCATTCATGTTTTATTGTATAGTAAATTGACATTTCGTTTGACAAAATTTATTAATTATTTTAAAATAGTCAAACTTTATTTCAGTTACGCATTTAATAGATTTATAAGTATTGTCCACTTATTGACTACTCATTTATATTTATTTATAATTAAATTATTTATAAATTCTTTTCATCCGAAGACTAAAATTTTGTTGTTAATGGCCAATGCGCACAATCTGTCCATTGAAGAACAAAAGTGAAAGTTGTAGGATAACACTATAAAGAAAATTAGAATATGGACTAAGTTGAAATATGGACAATAAATAAGGAACTAAATCTGAAATTTTCTCATTCATAAATCATATCAAACCCCAATCCCCAGTCTCTTTCTCGGCTTCTACGTAGAGAGATAACGAAAGTAAAATCGGAAGAACTCAGGTGAAATGGGTCGCAAAAAGGGTGTATTCTACAGTGACGAGGGTGCCCCGGATGACTTCGATCCAGATAATCCTTACAAGGACCCGGTGGCCATGCTGGAGATGAGGGAGCATTTGGTGAGGGAGAAGTGGATCAACATCGAGAAGGCCAAGATTCTCAGAGAGAAAGTGAAGTGGTGTTACCGTGTAGAGGGAGTCAATCACCTACAGAAGTGCCGCCACCTCGTCCAACAGTACCTCGACGCCACTCGAGGCGTCGGCTGGGGCAAGGATCACCGCCCTCATTCCCTCCATGGTGCCTTCCTTTTTTCCTGTGTTGATTTGGGCCTTTTTTTTTTATGAATTGATTTGGTGTGATAAATAGTTGGTTTTGGGACTTTGGGTTGTGACTTGTAGGTCCAAAGGTGGAGGCTGAGGCTGAGGCTGAGGCTGAGGCCGAATGAGTGACTGATTGGCAGAGCTTTGTTTGAATCCGAATAGTTTGAGGTAATTCCACTGAATGTTTGTTGATCTGTTATTATTGTTATTGGCTGTATTGCAATTTTTCATTGATTTGTGCTATTTTGATTATATATTTGATTGGAAAATGGATTATGATTCTTTGTTTTTATTTTATTCAACAATTCAGGAAAACAGAATTCGTGTAAAATGGAAAATGTGCCCATTTTTGTCAGATATGAAAACGCTGATTTATTAGGTTGGTTTTCCAGAATGTTGGGACCAAATTCAGATGTCTTTTTCATTACTGAATTGAACCGCTGTGTAGTCTCATTTGTGAAATCTATATCTTTTCACCTCGTTATATTCTGCCGTTTGATTTGTGAATCTTGAATAGCTAGGCAATGGAATGCTTTGCCGAATATGAAATAACACCACCAAGCACCTCTTCCTTACTTTTTAGGTTAATTACTTGGTTTTTTACATGTTCAGTAACAGATCATAGGATTCGATCATATGACTCCCAAACAATACTACCTAGATTGTGACAATTTGTAAGGCTAATTTTATGTTGTCTTGATGCTTTGCTTCGGCCAACTACTATCATCAGCTACTTCTAGCTTCCTTAGTTGCCCTTCCATTTTGCTGTAGTTTTACTGATTTAGTTTGTATTGTTTTTGAATGTTCTATATCAAAGGAAGGTAATAATATATGGCTGTAGAGGTGGGTTCTGCCACCGCTGGATGGAGAGAGAATTTTCATTACCTTGGTACAACATTGAATTGGTTGATTGTGATTTAAAATTTTAAATAATTTTTTCCTCCTTTTTACGAATATTCTCTCTTCCCACTTTCCAGTTCAATGGCTCTAGTTTTCTGCCAATGGAAATGCAAAGCAACTTAACATTTAGTGTAACACTGAAGGAAAGAACCTAAATAAATGCAATTTCTTTGTCCAGCATGTGCTCTGTATTTTATACTTCTAAAGTTTATTGCGAGCTGATGCTTTATTGTTTGTTTACTGACATTTATGGTGAATTGATCATGGTTTGCCAAAAGATTGAGTGATTCTTGATGCATTTTACGCACTACAACTAGCAGCTCCTCTCTTGCTATTAGTAAAGATTATAAGATAGGTTGCTTAAACAAGTTCTTGAATCGTGAGAGGAAAGGGCAGAAAAATGAGTCCACCCCAAGCAAACATTTGCAAAACTGAGATTTTTTTTCCCCCCTTTTTTTAAATGCAGATTCAATCTTTTGCTCTGTATGTCAAATAAGTTCAAAGTGTGCATGCAAATGTCCTGCTGTAAAGAGAGCACGTGATGTGGGGCCTTGAGTTAATGTTATGATGGGTCCTACAACCTATCTTTGATTGTAAAGATTGTTGTGGTGCACAATCGTAGTTTTATGTGTTTAAAGGCATCAGTCCTTGGACATACAATACTCGCTCCATAAATTAGAACTAATTGACCAATTTTTTTTTTTTTGCACTATTACGAACATTCCTTTTGATAGTCGTAATATGCCATGTCAAGTGATCGGTAATTTCCACAACAAATATGGTAATTCAAATCTTTTATGAGAAGTAGGACATGATTACTCGCAAAGTTGTTACTAATATATATCCTGAATTCTTTGTACCATAGTTGTGAAAGAAATATGGTGTATGAACATATAGTACAATTTGCTCCCGTTCATTCTGTTACTGGTTTCGATCATTAAGGTGAATCACCTGGAATCAAGAACTCAAGCAAATCTTATGGCCCCTTCTGACTAATATTTAGTTCTTATTTGATTTGGCCAATTTGTATATTTAATTCAGTAACCACAAAAAATTTCTTTTTTTCATTTTTTACCAAACTTGTATTTAACGACTTTTAATGGTTTTAATGAACTCAAAATGTGCTTTTTAAGTGCCATCAGACTCAAAAACTGTGAAAACCCACCATTGCTAATGCTTGATTCCGCTTTCAAGGGGTTTCTCCTCCTTGGACCATTCTCTGGTTTTGATAAACAGTTCTGTTTAGTTTCTTGGGAGTTTAGGCCAAAAAACAGAGCACACAAAATCTTTGATGCTTTTTTCAATTGCTTAGGATTCTTTGCCTTGGTATTGAACTCTTGCTTTGAATCCCAATGGACATGATGTATGCTATTTAGCCCCACCGAGGTTACAATCTCGGTCTAGGTGGCGTTAATGTGGCATTAAATGATAAGTGGAATTAAATAAGTCATTTAAGTTCATATTTCATGTAATTTATCATCTAACGTTACCTAAATTGAGGGTACAATTCCAGTGTGGCTACATAGCATTTCTCAATCAACATTCATATTGTTTATATCTTCCCCTTTAAAAAAAGCAAATAAGGAAAAACTCCTTAATTTTATGAGTTCTCTCATTTTGCAGGTTATCGAATTCAGGTAGCCGGCAAATTGAACAGTTTATTGAGCTCTTTTGCTTCAGTTGGACTAATATTATCGAGATTATGTCTTTATTTTCATTCAGACGTGTAGAGGCCAACGGTCGGCTGATTTGGTTTTCATACTTGTTTTCTTCTTTACGTTTGAAACTGCTAGTGACCTCGAACAAGTAATGCACATATCAAAATGATGCAATAAGTTGCTTTATATCCGGGACTTGTATTGTGCTGCATTCTTTAATGAATGTAGAATTAACATTTATCATCAAATTTGAAAGGCAAAATTACTGATGAAAGTCCTCTTGACTATAATATAAAATTTCCATCAACTAATTACATCATTAGATATAAACAAACATAAACAAATCCCAATTCCTAAGCAAGGAACTTGGGATGTGTAGTGTTATTCATGATACTTTATTCATTTGGTAAGAAAAAGCAGAACCAGCAAAGGTTGTTCGCTTTACAAATCGACCTTTCATTCGAGGCCTCTTCTCTGCATTCAATTTCCTAACTTCATATCGAATTTTCTTTGAGAACAATCTCGTTCGTCTCTTTTCCCGGTACCTTGATACTTTTGCTCTTCTTCCAGCGTCACTGCTCCACAACCGTCCACTATGCCCGTAGTATAGATTAGGGACGCCTTCCCCAAAGGCATCCTAAAGATTTATATTGATCATACCATCAATTCAGTTAAATCATTCATTCTCGAAAGCATGCAGAAATTTGGTACATGAAGATGGTTCTATTATAATCCTATGAATCACAATATCACACATTGCTTTAGGTACTTGTGTTAATTTACCAGTTTCAGCATGTTTGATGTAGACGATGAATTAGATAGCAGTGGACGATACTTTACATACCAAGCATACAATTTAAACTTTTAGATGAAGTGATTCAGCAGAAAAAGTCAAAAAACTTACAAAAAAGTTATTAAGGTCGAACTGATCAGGTCGAATACCATTTGTCCACGGAGAACCTTGACTAGCCCAAGCAGCGATAACAGCCTCATAGTTGAGCCTTAAAAACATCCTCTTATTAACTTCTGCTTCTCTTTGACAATCATTAATGTTAACGGTTCCCATAACCTTATTCTCCTCATCTTCTTCTCCACTCAATAATGGAGATTCATAATCAGAATTCCAGTTGAATGTTTTCCTAGCCATATCCAATGCTGGATCCAAATGACACGCTATAACGGCATTCATTTCATCGTCATCGTCCTCAACTTTTACCCGTTTTTGAATTATATCTTCTTCTTGACTATCCATTCTTCCCAACCCTAATTCAATCTCATGAGAATCCTCAAGTCCTGTTCCTAATAAACTCTCTACATCGGCCGAAAATTCCGCGAGCTCAGCCTCACAAGTAATAAATTCTTGAAAATCCAAATCACGTCCTTTTTCATCATTCTCCGTAGGATTTGATGCTGTAAAAATGTCAGCATCATAAGGGTCAAAAACAGGAACCCTATAAAGAAGTTGGTCCTCATTTTCGACGAAAGAAGTCTCTTCACTGTTAATCTCCGGGACTAGAAGAGATGGTTGCAGTAGAGTCGACTTCGCCTGTCGTGGAGTTCTACTTCTAGCCTTTCGAGTGAATCCCCGGTACCAAGCCGGTCCCGAATCTTCGTTTCCTTTTGCCTTAAAAGATGAGGATTCAAGTCGAACCCTTTTGTGTCGACTAGCCAACTGGTTAGCCGAATGCACCGATGCATCACACGATTGGCATAGAAAAGCGTCGTCAGCCGAACAATACCATCGAGCCCTCTTTTGTAAACAGATCTCGCAAGCCTTGGCCGTCTTGCCTCCGAGGATACTTGCAGTTTTTCTTTCGGTATTCATCCTATAAAGCTACGATTTTGTTAAAGGATCGAAAGTATTACATTTGGAACGTTTAAGGTTTGGTAATTCAGTTGAAACAGTACCCAAGTGAAGTGTGTAGCAGGGAACATTGACGCTCTTCGTGTATTTATGCAGACACAAAGAGCAAAATGAGTCCAATGCAGTAGTGGTCATTTTTTAGTAAAAATTTCATATTGGTCATAATCTTTTCTTTATATTAAATTGGTCCATAAAGTTCTACTTTATTACAATTTGGTCATTTCATTAATACTTTTGTCAACCACACTAAGCTCTTTTGATTTTGCTAAAAATCAAAATTTCTGCAGATTTTGATAAAAGTTGTAGATTCCGTGAAATGTGTCACTAAAATTAATTTTTGATTTTTACTTTAATTTTTATCAATTTTTTTAGTAAAACCAAACTCGTGCTAAATCAATGACGGATTTCTTGCATTGCTAATTCAGTGACAAATTTTGAGGCGTTGCAAAATTCACTGGTTTTTGTGATGGCTAGCTACTGCAGTCACATATGAAAAATCGCCAAGCATTATATCAACAACTACTTTACTCGTCAAGGTTCATTGAAATTTGTGAAAATTAAGTGTATAAATAGATAATTATTATATTTATTTAAGATTTATTATTTTTGTCTACCAATTCTCAATTGGACTATTAGTTTTTTTGTTAGTCAAACTAAGAGACATGAATAGGATAATCAAATCACGCCAAACATTTAAGTTTAGTGACTCAATTGTACCAAAACTAAGTTTAGGAAATAAATTGGAATAAAATAAAATTTTGAGGTACCATTAACATTTCAATTGGTACAACAATTATTAGAGAATGAGTGGTAGAGTTAGAAAGGTTTTAACATTTTTATTTATTTTCTTATCTGAATTTTGATTGGTTGAAGCTCATAGGTTTATCCTAAAATCTGCACTCTTATTGGCTGTCTGTCTTAATTTTGGGATTTCTTATGGGGTACGTAGGGGTGTTTTTCTTTGTCGTTTTATAAGAAATTTGAATATACCATTTCTGGTCCACTCTTTTTTTTTTTTTAAACCATTCTCCTCCACTTGATGTAATCAGTGGACGTAATTGATAGAAAATTGGCCTCAAAATTCAATCACAGTAACTTCAGGGGAGAATTTACAATAATGGCTGATTTTAATTACATATTCATATTGGAAAAATTGAAAAGAGTAAAGTAAGAATTTGAGGGAATGATTTTAGTTTGTAAAAAAAGATAGTTAGTAGACAAAGCTCTCTTTCTTTAACAAAATCAATCAACAAATTACTACACCGTCGATGAGAACATCAATCACTTATACTTCTATTGTAACACAAGATTCCTATTTTCTGTGGAAAATGTACGTACCTATAATTATGATTTTACGTATGGACAATTCATCAACATCTTGTTCATTCGCAACAAAATATTTTCTTTTTGCGTCGGTAAAAAAATTGCTTTTGGTGGGGGTGGGGGGGAGAGATATTATTTCACAATTCGAGTCACATGTATTTAACATATTCATACCTAACTGTTTTCCAATGAAATAGAGTTTGTCGTTGAAATGATGACTTTTGGTGTTGCCCAGGTTGAAGGGCGGAATGCTAACAAACTGGGGCTACAACACATGTTTATCCCGATCCCACGAAAATGATCAAATTGCCACCCTTCCTTTTAGATTTAAAATAAAAATACTATGATGGCTCCTGTTGTACGAAAAGTGCAAGTCGCAAGCGCACGGGTCGTATTTAAATAATAAAGTGAATTTTTTAAATCTAGGTTGTCGAACCCTTGAGGAATGTATACTTTCGATTATTCGACTTTAATCCATTTAATTTTAACAATCAAAATAAACACACACAATTAAACATAAGATTTGGAAAAATAAGGAAAAAAACTAAACGTCTAGAAAATAAGAAAAACACACACACTTGGAAATTTTGGAGGAAAACGTGATTGAGATTACTAGTTTCGCTTAACCGTTGCCTAATTTATTTCTCTACAAGCCAATTAACGAATTACTCAATTCCGATATTAGATTCGATCCTCCAATTTTAGTTAATTACCTCTATCAAGTGAAATTAACTCTAATTGATTGGTTAACCTACTATATCTCTATGTCGATTAAAACCAAACAACCGCATTCAATATTTGTGAAAATAGCTCGCTAGGTTACCTAGGGCTAGTGGTATATTTCTATCCACTACGCAAACCTAGAGTTTCTACTATTTGGTCTAAAATGCACAATCTTCTCTCGAACGATACCCAAATAACTAAATACAATCATCTATTGGCCACATAAATGAAAATACAATAATAACAATAGTAGAAACACATGAAAATAAGCAACTTAATATCAAAGGACAAATATAAAAATTAATCAAGGTTAGGTTAAATTACTACCATAAATCTCAACACAATCAACTAGCTCATATTGTATAAATGATAACAAAGAAGAATATTCATCCAACACATTACAAGCTTGACAAAATAATTGAGAAAAACAAAAGTTATAGAATAAACCCATTTTGAAGCTTGACTATGATTTTCCCCAAATCCTTTGTTTGATGTATTCCCTTTTGTGTGCTCTTAAATGTGCTCCAAAATATACCAAGCAAATGAAAAAAAAAGAAAAGAAAGGAAAATGAAAAAGAAAAGAAAAGAAATGAAAAATGAAAAAAAGAAAGAAAAAGAAGCAGACATCAACAGGCAGAAAGAGAAGAAGCAGAAGAGGAATAATTTCATGTCAGGTCCCTCAACTATGATTTTGTACAATTCGCTCCTCGAATTTTGATTTTCATTTCAATATTGCCCTTCATAAATTGTATTTTAAGTCCTCAAACTTTCTGGCTTGTGCTTTTGGTCCCCAACTTCACAAATTTTGTACACTTCTAGTCATTTTTCATTCATTTTGCATTGTTCTCATTTTTTGGGGGGTTTTGACCTACAAAAATATAACTACACAATTGTGAATAGAAATTCACTCATTTTAACCAATAATATGTTTGTTTAGGTATTAAATAAGTGTACACAAATACACTTATCAGCTCCGAACCGAAAAATCCATGAATCGAGATCCTGATGCATATAGATACAAATTTAATATGATAGACTTAATTGAAGAAAAAATTATGTGATTTATTTAATTGTACCTCTCATTTAATGTCATTTAGGTGTCATCTAGATTAATAATGTAACACCACTGATATTAAATAGCATTATTCTATGTAATATGGTCAGCCTCTTTAATAATTTATTTATTTTTGTATACTTTTTCTGAAAGTCGGTATGTATCCATCACAAGTTTCTAGGCTAAGAGCCTAAGACTCAAACATACATGAAAAGTTTGATAATGTCTCTTGCCTGTTGATTAATAACCAATTAATTACATTTAATAATTTTTCATTCATTTCCATCTATTTAAAATTAAATCATTTAGAAGCACTTCCCAAATGTAATTTGATTTTACGTTATTTAGAAAAGAAAAGTTTAACCAAAATGATAGGGATGGTCATACCATCCAGCCAAATTGAAAACGCAGTGATGAGCAATTTTTGGACACACGTTATGAATTTTATGGTTGAAATAATGTTCCTCTTATACTGTTTGAAGAAAGTCATTAAGAGCACTTGAACCCGTAATTTCATTTTTGTAAAACAAACCATCTTGGATGGCGAAGAGTCATCATCAGGGCTGAGCCAACACTCATCTGCTCGTGCTAGATTTGTCGAAATTATTATTTTTTCATATTGCCCAGTTGTTCAACGATCGTTCAAGCAATCACTCGTGCTCACCTAGATTCATCTGTGCTTATCTGAATTCATGAATTCGTCATTGGTCGTCATCAAAGTGCCAAACCTTTTATCGATGTCTCAAAAGCTAGAAAATAGTATACAATAATGAAGAAAATTAGCACTATTATTGGTTACAAACAAAGTTGTTTGAATAATGATATTTGTAAGCGCAATTTTCAAACAAGATATATTATATTGGTTAGATATTATAGTCATTGTCTATCTAAAGATATATTACTCTTTTCTCATCCACACAACACCCTCCTCTCAGCCCTCAGCCCTTTGCCAATGGCTCTCCAAGGTAATCGACTCCTCTGTTACACCTCCACAAGAACACCGTACACCCAACTACCTCTACGCCGTCCATTCCTCATACCATCATCCCCATCATGGTCTCATCAGCCAAGAACACCATCTTTCACAGTCTCGGCGAATCCCAAAAAGCTCTCTTCATCATCAAGAACAGGAAGATATGACAGTAAGAACAGAAGAAGCTCAGTTTCAACTAAGGAACAACAACAACAAGAAGTAGTAGAAAACCAACGGATGGATGAGATTTCAGTTGATAATAATAGTGCTGCTATCGGAGCCGTTGATGGTGGATTTGTAATGCCAGAGCTTCCCGGAGAAAAGCCTGACTTCTGGGAAGGTCCTCAGTGGGATGTTCTTGGATTCGTTCTGCAGTATCTGTGGGCTTTTGGTATCGTTTTCGCGGTAATTTATGTTTTCACTCTGAATCGCGTGTTCTGTTCTTGCTTTTACTTTTCTGTTTATGTTCCGTGGTATTATTATTCTCGATGCCATAGAAATATGCAGTTAAATTTATGACATGACAACAAAACATAGATAATTGAGTATGATGTGATATTAGGAACAATTAATAAAGCTCTCATTGTTTTGTAGATTAGTATGTGTTCGATTATTTGGTAGGAGTTGATACAATTCATAGTATCATGGACCGCAATTTTGGCACCCGAGGTTCCACGCCTCGAGACACTTTCTCGTCGTTTCTCCCATTTCTTACGTTGTAAGTCCAAAACAGCTAGAGCGCACACACACGTTTATGGGTAGGGTGTTAGACAATACTTGTATATGAGGACATCATTAGTGCACTTTTCAATAATATAGTCAATATATTTAGCTGTTGACGACCTTGTCGTGCCATATGGGGAGAGGAGTATGCTCGGTGCATGACACACGGGATTGCAAATTTCTAAGACATGTTTAACACTCCACCGCTGCACCGCGACTGAGTCACTAGGCAATCCTCCTCCATGAGAAAGGTCACAGGCCTAATAAAACCGACTTTCAATACGAGGTAGAAGTTGAATGTAATCTTCCATCCCAGCTGATTCCCTCACCCTCAAACATACATGCTCGAGACCAACTCCTAAAGTTTCAGATTCGACTACCGACCCTTCAAACTTCTTGTTCATTTTCCATTTCCAAATTGGCATAATGATCTTGTTTGAAAGGAAACCCTTCATATATACGCAGTTTCCTTAAGTTACCTAATTATAAGTGAATATTACTCTCTCCCTATTGCGCTGTCATGTTCATTATCTCTGGATTTACCGTTGACAATGGCATCTTCTTGTTTCTAGTTAATTGCTTGTGGCATTGCTGTGGCCACATATAATGAGGGAGCAACAGATTTCAAGGACACTCCAGTTTACAAAGAATCAATCCAATCTCGAGAGCTTTTAGATGAACCAGACGCGTCTAATTCAGATGTTTTTGAATCAAATCCAACCGAACAGGCTCCTAATTTGGACTAGTCTTTGGATTTACTTGCAAAATTTGGAGCAAGAAAGATTCCAGCTGCAGGTCTCTACTTCCATTTACAAGGTATTTTTGCATAGAAACAAGTAATTTTTTTACAATTCAGAAATGAAATTGAATCACGTGTATATGTGTGTTTACGGGCTCAGCTTCTGATGCTATTTTTCTTTCCTTTTTTTCTTTTTTCTTTTTGTCAAGGACTGTTTAATCCATTATACCAAATGTATCACTAGTTTTGTAACTATTGATTAGTCAAAATTGGTTCATTGAGGGCCAGGTGGACGGACCAAAAAATTCGAGTTAGTAAGATTTGGATGGACTCATCCATTCTATATCTATATGAGGAAGAGATAAATTTGGAGTGTGATTGAGAATGAGATTGGTTAACGCAAATGTAGGGAAAAAGAGAAGAATGCGATCTTTCACGAAGCAAACATATCATCTAGGTCGAAAAATCTTTCAAAATTAGAAGATGGTTTGGGCCACGGAGCTTTAGGCTTTGACAATTGATATAAACGGTCATAGCAATTTGGTTTGAGGCATAGTCATAGGTTAGATTATTGAAGTAAGTTTAGGTACTTAAATTTGGCTCGCCAACTCAGCTCGTGAGGAATTCAGCCAAGGCTTGGGCCAAGCCCCATTTTGAGGCTTCGGCTCGAGCCCTGGCAAGCCCGTGTGGCTTATCCTACCACACGTGCCGGCCAGTAACAAAAAAAATAGAAGGCAGCTATGCTGTTGTTGCCTGTGAGAGGCAGCAGTGTACTGATGTCTGTTGAAGTAACGTATCAATATAAGATTTCAAATTTGAAATTCAAATTTATTCGAAACGGTTATATTTTTTCTATAAATATCAGTTAATTTTTTTAGTTTCATATCAATTTACTTCAATTAATTTGAACTTGCAATAATTTAGTTTCAACTTCAATATTCAATCTCTTTGCTCTAATTTTCAAATTATTTCTTTTACTCTAATATTCCGTATTTTTTTTGTTATAATAGTCATAGATGAATTTTACTAATGATGAGATTAATCAGTTCAAAATATTCCAATTGATTTGGAAGATATCGAAAATAAAGAAAAACTCGAGACTAAAAGGTCGAAAAGAGAAACCTTTGATTATTGACAATATATGACACGTAAAAAAGTTTGTGTTTAAAATGAAGTTGATATTTGGAAAATGTGTTGTAATTACTATGGCAAAAAACTTAGTTGGAAGTCGGGTTCAAGCACAACGCATTTGAATAAAGACATATTAAGGAGTTGTAAAGCAAAATCAATTGGTCTCAATCCGAAATAAGCCGAACTAGTGTTTGGTGGTTCTAGTCCTACTCTTTCCACCTTTATATATTCACTGAAAATATTTCGTGAAAAAATGATTGTATACGTGGCTGTAACAGATATGCCGCTTGCAAGATAGACTCAATACATTTTATCCTACTCGTGCAGGATTATCTCCAATCCAATTATATTTCTTATTGTAGAAATACTATTCATTTAGATACTATAAAATTATATATATAAAAAAACAAGTTGTCATTGAAGGTCTAAAAACTTTTAATATTGCTATATCGTTTACTTCTGATTTATGGACTAGGGATAATAAAAAATGTTATATTGCTGTTATGGCTCATTACATTGATCACATATGACTTCTACATAAAATGATTATTACATTCAGATGTGTAGAATATCCCCACAATGCTTCTAACATATACATGATTTTAAAATATATTATACAAAAATATGTTATACAAGAAATGGTTGGAAGTTTTACTTTTGATAATACTAGTGTGAACAAATGTGTTATCGATAAATTTATTAATGATCTTAATTTTTCATTTGGAAGTTTATTTTTTCATCAACATTGTGTATGCTACATTATTAATTTGATTGTAAAAGATGGATTATAACATATAAAATACTTTTTTACATGTCATATGTTGCGAGAATTCTTTTTTCGACCTTCTAGTTTCGGTACTTCTTCCTCTTCAATATCCTTCAAATCAATTGGAACATTTTGAGATGCATCTAGCCGGTTGGAGTACTCGAACTACACATAAACTGATTAATCTCATCATTAATAAAAAAATCATCTACAGCTATTATAACAAAAGATACGGAATATTAGAGTAAAAGAAATAAACTGAATATTAGAGTAAAGAAATTGGAGATTGAATATTGAAGTTGAAACTAAAATATTGCAAATTCAAATTGATTGAAGTAAATCGATAAGAAACTAGAAAAATTAGCTCATATTTATAGAAAAAAATAAAACCGTTTCAAATAAATTTGAATTTGAAATCTTGTGTTGATACGTTACTTTAACAGACAATACATTGATATCTTCACAAGCAGCAGTAGCTGCCTGAAAATGTGGAGATAAGGCAGCCACATAGCTTCTTTTTATATTTTTATTTTTTGTTACGAGCCTTGTCAGAGCTCAAGACGAAGCACCAAAATGGGGCTTGGCCCGAGCCACGAGTCGAGTCGGCTTGAGCCTTTTTCAGGCTGAGCTATGGACCATCCTAATTGACGAACCAAATTTACATTCCTAGTCACAAAGAAATATGAGTGTGTTTATTACCCTACATCTTCACTTGTTTTACAACACTTTTTCTACATTTCACAAGCATTTAATAAATATAGGAATTTTCCAATTTTTATTTATGCAATCTACCTTATGGAGTTAAAATTTCTTAAATATTGGGAAGAATTGCTCTCTTTATTTATTTAGCTTCGGTGATGAACCATCGACTTAATTTATCTAACACAAAAGTTATTTTAAAGGGGATTTCAAATTTAATGAATGTGGAATTATCACATGTGCATATAGAATCTATGCTGTGTGAAATGTATAATTATTATGCTGGAAAATGAGGTCATGACAACTCTACTTTCCAAAGTTTCTTTTTAAGAAATATTTCAACAAATTCAGAAGATATATGAAATTATTTGGACACCATTACAAGTGCTCCCTCATTTTATTTCTAGTTCATTAACATCTGAAGTGATAGATGTTGGTGGTACAAATCTTGAAATTCCCTCTGAGTTAACTAGGAGTATGTGCATGGACGTTCGTAGTGTGTTACGACAAAAATATTTACAGAAATTTAGTCTTCTATCATGGTGGAGATGAAATGAAAGACAAATATCAAATTGTATTAAAATCGCACATGATCTACTAACACCTCCAGTGTTTACGGTGGCATCGGAGGTTGCATTTAGTTTATGTGGTTAAATTTTATCAGATGAAAGATCAAAACTAAGAGAAGAAATATTAGAGGTTTTAATATGCTTGAAGGATTGGAAATGTGCGGAATTACGTATTCAGCAGATCCAAGTATAAGGATATTGTAAGTTTTTAATAGCCGAAGAGTTGCAACAAATCCAAGTATAAGGATATTGTAAGTTTTTAAATTGATTAGTTTAAAAAATACATAAATTTTAAATTTATTTGTTTCAAGAAAAATTGTATATGAAATATTTTATTCGTATACAATTTTAACTCCATCTACGTTGATTGTAGTTGGTCTCATAGAGAAGAGTTATAACTTTTATTTAATTTATAATTCGTATAAATTGCCCAAATTTTGAATTCTTTAAAAAATGTCAGAATTGTCATAATTTAAAAAAAAAAAAAAAATGTCGAGCCTAGATTTTTTGGTTGAGTTAAAGCTCGACTCGATCCAAAAAAAGCTCGGACCATTTTTCTCGAGTCAAACTCGAGCCTCGAATTTCGACTCACGAGCCGGTTCGACTTGACTCGTTGACATCCCTACGTAAGTTTGATGTTTGGGAGTGTTTATATTAAAATTAAAATTAAAATAATTATAAGTTATGAATCCTTAAAAAATGTGTGATAGTAAATGATCCTGCTGAATGCATTTATGCTACTGCCAAACATGCACGAATATTGGACTTGGGATAAACGAACACCATAACCTCCTTGAGACCGGTCATGTTCTTATTTACAAAGCTTACTTGCGTAGATATTTTTAGGAAATGATTATTTAATTTCTATATATTAGAATGCCTCTTTTTGTTTTGATTAAAATTCAATTAAGATCTCATTTCAAAGTTACTATTAAATTTTAATCACATATTTCACGAGACCCACAACTTTTCAATCACACATTTCAAAAACTTCTATAAAAAATCTAATTTTAATTCCCACCAAACATCCTCTTTGTCCCGTTGAATTTGAGAGAATTGACATTCTTTTAGGGTCCGTTTGATTGTAAAGGTGAAATTTGGGTGAAAAGAAAATAAATTACATAGAATTGAATTGTTTAGAATTTGTTTTGGAATAAATTGTAATTATTTGTTTGATTGATATAATTTTTCACCTAATTCGTTTGACTTTGTTTTTCATGCAAATTGTTAATTATTGGGATAATTTTTTTTACAATCCGTATTAAAATTGGTTTGGATTGCCAAAAAATAAAAAAATAATTTTCGAAATTTTGTTGTGTTCGTTTGATTTTATTTTTCATGCAAATTGTCCATTAAAGTGATAATTTTTTTTACTATTGGGGATATATTTTGCTTCCATTGCCAAAAAAAAAAAAAAAAAAAGTAAAGGAAAAGATAGAAAACCAAAAACCATCTAATATGTGGAAATTGATTTTCAACAAAAACAAGGAATTGGCACATGTATGAAGCAAATCAAGAAAACAAATTTCATGAAAATGAAGTGTAATCAAACAAGTCATTTACCAAAAAGTTGGAATTTTTTTTTCCTTTTTCACCTAATTTCTAAATTATCAAACAGGGCCTTAAATCTAGATCTAGGTGTGTCAATTAGTCGAGTTCACCTACTTGAACAGTTGACGGTAGGGTCCTATCGGGTTGTACGCGCACTTGAATTTGTATAATGTGTATTTATACGCATGTATATTGCATGGCGGGATGCGGAAAAATCTCTATTACCTTCATGCGTAATTAGTTATTTTTTAAAAATACAATTGAAACTAAAAAAAAAAATCGAAATGAAGATCATATCCCTCGTCCCTTCAATCCCGTATACAAACATAGTAAGATCATAATTAAGGGCCCCCAAAAAAAAAAACAAGTCTACAATAATTTCTGTCGCCAAACAAAGAAAAAAACTGATAACTGAAAATCTTAAGATATATTCATTTACAAATTAGTATCAGGTTCTGGAATAGTGTTTAAATCTAAACCAGTATTTTCCACTTTCTTTTCACCAACCTTAACGCCGTTAACTTCTTCCTCCGACGCCGTTAGTTTCTGGGCGTGGCCGCTATTGTGAGAGTGAGATGAATTATTCTGACCCGAAGTTTTCTCGAAGTACCTAATGGCAACTTGCATCCTCTTTAGAATGGCAAAAAACTCATCTACCTCCGCCTCCGTGGGAGTCGGCGCCACCGCATCTTCTTTCTCGTCCTCCTTCACCACTACTTTTTCTTTAATCTCCTTATTCTCCACTCTCTCCATTTTTTTCCCTCTCTCTCAAAAAAAGAAGACATTTGACTGGATTACTTATTGATGTCCATGAAGTGTGTTCTATTATTGATTAATGATTCTTCTCTCTTTTTATCATCATTTTCAACCGTTGGATCTGATGCCAATTGAAGATGTAAGAGCGTGACGTTTTCACGCGAATATCATGTCATTTCATTTGGTAATTAATTACAAGAATGGATGACAAACTATCCACGCGTTAATAATTACTCGCCTTCCCTATTTTTTTGTGGGAAAATTTATTGATTTATCCATAATTTACAATTTTATTTCATGTCGATCACCCTCAGCAAATTTGATTGTTTAATTAATACTTTGCATTTAAATACCTTTTTTTAATTTAATTTAATTTGGCTATTCCACAGGCAACCATTATCTTAATTGAGGAACTTTGGTAATTTACCAATCGATTAAATTTAACAAATTAAAGTCGAGTGAAGTTTTCAGTTGTGGTACTAATGATTACTTGATTGGAAACACTAATGTAAAAATATTACATGTCAACATTAATCTTCATTGTGGGTCAAATAACTCTATCATGTACGCAATGCGTTCCTTTTAATAAAATCACTTGAGATGTTCGCCTACATTTCACATTTGAATAGAATATGGTTAGTATTTTTTCTCAATTGTGGAATCTGATTAGATGAAGTCGGTTTAGGGTTGAAGATTAGCTCTGGACGATTGCAAATTGGAGATTAATTTGGCAAGCGAGTGTTATAATATATTATCTTGGAATAAAACATATTTCTTTCAAACATATTTTTTGAAGAAAAACAAAATATAGTCTCGAGTGCATTTTGAATCGCAGTGTTTGGTTCGCAATGGAGATTAATGGTGACACGGGATTTTCTTATTATTGTTTCAACTGAGTGGCCATTTATGTAATCATTACAAATTCCGGTGATTACTACTGTAAAAAATTAATTTAATGAAACAAACTTTAGTGTCCATTGTTTAACTCAATTGAAAGTTAGGTGACTTTCAGTGATATTTCTCGCGTGAAGTTTAATCGCGTGGTTAGAAGATGGAAGAGGATGAATCTGTAAATTCTGAATTATATTAAGTTGAAAATGTAATCAATTTCTTGGATGATTCTTAAATATTAAAAAAAAAAGCTGCTTTAGGTCAATTTATTTATGGACTTGTCTACATGTACATAACACATTCCATAATCCCTTACACCTCCTTCATATGAAAGTAGGTCCACACATAATAAAATATTCGTGAGTCACTCTCCATGTAAGAGAGGTATAAGCTATTTGGTACAAAATAAGGTGTACAAGTAGCTTTATCCTTTATTTATTGAGCAAAAGAGACGACCATATTAATCAGCGGAGTTTCGTTGTGTATAGTACATTTGTACACTTCTTTTGACAATCCCAAGAGGTGGGGCCTGTAATTAAAATCTCTCAGGTGAAAGGTGGAATTCACAATTATTTTAATTACGAGCTCTATCTCCCATGTGAAAGGACTGTCAAAAGTGATGTACACATAACAAAATTCTAATCTACCTCTAAATAATTACTCAATTTTATAATCCTCATGAAGAAGGGGGAAAAAAAGTAGTAGTAGTTGGATCCAAAGCATTGTATCAAAGGAAAACTAGTCCCACATAATTTTTGCTTTTAATTTTTTAGTAGGGTTTTGCTATTTGCACCACCTCGGATGACAATCCCTTCACATAAAGGAGGTCCGTACCTAATAAAAAAAATCGCAACTCCTCTTTTGTGAGGAGATTGCGACACTTCAAATGTACACATAGCAAAAAAAAATTTAGTATTGAGTTGTTGTGGCTAATTTTAAAGGGATGTCAAAGTCACATGCGATGCGACACCACGTGTATGGATGATGTGTAAAAATTGTGATTTATTTCAGACTGGTTTTTAAAAGCCTTTTTATCAAAAATTGTGGTGCGTATTATGGGATGAATTGAACACACACATCAATCATTTGTTACTTTTAAGTTTACATCAACGTATTACAATAGCTAAAAAGTGACCAGATTTACAAGTAAATCAAAATTGAGTTTCGTTGCGCTACATGTATACAATAACTTATATACACATAATATGGTAAGTTATGATTTAGTCATATTTTTTTTAACCAAATTAAAAATAAATAAATTTAATCACTATCGTTTTGATACATTGTCTGTATGTAAACCATTATGGAACTCCTTAGTCACAAGTATGGCTGTCAATTGATTGAATTTTTATCTGAATTCGATGAAATTAATTAGAGATGAATTTACGATCTCAATTCGATAACTGATCAAGATCTGAATTCAAAAACACGTTAACTAAATGAAACAAATATAAATATGGATAAACTCAATCCGATAACAATATGATCCAATTTATTGTAATAATATAATATATTTTATATATTATTACATAATTTATTTATTTTTATTTTGAAACTTGTATTATACTTTACACATAATTTTAAAATAAATAATAATATTAGATAAATAGTATAATATTGTCAATTTAAATATTTGAAGAATTTTTAATTTTTTATTAATTAAAACAAGATAAGAAATAATAATTTAATTAACCCTTGTTTGAGCCCCACTTTTATCAAATTATTTTTTTCTTTTCAACCACATTTTTCAATAAAATAATATTATTTTTTGATCACAATCACCTAAAATCCCAACCCACTCCTCCACCGACACTAATCTTACGCCGCCTTACCACCACGGCCACCACTACCATTGTTAGCGTCACCATCACCTCACCACCACTTGCACAACCACGGCCATCACCACGACCACTTCACCATGAAAACACACCAACAACTATCCCCAAAACTTCGGCTATGCAACAAATCGGATAAAAAAACCATTGATGGTATAGAAAATCACCAACAACCAGCAATTAAACACCGTCGAGTAGTGAGAGTTCCTCACCATTGCTATGACGAAGGCCACTCCTACTTTCGCAACCACCTGACCCTGACATTGGCACCAGCCTTCGGCTCTAACACCAAAGTGGGTAATAGGTTTGTCACCGCCCAGTGGTTTATCAAACTGAACTACGAATATAGTGTACAATTTTCCAGATACAAGGTACTTTAACATAAATGTGAATCCTCAAGATACAAACACAACACCTAGGTTTTATCATCAACTACCGGCGAATCAATCAACGGATGATTAGATCTTCAAAAGGATGGAAAATTTCACAACCTTAATGTCATCTTCAGAGGAACCAACTAATATACCGAGGTTCAACATGGCTGATATTCCACTGGCGTACACACGACGCCTCGTAGAGTCGGATTTGAGTGTTGCTGCAGCGACGATCTAAGCAGAGCGTCATTGTAGCACCGTTCAAATCATCATCGTGCTTGTTCATAGTGCTGTTGCACCAGCGCTAACGATGGCGACGAACGGGGCAACGAACAACAGTGATGAAAACAGAAAGAGAGGTAGATGGAGTAGAGAGAGAAAAAGAGAAATAAAATGAATTAGGGTTTAGAGTGAAATGGGATGTGGGGTGGGTAGGGGTGGACAAAATGTCCAAACCAAACCAGAACCAAACCAAATCGAGTGGTTCGGTTCGGTTCGATTCGATTCTACGAAAAAAATGAATGATTTTGGTTCTTCGTACCAAGAACCATTTGATTCTAATTCTAAAACCGAGAACCAAACCAAGAACCAAACTTAATTTATAATTTATTTTACGTGTGAATCTAATTTTGCTTTAATTGAAGTCAGTCTAATATCCATTATTTTTGTATAGTCAAATGAGCCCATTAAAAGTATTACTTCAAATTCAAACCTTCAAATCAAGAGTACCAAATGACAAACGCTACCCTGTGCAGATCCCTCAAAGTCTCAACTGAAGCAACTTCTCCAGCTGAAGTTTCGTCTCCGCAACCACCAGTTTATTGTTCATCCTTCAAACCATCAGGGGTAGTACATTTATGCATTATTCTTTATGTAATTTACTAGACATTCTTCCTTTTTAATAAACAAAAATATATTAATGGATCGGTTTGAATTTGTTCCATATCGATTTGAATTTGACAACGAAATATATTTGAATTACAAACTTACAGTATATCGATTTCTAATAGTTGATATTGGTGCCCTAGTTGATAGTTGATATTATTAACTTTTGACAAATAAGCATTTGTTTATATTTTGTTTGTTAATTTAAACTTTTGAAAAATCTTGATGACTGATAATTTGAACTTGCTAAATATTTGATGCTTATATTTTTTATTTAGGTATATATTACTAATTTATGAATATAGTGTAAGTCTAAAAATTCAAGTAATAGAACTAGAACCAAACAAAATCAAAGCAAAATCGAATGGATCGGTTCGATTCAGTTCCATATCTTAGAAAAAATCAAGTGGTTCTATTATTAAAAAAACTATTGGTTTATAGTTCGATTCAGTTCTCTTGGAACCAGAACCAAATGGAGCCATGTCCACCCCTAGGGGTGGGTATGTAGACTAATACAATGTTATAATATTATTATTTTTAAAATTTGAATTATCACATGATTTTTGTACAAAAAACTTTTAAACTTTGTTTTTGAAATTGTAAGTTTAAAAACATGGATGGGTGTAATTTTCACTTTCTTTAAATTGGGATGGAATTATCAAATTGGATATCCGATAACATAATAAATTGAATATGGATTTAACAATCAAATTCTATTGGATTATCGGGTCGAATAATTATTCTTATCGGATCATATATGGAAAGATTTTATCCATATCCGATTCATTTACAGTCCTATGTACAATTACTTATTCAAGTTAAGTGATGTGATTGTACCAAATTGGGGACAACGGACCTAAATTTGCAAGAAAATTGAAATGTGATTTTCTTGTAATAAATTAGAGATGAGTGACCTGGATTGACTCTCTTCAAAGTTGGATGACCTGCACTGCATTTAACCCAATTTTTGGAATATGGATTTTGGTGCAATGGCCCCCAAGAACTTGCATTTGTCTTGGTAATGATGGTTTGGATTGCAATTTTGGGCCTTGCTAATTTTCTCTAAACCTCATCATTATATACAATCAATAACGTAATTTTCTCATTTTTGTTTATAAACCTTTTGCTTTTGTGTATAATTATGTGTTTAAATATTTTAATATACCTATGGACAAATATACGAGGTCCACACTATTTGTGCAAAAGATAATTTTTTTTTTTAAAGTATTGTCTATTTGTCATTATCGAACTGAAGAAAGATCGCTCAAAACTTCATTGAACGCCTCAAAGTTCATTAATCAAAATCAGTTAGTTGATTAGTAGTTGTTCTAACTATATCATATGTGTTGGAAGATGTACAATTCACGAGTATTAATTCCTGATATTAATTTTAAAGATGGGGTCCGTCATTGTAATGGTAGTGATGGAAAGGTTTCAACGTGACAATGAAATTAATATTTTAACATTCATATAAATGATTACAGTAAAATAAAGATACACAACATCAAAATATTTATAATTCAAATATCATCGACTCTGAGTAGAATTACTCTTAACATTCTCTCGTGAACTTAGGTAAAATGTGTGAGTTTGGAATCGCAAAGTTTTCCAGTAGTTTAATTCACCATAATCTTCTTATTAGAAATAATTATGATTTATTTTTTCTGAAAATGGTATATGTATGCACATGACATGCACGTTCTTCAACGTGTGCAAGCCACGAGCATTCAGATTTGTTAGGTCTACTTGGCTTCCGCTTCATATTTCATTATTCCTTATTAGAATAAATTTTCTTGGACCCTTCCTTATTATTCAATATTATAATTTATTACGATAAAATATATTGTTGTCTTGATCACTAAGGAAATGTTCCCCTTCCCTTCTATTTGTCGTACATTATTTTTAAATTTTTACAAGTGTATCTATAATCAAATAGTCTATTATTATTTGGATAAGTATAGTAAAATGTTAATTGCATAAAAAAAACACACATAAAAATAAGCAAGTTCAGACCTCCAATTAATTTTACCCATGCTTCATCTCGATCATCGACACATCATTCAAGTTCGAATATGTACATATTGAGAATTGTCCTATGAGTGGCTTTCACCACATTTCCAGTAGGTTCTCTTAACCAAGTCAATTGTTAAGAGTTGTCGAATCGTTATTCAACATACACACATGATCAGAGACAACTCATCTCACTGTCTACGGTTTCATGTTTCTATTTCACTCGTTGATTCTAGTTCTTTGACCATTCTATTATAGAACTACTTCGCAATTGATCATCTAAGAGCATTTAACCTTGCTTCCTATTAGCGAAGCACAAATATTCATTTTATTATCTATATATGTATTTTATTGTTTATTTCTAGCTTCCATATTTGTCTAGACGCAAAATTATTTACTTATAAGTAATTTTTTAAAGATTAACCAATCACACGCCTACGTTCCTTGCAAGGAAATGTCCTCAAGAAGGTAACAAGACATAATCATTATGGGGCTATTCAACCTACCAATAGATTTGACAAATCACGACGACCTTTAAATTAATTAATTAATCTAGAGGTGTAGATCTTATTTTAACAAAATACAATATTTTTCTAAAAAATAGAAACTAATTATACCCAATCTCATCTTAACAGCAGCACCACCTCCTCTTCCACACTGTCATCATCCTATCGTCGCCACTTGTACCTTCACTATCACCACCACAACACACGTAGCCACCACCTTAATTAAGGAGACTTCTCTCCCTTTTTGTAAGCGATTTTTTTCCAAATCTATATATAAGCTTTTTCAGGAACGTGATCATCCTTATCATAGAAGTCTTGTACGAACTTTCAAAAAAAAAATAAGTCCACACATTTGAAAAGGAGAATTTTCCCTTATTATATGCAATTTGAAAGGGAGTTTCTCTCCCTCGATTGTCATATTAAGGGGGAGGAATCCCCAGAATCTTCATCCGTTATTTGCGAACTAGGAAGGATTTCTCTCATTGAATATGTGAATTCGAGGGAACCTCTATTTCACCAATGGTAGTGGCGTTGCGGAGGTAAAGATGATGTGACGGCAATGGTGGGGTGGGGTGGGGTTGGTGGAGTTGATTAGTTTGCCATTTTTTTTAAAACTTTAATAATATTAATCTCTACCATTATATCATCTTAAATTAAAGGTAACGATGATTTGTCAAATCTGTAGGTGAAAACGTCCCCTACATACATGCGTAACATATAGACAAACATACATGTGTGTGTGTGTGTCAGTGTGCGCGCGCGTATTTTTTGATTCATTTTAAGATTTAAGTGTAAACTTGGATCGGAATGTCTATAGGCAGCAAGGGGGAATCCAGGACGGTAGGTCAGTTAGAGCGGGATTGATTTTGATCGTTGACTGTCGACAATCAACGATCGTAATAACCCGGTCCGGTTGATCATTATAATTTGATTAAATAATATTAAAAATTATTCAATATATATGTAAATGCACTAAAAACGTAGAAGAATTAAGTATGAATTTTCGTTTCGATTGAAACAATCGTTCCATAATCTGCAAAATACCCAAATTTATTTTTTAATGAATACTGATTAAAAAAAGTGTACATAGTTCAATTGAGTCAAACATCATCTCTATGATACATTACTAATTTCGTAATTTCCAGATTCTCCAAACTCTCAATTCCCTAATTTCCTAAACCTAAATTCTCAATTCCCAAATCACAAATAAAAAATCATGAATTATAAATCATGAATCGTAATTCATGAATTCATAAACCATAACTCATGAATAAAACTCTAATTCATAAAACCATAATCCATAATTCCCCAATTCGCAAAGCCCTAATTAATAAACCATAATTTATAAATAGATAGTCATAAAACCCTAATTCATAATCATAAACCCATAATTCATAAATTATAAACCACAAAGCACAAACTGGCAAGTGACAATTGACAAACACAAAACATAAGATACATTAGTTAACCATCAATATTCCATAATCCAAATTCCAAACATCCACAGTGAGCATTTAGCAACACAACACAGTCAACTAACTCAAGACTCCATTCGGCCATTCCAAGTTTTCCAACAACACAGCAACTGCAACACATTACAATCTACACACACAGCCACACAGTCACTCAGGCAGGGGGAAATAGTTAGCAAACATTATCGGCAGACGGCGTCGCACTCAATGGGTAGTGGTGCGCACTTCTCCAACACAGGCACTGCACAGCAGACGTCTTCGCGTCGAACACTCGATTCAACCGAAGCCTCAAAGTTACAGTCACAGTCTCACTCTCACATTCTCACACCATCACAGAGCGAAGCCAGTTGCGTCGTGAGTAGCACAATTTCGCCCAAATCGCCCATAGGGTTTGCAGTTCGCCAGTTGTAATTTGTGTGTTTGGCAAATTGGACTTTGCACACCGTGCGTAAGTGACAGTCCATAACATTTCCACTCCAAATTGGGCTGTGGCAGTTGGGCTTTTAAATAAAATGATAAGCCAACAAGGCCACAACTTAAACCCAAAAAAATAGCGCCCCAGCCCACTACGGTGTCATCTTCTTCCTCTTTGGCTCCTTGCTGTGACTGTAATTTTCAAATTCCTTCCTGACGGATCGTTGCCATACAGAAGACTCTGGCGGAGCCAGCACGGGCGATCGCGCGAGCTCGCCAGGTGCTGGCTCTGCCACTGATAGGCAGACCAACTCACACCAAACTTTTTGTTGTTATTTTATTTTCAAATATCAATTGAAAAACATACGGCAAAGATCACAAAAGAAGTCATACATTAAGCACAATTAACATTATCCATTGTGTATTAAATAATCAAGATTGTATAGATTAATCGAAGGACACGAGGTACTTTTATTTAAGTAATGTTATTCATCATTAATTATAATTATCAGTTCATCCGTCCTATAAAGATAGTTTTTTTTTTCTTTTTTCATCTGTCCCAAATTATAATGGATTATTCTACTTGGCCACTTTGGTTGACCTCATGAATGACCTCGATTCCACCACTCTCCTCACATGGGGTCGGGTCTCACCTCATTAAATTTAATATTTTTGCCCCCCATGTGAGGGAAGTGGTGGGGCCGAGATCATCCATGAGGTCAACCAAAGTGGTAAGGTAGCATGGTTGAATTATAATCTTGTTTTTTATTTGAATGTGTAGTTAATATATGAGTTCCCTAATATACCCATATATTAATGTACTTTGTTATCATAAATATAATTTAACCACCTTGATTATTGATTCCATTAAGGTAGGGGTATATAAAAAAAAATGATAGTAAAATTTATTATTTCAACTATATTAACTAAAGTTCCTTAATATGTGTCAAAAAAGAAATATGATTATCTTTATGGGAGGAATAGCAATTTACTAGCAAATTTATTGTCCAATTGAGTTTTGATGCATTTTAAATTTTAATACATTAGACAACGAATTAGAAAATTTACAGCACTTCTAGAGTATGACATTCAGTGCGCTCTACTATTATTTAATTGAAGTAATGTTATTTTAGCATCATTGACGCCACTGTGTGCAATAAGTCATCTATTCCAATGAAATATATGATGGTGTCATGGAACGTGCAAGATTACATTATTCATTTAATTAACATGTATATGTTTGAGTCTTAATTAGAAATTGAGTCCCAATTATTTAATACACCGTCAATTAAATAGTAGCAAAGAGGACATAACATTTCATATTTCGAAAGAGCTAGAATATTTTTTTTTTATTTTTTTTTTCTAAAGAAGATAATTGTCACAATTACAAATGAATAGATTATATGATTAGTCTTTTTGATTATTTTGTTCATCATTAAATAGTTAATGGACGGTGAGATGAGTTCATAACTCATAATTATGATAGAAGAATGATTTTTTGCAGGCATTAATTTGGAGGAGGCTAACAGTTGAACATTTATCAATGTATAGTACACGAAGTTAATTGAGACATTGATTAGGAATTAAACAAACATTTATTATGCTCCCGTTTGGTTCCCATATTTTTACCAGAAAAATATGATCGTTATTCATCACATTCAGCCACCATCTTTGACTTTATATCTTTTGTGTAGGGTCCATAACGATTATATTTTTCATTCTCATTTTACAAAAAATGTATATCGAACGGGATGTAGCCCAAGAATCCAATATTTTATTGAATTTTGACCGGAAAATGGTGTTTCCCAAGGTATTTTCCCTTTTTAGGTTTAAAAGTGAAAAGCAAGAGTAACGTTATTTAGCAGTAATATTTTAAGTACCAATTTTGATATCGTTCAACTGTCATTAAACGATAGATTATTTTTAAACTAAAAATAACAAATCCAAATAAATTTGGAAATAGAAATAAATTTGGGTTCCGTTTGTTTTCCATTAATCATTCATAAAAATGAAAAATATAATAATTATCAATCACATCTAACCACCATTTTTTTATTTTCAATCTCTTGTGTGGGATCCATAACGATTATATTTTTTATTCTCATTTTACAAATAACGAGAATCAAACGGGGCTTTATTTCTTTTTATGATACAAGAGAAGAATTAGATATATTAACTTTAGAAATATTCTTGAGGGATATAAGTGAATACAGTTTCAAGGAAAATTCCTATTTTACGAAAGAAAATAGAGAAAAAAATTATGACAGGGTCCATCTCTTTAAATGTATTTTGGCTATAAGTTATAACACAGGTATTCAAGAAAGCGTCACTTCCTTGTCACATACTTAGCTCGTGTTTGGTACACATTATTTTGAAAAGAGTGCATTTTTTTGTTGTTAATATGATAGTAAATATGTGGTAAAAAAATAAGAAAAAATTATTGATGTGATGAAAAATATTATTTTATTGAAAAATGTGTGATTAAAAATGAGAATGAAAAAAATAATGTGTATCAAACATGGCCTTATTCATCAAACCAGGGCTGCTCTCTTCCCCGAATCGGGAAGAGAGCAGCATTCCCGAATTTTTTTTACCCTTAATTTAATTTAATTTTTTGCAAATTGTTAATTTTGCTGTTCGTTTGGTTTTTTTTTTTATGAAAATAAATATAAAAAAGGATAAATTTTTTTACAATTGAGTATAGTATTTGATGGGATTGTCAAAAAAAATTTCGAAAAATTCCCTCTCTAACTTTTTCTGCATGTTTGTCACGTGATTAAATCAAATTTTAATTATTTAATTTTTGCTGTCATATTCATAGGCCACCATGGTCCATGGATACAACCAATATAGATCCAAGTTGCATACCATTAAAAAAAAAAATAGGAGGAAAAGAAAAGAAGAAGATTAATAGACAGAACAAAATGGAATGGACCAGGCGATCCCCATTATTTTTGACATGTAAAATGGGTTGAGTCGGTCGAAATTGTCACTAGCCATGTAAAGTGTGACCCAAAATGCAACACAACCCATCTCTATATTTAAGTTGTGCATGACTCGTTTGGACAAGGTAATAATTATTTAAAAAATAAAACATACGATAAAAAATATTAAGAAACAACTTTGTTTGGAAAGGTGCTACATGTAATTGTGATCCGCGCGCAAACTCTATAAACTATAAAGCCAATGGCCCAATCATCGTGCTTGAAAGAAAAAATGCACAATCATCGACTTAAATTGCTTGTGTTGTGCCCTTTGCACCTTTACCTACATGACAATGTGCAACTTTGATCGATTCTTCCATCGATCTAACATATGTCATTTGTTTGGTGCAGTTAAAAATTAGATTTTTAGTAAATTATTAAATTTTGATATAAATCAATGAATGTGAAATTGAAAAATTGTGAATTCTATAAAATATATAATTAAAATTAATTGTTGATATTTAACTAAATTTTAAATAAAAATTGTATCCCGATTCGATAAGTCTCGATTTTTATTTGATCGCGACTAATAATTGTCGTGTCTATATGGAGGCATTCTCTTTTTTCTCCCCCATGTGATTGGTTCTGTACGACAGTGGAAACAATCATTTCAATCACAATACCAATCCCTAAAAGGTGCCATCTTCTTAATTATGTCTTTTTCTTGACATTTCTATTATCTTTCTGTTTGTCTTTCAACTATGATAATCCAATTCAACTAATTACTGATTAACAATTGTCGTCAGAACCTAACTTCAATTACAACAATTGCTCAAGTTAATGTCATTATTTTTGGTTCACTATCGATAATTAATGATTAATATGGTCTAAATTGCATAGTCCACCTGCATGGAATATGTTAAGCCCTATTTTTGAAACTCGTTTACAATTTAATATTTTCTCAATAAAATAAATTTTTTATGCATCCTCATAACCTTTCTTTACTTTTTAATTACACATTAGATCCTGTTTGATTCTCATTTTGAGGAAAAGAATGCATTCTGAATAGTTGATTGATAAAGAATGTGTGCTTAAAAATTAAGTAAAATTTTTGAATTTGAGTGTAATATTATTTTATCGAAAAATGTGTGGTTAAAAAGAAGAGAGAGAAATGAATTTTGAAAAAAATGAGAATCAAACAGAAGCATAATAAAATTATTTTTCACAATTTTTATTCTAAAAAGAATCTACATTAAGCAGACTCTTAGCCTTTGTTTGGTATCGATTAAATTCTAGATTTTAATTTAAGTCAAAATCAAAAATTAATTTTAATCATATATTTTATCGGTTCTACAACTTTTCAGCAACACATTTAATCAAATTATATTAAAATCTACTAAAAATCTGATTTTTAATTTCTACCAAAAAGGAGCATGTTAATTTTTTTTTTCTTAATAACTAATATATATCATTTCTCAAGGTTGAAGATGGGCTAATATGAAAAGTGAAAATAGATGATTTGTCCCACATTTTTTGTCATATTGGAATCAAGGAAAAAAATAAAAAGAAGCTAAAAAGGAGAAAGAAAAAATTATCCCAAAAAGGACAACAATATATAAGCTAGCTTTAGTTATATGTCAACACATGCCACGTGTGCAGATCACAGACCACAACATCATATCCAAGCCAATGAATAGGGTCCGGGCTTATCTGTAAATTATCCGGGCGTCGGGTCCTTCACCTGACGACAATTCATCTTTACAATTCCCTGGGTCCCACCTTTTCTCCCTCCATGTGATTATTTCTGCAAAACAATGGGATCGATCATTTATGATTCATATTGCACATCTTTTACCTACTTATGAGAAAATTGCATCATAGTGTTCCTTGACCTATTGTTACATCAGCAAATTGACCCCTAATCTTTAAAGAGGACCTTAACCTTTCATTATAGCTACACGACTACTCTTCCATTATAAAAATAGTCTAATTTCTTTTTCTTAAATTTCTGACTATTAACTCGAATTGAAAAGGAAAAATTAACTCCATAAACTTGGATGTGTAAAAATGTCATGCAACTTAGTCCGCTGTTTGGTATAGATTAAAATTAATTTTTTAATAGATTTTGATAAAAGTTGATCGTGCGTGGTTAAATTTTTTTAAATTTCATGAAATGTATAATTAAAATTAATTATTAATTTTGACTTAAATTTTAATATAATATTCTAGCTAAACCAAACATGATGTAGTAGTAAAAAAGGTCTCATAAATTAGCCAAAAGGTCTGGGGTATGAAAAGACACGGAGCAACTATAAATAAAGTTTCAAGACTAATGTTCTTCTTCGTAAAGGTTAAGGACCAGTTTGATATTGAGGTAATAGGTTGGAGGTTAATACTGCAATATTCTCGATAATTATTGTTAATTTAACATTAAATAATTATAATAATGTAATAACATTTGACCCTCTTCATAACAATCAAAATCATCCCTCCCTTTTTCCTTCCCCTGCATTTTTTTCACAAACCCTAAAACTCACAAATTCTTTACCTCTGAATTTCATTTTCTTCTTTACTGTCACTTCTTCTGCTATATCTCTTTCTCTTTTTCTTTCTACAACTTAACTTTCTTTTTCCTCCACACTGTTGGATTGATTTCATTTTATTTACTGTTCAATAATTGGGGTCAAAACTCAAAACCCTCTGCTTGAATTGCAATAATTTTTAAATTCAATTGAAATTCGGCTAATTGTTGTTAATTTTTTGATGGCTTTATCAAGGTGATGTTCAATTGTTGAAGATCTATGAGTGGAGATTAGTTTTGAGAAGGAGGCATTTTGTATTGATATTTGAAACGTGGGGTTTTGGATCCGATCAGGAAAAAAACAGCGCCATTAGATGGCGCTGTTCAGACGCTTCTTTTATCGGAAGCCACCGGATCGGCTTCTAGAGATCTCCGAGAGGGTCTATGGTTAGCTTTCTACGTTAGCTCTTTTTGATCAATTTCATAGTTTCCTAGCAAATGCATACATAGTTCTCGAATTTGCATCTTTGATTTAGTCCTTTTTCTATTTTTTTCCCCTCTTAATTATCGAATTTGCTGTAACTGTGAATTTTCTCTAATTTTGTTAATTAGGAGAGGTGCATTAGAACTTCTTTGTTGGTAAAACGGCTAAAATTATGATCTTTAATTTAGTTGAGTAGAAGAGCTGCTAGATAGTTAACTGCTTTTCTGGCTTTGTAAATTTTTTTGTGACACATTGACTTTGTATATATTGGAACATGAAGTGTTTGATGTTTAAGTAATCTAAATAAAACATTAACCATGCCAGATAGTTATTTCAATTACTGGATCTGCTTGCAGTGTTTGATTGCTGCTTCTCCACCAACGTGTTGGATGAAGACGAGTATAGAATATATATGAATGGCATTGTAGCTCAGCTACAGGATCACTATCCCGATGCTGCTTTTATGGTTTTTAACTTTAAAGAGGGGGAAAGGAGAAGTCAAATATCCGATGTGTTGTCTCAGTATGATATGACGGTCATGGATTACCCACGGCAATATGAGGGGTGTCCTTTGTTACCGCTGGAGATGATCAACCACTTCTTGCGTTCCAGTGAGAGCTGGTTATCACTTGAGGGTCAACAGAACGTGCTCTTGATGCACTGCGAAAGGGGAGGATGGCCTGTCCTTGCCTTCATGCTTGCAGGCCTTCTTTTGTACAGAAAACAGTACACTGGTGAGCTGAAGACTCTTGAAATGGTATACAAGCAAGCTTCCAGGGAACTTCTTCATCTTTTATCTCCTTTGAATCCACAACCATCGCAGCTCAGATATCTTCAGTACATTTCTAGAAGAACTTTTGGGTCTGATTGGCCCCCACCAGATACTCCTCTGGCTTTGGATTGTATAATACTTAGAGTTCTTCCTCTGTTTGATGGTGGAAGAGGATGCCGACCAATAATACGTGTCTATGGTCAGGATCCTTCTTCAAAAATATCCAGTAGAACATCAAAGCTTCTGTTTTCGACTTCCAAAAAGAGAAAACATGCCCGCCTCTACAGACAGGTAAATCTCATAATTTATAAATGTAGACTTAAACTGGAGAATCAACTGAATTGGGAAGTGTTTTATGATCACTGACTGCAGGAAGAATGTGCACTAGTAAAAATAGATATTCAACACTGCGTCCAAGGAGATGTTGTCCTCGAGTGCATCCATTTGGATGAAGATTTAGTGAGGGAAGAAATGATATTTAGAGTTATGTTCCACACAGCTTTTATCCGATCAAATGTTTTGATGCTGACCCGTGATGACGTTGATCTTTTGTGGGATGCGAAAGACCAGTTCCCGAAGGAATTCAGAACAGAGGTTAGGTATTGTTTTCACTATGTTATAAAGTTTATTTGTCCAAAACTTCCGGAATTAAAAACATTCTCTATTTGTATCAGGTACTCTTTTCTGATGCAGAGTCCGTTCCATCTATTATCACCAAGGAAGCAGTAAGTGATGATGATAATGAAACGGACGCTTCACCAGATGAGTTTTTTGAGGCAGAAGAGATCTTCAGTAGTGTAGTTGATGGGTCATATGGGAAGGGAGAATTTGATAATCGAACAACTGAAGCTATCATCCAGGATGATGAAAACCATGAAGTAGATGGGAAACAGGTTTTGGATCATCACGTATTCCAGGACTGTAATTCAGATGAAGCGAATAACAGACACAACAGCAAGGTTGATGCGAATAAAAAATTTCTGATTGCAACAGATGCTTTGGTCTATAGGAATGGTCAGTTAAATTCTAGAGCGGAGCTTGCTGATGTAGCCAGTGGTACAGATACCAAAGATGTAGCTGGACCACCATGTGGGAAATCTGAGGAAGGGGAGATTAAACAAAGCCAAGAAGATGCTTCTTCAATTAAAAAAATGACAGAAAAGCAAGGTTTACAGCAAAACTCGGATGGTGACAGTAACAGACAAAAGTCTGAGAAGGAACTCTTGACATTCTCAAATAAACAACCAGTTTGCACTTCCAAACCTGCGACGGATGCAGTTGGTGCTAAACAAAAATCAAAACCTCAAGAATCTCAGGGCACTCTTCAAAGGATGGCAAAGCCAAATGCAGTATCTAGGTGGATTCCTTCTAACAAAGGTTCATTTACAAATTCTATGCACGTATCATATCCACCGTCTAGATATAATGGTGCTCCAGCTGCAATAGCTCTTGGCAAGGATTCCCAGCCTGGGGGAAAAGCAAAGGCCTCACCCGCTAGTTCTTCTGAAGCTACAATTACGGCGGATGAAACTTCTGCAGCGGGCGAGGCACCATTAAAATATCAATCTTGTTCATCATTACTAGACTCGGCACCAACTGAAAAAGCTTCTTCTCCAAGTTCTCTGGTGGAATGTAGAGTCCAGGAACTTGATGGCCCTCAACCAAGTCAACCAGTTCCACCATCTGCCCCTCCCCCTCAGCCTCCATTACTACTCTCATCTAGCTCTTCATTATATGAGTCTTCCTCAACAACCCAGCCAATTGTACAGGTTGGAGAGCAGAATTTTCTCAATCCTCCCCTGCCCCCGCCCCCACCCCCACACCAAACAACTCATGCAGCATTTACTTTTTCCACACCACCCCCGTCGCCACCTCCACCACAGTCATCTACTAATTATGCAAATTTTTCTTATTCACGACCACCAGATTCAGACCCTCCACGATCTTCTGGCAGAGCAGATGCTACTAAATCACTGCCACCACCACTGCCGCCACCGCCACCGCCACCTCCACCTCCACCTCCACCTCCACCTCCTCGTCCTATGTCTGTAAGCTCTGGACTGACTGCACAGGGAAGTTTTCGACCACCTCCTCCTCCACCACCACCTCCTCTACCCCCATCTTCCATTTCTTTTATGCCTCAAAATGTCAGTAGAGTTCTGTCGCCTCCACCTCCCCCACCCCCTTGGTCGGTTGAGAGTTCTGGTCCTGCACCTTCTGCAGCATCAAATTTTCCCTTTCCTGCATTCTCCACGCAAAGATCACTTGCTGTTGGAAAACCCTCTCTGCCTCCACCGCCCCCGCCCCCGCCCCCGCCTCCCATGCGTGGTAATTCTTCTCTGCCTCCATCTCCTATCAGTCATGGTGTTTCTCTGTCTTCACATTGCACTCCACCTCCTCCACCACCACCACCGCCGCCGCCCCGACCCCCACCTCCTTCTCATGCTGCTTCTCAGCCTACCCTGCCTATTTTGCGTGGTGGCGCTGCGCCACTTCCACCTTCCCCATTGCCTGGAGTTGCACCTCCCACATTGCCTGGAGCACCACCTCCACCACCCCCCATGCGTGGAGCGCCACCTCCACCTCCACCTCCCCCGTTGCCTGGAGCACCACCTCCACCTCCCCCATGCGTGGAGCACCACCTCCACCTCCTCAGATGCGTGGAGCTCCACCTCCCCCTTCTCAGATGTGTGGAACCTCACCTCCACCCCCTCCATTGCCTGGTGGTCCACCTCCCCAACGTGGAGCACTACCACTGCCTGCTCCCCCTATCCGTGGGGCCCCGGCTCCACCATCACCTCCTTCACTTGGTGGTCCACCTCCACCACCTCCGCCCATGCATGGGGCACCAGCTCCACCACCCCCTCCTGGAGGCCATGTACCAGGTCCTCCTAGGCCTCCAGGTGTGGGACCTCCCCCACCTCCTCCATTAGGGGCTAAAGGATCTGTGGCAGATGGGAGAGGCTCAATTGCAGGTAGAGGACGTGGGCTTTCTCGTCCTGGGATGTCAACTGCTTCAGCACCTCGAAGATCTACCTTAAAGCCACTACACTGGAGCAAGGTAACGAGGGTACTACAAGGAAGCTTGTGGGAAGAATTGCAGAGAAATGGAGAACCTCAAGTGTATGCCCTTTTGCTCTGCTGGTTTAGTTTTTTTTATTTAGAATTACATAAGTATCATTTCTTCATTCCTATGGCGTAATTCAATCATATTTAGCAATATAATCGAGGTTGTTTATCTCTTTTCTGAAATGCTTTTATGTGCGTATGACTGTGTGTAGAAATTGATTTATTGTTTTGTTATTGCCTCTTGATTCTGATATGTTGCTGGCACTTTCAATTTTTTTCTAGTGCACCAGAATTTGATGTGTCAGAACTAGAGTCTCTTTTCTGTGCCACAGTCCCCAAGTCAGATAGTTCTGGAGGCAAATCAGGAGGACGTAGGAAGTCTGCTGGATCTAAACCTGACAAAGTCAATCTGGTAATATTTATGAATTGTATAATTGTCATTCTCCTGCATCCTCTGCATAGAGCTCCCTGATTTTACTAAGTTGTAGATTTGCATTTTTCTCGTTTCATGCCAATGTTAGTTCAAAGCAGATGTAGCATTCAACTTGGTTATTTTAATGAGCTAGAAGACAGTTCGATATTTTGTTGGTGAAATACTGATAAGATTTTCATATTTCGATCACTATTCTTATTGTAGATTGACCTGAGAAGGGCTAATAATACGGAAATCATGCTCACAAAGGTGAAAATGCCACTTCCTGACATGATGGTAAGCTAGACATGGTGCATATTTCCAACCTTTTGTTTTGTTCTGATCTTTAAGCTAGCTTACACGTTTTATTATGAGTTGAATTTTCTTCCATCAGTCATGTGGCTTGACATATTTCAAGTTCTTTTGTTTTTTTGTATGTAGCATGTATGCTGCCCTTGTCATATACATCCACCCATTCCGGAAATTAATACGAAATCATTGCAACTTTTCATTGGAAGGTTTGGGTATTTTTGTATATAGAGAAAACAAACTTGCAAATTGGTTGACTGAGGCCCAGAGTCCAAAATTTGACAGTAGTGAAGTTTATAATTTCTTAAACAGCCGAAAAATGTTCTGGATTGCATTTTATTCTTCCTTGATCTTCCCTTCTGAGTTGTTTTCCCAAAGAGGATCTTGATTTTATGATTATGGCACGTGCAGTCATTTCATTGACCACTTAACAATTACGGATTTGAAATATGAGATTATCTCTCGGTTCAAGAACAGTGATATGTGCTTGGCTATCACCTCTTGTTATAATTTGTAGCTTTACATAATTTTCTCCCATATTATAACCCCTATGTGTAGATGGCCTAGTCTTTTACCTTGTCAATTTATAATGTATTCCTTAATTAGTTAAAAATTTTGCATTTGGTCTCATCAAATGTCCATAACTGAAGATGGGTTCCAATTACATTTTTATGTCCAATTATATCTCTCTATGTTACATTTTTCTTTGTTGGAAAAAATATTTTGTGATCCAATCACAAAAAAAATTAGTAAATTCTAATTATTTTAGGCATCAAATTTATCTTAGTATCCAAAAAGTCTAATGCAACATTGAAAAGTCACTCTCCCAAAAAACCAAAGGTATTGATCATGTTGTAATCTCACTTATAGATGCCTTACAAGCACAATTTATGAACCAAGGCTCATTACCTACTCGCTATTGAGATTGTACTTGTCAATCAAGTGAAATTTAATTAATTTAGGCGTCCCAGTGATAAATTAAAGTTCACATGGTCTTGTTTTATTGCATGCCAAATGCACTGCTATCTGTAGAAGTTGCTACTTCTGTGATCAAGATAAACCACTCAACTAATTACGATGTAGACGATAATATAACCTTGCAAAAACAAAGGGCTCATTTTTATTCACCTGTTACGGACAAATATTTAGGTATAATATAAATTATATCTTTTGCCCACAAAACATTTATGTGCATAGTTTAATTCTATATTTGCTGGAATGAGTGCTAGATAGATAATAGTATTGTGACCAAACTGATGAATCTTGTTTATCTACATGACCAGAAAATGTGTCAACACACAAAAATAGTTTCCTTAAGGCACATGAAGGATGTTCTGCTCATCTCTGATCATATTTAAAGATATATGGGTCTTGCCCATTCTAAGAATTATATGAAAACTTGTTTCTTGTTTTTTTGTACTAATCAATATGCACGGTTCATTTCTCCTACAAGCTTTGGTTCTACTTTAAAAATTCGTGTTTGTTTCCAAGTCTACATTTAACATGTGTATGATTCACTTCAACAGGCTATACATGACCAGAAAATGTGTCAACACACAAAAATAGTTTCCTCAAGGCACATGAAGCATGTTCTGCTCATCTCTGATCATATTTAAAGATATATGGGTCTTGCCCATTCTAAGAATTATATGAAAACTTGTTTCTTGTTTTCTCGTACTAATCAATATGCACGGTTCATTTCTCCTACAAGCTTTGGTTCTACTTTAAAAATTCGTGTTTGTTTCCAAGTCTACATTTAACATGTTTATGATTCACTTCAACAGGCTGCTGCACTTGCAATGGATGAATCAATTTTAGATGCTGATCAAGTAGAAAATCTTATAAAGTTCTGTCCTACTAAAGAAGAGATGGAACTTCTCAAGGCGAGTCTTCATTTTCTCAATCATTATGCAACCTATGATTTTCACTATTTAATCCACACTCACTATTTTCTTTTAGAAGAAAAGAATTTATTTTTATTGATTTCTGTTTTGTGACTGTTTAGGGCTACACAGGCGACAAGGACAATCTAGGGAAGTGTGAGCAGGTCTGTGGACTGCATCATCATTTAGTTGTTTTATTGGTGATATTTTTGCTTTTAAAGGATGCATTCTACATTTATATAAGCCAATAGGAATTAACGAATTATATTTGAGTACCAGTGATTTAATTTTCTCTAACACCAAGAATTGGGTTCAGTCAGTGTTATAGAGTCGATCATAAATATATAAGTTTTGGTATCTAGCTCCATCTTCCTACTCCTCAGGGACACAGTTGTCATTAGGAATAATAAAGGTCTTCCTTCTCCTGAAATTTTAGTTCAATGCTAGGAAAGCTGATTAGACACTGTCTGGGCTGTTTCCAATTGAGTTTATTTCCAATTGAGTTTATGAATATTGAACATGACAAACACATTGATCTACCGAAATGAAAGTACATTAGCTGCCAGCATGTGAATAGTGTTAAATTCAGGTGATTGCTTGCTAATATATTAGAAGACACTATCTTTTTCTTTTTGACGAGTGCTACTTTCATTGCTTTAGATGTGCAGGTGCGTAAAGGATTGAAGGTTTGGACATCTTGAATTATTTCACTGAGTTTTAGTCTTACATGGATTTGTTAGTTAAATATAGATTCCTCTTGCTGTTCATATTTAGTGTATCTTGCATCAAACGACCAAGTACATAATACCTATAAAATTAACATACATTACATGCAAGATATTAATATGTGACTTTGTGAAGTTTCATCGAAAATTAGTAGATATTGACATTTCATTTAGTGGTTTCTGAAATTATGTGATCCTTTTGAAGACAATTGTGAAGATATATGTACATGTGTGTGTATCAACGCGTACACCCAATCATACACTTTATGATGGTTAAAGGGCCGTAATATAGTTGAGCAGAAATCATCATAATATTTTGAATGTATTAAGCTTAATTCTTATGTGAAAGTTGAAATGCCGTAATATAGTTGAGCAGAAATCATCATAATATTTTGAATTTGTATTAAGCTTAATTCTTATGTGAAAGTTGAAATGCACTCGATCAAGATGATGAGCGAATAAAAAATTGTTTAAGCTGTTTCACTGAAGTAAAATGATGGGTTTTTAAATTTTTAATAGCATCAATTTTATATTATTTCCTCTCATATTGAGCTATATTTCAACCATTCTTCTCATTAATACTTAACTAGTTGTAATGTTCATATAAGAATTCTTACATCTATTTCTATATTTCAGTTCTTTTTGGAGCTGATGAAGGTGCCACGGGTGGAGTCGAAATTAAGGGTTTTCTTATTCAAGATTCAATTCAATTCTCAGGTCCGCTATAAGGGTGAGAATTTTTTTGAACATGAATTTGATTCCTCGTGTCTCTAAATCTAGCTTTCATCTTAGGTTTCGGATTTTAAGAAAAGCTTGAACACAGTGAATTCTGCTTGTGAAGAGGTACATACAAATTCTAGTAAATTTTTATTTATTGAAACTTTTAATCTTGATATAACCTATTTTGTCACTTATGAATTAGGTTCGGAAATCCCTCAAACTGAAAGAAATCATGAAGAAAATTTTACTTCTTGGGAACACGTTAAATCAGGGAACTGCCAGGGGTAAGGACATTAATATTCAGAAGCTTTCTTTAAGTTGAATTTTCAGACACTGAAAAAAACTGTGGTTAGTCTCTGGATTCAACGCTTTCTTTCTTTCTATCTATCTAGTTAGTTAGTTTTTCACTCTGTGATTCCTTGAAACTATCTTTTGTATCAGATATCAAGAACACTAGATAAATCAAGAGTGTGTTGAAATTATACAATGAAGAGTCTGTATGCAGCAGCACAAGTTTTGAAATATATGCATAAGCTGTTTTCACTTCAACTATGTACTAGGTTGGGCTGTTGCAAATTGTGTTTACTTTTCAAGAGTTGCATAAATAAGCTAAAACGAGTTACCACTGCATGATCAGAATTGATTATTTTTTCAATTTTACTTCCATGCAGAAAAGAAGTGATGCTTTCATGCCATGAAATAGATGAGCTTGTTAGTAATTATTGTTAATGTAGTTGGAATTCTCATAATATCTGTATGGCTAATGACTAAACCAAATATTGAGTTGCAGTGCTTTAAATGAAAGAATGGGGAATTACTAGAAACACTAGTGATGCCTTCACGCCATGAAATAGATGAGCTTGTTAGTAATTGTTGTTAATATGGTTGGAATTCTCATAATATCTGTTTGGCTAATGTCTAAAGTAAATATTGAGTTGCATTGCTTTAAACCAAAGAATGGAGAAATATTCGTATATTAGCAACACCTGCTCTTCCATTCTGAGAGAAAACAAGAGAAGATTTTGTCTTAGTAAAGGAGATCTCGTGTAGAAATAAGTATCTGATTTTTATTTTTTGCATTTTATTGTAAACATTTATCCTCTGGGTATTGCGTGGTCTAATTCACTCTAGTGATGATGAGTGCTTGGGAAGCCCTACTTTAGAGTGTATTATTTAATTAGCAGTCACCATTTAACATGGCAAGCACCCGTTGCCCTGATTTTTATTTTTTTGTCACTTGGAACAGCTTTCTTTACTATTTTGCTTAATACATCTTACATTAATTTATTTGACACCCCTTGGTAAACTATAAATGGAATGCATCCTTCATTCTCCAATTAAAATTTGTAATTTGATTTTGGTAGTGGACCTAGTGGTTGAAAGAAGTTCAGATTTGTAATGTATCTAACTCCTACATTTTCTAACTTCCAGGTTCTGCTGTTGGGTTCAAGTTGGACAGTCTTTTAAAACTCGCTGATACACGTGCTTCAAACAGCAAGATGACTCTCATGCATTATCTTTGTCAGGTATTAATACAATATCCTTTCTTTTCGTTGCTACTCATCCAAATATCTCTACAGTTTACCGCAGCCAGTAGTTATTTACGTCCTCCATCTTACTTATTTGTCATCGAGTTTCTGGTCAGTTTAACCATTTTTGGAAGTAAAATTGATCTTAGTTTTTTGAATCTTATGGAATGGCATCTAGAATTTAGTAAAAGACATTTGAAAACTATCATTCGTGTATAGCGAGTAATTTTGAAATTACTATCAAATTGACCAAAAAAAGTCAATATTGAATAATATGGATGGTGTAATGTAATACGCCGTTAACAGAAATCTGGTGAACATTGAAATCCTTTCTCATCTTGTATTAATCCCACGAACTCGTTCAATCTTCCTCAAACACGATGTGTTGGTTTTTACCATTAAAATTGTCTTTTTAACTTGTCAAATATGTCCTGGTAAAATTACATTGTATAGCTGGTCAATTGGGTTTAAATCACATAAAAAACATGATAGTTGGCAAAGCAGAAATTAGTTATCGTATGCTTTTCATGCATTAAATAATTATGTGGATAAGTGTAAATTTGGTCACATTATGCATACTTCATAAGAGAGAAGAACTTTGTTTTGTTTTGCACTTTGTAGTAGTTACACATGTTTCTAATGACTTGAAGCAATTATTTGAACGAATAGAAAAGTATTGAATGTTGAACATACTGATAATGATCAATATGTCTCTAAAAAATTTGTTTGCGAGAAGTTGTGGTGCGAAAATGGAATTGAAATTCTTGAAACAAGAATAAAGTTGAAAAACTAGAAAATAATTATGTAGAGAATAATTTGATTATAATGAATTGGCTAATTGTAAAGTATATAAAGCCTAAGGCGAAATAGTTCCATGATCTTACCAATGTAAGGAAACTAAACTAAAATCCTAAAAGGAAAGAAAATTGAAATCCTAGAAGGAATGAAAACTAAAATCCTAAAAGAAAACAAAATCCTAATCTAATAGATCTAATCAAGAAAGAAAAAGAAATCCTATTCTAAACAACAAGAAAGATGAAGAAAAAGAGATAAACCCTATTACAACAAGAAATCCTATTTGGAATGGGATTGTCCTACATCAAGTTGGATATTTTACTTGTCTAGTGATTGGTATCATTCGATCAAGTTGTGCTACGCTATGGGTTTGAATGACAAGTTCCTCTCAGAATGATCCTTATAGTCTGCTGTGTTTGAACTTTGGAATAGCCTGATAACCCCCTTGTGGTTTGTGGTTATAAACCCTGGACATTATGTCCAGATTTGGATTATAGATATTAGTTTACAATAAGGGGGTGGGGGTTGGTGTAAATCTCAGATCTTCAAACCATTGGGGGTTATTCAACTAGAATTATTTTCAGGTCCAAGACATTTTATTGCAGAAAGAGAGTGAGAAATTAGCTTTGAATCTGTATTATCAATGGCATTTCACACTATTACTAATAACATGGAATGAGTCAATCATCCATTTTGATATCTTATGGAACAAAAAGGATCTTACACCCCAACCCCAACCTGCAAGAGGGGAGAGAGAAGAATATCTGAGTATTGTAGTAAAATCCCGTTTGGCAAAATTTATAAATTATTTTTACACGGTCAAACTTCATTGTCAATAACACATATTTATGAATGAACCATTTATAAATTCTTTCCAAATGAAGGCTATAATTTTAATTTGCATGACCCAGAAACTTCTTTACAAGTATTATAAGAATATTGTAAATTTGTATCTATATGTAGAAGAATTATGGCAAATATGTTATAAGGTTATGCTCTTTCGTACTTTATCAATAAAAGTTAATATCTAAATTTATATCGAGGATTTACAATAATTTTAGAATAATGCTGAAGCTATTCGCTAAAAGGACAAAATAAAAGATGTTATATGCTCTCAGTAAAGCTGCTTACATGTCGACATATATTCTTTTATGATCATTCTTACTTTATGATGTTTTTTCATCATTCTGTGTCTTGAACTTACAGTTGAGGCAGTCAGGTTCTCCCTGGTCAAGTTATCAAAAATCCTACTTTGGTTTCTTTTTATTTCTTTTTAGAAGAATTTAATGGGTTTTGCATTTGGAACAGACATTGGAAATGGATTCTAATTCTTGAGTAAAGCATTTTATTGAAAGGGAATTGACTATTGATTTCTTCAATTAAGGGGTTAAGGAAATAACAAGAAATAGTTGATGAAAACTGCTCCTCAATTGGAAATTGAAATTGTGTGAAATAAATTTTTGGTGGGGACTTCAATCTTGATGACATATTTCGTCCTTTTTTGAGTTTCTAACTATCATGAGTGAAGTTCCATGAAATCCTTTGACATTCAAAATTAAGACAAATCTCGTTGTTCCGATATTCTACACACAAGCTGTTTTTTACCACTTTCTTTAGGGCAGGATACCTCAATACCATATGTAGGTTCTTTTCTAATTTCTAGTCCATTTGCTATTTTATGAGAAAAAATTAATCCTATTATTTGTTCTGTGTAACTTCATCTTTATCTCGTCTCACATCATCACTTCAAAGGTTTACATGGTAAATTTATCTAAACCAACTGAAATTATGATTTTTTGGTTCTGTTAGTGAATCTTATGACAGGACTATTTCTTGATAAGTGCACCATGGAAATATTTAATTTTTGAGCGTAAAAGAGGGAATGCCCATGTTGCTTGAATCAATATTCTTATTATCGGTAGTTTGAGAAGGAATGTACACTAATTTTGAGTCTCATACAAGTAATTTGTCATGATGTGTGTATATGTTTTAACATGCCCCATCACATGTAGGGGGGTTCATTTTTCCCATTAAAGCTGGACTTGCACAATTTCATTAAATGGGTGGTGATGAGACTTTAACCCTAATCTTTCACGCGACTTTGATACCGTGTTGAATCACTTGATCTAAAAGTTTTAAGCTCTTTTGGAGGGTGGGGGAGGGGTGCATAACATGAATATCATTTAAATCTTGTCATGAATATTTTAAGAGGTGAATATTTACTTCCTCTTGTCATTTGTTTGCATTCTCTAAATTTCTGGTAAGTTGAGTGAAGGTGCACTAATTGAATTTGTTTAACTTCAAATAACTATATAGTGCATCTCTTAACCTTTATCATGATCATAAGAGCTCAATATTCCTCTCAGATACATGCACATAAATTAAGATGGATGTTTACTAATGAGTATCTTTTATTCCTTTAGCAGTTATATAAAGCTTTAGTTGTCTGAAAAGATGAAAGGTGATGAACATTCATGACAAAGACATTCCTTCATTATCATACTAATATGCATTGCTTCTTCCAAGTGCAAAGTTATCTCCTATATGTGTTTACCTTGTCTTTTCTGTAGGTGTCTTGAAGCATCATAATACCTAAGTCGGAATGGCTTGGGCATATGCCTGCTATCTAGTTATGGCACATAATGTGTACCTTGTTTTTCATGGACTGATGGTCTAAATTTTTGTGCTTCTTTATGTGATCCTAATGACTAAATTAAATTAAATATGATCATTGTTTTGTAATTCTGGGGGTGTCACTGTTTTTTTCCCCTTAGGTGCTTGCCTCAAAGTCATCTGCTCTTTTGGACTTCCATAAAGATCTTGTTAGCCTGGAAGCTGCTTCAAAGGTTAGTACATTATCTTCTTGTGAATGATGCTTTTGCTCACTATAGCTAGAATTTGATAGTAATGGCTTGTTCTGCAGATACAATTGAAATCATTAGCAGAAGAAATGCAAGCCATTATCAAAGGATTGGAGAAAGTAAAGCAGGAATTGGCTGGTTCCGAGAATGATGGCCCTGTATCCGAAACTTTTCGCAAGGTATTATGATGTCCATTCTGTGTGTCTACTTCTTTTATTCTACTGATATGTGAGGTATATCATCTTTATATTATGCCACAATGTGATTTCTTGACCAAACTAGGAGCATATCAAATTTTTGAATAATGGTGTTTAGCAACTGTCTATGTGCAGTGGGTTCACTGCCATATTGTCCAATAAATAAAAGGGTTATTCTTGTTGTACAAAATGGACAAGTGGCCGCCCCCTATTGGAGGGGCGGTTGTGGGCCCAGCTGCCCCTCCAGTAAGGGGCGGCCACTTGTCCATTTTGTAAAACATTTCGCAAATAATTTTGTACTTATAGCATCTTCCTAAATAAAAATGCATCCCAACTTCATTAGACAATGTGGCAGTGATCCCTCTGACATAGACTGGTGCTAAATAACATTACTCCAAATTTTTACATGTTTGTGTTCTGTTTATTCAAGTTGAACAAATTTTTTAAGTGATTATTTTGAACATTACTTTTCCCGCCCCTTTTCTCATCCAATTACGATATTTTTAAGGCATTTTATTTGTATTGTAACACCTTCCATTTTTCCTCTCATTCACAGACATTAAAGGAGTTTGTTGGGGCTGCTGAGACTGTGGTTGCATCAGTAACAAACTTATATTCTGTTGCGGTAAATTTCAACTCACCATCTTCAGTATATCATATGGAACCCTAGGTTATTTCCCATGAAAACATTTTTTATTTCATTGTTGTAATTGGGCAGGGAAGAAATGCGGATGCATTGGCACTATATTTTGGTGAGGATCCTGCCCGCTGCCCATTTGAGCAAGGTAATTTTAAAATTCTTTTTCCTTTCCTGTGAGATATTGACTATTCAGATTTCCATTTTTAATATCTACATTTTTTGCAGTTGTTGCTACCCTCTCGAACTTCGTGAGGATGTTTTGCAAAGCTCATGAAGAGAACTGTAAACAGGCTGAACTAGTAAAGAAGAAAGCTCAAAAGGAAGCCGAAATGGAGATTGCAAAGGGAATTAATTTAACAAAGAAGGGTGTGAAATGAACTGTTTCAATATTTCTTGGGAAGTTGTTTAACATGGTGCGCCAATGTTGGATCACTATTGACACAGACTATGGGCCTCCATATTTGACGTGAATTGTTCGTTTTTTATGGGAATATAAGAAAGGAAACTGAAAGCACTAGCTTTCGAGATTTTTGTAAAACCCGGAGTTTTTTGAAGAGTACGCTGAGAAATGGATATGGTGCTTTTCGGCCAAGCGGACAGTGCAGATTACTGATCTTTGTCATAAGCTGACCGCCTGGTTTTCACAATCTGAGACTGATACTTGGCCATGTGGAAGCCCAAGAAGTTCTAAAAGTGATATATCGAGGAACGTATGAATTCAGAAGGAGTTGTGCAAGCATTGGATGAAGCCAACGTTTTCCAAGAGGTTGCCCGTTGTAACTGTAAAGTGAATTACCAGTGTGTTATGAAGCCTGTACAGAGCTGTAACACTGTATCCAGATTAAAGGTTATTCTTTTTTGTTGTAACATATAAATTGGTTCCCCTTAGTAACCAACCACTGAGAGTGGTCAGGATTAGAGATGATATAGAAGATTAGATCTGTCAGTGGAATAGTTTTGTCATCAAAATATAGGGTTTAGGTTTAGAAATTCTTGTTTGTTCTTTAGATTCTGTTTTTAGAAAGCATTTGAATATTTTCATTTATTAAGGGGAAAATAATTTTGTCTCTCTTGTATATTTGGTTGTGTATACCTATCTCATTCCTAGAAATTGATGTGCTATACAATAATCTTATTGGATACAACATTTTGATTTTCTTGTATACCACGTTAATCAGTTCGTCTAGCAGCTTGTAAAGTGAGTATTTAAATATTGTCTTCAACGTTTTGTCCCGATTTGAATTCCATTTTTTTTAAAATTCATTTTTCTCTCTTTTCTTTCCAACCATACATTATTCAATAAAATAATATTACATGTAAACCTAAAAAAATTTCTTAATTTTTAATCATACATTCTCGATTAATCAACTATTTAAAAAGCATTATTTTCTCTAAAATGATAATCAAACAGGGCCTTAATTCTAAAATTTATCTTATATGCCTGCAAATGTCATTATACTAACAATCATGGGAAACTTGGGCACATCAATTAGCAGACAATACATTTGTTTGTAAGTTGGACAAACGTCTATCTATTGTCTCCGTAGCTTCTGAAGTACTTCAGTGGTTTTCGAAGAACCAGCCTAATTTTTTTTTTTTTTTTTTTGAATTTAAGTCAATGAATTCTAAGGGAGAAAATCCTGTAACTAATTCAGCTAAAAAAAGGAAACTTTCAAGGAAGCTCTTTTAAAGTATTTAAACTTGCAAAGGACTTGCCATTTACATCTTCAATGGGTATTCGAACAGAGTGCCTGTCCTCTTGATCAATCTTGAAAGTTGTTCTGCAACTCTTGAAGAACATGCATCCAACAATTGTATCGATTACAAGAAGAACGCCGTATAAGTATCCAATAAACATCCCCTCGAGAGCCATGGATGAATTGAGAGACTCTGCACGATGATAAGCCCTCACAATTCTATATTGAAACAAAGCTTCAATTGCAGCCAAGGCTATGCTGATTGACATGGCTAATGACAACGCATTTGAAGATCGACCCTGGATCAGTACACAAGCCTTGAGAATCGCAAGATGGCCCCCACGTCTCTCCATTCCAGACAACACCAATGCCAAGTTGCATATAACGTAGGCATTGGCAAGAATGATCGAATAGACAACAGCTCCCACCGATGAAACGAATAGCAAGGCTCCCGGAGAAGATATTCCTAATACATCGAAACAATTGAAAGCGAAAAGAAGAAGGGAGAAGCAAGTAGCATTTGCTGAAAGGATGACTAATGAGCTGCAAATTTGAGTTTGGAAAAGGGGCTTGTATAGTAAAATCCAAGAAGAAAATGGAGGTTCTTCTGCAGGTTTACGATTGCTTAAAGATTTGATTATGCACGCCTTAGCGAGTAGGAGAAAGGAAAGGGAGAACGGAAGAACAAGAAAATATGTAACAATGGTTTGAGAGAGCTTAAGATTGAGAATTGCAAACAATTCTGATGAGGGAGGGAAACCAGCAGCTAGAGTAAGGGATCTAAAACGACGTTGAATGAGTGCAAGAACGACAGACGAGGGGAGGAAAGCTTGCGATAGGAGAGTCGAGGCAGCGAATGGGAATGCAAGAAGTGCTGCAGTTGAGGTGAAGTACTGATATTTCTGCAGAAAAGTAAAGATTGATCTTCTGATAATTCTGCCTGCTGTTTCCCTTATTGGAACGGATGATGAGTATTCGTCCATCGCGATATCAATGTTGGGACGACCAAGATTCGTACAGATGGTTCGGAAATGGGATATATATGAAGTACTAATTGATAGAAGGTGTGTTGGTTGGGACTAAGGAGACTGACAGCACCAGCAGAGTTATGGTTGTATCTGCTTTGTTTTCACCAACAAGTTTTGTTTTGGACAATTCCTTTGTGATTCTAAGAAATAAGCAGCTTCTATATGATGTCAAAGCTGCCTTCAAAAGGAAAATGGTGAGAGGCCTGACCTTGAAAACAAAGCAAATGAAATATGACTTAGAATATAACCTTTGGATCAATCACGCCTCTTATTCTATTTGCCAAACCACCATTACTAGAAACTGTTCATTTTTTTTATTGCGTTTTATTCCCTAATTTGAATCTCAATTGAGAATGTCCAGATGTGTAGACATAGAAAAATAGATAAGACTAAATAAGTGAAGATAACATCGATAGCGATAAAATTAAGAAAATATTAACTTGCATTTGTGGAACATGAGATAATCGTGTTCACAATCTCTTTAGCATGTGTTCGAAATCGAAAGTGTCAAAAATCTATGAATATTTTAATAGATTCATCAATGACGGAAAAAGATATATGAATCAAATTAATTAAAATGATGAATTCGGACTTGCTTTCTCAATTCACGACCACGACCACAACTATGACTGATAGTTCTATCTCTTGCTGGCTACTTTCCGACTTTTAATTTGTGGAAAATAAGTTTGTTTACACAGTTGTTAGTTAATTTGGGTTGAACTTCCAACCTGTCGGTGAAAATATACGTACTTTTAATTTCAAGAATCGATATTTGAATATCTAAATTAAACTTGCTTAATAGTAACAACTTTAAACAATAAAATAGGACCTGTGTAGTTCAACCGAAACATGGCGTCTTCAAACTTGAATAGGTTGAGAATATGACAAAATAAGTAAAAAAAATACGATAGACAAATATATATATATATATATATATATATATATACAAGGACGGATTCAGGATTGGATCTGAGATCGAGCTACAAAATTTCTGATCGAAATAATATGCAAAAAAAAAAAAAAAATGGGTTGGGGGAGAGACCAGGCTACAGCCCTGCCCAATCCCCCCTCCATCAGTCCATGTATATATATATATTATGTCCTCCTCAAAGGCTTTTTGGATGGAATTTACCACCAGGTAAAAGGTGTGCTGGTTAATAAAAAGTTTGTGGAAAAAAAAAAGTTTGAAAAATAATTGAGATAATAAAAAATTTTGATGACAATATATCCAACCAAAACATACATTTCATTTTCATTTTTGTGTAAATAAATAGGTACTATAAAAAACCAATCAATAAATTTTTTTAATTTTTATTTTTTTCCTCTTGCAAACACCTTCATTTCGACCAATTTGTTGATTACTTTGTTGAGTTGGTCAAGTTAGAAGGATTTATACTCAATCAATTTAACATTTGATTGACTTACACAAGTTAAGGATAGACACCTCAATCTTTTCTAGTACTCATCCAATCATTCTTTTCTACGTCAATTAACTAATATGATAATAAATTTACACAATCAAAACTTTTCAAAATTGGAGATTAAACATAGAGAATATTGAACATTATAATAATCAAATTAACAAATTTTCAATAGAGACGATTATTAAGTATTGTTTGTCGTCATTGCAATGGTGGTGGTCGTTGCAGTGGGAAGATTACTAGTGTGATGGTTAATTACACAACGGGTCAAATTACATGTAAGTTTGAAAAGTCTCCTGTTTGAAGTTGACTATTAAAATTGAATAATATTTTCTTATATGTACATGATGCACCTTAGTGTATCCCAACTTGTTGCTTGAATTGAAAATTTGTTAATTGGACATTTTGTATGACTTTATTAAAAAAAATTGTCCATTTTTCATTTTTTTAATTGAATAAACAACTAGGATATCTTTAATTATGTTTATAAGAATCTAGACTAAGAGGGTCTATGGTGGGAATTAAAATTAGATTTTTAGTAAATTGTGATAGAAGTTTTTTAAATGCGTGGTTGAAAAGTTGTGAGACCCATAAAAGATGTAGATAATAATGATTGTTTGACTTTGACTTAAATTAAAATCCTGTTTGAATCCGGCCCAAACAGATTATGAACCAAATTTAGATGTCTAATCAAGAATTATTACATTTTATATACATAAGAGTGATTATCCTATTAAGCTAATGAGATATATCTAACCCACTCATACCAAAAAGAAATAATTAATATGGTAAAGTAACAAGTTTCGGTTTCCTAGCACTGATGATTATTAAGGTTGAATCAGGAATGAACCAATTTCAGTGCATATGGGCCTTGCCTGATCTGGCCCACAAGCCCATTTAGTGAGTGTATTTCAATATTGGCCTTCCCCACCCCCCCCCCCCCCCCCCCCCCCCCCACACACACACAGAAAACAATCGAACTTTTCGATATGGGAAATTTACTCAATTAGCAATAACTTGTTTAAAAACTGATTTGTGGCACTTCAACCTTTCGCACCACTTTCTGATTGGGCGTTGTTGCTTGTGAAATAAACGAATTCTATTATTCAACTCCTAAGATTGACGAACGTGGCATCTCAATAGCTGTCGACAACAAATCCTTCACCCAAGAAAATCAAAATTTTTATCTTGAACAATAGTCAAGAAATTGTAAATGAGTCGAGAACAAAAGGAAAAGTTCTTCATAAAAAAAGAAAAATGAAAAAAGAAAAATTGCAAGGAGATAGGAATATCAATTCTCGACGCCTATGAGAATGATTAGCTTCGATTTTTGAACACATTTGGCAGTTCTTCTCTTGCTTGAAAGTTAATTTGATGCAAAAATCCCCCATTATCTACAACTAGAACTAAAAATCTAGTACGTATGTACAACTTACTAACTATTTAAGAATTTCACATGCTTCGACATTAAGAAAACTTAAATAAAAAGACAAAGAGGATACAAGTAAAACATAAAATAAAGAGAAAAAACTTGAAGTTACATCTCAGAGATCACATGTCACCAATCCTCGGCTGCCGATAAGTTGCAAGGTACCCTCAAAAGGGCAGGAGGAAGGGCTAGGCATGCACAGCACAGGCTTCTTCCTCCCTTGTTCTCCTCTTTAATCTCCAATTCTTTATAGTTTTTAGAGGTGAACTGTCTTTAAAGCAATATAACGAAACCAATTTAAACATTCTGAACCATAAAGAACATAGTAAGAATAACTAGCCCAGAAAGGGCAAGACTAAGCAGCACATGCCTCAGATTCAGATGCTTATGAAGTGCAGAGTTCACGTTAGTATTTTATTATAAGGTCATTTCAACTTATCCACTATAATTATCACAGTTAACAAAATGTAACCAAAATCACATCTAATAACATCATATAATCCTCAATATAATCCTTCATATTTTTCAAAATTATATAATCCTCAATATTATTTTAACATTTCTAACTGAATCAACAACAATCCTACCTCATTTCTCGATGTTCTCCGGCGACATCCCACAGGTCATTCCAAGGTACACATCACTGATCTGAAATCATCTAAAATCATTAACATTTTCAATAATATCTTTTCTTTGATTATTTTCGAAATCAATTTCCCATGGATTATTCGGCATCTTATTGGTTAAATTTCGGCCTATCTCTTGGTTTTGAGGGATAATTATTTGAATTATTATGTGGCTTGAAGATAAATTCTGAGATTTCCGGGAGCAAAGGTGAGTCAAGTATTCGAAGTCGAAGGTTACAAATGTCAATACTGTGAGCTGTCTGCTCATTTATCAATACTGTGCAGTAAAGCTAGTCTCGTTGATGGAGGTGCGACAATTTTATCTTTCTTCGTTATTTTTCAATCTGATTTATGTTAGGTTTCTTTACTTACATTGCAAATTATTTTGTGAAGAATTTATTGATATTTACTTATTATTGCTCATGCATGTAATTATGCCGTAGGGGAAAGGGGAATATATGTACGAGTCACATACAATCCAATTGATCAAACATAAGACATTACATGAAATAGAAAATATTCTTTAATGATTTAAGGATTTTACATGAAATTGAAAAGATTTCTCTAATTTTTCTCACTTCACATGCTTTAAGGATTTTACCATTGCCTGAAGTCTAGACAGTTTAGCGTTACAGTCGGTCAAGTTAGTGTCAAACGGGACAAAATCCAACTTGGCTTCATTCTTGTACAATGTTGTTGGGAAAAATTCTAGTAAAACATCTTCATATGTGGTCTTGTGTTGTGCGAAAAAAATTGATGAGGATGTCCACGAGTTTTTTATTTCCTAATTTGCTTAATCAGACTTCAATTTTTCTAAACTATATGAAAGATATGCTCACGTCAAATAAAAGTATATTTTTTTACCTCATTTGGATCTCCTTCAAAATTCTGTATAACTTCAACTGGAGATGGCTCCGTTTTTCAGTGATTGCAGAACAGAAGAAACAGAAAGTTATGTATGATTGTTACAGGTGTCTGCTGATCAAAGAGCAAGGTTAGTATTTAGTAATGTCAGCTCTGAGATTAAATCAATATAGTGATAGGATCAGGAAAAGTCGAAGAGAAGAGCTGGAAACTGAAAAACTTCGAGTGTATATTCTTCAAGATCTGCACCAGCAACGTCAATCTCTTCTCCACGCAAATAACACGGTATGTCTCATTTCATTAATTCTAGGTTTAGTTATATTCTCTTCTCCTTTTCTTCCATGGCTTCTAGTTTTGTTTTGGTAAACTGAGAAATCTTGACACGAGCTTAATGTGGCATGCATGAATCTAATTGGCGAGCGGTGGAGGAACTGGATCAGAAAAACTTCTACTTGTAAAATATCCAATGAAACACTGTTGAATACTTGAATTTGAAATTATGACGTTTTCTTCAGTATTAAAGAAGTGATATATGGAAGCACATAATTTGGTTGGAGATCACAAGTTATTTGTATAAAAAGACGCATATACTTACTGTTGGGAATTTACTTAACATGCACGGCGGAAAATTAAATAAGTTTCAATTCCTACCAAGGATCTGCTTTGTGATTAGATAGAAACTGTGATAGAAATTATACCTTTTGTGAAATCTGCAAACTCTTTTGCTATTCCTTCTGCTCCAACAATCCTGATCTGCCTTCCATAGCTGTCCAATTGTCCAGCCTCCAATGGTATCCACACAGAGAACAAGATTGAGAGAGAACTAGAGTTTACTTTTCTTGTGCTAACAAGAATAATGAAAATCTATCAATTGTTTTCAAATTCTAGCAGTTCATTTATATAAGCCCAAACGGGCTTGACTTATCTCTTAAACTTAACTCGGTTCAATACTTAATTAATCCAATTAATTAAGTGAAAATTACACAAAATCCTACTTTAAATATTGAGAGTTCTAAAATCAGATGGGATGTTTCATTGTTCAAAAATCAGATGTTTTACTAATTAATTAATTAATATATAATATATAATATTTCATTTGAAATCCAGCCGCCCTTCTCTCTCTACCTCTCGACGACGATTTGGGATGGTTTTGTGGATGGTGGTTGTCGGTGGTGGTTATGGAGGTCGTGATGGTGGCAACAATTTTGGGGATTTTTAGTGGCGGATTTGATTTGGCGGTGGTATGGTGGCGGATCTGCGCAGTTCACACACAGGGGCGACGACGGTTTGGGGATTTATAGTGGAGGTGGTGGTTGCGGGTATGGTGGCCGATCTACTCTGGCACCGAGGCAACGATGGTTTGTGGAGGTTGTGTGGCGGCGATGGTTTGGGGATTTATAGTGGAGGTGGTGGTTGCGGGTATGGTGGTGGATCTACTGTGGTGGTGGTATGGTGGTCGATCTACCGTGGCATCGAGGCAACAATGGTTTGTGGAAGTTGTGGTGGCGGCGACGGTTTGAGGATTTATAGTGGAGGTGGTGGCCGATCTACTGTGGTGGTGGTATGGTGGTCGATCTATTGTGGTGGTGGTGGTGATTTTTTTAATAACTTTGATGGTGATGGAGGCGGTGAAGGTAATTAATAACTTTGATGGTGGTGGTGTTTGGACGGTGGTAGTGGAGAACATGGTGTTGGAGGCAGCGACGGTGGGGGTGGAACTGGTGGCGGAGGAGGGCCTGTTTCTGTAGGAGGAGATCGTGGGACAGGTTATGATGCGGGGGAGGTGGTAAAAGAGGCGGTCTGGTGGTGGTTTTGCAGCCCTGATGTGGTGGTGGTTTTTGTATGGTGGTTAGTTGGTGGTCGACTGTGGCGGTGGCGGTGGCGGTGACAGTGGCGGTGACGGTGTTAGGTTTGAGAATTTTTTAGTTGGTCGTGGGGGTGTTGTATGGTGGAGACGGTTGTCGGAGTAGTGGTCACAGATTATTTGGTTGACTGTGACCACTAAATTGGTTTATCTGTGACCCATAAAAAATATGTGACTAATGAAAAATATGAACTGTGACTAAGAAATAATGTGTGACCTAATTTGTGACCAGTAAACAATATGTGACTAATGAAAAATATGAACTGTGACTAAAAAATAACGTGTGACCTAAAAATTTGTTAATTTGTGACCAATTATAAGTTGTAATTTGTAAGTTGTAACTTATAATATTCGTGATCTATGATCGATAAAGAAATTGTGACTTATTAATTTTTCATCTGTGATCAAGAAAAAATTGTGACTATTAAAATTTTTGAATTGTGACCGTAAAAAAATTTATGACATTTAAAAATTTTGATTTGTGACTGAAAAATAATATGTGACTAATTAAATTGTGAATCTGTGACCGATGAATAAATTGTGACCTATACATTTTTTAAATTGTGACGTAAAATAATTTTTGACATTCAAAAATTCTGATTTGTGACCGAAAATAATGTGACTAACTAAATTGTGAATCTATGACCAAATTATATAGATCTGTGATCTTAATATATTTAATTAATTAAATTATAAATAAAAATGAATAAAAATCTGATTTTTGAAATGGGCCAAAGTTATACTCTTACATATGAAAATTACCCATTAATTAAATCTGATCCATAAATTAATTAATTCGAATCTATTAATAAGCAATCCAATTAATTAATTATCCAACGCTTATCAATTAATTAATTGGTAAATCTCATTCTTCGAGTTCTCTTTTTGTGTGTGATCCATTAGGTTCATAATCACGATGCCTAATGACGTAAATTATTATTTTGATCTAATCAAAATCGATAAACCAAAACACTCTTTTAATTTATCACGAATTCACATTCACCGTATCAAATTAACATCTAGCAATGTGTCTGAACAATACATGTGACGAAAAATGTCACGTGGTATGACAAAACAAAACTCATTCATTTATTGTAAAACTATAATCCCTTCGTCAATATGATCCGATCAATTACGAGATATGGATAAGTGTCAATCTCAATTATCGATCATATCTTTCATTCCACTATTAAGTCAATGTAAGTCGAAAACTCCTTTTCAATTTATGTGTACACATTTGCCAAAGATTTCGTTATCAACTTAACGAGATGAAATGTAGATCATAAACTTTTACTATCTAAGAGTGACGAATCATCTATTGATCATTCACAACCTTCATATAATTCTTGACATACCTGAACGATGTCGTATTAGCGGCCCTTGACAAAGCAACTTCCAGCATCACCAAAGTATGAATGTCCCCACATCAGGTACTATGATGATCTCAAGTCGAATGATCAATTCCACTACCGAACGGTAGAGATTAACCACTGACACTCAGTTATCCATGTGAAATCTCTCAGCGAGTCTCCAATGTTTTGATCTATAACAAAACATTTACGTGTTCATTTAAGTATCACCACACTTTAACTTGTGAAATCAGCTACTTACTTCACAAGTAAGAAATGACACATATAATTATCTATCCGTAATAACGATATCTGTGTCTCGTTATTTATTACTTACGACCACGAATGATTTAAGATTCAATCATATGTAATTTGTATCTTACAATCACAACTCTTTGTGATTAACAAATTACCGAAATTTGAATCTACGGACTCTATTATTTAACATCATAATAGATTTTGCCAAAAATCACATTAATTACATATATTAAAAGTGTTTATGCCCAAAGTTGATTGGATTATGGCATAACACTTACACTTAGTTTATTAGAATCTTATCTTTTTACCCAAACTTGATCCTCGTGAGTAAAAATGACATTAAACTCGAACCGCTTGAGCCTCTTAATAATCCCTATAAATGACTTAATTTTCTTCTTTCCGGGAAAAGCATAAAATACGAATTTACGTAAAAATCAAATATCGGACTCTTGAACAAGTTAGTTTTCCAGCTTCATGGTGTGGGATGATAACATCAGTAGGAGCAAGAAGATTCTGATCAATATGTCAAGGAGGATTCCCGGGGAAGTTTCCAATCCAGATAGCATAGAAGAGCACGACAAGCCACACCAATCATAACACACATGTATGACAATCAGTTCCAAATAAGTTTCACAGACGTACCACCAGAAACATCCAGCTCAAATGATCCACAAAACAATTAATGTACATCTACCAGAACTTAATTCGTGCAAAAACCAATGATTTTAGTGCAGGTAGATGATCTAGAGTGGAACTTAAAATTGTACTATCAAAACACAGTCTAAGAGATTGGATTTCATCCTTATAGAGTGGACATACAAAGAAACAGGAAGGTTCTACTGCCCAATCCAACTACTGGAGAGCACCTTTGTAAATGTCTATGGATCACTTGAATTTGAAACAATCAATATCATTTCAATCATGGTGGGAAAACATATATATATATATATATATATATATATATATATATATATATATAGAGAGAGAGGACATACTAATCACCGTTGCTTATGCTAAGTAACAATGGCACGACACTATCAATTAATTGATAAATAAATTCATGGTATGTCCCAGGAAAAAGCTAAGCAAAGGTGCTTAGAAGGCCATTTCTCTATCTACATATATAGATCAAAATATTAACAAATTGAGGGTATGAAGCTGCAACTCACCAAACCTTTCTCAACAAGTATCAAAATTAATCATGCACAAGGACAAGTATGCCAACAGCATAAATTTTTATCCGAAAAGAGAAGCAGTTAACGAGGCAAAAAGTCTTCAAAGTAAAATTTTCCTAGAGTTCAGATGCGACCTTATGATGCACCAAATATGAGCTGGCTGCCAGGTCATATCCCTAGCCATGCGTTAACATTATAATTTTTTTTCATAAATTGTCACAATGGTCTGTTTTAACAATGAAACAACACATTAATTTCACCTTTTCCTCTAATGAGATGTCGCAGAAAGTTCAATTTTCAAGGAAACAACTTCGGCCAGAATGCAAAGATTAAGAAAGGAGTCTGGTGCCATGCCCTGGTCAGAATCTGTTAAGAATGGCTCTACCAATTCAAACCCTCTCAGCCAATGTGAAACACTGAGTAGATTGCGTTAATATAAGAGATTGCCCTCTGGTACATGAACTCGCCAATCTAATGGATAAGGAGCACCACTTGGCAATAAACTGGAAGGAGGTCCACTGCCTTGTATGGAATATTAACCAACATCACACATCCAAATAAACTTTTATAGACTGCAGCATGTAGAAAGATTAAGACATGAGAAACCCTCAAGTAGAGCTATATCACAACGAAGGAAAATGACCACAAATAGCGTATACATTCCATAAATGAAGTTCATTAGTGGCATATTGAAGAATCATCTTCCGGTAAATAATCCATATTAGCTGTTTGGTCTTCCTCCTCACCATCTTCCTCTTCTTCATCTTCATCTTCATCTTCATCTTCCGCTGACGCCGGTAGCCCATTAAGATCTACATTAACACCATTTACCTTCCGAACAAACAGTCCCTTCACACGAGGTTTATGTTCCACAAGTCGTTTACGGTTGACATACCTGATCTTCTTGTCAAAACATCTTTCCTTCCGCTTCTGCTTGAATTTCATTAAAGCAGCCTCTCTACGATCAACATTACTTAACTTTCCTTCATTAGAGGAGGAATTCCTTTGATATGGCCATGCATGCATTGTTGTAGGCATTTGGCCATGTTGTAGGCATATACCAACAGGGTAGTAAGGATATGATGTCATTCCAGGGACATGACGAGCACTGCCTGGAATATGATTGTATTGAGGTAACAGAGAAGAACTGGTGTGGTACTGCAGATCTTGTGGTTGTGTGTGCTTTCGATACACAGCTTCCGATGACATCATAGATTGATTCATTACTCCGGACATATAATAAGGATAGGCAGGATTTGCAAGGAAACCTACACCATAATGGGGAGATTCATTTCTTGGAAGCATATGCACCTGAGAAAACTCCTCATTTGAGTTCCTCTGTCGAGAGGTTTCCAGTGATATGGGGGGAGTACAAGATCTCTCTATAGAAAAAGAATCCGGAATACTATTACAGCTTGGATAATCATCTTCTTGAAAATGATTTTCCAGGGAATCTCTGTTGTCATGTCCTAGGAAATCAGCACCCACTCGCCCCTTCATTGTAGTGAGCTTTTCATTGATCCTCAAGTTCTGAGGCACATTTTCACGAACAGAGGCATCCCCTTGGCTGTTGCATTTGGGTGTGCTTGATTTGATGTATGTGAAAAAAGCCGAAGATTCGCCTATTTTTAACCCGCACTTCTTTGGAAATGGAGAAGTTTTCCCTGGAAAGATTTTAAGCTCCTTGAGAATATAAATCATTGGAAATCAGAGAACTTATGTAAGTACGAGAACTTTGAATATGAGCAAATCACATGGCAAACTGTTAACAAGTTTCAGGACCCATTTAAAAGCGTACCGTCAGTTAATTTCACTTCAACATATCCAAAGAAGAGACTCAATTTTTATAGGATGTAAAATATGGTGCATGATGAACTTATTTACATTAATTGGATGACCAGAGATATTTCCTCGTAATCAAATGCGACAGCTAAAAAACATGTAGGCACGTCTAAGTAAGTTTAAATGTTGAAAATTTGCATTTTTTGTGCAAAGTAGCTACCCTCATATTTGAAGCCATAAGCTTATAAGCATGGGTGAAAGTGCAGGAAGTGAGTCCTTTAATCTGTTTAAAGGACACGAGTGTTCACATAGTTATTGTATATATACCTCATTCAATAAACAACCAATTCATTCCTTTGACTAAGTTCAGTCTAACAAGTTACTCTTCATATACTAAGCCCTTATTTGAGCCCCATTTTTGGACAAAAATGTATTTTGAATAGTGTTTTGTTGGAGATTGTGTGGTTAAAAAGTCATGAAATTTTTTCGATTTACGTGCGCTATTATTTTATAGGAGAATGTGTGGTTGGAAATGAGTTTTAAAAAAATGAATTTTTGAAAGAATAGGGGCCAAACATGGGCTAAATTTACCACAAAAGTATGCCTGCACCCATATTTCCTTTTGAAGTTCTTAACAGAATGTTTATCATCCAGAGTTTAACAATAGAGTTGCTTCTCATCTCAAATACAGAATTTTAATTTCTAATTCTAAAATTCTGACATGTCTAATTACAAATTAGCAACTCTAATAAAACCAGGAAGCTATTTGGCTACATAAATAGAGAATAATGGACAAAGCACTTCTCCTCCTTTCTCCAGTAAAGGAACAAAAAGACCGACGTCAATAACATATATAAGAAGATCATGTTACCATCAATTTAAAATATAAACTGCCATGTAATAGAAAAGTTGGACCAAACTTCAAAAACATTGTGAACGTTATAGCAGTGGTGCACAGGGTATACTGGACAGAAACACTCATTTTAATGAATTGTAAGTTCATTTAAAATCACGTGAGCCATTTACCTGTCCGACTGTCACTAATTACTGGCACATCAGGCTGACGCACGGACAATGCCCCAGTTGGAGTCTCAATAGGAGAAGCAGTAGCAGTAGCAGTAGCATTAGTCTGGAAATGTAGAAGCAGGGAAAGAACAAATGCATACAGATAAAATGTTAGTTACAGTTTACCAACAAATAGAATTGCCTTTTTTCTTTTAGTGCATAAATTGCTATTTGGAAAATAATAGTAAATAATATCTGGTTCACATGACAAAGTTCAACTAAGATCAGGAGAATTTGAACTTCAAGAAGAAATATCCCATTGTATCCTTATGTTAGTATTTCAATAACCCTAGATGCCAGCTATTGATAAATTTTAAATGAGCATATATTAAAAAAATTTAACCATGGCCTAGCCATCCATATCACACTCACCTCATCTTCCTGATGAGTCAAAACACATGTCTCCAGATTGATACTCTTTCGAGACTTGTCATCTGTGTCATCCGAGAACAAAGTAGTGCTATTGGTATGAGCATCACTAGGATCCGATACAACCATATCAAAATCATAATTTACAATGTTCTTCTCTGCTAGTCCAAGCTGTCCATTTAAAGAGAAGAGACGCAGAAAGTCACATTAAAATTGAGACAGAGTAGTAAAAGATGACAAAGTTACAATGCATAAGAGCACATTACTAAAATACATGACATCCTGAGTAAGCAATTTCAGAATGAGCATGTAAGATATAGAAAGCTTTTTATTGAGTTAGTATTAGAATCCATGAATACAAAATGTTTTACTATTTGAAAGAGTAGATAACATAAAGCTTTCGTCTTTTAGTTCTTCAGATCTATATTAGACGTGTCTGACTTATGACCTCTGAAATACTAACTTAAATCCCCTTGCATGTATACTTCGGAGAGCACTATCTACAAAATGCCAAATGGTTTTTCGGAAACAGCGAAGCAACAAAATTAAAGTGTACTTGCCATTCGCCGCCTTCTCCACATATGAGTCCACAAATTTAATAACTCATTGGTACGTAATGGCTTGACAAGATAGTCAGCTGCTCCAAATTTCAGGCACTTGACAACAATCGAGACCTCATCTTGTGCTGACATCACTGGCATCAAAGCATCAAAAGAATGACTATCAATTCATATCGCATAAACACAAACATCTTAACAAGATGGCTACACAAAAAATAAAAATGGTTATCATGTTAGTGTCACGCAAAAAGAAACAAAAGTTAATCTTACTGATCACAGGAATGCGTCGCAACTCTTTGTCCCTCGTGATGTATTTCAACATTTTCAATCCTTTACACATAGGAAGGTCAACTTCCGAAAGAATAATATCTATGTCAGGCCCCTCAGCATTTAGTGCATCGATCACTTGTCTTGGAGACCTCACTAAAGTCACTGAAAATCAAGAGTTATCCACATTCAGTACAAATGTATGAACATTTCCTTTTTGTTTAAAAGCACGGATTGACACAGGAGAAGCTTATAGGAATTTTTGGGAGTTAGCTAGCTGGGTAGTTTTCCCATAAGTTTTTACAGTCGTGGAAGTTCCCCAAATATTAGAAGTTATTTAGGAGAGTCAATAGAGTTCTCTAGCATTAGAAAAACACTAAATTGGCTAATGTGTTACTATACCAGACAAAAAACTAAAAAAAAATCTTTATTTGGTTGTTTTGGTCCTTTCAGCCTGATCGACTACAGCTCTGATTCAAAATTCTATGCTTCTTCTATTAAACTATCCTTTACATTCATTCATTACAGATGCAGCTCTCACATTTCAATAGAGGTGATGCAATAATCCATATTCTTAATGCTCTCAATTTCCTTTCCATAAAAGGATTGAGCTCTCTCTACAATCCCCAAGCCCCAACAATGCATTTTAAAACCTTTCTTCTTGTATACCTCCTCCAAGCAAACCGTCTTAACAAAGCAAGTCATGCTTTTAAATCTTATATAATTTATCCCTTCCACTACCCCTCTATGGCGAACTACAACTACTAAGGGTGTACAAATCATAAAGTGCTATCAATTGAAGAAAATTAATTCTATGTTATGATTTGATTAAGGTTAAAAAATAAGCTTCTTGTTCTCTCCAATACATGAAAATGAAGGTTATATTCCATATTGCCAAATCAAAGAACTACTTAACTCAGATGCTGAATAAAATTTCACAGAAAATTCAACAAAAATGCACATACAAACCTGAATTCCAAATTAAAGACAACTATAACACAATTAAAGTATAAAAGCAAATCGAAAAATAATCTAAAATTAAATAAGAGATGAAAAAAATAGAACATTACCTTGATAAGAACATTTACAGAGAAGCGTAAGAATTTCCTCAGAAGTTTTGGCATCATTATTGCAAACCAAAATCCTCACTTTACTCCTATCAATTAACCCATCCCCGCTCTTCCCTATCTCACTCTTCTCCATCACCCTTCTTCCCCTAAATAAAAGAAAGTTCAAATTGATGTCTCAATTCAAACCTCCAGAAAAAATTAAACAAAAGTACTACAAAAACTCCATTATTTAGACCCAGAAATGCAAGATTAGTAAAACCCTCGATTTTAACCATATATACTTAGGGGGGTGTCTTAAATTACAATTTTCCCAAAATCCCATTTATAGATCATGGATTCATTACAACATCCTCTAGTCAAAATTAGATTCTCACTTCCTGTAAAGAAAAACACCATAGGGCCAGTAGGTTTAACTGTGGGGAACCCATATGACGTAAGTTATCAATAGGGAGAGCATGTTACTATCCATAAACGGCAAGCAAGTAGTCAACTTTCGCAACCACTTAGCCTAAACTGATTACACAGCACCCCCAACTTCAAAAAATCCAAACCCCGATCCGGAGCACGTTAGCAAACTGCTTCGACCGGCCTAAATCTATCAGTTATGTATATACAGTAAATTAATACAATCATTATTAAGGTATTCTTTTTTTTAATTTTATCTGCTTTTCGAATAAATTAATACTGTCATTATTTTAAGTATTTTAATGGAGCTTTTTTATTCGGTAGTGGTGACTGCTAACGTAAGCTTGCCTACTTGTCAAGGTCCTGGACCGTAGGATTAAAGGTTGGTATGCAGTGAGGAGTGGCGTAGTAAGAAACAAGAGGGGGCGCATGTTAGAAAAAGTGATTACGTGGAGCGTAAAGAGAGGGTAAAAGTGGAAGATAGTTGGATAGAGATCGAGGTAAGGCCACGGTCACGTGAAGATCTCTAAACGAGCAAGAAATTTATAGGGGCCCACGCATACACATTCGCACCTGCTATTTTTAATTTTGTCCACTAGATAAGATATATAAATTTACCCACCGTTTATGTGACAAATTCAGTGCTTATGTGGCATTTGTCACATAAGCAGTGGTCAAAATAAAATTTAAAAAGTAGGAGACATGCCCCCACCTCCTCCCAAGCACACTTACCATTTCTTCAAATAGCGATACATATTTTATTTATTCAAAAAGTTTATTAATAAAATATTAGAGAAAATTATATGTTTTTTTAAATAGCGATAACTCGAACTTAACTAGATGTTTACTTAATTTTACTTATTTACTTAAATTTAACTTAACTGAAGTAGTTAAATTAAATTTGTGTTATGTCGATGTAAGACTATTAATTTTTTATTTCGGTTGTTATGAATGTTGTTGGTCATTTAAATATGTTTGCTGTAATTAAAAAATAGTTAAACGAACGTCAAACGTGTATATTAAAAAAGACGTGTAACTCGTCTTTTAAAAAAAAAAAATCAAATCAAATTTTCCTTTGTTTTTTCCTTTTTTTCCTAAAAAATTTATGTTGATTAATTTAAAAGGTAAATTAAAAAATAAATAAATTATTGTACAGAGCACAATGCTCCCCTCAGAAATGATGTGTGTTCACACCATTTCTTAAGAAATGGTGTGCGGACACCACGCACACTTGTGTGTGGTGTCCGCACGTCAATTTTTTTTTTTTTTTTTTTCACCCATGTCATTAATCTATTGATGATATGAAAATTGATAAAATCATGTTTTTTTATTGTCTACTTTAGTAGAGTCAAATATTTAGGTATTTTTAAAGATGTCAAAAGTATATCGCTATTGATCTCATTTTAAAGCTCACGTTAAATAAACTATGTTAGGCTCGAAAAAAAAAATTCTCCAACTAGTTAAGCTCGAGTTATCGCTATTTAAAAAAACATATAATTTTCTTTAATATTTTATTAATAAACGTTTTGAATAAATAAAGTATGCAACGCTATTTAAAGAAATGGTAGGTGCGCTTGGAAGGGGGTTAGGGGCATGTCTCCTACTTTTTGAATTTCATTTTGACCACTACTTATGTGGCAAATGCCACATAAGCAGTGGGTAAAGTTTCTTCTACCCACTCGAGGTAGGAGAACGATGCTGATAAGTATATGTGATTAGTTGGAATTTGGGGTGAAAACCTAATTTTATGTCCATGTTTGAGCTTAATTATTTTTCTTTTTTCTTATTAATCACATATTTTTCAAGAATAATATTATACGTAAATACAAAAAATTTCCTTCTTTTCTAATTACACATTCTCCAAAAAATTACTATTTTAAAACACATTTTTCTCAAAATTTAATTAAAATGAAGGCCAAACAAGACTTACTCACACGTATGGAAAGGCTTGGGTTTTTCATTAATCAATTGCTTGGGGATTAATCTATTTGCATAATCATGAATGACAATGTAGTTAATAATGTATGACAGTATGAGTTGTTAAAAAATTATTGATTGCAAAAACAAGTTTTAACTGTCTAATAATAATTTGTCACGTAACATATTGTCAACAAAATTATCATCTATAATTGTATCCCAATCATGATTGTTTATTTTGATGGCTTGGTTAGGTATTTTGAGTTTGGTTTTTAAAAATGTTTATTTTAATATTTTTCTTTCTTGAATTTTGCATATTTTCATTTATGTTACCATCCAACCATTCAAGTTCGACAAATTTTATTGCATGAAAAGTTATTCCGACATAATTCGATTAACTAGTAGTAAAAACGCCATTTGCACGTCTTATGTACGAAATTCGATTAACTAGTAGTAAAAACGCCATATACGTAATGTTTTTCAAGGAAGATAATTGATAATGTTAAAGAAAATTTAAAATTGTTAAAAATATATATATGAATAAAAGTGTTTATGAAATTATGTACATAATGTGAAAATATTGAATAAATTTAAATATAATGGTTTTTTATTTATTTGTTTATGTTGACATCGGTTGGATCCCTATTTTCAACCATTAAAACTAGCTTCAACCAATTCCGATCAACACATGGACACGAAGAAGAATCGGATTAAGAAATTGACTAAATTTAAAATGTTTACTTATAAGTGAATTAAAGATACATAAATGATTTTCAAAAAAATAATAAAAAATAAAAATTCATTTTCTCTGTAATATAATTTTTTTTTTACCTTAAAAAGTAAAAAAAAAACTATATATTTTAATATAAACACATTTAGAAACAAAAATTTACATCATGCTCATCGTGTTAATTCACAGCATTTATTTTAAATTAAAAACAAAAATTACATTTAAAACGGATATAGAAGTGACAATCTTAAAATAAAAGGTTTTTTTTTTTCTTTTGAATGGGATTAATACAAATGGGGGAATATAAATTTTCCCTTTAAATGTATTAAGATAAAAATGTTTTTCTTTTCTTTATATATTTATATCAATATCTAACTGGATTATCATAAATTTTTATGCCTATACAAAAATGAACTTGTAATAATAATAAAATATCCAATACTATATTAATATTTTTTTTTTTTAGAACACGCAATATTAATTTTTGTTAATACTTAAAAAGTTGGCTTTAGTGGAAAATGTGTAATTGAAATGCAAATCATATATCTAGCGGGGTGGATACAAATATAGGAAGAGTGAGTAACTCCTAATTATTAGGAGTAATTAGTAAGAATTTTAAGATTGATTGATAATTTCTCTTATGTTAAACTCTTCACTTCCTAACCGTTCATCATATTTAAGCAATTTTTTCTTTTAAATTTATTGTCTTTTGTATTTAAATAATTATATTATATATTATATTAATTAAACGTGCAATTTATAATATTTGAATGAAAATGTTTACAATGTTACCAAATGATAAATTAAATGTTTTTAATCTATCTCCACATTTTATTTGTATATATATTGTCATTTAATATATTTATATGAGTGGATGAGCGTTGATTTTAGTTGAAGCTCACGTACATAAATAATAAATAATATAATATATATGCATATACATATGAAATAATATTATAATATATTAAAGGTGGCATTGATGATAGATTAACAACAATTTAACTTCGTGTAATCTCCTTTTAAGTATAGAGTTCATTTTCCACATTGGAGTACTCAATATTTTATATTTAATCAAATTAAGTTTCATTAGAATTGAAGCTCATCTACATATATAATTATATTAAAATTATAATAAATATTATTTTATATTGTACTTAATCTACTATTTTATTAATTCAACCTTAAATATATTATATCATATAATTATAATAATTACATCTATAAATGTGAGCTTCGATTTTAAGTATTGAACTTAATTTAAATAACGTAATTTAAATAGTGAAACTTAACCTGATTAATTTAAAATTCTAAGTACTCAAATATAAACTAATGAACATTACACTTAAATGGATATTAAATGAAGTTAAATTATATTAAAATTGTACTATATTAAAAATATAAATGTAGAATTAACGTATAACTAAATATATAAGGGTAAAATTAGCATTCAAATGTTTCAATCCTTCCTTTCGATTCCTCCAAAACTCCAATGTCCAACATGAATACATTCACATAAATAAGCATCATCTAGACTATTATCAAATTTTGAGAAGCTCTAGCCTACAATAAATTGGTTGCATTGACAGCAGTTCTTACTTTTCGTGTAGATTTTTAGTTATAGATTTTGAGCATGGAGTAGAGTGAAAAATGTTGATTTTTATAGCTACTATGGTCTTAAATAAATACATTTATAACATACACTCTTTAATGATCTTATATGTTTATTACATAGTATATGTACTAACACAAAGTAGTCATGTGTCTCCCTTACAGTTTTTCACATTAATAATTGAAAAAATAGCAATTACTTAGTTTCCTTTAATTATGGATTGAATTTTTATTTTTGATAGTTTGTTTAAGAATGCAATATTATTTTTAATATGTAATATTAGGTTTCAAAAAAAATTAACTGTATAAGTGTAACGACCAGACCTTTACGTCGAAGCTGTTAGCTTACGTATTGTCTACTTTTGGGTGAGCCTGTGCCCACTTATCCCTTCACAATTTTTTTCGCGTCTCCTAAGATTCGAACCCAAGACCTCTATCATATGAGAAATTTAAGTTGAACCATGGTATAATGTTATATCCCACGGTTCAACCCTACAAAAACGCGCAATATACTAGTTGAACCCTACAAAAAAAAAGCGTGCAATGTTATATCCCAGGGTTCAACTTAAGTCTCTTATATGATAGAGATTTGGGGTTTAAATCTTGGGGCATGCGACAAAAAAATTGTGAAGGGATAAGTGGATGCAGGCTCACCCAAAACGGACAGTACGTAAGCTAACGCCTTCGGCGTAAAAGGTCGGGTCATTATAACAAGTAACATATTTTTTTAATAAAATTTTATATTAATATTAATTGATGTAATAAAATGTGCCAATTCCAGTGAATTATATATGTATTTTTATTATTATTATTTCTTTTAATTGTATGTAATAATGTTTTTATTAATTATGTAATAATGATTAGTAATAATTGTGGTTAGTAAAAAATAATTGAATTAAATTTTCAAAGAAATAATAATTATTAATTATATTATTTAGAGGTAATAAATAGAATCATTTCGTATTCCCTTTTTATATATTCATATGTAACTGTCAATTAAAACAATTCTTAAATAGGGATAAATAATAAATATAACATATTAATGTAACATTTCATTTGTTTCCTCTCTTTGTAGACCATGAGGGTATATTGGGTCATATGGGTAAATATGTAAGGACAAAAGTGGTATTTAAATTTTCTCTATTCAATCCCTACTTTTAATATACTAGTAGTAAGCACGTGTGTTGCAACCTTATGTACGAAATAAATTATATGCATAATATTTTTAAAGTAAGGTAATGGATAAGGACCTTGTTATATGTATATCAAGATTATACAAAGAATTATATAATGTCACATGACACTTTATTATTTGTCAATTTAAAACACAGTCAACTTTTTTTTATCAAACCTTTTACCTCCACTTCATTTACGATAACCGCTTATGTACCATTTTTATGTACAAATAACAAAATTCAATTGATAATGTTAAAGAAAAAATAAAATTGTTAAAGAATATATATATATATATATATATATATATATATATATATATATATATATATATATATATATGTGTGTGTGTGTGTGTGTGTGTGTGTGTGTGTGAAATTATGTATGTAATGTGAAAATATTGAATAAACTAAAATGTAATGTTTTATTTACTTATTTTTTTATGCTAGACATTGGTTGAACTCTTATTTTCAATCACTATACAGACGGATACGAAGAAGAATCGAATTAAAATATGTACATTTGACTAAATTTAAAATATCTACTTATAAGTAAACTAAAGGTACATAAATAATTTTCAAAATAAAAAAATATTCAATTTATCGGTAACATAAACTTTTTACATTAAAAAATAAAAACAAAAAAGTATCTTATCTAAACACATTTAGAAACAAAAAATTATTTACTAATCATGCTTGTGATATTAATTCATAGCATTTATTTTAAATTAAAACCCAAAGTTATGATCAAAATAGTTATAGAAGTGAAAAATCTTAAAATGAAAGTGTTTTTTTTTAATGTGATTAAATACAAATGGAGGAATAAAAATTCTCCCTTTAATTATATTGAGATAAAAATCTCTTTCTTTTCTTTATATATTTATATCTAATAAATAATTGAATTACCATCAATTTTTATGCTTACAGAAAAATGAACATGCAATAATAAAAAAAATTCCCAATACATAATATTAATTATTTTTTAGAACACATAATATTAATTTAATTAATACTTAAAAATTTGTTTTTAGTGAAAAATGTGTAATTGAGATGCTTGTATTTAGTGAGGTAGATACAAACATGGCAAGGATAAGTAACCCCTAATTATTAGGACTAATTAGTAAAGTTTTAAAAATTGATGGATAATTTCTTCCATCTTCGACTCTTTTCCTCCTAAATGTTAATCACATTTAAGCAATTTTTTATTTTATTTTTTATTTTTCAATCTATTGTCATTTGTATTTAAATAGTTATATTATCTATCTTATTAATAATTAAAATATAATTATATAAGTAGATGAATGTTAATTTTAAGTGAAACTCATGTATATAAAAAATAAATAATATAATATAATATAATTTGTCTAAGCCACTTGTTTTTTTTTTTCCACGTCACTTATTTTTTTGTCCAAATAGCTTTTCTTTTTGTCTAACTTATGTACATGCATGTATGAGAAAATATTATAATATATTAAAGTGGCATTAGTGATAGATTAATTACAATTTAATTTCATGTAATTTCCTTTTAGGTATAGAGTTCTTTTTTCATATTGGAGTATTCATAATTTTATATTAATTAAATTAAGTTTAATCATTTAAATTTGAAGCTCGTCTACATAAATAGCTATATTAAAACTATAATAAATATTATTTTATATTGTATTTAATCTACCATTATAATAATGCAACTTTAATATATTATATTATATAATTATAATAAAATTACATCTATATATGTAAGCTTCAATTTTAAGTAGTAAATTAAATAAATAATATAATTTAAGTAATTAAACTTAATTTGATTAATGTAAAATTCTAAGTACTCCAATATAAAACAATGAGCATTACATTTAAATGAATATTAAATGAAGTTAAATTATATTAAATGGTATTATGTTAAATGTATAATAATAGAATTGACATATAGCTAAATATATAAGGGTAAAAATAAAATTGATAATAAAAAATTTCTCCTTAATCCACACTTTTAATATATTGTTGATTGTAGATATAGATGTAATGAGTCAAAATCTGCTGTCCAATTTTGTTGTACATTTAGCTGTTCATCCAATTAATTTTTGACACATGATCAATTTAGTATGTTAGTGGTGAAGTTAGTGAGAATAAATCTGAGATAACATATTAATTATTGATGATATGTCAAGAATTAATTGAATGAACAGCAAATTGTACAACAAAATTGGAGAGCACATCTTGACTCCGCTTAGTGGTCCTTTCCCCTTGACACCTTCCAAAAGTGGTGTTTCTTCATGCACTATCCAAAAAGGAAAACACCGTAATCGAATAGCTCTAGAAGCATGTGTAAAAGTTCATAATGAAGACACGATACAAGGCAAGATGTCAGCAGATAGTAACTCTGCGTAATGGCAGACACAATCTATCGATCATCCCACATCCTGCTACCTCTTGCCATCCTAGTCTTCAATGCACAGGAGAGCATCCACAGTTTCTGGCATGCAGCCCTGCAACTTTGCTTCTGTTGTGATTTGCCCGAGCACCTCATGGATGAATGATGTATGCTTTTGAGACCTCTCATCAACCATAAATTCATGAATGATTCCATCTATCTGAATCCAGCTTCGACCTGGTGGCTTCTTTGTTTTCATTTCAACCATCTTCTTCCTCACAGTAATCACATCTTGCCACCTCTTTTCAGTGGCATACACATTTGACAATAGCACAAAGTAGCCAGCAGCTCGCTCAGGGTCAAGTTCCATGGTCAATATCTGAGCTACATCAGAAGCAAGCTCAACATTTTTGTAAATGCTGCATCCACCAAGAAGGGCACCCCACACTGCATCATTTGGCTTCATTGGCATAGATTTCACAAGCCCTTCGGCTTCATCCAATAACCCAGCACGACTCAAGAGATCTACCATGCATCCATAATGCCCTATCCTTGGCTCAATTCCCCAAGTTTCAGTCATGCTCTTAAAGTAATGACGCCCCTCATCGACAAAACCAGCATGGCTGCAGGCACATAAAAGACCCAAGAATGTTATTTCATCAGGTCTTATGTCATTGTCTCCTATGCTTTCCATCCACCGGAAGACACTAAGCGCCTCATCTCCATACCCCTGTTTCGCAAAACCTGTGATCATACTTGTCCAAGAAACAGTAGTCCTCTGCTCCATTGTTTTAAACACTCCAAATGCTGACTCAATTTCACCACAGCTAGCATACATATGTATCAGTGCATTGTTCAGTGACACCAGCACCGGCTGCTCTCTTTGACTTAAAGACTCAACAACATATAAATGTATCCACTTGCCCAAATTCAGATCACCCAACTCGGCACATGCTGACAGCACCGCCAACAAAGTCACCTGGTCGAACTTTATTTCATCTCTCCGCATCTCAAGAAACAATGCCAAAGCTTGCTTACACCTTCCATTATGCGCACACCCAGCAATCATTGTAGTCCAAGAAACTACATTCCTCTCTGGCATAGCCTCGAAAACTCCTCGTGCCGCATTGACATCTCCATACCTAAAACAACCCGAAAGCAAAGAATTCCATGTGACAACATTTCTGTCATGCATTTCATCAAACATTAACCTCGCATTTCTTAGGCCATCCTCCCCTCCACTTTTGATATAAAAATCAACCAAATTAGTACAAACAAACACGTTCGAACAAAACCCATTCTTCAAAACTTTCCCATGAACCTCTTCACCCTCTCTTAACAACATCCCTTTCGCACAGCCATTAATAACATACGTATACGTGTGACCATCAGGCAAGGTTAAAGAATTCTCCATCTGCTTAAATAATTCAATTCCTTTCCACGAATGGCCTCTGATAATTTGGTTATAAAGATAAGTACTTGGGTTTTCAACTTGGTTGAAGACTTGGAAGGCATGTGGCAAATTATTGAAGGCTGTGTACAGAGATAATAACTTAGCAAGAATATAGTTTTTTTGGGTAAAGCCATTGATGACAATGTGAGCGTGGATTTGGTAGAGCTGTTTACTGGTTTTGCAGTGATTCTGTAACACCGAGAATAGGTGTCGTTGAAGAAATCTGGACCCTGGTCGATAGGCGGGGATGTTATGTTCGATAAACATGCATAAAAGCTTGTTGTCGAAACCAAATTTGTTAGTTCATAGAAAAGTAATAAACATACTATTTCATCGTCCTCTTTATTGAACTAAAATTTTATTAAAAAAAAAATTAAGCCTCTAAAATTTTAATAAAAGTCTAATTCAAAGTTAACAAATAATTTTAATCACACATTTTATGAAATTCTCAACTTTATCATCTTTCCAATCACACATTTTATCAACTTTTATCAAAATTTACAAAAAATCGAATTTTGAGCTACACTTAACGAGGAGCTAAAAGAATAATATTAAATACTTTCACGCATTTTGAGCTACTCAATTGTCTAAAATCATACTCATCATAAGATCACGTAAAAATAATACATTCAAGCTATGTTGCCAACGAGGGTTTGACGTCCTCATTGACAGCACACTCACAAAGGGGGAGCACATTTTTTTGGCATTTTTATTCACGCGGATTCCACGTGCATGTGAGTCAATCAAAGTGTCAAATATATTCTGGCAAAGAAACTTTATTCATAATAACAAAACGCATATATTCGAAAACTAAACCGTTTTCTTGTCTGAATATATCTTACACATTATAATCTCGACGAGTGTGAAGTATGAATGATTACAATTCACTATCGCGTTCAACCAGCTTCAGACCCCAACTCATGTCCTCGCAATGCCTTACATGCGGAACAAGAAGTCCAGTATCAACTCCTGTTCTCTTCTTGCAATCGTAGAAAGGAGGAGCATGGAAGCACGGTTCCATTGACATGGCTTGTCGACAGGGTGGATCAGGGGCTGTTCGATTTTCAGGCTTGTAAAGTATCCATGGCTTCAGACCTCCAAGACCCTGAGCCACATAACCAAAAGTAGACCAAGAGCTTGTTACTAATTTATCCATCAAGCTGAGTAAGTACATCTCTGCCCACGCCTTCCTGTTGTGCGTATGTTTCTCCGTTTGTTGATACTCTTCATGGCTCGGCTGGTAAACAGAAATTACATCTCCTGTTACAGTAGGATATTCCCAATACATGTTTCTTATTTCCTCCGAGTAGCCAGAGCTTAAAGATGTCAATAGCACTGCTTTTGTCTTATGCTTTCCTGATGGAGTGAAAATTGCCTCCTTTCGGTTGATCTCTGGTAGTAAATTCTCTTTTGTGGTACATGTTAAAATCTGCTCTAACACGTGTTGAAAAGGACCAGTTCCTGTGTCCCAAACCCGTATTTGGATGCCTAGTTTTTCATCTGCTTTAGCTAAATAAGCTTGATAGTATCTACTGATAAGTCCCCACACAGAATTTGTCGGATGGAATAAGTACCTACCTAAGAAGTGGAAAACAGTATCCTTTTCCGGGAACAGTTTACTCAATTCTTGCTCAAAAGATGGGATCAAGAAGAGAGAGGGTACAAAATAATTGTCAGTCTTCATTATCAACCAAGGTATTTTCTGCAGAAAAGTTTGATCTTGGTGACAGAAGAAAAGCTTATCATGATCATCATAGTTGTGAACCAAATGGAGATAAACGTATGGTGGTAGTGCTGACCGACTTAAATTATCTAACAAATTATTCTTCAGCATATTCCCATAACTCTCTGCAGATTTCTGATTGAAGCTATTGAATTGGTGTGTAACAGGAAAATCCAGGGGAAGTAACCAGGAAACCTCAGGAAATGGTTCACAGAAAAGGCCAGGCATGTCAACTCCACGATCAACAAGTAGGACCCGATCCGTGAGAAGAGCATAAAGGAAAGCCGAGGCTAAGGTCAATATCCTGTTCCCTAAACCACTAAAGGATATCCAAACTATGTAGTTACAATCGGAGGAGCTTGTGTATTGGCCAGACTTGAGATGTGTTAAGGTTTTATTGTACAGTTCTGTGTATGGTCCACAGCGTTTGTGAAGAGCTTCGTACCTTCGTAACTTGGATATGAGGTAGGACGAAGGCTTTTGGGGTAGTTCTCCGCGATACAAGAGTGACTCAAACCTACTAAGACAAGATTCTCTATCAAATCCCATAGGGAGAAGGCCACCAAGTAGTTTATCCTTCGGCACCTCAACAGCCTGGGAAAGATCATTTTCTTGATTTGTTGCTGTAAAAGGAAAGAAAGCATAACAAGAAAATTAGGGCATGAAAGATGTGCATGAAACACTCATTTATTCAGTATATTGAATCAAAATTTTGTTTTCGACATCATTGAACACTTCTTAATGCTTGGTGAACACTATTCAAGGTCATCAGATGTGAGAAAACATGAAGATAAAGAATAATTATCTAATCTTTTTAAGAAAAGCATGTACACATGTAGAAATCAACTGGTTCTTTTAAAAGAAGTGATACACAAAGAAGATCCTAATAAAGTAACAAATAAATCTGTTGTGATAAACACATTTTAAATGGAAATGTCCAAATCTTTCGATGGTTGTCCAGAATGCAGCATATCTGCATTCCATATGCACTCAAGTTTCTTCGCCATTGACTATTTCCAATCCGAATCAAGATAATTCGATGTGCAGGTGTTCACACTTATGATTTAGAAATGCATCAACTCTCAAAGATTTCTAAAACTTTTCAGGAACTAGCTCACAGATCCTTAATGCAATTTGTTCACCTAACAATTACCCAAGTTTCAATTGGTATAAAATACAGATGAAACAGGTTATATATTTCCTGCACATTAGTGTGAAATGCATCAACTCTCAAAGATTTCTAAAACTTTTCAGGAACTAGCTCACAGATCCTTAATGCAATTTGTTCACCTAACAATTACCCAAGTTTCAATTGGTATGAAATACAGATGACACAGGTTATATATTTCCTGCACATTAGTGTGAAAAAATTTCAGAAGTAACATTGTACAAAGTGAAATATATTTCTTTTGTTATTATGAATGGCATAACTAGAAAACATCAATAACACAGATTTTTCGTTCACTTGTCAAACTATTATTCTACAATTTATCCCCCTGGTAGTAGTTACAAACAGTTCTAGACATGCACTCCTTGTCCATTGGCAATAATATATTACTTTTTTCAAGAAATAACATAACAAAGAACCCGAGAGAGGAAAATAGTAACTCATAGGGCTATAGTAGAATTACATTCTGACATCCAAAGCTCTAACCTCTATTTTACCAATAAATTTAAAAGCATTAGACTTTTAAAATACATTGAGTACGTTGTCTTTGGATTCTATTACGCTCTTCTAATTGTTCATCACAAGGATAATCTAAAACATTCTTAATTTATTTCCTTTGAAGAACTGTATCGGTATTGTATGTGCAAGCTTACTTGAGTAATGGATCAAACATTCATATTTTTGTCTCTAAGCAGTGGTATAAGTATCTTTCTATTGAAGATAAAAATTAGTTCCAGAAAAGTATTGACGACAAAATAATAGAAGAAATCACAATAATAGAAGAACAAAGAAATACTTTGGTAAAGATTTAATCTCTTGCACCTGCATCAGTTCCTTTTGAGTGAAGATAACTCCACTGCAACAATTTAACTTGGATATATTTCTTATAGATTATAAGATAATAAATTGCTTTTGCTCTTCTTTTCAGATCCAATTACTTCCGATAAAAGGTTTGTCAAACTATTAATTAAAAAATGTGGATATTCCTTGATGAGAATGAACCTCCTTCATGTTCAGAATTTCTTCAATGACTTCTTTGGCTTCTTAGGCAATTCATTACTCCAATTCTATTCACTATCCTGATCATCTTCATCAAACCGATAAGATTAGAATAAATCTGCCATGTAATCTAGGGCTGATTTGAAGGTCATCTGTTAAAGTCACCACAAACATTAGAAATAATATTTCTTTAAAAATTTTGCAAGGTCTAATCTTCCTTAACTTGAGTTTATGATAAATGATGCCTGGAAACCATTCCGTTCTCAAATGTCCCATAACTTGATCACCTTCAGCAAAATACTTAAATTTAAAATGTTGAAGAGCATTTCCCTTGTACAAATCACAGCATGTAGCTCTTCATGAATTCTCAACGATGCACAATAATGTTTTAAGCAAATTAAGCATACCTAGCAAATTACAAAGCTCCTATTCACCACTTCTGTTTGACCATTATTTTATTGACGATAAGTACTTTACAATATAGAAAATTTTGATCCCAACCTTATGCTTTGATGAAGTGAAAATTATTGAAGAAAGGAATTCCAGTCAACGAGTGCATTATCGAAATAAACGGAAAAATCCCCACACGACAAATAGTTAAACCAATAGTGAAGAACTTGGACTGGGGCACAATATTCTAGATTGTATGTTGAGTAACAATACTTTCAACTTTCACAAAACAAAGTCAAATGTCTTCATAGTTGATTTATAATAGCTCCAATGCCCACATAGGAATGGGATGCATCATTCTCTACCAAAAAGTTTTTGAAGATCTAGCAACACTAATTGGATCTTTTGTAATAGTTGTTCCACTTTGTGCAAAGCCTTCTCTACTTCTTTAGTCCCAATGAAAGCCACCCCTTATCAAGCACTTTGTGACAACGTATTTTTACACTAAAATTCCATATAAACCTCCATTAAAAAGAAGCTAATCCATGGGATGTAAGAATATTTGCAAATAGACTTCCATCTAGCCAATTCAGTCATCGTATTGACCAAATCATGATCTCGTTTGAAACCTTCACTTGAAACTGTTAGGCAATTTGTTGTCAAACGACCTCCCCCCGGCGATGATGTAAACTCAGTTATGTATTCATTCGGCCTTAGCCAAATGACTGATTGGTATATCGACACTAAGAGAAGAACGACCCAATTCCAATCTTGGACGGGCCATTTGAAGTAGCCTAATTTATTAGAGCTGCTCATGGCCCGACCCGCGTATTTGGACGGCTATAATGGGTTACCTACTAGAGCAACCCATGTGTGTGAAGGATTGGGCCATTACCAATTCATTGGGCCACTTTACCTATACCTAACTTACCATATTAGGTTTGGACTCTCCTATTTATGCTTGGACCCGTCCCTCTCTCTCACACGCGAGAAAAACCGCCGCCTTCCTTCCTCTCTTTCTCTCGCGACAGTGCTCCATAAGCTCTCCTTCTTCTCTTGCAATCTCTGTGGTTGATCCTTTGTGTTTCTTGGTTGATTGAGTTGACTCTGAGTGGGTAATTCGAAGCAACCATACGTAGGGGAGTTAGAATTGGAGTTTTGGGTTTGTTAATCTCTTGGTGTCGATTGGAGAAACTGAGCCCGGGTTTACCTTGGTAACTGTGGTATATTGCTCAACATCTGGTATCAGAGCGTGGGCTCTCGTGATTGGGGTGGAAATCGACCAAAACAGGGAGGTTCTTGCGCGAGTTCTTCGACCGACCGGAGCTTCCAAGGCGATTTCCGGCCAACCAAGACACGACCCGGCGAAACCAACGTCGGAATTGGATTGTGCAAGTCCAGGTGCACCCTGCAGTAAGGCTCGTTTCTCCGTCGGCGGCGGCGGCGCGTGTGGCAACTTCCCGACGAGCTTTTTTCAGGCAGAACTATTAATTTTACCTGCTGAACATACTGATAATTTCTGTTTAATGTTTCAGGTTACGCAGGAAAAATTAGACGATTTTGCCCCTGGACGTCGTCTGAATTGCAGTCTGCATTAGTTACTGATTGCATTGATACATTTGCTGAACCTCTAGGGCGAATAGTGGTGCCCTAAAGCAGCAAATTCGCATCTCTCGTAAATTACGGACTCAGAAACGTCAGCTCTGGTAAATTGGTTGAATCCTTTACATTATCGCATTAGCAGATCATCGTGTGGGGTGATCATTAGGATTGGGGGTTGCCATTGCTTGGTAACGATTGCTTGTGCTAGATTTTAGGATTACTTGCCCTTGCTTGACGATTTTGTATCTCAACTTTTGATAGAATTGGCTCATTGTGCTGTGTGATATAATTGTCGCTATTTGGAATCTTCTGTGATTGGATATACCCGTTTTGTTGCATTTTCAATTCCGCTGCGTTGTTATTTCCGTTAGAATACCTAGACCTTACCTATTCGAACATTCTCTTGATCTGAGACCTCGCGAGTCTTACGAAACCCTGGGAATCTAGAACGGCGTATATTGTCTGTGACCCTATGACTACTTTGTGTGGTTTGCATTTGTGATTGTGATTCTGTGTTTTTTATTATTATATAAAATGACAAGTCACAACTTTGATTTGGGGATTTTTAACGAAAAAGGTGATTTTTCAATCTGGCAACAAAAGATGAGGGGTATTTTGGTCCAAAAAAAAGTTTCAAAAGTCATTAATGGCAATTACTCAGCTGATTTTTCAAAAGATCAAAAAGAATAAGCCGATGAGCTTGCTTATACCTCAATAATTTTATTTGTCTGATGCCGTTTTAAGAAAGGTGGGCAAACTGAAAACCACCAAAGAACTTTGGGAAAAATTGGAAGAACTGTATTTGCTCAAGTCTACCCCGAATAAGCTTTACTTGCTTGAACGTTTTTTCAATTTTAAAATGGATCCCTCAAAAGATCTTGACGACAATTTAGATGTTTTTAATAAACTTGTTCAAGACATTGCTAATTGTGACGAGAAAGTGTCTGAGACTTATAAAGTTATAATTTTGCTTAACTCTATGCCTGATTCATATAGGGAAGTCAAAAATGCTATTAAGTATGGTAGGGACACTTTAACACCTGAAATTGTCATGGACTCACTTAGATGTAAGGAGATGGAACTTAAAGCTGAAAAACATGATAAGAGGAGTGGTGAGATTCACATGATGCGGGGTAGGACTCAGTTTAGGCAAAACAGTCATGAGGGATACCAAAGTAGAGGCGAGTCAAAGGGTAATGGAGGTAGGAGGAGAGTAAGAGTTGGTCTAGATCTAAGTCTAGGTCCAGGATTAGGAAATGCTATGGGTGTGGTAACACAGGGCATTTCATAAAGGATTGTCGTAAGAATAAGGATAATCAAAATGTTAAGGAGAGAGATGAGGTAAATGTGTTGTCTTCTGCTCCCAAAGATGATGTGGGTGAAGTCTATATGATTTCGAGTCCTGTTACTTTTACTGCTGAATTAAATCTAACTGCTAATTCTCGTATGCATGAGTGTATACTTGATTCTGGTGCTTCTTTTCATGTGACGTCTGAAAAAGATTGGTTTGAAAATTTGCATGAATCTAATACGGGGCATGTTGTGCTGTGTGACAATTTTGCTTACACTATTGCTGGAATTGGAGATATTAGTATAAAGTTTGACACTGGTTTTGTGTACACTTTGAAAGACGTTAGATATATTCCTGAATTGTCTAGGAATTTAATTTCAGTAGGAAGGCTTGAAAAGGATGATTTCACTGGTAAAATTGGAAATGGCATGTTAAAGATAATTAAGGGTGCATTAGTCTCCATTAAAGGAACTAAGAAAAATGATATCTATGTTACCACTGGAGAAGTGATTAGAGGTTTAAAACACTCTATCTTTTCTGCCAAGGTTGATCACACTCATATATGGCATAATAGATTTGCACACGTAGGCATTAAAGGACTTAAACTGCTTAATGGAAAAGGTGCATTTGGTAACGATTGTGTGTCTAATTTGTCATTCTGTGATCATTGTGTGCTTGGTAAGCATCATAGAACATCGTTCTCCACAAGTGTTCATAAGTCTAAAGGCATGCTTGAATATGTGCATTCAGATCTGTGGGGTCCTGCTAGTAATCCCACCTCAGGTGGGAATAGGTATTTCTTGTAGATTATTGATGATTATACGAGAAAGGTATGGGTTTATCTTCTAAAAGATAAATCCGATACTTTCCAAAACTTTAATAACTGGAAAAGGCAAGTAGAAAACCAAACTGGCAAAAGGATTAAGTACCTAAGAACAGATAATGGCCTAGAATTTTGTAACACTGAATTTGATAATATGTGCAAAGAAAATGGAATAACAAGACATAAGACTGTTCCTTACACTCCCCAGCAAAACGGGGTAGCAGAAGGGATGAATAGAACCATACTTGATAAAGTGCATTGTATGATGTTAAGTTCTGGCATCCCAAAGTCATTTTGGGGTGAAACTGTTATGACTGCTTGTTATTTGATTAATTTGACTCCATCTGCTGTATTAAATGGTGATACTCCTCATGAAAAGTGGTCTGGTAAACTAAGTGATTATTCTGCCCTTGGTTGTGCTGCGTTTTCCCATCAGAGTGAGGGAAAGCTTGAACCTAGAGCTAGGAAATGTGTCTTCCTAGGGTATCCTACTGGTGTGAAGGGATATAGGTTATAGGATAGAAGCCAGAAGGGGGTTAAGATCATTGTGAGTAGAGATGTCACGTTTAACGAGAGTGAAATGCCTTGCCTTAAGAGTGAATCTGAACCTGAGCCTGTGAGCGAATCAGAACAGGGTGAAGAGGGAAGTCAGTTTAAAATGGAGTTAGGAAAACTTAGCACACCTGTTCCTGATACTCCGAATGAGGTGGAGATTCAGGATCAGGAACCCGAGGTGGAGAATAGAAGTGAGATAGTGATAGAGGAGCATCCTGAGGAAGAAAATCCCTTGACCAACTATAACTTAGTTAGGGATAGAGAGAGAAGTCAAACTAGGGAGCCTAGGAGATTCAGATATGAATCTGAGATAGCTTTTGCTCATGCTAGTTATGAGGAACTAGTTGATAGAGAACCAAAGACCTTTGAGGAGGCGACAAAGAGTGAACAAGCTGAAGAATGGTTTAAGGCAATGAGAGAGGAGATGAGCTCCTTAGAGAAGAATCAAACTTGGGAGTTAGTATCTAGACCTAAGAATAAATCCATCGTTGATTGTAAGTGGGTTTTTAAGGTTAGGAAGGGTACGAGTGCTTCTGAACTTTTAAGGTTCAAAACTAGGTTAGTTGCTAAGGGATTCACACAGAAAGAGGGGATTGATTATAATGAGATTTTCTCACCAGTTGTTAAATACACTACTATTTGGGTCATGCTTGCATTAGTTGCACATTTTGACTGGAAACTTGAACAACTTGATGTAAAAACTGTTTTTTTACATGGTGATCTTGACGAGCAAATCTTTATGAATCAACCTAAAGGTTTTAAGGATAAGTTGAAACCTGAACATGTGTGTTATCTTAAAAAGTCGTTGTATGGCTTAAAACAGTCACCTAGACAGTGGTATAAAAGATTTGACTCTTTTGTACTTACTATATGTTTTCAAAGAAGCAAGTTTGATTAATGCCTGTATTTTCAGTATAGTAGTACTGATAATAATTATCTGTTTTTATTACTTTATGTGGATGATATGCTTTTGATTGGTTCATCACCTAAGTGGATAAGCAATATAAAAACAAAGCTGAGTGGCGAATTTGACATGAAAGACCTAGGTAAAGCTAAAAGAATCTTAGGCATGGAAATTGAAAGAGATAGGTTAAACTTCGCATTGTTCTTGCATCAGTCTCCTTACATTTCAAAGATATTGAAAAAATTTGGTATGAATGACTGCAAACCTGTTTCATTACCGTTAGATAATCATTTTGTGCTATCTAAGGATCAGGCTCCTTGTAATGAATATGAAGTAGAATACATGAGTAGAATTCCTTATTCTAATGTGATAGGCTCTATCATATACTTGATGGTTTGCACTAGACCGGATTTAGCTTTTGCTGTTAGTGCCCTTGGTAAATATATGTCTAATCCGGGTCCCGAGCATTGGGAAGCCTTAAAGTGGCTGTTAAGATATTTGAAGGGTACTAGTAATGTAGGTCAAAAGTTTGGTGTTAATAAAGAAGGTGTGAAATTGAAAGGTTTTGTAGACGCTGACTATGCGGGGGATAGGGATGGTAGAAAGTCGACTTCTGCTTATGTGTTTACCCTATCTAATTCTTGTGTTAGTTGAAAATCACAGTTACAACACATTGTTGCACTATCCACAACAGAGTCTGAGTACATTGCTACCACTGAAGCTATTAAAGAAGCTCTGTGGCTTAGAGGCCTATTTCATGAACTGTGTGTCTTGAATGATTACGTGGTAGTTTACTCTGATAGTCAGTCTTCGATACATTTATGTAAAAACCCTGTTTTTCACGAACGCACCAAATATATTGATGTTAGACTACATTTTATTAGAGACATCGTGTCTCAAGAAGTGGTGAGACTTGAAAAGATACACATACAGTATAATCCTTCAGACATGGGCACAAAGGTGCTACCATTGGTAAAGTTTAGAAGTTGTAAAACTCTTCTAAACATTGGTGAGGGTAAGTAATTTTCAATTTTATCGCTCTTTATATTGGAACTATTATTGATAAGTGTTTATGTTTCTTTTTGCAGGTCCTTTGACACCAAGGTGGAGGTTGTTAGACAATTTGTTATCAAACGACCTCCCCCGGGAGATGATGTAAACTCAGTTATGTATTCAGTCGGCCTTAGCCAAATGACTGATTGGTATATCGACACTAAGAGAAGAATGACCCAATTTCAATCTTAGACGGGCCATTTGAAGTAGCCTAATTTATTAGAGCTGCTCATGGCCCGACCCGCGTATTTGGACGGCTATAATGGGTTACCTACTAGAGCAACCCATGTGTGTGAAGGATTGGGCCATTACCAATTCATTGGGCCACTTTACCTATACCTAACTTACCATATTGGGCTTGGACTCTCCTATTTATGCTTGGACCTGTCCCTCTCTCTCACACGCTAGAAAAACCGCCGCCTTCCTTCCTCTCTTTCTCTCGCGACAGTGCTCCATAAGCTCTCCTTCTTCTCTTGCAAACTCTGTGGTTGATCCTTTGTGTTTCTTGGTTGATTGAGTTGGCTCTGAGTGGGTAATTCGAAGCAACCATACGTAGGGGAGTTAGAATTGGAGTTTTGGGTTTGTTAATCTCTTGGTGTCGATTGGAGAAATTGAGCCCGGGTTGACCTTGGTAACTGTGGTATATTGCTCAACAGAAACAACGAAACCTGGGAACGGTATATTGTTGCTCAAGAGAGAACACTTCTTAAAGTTTCACATAAAGTTTCTCGTGTCTCAAAACGTCTAGGAATTAACTCGTGTGCTTAAATTCTGTGAAAATTCTTAAAGTTTCACATAAAGTTTCTCATGTGTCAGAACGTCTAGGAATTAACACGTGTACTTAAATTATGTGAAAATCAGTTTGTCTACGTAATGTCGTAAGACCAAATGGCATCATAAGTCATTTGAATAGTCTATATTAATTTTTGAATTCTACTTAACACTCATCTCCACTCCTATGCTGACTTCAGGGATTGTCAGTTCTTATGACAATTAGGCAAATAATGTCGAGGCAACTAGATGATCAAGTATCTCACCCAGCCCCAGAATTGGAAATCCGGTCAACATTTAAGCTGTTAGTTTTCCAACTGTAAAGACATTATCTCATCAACGAGACAACAATGTATGTGATATTTTACCTTAACTTGTAGTTCAGCAAACAACAATTTAGTTATTCATCTAGTGAAATAAACAGCTATAATAATAATAGATGAGTTCTTAATCAACTCTCAAGTTAGAAATGTCAAAATAAAACCCAAAGAAAATAATTAGACAAAAGAAAAAGGAAAATAAGGTACCTTTTTGAGGTAAAACATCAAGAGGCCTGGCTTCAGCAACAGTCCAGAGTGACTCCGAAGGTGGGTTCTTAAGAATCACAGATAATGAAAACAATACAGACAACCCCATCAAGCAAACAAAAAAAATCCCCATAAATTTCATAGGATTCAACCCGCATTTCCACTCTAGGCCCCTTGAAACAGTGTTTTCTGTGAAATCCGGGGGTGGCACCAGCTGATCTTTGGAACTACTACTCTTGAACCTCCTCATTTTTATGGAAAAACGGTCATCTTGGCTGTTTTGCTTCTCCTTTTAAATGCTCTACGAGCAAATGGTTTTGAATTATTTGATGTAATAATTGTAAAATTTAAGTTCAGCGGCAACAGTCGGTTAACGTTTAGATTTGGGAGGGTTTAAACAAACAAATTAAGAAACGACAGGAAAATTGGTGATGGGTGTCATGCAGTCACTGTTTGTACTTCGTAATGTCGGTGAAAGCGAAAAAGCTATTTTAAAATTATTTCCCGATCCATTTGTTTAAGTGTCAGGTTCTTTAAGATCCAATTGTGGACTTCTGTTGGGCCAATCATAACTGGGTTAGGCTCAAGAAAAGTGGGTCAAACTTGGTTGAGTCCATTTGGACTTGTACACTGTTCAAAAAGATATGAAATTGATTCATGTATCAAATGCCCTGTTCTCACAGGGCTTTTACAGCCCCCCACCCCCGCTCCCCGCCCCCCACTATAGGAGGGGCCCAATATTTTTCTACAATTAAGTTATTTATACATTATTTTTGATATTCTTGTTGACAAATAGGTGATGTGGCAAGATTATGATGATTGAATTAAATGTGTAAGATGTGAAAGATGATGTGAGATTGTGCCGAGTGTTAATTCGGTAAACTAGGGTGTAAACTAAAATGTACATATAGCAAACTTGATTTTTTTTATTACTTGTGGGCCCCTCTAGAGTGAGGGGGCCTGTAAAAGTCCTGTGAAAAATGCCATGTGCGCAGGGCATTTCTCCATTCATAATCTTTACTCGTCATTTTATTTACATCTTCAATATTTTTCATTGTATTTGAATATTAATCTTTCATTAATTAGTACATATTATCCATCATCAATGACGATTTTCGTTAAAAAATTCAGTAAGAACTTATTTATCCCTCTTATTTTTTTAAATAGTCAAATAAAAAAATACGAAATTGTGATTTTATATGTGCTCCTCAATTTAAAGCATACTAACAAAAATTCTTTACATTTTGGCATTAGTGATTTTATTCATTTTGTCCTTCAAAAGATATTTTAACGGAGAGACAAATTGAAATGGACAACAGGAGGTATTACGCAAGGTTTGGCTAATTTGGGGTGTTTTGCGTCAAAATGAAAAGTTAGAGATATAATTTGTACGGTAAAGGTTAGGGGAGTATTGCGCCAATTGCCCTTTATTTTTTTTTAGAATCCATGCATTGTATTACTAGTGACTGGCCTAAAACCCGCAAACTGTGAAGATTAGCTTATATTCTACTAGAATTAGGCAATAGTCAATATTCTATAGTAAATCTTTGAAAGTACTTATCAAAATCTTATTCCAATTAGCAATACAAGAATTACAATTTTCTATTAGTGAGAGACCAACAATTCACCATTTCGAAGAGTTTAGAACAAAAAAAAAAAGAACATGTAGAAAAGACCGATGATGACATTATTAAGGGCACGTCTGTCTGGGAGGGACACGTCTTTTGAACTATATGGGAATGTTCGCGTTCTCATTTCTACTATATAGTAAGAAATTAATCATTCTGAGCCGTTTCTACTTTATCATTAAAGATGAAAATAACTTCACATTTTTGGTTTACAACTTTCTTACTTAAATCAAACCTCTTCGATGCACCTGTCAGATTCTCTATCATTCATATCGTCTACGAAAAAAATTGATCTATCAAACGTCATTCTTATCCTCCCCAACCTTTTTCCTTTTGTTCTGATTAATTCATTTGTTGGTATCCTCATTTTTTCAAGTCCTTTATCAAGTTTATATAGCCCCTGTTTGGTTCCTATTTTTTGAAAAAATTGTTACAAAAATGGGCAAATTAACTGTATACACCAGACAGTCGAATTTTATAGTGTGGTTCCTAGCTATATATATCAGAATTAGGAATGAAAAAATGCCAGCTTATTTGGTTCAATATGGACAAATTTGAGGAGATTTTAGTAATTATATATAGGTTCAACTTTGTGTTCAAAGGAAGGGTGGATACAAATGGTTCTCTTATCCATTTCCTCCCTAAACAACGAAATGAAAAATTAGAAAAATACTTCAGCAACAAAGAATCCCATCTTACCAATGGCTGAAACTATAATGAGCTTCTCAGTTATTAAACCTCGTATCCAAACAACAAAACTAGAATTCAATTCATTTTCAAGAACAGTAATCATTATTTTAATTTCCTTCGTTTTTGTTTACATATTGTTTCATAATATGGTTTACAATCTCACTACAAATGTTTTTTTCCAGCTTAGGCAATGTCCAAGTTCAAGATTTGACTGTGGCAACAAGCATCTGGTAAGTATGTTTCAGCTTGTTCCGAAACAAAAATTTGACTTCTTTTTCTTACTTAACATTGTCCGTGTTATTTGAGTAGAAAATTTACGAGAGAGGTTCGACAGTTAAAGTGAATGCTATACCAGATTGGCCATTGATGGCTGTTTTAGTTGAGCATATGGAAGGGCAGAGAGACCTCATTACCCACAAGTCAATTTGGCACCTTAGTGATGAGGCCATGAAGAATGTTTGTGAGTTCATAATCATTAAGACATTGTTTGGTAAACAATACTGGACAACACTGACTTTTAACTTATTTTCTTATAGTATTCAGTGTTGACACGTCTAACCTACCAAACATGCCATACGTAATTTTCAATCCTTTTTTATTCAACTACTAATTATTTTCACTTACCAATATAGACACATTGTATATCATGTTTACTTGTTGGGGATGCTGTTTCTTTGGTTCCACGAAAGTAAGTCTTTCACAAATGTTTCTTATTTTCTGAAAAAATTCATTAAAACTCAGTCGATTTCTTGAATTCTTTGTTAAAGTTCACTGCATGTGGTTAGGATCCCTACTATGATTCAGAAGCGTACAGAAAAGATGGAGGAGACGGTACTGGACATTGGGTCTATGAAAAGGTACAATGTTTCTTAGTGCACCTATAATCTTGCCTTGAAATTTGTCTGATCTTCGAGCTTGCATTCTTAGAGCATATCAAATGCTAACGTTTATTGCACTACAAAGGTTGTCCTATAACCAAAAATAAATAATGTCTACAAAAAATTGTCTCCAATACATGTCTAAAATTATGCCTAGTATACATAATTATGTCTAAAATTCTAAATAAAGTATACATAATTTTATGCTAAAGTTCAAGAAATGAAAGAGTTGTCTGAATAATTCTAATTATGTTTGTTAACATATTGTCTATTGCTATCTAATTATGAATCAAACATGCTGCAGCAAGAAGACATCGAAGAATCAGGTAGAGCAGAGTTGTTGCGCGAGGAGCTAATCGAGGAAATAGAGCAGAAGGTTGGGGGACTTAGAGAGTTGGAAGAAGCTGGCAAGAAAGAAGAGCTTGTCAAGTGAATTAATTCTCTTTTTTCTCCATTTGATTATCAAATTTGCATCTCTACATACATATATACACATATATCATGCATCTGTCAGTCCCATAAAAGATGTATAGAACCGAGATGGATAAAAATGCATAATTTAAATTTGACTAATTTACAATGAAATTTTATGCCTCAAGTCAATATAGCAATATTTTTGTGATTTCGTTCTTCACACAAATGTTTAGGGAAGCTTAAGAGATGTACCATTTTGACAATGCATTCAGAGCATTCTTTATCTATTAAAAATTACACACAAAACATGAAACCATGCTAAACTTCTCAATAGCATTAACATGTCAATTGGAATTATTTAACAGCTATCGTTTTAATTTTGACATTTGAAATCTCGAATTGACATTAATTTATGCAAAACATCCTTATTGTCTATTTCCACTGTTGAAGTTTTAAAACATCGAATTTATTCTCATATTTAAATAAACAAAAAGAGAGAAATAATTGCAACAGAAATTCTCAATCTTTTCAAAAAGGGTAAACAAGTCTCTCACTAATTACATTTAAAAAAGGAAAGAAAAATTAATAATAAATCTTTCTTTTTCCAATCCTACTCCCTCCCAATCCCTTCCACCAACACCACCCCTCTCCTTCACCTTCCACGCCACCAAAGAGTCGACTAACACACCGGACATAGGGTGCAAAGAATCCTAGAGACACTACGAGGAGGCCAATTCTCTCTTAAGTAAAGGTCCAGAGGAGGTGGACATCAGCAAACTTAATTATTAATTGTTACTGAGATATTATAATTTTTTGTGCAACAATTAGACATAATATTATTTTGAAGAATAATGCTATTTAGAAGCACAGATTTCTCTAGACAAACTGGACCCACACATCTCCAGAGGAAGGGACAAACCCCTTCAGTAAATTGAGCAAAGAGAGCAAGTTTTTTTCTTTTTGCAATGGCTAATCTTCAGAGTCAACCACGGAAAGGAAGTGTAGTAGATTGAAAAAGAAATAACAAAAATTATTTTTATTTTTCATTTATTTTTAATGGTTTTAAGTGAAAGTCATTTAAGCTTATTGAAACTCTAACTACAACTATTTATTTATTAATTTATTCTAATTTTTTTTCTCCATTTTTGTCAATTTAAAAAAGAGAGTAAATTCATCATCTCACAAAGCTCCAAGCCTTTAATGGAAGATATAAATTGCACAAAGAAAGGACAATCAGAGTAACCAAATGTCAAAATTAAATTTATGGGTACAATTTGAACAATGAAAACAAATGATATAGACGATACTCAATGAACAAATGATATGAATGTTTTGCACCAATTACCCTTGCACATCAAAAATCTCAAAATGCACCTCTACAAAGTATGCCTTCATTGTGAGTGACAGAGTTAATTTCATCTGATGCCATTGGAGCCCAAGTGGTAACCAGGCTTCTACAAAGAGCACCATTCATATCTCCGTTCTTTATAGTAATCATCAGGCATTACCTTGTTTCTGAAACAAGACACCACCTTTTAAGAACAGCTCAGATAAACACAAGGATATAAACAATTTTAACCTAAACAAGTGGATATAAATAAGCACCATGCTAGAGGGAATGCTCTGATGCAGAATCCGATGGCAACGTGGCCTCCCAGGCCACAGTGCAACTACCAAGCAACCAAGGTAAATTCTCTGAATTCGTGTGGGTCAAACCACTATCTAAATGAGGCAAGAGCCTCATCCCAGGAAAACTCCACCCAAGTGTATAACTAAACTCAATAATCAAAATCCTATAAATAGGCCATCTTACAACTAAATATGGACTTTGGAACAAATAATCCCCAAAAGAAAAATCTTCCTCCCTATCGAATACCAAGAAAATGGATTTCAAAATACAAAAAAAATTCAAAGTAGGAAAAATCCATTGAGCAATCATGAGGGAAAATACGCTATTGACTTTAATTGGTAACTGTAACAATTATTATCATAATCAAGACAATAATTCATAGTAAATTGTAAGGACGCAATGTGTAAAAATAAATTATTTGCCTCAGAGGTAGTGACAATCTTGTATCATCATCATCTTTTTTCTCTGATAATACCTTAATAAGAAATGCATCACAGGCAAACCAAAACACAATCAAACAAAACAAAACACAACCTAGAACAGGCACAAGGTAAAAAAAAAAAATCTTTTGGACATAACTGGGAAAATGCTATAGAGCCTCAGCTGCGATGATTCATATGCATAAATAATCATAGTTTAATCTCATAATTATGCAATATATGCATCACTGGCAATCCTTTCACATTCTTCGGTAAGCAAAAAGTAGAATGAATTGCAAAAGAAAACAAAATTTAGATTATGCATCAGAGAGATTCCCATCGACAAATCATCATACTCTTAAGGGAGTTCTGATGTCCCTGTCTGTTTATCGTCACTTGCATTAACAAATTTATTTAAATTAATTAAAACAAATTATCGAATATTGTATTTCAGCTATTAGGGAAATAAATCAAATTAAATAAATTTATAGCAAAAAAATAACAAATTTAAAAATAAGAAGGAATAAAATAAGGTTTAACGCCTCGGAACCTCAGATTAATATTCGTTTCATAGTGAAATACTCAAAGTATATTTAACACCATCATCGGCAGAGGCTTATTTTTATCAAACAAGAAAATAAGAATTTCAAGAAAAAGAAAACTTAAATTAAGAACATTGAAGCTGAAAATGTGAAATAATCAACAATCAAGAAGAAAACATTACCAACAGAACAAGGAAAACACTTCGTTTCAGCTCAAACTCATGGCTACGGCTGTCATTTGTAGTTATATATATAGCGGCTTGTATTTCAAGAATTGGGGGCTGGGGCTGGGGCTGGAGCTAGGGCTAGGGTTTAAGAATGGAGCACAAATATTTGCAAATAAGCCCCTGTAGATTGTTCTTTTCGCTTCAATGCCTAAAGGCTAAGGGCATGTTCAGCAAAAGTTTATAATTGCTCATAAGTTGATCAAACTATGACATTATTTGAAAAATCTCCCAACAAATTATTTTGGCTAAAATGCATAAAGCACATTTAAAAATAAATAAATCTACTACATTTTATTTATAGTAGGGGTCCTTATACTTTGTGAACCCTCTATTTTGGTGGAAATTGGAATCCAAATTTTATTTTAAGTCAAAGATAATAACTAATTTTAATCACACGATTTATGAGCTCCACAACTTTTCAATCACTAATTTCATCAACTTTTATCAAAATCTATTAAAAATATAATTTTAATCCCTACAAAACAAGGGATAATTGTCATATTTATGTTCCACCATTTCTTCACAACAATCTCATCATTAGTCTTCTATTAATTAGCACATCATGTCCCTATTGATAATTTTTACCAAAAAATCTTATTTGTTAGCTTTAAAATGATAGACAAATAAGGGGCGTTCTCTTTACTGTTTTCGAGTCGTTTTTTGTTTTCGATTTTCTAAAACATTGAAAACACGTTCATTTTCCCATTTTCGAAAACGAATTTTTGAAAACAGCTAAAAATTTTGTGAAGAAAACAGAAAACAATTTTTTTACGTTCTGATTGTTTTCTTCACAAATCTACCAAAACTCAAAAAACACGGATTGAAAAATATTTTTTCAAAACGACAAAAGAACGAGTTTTCAACAATCTCAAAATGGACACCCAAAACACAAAACACAAAACGAATTCAAAACTCAAAATACAAAACTGAAACACGAAGAGTATGTCCTCTAATTGTTTTACTATCTTATAACAAAGTTTTTGGACGAATATTGTAATTAAGGATAAGATGTTCGATATTTAATATTTTTTTCGATGATCATTTGATCTTTGCATGGCTAACATTTAAAGCTCATATGTTTTGAATTCTTTAATGGATAAAATCGCAAGATAAAAAAAAATTCGAATCCTTCAACAAATAATCTCAAGAAGCTAAAGAGTATGAATTATGCACCAATTGTTTAGCAACTATAATTTTGCGTGCTTTTTGGTAGCTTGAGATTCCTCTAGCTAAGAATATGATAAAAAATGGTGTTCGCGGATAATTTTTAATAATGATTATTTAGAATATCTGATATTGTTGATTTTCATTTTAATGTCCATTTTAACGTACTAAATACGATTTTAAATGACGAGTTTTACATAGTGATTACCATGCCCTACAAAGTTTTATGAAACTAAAATGAAATTGAGTAAATTCAAATCCAGATACATCCCAAAAATGAATTCGAACAAAGAAAATGTAGAAATTAGTTTACAATATCAGTTTCGACCAAACAACATAGTACACATGAGAACGTAGTATTCCAGAGAAATTTCCTTGTCAAACCCATATGTCTGGATTAAGCACGGGGAACTCTACAAATACTCAAGCAATGGTTTCGGATCTTGTGATCAAGATTGACTAGATGATCGAAGTAACTAGGACACAAGTACTTCAGCTCAATATTTTCATGTACATGCATACGGATCGTGACTATACTCGAGACTCCAAATAATGAGTCAGGCTTAGTAATTAGAATTAATTATTAATTTTGACTATTATCATGGGGTTAATAATTAATAGAGATGAAATAATTTACAAAAAGAAATAGAGAATGAAACGGGGAAGCCGTTTACAACAATGACGTAAGAGAGAAGATGCATGAATGGACATCGGGCTTAGAGATTTGTGTATTGGGCCATTGGATTAGTTTGTCGGGTCGTTTGAAAAGAAGAAAAGTAGGCCCGTTAATTAGATCGTTTGGTGGGTTTGGTCTTGGACAAGATTTTGGGCCTACCATATAAGACCTAAAGAAGATTCACAATTACAGAGTAATGTTATTAAGCATCATTAATATTACAATATCATTTAAACAACACTAAGAGATACAATTAAATAAGTCACATAATTTTTTAGTGTATCATATAGTGTCAATGACGTTGTAGCACCAATTGTGCTAGATAACATTATTTAACAATTATATGTGCCGAAATGTCTGGGTCCCACCCTATTAGGGATTTGGGGCCCTTCTCAGCTTGAATTGCTCTGATTTATTTTTAAAAAATAAATAAATTCAAAAGTAAAATAAAAATAAGGATATTTAATATTTTAATCTCGTCTTGTTGCCAGGGCTCATTTGATTGATGACGTATCTAATATTTTCTATGGTATGGCTACAATTCAATTGTCTATACCACGCCAGCCAGCCGACTCTGGAACTAAATTATTCGAAAACACAAACATTAGATTTAGCACGTGTGGGAAGGATAATATTTATATGTATGTATAGAGAAATTGTAACACCAACTTCAATTTATGGTATTCTTGCGAACGGGTCTAAAACTTTATTTTTTTGAACAAATGGTTGCTCAACTTCTCAAAGTTATGACACGGTAATTCTCGATTTACAGTTTCTATCTATTTCACTTATAAAATTTATCATAACGTGTAAACACAAATGATTTGAACGAAGAGATGAAAAATAAGAAAAAGAAAAAGAAAAAGAAAAAGAAAATAGAAATTCTTAACTTCACTACATAATCGTGCTACATGCTGATAGCACCACTGTCAACTTCTTTCTCCACCACTTTGAGTACAGGAAAGTCCGTTGATAGAATTTTTTTAAGACACGTTATAGTTTTTCACTGAAGGGGTAGGTTGAAACGATTGTAGTATTGATTTGAATTAAAACCTACCCACGTCAATGGAAAAATTCATTATTGAATAACTTTGACCTGTAGCAGCAAAATATGTTGACTTTGTTCCCAAGGCACATACTTAAAAAGGGTACCAACAGCAAATAGTCTGAGATCCCATCCCATGTGGTTCCCTGATCTCAATCTTCATCCCGAAATACGTTGGTTTTATTTCCCACACCTCTTCCATTTTAAGCAACATGCACTTTGACAGATGTGGGTAGAGTGAAGAAAGGAATAGTGCGAACGTGGGGGGGGGGGGGGGGGGGGGGGGGTTTAAAGTAACATAAAGATTAAAATCGTCTTTTCAATTAAAATTAATATAAATCGAAATCATTGTAGATTCAAGACTCATTTGTACAAAATTCATGAATTGAAGACTCCCAGCTCTAGCTTTTCTTACATGAAGGAAAAAGGCAAAAGAAAAAGCGACCTGAGGGATTTGGTTGACAGGTCCTTGCCAGATTACTCACAGTGATGGGATCCGCAATTTTTTTTTATACAAACGAGACTGTCGTTACAGTGAGAGGCCTGGAACTGCCATGTACAAGCAGCTTAATTACAAAGAAAAAAGCATAACGGCAAATTGAAAAGGCCAAAAGCACTTATGAAACTCTTTGCACATGGCATTTGTGGACCCCATAACAAGTAATAACCTTATGTACTTTATTACTTGTGCTTTCTTGTTTATACTTTGATTTACTCGATTTTACCCGTCCTTTCACATGGAGGTCGTACCCCACTCATTTATTGGATGTAGGACCTGACCTCCATATGAGAGGATGAATGAGATTGAGTAAACCAAAATATAAATAAGAGAGTACAAATAGCTTAATTTTAATCATATACATAACTTGTGATTTACATTTCATTTCATTACATTATAGAAAATAGGGCTGGACATATATCCCGAACCGAATTGATCCGAACCGGACCCGAATCGAACCGAACCGAACCGAGCGGTTCTTCGTAAGTGAAATACCCGAACGGGTATCAGAATCGAGACCGACGGGTACGGGTCGGTTCTCGATTCTAGACCCAGAATCCAATAAGAACCGAATTTTTTTTAAATTTTTATATATGGAATAAATCAAATTATTTAGTTTTTTAAAAATAAATTAACAAATATAGAGTTTGCAATAAAGAGTCTGGGTTCTATGATGGCATTGAGACATGTAATAAAAAATATATTATATTTTTTCTAATTAAATCTTATTAGTTGAACAATTTTTTGTTTATTTATGTTTGTTAATTGTGATTTTTCAATCTTTCTTGTAGAGTTTTTTTAGTATCTAGTACGGCAAGTCAAGTAATTGATGGTTAAATCAAATAATTGTTAAGTAGGTACTACTGTATTAGCAATATTTTAAAATATTTTATCTTTACGAGTCTATGACTTCTAATTTATATGGATCGCCGATATTTTAGTATTACTAATTTACTATCTATTTTTTGTTAATTGTATACATTGGTAAATTAATCTTATTGGACAACTTGTTATTTATATCTTATTAAATTGAAATACGTTAATTTGTAAAAGTTAAGATTGAACATGTCAGACTCTAGTATTGTTATAAATATTAAAAAAAAATTAATTATACTATGGAATCGAATCGAATCGAATTGAACCAAATGGAACCGAGTCCGAACGATTCCAAAATTATATTTGGATCCGACGATTTTATTTACTAATTACTCAAAAATTTTTAATTAAGAATCGAATCGAATCGATTCGTGTCTAGACCTAATAGAAAAGGTCAACATCAAAATATCTCAATTGCTTATCCACTTGCTGCCCACCCTCATTAATGTATCCAAAAAGTCATCTGTATCCAACTTGTTACAGTTACGTCATATTGACAAGACTTCAATTAGAACTTTTCGTGCTTGGATGTTTAAACGGTTAAAGAAATGATAAATTTATTTATTTAAACTTTGTATTATAGGCGTAGGTAAACTTCTAAATCCTCTTCCTACCTTTTCTTTCTTTTTTTTTTTTTTTTTTTTTTTTTTTATATTCAGGATTCCCAGCTTACGCCAGATTATATCCTGGACTATCAACCACCGACTCCCTCAGTAATTGACGAAAGTAAACCACGAATTATGCCCAAATTGACCAGAATCCGTGCACCCTTTATACTCCCGACTCCAAAGGAGTCTCCTCCATGATTATTACATCACCAAACTACTCCAACCAATAAATAGTTATTACATCACTCAACTGTTCCAACCAGGAATTGAACTCTCACGCTGAGGTTGCAAGCTCCGCAATATCCGTCCTTTGCCCACTTGAATGTGCCCGGAGGGCCTCTTCCTGCCTTTTCTTTTTACATGAAGTTGGGTTCTTGAAAGGAAATTCACACGACTGTTCATGGAATTCTTGACTTTATCCACATACAAACTAAGCATTAAAACTTAAAAGAAATCTGGTGTGAGAAAGATTTGCCGTAATGATACTTTGTGCAAGTCCTTTCATATTAACAAACCTCTTCATGTGGATACCGGATTTATTATATAGTCTAATAAGTGCAAAAGAACGTATTTATTTATTTAAATTTCGTCTTCTGGAAGGAACAACTTACATATACAATATTACACGTCTGAGTTCAATTTTGACAACAGAAGGAAAAAAAAATGACAGCTTCTCAAAACAAATTTTCAGCACTTGAGTTACACTGATAGCATGTAATTCAAAGTCTCACTCTTGATCTCCCCTGCTAGGCTGCTATCAGTATTTCTCTACAAAGATATATACATTTATAACACACTCGTCAATGAAACGGAGCACCTCGTTAACTAACAGGTAACAAATAGTTTTCACGATGGTTTATTCAAGAATGCCCCTCATGCCCAAGGCCTTTCAGGAGAAACTAACCTTAAGCTTCATTTCTGTCGCTAGCATTCAGAGGAAGTAGATGTAAGGCTTGGTAACAAGTAAGAAATTACTCGTTGGAGAAGCAGCTAAGTGGTTAAAATATCACTTCAGGCACTCTCCTGGAAGCCAATGGACCTAGATAATGCTGCAGGGTTAGCGTGCATTACTGGGGAAGAAGCAGCCACAGGTTTCTTTTCATCAAATTTTGGTTGCAAGGCCTTAAAAAGGTCTTCCCTTCTTACAGAATCATACTTGATCCCAAGCGCTGCCCATATTGGACTCTTTGCAGCTTCATCAGGATTATCAATCCGTAAAGTTTTTGGAATTACAATAGAACTTTCTGAATTCTTCTCTACAAGACATTCTTTACTTTCCGGCTCGTTTGGCTTGATCAATTCCCCATCCCTTGAATGCTTGCTCAGTGGCGAGTCGGGACTCGAGCCCGATGCCTTTTGACTTGGCGTAGGCGATTGTAATGATAACCATGTAACGTTCCAATAAGGTGTAGGGTAGAATGGCGTGGAAAATCCTGCAGGGCAGATGGGTGGCACTGGAACCGCAGAACCCCAGGGCTCAGGCCAAGGAACTCCGGGAAGACATGGAACTGGATACGGAAACCCATTATTATTTTGCACAACTGGCTCGAGGGATCCATTCTTGCCTCCCTCTATCGTAGACTTTGATGTTGTGACGGTCGATCCACCATAACAACCACCACCATTCTCGACAATTTTGCAAGAAATCGGGGTCTCTTGAACAGTTTTATAATAACCATTTCGAATACGTTTTGGTTCTTCTATCTCTGCAAGATTCAGAACAGAAGCCATTGATTCACAAACTTGAGAGTCGGGAGTGAAGGACAGAACAGTGCCATTAGGTTTAAATGTATTGAATCCATTTGGACTGTCAAGTCTTGCTTGAAGGGCTTCAGAGATTGTAATATGATGACAATGAGAGACAGAATTCTTGTTCTTGCGTCGACCAGCACCCACTGGCACATTCCTCATATTACCACCAGCTGTCCAATATCTTTGACAACTCCTGCAGAAATTTGTAATTGTTGAAGTAACAAAACTTCGTATCCATGCTTTTACAGCGAGGACATGGAAGGACTTTGTCCGGCTTTTTCAGTGTTTTGTGCTGTGAATTAGTTCCATCACTTTGATCATTCCCACTTTTGGAAGGATGTATTGATGCAACATCTTCATCAATGTGGGGAGTTTTTGGATCATCAAATTCCAATGAAGGGTTAGAGTTTTGGGATTCCCCTGCAGCTGGACGCTGGTCCTTTTCTTGTGGTTTTGATTCACAACACTGTCAATTGCAAAAATAAATTCCCATGAGTTGGATCTATGGTCATTTCAGACTAAAACACCTGTGTAATTGGCAATACAGTAAATCATTCGGCCATGAAACAGTAAACAAGATCAGATCAATGGGAGAAATACCTTTCTCCAATTTTCTTCTATTATAGCTATAAACCATTATCGTAGGGAAATTTGCACAAGAGTGACGGAGATGAAGGAAAAAAGAACTAAAATCTCGTTCATTGCAGTGTTGAGTCGTGTCTAATACTAAGTACCAAACATGCACTAAAAGAGCAATATCACTAAACTGATATCTTGTGGATTACATATATATAACAATTCTTGAAAACAAATACCAGAGTTTGATCGAGCTTCTGTTTGATATTACTTAGAATTCCGACCCTACGTGTGCTTGTAACCAGAAAATTGGAGAAAGTAGAACCTTTGAGGCTCATGTTGACCCCAAAAACTGGAAATCAGAAAACTAATTCTTATACTGCATTCAATTTCAGGTTGATCGAAAATATGAAAAAAAAAATCAACTTATAGATTCAAATTCTGAGTCCAGTAGAGAGATCAGTGTATAAGCTACTCAAGATCTCCTTCAATTTTATAAATTAGATTTGAAGTTTTCTTAGTCTTACACAATCAAATTATGAACTCCACAATTATAGGAATTTTGGATATTAATTTCTAAATCAAATTAAACAATTCAAGAATCCAAAACACCCATTAAAACCCAGGTTCAAAATACCCGGATAAAAAACCACCAAAATTTTTCTCTGAAAAAAGTGAAAATGAGGGGAAAAAAAGCAGAAAAGTAAAACTACAATCACCTCTTCAATCCGTTGTTTTTCTTCATCAGCACCTATTTTTTCTGCATCTTCTTCTTGTTCGACTCTGCTTACTTTATTATCATCCAAAGATTCCAAACAGAACCTGTTATCGGACCCACCACAATTTTCATCATCAATCGCGTCGGGAAACTCTCCGCCGGCCACCACGGGAACCTTTTTCCCGTTCTCCGCCAGCACAATCTTCATCCCAAATATTTTTATCTCCGGCTCCTTTACTCCAACCATTTTCTTCCCAAAAAAATACAATCTTTGAAATGGCAAAAAAAAGGCTTTGTTGGCAGTACCAAGCAGTACGCTTTTGATCCTGCTTATATAATTAAAAACAAGACAGCTCTTGAAAGTGCGGATGCCAGGTCAGCAAAATTGCTGATTTTCTCAGCCACCAGATTTCATTGTGTCCAAAGAGGATAAGTACTTATTTATACCGCAAAAAAGATAAGTAGACTTTTTTTCTCTCTTCTTTTTTTTTTTTTTCTTCTTTTGAGATGACTATCCACAGTGACTATTACGTGGAGAAAGGTGATCGGTTGGTATAGGACTAGCGTTGTACTTTTTGATGATTTGTCTACATCTGGTGGCTCTGATGTTACTCGAGTGACTTCTTAGAGTTATTCCCCAAGTATGGGGGGCTTCTTCACAAGGGCCTTACAGGTCCCATTAAAACATTTGTGTGTGAGCCCCGTCACTATTCTTTCCTGACAGCCCCCTGAAGAAACCCCCAGTACTCCAAGCATGACCCGACTTCTTAATATTTTGCACACTTTTAAGCCAATGTATGTCCCTATAAAAATTATAATTTATTTTTTTTTTTCTTGTCAATCATACATTTTTAATAAAATAGTATTATACGTAATTTTAAAAAAAAATTCTTCTTTTTAATCACACATTTTTCAAAAAAATATTATTCCAACCATTAAAATTTCATTTACTCTTCATGCCCCATAAAGATAGTCATATTTCTTTTTTCACACATATTTAAAAAAATTAGTTAATGTAGCTGAAATAATAAATTTTGATATACCCTTACATTAATGCAATCAATATCAAGATAATTAAATTATATTTGTGATAATAAAGCACATTAAATATGAGCATATTAGAAAACTAATATATTAACTATACTATCAACTAATAAATATGACTATAATTTGGGACAGACGAAGAAGGAAAATATGACCATCTTTATGGGACGAATGAAGTAATGGAGGCCAAATGGGGACTAAGTAATTATTTTCAGATCAATTTATACCCATGTTTGACCATTATTATTTCTAACTTCTTTATTTCTCATACTCATTTTTAATAATACATTCACATAATAAAATATTTTACACGTAAATTTAAAAAAAATCATATTTTTTAACCACATATTCTAAACAAAAATTACTATTTAAAATATTATTTTTCCTAAATTTCTTTCTATAATGACTATCAAATAGGGCTAAGTCCTTTTTGAAATTAGTCTTCCATCTCGAGACAAATTATTGAAAAGACCGCAAGACAAAATTAAATTGACTGTATGTTTGAGAAGTGATTAAATAATAAATTAAATATATTTCTCATCCTGTTGTTTCACAAGTATTCAGATGATTATTCTCTTATTATTCACGCATAATGTAATAAATTGATTAGCCCCCTCATTGACTTTTATTTAGAGGGTGTTTGGTGGAAATTAAAATAAAAAATTTAGTAAATTATGATAGAAATTTTTAAAATGTGTGGTTAAAAAGTTGTGAAACTCAAGAAAGATGTGGTTAATATTGATTGTTTGACTTTAATTTAAATTAAAATCAAATTTTAATTTGAAACAAACAGGCCCTTAAACTTTTCTTGAACTACTTCTATACCGCAAACTTTTTTTTTTTTGGATTACGCTCTATTATTAGCGCCTCACCTGCCCTGTCTTGACCCTTGGTGAAGGAGGTAAATCGCAGGTTATGCCTTCAAGGGTACAGGGTGGAATGCTGCTTGTACACTTGCACTTGTCCAAGAGCCAAATCCATATTTCATGATTCGAATTTTTGACGCGACAGTTTCAAGTAAAATTGAATTTCTCCACCTTCCCCTTTTACCACTTAGAGATGTGCCCTGGAGGCTCTATACCGCAAACTTACTTTGACGGACTTCTGAGTATGAACCGAAGAAAAGATCACATTTTCAATGGATCTTAATATCCATATACCGTCTACTTTGTCAGTCAATTACTTTGTGTATATACATAGATAAGGAGGGTTGAAGTTGAATATATCATTATCACGGTGTAATGTAATTAAAAAGAACTCTTGATTAATTTGCTTAAGCTTTGATTTTTGGTATTGATTAATCACTAATCTTCTTCGAAAGAGACATTTTATATTATTAAATACTTTTTTAAATGTGTAACGGTCATATGGTCGGTTATTACATAGTTATAGAACAAATTTTGATTTATATGTGTATTGTCTCCAAGTGGTTACAGGATACCTACTGCGGATTTGAAATACAGGAATGATATGTCAAAATTTTATACTTAGACTTGGTCATGTTTCCAACTTTTTTTTTTCCTACTTCAATTCTTTGCTAATTAATTCACAATATACTTGTCGAACTACAAGCTTATAAAAGCTTAAATATAAGAGAGAACATAACTTATTTATTAAAGAGAATGAAAAAAACTATACTTTTAAATTATGTCTTCAACACGTCCCTTCACATGCATGTCAGATTTAAAAACTTAACAGGTACACAATTTTCTATAAGTGGGTGGCTAGAGACTTGAAAGTTAACAAGTACACATTTTTCAGTACTTCATAACGAAGATTCAGTTAAAGGTTCCTTAAGAAGTTTCAAATCGTTCAAAATTCCTTTGCCTTCGGAGGGATAATTTACTCCATTTTCTAGTATGACATCTTTCAGTTAGAGATGGATCAAGAAAAGCAGGTGTCCTTGGAAATCCCCACCTTATACCCTGAATTCAATTTGAATTATGCTCAGCCAAACCCATTTTACATATAAAGAAATGGGTCGATAATCGATATACAAAACTCTCTTGGCTATATGTTATGTTGGACGAGATCGTATTGGACAAGACTAAGAAAGGAGGACAAGTCAAAATTTTGTAAGTTATCCCAGGAAGTTTGGAGTATTACCTACTACAACAGGGACAGAGCAGCCACTAGAGAACCTCCCATTGGGCATCCCATAGCCAAAGTCGATACCACACTAAGGGCAAGGGAGGCTTGCCCAAGCAAGCAAGTAATTATTGTTCCCCACATCGGAAAGAGAATCCCCAAAGATAAAACTGCACTATTTTGCAATTGATCAAAATTGCAAAAATGGTTATGTACATCACCAATGACTATGCTGTCAACTTCATGTTAATCTCCACATACGACTATGATATTCTCAGGCTTTTCAACACAAACAACTGAAAGAAAAGAGTGGTTGCTTCGGTCTTAAAATGGCAAAAAGAGAGAAAACGAAAAGGTTTTGCAAGAATCAGCTGAAGTAGGCAATATCGGTTGAAAAAAAGGAATGTTTTCTGCCACAGGTAGATTTTCTTGAACTGATTACACATACATAAAGAACTGGGGGTGAACAAAGTGCAGGACTAACGTTAAGGATAACTATTAGAGAGGGACCAGCTATACATTTAGATTGTCTTCAACATGCCTCTTACGTAGGACTAAGTTCGTTTTACCATCCTGATGTAGGACAGATCGCTTTGGAGTTCGAAGAGGAGATGGATAGGAAATTAGCCAAGAAAACGAGTGCTAACTTCAAACGGTCATAACTTTTTGCACCGGTGTCAGAATCGCTATTATAATATGTTTTCGAAAACAGGAAGCGGAGCCCCACACCGTCCCAACCGAGGAGACCGATTTCAGCTTCAAATTCGCAGTTTAAGCCCAGTCGACGGCCATTCGAAGTTTTTGCTATTTTTGTTAGTTTTGATGTTTTAGTTATTTTATTTCCTAGAATGTCTATTTTCGAATTTTTCGCTTATTTTAGGTTTTCTAGAGACTATTTAAGCCTCGTTTTGTCATTGCCGTCAACATGATTGATTAAATAAAATTTTCATTCTTCTTGAATTCGTTTTCTTCTCTTTAGATTTACATTAGTAAATCTATTTACTTCTGTTCTGCGTCACATCCCTAATCTGTGTACAATTTTTACTAGATAGTTGACCAATACCAAGTTAACCATATTTTCAGATATTCATTTAAGCTGTGTCAACTTTATAAAATATGTTCTGTTAAGTTGCTCCTTTTTTTTCTTTTCCCTTATTGTTTTTTATGTAAAGGAGTTATATTTTTAGAAACATAGCCAGCTAAAGGATTAGAAGATATAGGCGGTCGCCTAAGCCCCGATTTACGAAGGCTCCCAATTTTTAAATTTACATATTTATATTTTTGTCCTTTTTGTAATGATGAAAATTATGTCATTATTTAATTACATTAAAAAAATATGAAAATTACATAGAGACCTACTTTTAAATATTTCATTTCAAAAATCAGAATTATAGTTTATATATACAAAAATCAGATAATAATACAATTTTTAATATTAAATTATAATATTATAAAATTCGATTAATTATACACCCAAACCCTAAGGGTCCGTTTGATTGCAAGATAAAATTTGGGTGGAAAGAAAACGAATTGTAGATAATTGAATTGTCTATAACTTGTTTTACTGAGAATTGTCAATTAATTGTGTTTAATTGATATAATTTTTCACTTAAAAAATGTTGAAATTTTCTATTTTATGGTGTTCGTTTGACTTTGTTTTTCATAAAATTTGTCAATTAAAGGGATATAATTTCTTATAATTGGGGATATAATTTGTTTAGATTATAAAAAAAATATAATAATAATAATAATTGGAAAATTTTTGGTGTTCGTTTGATTTTGTTTTTCATGAAAATTGTCAATTAAAAAGATTTGTTTTTTTTTTTTTTACAATTGGGTATAGAATTTGCTTGGATTGCCACAAAAAAAAAGTTGGAAAACAAAAAACCACCAAAATGGTGGGAAATCAAATTCATCAAAAAACAAGAAATGTTGCACGTGTGAGACAAAAGTGGAAAAAGAATTTCTTGAAATTTTTTGTCTATCGAACACATAAAAATGTGGAAAATGGAAATGGTGCCCAATCAAACATGGCCTAATATTCATTTCCTTCCTCATTTTCAATCCATTCTCTCTCTCTCTCTCTCTACTCTACCTCTCATTCTCTCTACCTCATCGAACACCGCTGCCAACAACAATCTGCATGTCTATCGTCCTCATCGTAGATCAAGAGGTGCGTCATTACCGCGACGACGTCATCCCTGTAGTGATTAGCGATTTACTGCTGTTGCAATGCACCGCATGGTGGTGGCAGTGTAATGATGTTGGTGGCACTGGTTGGTGTGTTGCGTTGTGAGGCTGTGTTGGTGGTGTTGGTAGCGACGGTGGCGGTGCATCTATATAGGGTTAGGTTGTTGGTTTGTGTTGGACTCGGTGCGTCTATGTTGGGTTGTTTCTGTGGGTGGTAGAGGTACTATGGTGACAGAGGCACCCCACGCAATAAATGGTGGTGGCAGTGGTTTATATGTTTTGATGGTGATTTTTGTTGATGGCAACGGTGGTGGATTTAGTGGTGGTGTGGATTTGGCGGTGATGTGAGTTTTGTTGGATCGATGGCGGATCTGCAGGTGGCATTATTGGATTTGTTGGAGGCGGTGGTAGTGATTTTGTTGATACAGGCGGTGGTGGTCCGATAGATTTGGGGATGTTTTTGGTGGGGGTTGTGGTTGCAAAGTGGTAAGGTGGTGGTCGTAGTGGTAGAGGAAGTGGAGCAAGGTGAGGCTGGGGATGGGAGAATGTATGCAATCAATTATTGATTGTAGCCAATACATTGATTAATTTTTAATCAATAAATAATATGTAACCTAAAAAATGTGATTGTGACTTACAATCTATTCAGTTGTGATCGAAAAATTACTTACGACCAATTCATTTGATAATTTATGATGTTAAATAAGTTAAAAATTATAAAATTTGTGATTTTGTGATCGACAAATAAATTATGACTTATAAATTTTTTTATCTGTGATCGAGAATAATTTGTAACCTTAATTGGGCGAGATGGAAAATTAATGACTTTAACCCATATTTTGGTGTTTATGTCATTGCATTCTCCATTTTCACCGGGGGAAAAAATTCCGCAGTCTGTTTCACACTCTTCAGTCGTCAAAAACAATAAAAATAGCCCTGAAAATTATAAAATTCTCTGTTGGAAGCAGCACCAACAATGACAGTAAGGAGGATGATCAACAGCAACAAATAAAGATCGGAGCTCAAATACAAATGCCGCCAGCTGCCATTCTGGAGGAAATCCTCTCTAGACTTACAACAAAATCTTTGTCGACGACCATTCTGGGCTGGTCCAAAGCTCAGTGCAAGCATCTGCCTACACTGAGCGTGAACTGGGTCCGCTGCTAGTCAGAGATCTTGATCCAAAATATGTCTTCTCATCAAAGAGAATACATCACTGAGGTTTGACAATGCTGCATGGACCATTAATATGTCATGTGCAATACTAGACAATATCTAGCATGAAAATTGTTGCACATTCAACCTCTACAGTAAATTAAAATATTTTGTCCCACTAGTGATTCATCCGAAGTAGTGCTCCAAGCATAAGATTATCATTCATTTCAAACTCATAAGATTATCATACATTTGGAACTCATGAAAAGTTAAAGTCATACAATTCAGACCAGAATAATTACATAGTTCTATATGACATATTTATTTCTAACGTAAAGTTTAAATTATTTTTTTTTAACTCTAAACATTGTTTCACTCCGTATAAATTGAGACGGAGATCCATGACTATAGTTGGAATAAATATCATAAATAAACGATGAAAAACAAATATGAATTGATTTTCCATCGTGATATACATTTGGAAAAATAGAGAATCATCTTTACTGCACTGTCCGAAAGCTTAAGAAAAATATTTATCAATGCAGATAAACAAAATGTAAAGTAAGAAAAATGAGTTTGACATTGCAAGGCAGAAGAAAAGTTGTTTAAAATTTTATCAAATAAAGTGTATAAATTCTCAAAAGAATTTTATTTTGCACTTGATGAAAAAACGTTGATACCTCATTTTTAAACCGTATCATTTGTCCTAGACTAAAATATATATTACAAGATTGTAAACTTTTACGAACGCAAGCATATTGTTTGAATTTTCGGTTTGTTTTGGATGGTGGAAAATTGAGCACTACTATGTTTTTGACATTTTTCTTGCCGAATGAGCCACCGGAAAGTTGAACGACATGCTTGCCCTTTTGCTCAGCTGATCCAAGTATGCAAACAAATCAAAATAAACAACCGGCTAAGAGAGCAACGGTGCAAAAAATGCATAAGAAACTTGAAAAAGACAAAGCAAAATTTTTTTTTCTTTTTATTTGATTTTAACTAAGAATAATAATATGACAATTTTGTCCATTTCATTGAGGGAAGATCACGTGCTTTCAAGAGGATATGAGCTCACTAAATCATCTATTCTTTTTTTTTTTTTTTTTTTTTTTTTTTGACTCAGGAACCCGCAGCCGCTACTGGCGGAGCCCGACCACTCTTAGAGTGGAGCCCGACCATCAGTGCGCACTGGATAAACTTGAGGACTGACCAATACCCACAAATCATACCAACCGGGTAAATCTTCCCCAAGGAGAAGGTGGATGTCTCAAGCGTGGGTTGAACCCTCGTTGAAGCGAAACCTGATTTTTCAGGCAGTGCCCTTTTGCCAACTCGGCCACACGCTCTTGACACTAAATCATCTATTCTTGCACGTGCTTAAGATGGTGATACCTAAAACTAAAGGAAGAACGAAAAATATAGAAATAGTGGAAAATAGAGATATGCTAGAAACAAATAATCTTTCTTTATATAAAAATTCTCTAAATACATAATTTAATTATATACTTGACCCTCTCAAGTTGTTCTAACTTGGATGGTTTACAAGCGAGACCTCTTGGCCTTTTATATATCTTCTAATCTCCTCAAAATGGATCGTGAAAATTTATCATATTCAACGGTTGTAATATACTCTTTAAATTGTCTTATTCTACAATTGATCATTGTAGAATCTTGTATTACATAATTTTATGTACTTCTCAACGATTTTCTAGACTTTGCTACAAGTCCCATAAATGAACCATTCTATACTTTGCTCTTTCTACAAGGTTCCAAGTGATACTGTGATAGCCTTCAGATGTGTCTTCCATCCATGAACAACTGTGTCTACACCTTGTGCAATAGGCATTTGACACTACGTATCCATCATTAACCAGCATACAATGTTCCATCTAATCTTCCTCAAGGACCTATATGCTCTATTTTCGAGCTCAACACGATTGTCAAACAAAAGCAAGCAAATCACACCCTATCTCGTTACATGTTGGCGTGGGCCAAAATTAGGGTTTACACGGTCTCGATTGTGACCAAATTTGACACTGCTAATTATGATTACATTTTATTTAAGTTTTATAGTTATAATTCATAAAACTAAATATTGTATGAGTATATTTTACAAGCTTTTGGCATTTAGTCATTTCTTTCATTAATCTGATAGGAGTTTTTGCGGCTCTGTCCACCAAACCAATATCAAATATCTCTGTTGGGGTCCATGAAGCCTTATGTCTAAGCCTCAATCTGTATTGTCCTTGAATTTAGACCATTTACTCAATCTTTAAAATCATCAATTGTGTCCGAGATACATTCCTAATGTTATTCTAATATGCCCGAGTGTCAGTTTTGGCACTACTACTATATGCTAACTTGACCCATTCGATACTATTTCATCCTCGGGTTCTCCTAAGGCTAAACCAAGTAATGTGAGTGCACAATGTAATTTGGTCAAACACTCACTTGACAACTAACCAAGTTTCAGAACCTGGGACTAACTCTTACCCAAATTGAATGTTTTTACTAGAAGTCCCCTTTCTTATAGATTTGTTTCATGTTTGACACTGAACTTTAATTTATTTCTATTTGATCACTCAATTTATATATGTTTTCCATTTCATCACTCAATTTATTTATTTTATTTCAATTCAACAATTTGGTCTACAACCATTATCAATACACACAAAATCGATCTAATCCTAAAAGAACCAATATAATATGTCACATGCTTGATGAAATCATCTAGCGTAGAAGTCATTTTCCACTATGATATTTGTCAAAAATATAGAAGTTGTGAAATATTATAGGAGCCCATCTGCTCTAGACATTTGATGTGAGCAAAAAGTTCCGACTCTTTTTTTTTTTTCCAATTTGTTATGAAATAGAGAAGAAGAAGAAGAGAGAATTAAGTCAATAGACTTGTGTATATTTTATTAATGACCAAAATCCTATATTTATAGGTAAGAATCAGGGATACAATGGTAATAATTTCTAGGGCTACAGGGGTGTAATTGTCATTCACTACAAACCCTAATAAACTTTCCTTTTACAACACTCCCCCTTGAATGACACATTACAAAATATCTGCCTCGTTAAAACCTTATTTGATAAAAACCTAATAGGACAAAAAAATCAAACGAAGGAAAAAGAGTACAGTTATTTTGGAGTATTAAAAATAAATGTTGCCTCATTAAAACCTTGCTAGGAAAACCCAGTGGGATAAAACCTATGCGAAGGAAAAAGAGTACAGCTACTCCCCCTGATGTTGATCAGTAAATCTTTGAGTCGACGCATTCCAATCCCATGGACTAACTTCTTGAATGTAGATGTTGGCAGTGCTTTTGTGAATAAATCGGCCAAATTGTCACTTGAGCGAATTTGTTGAACATCGATGTCGCCATTCTTCTGAAGCTCGTGTGTATGAAAGAATTTTGGAGAAATATGCTTCGTCCTGTCGCCTTTGATATAGCCTCCTTTGAGTTGTGCAATACAAGCTGCATTGTCTTCATACAAAATTGTTGGATTATCTTTTGTTGAAGTTAACCCGCATGATGCTTGGATATGATGGGTCATGTTCCTCAACCATACACATTCTCGCCCTGCTTCATGGATTGCAATAATTTCAGAATGATTTGAGGATGTTGCTGTCAAGGATTGCTTCACAGATCTCCACGATATAGCTGTTCCTCCATGTGTAAACACATATCCTGTTTGTGATTTAACTTTATGTGGGTCAGATAAATAACCTGCATCTGCATATCCCACTAAAGTAGATCCCGACTTTTGGGAGTAAAATAATCCTAAATCAATCGTACCCTTTAGGTAACGAAAAATGTGTTTAACACCATTCCAATGTCTTTGACTTGGTGTAGAACTATATCTTGCAAGGAGATTTACAGAAAAAGCTATATCGGGTCGAGTGCAATTTGCAAGATATGTTAATGCTCCAATTGCACTAAGATATGGTACTTCAGGACCAAGAACCTTTTCTCCATCTTCAAGTGGACGAAATTGGTCCTTTTTCACATCAAGTGATCGAACAATCATAGGTGATGCCAATGGATGTGCATTATCCATATAAAATCGTTTTAAAACTTTTTCTGTATATGTAGATTGATGAACAAACAATCCTTCTGGGAAGTGTTCAATTTGCAACCCGAGACAAAATTTGGTTTTTCCTAAATCCTTCATCTCAAATTCATTTTTCAAATAATTAACAGTTTTGTTGAGCTCTTCAGGAGTTCCAATTAAGTTTAGATCATCAACATAAACTGCGACAATTGTAAATCCAATATTTGTTTTCTTTATGAAAACACATGGGCAGACATCGTTATTTTTATAACCCTCTTTCAACAAATATTCGCTAAGACGATTATATCACATGCGTCCGGATTGTTTCAATCCATATAATGATTCTTGCAATTTAATTGAAAACATGGTTCTCGGACATGTATTGTTTGTTTCTGGCACTTTAAGTCCTTCAGGGACTTTCATATATATGTCACTATCAAGTGAACCATATAAATATGCAGTTACTACATCCATAAGGCGCATATCAAGTTTTTGTGACACAGTCAAACTAATCAAAAATCTAAAAGTGATGGTGTCCATTACGGGAGAATATGTTTCCTCGTAGTCAATTCCTGGTCTTTGTGAGAAACCTTGAGCTACCAGTCGAGCTTTGTATCTTGTAATTTCATTATTTTCATTTCTCTTTCGTACAAAAACCCATTTGTATCCTACAGGGATTACATTTTCAGGTGTTCGAACTACAGGTCCAAATACTTTTCGTTTTTCTAAGGAATTCAATTCCGCCTGTATGGCTTCTTTCCATTTTGGCCAATCATTTCTATTTTGACAGTCTTTAACTGACTGTGGTTCAGGATCCTTATTTTGCATAATATCAAGAGCCACATTAAAGGCGAAAATATTGTCTATAACAACATTTTTTCGTTCCCATAATTTATGAGATAACATATAATTTATTGAAATCTCATTATTTTCGGACACTTGTGATTCTTCAGGAACCATATTTTCAATATTTGATTGATCAATCTTTTCTAATGTTACGTCTTCCGAAATTTTTGGTTGGTTTTTCTCTTGTACTTTTCTTTTTCGAGGTACAGAGTCTTTTGAACCAACTGGTCGACCACGCTTCTGGCGTATGTTAGATTCGTTTGCTACAGCAGATTGTCCTGCAGGGACATCAATTTTTGCTGGAATATTTTCTGCGGTATATATGACTTTGTCACTCTTTTCGTATCAACAAATACATCGGGTAATTGATTTGCAACTCTTTGCAAATGAATATTTTTTTCAATCTCTTGCTCACATTGATTACTACGGGGATCAAAGTGAGAGAGAGTTATTTCATTCCAAGAAATTTTACCTTGTTTTTCAGGATGTAGTTTTTCCCCTCCCAAAGTTGGGAAAGTCATTTCATCAAAATGACAGTCTGCAAAACGTGCAATAAATAAATCACCCGTTAAAGGTTCCAGATACCTAATAATGGATGGTGAATCAAAACCCACATAAATCCCAAGTTTTCGTTGGGGACCCATTTTAGTACGTTGTGGGGGTGAGATAGGGACTTGGACAGCACAACCAAAAATCCTTAGATGAGAAATATCAGGTTCATGACCAAATGCAAGTTGTAAGGGTGAATATTGATAATAGGCAGTTAGTCTAACACGAACCAATGATGCAGCATGTAATATGGCATGTCCCCAAACAGAAGCTGATAGCTTTGTTTTCATAAGTAATGGTCTAGCAATAAATTGTAAGCGTTTGATAAATGACTCTGCCAAACCATTTTGTGTATGGACATGCGCAACTGAATGCTCAATTACAATCCCAATTGACATACAATAATCATCGAATGCTTGTGATCTAAATTCACCAGCATTGTCAAGACGAATAGTCTTGATTGAATAATCAGGGAATTGTGCTCGTAATTTTATGATTTAAGCAAGTAGTCTAGCAAATGCTACATTCCTAGTGGAAAGTAGGCAAACATGTGACCATCTAGTAGAAGAATCAATTAATACCATAAAATAACGAAATGGTCCACATGGTGGGTATATTGGCCCACATATATCTCCATGAATTCTTTCCAAGAAAGTTGGAGATTCAACATTGACCTTTGTAGTCGAAGGTCTAATGACTAACTTGCCTTGTGAACAAGCTACACATGGATAATCATTAGGTAAAAGAATCTTCTGGTTCTTTAAAGGATGTCCATGTGAGTTGTTTATTATTCGGCGCATCATTATAGCTCCTGGATGTCCAAGTCTATCATGCCAAAGTATAAATTTTTTTTGGGTCAACGAACTTCTGGTTCGTGACATTATTTGATTCAACCATTTTTATAAATGTATAATACATGCCAGATGGGAGTGCATGAAATTTTTCTTTTATCTGCTTCTTGCCAGATATAAAGAAAATTATGCAAAGATATTCAACACTATTTTCTTGCATCGTCTCAATGTGATATCCATTGCAGCGGATATCTTTAAAACTAAGCAAATTTCTTCTGGATTTGTTAGAGTAAAGTGCATCGTCAATATATAATTTAGTATTATTTGGTAAAATAATACAAGCTCTTCCGGAGCCTTCAACGATATTCGATGCACCAGATATTGTATTAACATTATTTTTTGCTAATGTTAAGTCCAAAAAATATTTTTTGTCTTGAAGAATTGTATGTGTAGTTGCACTATCTATCAAACAAGTATCTTGACAATCCATCATTAATCTATAAATACAACAAAATACACATGTTTTAATAAAGATTTAAATTTATAAATTTAAAGAAGTAAACATGATTCAATAATATGAAATTGACGATACATAATAAAGTTTTCCCTTTTTTTTTTTTTTTTTTGAAAAATAAAAACATATTTTTAACTAAATTTCTAAAATAAAGTGAAATACTAGAAGCATAGAAAATAAATTAATCTATATCTTCCATCACACCACCCCCAATCAAGTGGTCAATATTTCCATTTGGATCGGCAAAGAAGTCAGAGACATCCAAATGAGTCACATCAATCGGACCATCATAATTAGCGAAATTTGTCTCAACTTTTCCTTTTCCCTTGATTGATTTTTGATAAAGATCCACAAGGTGTTTTGCCGTACGACAGGTACGTGTCCAATGCCCTTTCATTCCACATCTAAAACAATTTTCTTCATGCACCTTTTTGGGTGTACTACTTTCGTTTGCTTTGTGCCTTTTGAAATTGTTGCCTTGCTGATGATAACTTTGTTGATTATTTCGTCCATGATTTATTCCACGTGCACGTCCGCGTCCACGTCCAAATCCGTGTCCACGTCCACGTCCACGTCTTGATATTGCATTTGCTTCAGGAAATGCAGTACCATTTGCTTCAGGCAATGGTACAGAACCAGTTGGACGTAACCCATGATTTTTCATTAGAAGTTCATTATTTTGTTCAGCAATAAGCAAACAAGATATAAGTTCTGAGTACTTTTTGAAACCACGTTCACGATATTGCTGCTGCAGGAGCACATTTGAGGCGTGAAAGGTGGAGAAAATTTTCTCCAACATATCTCCATCAGTTATTTTTTCTCCACACAGGATCAATTTTGAAGATATTCTAAAAAGTTCAGAATTGTACTCACTTACAGTTTTGAAATATTGCAAACGAAGGTGCATCCACTCATAACGGGCTTTAGGGAGGACTATAGTCCTCTGATGATCAAATCTTTCAGTCAGTTTTTTCCAAAGAGCATGTGGGTCTTTCTCGGTGAGATATTCAATTTTCAACCCATCGTGAAGATGATGGCGAAGAAAGATGAGTGCTTTTGCACGATCCTGCAGGGATTCTTTGTTTCCTTCTTTTATTGTCTCTCCCAGACCCTTTGAGACAAGGTGGATATCGGCATCGAGTACCCATGATAGATAGTTTTTGCCAGATATGTCAAGTGCAGCAAACTCAAGTTTTGTGATATTTGCCATTTGATTAACTACACAATAAAATAAGTAAAAATACAATTAGTTTCGAAGAATGCATAATAGTTAATTAAATAATATCAACATAAGTTACGTGTTTTCCTTCAGGGAATAAACACTAATTTAAAACAATATGTTCTTCGAAACATGTGCTACTTCGGGAGCACATTGTATTTTACTATTGCTTATTCAAAAGCGGTATATTAATATTTTTCAGAAATATTAAAAATTATAATTTATGCTCTTCAGGAGCAAATAATATTCTTCTAGAATATTAATTGTAAAGTTGTGCTACTTCAGGAGCAACAACATGATAAAATATCAATTTATAATTTATAATATCACAAATATTTAATCAAGTTAAAGAATATTAATTACCATACAAACATAAATATAAATTACTAAAAATGCACTAGGAAAAAAAATCTTCATATATAGAAGTTAACAAAATTGACTTTACCAACATATATTAGTAAAAATAGAAAAATCAATTATGCATACACATATGAACTCAAGCTGTGTATTATTAATGCTAAAAGAATGTATCCATTTTAATTTATTGTAAAGGTCATGATGTATCTATTGTATCTACTTTAATAAAATAAAGCCCGTCATGCAGCTCTAGGATAAATATAAATAATTAAGCATTATTCAGTCAATTGATAGACAAATAAAATAAAAAGAATAAGATGAGATGAGATGGACATGCAGAATACATAAATTCAGGAATAGGGACGGCAACGTGCAATTGAATGAGATAGGTTATGCATATATTTTTTTCTTTTGAAATAATTTGAGAGCACTTACGTTTTTTTTTTTTGTAAAAAAAATTGTTTGAAAGCTCGTGCTGATAACGTGTTATGAAATAGAGAAGAAGAAGAAGAGAGAATTAAGTCAATAGACTTGTGTATATTTTATTAATGACAAAATCCTATATTTATAGGTAAGAATCAGGGATACAATGGTAATAATTTCTAGGGCTACAGGGGTGTAATTGTCATTCACTACAAACCCTAATAAACTTTCCTTTTACAACACAATTCCATTTTTAAGAGTAGTTAACGAGTTCAAATTAGAGGAAAACTCTCTTGGTGGAGTAGCATGCATTTCCGCCGACATTGATGGGGTTGGTTTCCTACTCTAGCTATGCCTCTGGCTCATAAAGAGCTACAGGTTATGCAACACATGATAAAGTGGGCAAGTAAAGTTTCACCTTCATCGGTTTGGGGGACAAATTCCACCTCGCAAATTTCGTTATGTTTGGTTAATAACACAATAGAAATTGAATGACTAACATAAAACAAACCTATAAATCGAGTGACATCTAGTGAAATTTTTCCTACCAAAATTACCGTTGGAGTACGTGGCCTAATACAAGCCACCTAAAGACATGCAAAATCAAGACCCTTCCTTGAAAAAGTTAAGATTACGCCGTACTTACTATAGAAAAACAAACAAAATATCTATCTATTCCCATTATCCTCACAAAATCTCAGCCCTCCATTGCCACCCATCCAACGGTTTACATTTCCTAAAATCCCAAAACCATATCCAACAAAATCACGTCCACTCATAAAAATACCAAATCTTTTTCATTTTTGGTCATCTTCTAACCTCAAGAGTCAAGAATATCGAAAATGGCCTCTATTGCCCTCAAATCCTTCATTGGACTCCGCCAAACCACATCAGAAAACAAATCTATAGTTCTATCAAAACCAACAACCCGAACCCACCATAAATTCCGTATAAATGCCTCAAAAACCAGCCCAAGAGTCAACGGAAGGAACCTCAAAGTTGCGGTGGTGGGAGGTGGCCCGGCTGGTGGGGCCGCCGCGGAGACACTCGCTAAAGGTGGCATAGAGACGATTCTGATCGAACGGAAGCTTGACAACTGCAAGCCATGTGGTGGTGCTATCCCACTTTGTATGGTGGGGGAATTTGACTTGCCACTGGATATTATCGACCGAAGAGTCACTAAAATGAAGATGATTTCACCGTCTAATGTGGCTGTTGACATTGGCCAGACCCTTAAGCCCCATGAGTATATAGGGATGGTCCGCCGTGAAGTCCTCGACGCCTACCTCCGTGACCGTGCCGCCACTGCCGGAGCCACCGTGATTAACGGACTGTTCTTGAAAATGGACCTGCCCAAATCCACAGGTTCACCCTATGTGTTGCATTACTCGGATTACAACGCCAAAACCGGTGGCGCCGGCGAGAAAAAGACAGTGGAGGTTGACGCCGTCATTGGCGCCGACGGTGCTAATTCCCGTGTGGCAAAGAACATAAACGCCGGTGAATACGAGTACGCCATTGCATTTCAAGAACGCATCAAGATCTCAGATGACAAGATGAAGTATTACGAAAATCTAGCTGAAATGTACGTAGGCGACGACGTTTCACCTGATTTCTACGGCTGGGTTTTCCCAAAATGTGATCATGTAGCTGTTGGCACAGGCACAGTAACCCACAAAGGCGACATCAAGAAATTCCAAATTGCCACAAGATTGAGAGCCAGGGACAAAATCGAAGGAGGAAAAATCATAAGAGTGGAGGCACATCCTATACCAGAGCACCCCCGGCCGAGGCGCGTGCTCGACCGAGTAGCTCTAGTCGGGGATGCAGCCGGTTATGTGACGAAATGCTCCGGTGAGGGGATATATTTTGCGGCCAAGAGTGGAAGAATGTGTGCAGAGGCAATAGTTGAAGGATCAGAAAATGGGAAAAGAAAGGTGGATGAGAGTGATCTGAGGAAGTATTTGGAGAAATGGGACAAGACATATTGGCCTACATACAAGGTTTTGGATGTTCTACAGAAGGTATTTTACAGGTCGAATCCGGCGAGGGAAGCATTCGTAGAAATGTGTGCAGATGAATATGTGCAAAAAATGACATTTGATAGCTATTTGTACAAGAAAGTGGTGCCTGGGAATCCACTTGATGACTTGAAATTGGCTGTGAATACAATTGGGAGTTTGGTGAGGGCTAATGCACTTAGGAGGGAGATGGAGAAGCTAAGTGTATGAGGAAATTATTTTCCATATGTTATTGAAAGATTTTATTTTAAGAGATTACAATGTATGAAGGAGAATATGTTGCTACCATCTATCTGATTGACTTTTAAGAATCCATTTGCCAAAATTTATATATTGATTTAACTTCAATAAATGAAGCATCTCGAACTCATAAGCACTATCCATTTATCGACGATTTATTTATGTCTATTTACAAATTAAATTATTTATAAATTTTTCCTCAACGGTGGCTAAGTCTAGCTTTGTTATAAAAAGTTCGACTTCATCCTCCTCTTCTCATGGAAAGGGAGAATGGCGAGTGACCTTTCTTGAGATATGGACTTTCCAAGCCAAATGCACTTCTTATCGTCTTTCATCTTCATTTTTTAGTTTTATTTTTCTGAAGGGTATTCCTAGCTTAAGATTGTAATTGTTTGTGTTCACTTTAACTCATTTTTTTTTCTTGTTTGATTAGTTAGATATAAATTCATTCATTGTGAATTTTTATTCTTTGCCATTTGCCTTTTGATGATTACTAACATGCTAGAGTAGGTGATAATGCTACCATTTATCTTTAGAACATTGTTGTTTGCACGCCCATGAGGGGATCCACCATGAATAAAAAAATCGTGAACCTTCCTCATGTGAAGGGACTGTATCCATTCTGTACAGTAGTATCTCCCTTACCTTTATAAGCTCGTTTATAAATATGAAAAAAAATAAGGGATCGTTCTTTTTGCTTTTTTCTATTTTTTCAATTTTTTAAAATAATGAAAACTCGTTCTTTTTCCATTTTCGAAAATGAATTTTCCATAACAAAAAAAAAAAAAAAAACTTTGTGAAGAAAGCACAAAATGTGAAAAATCACGTTTTGAACATTTTTTTTTTACAAAACAAGAAAAATTTGGAAAACGCGGAAAATGCTCCCTCACTGAAACAGTTTTTCAAAATGAAAAAAAAAACGCATTTTTAGGAATTTCAAAATAGACAATCAAAACACAAAATACAAAATAAATTCAAAACTGAAAACTAACTGATATATGAAGAGAACGACCACTAATATATTTTGTTTGTTCTAAAACAAAAGGTAAGTTATTGTGAACAAAATATAAAAAAAATAAAAAAATAGTGAATTAGTGATCTGAAACAGTGCTTTACAAAAAAAAAAAAAATTAAATAAGGGGCTTTCCCCTTCCAAATGCAGGATCATAGGTGGATCCAGAGGTTAGAATTGAGGGATCCTAAAATGAAAGATATTGAGATGAAGTAGGAGGGAGTACGGGGGTTTGGTGCCCCCGATTTTTTTTTTTTTGGAGTTCAGGATAGCACAAACATTCATAATGATTAAAGAACTTGTACAATTAAAATAAATTCAGTGCAACTCAAATATAAGAATGGAAACAGTAAGAGAACTCAATATATGAATGTCTTAAACTTGTAAAAAAATTAAAGTAAGAGATATTTTATTACAATCGTTCTCTACGTGTTCTTATACTTTGATAACGCTTCAGAGTTGCATCATTTTCGATTTTGGTAAAAACATCTTTCTCAATATATGCAATCAAACTATCATTCAACAATTTTTGATCATTTTAACCCGATTGATATTTTAGGATGAAATTCCAAAATTCGGTAACCTTTAAAGTAGAAATTCTAAGACTTATAATAAACATATTTGGGAGTGTATTTTCAAACTTATGAGTTAGTCAATATCATTTTTATCCACACAATCTACTCACAATTTGTATCCATACATTAAATAAGATTATGATCGACAAAAAGCTTTACCAAATATAACATAATAATAATGTGGGGGGGGGGGGGGGGGGGGGGGGGGGGGGGGGGGGGGGGGGGGGGGGGGGGGGGGGGGGGGGGGCAACAAAAAAAAAAAAAAAAAAAAAAAAAAAAAAAAAAAAGGAAAAATGGGGGGTCCCAGGACCTTGCGGGACCCCCTAGGTCCGCCAGTGTGCAGGACCAAGATGTTTGGAACTGAATCAGTAAAATAATGTAGCGATTGTTCGATAATATTTTATCAACTTTCAGACTGCTTAAATTTATAATGTATTTCATGAAATTTATAATTTTTATCAACATTTCATTTGTAACTTTTGTCAATTTTTACCAAATTCGACTTAAATTTTGTTAAACAACATCGTACATCACTTGAAAGAGATTCAAATATTTAAGCTTCAAATCCATGTCCCTCTTTGAAACATATTATTTTTCTCATTGTCATTCTTCTACTCATTTTCAATCACATTTTTCAATAAAATAATATTTTTCATCACACATCAATAATTTTTTCTTATTTTTTTATCACATTTTTTTATCACATCAACAATAAAAATACATTTTTTTCTCAAATAATGTGACTCAAACAGGGGCTATGCTGTCCCAATCAAAATATTTTTTAAAATGATTTACACCAACAATTTATTTTTCTTATTTAAATTACACAAAAAAAGTGCAACCATACAACAAGTGTAAACATTATTTTTGGTAAAAGAAATGCAATTATTATTTATTTTTAAGTACAACATTTTACATTGTCACATTGAGTCCGTGTATATAGGTGTAGATTTGGTCGAGGACATACGGCGGAGAAACTAAAGCTAAACAAACTCTACACAGTCAACAAATACACACACTCCAGCGTGTATTTGCGTGTAAAAAGTCGCTTTTTAATACGTTCGGTTCGACCCGTTTCGAATCACCCACCTGGAAAGTTTCTCTTAAAGGTGAACAAATCCTGTTTTACCTTACCTTCTCCAATTTCTTTTCATTTATTTCCCTTCGTTAAGAATTTTCTGTTCTACGCGAGCCCTTCAGAAAACAAGGAAAAAAGAATTGTAAGTTAATTCTACCTGATTTTAAGATTTTGATTCTTAATAATTGATTCTAACTCGTTAATTCGTAGATCTTGCGGTTTGTATTATATTTGTGAATGCGTATGTGTTAATTTAATACGTCGAAGATGAATTTATAGCACTTTGTTCTGTTCTTCCACTCAGATTCAAACATGAATTTTATGGGCAATTGTTTTTCTTTTGAACCTATTCCTTTATTAATTTTTAGTTATAGCAATGGGAATATACGGCATTTTAACGTATATGATCTGTTTAGCTGAAATGGATTTAGTTTTTAGATTTATACTGAAGACAATTTAGAGAAATGCCAAGGCACTTACGGTTGAACGAATGCATGAATTTGGGACCTGATTGTCAGGTGTATTGAGGCTTTGGTTCCATCTTGTTAATAGGAGTAGCCCAAGTCCTCATATAAATCTTGGAATTCAAATGCTGGGTTGAGCTTTACATGGACGAATTGCTTGTCTTAACTGATACGATATCGAGGCTTGAGTTCTATCTTAGAATATCAACCTTCTCCAGAGGAGTCGCCCAAGTTCTTATATTATTTATTATTTTTATATTTATTCGATGTGATATGGGCTTGTCCCTTTAAGGAGGTCCAGTGATTGTGTGGGTTTTGTTTTTAGTGTAAACTTCTATTGAACGACCAAATGTTTTGTGAAAATGATATGATTTGGTGCTTTTCTGATACATCATCGGTGATTCACTCCAAAATCGCAATTTGTGATTTAGCATCCCATATTAGTTATTTCTGTTTGAGTTCGAGTAAGTTCTATTGTAAATTTCCTTGAATGATAAGATGTTCCGTGAAAATGATACGAGGATTTTCGTGATACCTAAAATGTGATAAATGGCAACATAAAAAGATTTCATGATCAATGAGCCTTTATAAAGAATGATGTTGCCAAGAGTCTGAAAATTCTAACTTCGTTCTAGAGATCTTTTAGCATTTGATGCTTGAAGTTTAGGTTTGATTTGCTTGCTTAAATTACATGTATTTTTCTATTTTTCTTTAGCTATAAAGTAGGTCATGGAAAGCACTAATTCACTTGTCTATTTCTAAGATTGCTGCTGAATGGCAGCTATTACCGTTTTGACACGCTTCGAGCGAGTATCTTAGTTGAATTTAATATGCTTGAACTTGGCCTTAATTTATCGATATTGAAACTCTTCTACTGCAGTGCACTGGTAAATTGATGGTTTGAAATTGTATTTCTTTTAACTTTTGCAGATATTAAGATGGCAGCGACATCAACAACCAACTTTTCAACTGGACCTGCTGCGTCTGCCAGCTCCAAACTAGGCCCACTTTCACAGTCAAAGCCCTTTGGTATCAGATTCAATCCTACAAATCACCTACGGAGTTCCAATGGCCTCAAGACTGCTAACTCTGTGAGCTGTGAATCAAAATCATCGTTCTTAGGCAGTGAAAGCAGTGCAGCTCTTAAGCGCTCTTATATTGGTAAAGCCCGAAAATATAACTTGATATCTTACAGAAATGTCCAGCTTCAGGCATCTTATAAAGTAGCAGTCCTTGGAGCTGCTGGTGGTATAGGCCAGCCACTAGCACTTCTGATCAAGATGTCACCATTGGTTTCTGCACTGCACCTCTATGATATTGCAAATGTAAAGGGTGTTGCAGCGGACCTTAGTCACTGCAACACACCCTCTCAGGTATTGGATTTCACTGGAGCATCTGAATTGGCCGCTTGTTTAAAGGGTGTAAATGTTGTTGTCATACCAGCTGGTGTTCCAAGGAAGCCGGGAATGACCCGTGATGACCTATTTAACATTAATGCTAACATAGTTAAGACCTTAGTTGAGGCTGTTGCTGATAACTGCCCCGATGCCTTCATCCACATTATTAGTAATCCTGTTAACTCCACCATGCCAATTGCTGCGGAAGTCTTGAAACAAAAGGGGGTATATGATCCAAAGAAACTCTTCGGAGTTACCACCCTTGATGTTGTAAGGGCAAACACATTTGTTGCTCAGAAGAAAAACCTAAAGCTCATTGATGTTGATGTTCCAGTCATTGGAGGTCATGCTGGGATTACTATTTTGCCCTTGCTGTCAAAGACAAAACCGTCAGTTACTTTTACTGACGAAGAAGTTCAGGAGCTAACTGTCAGGATTCAAAATGCCGGGACAGAAGTTGTTGAGGCGAAGGCTGGTGCAGGGTCCGCCACTCTTTCTATGGCATATGCTGCAGCAAGATTTGTTGAGTCCTCGCTCCGTGCTCTTGATGGGGATAGCGATGTCTACGAGTGCACCTTTGTCAAGTCTGACTTGACAGAGCTCCCATTCTTTGCTTCAAGGGTTAAGCTAGGACGGAATGGGGTTGAGGCATTGATTTCATCAGACCTCCAAGGATTATCCGAGTATGAACAAAAGGCTTTAGAAGAGCTCAAGCCAGAGCTGAAGGCCAGCATTGAGAAAGGTGTAGCTTTCATTCAGAAGCAACCTGTAACTGCTTAGAGCTTTTCTAATGTTTCAATCATCGAAAAGAAATAAGGGATTTCAGCTATCTCAGATATGTTGATGCAATAGCATTCCAGTTTTGTAGACGACTTGAGAAATGTGTTCCTCCCTGTACCTCCTCGTACTGCGTACTGAAGTGATTTTATCACCGAGATATGAGTAACTGGTGTAATAGGATTTTGTTGTCATGTGAGTTATGTACTACTTAGTGACTTTGCTTGGAATGATGTGAATCGTTCTCAGTCCATGGAATCTTGCATTTGTGTGGGGTAACGTTAATTAACGTCTTTCAAATCAATTCCTTTTATGCTAACTAGCAAACGGTGAGATAAAACAAGTATTTTGTATTCGAATATCATCACCTTGTACAACAGCTTCTCTTGGTTCAGGATCCAATGTCGAATGCAAACCGCGAAGGATCATTCCAAAACATCTATCAAAGCGACATCTTAAGAAGTCTTTTGGATGCGAAAAAATCATGCTGGAAAATCCAAAGCAGAATAGCATCCACTGGTTTTACAACAAAAGCCACAATATTTCAAAGGCACATTTGATATTGTTAAACTAGAGATTGTACAGTTATCGAAGAGATTACCAAGGAAGAAAATGTTTAGAAGTATTGCCTCACTAGTTGAATAAGAATAGCTACTACAGAAGAGGTAAAATATCTATTTAGTTCTCATCTTTTTACCCCTTCAACGAATTCAGGCTACTAGCAATTTTCCACTGGTTGAGCAGGCAAAGCTACTTGAAAAAAGGGCAAGGCACTACGCCATGGATTGAACTCGACAAAAACATCATGCCAATAGCAAATTGCAAATATCTACAACTCATTCACACGGGTCGATCATATAATAAATGGCGTTTGATCATGAATCAAATGGCTCAACAAGAAGGAAGGTCAAGCAATTGCAATAGAAAATAGCATAAATTCAATGCCGAAACACAGTTTAGAAAACAAACAAGTACTGGAAATCACATTTCGTATAGCTCAGCAGCTGACGTAGAAAAAATATCTGAAGATGTTTCTTTCTACCCATACTTAATATTTTTAATATTTAATTAAGTCACTTGCAAATGAAAAAGAGACCGTTGCCTCAATTTCTCCACCTTCCTCCTCCTCTACCACGGCCTCGACCACGCCCGCGGCCACCTCTTCCACCTCCACTCAGTGCCTTATTGACTTCGTGTTTTGTTTGCATGTTTTCTGGCAAGGGAAGTATGTGATCCACACACTTTCTGAAGCTGAAATCATCGACTGATTCATCATCCCTTAGGAGGAAGAAGCAACGACTTCTAAACTGAGGATGGAAACGAACTTGGAAAGCTTGTATCCCATTGCCTATCTTTTTCTCTGGCTCCAAATGACCTTTCTTGAGCAAATCCAGTAACATAATGTGCTCATACTGCAATATAAGGCAAGTAAAAAGATAAACAGATCAAGCCACATTCCTGGAAACTTAAATCTAACGCACACTTTAACATGCATATCAACAGTTGTAACTCCTGTATTCCAGGTTAAGAGCGAAACATCGTCTCATTGAAGACTAGTATTATAAAACAATGTCAGCTAACAGTACATGGTAATGACCTCTACGGCTCTACTTGAATCTGAAAGGGGAAGTAAAGGAAAAGAAGAGCATGGTTAATCTAAAAAAGTAAACAAACAAGCATAAACTGTGAAACTAAAGTTCCCAATTGTTTTGTTTTATTTTACTGTTTAAAATTCTGTACAAAACTTTGAAGTAATCATACTAGCCATTGTTGCCAAAAGGAACTCGAAGCCCAAAATACAATGTTCACCATTATCCCATCAGAGACGGCCAACAAATTCTAGATTCAAATCAAGACCATTAAATGATAGAGTCACAGACGAGAAAAACAACTTTAACAAATCAAGCTCCCAAATCCCTGCTTGGAAGGAATTCTGGAGCCATAGTTCAACAGGACAATACTCGTTCATGCAAATATGATCAGAATAAGGATAATTGACACAGATGCTTGATCTTGGTACAATCAAAATAACTGATAGTTCTTACATAGTTGGCCTACATTCAATATCCAGCTAGATTGTCTAATGAAAGAACAGAAGCACTTTAGATGTTCTATGACCATGAATATCCCCACATACACCGAGTTAAGATACAACCATCTGGTGAATGTATGATGTTGACATCTAAATTTTAAATCGATAAAACTTCTGAATCTAAGATTCATGGAGACAGCAGAATATTATAATACCCTTTTGATTTTATTTTTTTTATGGAAAAATGGTATTTAACTTTATGATGAAGATGTTTTGGAAAAGTAGAAAGCTTTGATATGCATCATAAGTTCATGATTAATACAAGCTATCAAGTCCTTGTCTGAGCAAACCCAAAAAACAGATATATCAATGCAATTAGACAACAGATAAATTATATATGCACCCAGCAAACCACCTTTTATTAGCATCCTAGCATTACCTCCAACTTTCTTATTCTATTAAAGCAAAACTGGTTTATAATCAAATTTCTGCAGAAAAAATCACGAATCTTGGGATTAACAATATTTTATGCCTTCCTCATTTAGATATCTCAGGGTCGCATCACATGGGTGGATTGGACCTAGTGAACACAAATCCATCCCCAAAATTATTCCATTCGAGACACATTTTCTCATTTTCAGAGTTCAGACAACCCTAGCGTGTTCTGGCACAACATGTCATCCCACTGTCTCCAAAATTTTCACTGATTTAACAACAATATTCATTTTCTGCAAACATGTTTAATCATCTGAGCATAAGAAAAGAACACGTCAAAGAACAAATCTTGCTTTAGGCACAGTTCCAATATAGATAATTTTGGTTATTGTGAACAATTTCCCCGAAAAATCTGTTAATTTGATCAATAAATAATCCCTAAAAGGAAAACAACGAGCTCAGACATTAATTTACCTTATTCACATTGATGTTCGGAGGCCAAGTGTGCAGAAACTTGTAAAAGTAATCAAACATCTCCTTGGACGATTCAAATACCTTTGGACCCAAACTGACCGGACCCGACTCCACCTTCTCTGCTTCATTGTCTTCCAAATTCTCTAGTCGTCGTTCTTCCACTGACTTCTCGTCAACCTTCAATTTCTTCTCTCCATTCTCTTCCTCCTCTTCTTCCTCCCTGTTGCGTTTCGAACCGCCGCTGTTTTCAGAAGTGGTTGGCGCCGGATCAGCTAGCGCCGGCCCCGATGGATCGGCTGCTTGGGGTTCGAGCACCATGTCTTGCTCGATGTTTTCTGGAGCTGATTCGTCGGCCATAACTGAGGTCTTAAAGTGCTCGATAAACCCTAGCGTTTAGCTTTATAAACCCTTCCTTTCCTTTTCTTATTTTCCCTTCCCTTTTCTATTCTTTTACGGGTAAATTTCATCAGTAGTCACTAAACTTTTAATAAAATTGCAATTAATTCACTATACTTAAATTTAGTTCAATTAAGTCAATGACAATCGGAGATCTATTCTGTGTCGATGTACATGAAGGTTCTTGATATTATCCACGCGCTTATAAATACCAACTTTTCTTATTAATTAAATCATAACATAAATTTGAATTTCATAGTCAATATCCAAGCAGAGCTACGACTTTTCTCCATCTGTAGTTTAAAGGATCCATTCCAAAACACTTTGAAAAAGAATTAACACACATCACTTGCATTCAGGTACTCTCATTTTAGTTTTACCAGTTCTGTTTTTCTTTTTAGCCTTCAATACAATTCTTATTGAGATTTTTGTCCGGAAGCGATTGCCTAAATTTTTCTGGGTTCTGGTTTTCTTTGCCTTTTTTTTGTTTTTTTTGTTTTTATATATGTACACTGATTCCATTTTTTTAGAGCTTTTGAACTTGGATTTAGATTTTTAGAATTTTTTGGTTGGAAATTTCTAATCGCCGTCTTGTTGAAACTCCCTTTGGTCGCTGATAAAACTGAAAAAGAATTTTTATTTTTAATTGGGTTTAGTAAGTAACAGCAATTTGCACTATTATTTTAAATGCTTTGAACTTTATTTCTCAAAAAAATTATTTAGAGTCTGGTTATGTGAAAGCAGAAATTAGAAATCATAATCCAAAGTTTTTTAGAAAAAAAAAAAATCATGTATATATATATATATATATATATATATATATTTTTTTTTTTTTTATAACTCATTTGCAATATTTGTTTGTAAATTATGAAATGAATCAATGGTTTGAGCCAAGTTAAAGTATTGAATGTAATTTTACTTTGGAGGTAAGACATATAATTTATTCACGTTTCTACTGAAATGGTTTCTATTTTCATCACTTGAAATAAGATAAGGAAAAGAGAGTTCATTCTTTTAAGCTGCTTATTAAATTCATATTTCAAGTCTATTAACGATTCATGAATTTTTGTTAAAGGTAATATAATTTTGCTAGGACGCAATGGGAGGGCACTCGGTTGATCACATGCCAGCATCATTGCAATCACTGCGAGGGGATGGGGCTTCCGGGGAGTGTTCACACTCTCAAACTGTTGCTCCATTTATTTCAGTAATTGATATTCAGGATGATGAACAACAACTAGTAGCTGGTGAAGAAGACTGTTTGATTCAAGCTATGGAATGTCGCATTTGTCAGGAAGAAGACAATGTTAAAAATTTAGAGATTCCTTGTGCTTGTAATGGCAGTCTGAAGGTATCTTTGTGGGCTCAGTCGTTTTCTTAATTTAGACAATTTTACTATCTACTTAACTGAGTCGTATGTATATGTGTATGCGGTATGCCTGTGTTCTCTTTATGATGGTAATGATATCAAAAAGTCTGATGTAACTTCTATATGTAAGATGACTTTAGTGCTTATGGTTTTGTAGACTCAATTTGCCTGTCCATATGTGTGGTTCGTTCGTTCATAGATTTTCCTGTGACCAACTTACTTCCTATTGTTTCTCTTCTTGTTCCTATGAAAAATCCAGTATGCTCATAGGAAATGTGTCCAGCGATGGTGCAATGAGAAAGGAGATGTAACATGCGAGATTTGCCATCAGGTGTGTTAATGCTCATTTGTTTGTTTATTTGTTGATTTTTTCTGCTTTTGAGTTGTGATGCTTCAATGCTTAAATGCCCCATACAATACTTGTTGAGAATTAGTACCTTCTATTACTTTTTTACAAGAGACTTGACAATTGAAAATCATGAGCTTATATACCCTTTTAGTTTTTCACACACTTCTTGTTATGGACTAGATTCCAGCATTGAGTGAGGGTAACTCTAGTGAGTATGATTCATATTTCAGTGGTTAAACAATGCAATCTTGAGAGCTGATGTGTAAATATATGCCAGGATTGTACAGAATATAGGTGTTGTGAGTTGATTTTAAGCTAATTTGTGCATTTAATTTTCCCCATTGTACAGCCTTACCAACCAGGCTATACGGCTCCACCTCCTATCCAACCTGATGATACCACCATTGAAATCAGGCATGTTTTGAGCACTTGATCCTATTTCTTATTTGTTCAATTCATTAATGTGTTCCGAGTGAGGCTGAGCGTTGTTTACCTAATTGATGATAAGCCTTTGGATGTATTGACATAGCAATTTTATTTAGTACTCCCTCCATCCCACAAAGTTAGGCTTATTTTCGTTTTCACATAAATTAAGAAAATGTAATTAGTATAGGTGGAAATATAATTTTTTTTCTTACATTTTTCCTAATATATCCCTACATTAAATAATTATTTAGATAAAAATAGTTCATATTTATTGATAACAAGGCACATTAAATTGGGGTATATTAGAAAACTAAGAAATCAATTATACTTTAATTGAAGAATGTGGCCTATAATTTTGGATAGACGAAAAATGAAAGCAAGTCTATCTTTGTGGAATGGAGGGAGTAACAAAAGGTGATCATGGAAGCTAGCTTTGTGATATCTATAGAAGCAATGCTTATGAATAGTAACATATGTAATTTCCAGAAATTTCTAGGTTTCATTATTGTGTGTCTATGTAGATGCACGAAAAGCTAATTATTTGTCTGGTATTAGCCAAAGCTTGCTAACAGGGTGGGGGATGCGGGGGCTGTTGTTGTTGACATTGCCTTTGGGGGTGGATTTTTCATAAATGGTGCAGGGAAAGAAATACTAACCTTTGGGGCCTGTGGATTAAACTTAATATTTGTGGATTAAACTGAATGTAATTTGTATATTGAAATAAACTAGATTTGTTGGTTGATGACTGAATGTCTGTTGATGTTAATAGTTGTCTGTCTTAAGTATCAACAGTTTTTCATCATCTTGATTGTGCCTTTTTCCCACTCATGTCTTCCTAAGTTTAAATTAGTATGGGAAGCACTATGAAAGATGCCAATGACCGCCCAGAGGCTATAATTTAGGGACTTGAATCATGCATCACTTGTATTTGATTCTCATTTAATCTGTGTATTAGTCGTTAGAGATCGTAAACGATGACATTTAATTGCTTTCTGTTAATGTAAACATTGGTTAAGCTTGTCATCATGTATTGGATTAGAAAAAGAACAGGTAGCTTTATATGGTGAGAGTACAAATATTAGACAATGGATTGTTTTGTAATCTTTTAAATGTATGCAATATAAACATTTCTCTTTCAATTGATAGAAACTTTTGGGGGAATTTTCTTAGATATAGTTGCAAATAATAAACAAGGTGTGCTGAATATGGTTTGCGATATCTAAGGTTGAAAAAAAGAAACAAAAATACTTCCTAGCATGGAAGAGCATGACTTACTGATATAAATATATTGAAGAAGGAAATGGTTTTTGCTAATGTGAAATTGGATGTCATATAATGAGAGAAATAATTCATGTTAGTAGTCAACTAACCATGTTGTGGATATCGGAACCCACAAAACAAATGTACTTCATTGATATTAAATTTCACATGGTTGTGCTCATCTTCTTTTACCAAATCCCAAACACGTCCACAGCCCAAAGCATCAACTTTTCATGGACGCATGCCATTGTTTTACCCCATCAGCACCATAATATCTCCATCACCATGTGGCTTGCTACTATAACCCCTCTGCATGCGTAATTTGACTTGTTACAAAAACCAGATGTTGGTGTTGTTAAAGAAGCCAAGAATCGAGAGAAAATTGTTATGATTTTCTTAAATTTTCTATACCTTTACATCCGTTGTACTCATCTATATACTACCTGGTAGAAAAGATTGAAAAATCATCACAAACCTCCTTTATTTCTTTTCTATTGCAATTTCTGGATTATTATATGATGATTTTTGAACTTTTCATATATAGAAAAGAAATAGAAAGAGCTAGACTAGAAACGACATTTGTTATGTCAATGACACCAAAGGGGTATTAAATGAAATCTTTGATTTTACATGGAAATTACAATCCCTAAAAATCAGGTATCTTAACCAAAAATAAGTTTTTAAATATAAAGATAATTCCCTAATTATCTACGGTAACATCCCCCCAAATTGATGCTGTGAGGCCAACCCGCAACATTTTACCAACAATGAACTGATGTCACTGTCGAGTTATTGTTTTGGTGAAGACAACTGTCACTTGGAGATCGGAAGAGATATCACTCAATCCTCCAAAGTATCACGAATAAAATGATAATCAACCTCAATGTGCTTGGTACGTTCATGAAAGACGGGATTGTTTGCAATCTAAATAGCACTAGTGTTATCTACATGAATAGGAGTAGGATTAGTCTGACGAAATCCAAAGTTCCTCCAGAAGACGTCGTAACCAAATAATTTTAGAACAAGCCGTAGACATGGCATGATACGCAGCCTCAGTAGATGATTTAGAAACACAATCTTGTTTCTTACATTTTCAAGAGATTAACGCATCACCTAAAAATATACATCAACTCGTAGTAGATTGACGCGTATTCGGACACCCAACCCAATCAGCATTACTGTAGGCAACAAGTCGAAGAGAAGAGCCAATAGGAAAGAACAACCCACGAGCAGGCGATCTGTGAAGATATCGGACAATGCAGTGAATTACCTCGAGATAAAGATGTCGAGGTGAAAACATAAACTTGTTGTCCTGATGAACAACATATGAGATTTTCGGGCGAGTAGTGGTCAAATAGATAAGACTCTCAACTAGACGTCAATTGAGAGTAGGATCATCTAGAAGATCCACTTCATCTTTCTTGTATTTTACATTGACCTCCATAGGGGTATTCACAGAAGAAGTATCCTCTAACCTAGTTGACATGATAAAATCTTGAACATACTTATGCTAGTTTCAGAAAATTTCATTGGTCCAATGATGAACCTCCAGTCCCAAGAAATATGTGAGCTAGCCTAGATCTTTCATATGGAAAGTTGCATGCAACCGCTTTTGAAGCTTAGTAATCAAACCACGGTCAGTGCCAAATATCATCCACATAAACTAAAAGAAGAATAATACCTGACACAGACTTGTAGAATAAGATAGAAGAATTATGCTGGCTCTGTGTAAAACTGAAGGTAAGGAGTGTGCTACGAAACTTCGCAAACTAAGCTCGAGGAGCTTGTTTGAGCCCATACAAAGAACGTTAGCTTACAAACATCATGAGGAGAAGAAATAGTTATCCGAAAGGGAAGCTTCATATGGATCTCTTCGTGAAGATCGCCATGAAGAAAGGCGTTCCTCACATACATCTGATGTAGTCGCCACGACTGTTAGGTGGCAATAGCTAAGATTGTTTGAACTGTAGTCATTTTAGCAACGGGAGGAGATGTCTCCTCATAGTCAACCCCATATTTCTGTCTGTTACCTATGGCCACTAGGTGAGCTTTGTACCGATCAAAGGAACCATGAGAACGAAGTTTCACAGAAAAAACCTAATTCTCCCAATAGGTTTGATTTAGGGGGATAAGGAACAATGTTCCAAGTATGATTCTCTTCAAGTGCCTGAAGTTCTACTTTTATTCCATTTTGCCAACACTCATATTCCATGGCCTTTATGGAGGAAGACGGAATGGAAATAAAGGATAAAGTAGCTACAAGAGAGACAAAGGATGAAAAACCATACCTATGGCTATTAGGTGGTCGAGAAGGACGAGTAGAATGACGAAGAGTAGTCGACACTATAGTAGGATCAGGCTCCGAGTTGAGATCTTGAAGGGGCACAGAGGAAGTGGAATCAGACTCACGATGTCGATGCCGTTCATACACAAGACCAGGTTTAAATCGTTCCACATCAGTCGAGGACTCAAAAAGCTAAGCAGAAGAGATAAAGAAGTAGACAACAGCTTAACATGAGATAGAACTATTTAACATTTACTCTCACTCTAATCTATTAGGCTTCTTGTGAAGCATAAAATTTTGTTTGAGTGACAAATCACTTCCACTAATTCTTTGTTACATTAGTTAGTTAATGTACTAAGTTGCATCAGTTTAAGTCGTTTGAACTAATAAACTTTGAAATTATACATTTACAGTGGGGGCTGGACTATTGCTGGTTCTCCTTTGGATTTGCGTGACCCACGACTTCTGGCTATGGCGGCAGCTGAACGTCGTCTTCTCGAGGCTGATTATGATGAATATGCTGACTCAAATGCTAGTGGAGCTGCATTTTGTCGTTCTGCTGCTTTAATTGTAAGGAACTGCTACTTAGTCTACTCACATTCACATAGGATTATAATATTTATCTGATGACTTTATCCTTTTAAATATTTGTGTACTGCTAATTGTAAGTTCTAAATGTTATGTTCTTGTTGCTTGCTATCTTTATTCTTTCGTAGGCATCCAGTGCACTGAATTAAAAGCCTTTGTTCCCTCCCTTTCACTCTCTTTTTGCCTGGCACATACATGTAAGAATACAAAGATAAACACATGCCAGTCCCCGTGCACAAAAACTCCCATCCCACACCCACACCCACTCCCACTCCCACTCCCACTCCCACACCCACACCCATAACAACAAGGGCAGGAAGACGGAAGGTAAATAGGTGAGAACCATTGTGCTAATCTGGTTGCTATTTTGTCACATTGATAAGATATTTTTAGAACAGTTAGTTTGTACTGTTCATCTCTCATCTGGGTTTATGAAAAATGAGATTCAACAATCATTCCATGGTATAGCCCTGTCACTCAATTTCATTTAATGGTCATTTCACCAATTAGGGGTGAAGGCGGCCTAACGACTTGCTCTTTGTTTGTCTCTGCTGCCTACGTTTTTTGGGTTTCTCTTATTTATAGCTCAGTAAATCTTATATTTTCTTTGATTGCTTTTTAATCTATCTTCTGTGCCAGCTAATGGCTCTTCTACTCTTGAGGCATGCTTTAACAATGGGAAATGGGGACAGTGATGATGATGTATCAACCTTTTTTTCTGTGAGTTGAATTTTCTGTTTCTTTCTGTTATATGCATGCCTACGTGCGTTAGACTTGTATAAGCATGGTTGCTCAATCAATGTTGTGATTGACACTTAACAGCTTTTCTTGCTTCGTGCTGCCGGCTTCCTTCTTCCCTGCTACATTATGGCTTGGGCCATCAGTATGTTGCAGCGTCGAAGACAAAGGCAGGTCAGATTCTTTTTCCCCTGGGACCAAGATGCATTTTGAAATTAATTACTGGTGATTACTGAATAGTTAGTAATTCCATCCCTGGTTGGGTTTTAATGTTATTCTCTGTCATAAAAAATAATTTACAGAGGTAAAAAATGTTCCACGACTGCTGATAAATTTCTTTTTGCTGATTCGAAGATTGGCGACTCAATAAAGGGTCGCTCAATTCTGATTTTTGTATATATGGTAGTAAAGCTGAGTTGCCACCAATGTGATGATGCATTTGTGCTTGTGTATGTAAAATCAGGAAGCCGAAGCTCTAGCAGCAAGTGAAGTTGCTTTCAGGCTGCAGGCAGAGCAACATGGGGGTTTGCAGGTCACAATAGCACCAGCACCTGGAGCTATAACAGGACCACGTGTGAATCCTCATCCAGAGCCTGTTTAACTAACTCTCAGCTTTCTTACATCCTGCACACCTTGACATGTGAAGAACTAAAGATGACGGGTTTTTTCTTGTAGAATCTTGGTGTTGCATTGTTGCCATGCAAGATTTCTGCAGAGCTCTATTCTGTTTCAGTATTTTCTTTTTCTCTGCAAATTTAACACCAACCTTGCTCGAAATTCACCTTTGTTTGTCATCGGGGAATTTTAAATTTACACAGCCGTTTTCAAATGTATCCAGTATCACAGCACTTGTTTTCAATTGCGAGGTCTGATTATACAAGCATTCTGGTTTGAAGGTTGGTGTTTAGATGGTGATTGATTACGTGAAGCCACCTAACTTTGTGTTGATTGCTTCCAACTCCTTTTGAATTTCCATTAATTTCACGTAGAATAAACCCTGAGGGGTAGTCCAGTTGGTCAGACCTTGAGTTTGCTTTCCAATAGTCATCAGTTCGAATACTCTTAGAGATATTGAGGTGAGTATTCGATTATAAACTTCAGGGCTCCGTGAGATTAGTCAAGGCGCGCGTAAGTTGGTTTGGACATCCACGGTCATAAAAAATAAATAAATTAATTTCAAGCAGAATTGATTAGTCACAAGTTTAAATAACCTCTACCTAATAATACAGCACAACTTGGTTGAATCATGGTCCTCTCGGGACCAAAGCCAAAGGTGTTGTCTAGGCATATGCTTTATTTTTGAAATTTCAAGAACATGATTACTGTAAGAAAGCAGGGCCCTGTCCGAATGCACGTGGCCCTGAGGAGGAAATTTTTTGACATTTTGAAATAGCCCCTAAACTTTATTTCTACCATGATGACTCCATCCATTTTCGTTAATAAAACTAATGGGACCACCCTTCCTATCGGTTAAAACTAGAGTGATGCTTCAAGTATACCATTGTCTTACATGGAGTTTGACACTCCACTCACATGTGTGGGGTTCGTAATTAAATTTAATCATGGATCCCACACTACACATGTGAGTGGAATGTCAAACTTCATATAAAAAATAATGTACTTGGAGAATAATTCTTAAAACTAACAGAATATTGATGTGAAAAACTACGTGGATCGTGTCAGAAAAGCAGAATACAAATCAACAAAAATGTAAAAGATAAAAGAGGAAAAAAAAATGTTCAATGGCCCCCAATCAAGTCTTCAACTTTAACGGTATATTAATTTGGTACTTTTTCCTAATGCGTGTCTCGCTTAGTAGCATTTGTGTCACAAATTCGCACACGAGCACATCGTCAATTTTAATAGCTATATGCTGGGACTAGGGAGTCCTGTTAATGAGAGTGGATGTAGTGACTACAGTTTAAAGGAAATACAAATTGAGCGACGAGTTTAATTTACTTTTAATTTCGATATTGACCACTGATGTTTTACATACAATATTCAAAAGAATGTTGGGAGAAATATTATAGCCAGCCCTTTTTTTTTTGGCCGTTTTCATTCTAAGAAATAACATGGGCTATTGTGATCTGCTGTTGCAGCGAATGCCAGCCTACAACTCAGTAATGCTACATATTTATCCATGGTTTAAAAGATGCTTCTAGAAGTCTCCTAAGCGCGAGGCGCGAGCTAAACATCTCATCTAGTCGTGATTTATTAGTTTTTTTCCTTCTTTAAAAACCTTTTATTTGACTTTAATTTCAAGTTTTTGTTTGTTTTGAAAATTGTGTAATTGATTAATTGTGGGAATTACTAAGTAAATATAGTATTTTATTATTTTAGATGTTTGGTATGTATAATTTTAATTATTAAAAATTTAAAATAATATTAAAAATAAGAAATCATTTTTTTACGTCAAAACTCGTACAACTTGAAATTTAAAATTTGAAATTTGAATAATTTGACCTCCACGCTTAACCACACTTTTTGTTTTTTTTTTTTTTTTTGAAAAAATGTACGCATATGATCATCAATGTTTGCTACCTTTGAATGTCTAAACAATGACCTTTTTTCTTTGTGAAAAGTTAATCATTATTGGTTTCAGTTCGTCATATGCTGCATGTGAAGGAAAATAATGTAATTTTTTCTAATATTAGTTAGAACTGAACGTGTATTGTATGTTATACTGAAATACTTTTTAAGTGCTATAAAACTAAAAATTGATACCAATTTATTGGAAGGATTTGATTAGTCTCAAATGAATTAAAGAAAATAAAATTTAGGATATAAATTTAAGAGAAGAAAATTATACTCTCAAAACTGAACTTTTATGATTCAAATTTTTTGTAATAATGACATATTATAAATGAGCAACATTTTTATACTACATTTGATACATAAAAATTAATTATTAATACATGAATTTAAATACTCATTAAAATTCTTAGATACACTAATAGAAATAATTAATCTATAATAATTGTAGATTCATGTAGATCAAGATTTATCTAGTCAAAATTCATTGAATCTAGATTAATGTGAGTGTTAATTAATTGAGAATAAATAATATGAAATTCATACATGACAAGAATTTTTAGTATTGATTACATATTGAAAAATGAAAAGTAAGGTGTTATTGAAATAATTGAATTGTAGTAGGATTAAAATCGTCCAAAAAATAATTTTCACTTGATGTGATATTTAATATATTGTAGATATGTGACATTTAGAAAGGATTGAAATGTTCGTTTGACAAGACTTTTATTTTTATTTTTGGTGGAAGAATTTCATGAAGACGTTAGCTACTTTAGGTCAATTTTAAATAAAAGTTCTTCTAGTCACATAAAGTATTTTCAGAAAATTTCCAAACATACTTAAAAGTTGATACTTAATCTCATAAACAATTTTGACTTTTCAAAAGTCTTATCAAACGAATTCAAAGAAGGATTGATGTTGCCATGTTATTTTTCATGGTATCAATGTTTTAAAAATGGACCCGTAAAAGTAAAATTCAAGGGTTAAACTAATGGTAGAGTCGGGTTAATGAATAATGATGGTGGGTGGTCAATATCAACCCAAGTGCTAGTTGTAAATTTGGTGAAAGTCAAATGCTCTATATGATGTGCATTTAAATATTTTTACCATCGATAATGTATACCATTTTTATCCCATGATTTGACAAATAGCGTTACATGGGTCATCAAATATACTCAGTAGTCGCCATTGGTCAAGTTCTCCAACATCTTATTGAAACAATAAGATTAATAATAACAAAGCAGATCGTTCTCATTGGTCCTACAAATGAATTTAACGAGTAATCATATTTCTTAACTTAAACTAATCCAGTGGTCTAGATACAAGTCATTGAACAAATTGTCCAATATCTTATTGAAACAATAAGATTAGTACATGTAATAGGAAATTAAGGAGATCATTCCTTGTACAAATAAATTTGACAATGACTCATACATGCATGATGGACTCTAGTCAAAGATTACCAAACTTTGATGTTATTTATTGCTACATAACACCCACACCTAGAGTACTATTTTGCCGAAATGGTATAGTTCGAGTAATTATAAAAAGGTTTAGAAATGTATATATATATTTTTTTGATAGATTAATATTAAATGAATTTAGGGGTTGTACGACAAAGTTTTGATAGAAGTTTTAGAATATTTTGAAAGAAGTTGATGAAATGCTTTTCTATGTCACTTTGGAAACAAAAAAGTAAGTACTTATTTTAAAACTAAAGAGGGGAATACTTTTAAAGAAACTTACTTTTTTCACAATAAATAAAATTGTTCTAAAACTTTATCTTTTTTTAGCTTTTGCAATCATACATTAATTAGCATGGATGATCTTGCTCCAGAAATCTATGAAATGGCAGCTAATTGGACCTTCCAAAAATTAAAAATCCAAACTTGAGATATCAAGTCTATAGTTTTCTGTTTGAGGAATTTCAAAATCTGAAAAGCGTCATGATAAAAATCAAAACCCTAATTTTCATTTTTAAGTAGTAGACACACAAATGGTGCACAGAGTACAAACAGTTGGTTCCACTGGGATTTATTCCTATCTGGTACATATCCAAATACACTACCAAATTTACAATTTCTCTCCTCCAATATATATATATATATATATATATATATATATATATGGCATCAAACTATTAGTTAAGCTGTTTTGAAGAAGATTTGTTTCTTCGGAACAAATTAGAAGTTTCTCCCAAGGTCATGTCCACTATTTCTTCCTCTCCTTGAGTAGTTACATCATCAAAAAGCCATTTTTCTAGCCAAGTAAGAGGCATTTGATTGTTCAAATCTTGTTGTTTTTCATCCTTGAAAACCCCATTTTCAGGTGTGAAATTCTCTGCAGCCTCGCCCGACTTATCAGAATTGAAGCTAAAGAGCGAATGATGTCCCTCTGGTGTTTTTGCACTCAGTGTCCCTTCACTAGGGTTAGAACTGGTTCCAACTGAAGGTTTGTCGAAAGAATTTTGATTATTTCCTGGTCCTCCTTGGGATGATTTTTTCATCCAGTCTTTGAGTAAACGAGCAACATTTTCTGTATTGGATGCATATGTAGATGTTTGGATTGGGGAAGGCTCTGAATCAGGCAAATTATTGTTGGGCTTTTCAAGGGATAGAGCCTCAGACAGAGCTTGTTTTGCCATATGAATATCAGTTTGAAGCCTCCTTTCCCACTGTCCTTTAGAGATTGATTCAGAAACTGAGTGCTTTTCTTGATTATTAGCATCATCAAGCTTTTTGAGTTTCTTTTTCAAGTGAGAGTTCCAGTAGTTCTTAACGTCATTGTCAGTTCTCTCAGGAAGATAAGAAGCTATGGCTGCCCATCTGCACGAAAACAAATAGAACACAACTACTCATTTCCATGCTCTCAGCTCAAAGAAACTAAATTAATAAATTTGTCATTCAACATGAAGTGTTGCAATCCAGTCTCGTCCTTGAATATTTATAAAAATTGTTTACGTGTTCTAGGCGAGTGATGATTGATCTAGCCCTAATTTGTGAACACGGGAGGAAATGGTGTCATACCGATTTCCAAGAAGTTCTTGGAGGTGGATGATAATCTTCTCCTCATGTTCAGTGAAGTTGCCCCGCTTGATCCCCGGCCGGAGGTAATTAGTCCATCTGAGCCTGCAACTCTTACTGCACCTAAGCAAACCTGATTAAAAAAAACACCAAAAAACAAGAATTTGAGAATAACTATATAACAAATTAGTCAAGAAAAGACTGATGTATACGTGTTATATGCATTCAAGGCGGACGGTGATGGAGCAGAAGTATATTCAATTAACCTCTTTAATGATCCTAATTCCTAACAACCAAGAACCCAAAAAAAAAATAAAATAATAATAATAAAATAAAAAATAAGCCAAAACAAAAATGTTTACCAGCGTTAGAAGGAACAGCCCTCCAATTCCCAGGTCCACGTTCTTGAATGTATGAAACCAAGATGATATCTTCTTCTGGAGCCCATGGCCCTTTCTTTACACTAATTTTATCACAGCAAGGTGGTCTACCCATATTGAAAACTTATTTAAATCATCCCTTCAGAAGTAGACTTTTTTCTCATACAAAACCCAACCTTTTCTCTCTAGTTTCTGAAGGAGGTCATGGTGCGTAGAAAATATGCAGAGAGACAGGCGTTCGACTGAGAGTGTGGACTTTGTCTATTTGTCATACATAGAGAAGAGACAAAGGTATTATAAATCCATACATTGACTACTTCATTGAAAATTGAGGACAAAAAGGGCCATTCTCTCTCCCTAGAGTCAAAATTAGACATTAATTAGCATTTACACATTTGCTTACAAAAGTTAGCTGAGTGTGGCATTCATTTGCAACACTTGTTTTCCTGTGCTTAAATTAGGGCAATCCAAATTGAAGTTTTAAGCACTTTCTTGGCTAAATTTAGGTAAAGATTGTGAAAAGTTTATGTTTTACATATTTTATTTTATTTTATTTTTTTGGTGACCCAGGTATCCGAGTTTCGCCTGACTAATGCTGAGGAGTGACGGCCTTCTCCCTGGCTAGCCACCCAAATAAATTCGGATGCAGTCACAATTTATACGCACTTGGGTCGGACATTCGGGATGCGATTCTCCTCCCCGTGGACCTCCCTTTACGATGTGTAGATAGGATCTCTGAGGACAACAAAGCGTACCGTAACTTTGTCTTCAAAGAATATTTACCTTCCAACATAAATATTACATTCTAGTTGCCATGGAGATTTGAACATCCGATACTCCATCGAGAACCCTCTTGTTTTACCACTACGTCATGCCCTTTGGGGCTTCCGTTTTACATATGTGTTTGTATGAATGAGGGTGTAATGTGAACTGGTTTAGTTTGACAGTGATAACAAGTGCAAACTTTTATACTTAGCCCCTAACTTGATCTAGATAAAATAATTTTTTTAGTAGATTTTGATAAAAATTGATGAAATGTATGGTTGAATTGTTGTAGATCTCATGAAATATGTAATAGTGTACTTAATTTATATACCTTTCAATGCAGATTTTAGTCATTTCGAGTTGGAATTCTTAGGTTGGGTGTGTTTTCAAGCTACAAGAACAATCCTTAAATTTAAGGCATTTATGTAGGGTTGGCAACGAGTTGGGCCGGGCCGGGCCGAGCTAAGCCCTGTCAAAAAAGGTGGCTCGGCCCGGGCCTTCGTGGGCCGAGCCGAGCAGGCTCGAGTTTTTTTTTTTTTTTTTTTTTTGGTGTTCTACAGTTCTGCTACCATATAGAGTGGTCCAGACCTTGAATTTGAACTTGGAATCCATGGATTCCCAGCTACTGCAACCACAGAACAGAGCAAATGGAAATTTTATTCCTGACTATGGTAATAATTATTCCTCACCTTTTTTTCTTAATTATGCCAAATCTTTTTTTACTGTTTGAATATCTTAATCTTGTATGCTAGTTAATTTTCTTGATTCAATATGCAGCTGCTGCTGTGAAGTACAGAAATAATGTTCAATGACATAGCAGAGGAAAAATCAAGGACCAACAACAGTAATTAATCAAGACCTTAGGCTTTCACAGGAGTGGACTTACTGATCAAAATTACAAATGGGTTAGGAATCCCTAAAGAGGATCAGATATGAAGTTGAAGATTAGGGGATAGAAGAAGATTTTTGATTTTTCTCGGTAATAGTTTCTGGGACAGATTATTAGCAGTAGTAGAATAGGAATTGGGACAGTAGTAACTAGAAGATGATTAAGAAAATGGTTTCTTGAGTTTAGTATTAGGCTAAATTGCAATTTATTTCTCTTTTGTCCAGTGCTTGCAACTATGAGATTCATAGCTGCCTGCAGCTAATTTTAAAAAGAAAAATTAATTTTTTTTTTTTTAAATTTTACACGGGCCTAAGCCCCAACCTGGGGCTCGGCTAGGTGCAACCTCGGGCTCGGCTCGGACTTTTTTCGAGCCGAGCCCGGAACGTCCGAGTTTTCGAACTTTATTGTCACCCCTACATTTATGGTGAAAGAAATGAATGTGATAGGTGCATAGACAGTTAGAACTTGAGAAATAATTGAAGAAACATCATCATTAGGGTAAAGTAAACTGGTTTTGTATTCAGTTGAGTCGAGCCTCTATGCTGAAGTCATAAACTCACAGATAATGTTCGTTCCAAGAGAGTCTCTACTTTTTAGCAACTCATAAAATTTGAAGATCCTATGAAATATATTGAATTTGACCTCAACATTTTAATTTATCCCAAACATGACCTTGAAGGTACTAAGACAAGTTGTGGACTACAAATGGCCATGGACAATGATTAGTACGCAAGCTGATTGGCTTACTTGTCATGCTCATATTTATAAACCTAGACTTTCTAAATATTCAGTTTGAAGGTACTCAAATAAGGATACGTCGACTTCAGTCAGCTTCTGTAAGACCTAAACTTCGTGTATCATTAAATTGATTAGGAATTACTCACCAATCAATTTGTACCAAGATACATGTCGAAGATGAGGTATATACATGTCCAAGACTCACCAATCAATTTGTGCCAGGAAATGCAGATGAGGTATATAAATGAATAATTCTACTTAGCAATTGCCGACGGTACGATATGAGTCTAAATGACATCATATGATATATTCCATTAAAAATAAAATTATGCGACTGTTTTGATTGAACATCTCATTTTTTTTTCCACTTAATGTTGCTATCTATATCGATATTGTAATACAATTGCTCTTAAATAACATTACTTAAAATAAATAGTAGTGAGAAAATTCATGATAAGTTATCATATTATATGAAGTTCGGCATATAACACGTGTCCTTGTTAATTGCAACTTGTATTTCTTAGCCACTATACCAGCATCACAATTTTCGACACTACAACGACAATCATGTTCTTAGGTGCAGGGGCAAATTTAGGGTTCGATTTCAGTTAGAGCGGATTGCGAGCGTTGAAAGCTTACTGTCATCGGTCAACGTCCGTGATAACGGGATAGTTTATTAATATTTAATTAAATAATATTAAAAAAAATCGTACGAACTAAAACTAGAAGCACTATAACTAGAATTGGGTATGAACTTTCATTTCGGATGACAAAATCGTTCCATAATCTGGAAAAATACTAATTTATTTTTCAAATTAAACAAACAATATATATTAACAAAATGCCAATATTCAATTTACAATTAAAGTTAAATAACAAGCATTATTATATGTGGTTGTATGGTTCCACTTTTTTGTAATCGATTTTTTGTGAATGAAAATTGAACATTTTATTAATTAAATAAGTTTTCTTGAAAGACTCCTTATGACACTAATGCTAATTTTCCTAAAAATTCATCCATCATTAACTGATCAAATTCTCAAATCAGTTGATTAGAGGGAAAAAAAAATAAAATCAAAAAGTGGGACAAAATCACCGGTTAAAATGATTCTACTTGCATCATATATTATTTTGTTACATTGGGTGCTAAAGATCAATAAGTGCAATGATAGTAAAGTAGTCAATATGTTTAAGAAATGTAGTAGGTTCGAATCACATTTCTTGCATTTGATTTGGTAAAATTTGTTGAAATACAAAAATTATAAAACATATTGCTATTGAAAAGTTTCAAACCCAGAACTTTCATTTCAATAGTGGAAGCGCTAAACAACTTAGCTGCCAGAGATGTTGGTTATTAGGATGAATTATCAGATATATAATCTAAATATTTTATTTATTGTCCGCAAAAAAAAAAAATTCTTCTTGACAGATTCAGCACCCACGGTCGCGGGGGCTCGTCAGGTGATAGATTCGCGCCTTGCTTTGGTGTGGTAGAGATTTTTGTGAATTTCAAATCTTGAAAAACTTGCTATTGGTCCATGAACTATCAAATTTAACAAGTAAATGGTAGGTCTCATTTATTAAAAATTCATCTATTAATTGATGTATCACGTCATTCTTGTTTAGCATGTGCAGAAAAAGTTGCTTAGTAGGCTATTTCTAATTTATATTCACATACATCAATTAATTGATGAATAAGTTTATGACGAGTTCTAAAAATTAAATGATCCATCGATTAATTGATATGATATGTCATTGTTACTTAGCCCTTGTTTGGGCTCCATCTAAAAAAAATGCATTTTTCTTTTTCTTATTTTCAATGACACATTCTTCAATAAAATAATTTTACCTTATTTTTTAACCATACATTCTAAAAAAAAATCATTATTCAAAAATACATTTTCCCCAAAAATCTATATTCTTTAATGGAGACAACTCTGTTTAGTGGATCTATAATATAAAATAAATTATTTTTTAGTTAAATAACAAACAAACAATTATATCAATAACCACAATTTAAGGTAATATATGTTGTTCATACCAATACAGATTAATCTTATTTGCTTTTTTTTTTTTTTTAAATACAAATGAAAATACTGAACAATCAATTCTCATTTGAATTAGCAGGGTCACTGGGTTCCATCCCAGAATTTTAGCATTCAAATTTTAAGCTATAATCAGATTTGTTTTTGATTTTTTCGATTCAACTTGTTGAATCAATTTCACATGTAGAAACTAAAATTCAAACATTTGTTTATTTATGCTAAATATCAAGAAATGAACACTTAACGTCAAATTATCAAATTTTTATTTCATTTGTCCATCTCATAAGATTGTGTGATTTTATTTATGTAATGCAACTAAAATATTGTTTATTAGGAAATGTAAAAGTACCATAATTACAATGGAAAAGGAAAAATCTAAATTATAAAAAATTACAAAAATAATCTTTAATTTCCTACTTCCATTGACCAGACAATTAATTATGTGGAGTATAGCCAATAATTGAAGTGTATATGATGGTTGAATGATACAATAGAAGATCGTGGAATCGCAAATACTATTCAAGGGAGTGTTCATCATCATTTCTACTAATTTTATCTGATTATTGGCCATTAATTATTTAGTTTTTATAATATCGTATATTTTACTCTTTCTTATTGGGTAATTATATTCACACCCCAATTTTTTTTTTCTTTCATCACACTTTAATTGAACTTAAGGTTATTATTTGTTCATTATAGCACTTATATCCCTAACGATTTTTTATATCATTCTTATCCTCAAACTTTTCATCAGTTATCACATTTTGTATTTGATAATAGTTTTATATTCAAAAGTTCAATGAAATGGCGTAAACCAACTTATTTTCTTATTATATTTTTAAAAAATAAATAAATAAAAAGTGTAAAAACAGACATACTAATTAGGAAGGTTGAAGATGAGAATTCGACAAAAAAATAAATAAAGGTAATAATGTAATATTTCTTTAAATATTATTTCCTTAAATGTAAAAGTATGCGACTCATTTACTTATGCACCTCATTGTCACTTAATGTTGTTATCTAGATCGATGTTATAACTCCATTACTTTGAAATAACATGATGTGAACTCACGTGACATGGTGACCACGAAACCTATAACTAGATTGAATCGAACCCAAGAAAACCAAGAAATCAAAGTTTTGGATTTAAACTAAAAATAATGAACCAAACAACCAACAATCGCCGACAATGTGTTGACCTTTTGATTACAAAATTAAAAAATCTCACCCAGTTGTTTGAACACCACAAGAAATTGATTCTTGATAAGTTTGTAATTGCTCAAAGAAGAACAAAGGATTTGAAAACAAAATTGCCTCTTGAATTAATATCAATAATATCAAAGTTGTCTTACAATAAAAGTAGTAAATCCTATTTATACTAAACTCTAGAAACAAAGTTAAAATAGAATTAAACTCCTAAATACGAAAGTTACCAAAAAAATAAGAGTTCTAGTCAAAATAAAAGATTCGTGAAAAAAAGGAAAAATCCCACGACCAAAATGAACTATGCGGTCGCATAGAAGACAGTTTTCTCCTGGCTGAAGTCCCTACATATGGCTATGCGGTCGCATAGTTATTCAGAAAAACTCCATTCATCCTTTGGGCTCCATGGTTTGAACACAGGATTTGCGCGGCTCGATCGACTCTATTTGATCTCGAATTTGTCCTTAGCTTCTCCTCAACAAACATCTAACTCTTGATCGCTCGATGCCTTCCTTGGATCACATCATCCCTTCTCTCTTCGAAAGGATTCGTCGTCACATCTGTACCTTCAATCTTTGCAATATCTTGAAATGGACTATCTCTTCTTAGGTGTAATTTTGATCTTCTTTGCAAACGAACACGTCTCATTCGCTGGAACTCCCACACCCAATCACCTGGTTTGAATATCTTATGCCTCTCCCATTTATTATCCTGAGGCGAACATAACTCCATGCCCTGCATCCCATCTGCTAGACCATTACCCAGCCTATGTATGACGTTTTGATTCTCCACCATGCCATTGTGGTGTGTTTCTCGTTCAATGCTCCAAAAATTTTCTAGTTGCAATGCATCAATCGGATATTCAAAGGGCGATAATCCCTTAATAAAATCTTCATGCAACAAGTTTTCGCATTCCTGCATCAAAGAAATATTCAAACTGTATTGGGATTTGTTAGTCCTTACCAAAGCACTCTCGACCTCATTCTTTTGCGCATAAAAGTTCACTTTGAATTTTCCTCTCATCTCAGAAGTCTCTCTTTATTTTATCTTTTGTAGATCTACTTTATTTTTCTCACAATTAGCCACCTCTCCATTTTTTTTTCTTGGGCTTTCTTTTTGCCTCTCTTTGCTCTTTCTCATCTCTCAATTTCATTTGGTCTTCGTAGACCCGCTGTAGTGTTAGAGGTACAAGTGTAACTAATTTTCCATCCCTGACATAGCTGTACTTATTTTTAAATCCGTCATGTTTCATCTTTCTATCATACTGTCACGGCCTACCCAACATGCATATGAACAAAATCACATAACACCTCATCACTATACCGTCCAATTGAGAAATTCACCAATACTCTCTTATTCACCTTAACCTCTCCACAATCATTTAGTCATTGTAATTTATAAGGTTTAGGGTGTTTGGTTGTAGTTAGCCCTAATTTCTCAACAAGTAGCAATGTTAGTGCAACAATCTCCATCAATTATCAAACTACATACCTTATTTTCGACATGGTATCTAGTATGAAAGATGTTCTCCCGCTGCGACTCCTCTTCTTCCACCTTGATTTGTGTGTTGAGAGCACACATCACCACAAGTGCTTCTCCTACGATCGGGTACTCTACTACTTCACCATCACTAGCATCCCCTAATTTAGGTATCTCACATCCATCACTATCGTTTACTACTTCCCTATTATCATGCAAGATCATTGTCATTTTGTTTGGACATTGAGAAGCAATGTGCCTCGATCCCAAGCTCCTAAAGCATTTGATATCCCGATTCCTAGAAGGTTGGGAATTCGTTGCATTGGGTGTATCTTTGCTAGCAACTTCCTATTTTCCCTTCGGTATTTCCATTCTGCCACTTGAAACAGCTCCATCACCTCCATTATCATCCCATTTCGGTTTCCACGAAGAGTTAGAAGCCGAAAAACCCAATGGATATCTAGTTGTACCATTCCTCTTCAATCGTCTTTCCACTTTCATAGCCACATGTAGCATATCTTTCAGTTCCACATAATGATGCAACTCTCCTACATTAGCTATCTCCCTATTCAATCCATTCAAAAATTGAGTCATAGTGGCCACACTACCCTCCTCTAGATTTGCCCTAATCATCAACAACTCCATCTCCTTATGATAATCCTCCACACTTTTAGACCATTGGTAGAGACTTTGCAATTTTTGATGAAAATCTCTATAATAATGACTAGATACAAATCTCTTCCTCATGATAGCCTTCAAATCTTCCCAAGTACTAATAGGCCTCTCATTATTCACCCTCCTAGATATCACTAGATCTCACCAAGTAATAGCATAGTCGGTGAACTCAAGTACCGCAATCTTTACTTTCTTTTCCTCCGAGTAGTTGTGGCAATCAAAGATCAATTCTATTTTCTTTTTCCACTTCAAGTATGCTTTCGGATCACTCCTTTCCTTGAATGAAGGAATGGTCATTTTGATATTGCTCATGCTACTATAAACTCAATCTTCCACAAGATCGTTACCCCTCATTTCATTCCTAACTCATCTATCCCTCATTCTTCCTAACTCGGCATCCACTAATGTCCCATCATCAATGTCACTATTCGCTCCATATTTTTCACGATTCTCCACCCTAGACTCCCGCCTATCTTTTTTCCTTGCATTGGGAACTCCTCTTCACAAATTGGCAAGTATTGTGTCTTGCTTGTCCATCCAAGCCTCATGTCGATCCATCCTATCTCTTATCTCTCCAAACAACCTCTCAAACCGCTGTATCACCTCTTCCGACATGTTGATTTGATTATTGCTCCTATTTGAAGTTGAGTAATCCATGTCAGACATCCTAAATCTAGAACATTTCTGTCTCACGTGTATTTCACTCATGAATCACTCAATTTTTTTTTGCTTTTACCTATATTGGTCTCACCACTCTGCATTTTTTCACTCAATACTTTTGCCAAAGTGCTTCGAAGGGCAAATTCGAACTCAACCAGGAATTATTCTCGCAGAATTCAAATTGGGGTGTGAGTGAGAATTGTAACTTTAGAAGAATCAAGAAAGAAATGAAAGAATTTGACAGTTTTTTTTAATGGGAACTATTTTAATTCAAGAAAGTGGTTCTTGAATTTTTTTGACTCAAGAATTGAAAACTGTTTACTGTTGATAATTTTCGAAATAACAAAATTTTTTTTTCTCGAAAATTCAACTATGAAACCAACAAAATAAACGAAAATTGATTTGGATACTAAATGAGTACAAAAACAATTTTTAATTTTTTTTTTTTTTTTTGTATTTTTATGGATCGAAGACTTAAAAGATGAAGAACACGAAGAAGTGTATAGAAAGAAAACAAAAGACTCAAAGGAAAAAAAAGAAAATGATATAACCTTAATTTTTGGAGTCTAAACTATGATAGCAATTGATGCGAACCCACGTAGCAACGACGACTGGATTGAGTCGAATCCAAGAAAGCCATGATACAAAAGTTTTGGATTGGACACAAATAATGAAACAAACAACCAACAATCGCTGACAACGTGTTTGACATCTTGATCACAAGATTAAAGAATCTCACCCGGTTGTTTGAACGCCACAATAAATTGATTCTTGATAAGTTCGTAATTGCTCAATGAAGAACAAAGAATTTGAAAGCAAAATTGTCTCTCGAATTAATCTCAATAATATCAAAGTTGTCTTACAATGAAAGTAGTAAATCATAATTATACTAAACCATAGAATCAAAGTTAAAACATAATTAAACTCCCAAATACGAAAGTTACCAAAAAAATAAGAGTTCTAGTCAAAATAAAATATTCGCGACAAAAGAAAAAATCCTGCGACCAAAATGAACTATGCGGTCGCATAGTGTAAGTGCATGCGGTCGCATAAAAGGTAGTTTTCTCCTATGGCTGAAGTCCCTGCATATGGCTTTGCGGTCACATAGTTATTCAGAAAAACTCCCTTCATCCTTTGGACTCCATGGTTTGAACCTAGGATTTGCGTAACTCCATGGACTCTATTTGATCTCGAATTTGTCCTAAACTTCTCATCAACAAATATCGAACTCTTAATCGCTCGATGTTTTCCTTGGATTACATCATAACATTACTTTAATTAAATAGCAGTGAGAAAATTTATGAATAAGTTGTCATAATATATGAAGTTTCGGATATTACACTTGTCCTTGTCAATTGAAACTCGTATTTCTTAGCCACTATATCAGAATTACTGTTTTCGACGCTACAAGAACAATCACGTTCTTTGGTGCAATAGAGAAACTTGTGAATTTCCTATCTTGAAAAAGTTGCTATGTTTTAACAAGGGCCATCAGCTATTCACATAAGTTCATCATAGATCTCAATGATTAAATAATTCATCGATTAATTGATGTATCACGTCATTGTTATTTAGCATTTACAAAAAAACGATATTTATGGTGAATGATCTACTAGGTACTATTGGTGAATAAGGTTATGGTGGGTTCCAAAAATTAAATGATCCACTAATTAATTGATATGATATCTCGTTGTTTTTTAGTATGAATTAAACATCTCTATTTAGTGGATATATAATATAATAACTAAATAATTGTATCAATAACAACAATTTAAGGTAATATATATGTTGTTCATACCAATATAGATTGATCTTAATTTCTAATTTATTTATTTTTTTTCAAAAATACAATGAAATGGCTGATCAATCAATTCTCATTTGAATTAGCAGGGTCACTGGGTTCCATGCCATAATTTTACCATTCAAAATTTAAGCTATAATTGGACTTAGACCTGGGCGTTGGGTGGATCGATCTGGATATTTCAATACCCAGAGTCACCCATTATATTTTGGGTATTTTGAAAATCGAACCAAACCCGAACCATCAGTTTCGATTCGATTTTGGTTCTACCTCTAACATTTTTATATACATTTATTTAATAAATACTTCACATAGACCCTTTTGGTACATATACCTAATAGGTTGCTACTCGAAAATATTTGTGCAATGGAGAAAATTCAGTTAAAAAATCTTCAAGAGGCAAAATATTAGATGCTAAAAGCCTCGAAAATAGGAGAAAATAAAAAAATAAAAAAATGAAATTATAATTTGAGAAAAATTATTTTTCTTAATAAATCTGATTCGATCTATAAGAGAGGCATACTAGGCATATAATTTAATTATGAACAATGCTTAAATTCTTCTACTTTTAAAATGAATTGATATAAAAAAAATACTAATTAAATACATAACTAATATAGTATCAAAAAATTACAGTCCACATATTGAACTCGTTATGTTTGAATAAAAATAAAAAATAAAAATTTAAAAAGAGAACGACGAACTTAAGATAACAAAAAATGTACAACATATCGCAAGCAATGAATATATCAAATTCAATTGCCATTCATTATTAAAAAATAAAAAAAACACAAGTTTATCAACAATACAATAAAGTAAAAAGTTTGAATTGCAAAAAATGAATGCTTTGATTCATCAACTTATACCACAACCTGTTTGAAATTTTGATTTATAAAAAGCTCAAATAGTAAACATTAACATATAATAACCCCCGAAATGCAACAATTTGATTTAAGGCGAGATGTAAAAAAAGTAAGAGCCAATCTTATTTTTTAGGGTTAGAGTTTAAAGTTTTAGACTAATTACTACCAAAATTAGGATTTTTTAGGTTTTATATATATATTTTTTCCAGCCTATAAATTGTAATTTTTTTTTTTTTTTTTGTTAAAACGGTTCCACTCAAGTATTCACGGTTCTTGTTCAGGAACCAAGAACAGAACCAAACCTAGTTGGTTATCGATTATCGGTTCCGATTCCTAATTTATTTTTTTGGGATCGAACTAGAACCTCCGATACAGATTCGATTTCAGTTTGGGAGATTCGGTTACGGTTAAAATGCCCAAGCCTAATTGGACTTGTTTTTGATTTTTTTGATTCAACTTGTTGATTGAATCAATCTCACATGTAGAAACTAGAAATCAAACATTTGTTGATCTACTTTGAATATCTAGAAAAGATTACTTAACGTCGAATGAAAAATACCGTAAACCAGTAATTTAGAATTAACATTGACAAAATAACAATGTAAAAGGAAAAAGGAAAAATCTAAATTACCAAAAATTACCAAAAAATTCTTTAATTTCCAACTCAATTAATTATGTGAAGTATTGCCAATCAAATAGAAGTGTATATGATGGTTGAATGCTGCAATAGAAGATTGTGGGACAAATAATATTATTCGAGAGTGCATCATCGTTTCTACTAATTTTATCTGATTACTGGCCATTAATTATTGCTGCAATAGAAGATTGTGGAAAAAAATTATGAACCTCACATATTTATATATTGAAAAATGAAGTGTGAACATTACTGCGATCTTTTATACTTTTCTCGAAAGGTGGCTGGATACACTATCAGGCCGTACAAAATGTAATGACGAAACTATTGATTGATATATTTTGTAACATAGTCGGCCCTATTCTTTGACTCTGTCCAACTGCACTTGATGTTTCTATTAAGGGCCTGTTTGATACACATTATTTTTAAAAAAATGCATTTTTTTAATTAATGTGATGATGAATATGTTGTTGAAAAAGAAACAAAAATTATTAATGTGATGAAAAATATTATTTTATTGAAGAATGTGTGATTGAAAATGAGTAGAAGAATGAGAATGTGTATCCAATATAGGCTAAATGAATGACTAATCTTATTATTGTTCGGGCCATCTATCAAATTCTACAGAAGTGAAAGATTCTTAACATAAGAGATTGACATGTCGCCCAAAAATCAAGTGGTCATGAATGTATATGCTTAAGTAAACAATCGTATGAATTCATAGGTCACGTTTATGTAAAATGTCATAGACATTGGTTATGTTGGTAAGTTCTTACGTATAAAGGTCACATAATATAAATTAAATCACACTTCACACCAAAACAAACTAACATATCACTTGTACATTAGGTCACAATCAGATATTTTATTATGGCTGTGTCTGGACCATCTTCTTTGGTCCAAAAAAAATGAATTTTCAGACCGTTGAGCACGGTCCCAGCCGTAATTTCTGACCGCATGTGAGACATGCGAGTCCCAGCAGAGGAAAATAATGATAAAAAAATTAATTGTTTTTTGAGGAAAAGTTGCTCTAGACACAACCTAAATCACAATGATCCAATTTATAAGTTACAATCAATAATCAGAACATACCATGATCATATACCAGCTGATTTTTAAAACTTTTTTACAAGTTTGTTAATTTTTAAACTATTTTAGTTATAAAAGTTTCCCTTTATTTATTTATTTTTTTTGTTGATGGGGAAACTTACAGTTGCTACCCTTTGGATGCGCACTGGATAAACCGTCGGACTGACGTAATAGCCTGCAAACCACGTCAGTCAAGTTAACCACACTAGACAAGTCCGGTGCGACAGACTCGATCGAGAAAGTGTTGATAAAAGGAATCGAACTCGTGACCAAATGTCTTTGCGCTCATTTACTCTATCAATTCGGTCACTTCATGAGAGACAAGTTTTCCTTTATTTTTATAATTGTTATTGGTGTCTTTGACTAGCCTTTGGTTTGGGCTCTGGGCATATGCTTATATGCCCTTTTGAAGTGGACCCATTGTCTTGTTCACCTTCCAACGTAAAGTAAATTATAACATATTAACTTGCCCTCCAACGTAAGGGATTGAATTTTGCAAAGCAAAGAATGGTAATTTGCTTCTGTTTCAGAGGATATTCAACATAGGGGAAGCCCGCCTCTCCACTTTGTTGTAGCTACACAAGAAATTTTGAATTTCAATCTACATCCCTCTTTCAATTTTCCGTTACAAAAATATTTTGGGAAACAGTATTTTTCATGATTTTTCACCTTCTTTATAGTACCTTTTATATTTTTACAATGATATAGTATTATTTTTTTTTTTTTTAAATGGGTATATGTAAAATTTTCCCCTTTAAACTCACAAAGCTTCTCATTCACATTTAGGGCGGCCTCTGCCCAAGCCTCAATGCTCATAGACTTACAGGTCTGATCCACAGACATTAAACTTAAGCCCAATCCATTCATCTTATAATACAACCCAAGAAAAAATTAAGCAAAATCACGAATCATGAAAAAAATTGAAATTTCTTAAAAAAAAAATCAGGCGTTAATTATATATAAAATATATATTTTACCATTTTTAAAATTATATAATTAAATAATATGTGTTTAGTAAGTAATCCTGAATTTGAAGGTTAATTACCATCTTTAACGAATTTTAAAATCGCAAAGTCTAGAGAAAGAAAAACAGATTGTTAACAATTAGGGTCCGTTTGATTGCAAATGTGAAATTTTAGTGGAAAGAAAATGAATTATAGGGAATGAATTGCCTAGAACTTGTTTTACAGGGAATTGTAGATTAATTGTATTTGATTGATATAATTTTTCACCCAATAAATTTTTGAAATTTTGAATCTTTTAGTATTCGTTTGACTTTTTTTTTTAAAGGAAAATTGTCCATTAAAGTGATAAATTTTTTCACCATTGAGATTAGAATTTGTTCCAATTATCAAAAAAAATTAATTAATTTTTTTAACATACCGAATGTCATTCATTTGACTTTATTTTTCCATGCAAATTATCAATTAAAATGATATTTTTTTTACTATTGGATCTAGAATTTGTTCCAATTGTAATTTTTTTTTACTATACCGAATATCATTCGTTTGACTTTTTTTTTCATGCAAATTGTGAATTAAAGGAATAAATTTTTATACCATTGGGTCTAGAAATTTTTTTTTGATTGCCAAAAAAAAAAAAAAAAAAAGGCCTGGAACTACTTTTCCCACCATTTTGGTGGGAAAAACTTTTCCATCAAATATTTGAGAATGTGAGCGTGTGGCGGAAGGAGAGAAATCATTTTCTAGGCAACATTTGGAGTGTCAAACAACCCTAAAAAGTGGAAGATAGAAAACCTTTTCCAGTTTTCATGAAAAATGTTGACTATCAAACATAGCCTTATATTCAATGTTTTTCATTCTCATGTGTTTAAATGAAGACTCCAATCTTGAAATCAAGTTACAATTCTCGAACAAAGTCACAATTTTCGATAAGACACCTTTAGGTCAAATTAAAGGACATAAAACCACAAATAGTATCATATTTATAAATGACCGTTAAGTGTTAGGGCTAGAGCCGGGCAAAAACTCGACCAATCCGATCAACCCGACCAACCCAACCCAAACCGATCGGATCGATTTGGGTTGGTTTTTTAAGTTCAATTGGGTTGGATTGGGTTGGGTTGGGTTGGGTTGGGTTGAAAAATTGAATTTAAGGTTGGGTTGGATTGAGTCTTGGATTATGAATTAAAATCCAACTCGACCCAACCCAACCCAACCCAACCCGATGAATTAACAAAATTAATATCTAAGATGAAAAAAATAAATTAAATAGACATAATGTAAAGATAAGATAATGACTTATAATATATAAATATCAATTTTATTCACATAGACCGATTCACATGAACACTATTTAAAATGCAATGTCATTTGACGCTAAAATAAAAATTAAAGACATGATAATGAAGTGATTGAATTTCAAAAAATTGTAAAAAAGAAAATACTTTTTAAATTTTAAACTTATTTATACATTATTTTTAGAAAGAATTTCTTATATGTGTGTTTAAAAAGCGTAGATTTTCAAGTAATTTCAAATTCTAAAAAAATATCCAAATTTAACAAATAAATCGAATCTAACTTTGATTGGGCCGAAACCCAAACCGACCAATTTAACTTGTGTTGGGTTTAAATCAATAATTGGGTTGGGTTGATTTTTTATCAAACCGACCAAGTTGGGTTGGGTTGGGTTTGAGTTGGAAAAAAAATCGATCCAACCTAACCCAACCCAACCAACCCACGCCCACCTCTAGTTAGGGCCTCTTTGATAGTGGAGTTTTTCCATGAAAAATGAAAATATTTTTTATCTTTCACCATTTGTTCTTGTTTGATACAAAAAATTTGGCATGAAAATCATTTACCCCCCCCCCCCCACCATGCGCCTCTTTTCGTTGATTTGTGGGAAAATGATTTTCATTTTTTTTTTTTTTTTGTTGGCAATTAGAACAATTTTTAGACTCAATGGTGGAAAAATTTATCACTTTAATAGACAATTTTTATAAAAAAAAAAAAACAAAACCAAACGAATACCAAAAGATTCAAAATTTCAAAAAATTCTCAAATGAAAAATTATACAAATCAAACACATTTAATCGACAATTCCCAATAAAACAAATTTTAGGTAATGCAATTCCCTATAATTCATTTTCTTTCTACCCAAATTCCACATTTGCAATCAAACGGAGCCTTACAGTCTTACAGACACATAACATTATAGGCCACAATTACAAGACGTAGTATGTTGCAATAACATAACATATTACAAGTGTTTGAGGTCACAATAATACATGAACCACAATTTCGCATATAAATATTGGAAAATATTATGTTTGATGCATGTGATTGAAACAATTGTTTACAATCAAAAGATGTAAAAATGATGCAAAAATTGTTGCCAATTATTCTGGTGAAACTATGGACAAAAAGAAAATAATTATTTTGAAGAAATCACATTGCAAACTTGTGGCCAATTTCTTCATCTATTTTTGAGAAATACGCGATGGAGGTCTGATATACTGTTTTTTTGTTTTAAGATTTGTGAGAAGTTGGGGGTGGAAAATAACTAATTGCTTCTTTTTTTCCCCTTTAGAGAGTGATAAGATGAAAGAGAATAATCATTAATGATCCTTTATTAACCCTCAATTTAAGTCACATTATTCTCTTATTTAAATCCATATATTAATATTTTTAGGACATATATAATAGATTTATGACTTAATTTTTGAAAGAATTAATCACAAGCGGAAAAATTTCCATCATTGTCAATAAAGGTATAAGAGCATTTTGGGATTTTAAGTTTAGGAACACCCTTCCATATTATGTAAATCACCTTCCAAAGAGAGAGAGAGAGAGAGAGAACCGGCAAAGAACCTCTCAACACTTGGCTAAAGTCATCGATCAAGAGATCTATCAATAGTAGCCAAGAATCACCCATAAATCACCTAGTAGATTTAGTACATAAGAACTCTCAAAAGATGAAGCTATCAGAAAACTCATAGGAGCCCAAAAATGAGAGAGAGAGCCGAGAATTATTTTTTTGCCAAAAGGGAAGAGAGAGGCCTAAAACTCGAAAAAAGAGGAGGCTTCTCAAACAAGCCAAATAAAAGAAAATACCTCCCAAGAGTTAATCTCAACCATCCATCTCATCCAAGGGTTCACAATAAATCTAAACAAGCACAATCCAAGTGACCAACTAAGTCACCAATAAGTAAACACTTAGGCATCATTAGTTAAATGTCACAAATAGCACTAGACCAACTAGAATTAGGAGAATCACAATTCTCACACAGCATCTTCAAAATGCTCTCTATTTATAAAGAACATTATATGAATAATTGAGAATATCTTTAATTTTAGAGAGTAAAGTTTTATATACTCTCCAACAATTTTATCTATTTTGACTTTTCATTTTGCTATTTACAAGAAACATTTTAATTTAAGTTTTTTTTTAAAATATATGTGAATGATCATTCAATTCAAATAAACAACCGCTAGTGTTGAACTCAGTCACTCTTTCTACTTTAATACCATTTTCTTTAATGCCATTTTGAACCATTTCTCTGAGTCATTGATACAATCAAATCCAACATACTGTTTTGAGTGCTCTAACCTTATGGGGGTAATTAGACATAAGGAAGAACATGTTTGCCAATTGACTCTTTTAAAGTTAAATGAACTGATGCATAAGATTTTTAAGCTCATCCTCAAGACATTCCCATTTCTAGACAACTATTTTTATCCGGCAGTGCCTCCACCAATTAATCCAGGTGGTCCAAGACATCACTTTTATTTGGTTGTGTATACCTATCAACCAATATTGGTCCCTTCAAAACATTCCATTGTTGGGCCAGTGGCTTAATTAATAGGTATATGCCTGCAGATAAATTATCCTTCATTATTGCTTACTTGGAGAAATTCTCTACTCAGTGTCAACAATATCTCTACTAATAGTGCAAAAATGATCAAAATCTTGGATGCAAGTATCCCCATCTGTTACGAATTGATACTAAAGTTAAATGTATCAACCCGACGTAGCTAACAGCCTAACACACATCTCCAGGAAGGAAATTTCAAGACATTAAACTTACTGTGTGACATAAAGTTGAAAGTTCTGGTTTCTTAATGCTTACCAGATTTCCAACCTAGTAACTGTTTGACAAAATTGAGATAAGAGTGTGGGACCCACATTCGTTGTTAAGACAGGTGAGGAATTTAATGTAGGAACCCCCACTTGTTGAAGCACATTTAGATTTAGGTATTAGGTGTGACCATTATGTTGTTGTGTGATAGAGCTTGACATTCCTGTATAATTCTTCTGCTCATTAAAACTGTAGTCATGGACCCTAGTGTTGAACTTTGCATCAAAACTCAAATGAAGGCGAAGTTTATATACCTCATTTGATGAACACGTTGTGCCTTGCTGTCCTCTTATTTTAATCTCGACATATACTTCTATCGCTAACAGTAACAGAAAATTAGACAAAAGTCGTTGCTATTTGCGGTAGATTTCAGACTAAAGTCAGTTATTGATAGAAAGTAGAGGTGGCCCTTGGGAACCATTAAAGTTATTTTTTGAAAAATACCCTTTAAAGGTCTATAATTTTAATATATTTTTGGAAGAAAATTCTCCACCGTAGTAATGATGCAAATAATTGAAACATTGAGGGACCAACTCACTCTTTTTTAAAGATTGAAAATCAAGTTGATACAAAGATAAAAGGTATGCATGCTATGTCTCGGCTGTCGGTCCTCACAACCGTTGTAAGATCAAAAGAGTCAAATTGTGACATTCACAACATCCATGTGTCGTATAAACACATATACCATATTCTACTTTGAACATTAATATTTGTTCACCTCCGTGGTACAACCACCATTCAAATCTCTATACAATGATAATTAAAAGTTGATTTGATCTCTCAAATAACATGATGAGCGGGAACACATAAGGTGTTAGATTATAGAAGTTACTATGTCAATATATTATATAACAAAAAATGATATTCATAAGAATTAGCATTTTAATAATCATTCTAATACTTACTATTCATTTTTACAATGATTACCATTTATCTATAAACTTCACAAACTCTATTTCATATGCACCTTTTGAATTAATTCATTGATGACGCCCTAACTCCCAAGGAAGTTCTCAGCATTTTTTATTCTTCGTTGATTTTCCACATATACATACATGGGTTCATCTCCCAGAAAATCAACACGTCACTTGTATAAATAGAATTTTCAAGAATTATTTATGCTTAGTTTTTCAATTTGTATCTTTTACATCCGCCATCTTTAATTTTTTTTACCCCTGGAAATGGAGTTGTTTCAAAAAGTTCGTTAAAATGTCAGGTGATACCGATATGCATCTAATATACTCGTTTTAAGTGGGTAAAAATGCAAATGTCACAGGCAAATAAATTTCCAATTATTTTGTGATTTTCTTGGCTCGGACAATCCCGACATTAGTTAGAAACCACTAGATGGATGAAGGCAATTAATTTTTAGGTATAAACCTTGCATATTATTCTGAAAACAAGATTCTGCATTTGTAGGGTCTTCAGCTTTTAGACATATCTCTTAAGTTATAGGCAATCTTGTCTATACAAAAAGCAGTCTGTCTCCAATTAGACGATCTACAACGTGGATGACCCTCAACTAAGGAATCTGGATTAAGAAAATTCTGATATGCCAAAACAAGTGTGGTCAGAACCTGGATTAAACAAATAATAAACTGAAATTTTAAGGATATTTTTCAGACAAGGGTGGTCACCTTAAGTGTGGATAATAATCTTAACCTAGTTTTGATTGCCAGGAGAATGGAAATTAACTTTTATGTATGGAAGCTGCCGTGCCTTTGGATGACAAAGATCGAAATAACTGGAGGTGGATATAAAAGCACTGATCTTTAGCAAGATAAGCATTATTATGTGGAACAAATAGCTTCAATTAAACAGAAAAACAATTTGAAGAAAATGCAACTTGCCGACTTAAACAACGGTTAATTAAACAATTCAATATGATGACAAATATGTAGCGACTTTAGGGTGTCAAAATATATCAAGCGACCATGACGAGTCTCCCTGGCATGTTTATCTTCAGACTCATGGCTCGTGTCTATGCGGGGGTTGTGCTACATAAATATTGTATGCATATGTCAATCATACTGAACAAACAACTTCATGTAATGATAATCAACAGCGTAATATCATGAATGTACGCACGCATATTTATATACGGGATGGATTGTTAGTAAAAATCGAGGACTGGATATAGGGTCAAAAATCTTTCACCCTATTCTTGGCTTGTGATTTCCCTGTAGCTAGAGACAAATCCAACCCTAGATGCTTTGCCTTTTCACTAGTCTTATAAGTAGTTTTAGCAACATCCACTGCTTTATGATTCTTGCATCCTAAAAGTCCCCCAGGTTTGCTTTTTTGTGTCTCTTTGCCCCCTATATTCATGGTTTTGGATGTTCTTTTCGTTGCATTTCTTGAGATAATATCACCTGCAACGCTAACACTCTTTTCATCATATTCTGAAATAACCGAAGAGTAATCTGCAGCACTGGCTGTGACAACACTCCACTCGATACTGGCCTCGCTTGGGGCATACTGCGTAGGGGGACTCATGCAAATCGACATATTATGAGTTTCTTGATCTGTAGTTAACAATGGATACACAGTGCCAGAAATGTTCTCGATTTCAAAGAGATCAGAACTGGCATCACTGGCCAAATCATCACAAATTGTGCTGCTTCCAAGTGTAGAAGTTGGAAGATTTTGGCCTTTTGGGATTGCATCCCAGGTTAACATGGACAGTTTTCTCTCCAGGTTTTTTGCTATGTCTCCCTTTGTGCCAGTTCCTGAACCGAAAACTTCAAGGGATTCTCGGGGTACATCCACTTTTATTTCTTCCTCGACCCGATTCTTAACAGACAATTTTTCTGCTCCTGGATTGGGAATTGGGAATTCAAAATGATCAACTTTTTTTGATCCTGTCAAATTTTCACTGATATGAACAGCTTTCTTGTCAATACAAGGTCCCTGGCAACCAAAAACTGGAAAAAATCTTCTTCCAGTTGCCTTTTTTCGCTTCATTTCAGATTCAAATCTCGTTGTCACATTCTGCCGCAGTGCAGTATGGCTGTTCCAACTGCTTGTTTCAGAGTAAAGATTCTGAGTTTCTGAACTGGAATCTGATCGTGCTCGGGGAAAATTCACTGGCTTTCCGTTCTTACTCTCTCTACTGATTTTCAACTCAGCTGCGTAATCAGAATTGATGTTGAAGTACTTGTCAGCACCAAAGACTGTGATTTCACCATCTGTAGACTTAGTTCTTTCAAAATTCATTGGATACGGAGGCTCCTGAGGGAAACTAAATGCAGTTGTAGGATCCCGAACTGGCCCTGGCATCTTAAACGCAAAGTTTTCTCCTGCAGGTTTGATATAAAAATGAAAATTAATAAATTTGACGACTCCAACACATTTGATGGGGCTGACTACACACGTAGTACTGGACAAGAAGAAAAAGAAACTAAAATATTGTCTATAGTATTGTGTGTGTATGTTTATATAGAGAAGGCGGGGGGGGGGGGGGGGGGGGGGTGGATATACTTGTATTAAAACGTGGCTTTGCAGTGGCTGGTGCAGATCTTCCCGAGCTTATGGAAATCGGATTCTCTTGAGCTGAAATTCTTTGTACCAAGTTATCCTTAGCAGTGTCCAGGTAATAAGAAAACGAGGCAACGCGAAGATTAATGTCATCTTCAGTGTCCATGAATGCTGCAAGTTTGATAACTCAGTCTTACTTGAAATTCTGCGTTTAAGATCAACAATTGCAATGATCTGATTTACAAATTAAATACAGAAAAGGAATATAAACTGGAAGAATTTGGGGGATGTACAATATGTAAAATGTTGTAAAAATCTTTTTCAAAGTTATTGTGGGATCTGTGGAAACAATTGCATCAGACAAGAGAGCAACAACAAAGACAAATTAGTGATGAAACCCTGATGGGAAATTTCATAAAGCAGTGAACAGAAATAACAAGATATTTAAGACGAAACGTAATTGAACAAGCAAAGAAAAGCAATGAAAATTATGGAGTGAAGGCCTTGTTTTCAGATTGGCTTTACGAAAAGCTGTCGTTTAAGTAAGCATGGCAAAGCCAGACTGTGGATCCTACATGTTTGGGGCCAAATTACGCTGGTAAAGTGTTACAGTATTTTACATAGAACGTGTGATTGACAAGCATGGGCTATTCCAAAGAGTATGATTAACTTGTTTACTGAGTATAGTAAATGTAAATTGTAATACTATATAATTGATTTTGACATTCTTCCACTTCAAGATAAATAATGCCAAAACAAATGTGGCTTTATATGTGACCTCAATGTTAAGGGTAATATTGAGTTTCAGCTACTCGTCTTATATAAAAGTAAAGTCTTTTAAGATGAAATTTCGAGATTCAAAGTGATAGCATAGTCCAAGTAATTCAAATGCGTAATCTGATTTGTCTAAAGCTCAAATGACCATTCGAATTATAAGATTGGTGCTCTCAATTAACAAATTACCATCTTGTGTGACATTTTACGTAAAAACGTAAAATCCCATCTCGGTAAAATATGAAAACAATATTCAATGTATAAGGTGAAATTTTCGTGTACATTTCTATAATATTAATGGGAAAAATGATGTATATCATCGACTACGATTATCCAAAAGTTGAAGCGCAATCAATATATAGTTTTGGAGAGGTGGAAATTGTGGAGTAAACCTACGAAACCCCAATCATAGAGATGTGTTATTGATGCAGGAAAAAAATAATTAATATCACTAGAAATAAATCTTGGATACTATTTGCATTTATTACATGCTATTTGACATAGATATATGCACATTAATTTCAGGAACCAAGAAGTGGCTCAAAAACAAGGTCCAAGGTCGGCCATTCGTTCGACTGAGCCCACACCAGCGTCCAACTCGCAGTGACATGATTATTTAAAGCTCCACTAATATGTACTTTATTCTGTAATTAGGGTACTTTCTTCTTTTAACTTTCTTCAATTTATCTTTACACATAAAGATAGTATATAGTGTCGGAACTTTGAATTCCGTCCCAAGAGATTAGCTTATCAGCAGTAGCTCACGTCCCTTACTAATTCAAGATCGTTGGCATATCTAGTTGATGTGAGACTTTTGTTTCTAATTTTTCAACAATCTTTCTAGAACGAAGTGTCACTCGATTTTATCCCCTCAATAATAATATATTTGGGGCAGTTAAATTAGATTAATTGTAATAAATTTTGATGACTTATGACTTAATTAGATGCTAATTTCATTTATTTGGTAAAATTCGAGGCAAATTGGTGGAATTGGAATAAATGAACGAAAAAAGGGAAAAAAAAATCGAATGGATTCAAAGTTCGAGGACCAAAGTGTAATATTCAATAGTTGATTCAGACTATAAAATGCTGATTGAAAATCACATATATATATGTTCAATTGGATACAATTTGAAGTTAAATGAGTGAAATATAGTTGAAGTGTTCTCACAAATCAATTTCCAGTCGAAAAAGTTATGTTCTGAATTTTTAGTCTCAACTTGAGACCCATTTTTCGGATAGAAAACATTCGAATTGGAGAAATTATATAGCCCTTGGAGTTATCTTTTCAATTCATTTTGATTCACCTCAATCAGATATCGGGAAAGAAAATTATGAACAAAATACCAAAAGCTGCTCAAGAATGATGCGATGCAAATCGGCACTCGCTGGCTATTTTGGTATGCGCAAGACATCAATTTCATGATCCGAGAGAAAGTCAACATACCTGCGCGCAATAGCTATACTTGCTCGCATACGAGGCCAAATTTTCTACCGATGGGTCAGTTTCCTTTCTTGATTCAAACTCTTATTGGTAACAGCTTTGAGGCGATTTCTTGACCTAAATTCAACCCTTATAAATAGAGAACTTGGAAGAAACAATGGAGAACTCTCTTGCCTCTTCATACACATTAATATTATCAAATTCATCAAGAACAAGCGGTCAATTCATTACTTTTATGAGAGAAGATCAAGTCCTAGCAATAATTAAATGTCAATTACATAAAAAAAAATTGACTAATTCAACTTTGGATTTGAATATCAACATCTTTTGTATTTTTTTTTTTTTTATGATCTGGGTTATATTTTTCCATTATTCTTATTGTAATTTATTTAAAACCATGCTACACTAGATCCATTTTTTTTATTGGATGAGATAAACCATATTGATTATTTATTTCAATTTAAGACTAGTAATTTAGTTTAATTTTTGTGTTAATTAATTTTGCGTATCCATTGTATTATTTAATTGGTTGACCACCAATTAGATAATTAATTACTTATTGTAATGATGGAGGATTCACAATAAATTTAGAAAGTGGCAAAAGTAACATATTTGTAATATATGTTAGGAATAACATTTATCATTTGTGTAGCCATACAAATAATCTAAAATTTAATGCATTCTAACCATTCGAATTAGATTTAGGAATAGATTTGAGCCATAATTATGATAGAATTAACTTGTCTTGGAATAGGAAGTTAAATACATGAGCTTTGTCGATCATCAAGAACATACGAATGGATCTAGATTACAAATCAAGAATTGAAATAGATAACAATATGCGGAATTGAAATCCAATACAATCATCCATAATTTGATAAAAACAAAACATTTATTACTTTCTTAGATTAATTTAGCAAAAATAAAATCAAAATCTCTCTTTTGTTTTACATAATTCGAATTACATGCATAACTTGTAAATTTGAATTGAAATTTATTCCCTATGAGACAATACTTTCAACTCACTAAATATGCTACTTGTCAACAATCACATACGCTTGTGGTTTCACACGACCAAGTTTTTGGCGCCTTTGTCTGATGATGGCAAATGAGTAAATTTTTTTGCAATAAGTAATCTCGACGTGGATGATGAGGATATGCTTGTAAAAGGTATAATTTGTGAGCTTTGTATTAGGATGCATTATACTGGGCAGTGCTTGTATACAAGCACTAATCCATTTATGTCAAAGCTTTAGCGGCTTTAATAATATTTAAGATGTCAAAAACAAGCAATTGACAAATTTGATGAATGCCACACAACTGCGACGAAGATGTATACACATCCAAATGATGACATAATTTTTAAGGGAGTTGGTCCTCTTCTGTTGAACGATGAGGGACTTGCAAAATATTATAATGAACTTGCTTATTGAATAAAAGCAAAATATGTACATGAGATTCTGTATTCTGGGACGAATTTAAAATGTGGGAATATAATCTACTTGAAAATGTTGAAAGGAAATAATTACCATTGTCAGTGAATTTAGACTGTGAACTGATCATTCAACTCGATGAGATATCAATTATTGAAAAAGAATATAAAGAAGTTGACAAACTAATTACAAAGAAACCAAGCAAAGAAGTGGCAATTAATGATGATGAAATTAGCACACATTCTTTCGATTTCATCGATTGTCCAACAATTGAATTTGTAATTAAGCTCGAGATGAAGAAGTTTACATAGTTGATTTCGAATTGGATGGAATAGGCAAGTCATATCGTATTAAAGGAGGTAAGTTCAAGATTTGGAGAATCAATGAAAAGTGGACCAAAGTCAAAAAAAGCAAACTAAGCAAGACAAAGCTTTCTTTAGAATTCCATGATGCACAATATCAAAGTCAAACTAATAACTATAAATAAGCACTTATTGAGAGCCAACCCAATGTTCTTCCCTTTTATTTATTTTGCTTTTTTAAATATAGAATTAGTAATTTTTATTGCCTTTAATAGTATATGGTATCTTCATCCCCACATTTATCTTTAGGGTGTGTTTGAGCTTATTATAAACTATTCCATGTTATCATTGATTTTCTAATTATTTTGAAAGAACATGACACTTGAACACATTGGACAAAGAAAGATACATAGCAAGTAATCAATCACTTTCATGCCAGTCCATCCACCACTTGTAGATTTATACTAGGGAAGTACTTAGTTCCATTCTTTGCCCTTAATTTTTGTACATTACTTGTTATATTTTTAGACATTGAGGGCAATGTCTATATAAATTTGGTGGTGGAAAAATATTGAGTTTTTAACTATTTTTATTATTTTGTGTGCTTGTTTGAGTGTAAAAAAATTCAAAAAAATATTTTATTTTCAGCTTTAATTTTTTGCTTGTGTGCTTGTGTGGGTTAGATGAATTTGCCTACTATAATGATTATATTTGGAACCATGTGTGAGGCTATATATTTTGAAAAAATTATATGTTAGGGTTTATTTATGCTTATTCATGTGAAATTTGATATTTTTGGGCACAAGATTTATGTTTTGCATCATGAAGGAATATTTTGATTCAAAATTTGAATATGTTGAAAAAAAATATAATGGACCTTATATGTTAAATCCAAATAACCACTAAATTATACATCCTTGCAGGGGCGGATCCAACTAGCGGCGAGCTAGAGCGGCCGCTCTAGCTGGATTCCCCAGAATTTTGGGCTCCCATGGAGCTCCGGTGGGCTGGGGATAGACAGAGGGAGACCGGGGATGGAGCTGAAGACTCGCCAGGCGCAGAGGCTGCAGGGAGGGAGAAGACGACTGAGTGTGGACCTGTTTTTTTTTTTTTTTTTTTTTTTTGTTTAAGTTGTGGGCTAGCTACTGGGCTTATTGTATTAAAAAAATAAAAGCCCAACTACCCAAGTGAAGTGCTTGGACCTTAAGTCCAATTTGCCACAAGCGAGTCTCACACCGGCAGCAGCAAAGCCCTTTGGCAGAGCGATTTCGGGCGATATTGGGGGCGACTGGAGCAGTGGAGCCTGGAGGCTGGAGGGTCACACACTGGAGACAATCACTCGAGTGGAGTGGAGTGTGGAGGCTGGAGAGGAGAGCAAGTGAGCAACGCAGTTGGCTACTTGGCTCAGTTGGCTGGAACCTAGATTCGGCGAGATTTGAGGCTTCGAAATCGGTAAGTGTGGCTAACTTCAGTATATTGCTAATTTTCTGTGCGAGTGCCGACTGCCGAGTGCGAGTGTGCGACTGTGCCTGACTTTACGCTAGTGCTAGTGTTGCCTGAGTGCCTGTCTGTGTGTGTTACTACTTGTTGAATTAGTGATTTATCATTTATGTCTTATGATTTGTGAAAGGGTATGGTATGAATTACAATTAAGGTTGTGTGAATTAGGGATTTATCATTTATGAAAGGGTATGAATTACAATTAGGGTTGTATGAATTAGAGATTTATCATTTATGTAACGGTATGAATTAGGATGCGTGTTGCTGAATTAGGGATTTACTGTGCCAGGCTGTGGCTGTGTGTGTTGTTGAATTAGGGATTTATGAAACAATAGGAATTATGATTCATGTTTTATAATTCATGATGTTCGATTTGTGATTTGGGAATTGAGAATTTAGGTTTAGGAAATTAGGGAATTGTGAATGTGCACTATTTTTTGTTAATCAATGTTAATTGAAAAATAAATTGAGGGTATTTTGTAGATTATGGAACGATTTTTTCAACCGAAACGAAAGTCCATACCTAATTCTTCTACTTCCAATTGTATTGAACTATATTTTCATATGTATATAATTTTTAGGTTTCAGTGCATTTACATATACATTGAATAATTTTTAATATTATTTAATCAAATTTAAATAAACTATCGGCTGGACCGGGCTACTACGATAGTTGACTATCGAGAGTCAATAGTCAAAGTCAACCCGCTCTAGCTGAACCATCGTCCTGGATTCGCCGCTGCATCCTTGAACCAAATTTAGAATAGTTTGGGAGTGATTCAACTGTTGTAGGGTGACATTAAGATAATTGTGGATTCCGTATATGCTAAAATTTGTATGAATTGTTTAAGGACAATAAAATGAAAATTAGGTGAAAAATCTTAAGTAAAAGGTCGATTTTTTGAGAATGAGTGTTTAACAAAGATGCATTGCACAAATCATTGCATAAAAAATGGGGAAAAAAAAGAAAAAAATGTCTCATATTCCCTAACAATGTCGCCAAAACTTGGTTGTATGAAACTCACAAGCGTACGAGACTCTTGACAAGTAATAGAATTAGTGAGTTGAGAGCATCGTTCCATATGGAATAAATTTTAATTCAAATTTACTAGTTATGCATGGAATTCGAATAATGTAAAATAAAAGAGAGATTTTGATTTTGATTTTTATTAAATTATTCTAAGAAAGTAATCAAAGTTTTGTTTTTATCAAATTATGGATGATTGTATTGGATTTCGATTCCACTTATTGTTATCTATTTCGATTTTTGATTTGTAATATAGTTTCGTTCATAAGTTCTTGACAATCGACAAAGCTCATGTATTTAACTTTCTTTTCCAAGACAAATTAATTATATCCTAACAACGACCCAAATCTATTCTTAGCCCAAATTCGAATGGTTAGAATGCATTAAATTTTAGATTATATGTATGGTTGTACAAGCGATAAATGTTATTTCTAACATCTATTGCAAATATGTTAATTTTATCGCGTTCTAAACTTATTGTGTGTCCTCCAATACTACAACAAGCAATTAATTATTTAATTGTTGACTAATCAGTTAAATAATACAATGGATATGCAAAATTAATCAAGAAACACAAAAATTAAACTAAACTACTAGTTTTAAATTAAAATAAATAAACAATAGGGTTCATCTCATCCAATACCAAAAATAGATCTAACCTAGCATGACTTTAAATAAATTACAAGAAGAATAATGAAAAAATTTCACCCGGATCGTGAAAGAATATAAAAGATGTTGATATTCAAATCCAAAGTTTCTTCAATTTCTTGGTGTAAATGACTTTCAATTCTTGTTAGGGACTTAATCTTCTTTCCCAAACAGGGCGAGCTCTGAAGGTTTTGAAACCCAAGACGAAAAATTATCATGAGACCCCTATACACCATTTTTTACAAGCGTATTAGCATCAAATTTAGTCGAATCAAACAATTTTTCATGATGATGAACATTATACCTATAGTCATCATTCACCATTTGATTCGTCTGATAATCAATTTTCATGTTGAAGAAAGGAAAATCATATTTACCATTAAATTAAAAATATTTTATGATATACTACAAAAAAAAAAAATTAAAAATTTATGTATCATATATACTACATATTATATAAAACAATACCAAAAATTTCTTATTGTAACTAATTAGTCTTCTTGAAATTCCTTAATTCCTCAAACACCCTGTTTATTAGCCTTGATATGCTCCATAAATAAAGTTAATTTATGCTATTTTGCTTTATTAAATTATTCATTTTTCTTTAAAAACTAGGTATACTTATAGAGTAAAAATGAAATTAGAATTTATATTAGTACCAAATGTAATTTGCATATTTCATAAAAGATAATTATTTTGGGCTTTCAAAATTTTTTTGAGTCTCCTTTATACCTTGAGGCCCAAGGCAACTCCCTAAGTGATCTTGGCCAGAGCCAGGCCTGCTCCCAAAAGTAAAGAATTGACATTTTGTTCTTGATGAATTTGATAATATTATTGTGTATGAAGAGGAAAGAGAGTTCTCCAATGTTTCTCACAAGTTCTCTATTCATAAGGATCGAATTTAGGTCAAGAAATTGTCTCAAAACAGTTACCAATAAAACTTTGAATCAAGAAAGGAAATTGGTCTGTCAGCAGAAAAATTTGGATAGGGCACGCAAGCATGTATAGCTACTGCGCACGGAGGTATGTTGACTTGCTCTCGGGTCATGAAATTGATGTCCTGCGCATACCAAAATTGCCAGCTAGTGCAGGATTGTGTAGCATCCAAGGATGTCAACGAGTCGATCCGCGAGCCAAAACTCAATGCTTGGGCTCGGCTCGAGTTAAATGAACCTCAATTTTTTTGGGGCCCGAGCCGAACCGAGAAAAAGCTCGTCGAAAAAATCCAAGCTCGGCCCGAACTTTCGTCTCGGGCTGAGCTGACAAGCCAAATTGCCATTCAATCGTCCCTGAGCAACTTTTGGCATTTTGGTCATAAGTTTTTTCTCAATATCCGATTGAGGTGATTCAAAATGCAATGAAAAGATAAATATAAGAGATATAATTCTTATAGAAATATGATTTCTCCAATTCGAACATTTGCTAACTAAAAAATGAGTCTTAATTTGAGGCTAAAAATTTGAAGCATAACCTTTTTTGATAGAAATTGATTTGTGAAAATACATTGTCTATATTTCATTCATTTGACTTCAAATTGCATCCAATTGACTATATGTGATCTTCAATCATTATTTTATAGTCAGAATCAACTATTAAATGTTTACAGTCCAGTCTTCGAACTTTGAATTTATTTCATTTTTGCCTTTTTGTTGCATTCATTTCTACTAATCCCACCAATTTGCCTCAAGTTTGACCTAATAAATAAAATTAACATCTAATTAAGTCATAAATCATCAAAATTTATTACAATTAATCTCATTTAACGTCCCCGGATAAGTGCATAAAATACACTTATCAAACACTCTCAAACTTGAACAATTTTTTGTTCTCAAACAAAAAAGATTTTGACTTAATCACAAAATTTTTAAACAAACATGGTCAGAGAGTTTGTTATTGGCCTCAGTATTGGAATTTCTGTATTAAAACTATGAACTGCTTCAAAATCACATTGCTAAGATTAATTTTTACTCGTTCAATGCAAAATCGACTTGTGTGTGTGAAAAATCATGTTAAGTATTATTTCTTCTCTCGTAAGATTTACACCCCCCAGACTTATTTTTTGAACTCTTTTTTCAAGGTGTGATCTAAGGTTAAATTTATATAATCGTCCTCACCCTCTCTAGTTTTATTCACACCAAATATATATATATATTTCTCTTCTCTCACATCTTATATGCGGATTCTTTCCATAAAAATTTCTAAATGATCCCTATTGCGAGCTTGTAGCTGATGACTCCCAAGTCAGATGACTTTAGGGAACCAAGTTTTAAATACACTCGTAGGCTTAATCATTTGAGTCTTAAAAGCTACAAAAAGACGTTTCACAATAAGACCCATTTTTTTTCATTTATTATGCAATGATTATTAGTGCAATACCCCTTATTAAACACTCATTCTCAAAAAATAGATCCCTAACTTAAGATTTTCACATAATTTTCATTTTATTGGCCTCAGTAATAATATATATGTCTTCTTCTTCAAACCAGGAACATCATATGCTCCATCCAAGTCCAACTCTTCCAAGAAAAAAGCATAACAAAATACTCTAACTTGGATCTTTTGAACTTGTTTCAATTAGAAACTATAAGTTATATGAACAAGACATATACTTGCAAAGAAGTTGGGGGCAAAATTATACTGAAACAACTAAACATTTCTTACAAAGAACTAACCATCTTCGTGCCTATGCAAAATTTCTCAGTTCCAAAAAAAAAGTTATGAATCCGGACCACTTTGTTGAGAATAAAGAGGTTAATATGACATAATTTGAAGTATACGATCGCACAAACAAGAACAAGATTAAAGTAAAGAAGAAATTAACAGAGGAATCGAGTAATTTTATTAACAATCAATGGAGAGAATATTACAACACAATAATTCATGTAATGTCTCAATAAACAGAATACGAGTTTCCTATTTATAGGGGACATGTCAAAATTCTATCAATCAAGTTGTAGATGAATAGAAGTCCAAAACGCGTTAAAACACGTAAGATCGGATAACACTGTTGCTCGAGAGACGTCGAGCGACAAGCGAGCGAGACCCTCTCGCTCGAGCGATAATCGGGCGACAGACATGCAAGACAGATTCTATTTTTGTCGCTCAAGCGCCAACCAATGAGGAGGTAGCAAAAATTCGACGATATTATTCCCGATACATAATTTTGATCTCTCCGAAACTCCAATACCCACTAGAATTCAAGTCAAACTACAAAAAATTTCCACCTTGATACAAATTACGGTGCATCGAACGAAGCTCCAAAATGCCTCAACCTGAAAGAATAAATCCGACTGAAGCGAAATATACTGAACTCTTTAATCAGAAACAAAATCCTCCACCTCACGAAAAATTATTCTTCCTCTTCCACGGTATCCACAAATGATACCCGAAACCAAACATCGGGTTCCCAAAATTCTATAAGAAATTCAAGATTTACCAAACATGGTCGAAACACACCATGTAGCAGAATTAACTCCAAATGCTTCAAGTGAAGGCCCCTTGTTAGTCTTGACACATTCATACATCCCGAAAGCATGAATACCATCATCTGCACTGTACATATCCTCAATGAGTCATTTCCTAGCAATTGAAAACAATGTGACTGCGGACAATGGTGGCAAAGCGGAATTACCCATATTTTCCAAACTTTTTCAAGTAGTGTTCTTCAATAACGACTCAGAGTCAATCCACAAAGGTACTGTACCAAATTATATTCCCACTACAGTACTAAACCTGTCCAAATGTTTCTTTATTGATTATGTACGACCTTGCAAGATGTATAACTAAGGCTTCTTCCATCCCTCCACTACAACACTGATTCTTCCATCCCTCCACTACAACACTGACACCATTCCTGACCCTCAAGACTCTACCTATCATAACACTTCGAATCAAGAGTACTCAACGAAATGAGATTCTTCTTCAAATCTGGAATGTGTCGAACGTGATCAATTGTTCTATATGTTCCATCTACGAACTTCAATTTGACTCTCCCAATACCAGCTATTCGACAAGATTCGTTATTTTCCATGACAACGACACCTTACATCACCGTCTCATTTGCTTCAAACAAATTGGGACACATATAGAACACACAAGCTGTATCCAAAATTCACTCCTCGTCGGGTTTGGATTCCACGTCAAAAATTGTCAAAAGATCTCCATCACTCATATAGTTCTCCACTATACTGGCCTCGTCCGAATTATTTGATTGTTTCCCATGACTTGTAGACAAATCGCCATTATTCTGCAACTTTTCTTGGTGTGACATTTTTTCTTGCAATAATAACAAACCAGATTGTCGACATTCATCCTCGACTTATCCCTCCGTCGATCACCAAGAACCACAAGTCATTCTGCATCTTCATCTTCTCCTTTGAGAACAATGCATCATATACCTTTTCAATGGTGAGTGTGTCATGACTGTATAAAATCGTGTCCCTGAATGACGAAAATGAATCAGGTAGCGAATACAATAGGATTAAGGCCAAATCTTCTTCATCATACTTTACCTCTAATGTTTCCAAATAAGCGACGATTTCCTTGAACACAACCAGATGATCTTCCAACAATCCGCCTTCTGTCATGTAATGAGAATACAACATTTGCTTCAAATGCAACTTGCTTGTCAGACTTTTAGTTATAAACAATTGCTCTAACTTTAACCACAATGCAGTTGTTGTCCTCTCTTTCAAAACGTCATAAGAATGTTGTTAGATAGATATAGATGAATTTGCGAAAGTGTCTTTTGATCATTCCGTTGTTTCTCTTCTTCTATTGTCCAAGTTACGATTATTCTGCCAAATCCCAACTTGTCATCCAAATTCATCTATGTTAAAACAATCCTCATCTTTACTTGCCGCAACAAAAATCTTGTATTGCGATCCAAAAGCGAAATTTCATACTTTATGGTTGTCATCAATAACAGAAACCTCAAACAAAATTCTCAACCTGTAGCTTTTATACCACTTGTTATGAATTTGGACCACTTTGTTGAGAACGGAGATTTTAATATGACACAATATGAGATAGATTATCGCACAAACAAGAACAAGATTAAAATAAAGAAGAAATTGGCAATGAACCAAGTAATTTTTTTAACAACCAATAGAGAAAATATCATAACACAACAATTTTCGGAATGTGTCAATAAACTGAATACGAGTTTCCTATTTATAGGGGACATGTCAAAATCCTAAAATCCAAGTTGTAGACGAATAGGAATTCAAAACACATTAAAACACCTAACATCGGATAACACTGTCGCTCGAGTGACAAGAGAGCGAGACCCTCTCGCTCGAGTGATAATGGGCGACAGGCAGACGAGACTGATTTTACTTTTGCCGCTCGAGCAAAAGCAAGTAATATTTTTTCGGGAACCAAATGACTATCCTCATGATCAATCATTTTAGTCATCCACCTCATACCGGTCACAATTCTGTTAACTTTGTCAAGGATATCAGCATGGTCTCACAGTATAACTTCACCTTTATCCGATCCATTTCTAGAAGGATGTTTTCCGCGCTGCACCTGCATGAAATGCATTATACATGTAAAAAAAATACTCAGAGTGCAATTTTCACACCACGGTAGTGACGTAGTGTGGGAAGAAACAAGTCCCAAATCCTCAATTATTGATTGGACCTTCTGTATGATTATGCTTTAACCATCATGTAATTTTGTGAGGATTTTAGACTGGTTTTTAATATATCATGATAATCAAATCCATTTATATTTTAAATCATCTTAATGCAGAATGGAAACCATTAATTCTAAAATCTTTACAATTTAGATCAGTTGACTTAAAATCTAAATTCTTGAGGATTTTCTTAAGTGGCGATGTTCAATGAGACAGAAAGTTATACTTGTTTCGACTTTTTTCACCAATGTAACAATATAGATGATATTTAAAAATAGGAAAGTATACATGACTAATCCTGGAACTCGATTTAAAATCTAGATTTATGAAGCAATGAATCTTGATTTCTCTCCTATGTAAGAAGACAGTTGATATGTGAAAATCGGGAGGAGAATTCTTCACATATAGATATTTGAATCAATACATAATTTTTTTCCTGAGATCCAAAGTTACGTTGCTAGATGCAAGTATGCAACCACAACAGACAATCCTTAACTTCAAAAAATTGGTAACAGCTAAGGAAACTTGTTCTTGTACAAGGAAAAATATTGCTGGCATGAATGAGGTCATATGTCCTAGCGTATGTGGAGAAAGCTTCACACCTGCACAGAGAGGTAAATACAGATTTTTTTTTTAAAAAAAAAATTAAGGGAAAAGAAAGTATTTCTTCTAAAAGCAATCATAATGCTATATCAGAGAATTTCATTACAGCCAAAAACTAGATTTGGTATGGCTACATGAATCTTTGTCCATCGCTCCATTAAATTCATAGCTCTAACAACTAATGTGGGATTTACTTTTTCCAGAACATAACTCAGAAACTTTACTAACAGGTGCAAAATTCTCCACTGGAAATTAGAGAAATTTTTAATTAGTATCTTATGGCAGATAAATATTGACTGAGTACAAACTCAAACAAGAAAGGCTCCTAATAAGAAGATACAAAAAAGCTCATTAAACAATGAAGTAACCAGCTTCAAATTGTTGAGTATATTGTTGGGTTTTGACACCCAATGAATTCCGGGCTATGATATAAACGTCGGATTCAATTTCATTGGCATTGGTTGATGAGTGAAATTGTTACCAATAACCAAGTCCAAAGGCTCGACCCAAAAATAACGTGGAAGTAGCTTAAGAAATTAGTACTACTCATAGCCCATATATATTTAGATATTGGATCACTTTAAATCTTGGCCCATTTAACTCTTTTATTAGTTCAAATACAGTCCAACCTATCCTATATAAATGTTGCCTTTGACCTAGCCATTTTGTGTGTGATTTGCGCGAAAAAGTGACAAAAAACGTGGCTGCCTGCTGGAGAGAAAAAAACGTGTGCAATATAGAGAGAAAAATCATTTTGTTTTGCGCTCCAAAATTGGTGGCTTCCTCCTTTGTTTTTGGTCTTCTCTTTGTGCCTCTTTCATAGCTTTTCTCGTGCCTTTGTGACTACAAACCAATACCATTATCAGCGATGTGAATATATTGGTTGTGGGTTTGAACCGTTTGCATTGGTTGTTTGGTAGAGAAGGTTAACATAAAACTGAATCCGAAAAACACCGTTTAGAAGATCTTTGGAGCAAGCTTTCACGACATATATCATATACGTGTGAGCCATGGTGAGTAGAATAAGAAATAAATCCACTAAGTTGTGAACAGAAAAACTTTGGGATCGACGCCTACAGTTTCAATCTATACTTGAAAGAGTCTATATGAGTTCCCAACATTTTTGAAGCATTCAAGTCCCCTTTGACGGAGTCCGTCCAAGAAATACACGAATGGGTCTCAATTTTGGTTTAATTATAAAATATGAACGAGAACATCATACTTAGAACGAAAAGTTATTAGTGTCGAGTTGTGCTAAGGAAAAAAAAAACTAAAGGCATGCAGTAAATCAATAAGAGATAGTGACTTCTCCAAGAAACAATACTATTAATAGATAACAGCAGATGAGTTAAATATTTCAGAAACTCACCAATTATGATATATGCTGATCAAGCCTCCTTCATTTATAACACCGAGAGTCTCTCTCTCGACATTCATTACCCACAATTTGGGAGATTAAAGTGATATGGCAAAACTTCCTAAACTTGCATTCATATCCATAATATTGGGATATCTAGCCAGTAGCCAAATCCAGGATTTTATTGATAATCTTGTAAGCTTTGACATGCTTCTGCCACAGTTTATTGTCTTTCTGGAATGACTCGAGGGAAACTCAGGATATATATCTGCCTGCTATTCTTGGATAAACGGTATTAAGGATCTCTGGAAATGGCTTCAATTCTCCACCAGGTACTTTTACTCCAAATAAGGAGTGACACACGCTTCCATCTTCTTGTACCTATAGCTCACCTAAGATATGAATTAGTAACAAAAACAGAAGCTAAATAATTGTGGAATGAATCAAACTGCTTAAAATGTTATTGTTGACCCCAAAAAATGTTATTAACAGATATCGATATCGGACTTGCGACAAGTGGTAGGACTCCGGCGAGATATGGTCAGAGGCGGCGATAACGACGATATTATATGGCAAGTCGGAATACCAACGACTGATTAACGTGTCGTTCATACAAGATCTAATGGATAATATTTGTAAGATATTGAACAAGATTAAAGCTCGATAATAATTGTAAGAATAAGATGTAAAGATCTCCAAACAATGTATGAATATTTCGTATTGTAAAGAGAGTTCAAGCACAAGCCTCCTCAATAGCAATTTTTGCATCCTTAGTAATGTTACAAGACTTGTTATTTATAGCAAGAAGCCGAGGAGCCTATCGTTGGATCATATCCACGTGGCTCCATCTAATTGACCGAAGCCACGCGTCACTCATTCACTATATTAATTACAATGACAAGGGGTCAGTCAACCTACATTCTTAGACTGACACTAATTAATGCGGACGTCCCATCAGTCATTCTCAAATATATCAACCAGATTTGTTTGTGTAGAGCCTCGGTGTGTGAGGAAGAGCTATGGGCATGGAGTGGTTCGGTAGTTACATTAGACACTTTGGCAATGTTGCGTGAAGGCAGTTCGGCTTGAAGAGGAGAACTTCGTCAATTCCAGCAGGCACTTCGATCAAGGCAGATTCTAATCTTGCTTAGCTTCCAGGTGTCTTTATATGATACTTCCACGTGTCTCCCATTTTAATGGGATAACAGTTATCATGTGAGCACGTTTGGTTGTGCTTAAAAGTAAGTCGAATTGACCTTTTAAGTTGCTTATTTCACTTAACATGAGTTTTAAATGCAAGGAATTGGTGTTTTGGATAATAGAAGAATACCACAAGAAATCAGCTTTGTTTGCCACAATTTGAAAATACAATGCACATTAAGAATTGAGGATAAGAAAATGATTTGTTTGCCCTTCTTACATTAAATAGTTTTATGGAATGAAGGAATGAGGATGAACATACCAAACATCATACTTAGAATCGCACATAGTGATACGAGACTCTCTCTCATTGCACTCCTCGATGTTTACACTTTTCCTCCTTTAATCATCTTCTGTTCCCCTCAATTTCCTCTGTCGTGCATTCCCATGCTTGATAGTCAATCCTCCAGTTTATGTGCGGGCTTGATAGTATCCAGTATCCACCAGGTCTAAGCACTGGATCAACTTCCATCATGTACATTCCATCTAGAAAAAGATAAGTCATTTTCTTTGGAAATTACATAACTGAAAATATACATGTAGGAAAGGAACAGAATGATTTTCTACTCCAAAAAAACCCCAAAAACCCATAACAGAGTAGCAGGACATGTCCTTACTATGGTCTAAGGGCTGCAGGTGGCACATGTTGCATGCGCTTACAAAGAGAGATCCACGCTATCTGCAATATTTATGAGTTCAGGTATTCTTACTCTAGAATTTCTTATAAGCCAATGTGATCAGGTTAAATACACTGGTCATCACTGACTTTTAGCAAAATGTTACGTTGATCACTCTTCATTTTGTTTCAATCAGGTTACTTCACCCATATCAGTTAGGTGATGTGACTGCCACGATTAGCTCCTTAGCTAATCAAACTAATGGACATGGAAGGAAGGATCAAAAGTTAACGAACTTTGAAACTCGATGATCCAATTCTGTTAGCAACTTGAAACATAACAAAGTTCATTGAGTCAATGACCAACAACAGATTTCGATAAAAGTTCCACGACCAGTGCCACTAGTATTTTTATACCCCAGTGTGCTCAAGATCAAGCTTCAGACGAGACAGGAAATAATCTTGTAGAAGTTTCATTATCAAGGATGGACAAAAATTATAAACTATAGCATACTGTGACTGGAAAAAATAACATAATACAACGTAATCTACTATCATCTGAGTCCTCACCATTTCAGCCCCATGGAATCAAACATCGAGAATGGTCAGCCACTTCAAAAGCCCTGGATGGATATGGCAGCTTTACAGTTCCAACTACACCAATGACTGAGGGAACCTCTCTTTCTAAAGCAAACTGAACTTGTGCTTCATGCTAATCTGTCAGGGCAAATGACATGGCAATGACATTTTTCTTAAACAGTTAGGCGCCCCAACTTGCCACCTAGCATTGGCCATGGATAATAGATGAATTGATGATTATTTGGTAATCAAGGTAACATAAAAACAGATGCAATGATAATCACCAAAAGAAGACACATTTTCATATATCACTTCGGGTAAGATAGACATCCAGTACTGGACACTATTAAAGAAAAAAAAGTTAAGTTATTGTCAATTACAATGTCGAGTAGGATCTAATACCATATACAAAACATACACTTAAGCTCCATATTGTAAGCTGTTAACTTACCCCACATCCAGTATCAAGTGCAGTTCTGATTGTTCCATCGTTAATTAATTATCACAGAAACAAGTTGTTCTATATACGCATCTACCCCTCGAGGAAACTGTGTTCTGCCACCTGGAATGTAAATATATCATCTTCATATTGAACCCAGTTCTGCACTGCCTTCTCAACTGTCAAGCTCTTATGGGGTGCATTGGCATAGCCTCATAGGGTACATAATTTCGACTCTTAGGCCATCTGAACGGTGTTACATATCCTTTTGGTACTGGAATTAGACAATCCAAGTTCTGTTTCTCTGGTGGACAATGTCTCTCTCGATAGTTCATATTTTCCCATGGAAATGATATTGCACGCATTTGATCCTGGCACAGCGAATAATCAATATTCAGCATCGCACGCTTTAAATTCCTAGACTTCAAATTTCGAACCATCAAATTTGCCAGTCTCCTCACCACGATGGTTTTCGAATTTAAGGTTGGAAACGACTCTGCAGTATTCTGCGTTCTTTGTTATTTCAAGGGCTATACCGTCTCCCTTCCCTGATCCGCTTTTTTGCCATGCTCCTAAAATATAGAAGAAACAGCAGAGACCGGCTACTATAAGCATAGAGACAGATCCTCGGGTTATATTTTCTCCAGGATTCCCTTTTGTTGCCATTATTCAACTGGATTTCTTTTCTTGACGAATGTATCATAGAATCATTAAATTATTGCTCAATCATCAAATCTAAAGAGACTCAGCATATATTAGCATAAACTTTTTCAGCCTATGTTCAGGAATTAAACAAAATAAAATGACAATAACAATAAAAGGAAAAAAAATGAAGAAATTACAGTATAAAACCTGGATAACAATGTAAGTAGAATGAAGAGAACAGATTTGCATAAGATAATTGGGATACTTACAGATTGAAAAAAGGAGGATACAGGATCAGATCATTTTTCTACGAAACAAACATGGCTACTTTGGTTAATTACTAGAGAAATAGAAATAAGAAACTGGAGGGACATTTTGCAGAGAATATCAAAAAGACTTTTGGAGTAGGGCTGCATGGTAATTTGGAATATCCTATGTTTTCTTGAATCTGATGTGGTACTTGTACTAATGCAATTAGAGTCCAGAATCGGCTTTTTACTTGCCCCCCTTTTTTTTTCCTTCCAGATTAGGCACAAAACTGGCATCAAATTTTTTTGGTCCTAACATATTCTTCTTGACAATACTGTCCTCGATCTTCTGAAAGTGTAGAATCTTTTTTCCAAATAAACGAATTCCGTATATTAGGGTGCGGGGGCGAATTTGGGGTGGGAGTTTTGCACTTTTTCTCTTTATTTTATTTTATTTCTTGATTTAATTAGCTAAAAATAATAGTACGATCGTGTACAAAACTCAAATTCGTACACATCATTTCTTTTAATTGTGTGATTTTCATTTGAATTCGACTAACCAACAAGGACCAAATCTACTTATTAAACTTAGGGTGTGTTCGGTACCAATTTTAATCCAATTAAAATTGAAAATATGATCGTTATTGAGTCCCACTCGTCTAATAAAAGTCAACAATAACGGCTAATTTTTCAATTTTAATCCGATTTTAATCCCTACCGAACACACCCTTATATTCATCAACAAAAATTGAGTTTCAATGGTAAAATGGACGAAATTCGTCTATTTGATAAACAAAATATGATATTGTGAAAAAGTAGATTGAGAACTCAGTTGCAACGAGGTCCATAAATTGGTTAAATATCAGTCGAACAATACAAACTTTTTAATTCGTAATTTATTTGTACCCTTTTATATATCAATATAAACGTTATGATTTTATGAGGTCAAAGATATGCCTAGCAACAAAGTAGAATATGTCAATGTTGAATTTACTAGTAACAAATAAATCAATCATTTTATTGACCTCAAAATCTTGAAAAGCTAAAATGTCAATAGAATCTTGCCACCTCCCAACACACTTTTCTCTAAATCTACATACATATTATCTAGCATGCAAGGGAAACTGCTCAAAAGGGTGTTTCGGCCACCATTTTCACTCCAACCGCCAAGTTAGAGTCGGAAAATACAATAAGGGTTCGTTTGATTGCAAGACAAAATTTGAATGAAAAGAAAACGAATTATAGGGAATTGAATTGCCTAGATTGTGTTTGATTAGTATAATTTTTTTCACTCGAAAAATTTTGAAATTTTGAATCTTTTGATGTTCTTTTAGCTTTATTTTTCATGAAAATTGTCTAGTAAAGAGATAATTTTTTTTACCATTGGGTCTAAAATTTGTTCCAATTGCCACAAAAAAAAAAAAATTTGTATACCGGATACCATTCGTTTAGTTTTGTTATTCATGAAAATTGTCTAATAAAGTGATAATTTTTTTTTTTACCATTAGGTCTTGAATTTGTTCTAATTACCAAAAAAAAAATGGAATTACTTTTCCCACCAAAGTGGTGAGAAAGCCAATTCCATGTAATGTAGGAAAATTGCAAAAAGTGAAAACATGTTCCATGAAAAATTTGGCCAACTAAACAAATCAAAAGTAAAAGTTGAAATTAGTTATCCAACTTCCATGAAATTTTTGTCCAATCAAACAGGGTCTAAAAGTGCAAATAAATGAAGATATGACTAGAGGCTTGATTTTATACATTTTCCTTCTTGTTGCATGGAGTATTTATAGGAAAGATAGGTGAATGGCACTTTGGACATTTTGTATGTCTTGGACACACGTCAAGCACATATTAGTAAGTTCATTTTTGAATGAGTAATGTTATATAGCCTCATTGATACTAAAACTACCTAATATGACAAAATATGGTAGGTTCATTTAAATGAGTTTCATAGCATCGCTTCTAATTAGATTTAATATTAATGTCACATATATGTCACATAAAACGATATTTTTAGCAATAGTGATGTTAGATAGTATTATTATTTTTTAATTGGCAAAATTGTTATCATTCAACTAATATGTTTGACAAAATTGTTATCATTCAACTAATATGTTTGGTGGAGTAGGTGAGCACGAGACCTTTGGTCATAAGTTTAATTTTCTTATCAACACTTTTTCAATCGAGTCTGTCGCATCAGACTTGCTTAGTGTGGTTAATCTGGCTGACATGATTTACAAGCTATTGCGTCAACTCGATAGTTTATTCAGTGTGCACCCAAAGAATAGCGGCTGCAAGTTCTCCGTCATTAAAAGGGGAAGGTGGAGAAATTCAACTTTACTTGAGATTGTTGCGTCAAGAGTTCGAATTCTGAAATATGAATTTGGCTTTTGAATAAGTGCAAGTGTACAAACAACCTTCTACCCTATATCTTTGGAGGCATAATCTGTGATTTACATTCTTCACCAAAGTTCAGAACTGAACAGATGAGGGCGTCAGTAATAGGACGTAAACAAAAATAAAAATGTTTGATTTTGTTTGTACTTTTTAATGGCAGATTACATGGCAGTGGTCCTCCTTCCACGTGACATCAGGATATTCTATTGTTCTTTTATTTGAAACAATATGACAAAGTAACATGTCTTGTTTATAACTTTTCTTTTACTTTACAAGTTTACTTTCTCTAAGACAAGTAAGTTCACATCTTATCTTGCCTCTAAAGATGTGCTATGATAAGGTTCACCTTATCTTGTCTAACCGGGAGGTTTGCTAAGATGCAAGCTACCTCTAATAAGTTTTTCCTCGTGAGGGGAATGGGCCATTGGATTTGCTTTATAAGATTTTAACAAGATAAGGCTTTTCGAGATTTGAAAGATTGTTTGGATCATTCATGATCTCCACGTAAAATTAAGTCGACCATGCCCCGCTCGTTTGACACCAAGGAAAAGGTCTCACAACTAAAAAGTAAAATTAAGCCCTATTTTAGCCTTGCAATCTCGTTTTTCCAACTGTCAGCCCCCTTATTTTAAATATAGGAAAAAGTTTACGACACTTGATGTTTCCCATTTGATTTATTTTTAAGATGCACGGTACAATATGCACTAAATCCCTTTTTTACCTTTGCATTCTATTTTCATAACGCGTTAATGGGTTGAGGGTAATAGCACAATTTTCATTAACCAGAACAGGGTATTTTGATCATTCACATCTCAATGGCTCCATTGATATTTTATATATGTCTAATAAATGTGTTGAGAGTTTCCAATTTTTAAATGCACATGTTCCCATAGCAAAATGTGTTATGGTGCCAAAATCTCATTAAAATGAGATTTAAACGTAGGAATAATTTCAAACACAAATTCAAAATTATTACTTAATTAACACATCTTGTTAATCCTACTATTTCTCATTATAATTCATTTATAAATTTGGGAGACAGAGGCTTGGTCGACGCATTTATAAAATTCTCAAAACCCTAAGTACCTTGTTGTCTATTTTATTTTTTTTTATCAGTAAATATGTAATCTATTGATCAAAATCATGTACAAATACGTCGGACATACTCGAGTAATCAAAAATCATGAGGAAATAGCAATTACTCTGGACATACCCGAGCAAATCAAAAGAGATAACTACAAATGAAGGTAGCTAAGTACCCGAAACAAGGGAAGTGTAATGAAATAACATATGCGGATACAAAGTGAAAATGATTTTGTATACGTGTGTTTTAATCCTAGAAACAACAGTATCCACTTGTTGTACAATATGTTTAAAAATAAATCTATTCCTAGCCATCCAAATAAGGTCGACAGTAGAAGCAAGTGCAATTTTCTTAACTTTGCTCATCCAAGTTGTACCTCGAGCTTCATTCTTCATCCATTTCAAAGCACTAGCTAAAGTAGACATGGCTCGTGTAATGCCAAACCACTTTCGGACCTTACCCCATACAGCACAAGTGAATGGGCAAGCAAAGAAAAGATGAGGTGTTGTCTCCTTGGTTTGCTCACAAAAGATACATCTTCGGTCCAAGTCCAAATACTTAATTTTGTCTTTCGTTAGTAGTTTTGCTTGAACCCCTGACCAAAGAATAAAATCATGCTTAGGAGCGATAGACGCATGCCAAACTGAAGTAGCCCTGACGGCTAAATTACCTCTCGGCCTATAGAAGTAGTAAGTTGCTGAAATGCCTACTGCCAACCAAGAAGACAGTAAGTTGGCAGCAGCTTGTGGCGTGCCTGTAGCTTCCAGAATTCGGTTTCTGATGTCCAGCACTCTCTTGAGAAGCGGTGAATCACCCTTAGTTATCTTATGTTCCCAAATGTCATTGCCCCGGAAGAAATTGAGGTTAACCCATTTAATCCAAAGGGAGTCCTTCTTACCATGAATATTCCAAAGAATTTTGGTTAAAAGGGCCAAATTTCAGCTTTTAAGATCTCTAAAACCAAGTCCCCCCTCGACTTTCGAAAGGCAAATATTCTTCCTTGTTGTCTATTTTTTCACTGATTTTGACTGCTTTTGGTGGTGCTGTTTATCAGAGGTAGGAGTGAGCATTTTTTTCCAGAGCTGGACCAGAACCGTTTAGAACCGGGCAGTTCGGTTTTGGATCTTCTAAAAAACAATTTGATTTTGGGACAAATTATTAAAAATTGAGACGGTTTTCATAGGATTTATTATTATTATTATTATTATTATTTTGTTAAAATATATGACTCAATTTTCAATCACTTTTATAAAAAAATAATCTGTCTCATTCTTCATTTTAAATTCAACACTTTCCTTCTTCTTTTTGATTCTCTCTTTTTATAATTTTTTAATTCTCAAATCAAATTAAAATATTAGGTAAATCTATACCTAAATAAATTTATTTACAATATAAAATTTCATTTCTAAAATGCGGAATTTTTATTTTGTTTTCACTTTGATTACATAGTTGTTGATCCGATCGAAACTTTTCATCTAGATTTCTACAAATTATAATCGACAAAACTAGAAGTTGCAATAAATTTTTAAGAACCCTGCTACAAAAACAGGGCAAAAAACAGGGTAAAAATTAGGGGGCTGAGGTGCTGATCTGATCTGATCTGAAATTAAAAAATTCAGATCTGGGGTTGAGGTGCTGCCCACCTCAGCCCCTGTTTTTTTACCCAATCCAAGGGGTTTAACTCAATTTTTAAAGGGTGTCCAATTCAATGTAGGATTTTGATTTTGATGGAAGTTTGTTTAATCATTGGAATACTATGAAATTTATATAAGTTGATGATTGCTTGATGATAGTAACTTATATTATTTGAATATATTTTTTTAATTTGTATACTTTTTTTCTTTTAATCTTTGAATAGTATATTCGGTCCTTCTGTATTTTGTTAAAAGTTTCACGTTGGTAGCATGATAATATTTTTAAAATTTTTTATTAGTGAACATTTTATTTTGACATTTTCAATGTAAAGAATCGGACCTACCAAATCAGAACCGATTGGTTTGGTTCCGGTTCAATTCCATAACTAACTATGGAACCAATGGTTTCATTTCTAAAATTCTCATTGGTATTCGATTTGGTTTTATTTCCTTTAAAATCGGACCAAATCCGGCCACACCCATTACTAATCAAAGGTTGGGAAAATCAGCACTGGTTAGTACTAAAGTTAGCACATATACAATATAAAATGATTGAGTAAACTATGTAATGTTGTATTGAATTGTAAAAACGTTATATCTTTCTTATATATGAACACATGTAATTTTATTTATGAAAAAACTTTCTAATGTGCTAAATGATAAACACATAATCAAGGATTTTGTTGTAAAAGGAAAGTTTAGTAGGGTTTGTAGTGAATGACAATTATACTCCTGTAGCCCTAGAAATTATTACCATTGTATCCCTGATTCTTACCTATAAATATAGGGCTCTGGTCATTAATAAAATACACACAAGTCTATTGACTTAATTCTCTTTTCTTCTTCTTCTTCTCTATTTTATAACACGTTATCAGCACGAAAACTTAATTTTTCAAAGTTTAGGGAATGCAGTAATTTTTTTTAAGCATAATAATCTATTATGTGTACCAAAATTAATTTGGTAACACGTGATTTTACTTTTTCTCTTTAATTTGTGTGTGTTTGAACTTTCTGCCGTAATCTGTCAAAAATCACAATCAATCTATGATATTAAAATTTATTTTATTAAATTTCGGCAGATTCATACTCGATTATATTTCAACCCAATTATCTTTGTAATGTAGTCATGTTCAAATTGTACAAATCAATTGTGCGTATCATTCTACCCAATTAATTGTGTGCCAAATTAATAGTATGTAATAGTTTACACAAAATTTCATGGTTTATAGTCAAAGTTATAATGGTAGATAATGATTACCTTTTATTTTGGTAATGCATGTGGGCACATTTTTTTATATCATATTTATATGGTGATTAATATTTTTTTATTTTGTTAAATATTTTTAAATGTTCTTCTATCAATTTTAAATTGATATTCTATCATGTTGTTGCTCCTGAAGTAGCACAACTTTATGATTAATATTCCACAAGAATATTAATAATAGATCTGTCTATTATAAATAGTTTGTTGTTACTCCTGAAGTAGCACAATATCATAAGTAATATTTCTAAAGAATATTACTTGCTCCTGAAGAAACAAAGAATCCCTGTAGGATCGTGCAAAAGCACTCATCTTCTTTCGCCATCATCTTCACGATGGGTTGAAAATTGAATATCTCACTGAAAAAGATCCACATGCTATTTGGAAAAAATTGACTGAAAGATTTGATCATCAGAGGATTATAGTCCTCCCCAAAGCCCGCTATGAGTGGATGCACCTTCGTTTGCAAGATTTCAAAACTGTGAGTACAATTCTGAACTCTTTAGAATATCTTCAAAATTGATCGTTTGTGGAGAAAAAATCATTGATGGAGATATGTTGGAGAAAACTTTCTCTACCTTTCACGCCTCAAATGTGCTCCTGCAGCAGCAATATCGTGAGCGTGATTTCAAAAAGTACTCAGAACTTATATCTTGTTTGCTTATTGCTGAACAAAATAATGAACTTCTAATGAAAAATCATGGGTTACGTCCAACTGGTTCTATACTATTGTCTGAAGCAAATGGTACTGCATTTCTTGAAACAAATGCAATATCAAGACAAGGGCATGGACGTGGACACGAACACGATTTTGGACGTGGACGTGGACGTGAACGTGCACGTGGAATAAATCATGGACAAAATAATCAACAAAGTTATCATCAGTAAGGCAACAATTTCAAAAGGCAGAAAGCAAACGAAAGTAGCACATCCAAAAAGGACACGTACATGTCGTACGGCAAAACACCTTGTCGATCTTTATCAGAAATCAATCAAGGGAAAAGGAAAAGTTGAGACAAAGTTTGCTAATTATGATGGTCCGATTGATGTGACTCATTTAGATGTCTCTGATTTTTTTGCCGATCCAAATGAAAATTTTGGACACTTGATTGGGGGTGGTGTGATGGAAGATATAGATTAATTTATTTTTATGCTTCTAGCATTTCACTTTATTTTATAAATTTAGTTAGAAAAAAAAAAGAAAAACTTTATTATGTATCGTCAATTTCATATTATTGAATCATGTTTACTTCTTTAAATTCATAAATTCAAGCTTTATTAAAACATGCGTATTTTGTTGTATTTATATATTAATGATGGATTGTCAAGATACTTGTTTGATAGATAGTGCAACTACACATACAATTCTTCAAGATAAAAAATATTTTTTGGACTTAATATTAACAAAAAATAATGTTAATACAATATTTGGTGTATCGAATATCGTTGAAGACTTCGGAAGAGTTCGTATTATTTTACCAAATAATACTAAATTATATATTGACGATACACTTTATTCTAGCAAATCCAGAAGAAATTTGCTTAGTTTTAAAGATATCCGCTGCAATGGATATCACATTGAGACGATGCATGAAAATAGTGTTGAATATCTTTGCATAACTTCCTTTGTATCTGGCAAGAAGCAGATAAAAGAAAAATTTCATGCACTCCCATCTAGCATGTATTATACATTTATAAAAATGATTGAATCAAATAATGTCACGAACCAGAAATTCGTTGACCCAAAAAATTTTATACTTTGACATGATAGATTTGGACATCCATGAGCTATAATGATGCATCGAATAATAAACAACTCACATTGACATCCGTTAAAGAATCAGAAGATTCTTTTACCTAATGATTATCCATGTGTAGCTTGTTCACAAGGCAAGTTAGTCATTAGACCTTCAACTACAAAGGTCAATGTTAAATCTCCAACTTTCTTGGAAAGAATTCATGGAGATATATGTGGGCCAATACACCCACCATGTGGATCATTTCGTTATTTTATGGTATTAATTGATTCTTCTACTAGATGGTCACATATTTGCCTACTTTCCACTAGAAATGTAGCATTTGCTAGACTACTTGCTCAAATCATAAAATTACGAGCACAATTCTCTGATTACTCAATCAAGACTATTCGTTTTGACAATGCTGGTGAACTCAGATTACAAGTATTCGATGATTATTGTACGTCAATTGGGATTACTATTGAGCATTCGGTTGCGCATGTCCATACACAAAATGGTTTAGCAGAGTTGTTTATTAAACGTCTACAACTTATAGTTAGACCATTACTTATGAAAAACAAGTTACCAACTTCTGTTTGGGGACATGTCATATTACATGCTGCATCATTGGTTCGTATTAGACCAACTGCCTATTATCAATATTCATCCTTACAACTTGCATTTGGTCATGAACCTGATATTTCTCACCTAAGGATTTTTAGTTGTGCTGTCCAAGTCCCTATTTCACCCCCACAACGTACTAAAATGGGTCTCCAACGAAGACTTGTGATTTATGTGGGTTTTGATTCACCATCCATTATTAGGTATCTGGAACCTTTAACGGGTGATTTATTTACTGCACGTTTTGCAGACTGTCATTTTGATGAAATGATTTTCCCAACTTTGGGAGGGGAAAAACTATATTCTGAAAAACAAGGTAAAATTTCTTGGAATGAAATAACTCTACCTCACTTTGATCCCCGTAGTAATCAATGTGAGCAAGAGATTAAAAAAATCATTCATTTGCAAAGAGTTGCAAATCAATTACCCGATGTATTTGTTGACACGAAAAGAGTGACAAAGTAATATATACCAGCATAAAATATTCCAGCAAAAATTGATGTCCCTGCAGGACAATCTGCTGTAGCAAATGAATCTAACATACACCAAAAGCGTGGTCGACCAGTTGGTTCAAAAGACTCTGTATCTCGAAAAAGAAAAGTACAAGAGAAAAATCAACCAAAAATTTCGGAAGAAGTAACATTAGAAAAGATTGATTAATCAAATATTGAAAATATGGTTCCTGAAAAATCACAAGTGTCCGAAAATAATGAGATTTCAATAAATTATATGTTATCTCATAAATTATGGGAAACGGAATAATGTTGTTATAGACAATATTTTCGCCTTTAATGTGGCTCTTGATATCATGCAAAATGAGGATCCTGAACCACAGTCAGTTAAAGACTGTCAAAATAGAAATGATTGGCCAAAATGGAAAGAAGCCATACAGGCGGAATTGAATTCCTTAGAGAAACGAAAAGTGTTTGGACCTGTAGTTCGAACACCTGAAAATGTAATCCCTGTAGGATACAAATGAGTTTTTGTACAAAAGAGAAATGAAAATAATGAAATTACAAGATACAAAGCCCGATTAGTAGCTCAAGGTTTATCACAAAGACTAGGTATTGATTATGATGAAACATATTCTCCCGTAATGGACACCATCACTTTTATATTTTTGATTAGTTTGACTGTGTCACAAAAACTTGATATGCGCCTTATGGATGTAGTAACTGCATACTTATATGGTTCACTTAATAGTGACATATATATGAAAGTCCCCGAAGGACTTAAAGTGCCAGGAGCCAATGATACATGCTCGAGAACCATGTTCTCAATTTAATTGCAAAGATCATTATATGGACTGAAACAATTCGGACGCATGTGGTATAATCGTCTTAGCGAATATTTGTTGAAGGAGGGTTATAAAAATGACGATGTATGCCCATGTGTTTTCATAAAGAAAACAAATATTGGATTTGCAATTGTCGCAGTTTATGTTGATGACCTAAACTTAATTGGAACTCCTGAAGAGCTCAACAAAACTGCTAATTATTTGAAAAATGAATTTAAGATGAAGGATTTAGGAAAAATCAAATTTTGTCTCAGTTTGCAAATTGAACACTTCCCAGAAAGATTGTTTGTTCATCAATCTACATATACAGAAAAAGTTTTAAAACGATTTTATATGGATAATGCACATCCATTGGCATCACCTATGATTGTTCGATCACTTAATGTGAAAAAAGACCCATTTCGTCCACTTGAAGATGAAGAAAATGTTCTTGGTCCTGAAGTATCATATCTTAGTACAATTGGAGCATTAACATATCTTGCAAATTGCACTCGACCCGACATAGCTTTTCCTGTAAATCTCCTTGTAAGATACAGCTCTACACCAAGTCAAAGAAATTGGAATGGTGTTAAACACATTTTTTGTTACCTAAAGGGTACGATTGATTTGTGATTATTTTACTCCCAAAAGTCGGGATCTACTTTAGTGAGATATGCAGATGCAGGTCATCTATCTGACCCACATAAAGTTAAATCACAAACAGGATATGTGTTTACACGGGGAGGAACAGCTATATCATGGAGATCTGTGAAGTAATCCTTGACAGCAATATTCTCAAATCATTTTGAAATTATTGCAATCCATGAAGTAGGGCGAGAATGTGTATGGTTGAGGAACATGACCCATCATATCCAAGCATCATGCGGGTTAACTTTAACAAAAGATAGTCTAACAATTTTGTATGAAGATAATGCAGCTTGTATTGTACAACTCAAAGGAGGCTATATCAAAGGCGACATGACGAAGCATATTTCTCCAAAATTCTTTCATACACACGAGTTTCAGAAGAATGGCGACATCGATGTTCAACAAATTCGCTCAAGTGACAATTTGACTAATTTATTCACAAAAACACTGCCAACATCTACATTCAAGAAGTTAGTCCATGGGATTGGAATGCGTCGACTCAAAGATTTTTAGTGATCAATATCAGGGGGAGTAGCTGTACTCTTTTTTCCTTCGCATAGGTTTTATCCCACCGAATTTTCCTAGCAAGGTTTTAATGAGGCAGCATTTATTTTTAATACTCCAAAATAACTGTACTCTTTTTCCTTCGTTTGATTTTTTTGTCCTATTAGATTTTTATCAAACAAGGTTTTAACGATACAGATATTTTGTAATGTATCATTCAAGGGGGAGTGTTGTAAAATAAAAGTTTATTAGGGTTTGTAATGAATGATAATTATACCCTTGTAGCCCTAGAAATTATTACCATTGTATCCCTGATTCTTATCTATAAATATAGGGCTCTGATCATTAATAAAATACACACAAATCTATTGACTTAATTCTCTTTTCTTCTTCTTCTCTATTTTATAACAGATTTAACTATTTTACTCTCTGCTAAAAATCATTCGAAATCGAATATTTCTTTAACCATTTGTACTCCAAACCTTCCAAGCTGGCCCCAAGGGCCAAGGTGATCCCGTCTACTTTTCTGGACTCCTCACTCTGTGGCGCTTTCTCTTGCTATAAATTTGCTATGCATATAAACAAAGAAAAGGGGTTTATCTAGGGTTTAAGCAGAGCTCTCAAAACAGCAGCGGAATAATTTTTCCTCCCTGTAAAATTCTAGAGTTTGAAGAAAAATGGGAGTTGACAAGGGGAAAAAACAGAAACTTGAAGAAAAAAACGCGACGGAGCACATTGATAGTGACCTACTCCTCTCAATCGAGAAGCTACAGCAAGCACAAGACGAACTTGAAATGGTAAAAGTAATTTGTTCTCAATTTTGATTTCATGTTCTTCTGTGTCAGAAAAGTAGAGTTTTTTAAGAGAAAAATTTGCTTATTTTAATTTTTCCGAGTTATGTGGATTTTGTAACCATTTCTACTTCAATTTCCTTCTCTCTATGTTGAAAAAAATTCTACTTTTCATTTTTCCGAGTTTTTTGAGTTTTGTGAGGATCCCAAAAAAATTAAGGGTCTGTTTGATTGTAAGGGTGAAAAACGGGTGGAAATAAAATGAATGATAGAGAATTGAATTGTTTAGAAAACGTTTTATTGAGAATTGTAATTAATGGTGTTTGATTGGTATAATTTTTTACTTGATAAAATTTTCGTTTGGCTTTATTTTTTATACAAATTATCAATTAAATGGATAAATTTTTTTACCATTGACTTTGGAATGTGTTTCAATTGCTAAAAAAAAAAAAAAAAAATTATCAAAATGTTTTCCCACCACTATGGTGAAAAACATTTTCTAACTTTTGTGCATCAACACTTGTACCTTGGAAAACGTTGAAAAATGTTTTCCTTAGAAAATTAGTACAATCAAACAGGTGAATAGTAAAAAGTAAAAAAAACATTTTTCACCTTCCACGAAAAACGAGTGCCAATCAAACATGCCCTAAATTGATTTTTTTTTTTTTTTTTTATTATGAATTTTGATTTTATATTTCTACTTCAATTTCCTTCTCTCTATGAGAGAGGAGTAGAGATTTTTAAGAGAAATTTTTGCTACTTTTAATTTTTTTGAGTTATTCGAGTTTTGTAAGGAGCACTCTGAAAAAGTTATTAATCTCATTATGAATTTTGATCACCTATTTCAAATTCAGTTCCTTCTATATTAAAAATTAGTGTGTGTTTGATTTCACCTTAATTTCTATTTTGGGGTGTTTAAAATATTTTTGAATTTTATTCATGGACCATATTTTCCACGAAAATATGAAAAATATTTTGATTGGGAGATGTTATTTTTTATTTTCCTGTTAATTTACACTCACACTCTCTCCTTTATCCTCTCTGGTCTACCCACTCATACAAAATGTACTATTAGGGTCCGTTTGATTGTAAATGTGAAATTTGAGTTGAAAAAATAAAAATAAATTACAGATAATTGAATTGCCTAGAATTTGTTTGATTGTGAATTGTAATTAATTGTGTTTGATTTTTATAATTTTTCACCTGAAAAATGTTAAAAGTTTGATGTCTGTTTGACTTTGTTTTTTATGAAAATTGTTTATTAAAGTGATAAATTTTTCCATAATTGGATCTAGAATTTGTTCCAATTATTAAAAAAAAAATTACCATACCGAATACCATTCGTTTGACTTTATTATGAAAATTATCAATAAAAGTGATAAAAAAAATTTATCCTAATTTAGAGGAAAATGGGGGTATGGGGGTGGGGTGGGAAAAACTTTTCCATGGAAAAAAAGTTGTATCAAACACCAATAATTTGAAACAAAGGAAAAAGTTTTCCATGGAAAACTTTTCCAATCAAACAGGTCCTTATAATATTTTCTAAAAACTAAATTAGTCAAACACATTTAATTTAATTAATAATTTTCATACAAATAAGTTATAAGCAATTCAATTACCTAGAATTTATTTTCTTTTCATGCAAATTTCATTATCGCAATCAAACACTGATATGATCCAGGATAGGCACCGCGTGATCCTTAGTGCAATGTTTATTGATAAGTGGTTAAGGGCGCGTTCGAGATTATTTGGGGTTAATAAATGTCACATGAACTGGATTCGAGCAATGGAGCGTGCAAGGTTGAAGTTGACAAGCCAACAAACAACTTTCATGTTGGAGTCGAGGATCGAAAGGCATTCGAGGACATTCGAATTGAGGGGAGAAAACGGAGGTCAAAATTAGCCACTATGCGACCGCATGGTGTTCCAAGGCATGCGGTCGCATGCATACGGCAGAAACTTCCAGGACTGAAGAAGGTCTTCTATGCGATCGTATAGAAGAAAATTGAGACAGAATTTGATTTTTGCACGAGTTTCCTTATTTGATTAAAACTCTATTTTATTACCATATTTTGGACCCAATTTCGTGTTTTTTAGGGTTTTCCATAGTTTCTATATAAATAGGAATTTTATTTCATTGTAATCAAGACTTTTGATGAATTGAATTAATGGGGAATTTTCTCTTTCGAAATTTGGCTTCAAACAATCAAACTTATCAAATATGTTGAATATTTGTGACGTTCAAACAATCGGATTGCGGATTTTTTTCGTTGTGTAGTCTAGGGGTTCAACGTATCATCGTTTTCGTTGGGTTTTAGCTTCATATCGTTGGGTTCAGATCCAAAATCAATTTAATTGGCGTTCTTGAGTTCCGCATCAATTTGGGCGTCTATTTTGTAGTCTAGCTGCTACGGGGTTTCACATCAAATGCACCTTTAGAGATTTTTAAAGAAAGATTGCTACTTCTATATTTTTTCCCCATTATTTGGACCCAGAAGTTATTAGGAACTAGATCTCGAAAAAAAAATTCAGTGGAGCCTAGTTGTTAAATTTTTTCCCCATGATAGATATTGAAAGCTGCTCAATTCTAATGTGTTATTAAATTTAGAACTAATCAAAACAGCGTTGCTTGATTGAAATTTAGAAAAGTGATTTTCAATTTATTTCTTGCTCATTTTTTCCTTTACTCTTGCAAGAAGATGGCATTGTACATTTGCCTATTATAGTATATAAATAAGCATGAATTTGAAACTAGTGCTTCCTTATCTGATACTTCAATTACCTATGATGTCTTTGTAATTGGAATAATAAATCAATAAATACTAAAATTTGCATTGAGCAATGGAGAATCACATCCAAGTTGTTTTGTGGATGTGGTTTGTTATCTAGAAGCCAATACATAACAATAGTGATCTTGATGAGGTTGAAATTCATAATAACAATACCTAAGGAATTGCACGTATTTTGTTTATTTTGAGGCATTGATATGATTTTTAGCTATTGGTATAGTTTATTAATTATATTAATAATGCTTTGAACTTCAAAATGGAAGAGATTAAAATGTCAATTACTATTTTCACCGCTTGCAGATCAATGAAGAAGCTAGTGAAAAAGTCTTGGAAATAGAACAGAAGTACAGTGAGAAAAGGATGCCTGTCTATGATAAGCGAAATGACGCCATAAATTCAATTCCGGATTTCTGGATGACTGCAATAAGTGATCCCATTCTTGCTATGTACAGTCTTCATCACTTCTTAAAGTGTTTTATCCTTCCTCAATGACAAGTGTCCTCCCTTGCAGTTTCTGAGTCATCCTGCCCTTAGTGAACTTTTAACTGAAGAAGACCAAAAGGTTCATCTTTTGCCAGTCTGCTTTCTCTAAATTAAGAAAACATAATAATAGTTTTATTATGGAATTAACTGTTGTGCTTGGTCTTGAATCTGACAAGTTAGATAATCTCTTTCATTTGATGCCAGATTTTCAAGTATTTAAGTTCCCTTGAAGTGGAAGAATCTAAAGACTTGAAATCGGGTTGTTCAATTACATTTGTGAGTCTTTCTTCTTTCTATGTAGAATTTTTACTCGTGGTAATATGCTGTTTTGATCTATTAAATAGTGTATGAAGTCTGTATAAAAGTTACTATTTTCTATATTGCTTTCCCCTAAGACCTTCAAACCCAATCCATATTTTGAAGATTCAAAACTCACCAAGACTTTTACCTTCCTGGAGGATGGAACAACAAAAATAAGCTCTAAATCCATTAAGTGGAAAGAAGGCATGGTAGGTTTTGATATCGTCATACCTTGAGTCTTGCAACTTCTCTAAGTTCCATGTTTTATAGCTTCTTGTCATGTTTCTTGTGAAGGCATTGCCAAATGGTGTTGATGAGACGAAAGGAAACAAGCGGTCTCATTCTGAGGAAAGGTTGTTACATTGTACTTTTAAACGTTAGTTTGTTTTATATTGTGCAGTGGAACTGAGTTCAATAAATTGCAACACTAGGTAGTTTTTCAATGTGCAAGTTTATAATCTATACTGGCAATTCTTTTAGCAACTCGGATCCTAGTGGATTTTCTCTAGGACTAGTAAAGATGCTGACATGTGAAGTGGTAAACTTAGGCTGCTGAGTGGGTTGCAACTTCATCCTAACGAATAGGTTGCTATGGTCATTTGGGGCCATTAACAAAACTGATACTGAACTGTTATTATTTCTTCATTATGGTTGCATTCAAGTATACCAGTGTTTTATTTGAAAGAATATAATGACATCAGTAATAACACAACCATCTTTGTACCGGAAATTTTCTTTCAGTTCAAATAAGATGTGGATTTGTTTCTGCCATATCTGTATTCCAGAATAGGTACTTGAACAGTATCATCTGCAAAATTCTTTGCTGGAAATCGTCAGGTGTACTTGCCAAATTTGCTGCATATAGCATGAATGTTTTCATTAAGATTTTGTGCTCATGAGTTGTGCCATTTTCATTATGGATTTTATAATCCTTTTGAATGCACCCTTACAATATGCCTTTTTTGTTTTCCTTAGAATGCATCCTTGTGCTCTGATGTACATAGTTCTGTGTTATCTCCTTTAATACGCGGTCATGGGACAGTTGTAGCTTTACATGTACTTTACCTTGTACTCTTTTCTTGGCGGCAATAAATCGTTGCTGCTTTATAGACGACAAGGGATGTAGTGTAGGAACCACTATGACTCTGTTGTGTTTTGGGTTGTGCATGTGCACAAAATATATCACATTGGCATGGGTTGACTTGCTTCATCTTATAGCATCTGCGGTGATGATCCTAGTGTGCATTTTCTCAAGGTTTTATGTTATTCTATGTGGACTCGTGATCATAATATGTTATAATTGGATATTCTTTCTACTTGTTTTAATCTTTGCATTGATTGTCTTGAACTAGATTGTATTGCCATTTGGTGAGTATTTGTATATTCTCGTGCATCACCTTTTCTTTTGCTCATGCCACATCGTTTGCAGCTTCTTTGCCTGGTTTAGTGACACCCAGCATAAAGATGATATGGTGGAGATTCATGATGAGGTAAATCATGTCTTAAGCATTGAATGGGCTTTAGGTTTAATTCGGTTTATGGGCATGGATATTTTATATATGTATTCTTAACCTTTATTTTTGCAGGTTGCTGAGATAATCAAGGACAATCTGTGGCCAAATCCTCTTGCTTATTTTAACAATGTAAAATTCTTTTCGTGCCCCTCTTCGTACTTTCCCTGAAATATTTATTGAGGTTTATGGTGAGCTCAACCCGCGTGGCTAATTAATATTCCTAGTGTGGTCTCTGTATTCTTGTCGTAGGGGTCTGATGAAGAAGATTTAGACGTGGATGATAGCGATGATGAGGTAATTGAAGAAAATTACTTCTCTACAGGAACTTATACAGTTCAGAATAGATGATGGAGAAGTTATACGTGGATTTATAATACGCGATTGTATTTCTTGTTTATTGCCTGCTTAGAGGGCTCTATGGTCGTGAACATAAAAATAGTGGGATCAAATTTTATAATTTAAACTTTTTCCCTTAGCTTTTTATGGTGTTTGATTCTCGTACCAAGCCTGGAATGGATGCAATATAGTAACTGTTTAGTAGGGGAACCCTGTATTGGGAGCGAGGTTGTTTAGTTGTGTGATCCTAGACCATGACACCAAGACTAAGTACGTAAACATCTGCAATAAGTGAATCATTTCTACTCGGAGAAATTTACTTGATCCATTTTCTTCTCTCTATCTTTACTTGTTGTATGTTACCATCTGTTGCAAGTGTTGATCTAAGACGCGTCACTGCAGAAAAATGGTAGTGATAGCTCAGAAGAGAACGATGAAGAAGTTGAAGATGTTGACGAGTAACTAGGTTTTTCTTTTTTCTGAGACGCATAGTGCTTAGGTAATTGCATCTGTAAAAGAGCATATGATTGTTGACGTTTTTCATTATTCATTTTTCTCCACTAGCGATCTTTTCTGCCACTTGGTGGTTTTCTAACCCTTACCCTTTCATGGCCATGTCTTTTTCTTTGTTTTCTCTTTGATGAATTGATTACATGGCTATATTGTCACAGTTTTGTGTGTTTCATTACCCGTTTGATTGTGCAGCACTCAATAATTCAATATGGTCGACAATATAATGAAAATTATGTGTAATTGGGGGGAAAATAATAAAAAATAAACAAATGAGGATTCTTACTGAAAAAGAAAATTCAAGATTTCCTAGTCAGAGTACATGTATCACTATAGTATTTATCTTTTACCGCGTGCAATACAGAGAACTGTAGATGTAAAGCCATTCACAGTGGCTTCCACTCTTGCAGTTGCAGTCTTGCCATATTTCTCATCTTAAAAGGGTGTAATCAAGGTTGGCGTATAAGATATGCCCATCTTGAGTTATGATTCCTCTGTTCTCTGTGCTTATTTTGTAGTGTTTTTTACGTTGTTTATTCGAAATGTGTGAATATTAAGCTCCTGTTTGGTAGTCATTTTGAGGAGAAAATGCATTTTTGAATAGTTGATAGATGGAGAATGTGTGGTTAAAAATTAAAGAAAAATTTTGGGTTTGCGTATAATATTATTTTATTAAAGAATGTGTGATTGAAAAAAAAAATGCATTTCGAGAAAAATGACTACCAAATAGGGAATAAATTGTGGATCATATCAAATGTGTGAATAAAAAATATTTTTGATTACTTTAAAATTTATGCTTTTCCAAATATGCATCATAAACCATTTCAATTATAAATATGTAGAAATGAATTGAAAATAAGGGTAGCATTTGTGAATCCTCCGAGCGGAGATAAAAAAATGATTTGAGTGTTTGTAAATAATATATAAACACATGTCAAGGTTGAAATGCTATAAAATTGCTTCATGCAGCAAAAAAAATGATCTTGTTCTTGGCAGAAATTTTTTTTAAAAAAAAAAATTATCTGAAAACTTAAACTAATTTTTTAATTAAAAAAATCCTAAAAGTGTTAAACAAGGGACAGATAAATTTTTTATTTCCAATAGCACTCCATAATAATCCAGCATTGCAAAGGTCCAGAACAAAGGCAAAAGGGCAATGAATAAGGTGATGGGATCCATTCCTTCCTACCTTTGATCATCAATATCTTAACTTTCTTAACTCTCAATTTTTACTTTTTTGACTTGGGATTGGGACCCAACCTGGAGACCTTTTTCAATCATAAAAAGAGAGCATCCCACGTGGACTCTGAATCAAAGTCTCTGTCCAACTACAGTTAAAGGAAAAACCCTTGAATTAACTTTGTGGTACCGTATTGGTTACAACTTACAACAAAGTTTATCGTACTCTCACATAAGTGCGGTGGGCTCTGCTTATTTAAAAAATATTTCCTCTCCAATGTGTGTATGTGTGATAAACCATGTGATAATCCACGCGATACACATAGCACATCCCAAAACCCTTCACCCCTTTATTATATACAATAATAATAATAATAAAATTAATCTCTCTTGATCGTAACATTTTAAAATATCAATCTTATCTTTATATTTATCTAAGTGTTATAAGGTTTTATTAGATTGATCGAAGGGCTGGTCAAATGTTTTTATTTCTCTTTGAAAGAAAAAATCTTAAAAACAAGCCCAACGATAGCACTTATTTTCTTTTCACTTCTGAAAATTTCTGCTTTTTCTAAGAGCGCACCATACCACTGGTGTAATTCATACTCATTATCTTTAGGGAAAATTGCAGTCACGGTACCAAACATTTCATTTAGTAGCAAACTTTGTTTAAAATCTTTTATTTGTGTCACCGTGAGTACCAAACCTTTAAAAAATTTGAAACTCAAATCTAAAATGACGATTTTCGTTAGTTTGATTACCAAAACCGTCAGTTGACTTCCAAAATAAAAAACTATATTATTTTCCCCAAATAAGGTTGGAGCATTTTGGATAAAACACATTTTTCCTATTAAAAAAAAACTACAACCCATCTCCATCTTCTCCTTCTCCAAAATCAAACCACTCCACCTAATCACCATAGCCACCGTCGGCAGTCACCACTGCCCACCCAACTCCGACATCACCACAACTCGAATCCAAAAAATCCAAACAAGTTGGATTCCCCTAGCCATTCTAGAACCACAAAGCCAGCTTCAGACTGTAGGGATGACAAACAAAAAAAAAAAAAAATGCCCCGACGAGGGCCCGCCCTGATGGGGATGGTGGGATGGGACGTGAGGAGCCTCCCCGTCATGGGTCGCTGGACGGGGTGGAAATGCCCCCACCCTGGGAGTCAACTGACAGTTTTGGTAGTCAAACTCAAACTAATGGAAATTGTCATTTTGGACTTGAGTTGAATTTTTTTTAGAAGTTTGATACTAACGATGGCACAATAAAAGATTTGGACAAAATCTGCTAGTAAATGAAATATTTGATACATGGCTACAATTTTCCCTCATCTTTATTGCTTAAAGCTTGTCCTCCGAACTTATCCTCTCTCTCTCTCTAAAAGCACTTCCATGGCATCAATCTAAAGAAGGAGAGAGAATATATATATTTTGATCATTCTATAGAGATACAAAACATACTAACACATAGAATTAAGTTAAAGAAAATCACTTTTTTGAGAAAGGGAAAGAGAGATAGAGCTTATTTTGGGTTTTGCTCGTGATCATGGAAGGAGGTCATGATCATCTCCACCACGGCCGCCAGATCTTTCCATTCCAATTGCTTGAAAAGAAAGAAGACGAAGCCAGCTCCTCCACCTCAAATTATCCATCTCTAGCTATCTCCACGGCAGCAGCCGATACATTAAACCCTAGCGCCACTACTCCGCCACCAACAGCTTCCTCAAGCCACCACGTCTCCAACGAGACATCCAAGAAGCAGCCACCCAAGCGTACGACAACGAAAGATCGGCATACAAAGGTCGATGGACGAGGACGACGAATCCGAATGCCTGCACTTTGTGCTGCTAGGGTTTTTCAGCTCACAAGAGAACTCGGCCATAAGTCCGACGGTGAAACCATTGAATGGCTGCTTCAACAAGCTGAGCCCGCTGTCATTGCCGCCACCGGCACTGGTACAATCCCGGCAAACTTCACTTCACTTAATATAAGTTCACGAAGCTCAGGTTCCAGCATATCAGTGCCATCTCAATTAAGATCTACGTACTTCGATTCGAATTTCTTGACGCCTCAACGCCGAGGACTTTTACCGAGGATCGGATTATCATCAGAGAATCCCCCAACGACGATGTTGAACTTTCAGTCGACAAACCTTAACCCTAATTTATTGCAGATTAAGCCGGAGTTGCGAGAGAATACACTGGAGTTAATGGAAACTGAGGAAAGTATAAGGCGAAAGCGTAGGCTGGAGCAAGAGCTACAGCAACCTCAGCATCAAACAGGAAACTATCTTCTGCAGTCAAGTACCGGTTCGATTCCACCAAACCATGCTTCAATTCCGCCAAATATTTGGCCTCCGATGGCCGGTTCAAGTAACCAAGTCATGAATGGTGACCCCATTTGGACATTTCCTTCAGTTAATAACAGTGCTGCTGCTGCTGCTTCTGCTTTGTATAGAGGTACTATGTCTAGTGGGCTACATTTTATGAATTTTCCCACTCCCGTTACACTATGGCCTAGTCAACAATTAGGTTCGAGTATTGGCGGTGGCAGCGGAGGCTGGAAGGGCAACTTGGCATGCTTACCAGGATAAATCAGTATCGGACAGGCAGCGATCCCGGTGAATCTGAATCTCAAGTGAGTGAGTCTCAATAATATTGAATATAAGCTTTAAATGAATTCATGCTAAAAACTTAAATTTTTAAATCAGATGGTCAAAATGAAGCGCAATAGGAAATGGTCATCATTTTCGTCCCCCATTTATGTAGTTTGATGTAATTTAACAACACACGTGTTGAGGGAAGATTTAAGTTTTGCTTTGTTTTCTTTAATATCATACAGTTTTTTGTGAGATTGATTTCAAGATTAGGGTTTGAAAAGGTGCTATTCTGACATTTTGTTTCGGCCAATTTTGAATTTTTGGCTACACAGATAGATGTAATTCTATTATTTAATTTGCTTGATATTACCATATATTAAAAAATATATGAATTTTTAATGATTCACAAAAATGGTTCACTTTAATGGTTTATGAATTTTCATTTTCCTTCAATAGTTTTTATGTTCCTCGCTTGGTTTATTTATGAGCTTGGCGAAAGATTCTTAAGCTCTTCTCGATAATTTCTAATTTTTTATTTTTATGTAACTCTATTAATAACTTTTGAAAGCTCGAATGGTATGCCTTTTCTATGCGTGATGGTTGGTCTTGCAGAACAACTCGATGAGACTGTGTCATTCGTAGCTTTATAATTAAATAATTCAAGAAATGTATTTCAAAATTATGTTTTAGATGTGGGCTCCTTTTGGTGGGATAAGTTTTATGGCAAGATGAGCTTGACTAAATGATTTTAATTTGGAATTACCCTACTGTTTGGGTGATTAGGGTTTGATTAGGAAAATCCAATCAATCAGATTGATTGATGTCAATTGATGAATAGTTGACAAACTTGCTCGTAGTACATTTTAGAGCCCTCGGTGTCATGACTTCCTCGATCTGGTCCCCTTTAGCTCAAACATTTAGTGGAACCCTATTGTGAGGTCTGAATCTCGATGACACTCTTCGAATATGTTCATAAAACTCCAATCAAGATGTTACTTCTCCTCAATCATCGAGTTTTATCTTCCAATATCCAATTTTGTAATATTTACTTTGATTTTTCCACCTTGTACAACATTCAAAAGTTTGAACTAAGACATATTTAAACGAGAATCCCATAACGATTTATTGCACCAACGCAATTAGAGGTGATGAGAATAATGCTTCTTTCGAAAAATTGAGTACTAATTTGCTGCTCTGGACAATAGTATTTTAATTTTCTTGAAATTGATTGCATTGGTGTGGGGGCCCATACCTTATCATCTCCGGGAGTTGGCTCAGGTGGTGAGGGCCCACATGCTGGAAAATTGCCTTAACAGTTGGATCATTCCTGCTCTCTTTAGCTGGCAACATCAAGATCAGTGTTGGATTGGCCCACCAACTCTTGATGAGGACCGTCGTTCTCCGGGCCCATATGTCAGTGGGTTCACATTGAATGTGTAGTTTTTCCATTGGGAAAAAAGGTAATGTCACGTACACCTAATAATGTACATACGAATTTATACTTTCTTCAAATAAAGGGAGACGTACGTACAATAAAATATTCATGAACCTCCTCCATGTAGGGATTGCAATCTCATGTGTATACATTAAAGTGTATATATAGTATTTTCCTAAAAAAAAATATGCGTAGAATCTAGAGATTTTTCTTGCCACGTGTTATCATGTCTCCCATAAGAAGAAGTTTTAGTTGGTGTTAAAATAACACAAGAAATTTAATATTCATAATATTATCCAAATTTGAGCTAAGATTTGACAAAAGATAGCACCCAACCACCACTTGCTAGAGAGAGAGAGAGAGAGAGAGAGAGTATGTTCGATTACGTTGGCACATAGATATTGATCCATGCTGAATTTCATGGGCTAAAGTGCAATTTGAATTATTGTAGCTATCGATAACCATTCTTGATACATTTGAACGTGAGAAATTATTTCTATGGTCAAATCGTTGATTTATAAATCAAAGTGTGTCACTAATAAAGTTAATATTTTATCCCTTGTCGTGTTTAATGCAGTTGAGTATTCATATCCTTATTCATAATTGCAGAGGATGAATGAAGCATTCCTTCCTTTCAGCTCTTCAGAACGCTAATTTTAAGAATAAGCAATTGTCATTCTCTCACTCTCACTGTCCAAGTGCTCTCCACTTATTCAACCGAACTCTTTGTGTGGTTGCTCTTGCTTTGTAAATGATGTTGAAACTCGAAAGGGAATCCTCCTCTCGTATCACTTTCTTCTCCCCCCTTTCATTTTCTCATTAACTATACCAACAATTATCAATGTCAATATCAAGTGGGGTGGTATCATAAAAACTCCCGACCTTCATTGTCATTGATGGAGACTCTTAAATGAAATTCACAAGAATTTATTGTACAGAGAGTTGAATTTCAATATGTGGTGCAACTTCCAGCAGAAATTATCAGCATCTATTAAAAAAAGGACTTCATTATTATGAATTTTCATGATATTGAAGTTGTCATATGGTAGGTACGACCATGGCACGTGGATTGAGACTGTGTTGTTCAGAAAATGGTCGCATTGATAAATAGTGTATTTATCGGACTATCTTAAAAATATCAAATAATAATGTCTTATTTTTGGAAGGTATTTCTTACATCAAATCTCATCACATTTTACTTATAAAACTTACCTATGGTAAAAGCGTGTATAACTATATTAGGTCGACAATCTTTAAGTCCAATTTTATGTAGCTTGGCAATGAATTATTTATTAGAAATAAGTATTTTTTAATATACAAAATTAAAAATAAGTATGTTATTTAGTTTGACAATTGTTATGCCTCCACTTTACATGGAACCAAAGTGTATGCCACATAGGATAATATACGTCCACATGATAAATTGTTCAACAACTTAATATAAAGCCTTTAACTTCTTACACCCCGCCTTCGCCTCCACTTCGAAATACCTATCCAACACTCGCTAAAGACACGACGCATTCCAGTTGAGGTCAAGGATAGAGTTTCCAAACCTTAACGAGACATCTCAAGACACTGTTAAGATTGTATGAGGTGAACTTCCAACGACGAGATTGTATGCACATCAGGCCGACCTAACTCAACTCGACTTAATAATTTAGACCTTGAATGTGGCAGAAGATCTCTCAAGGCAACCCAAGATGACGAGTTAAAGATACCATGGACAAAATAATAGCTCTATCAATGATCTTTTCATATGAGGCCAAGATCATCTGGTACAGGCGTACATCTAAGTGCTTACTAGCCCTTGTTTGAATCTCGTTTTCTCAAAACTTATTTTCCATAAATTCATTTACAATCATACATTCTCTCAATAAAATATTTTTACATGTAAATTCAAAAATTTTCTTTACTTTATAACCATATAAATTTGCATTCCCTTGTGCTCGTGTTGTCTCATTTCTATACTATAATTATCTATCCCTTGTGCATAGATAATTATAGTACTACATTTAAGTAGTACAATTTTCGATCATTTATTTTAGGTTTATTGGCGCAAAAACCTTGGACCTTTGACCTATTGCACAAGACTCCATATCCTTTTATATTTACAGAAAATCTCATTAATGACCTTTGAGGTGCGGAAGACCCCATTGCCATCCATCCGTAATTGTTGCCATTAAATCCACTTAAATGGATCACAATGAATAATTTTAAAAGGGTAAAACAGCCTTTCCTCACTTCTCCACTTCTTAAGGGTGGTAAAGTGGTAAACTTATTGATAAATTTTAAAGGGTAAAATAATAAATTTATCTATATTTTTTTCAAATAATAATTTAAAGGGATGTGGGATTTTGTCCAGTTCGTCAAACTTTCTAGTCAACATTGCACATGTTCCATTTGGTAAGGAGGAGGATAAAAAGATTCAGCCATTTCGTGAAGTCTACAACATGCAGAATTTCACTTTCGGCTGGGTTGGGTATGGGTGGAGGATTGGAGAAGAAGATGAAGTTTGGGGTGCGTAGGGCAGGGGTAGATGGGTATGAAAATACTATTTTGCCTTTTTAAAATTATTCGTTTCAACCTTTTTAAGTAGATTTAACGACAACAATAATGTGAATGAACGACAAGAGAGTATTCTGCAATTCAAAAGTCATATAGGGAGGTTTTCGATCAATCTGAAAGGATAGAGAGGTATCACGCAATATGATCAAAGGTTAGGAGGATTTTGCACTAATAAACCTTTATTTTAATTTGAGTAATTGTTTGTATAACTCATCAAATAAATTTAGACGACTTCGCAATTGTTGTAATTGGCATGATTAATAAATGTATAAATATCTATGTGAAAATTAAAATAAAAGTTATGAAAAAAATAATCAATATTAAAAACTCAAATATTCAACAAATTTTGACGATCATGTTTATAAATATTTAGTCCCTGTTCGATAGTTATTATTTTGAAAAAAAAAAAATGATGCTTTGAATGGTAAGTTTAAGAGAATATGTAATTAAAAAATAAGAAAAAAATTTAAATTTACGTATAAAATATTTTATCGTGTGAATATGATTTAAAATAAGAATGAAAATTAAAGAATTTTATTATAAAAGGGGACAAACAAGGAGTCAAATTGTATTAATGCATTTTTAGGAATTCAAAAGTATTATTAATCATTAATCATTTTTTTTATTTTTTATTTATAATTTTAAAAAAAAAAAAGGAAAAAAGAAAAACTCTCCAGTGGCAAACAGCTAATATAGTCCTCGCTCAATGCTTCCAACTGGCAGGTGCTCGCCACACGCCTCTTCTTCCTCAACACTACAACCCCACACCCTCCATTTCTATGTTCATCTCTATCTCAACAAAGTAAAATAAAACTGGGATTCTTTCATTCAGGACTCATATACGCAATTCATAGCAGTATGTATTTCTTTCTTATTTGTTCTCAATTGTTTTCTCAATTGTATAGAATTTGATGGGCTCTTATAATTTTTCATTTAATTTTTCTCATTTTTACTTTTATTTTTGTTATTTTTCTCAGATTGTTGGCGCATGGAATGTTAGATTTGTGGTTCATTCATTCTTTCCATTTTTTTTTGTAATTACAACCTGTTTGCACTTCTGCTATGCTCTACCTAGGTTTTCTCAAAAACAAACACTGCTGCTTTTTGAAACTGATTTTCGTTATGTTGATAAGAATTACTAGGCCTCAGTTAATAAGTGAAATCTGGTCATGCGTTTATAAAGGCCTGGCATCATGATCTAGAGTTGATTAGAATGATTAGTTGATTGCTTGATTTGATTAGTTGATCTTAGATTTTTAAGTTCTCCAAGAAAGGTTAATGGGTTGTGTTTACATTTACTAGTTGTTTGGATTGCAATGGGTGTCTTCAGCATAACCTCTCGAATATCATAACCTGCAGGGTGGTAGTGAAACGGCTAAGGAATTCGGTGATTTCTCCAGTTGTTGAAAAGGCTAGCATGGCTGTGGAAATGTCAACAAACAGGCCAGTGCTCGCTCCTAGTATTTTGCATAAGAATTGTCTTTAATTAACTCGAGTTTTCCTATCATATACTCTGTTGAATGCTAGAATTCTTACTTTTGTTGAACATGTGCAAACTCTTACAGAGCCTGGATATTTGTTTATGTCATTGGTAAACTTGAAAATTGGGAGCTATCTAGATACTAATCAACGAAATTACAATCCTATAAAACTGTCAGCGATGGGAGCTTTGGAGGGATTGTGCCAAGTAATCCACCAAATCAGTGTCAAGATAGTATTATAGGAACGTCAAAATCCTAGTGGGTAAATTATATCAATCATTATACTAGTGAGGAATGAAATATAACGTGTGAAGCAGCTTTCTTTCAAAATCAAGAGCAGATTCTCTGAAAGGAGCAGTGGTTATCTGAGCATATGATTTCTTTTAGTTAATATCTGTTGACCCCCGCTTTTTGCAATGGCCACTTGGACAACAGATGTCAGCCCACTCGCTTCCACGCAAGCAAATTTCGGCACGTTTTGACCGGGGACAAGTTTGGGGTTGAACGGCGATATTGGACGTAGAGATGCTTTACAACTCGAGACAAAAGTGTTCGAACGCCGACGAAGATTAAAGACGATTATAAGCAAACAAACAATCTCAATCACTATCACCCATATAAGATGGATCCAAACTAATATCAAATAATCAAGAGAGGGAGTTAAGAGTGATGTCAAGCATATAAGGTTTGTATATATTTTGTCCCTTTACATGTTACAAAAGTAGTTATTTATAAAGCGGAGGCCGACGTGGTCATCATTGGATCAGAACCACGTGGCCTCAGCTCAACATTCGGGGCCTCACATCACTCTGTCATAAATTAATTGCTTTGACAAGGAGTCAACCGCCCTATATCCTATGGTTACACTTCTGACATTCATTAATGTAAATGTTACATCAATCATTTCAAAAGATACTTTCTAGACTCGCTTTAGAGGCAGCTAGTGCTTCGGCTTTAAGGGAGAGCTTCGGATGTGAGGAAATTCGGCCAGAAGAGAAAGTGCTTTGGTAAAAGGACTTCGGAGATAACAAGTGCTTTGGCCTATAAAAGAGCAACTTGTTCCCTTCCTTTACTTTTGACCTTGTTGACTGCCAGATGTCTTCATGTAGCTTCCCCACATGGTCTCTGCTGGTAGCTTCAGATACGAGGCGTAACAATATCTTTTCGCAAAATGGTGAGATGTATAAGAGAATGTCTGTTGATGCTATAAAAAATCAGCACCTGTGAAATCTCGAGTTTAACGATTGAAGATGACCATGGACAAGATTTTCGATACTTGACAAAGGTGTTGAGGTGCGTTCTTGTCGCCTCTCTGATGCTCAAGTGAGCAAGAAGAGAATTTATGCCTTTGTCAAGTATCGAAAATGCCTTGTCGTTTGGGAGTCATAGATTGCATTTAAGCCCTACAAAGATATGATAATAGAATCTTATTAAGACTCTACGTTATCGAAGTTGGATAAGCTTGAATTCATGGAAGTAGAGTCCTACTAGGTTAGATGTCATCAGTTATAGATAAAACTAAGGTAATTACCCCGAGGTTATGTCAAACCTCGGGGTAGGATTAGATTACCAAATGCCTTGTCGTTTAGGAGTCATAGATTGCTTTTAAGCCCTACAAAGATAAGATACTAGAATCTTATTAAGACTCTATGTTATCGAAGTTGGATAAGCTAGAATTCATGGAAGTAGAGTCCTACTAGGTTAGATGTCATCAGTTAGAGATAAAACTAAGGTAATTACCCCGAGGTTATGTCAAACTATTATGTGGACTGTTACCCGAGGAGGTTGAATCCCCGAGGAGGTATGGGGAGAATCCTCCTAAACTGACCGAAAACAAGTTCAGGAATTGAGTCCTTGGTATTGAGGTCCTTGATCAATTTTCCATTAGGTCAAGTGATTAGGTTGGGAAATAGGCTATAAGGAGATAGCCTGAGGACACAAATGTCCGTAATATGGACTGGTGCCAGATCCTTCTTGAGCCCGAGCATAACTCCATTGAGCCATAAAAATGGTCACTCCAATGCTCGAGCATGATAGGTCAAGCTATACGAGATTTGGTCATATCATCTGTAAATATATAAAATTTTCATAAAATTACATACGGTACATTATACAAGATTCAAGGTTCAATATTAGGAAGAGGAAATTCTAAAATCAGGTGTAAGTTCTCTGAACATTCTGAAAGCAGAAAAGACGGTTGGAGTCGGTCTTTTGAATTTGAAACCATGGAATTTGGTATGCAGAACCTTTGAAGCATTGAATTGTAGACGATAATCCCGTGGATGCGTGGGCCTCAGAAATTTTGGTTTGCTAGAAGAAATTTCAAAAGCGTAGCTAAACTCTTAAGTGGACTTTCTAGGAGTCATTCATGTCCATTCTCTGCTAGGATTTCTCAATCTCCTTACAATAGGATACAAGGATATTCAACTTCAATGTTGGAGACTTTCGAGTATAAAAAATTGACGGTAATGTGGAATTCTTGTAGTCACCTGTGTTGATGCAAGATCCCACAAATTTCTTCATTCATAAAATTATGTTGCTTTCTAACTAGACATGCTTTCTTGAAATGAGTAATAAATTATAAGTCACGTTCCAGCTAATTCAAACAGTTGTATCGTATGACTTGCACTCCCATCCCCCAAATTAAAAGGAAAATGGAAGAATAAAAAGACCACTCCTACTGGGATGAAGACTGAAGTTCATATGGCTACCTGAAAATTTTCCATTGGCTTCTTTTGTCATTGAATTATGGTCAATCCATGTATTTCAACCTGTGAAATAAACTACATTAGATACAATTTTAGTAGGGCTTCCCACAGCCTGAGGAGAAAAATAACATCAATGGTTCTGAAAATTTACAGTGCTTTCTCTTTCTGAATTGAAAGATAAAAAAATATACTATTCTGACTCTTCCATTATCTTTTCTGATTTACAGCATGCGCACATAGTTATTCGATTTGATTTTTATTTTCATTTTTTCGCTCTGTAGGTTTATAATATACAGTGGCTGATGATGTATAGAACTTTTACACACTTTGGCCTTTCTATTTCAACTTTTTTATTAAAACAAGAAAAATATTCAACTTTGAGTTGCTGTTCAGAAACATTACGGTCCTGTCTGATGTAAAAACATTTCTCGACGCAGGGCTCATTCTGGCAAGAAGAATCAGGGGAAAGTTCATAAGAGAATTTCCAAGGCTGAGAGAGAGAAAACAAAGCGTGAACATTTGAATGAACTCTTTCTTGCTTTATCAAATGCTTTAGGTATTTTCTAAATGTTCTAAGGATTCTAATTCAATTATAACATTTCTGCTATTTCTCAATTAAGTTATGTTTAGGGGTGGACATGGTTCCATTTGGTTCTGGTTCTAAGAGAACCGAACGACGAACCAATTATTTTTCTGATAATGGAACCAAATAAATTTTTTTTAAAGATGTGGAACCAAACCGAACCGAACCAAACCATTTGGTTCTAGTTTCGTTTCTTAAATTTTCAGATTTGCACCATATAAGTTAGTAATATATACCTAATTAAAAAAAAAAAAAAAAAAAAATTAAACATCAAACATTCAGCAAGTTCAAATTTCAATCATCGAGATCAAAAAAGTCATAACTAAGAAAAAAATATAGTCATAATTTGAATACAGTTTTCATTCTCATACAAAAAATTGTTTGATAAGTATTATCAATGATTCACTAAATTAATTGTAGTAGTTTTGAAGGCACACCTCTACAATAAAAAATAAATTATGCAAAATTATCCACTTTTAGAGGCAACATTAACAGTTTAATACTTCATGAATGTTTATTACATTTTCCTCTATTTTGTTAAGAACACAAATAACTCATCAAATAATTAATGTAAAAAATAGTTTAAAAACTTTTTAAGTAACTGATCAATTTCATTTTTCGATCATAATTACATTCCACTGATTTGATGAAATGCGATACCAGCATTCCACGAAGTTGTGTAAATTGAAAAGGAGTGAAGGAGAAATGATTAAAATGAATACAAAATTATGGTGTAAACAACTAATGATTTGTCCGTCTCTAATGACCCAAAAGCGATTAATAGACTATATTCAATTGTTGTGCTATTTCCAATGAATATAAAATTAGTGTCTCCACTAATTATTAATAGATATAAAATTAAATATTAAGTTTGTTTCTGGTTCTGGTTCTTGAACTAGAATCGAGTCAGAGCTAAAACCAAAAGTTCTTGGTTCAAAGATCCAAAACCATTAATTTTTTTCATAGAACCGAACCGAACCGCTTGGTTTGGTTTGGTTTGATCTAGACATTTTGTCCAGCCCTAGTTATGGTTCCATTCACACAACCCCAGTTTCACAATGTGAAATCTGACTTCAAAACTTGATATCTTAAATGACTCTGTTTTACAGAATTATCTAAGCAAAACAATGGTAAGGCCTCTGTATTGGATGAGGCAATTTTTATGGTGAAGAACACACTAGATGAGATCGACAGTCTTGGAAAAGAAAATGCAGCTATGTTATCTGAATCGCAATACGTAAGTCATTGACATTTAGTTTTCACATTCTGTGTCGAAACCTTTTTATGACCAACAGTGTTTAGTTTCATGTGCAACAATTTTCATCAATGGTTTTTGTGTATGCTTGTACCTTGGTGACTTGCAGTATAACTGAACCTGAGTTAATTAATATGTTCTGAATCCTAATGTAGCAATTGTGGATTCTATAATCCACTGGGAATATGCCCTGGTTATGCTGGGGACCCTTTGAAGAGGGAGGGTGAGGATGTGGTTGGAGCACATAAAATGATAATAAAATAAGGGCAAAAATGTAGTAGGATAGCAAACAAAGAAAATTGACAAAGAGGATTCTACCATAGTTGACAAAATCTTGCATTTAGATTTTCAGAAATCTTTTATTTTTCTAACAGTAAACTAATTCTGATCTTGTAAATAAAGTTCGATTTTTATTTTTTTTTATTTTGTTTGTAGATGCTTAAACTCAAAATTTGTACTCCTTAAATTTTTTATAACAATAATTTTATTCCTGAACATGTAAATTTTTTAATACTACCACATATATTTCTTTATCTTGTAATTTTTTCTTCATTTTTAAGTTATAGTAGATTATTACATGATTATTATATTAAGAACCTGTTACTTTCATTTTTCCTTGTGCAAAAGATTTTGGTAACTTCCACAAATAGTACTCATTTTGAAGAATGTAACATATGATGTTGTAAATGATCCTCAGTAATACTACGTTTTGAATTCTTTAAAGTAATAGAAAAGAAATCTTCTGCAGGCCCCATTATGAAAAACACTGAACATGGATTGATGTTGTGTAATTTCCTAATTATCTTAAGAACCATCAGAAGATGAGTGGAAAATTACATAAAGAATAAACAAAAAGAAATTTGGCACTCTATTTTAGATCTGCTAAGGTAGTCTGGTTCTTTTAACTGGTCAGGAACTCTAAATTTAGCCCAAAACAACTTTCTTTATTGACAGGTAAACATGGAGAAAAAGGAGCTACAAGATGAGAATTCTGCTCTGGAGGCTCAAATTGGGAAACTGCAATGTGCACTCAAGGGGAGGGTTTCTTGTTCGCAACTCGACCTAAACATAGCCCCGCCTGAATGTGAGCTACAAGAACTGGAGTCACTTGGTAATGATCATCATCATAGATTGGCTTGTATGGAACCGGTTGCTAATCCTTTATATCTTGTCCCCGTCTGCTCTCAAGAGCCTGCTACGACAGAACTTGCAGGTAAGCCTATGCCAGTTGTGAGCAAACCACATCCTAGATATCCTACTGCAGCAGACACATGGTCATCAGGTTTCTTGAAAACAAATCAGAGTTAGGCTTGGAATTTGGATAGGGTGAGAGAAATACAGGTGGATGTGCAGGAGGAATGCTATGGCAATGGAAACTATGTGATCTAGAGTTTTCTGCTAAAAAACTCATCTTCCATCACCTTTCAGTACATACACTTGAATACTTGGATCTTTTTCCTAGGCCTCGTTTGATTCCCATTTTAATTCTCATTCTCATCCTTCTACTCATTTTCAACCACACATTCTTCAATAAAATAATATTTTCTATCACATCAATAACTTTTCCTTCTTTTTCAACCACACATTTCCCATCATATCACTATTTCAAAATTCATTTTTCTCAAATAATGCCTATCAAACACACTCCTAATGTGTAGAATAGACACGATGAATTTTGCCATAATTTTAAGAATGGTTTTAAATCTTTGCTAAAATTGTATAGTTTGTCATGATATTACTCCAATAGCAAGTTGGTTTCCAACAAGCACAAATGTTCAACTTTTGTTAAGTCGATGTGTGATCCCGTGAAAACATATCCCACTTCAAAGTTCTACACGTTGGTTCAAGTCGTGAAGCTATCTAATTTAATAAAGTTGAACATTTGAGGTCACATAATATGACAATTCAACACAGGTTTAGGTAGTTTTTGTGCTTGTTTTGTAGTGTTTTTAAGTGCTTGTAATAGTTAGGTGGAAATAAAGGTTTAATTAACAATAATACATGTCTCTGCACTGTTTTCAAAATTTCACATTCAAGTTCTTATTTGGTCTTATTTTTTGAATTTTTTTTTCTCAAATTTATTTTAAATTCTTTATTTCAAGAGTTCAAGATTTTTATTAATTTTTCAATCACACATTTTATCTTTTTTATTAAAAATTTTAATTTTTAACGAAACTAAAATGGGTTAAGTAACGTACAATTCAATTGTTTGTCAATGAAAATTAATAAATATAAATAATCAAACAATAATTTAAATATCATAATGATTATCTCCAAGCAATAATTACAACACTATTTACTTTCTTCTACGAGTTTATTTCCAAGAATGAATGAATTGATTTCCACAAACGAATAACTTTTGAAGTACCGACAAAATAAAAAAAGGAACGCATCTTCTTTCAGAAAATGTGGACATGTGCTTTTGTATTATTAGTACCTCCGTCCCATTTAGATTTAGTTTCATTTTTTTCTTATCCTAAATATATAATATGTTTCTTAATTTAAAATATTTTATTTTATTCATTTACTAATATACTTTTATTTTATTTGTCTAATTATAATCAAATTTTCTCACTTCCTACTTAAAAATTAACTTTCGAATTCATTACTAATTTACTATTAGAAAATTTCTTGACAAAAATTATTTTTTCAATAATATTAAATAAGATTTCTTAATTCATGTGAAAAATAAAATAAATCTATATAAATGGGATTACGAGAAGATTTCTCAAGAAGAAACAAAACAAAAGAGGTCTCATTATAGAGATTCAATTATAAAGAGGGTATGTCACCTTGGGCTTCACACTAGAAATTCAATTTTATCCAGATTCAACTATAAAGAGGCAATTTCGAAAGAATTAGAAGTAAGAGATGAATCTTTGAAATCAAATTTACTAGTTCTTGTTGATATATGAAGACATAAAAGAATGTCAAATGAAGAAGAATATGACGTACAATATCTCGACTAATTAATATGAGTGTAGAATCTGTGTTCAAATTTAAATGATTTATATCTATGCCTAATCTAGTATTTTTAAAAAAAAAAAAAAAACCCTTTAGACCAATAGTTTCAAAACATTTATTTTTCTCGTTCTGACCCTCGAAAGCCGCTAAAATAATTTATTGTGCTAATCTCCAACTCAATCAATTTTTTTTATATATTTTTTTTGGATTAACGAAAAAAATAAAATTAATAAACCTTATAAAAATTTCTTCAGTTTCCACGAATACACGTATGCTAGCTACTTCGGTTTGGACCACAAAACAACACTTGTCCTTTCTCTTTTTCTCTCTCTATATTCCACTTTTTCTCTTTCTTTGAAACTGAACTGTTACTAACCCCATTAATTAATTCACTTTTGCATTTCATCAGGAAAAAAAAAAAAAAAAAAAGGTAAATCTTCTGCGAAATTGGGAGATGGGGGGATCTAATGCTGCAAGTTTCCTTAAGGTGTTGGTCTACAATTTTGACGTTCTTGCCGGGTCTGTCTGTCTCTCTTTTTATTTTTATTTTTTGTTGTTGTTGTTGTTTTTCCCCCCTTTTCTCTAGTGATTCTGCTAGAGTTTTACAGTTAAAGATTTATACCATTATTTTGTATAGACTTGATGCAAGAATACATGTGATGTGAATGATACTGCGTGATTGATGATTCAGGTTCTTGATTTAGGATCAGTGTTTATAAATTGATTCGCGGGGAAAAATCTTGATGGGTTCTTGATTATTTTGTGAATAAGTGATAAAGATTTGTTTATTTATAGGCTTTCACTGATTTTGTTTCATGTATTTTATGTTGCAGGCCTGTAGTTAGTCTGGTTTATCCTCTGTAAGTATGGCTGCTTCTTTCACTAAACCAAATTCAAGTACTACTTTACGATACCATGTTTGTTATGGTGAATTGGATGGAACCACAGTATTAAAGTAGGAGAAGAAGTTAATTTTTTTGTACTTCTGTTCACAACCGTCCAGTACTTCGCACCAGACATGCTCTTATTGTTTTGCACACACAGATGAGTAAATACTTGATTCTGACTCTCCTATTTGAGAATGATTTTCAGTTTATTGCGGTGGTGTTTTAAATTTTTGGGCAGATATGCGTCAATCAGGGCAATTGAGACAAAATCGCCCATTGATGATCAACAATGGCTTACTTATTGGGTTCTGTACTCTATGATTACACTTTTTGAGCTCACATTTGCTAAGCTCATTGAGTGGTAAGTTATCACTATTTTTCCCCTTCATTTGCTTATTTCCTTTATTTTCGTGTTTGGAGTGCTGTTGATGTAGAATTCAATCCATTTAGTTACTATTGTACTGGAATATGGCTTACTTGTTAGACTTAACCTAATCATATGATGCATTATTAGGATTTGAGTAAAGGGTCAAAAGGTTGAACCTACGTAAAAAATATTTAAATAAATAACATATATGTTTGTGAAAACTGGAGGTGGAGTTGTGATAGACTGGTAGTCTTCTTTAGTCTCTTTTACTACATTTCTATTGTTTCTTTCTCACACACACTACAGTACATTGATTTAGGTATTTGATATTTTCCTCTGACTCATCACACCTTCTCTCTCTCTCTCCTTCTCTCTCTCTCTCTCTCTCTCTCTCTCTCTCTCTCTCTCTCTCTCTCTCTCTCTCTCTCTCTCTCTCTCTCTCTCTCTCACACACACACACACACACACACACACACCCCTCTGCGCGCGCACACATTCACATGCTAACTAAACTCTCACAGCTGCTGGGAACTAAATCCAGAAAACATAGCCAGAAGACGACTGGGGTAGCGGGAGATTTATGTCATTTGGGTTCTTTTAACATTATTTTCTCCCTTTTTTTGAAAAAATAAAAAATAACAAATAAAACCTTACCTGCTGACTCGTAAATCAGGTCCCAAGTTTGAGGCCAATTTTTATCTATATGGTTTCTGAGATATAAGCGGACCTATTCCTGAAGTCACATTGGCCGGTCTGGTCCAGTTTTGGTAACATTGGTCCAACATGTGATAAAATGACACTTGATCTCGAAAATGAAGTATTTCCTAGATTAAGCTCTTAATTTCAATTTTCAGTCCAACTTGTGAGTTTTGGATGACACCGCCTGGGGTTGTTGAAACTGCACATGCGATTAAATGTGCAAACTTGACAATTTGGAAGTACCAATCCTTTGAATAAATACAATTTTTTTCTAGGGCTGGACATGACCCGATTCGGTTCGGTTCGGTTCTGAAGAAAATCGAACCTCAATTTTCAGGTATTTAGTAAGTGGAACCATCAAGTCCAAATTTAATTATGGACCGTCAGGGTTTAGTTCATTCGGTTCAATTCAGTTCGGTTCATTTGGTTCTCGGGTTTCGTACAATAATTTTTTTTTATATTTACAACAATGCTACATTAATTCAACTATGACATGTTCAACCTTAGCTTTAACAAAATAATGTAGTTCAATCCGTGATATCTCTTGCTCCTCTCTTTGTTGAGTTCTTCATAGATTTGATTGTTAAAATCATAAGAATAGGAAGATAGAGAGCTCACAATAATGAAGATAGGCGCAACCGAGTTTCCAATTCAATTTCTCCACAAGGACAAATATGATGGTAGAATGGGTAAAATTTATGTCAATTTGATTAAGTTGGGCTTGGTTGGAATTAGAAATAGGAAAATCATATTTTGGATTTGAGCTAATTAGTTAGCATATTTATTTATTTAAAAAATAAAATAATTTGGCTTATCTAGGATAAAAATTTAAAAAATTAGGGAGATTCGGTTCTTATTCAGTTCTTTGGTCTAGAACCGAGAATCGAACCAAACCCGTTGGTTCTCAATTCAGATACCCGTTTAGGTATTTAATTTAAAAACTGTTTGGTTTAGTTCGGTTTGGGTCCGGTTCTAGAGTTTTGTCCGGCGCTACTTTTTTTACTTAATGCACAATGCAGTGATACAAAATGATATGATGACAGGAGGGAAGAAGGCCATCAATGGGAATATTGAATAGGGAGTTGAAGATTATATTTGTGTTTTTTATGAGACATAACAGAAATATCTATGAATGATGATATGCTTATGATAATATTAGGTTTAGCAGTTATAGGTGGAACCGTATATAGAATCAGACAGTTTAATAAGTTTGCCTGTAATTCTGCATCACTCCTTGGGTAGGAGTATACGAGCAAACTGGGGATGGATTTATATTCAAATGCCTTTTATTTGAATTTCTGGTTACCAAATACCATCTAGCATCAGAGTTGCGTTCTGGCATTTAGCTATTTTAATTTGTAAAGCAGAAGTTTAAGGATGTACTACGGTGTACATTTCATTCACCGTGAACAAATGTAAGATGATGTACAGTTCATCCACCATGAGCAATCATAAGCTTTAGTTTTTGATCAATCAGTCATCTTTGCTCTTTTAATTGAAACTTGAAAGCACATGATTTGGCTTTAAAATATTGATGGTAGAACACAGAGCTATATTGTAAAATGTTTGAAGTCCATAAACACGTCATATAGTAATTTTGTATCCTTCAAGTTGTATTGGAATTATTACGTGCCTTGGACCTTTTTAAGGAAGAGTATGCTCCTTGGTTACCTCAAAAAAAGGATCCTCCATGCTAGAAACTCGTATGGTTGTAAGATTTTAAAAAGGAACCAGCTCACTGTATCGCAGCCAAGACTGTTATAGAGACCTTAAAACCTTTTTTGAGGATAATTTTTAAGGAAGAGTATGCTCTTAGGTTACCTCAAAAAAAGGATCCTCCATGCTAGAAACTCCCAAGGTTGTAAGATTTTAAGAAGGAACCAGCTCACTGTTTCGCAGCAAAGACTGTTATAGAACACCTTAAAATCTTCAGAACTTGGGGGGGTTTTTGAGGATAATTTTTAAGGCAACCTGGTTTGGAGGATCATTTAGAAGGCAACTGCGATGCATACTCTTCCTTAAGAATGGTCAATGGTCAAGTGCGGGAGATAAACAGGGATATGAACAGTTGGGGGAATAGAAATGTACAAAGAATTTTAAGTTGCCATGAAGGCTTTTTGCTGGCTAGAAGTATATGTATTGGATTTGATGCCGAGATTATAACCATAGTTTGATAAGCCTACGTCTTATAGTCCTAGGAATACTTCAATCAAGACTGGGAGTTCGCCTCGCTTTTTCTCATTGGTGTTTTTCCTATTGGGGTACCTTTCATAGTTAATAGATTGGTTATGGGGATATCCTTATTGGGAATTAACTTCATAGGCTACCTCAAAAGGTACTCTTTAACTGTGGTGGTTTGTTAATTAATTCAGCCCCAAAGGAGGTTAAGACAAGATTAAACTAACTACAATACAATTTTGTGAAGAAAACTCTGGATTTCAAAATAATTGTGTCTATCACTGGATTACTGCATCTACCAAATAATCATCCTGATGAAAAAGGATCTTTTGGTGGGAATATTTTCCATCTTGGGTAAGCAAAGCATTCCATAAAGTTTACGAAACATGACCTAATAGTACACAAAGTAAAATGGTTTGAAAATGAAGGCATGACCTTCATTTTTCCAGCATCGCTTCGTCTTAGCCTATGTTTGGCTCATGTTTATAAACACTCGAGCCATTTTTTATCCAGATTTTAAGGCACTCACAAGTACTATCTACTTATTCTCCCGCTCATTTCTATCTATTTATAATTTAAACCATTATATACACTTCTCAAAAATGCTATTAGTGTCCAGTATCATTTCCCTTTATCTTTAGGTACGATTGATTCATAATGCATAAAACAAAAAAGGTACTTCTCTTTAAGTTTTTTTTTTTTATTCTTTTTTGATGATCCTGGATGTCCGGGTCAGATTACGCGCACCTCAACTAATCCCACTAGGCCATGGAGTTTACAGCCAGATACACACTTCAGTGGCTTTGAGGGGACTCGAATATCATCACTAGAATGGATATGCCCATTATGGGGAGGTAAAAGGAGGCATGACGATGACGAGGAAAGAGGGTGCTCGGCACTTGTCAATTTTGGAAGGGTGAATTACGAATTAGAGCCATGAAAAAAAAAGGAAAAATATGTTGATATCTGTGGTTTTAAGAGGAGTCAAGATTGTGGTAGAATACATTTCTAACTGCGAATGGAATTTTAGCACTTCCAAGTTCAATTGAAAGTATATGCTATGTCCATTTTTTTCTCTGCCTGACATCTAAAATTTACAAGCCTCTGTTTTCTCACCATGGCAATGAAATTTTAGTATTTCATATTTAATTGGAAATATATGCTACTTTCATTTGTTTTCTTATGTTAGCTTAATCTTGTCCATTCCGGTTTGTGCCCGACATTTAAAATTTACGAGCCTCTGTTTTCTCCATGTATGCTAGGCTTCCTTTTTGGTCATATGCAAAACTGATATTCACCTGCTGGTTGGTCATACCATACTTCAGTGGTGCTGCATTTGTTTACGACCACTATGTTAGGCCGTATCTTGTTACTCGACAAAAAAGTGTTAACATCTGGTATGTCCCACGGAAAAAGGATGTCTTCAGCCAGCCAGATGACATTCTAACTGCAGCAGAGAAATACATTCAAGAGAACGGAACTGAAGCATTTGAGAAGCTTATTCATAAGGTAAGCTATAGATCACTGGTTTGGAATTTATTTCTTAAAGAACTTTTCAGTACTTGTTTGCTACACCTAACAAGATTAATTTTAGCCTTTTTTTCTTCCTTTTCTTCCTTAATATTGTCCCGCGCTGGTCTACTTCAACCATTTGGATGTGAATTCTTAGTGATTTACGTAAGATTCTTTGAGTCGGACTCATTTCATTTATTTTTGCGTAGGAAAGAGAAACGACATCCAGGGCTAGCAACTACACATATTATGACGATGACTACAGATACTGAGCGTGTGGTGTTCTTTGTTGGGCTGCTTTTGTAAAGAGGGTCTCTTCAATTTGGTGGTTTCCTGTTTCCTCAAGTTTGACCGTGTGTTTCAAACTACTGGTGTTCTTATGTTAATTATAGTATATACCTTGTTTAATATTCTAATGTCCTCAGAAATAACTATGTAACTTGATTTCTCATCTATTCAGTTCTACTTGGAAGTCATTCATTCTTGACTCACGTTTGGTTTTGATAAAAATTAGATTTTAATAAATATCGATAAAAGTTAATGAAATTTGTAGTAGAAAATTTCATAAAAGTCATAGGTTTTATTAAATGTGTGTTTGAAAATGAGTGTGAAAGAAATGAATTTTAAGAAATGGAGGTCAAATAGGGCTTTAGTATGGTTTAAATATTAGGAAGTTTCACTTTTGACTCTTGATGTGCTGCACATTAAGATTTGGACTTTCATTATGAAAGGTCAATATTTTTTAGAGGAGTAGTTTAAGTCTTTATATGTTGATTTATACGGATAATTAGTCGATGTGAAATTCATTTGAATTACTTCTTAAAATGTTTTTGAAAGATGGTGGCTTATTTGAAAAGATCAAATTGTTCGTTAGTGTTTAATGAGCTCTAATATCATATTAATGTTTGGAATTTCAACTTAACATGTCAATCTTTTTAGTAGTTCTAGTCTTTTTATGTTGATTTATGTTTAATTAGTCAATGTAGAATTCATTCCTTAATATCAAAAGTACTTGTTACTCAACAAAAATTGAATTGATAACTAATTAGAGTTTTTCTTTTCCATTGAAGAACCCCAAATATAGCAAGTTGAGGAGTCCAACTTTGCATTATTTTTCAATTATTATTATTATTATTATTATTTTATTTTTCGGGAATTTAATGCTATCTAAATTAAGTCATAATTGTAAAGGGGAGGTTTATGATTTGGAAACGAGAACTTGGAACGAGATTCCTGGTATGCTCCCAGCACTAAACAGAGGGGCGGAGGACAATAATATGCCTGCAACATCCAAGGCTCCTCCTTTGCTTTCTGTCGTTAAGAATGAGTTATATGCTTGAATGGAAGTATTGAAATACAATCATGCTACCGTGACATAGTTGTTGACATAATCCTTGACATTATGCCACATAACATTCTATCATTAGACAGTTTAAAACACAGTCAGCTTTTTCATCAACTTATCTGTTGTCATATACACATCTATCAACCTATCTGTTATTTTTCTTTTATCAAAATAGATTAATCCATTGAAGTATGCCAAAAAGAAGAACTTGTGGAATACTATTGGCAAATTACCTAAGTAAGCGAGCTCGATCAACGGCTGGGAATTAGCATTTCGGTCTTGTGGAGACCAACTTATTGTAATTAGTGCGTCGAGATCTTTTCATAGAGGGTTCATTGAGATCAATTCATGGGATCTCGATGACGGCCCTCCACGTTGGAACTTGCTGAGCCACAAGAATTCTGGAAGTTCTGTATATAATTGTGCTGTGATAAGTCGGTGAAGTATCTGATTCCAGATATGGATTTAAAGAAACTCCATACTGTTATTTTATTCTCTTAGTTTGTATCAATTTCTTTCTGCACCTTCTTTTTAGTCACTCAAAAAACACAGCTTCACAAGAGTTCATGTTGTGTTGGAGAAAGCACAGCACAATTATAGACAAATCTTCTGCACAATTATAATTGTGCTGTGATAGGTTGCTGAATAAGGCCTATTTATTTAGTCAATTTCTCTCTATTCCATACACATGAATTCTCTTCACTTCTGCATATACATTTTCAGTCTTTTGTTGGCAAATATTTTCGGTTTCTATCCGAAGTCTTGTGGCTTTGTTCTAATACAAATTCAATTTGTCGGAGTAAAAACTGAAGTTCCGAATTCTACTAGTTTCTTCATTGTATCCTGCGAGACATGCGCTCAAATGAAATTTCAAGCACGTATGGTGAAAGAACGAATCTGTTTTAAGGACAATGTAAAATACACATGCCTTAATTTGTTTCTTTTTTTTTTTTAACAATTAAAATACTCCTACAATTAATATTTTGAAGGGTAAATCCAAAACTTTATCCTATTTTTCAATCACGTATTCTCCAAAAATCATCATTTCAAAACTCATTTTCTTCAAAAGAAAAGAAAAGAAAAAAAAAAAAAAAAAAAAAAAAAAAAAACCTTATTTTAATGATTGTCAGACAAGGGCTTCTTAAACAATAGCAATACATGCATTGGAGAATTGCCACTAATTTGAAACCATAATATGCTAAAAAAACACATTGTTCCCTGAAACTATTTTACTTGTGATTCTAATGCAAATCAATGTAGCAATTCTAATTCGCATTACATGATACAGAGTTTTAAAGATCCAAAAGTTAACACCCACATTATCCAAGGGACAAATTTTACGGAATTAAGTTTTGGAACTCTGATTTTTTTCAGACTGTGGCTATGCACTTGGGAGTCAAATCTGCAGTCCAGCTTTGCTCCACAATCTCCCGTACTTTTCGATTGTACTCTCGCTTATTCTCACTGAACATCAGATGGGTTCAGATCACATAATAACGACTGCATCAATGTCAAAACGCTTTATCGGCTTAAAAATTTTACTTAAAGAAATAGTGCAATTTTATAAGCTCGAGCCATAAATAACATTTTCTTGAAACTACGTATCTTATTTGTTAAAAAACCATATAACATTTCAAACGCCAAGGTTGCTAACTTGGCATGTTCTTCGGCAGTGCACCAGACTTGAGGCAGATATCACATGCTAAATTCAGACATAGTAATATACCTGGATAGATGTGAGTATAGCCGCAACATCATATATTGGACTCCACAGTCTCCACTGATTCTAAAGGATGTCAAGACAAATACTTCCATCCATATAAACTGATCAAATCCAACAAGTAATTTGAAGTCCAAGGTCACATTACATTCTTGCTAAAAACAAATTCAAGTTTTAATCGGAAAATGAAAACATCTTCATCATCTTACTGTTTGGATGGAACATCCGAGACACAAATCTCACTGTTGGTGGCTTGTTGGGGGTAATCTTTGCTGAATTGAAGTGTTAACTTGAACGTACCTGACATAATCAAAGAATATTTTGTAACAACTATGGCAGATAACATCTCTAGTTAACGAGTGAGACGATAATACTTGAAAAAAATATATGATTCTATCAAGTAGATCTTTTCAATTTTTATTTTTGTTAGGGAGAAGATATTATATTTTGCAGTGAATAACTTGCAGCTTGATAAAAATATATAAAACCAAACTAGATAATATCAGATTCTACCTGGCCAAAGATAAATGGCCTTGTGCTTTCTTTCCTAGTTTTTACCCATTCTTGTACAGAGACCTGGGTAGGATTTTGAAAGCCAAAGTGCTCTGAAAAAGCCAGGTTGAATTACTCATCAAAAGGTCCTGTAGGAGTCCATCCAGGCTGTGACTCCATCCCAGTGTGGCTGATAAATCCATAGGCTAATCATACTCCACATGCTTAATGGCACATGGGTGGTTAATTAAATGGATAATCATTAATTTTTTTTTTTTGTTATATTATTACTTATACATTGAAAAAAAGAAAAAAAAAAAAAAAAAGATTACATTGCTTGCTTATATATTAAAATTATTACTAATTCACCACAGGTGAAATCCATTACTCTTATTTGATGGAACTTGTCATGTGATCAACGGTAATAAAATGTAATTAATTGTGCTCAATTAATTTAACCTTATGTTACTAATTGCGCACTGAACAAAAATGAAACACATTGTTCGCTTATGTATTCAAACTGTTGCTCATTCATCATGGTGATTAATAATAAGTTATAAATTAGCTTTCGATAGTTTAAGTTGGAAAAAATAGATTTTCAAAGATTTCAAGAGACTAACTCAAAGTGTTCAAAATAATTTATACTTCTCTGCCAAAGTATTAATACCCACATAAACTCTATTTTCTTGGATCCCGTTGGCCCTGATTTTTCTTCAAACTCATTTTCAATCATAAAATTCATTAATTTTTATCAAATTTTACTAAAATCAAATTTTTAACTAAACCAAATAAGAGCTATATTTTGACTATCAAATTTATTTAAATACAAAAAAGCGTCAATTTGGAAAGAAGGAAAGATCAAAGATGATTACATAGATGAACCCTGCTATAGGTACAGGGATTTAAATCTCTATACCTACCGAACACACACATCCATGGTGGGAGATTTTTTTTTTTTTTTTACACGAGGCCCACTCTCATGTGAGTGAGAATTCAAAAATCTATTCATTTTCTGGAAAAAAAAATTCTGTACGTGAAGAATTTTTCTACATAGATATGTGCATACTTGTTCAGTCCAACGCAAGGGAGATCATCATTTCAATTATAAATATAACCATTTCAATTATTTATAAGAGATCTATCAAGTATACATACACACAAGAAATGAGTATATATCCCTTTTATACTTTTTCTACAGGTACACAAGAAAATTATCTATTTATTTTGGCATTCATTTTACAACGAAAGGAAAGAAATACTAAATTAAATCTCTGTATATATACCTAACACTCTTTGTTCACAATGCAACTTAGAGCGCCAGCAAATTGGGTAAGCTTATCTACAAATGTTCCAGGCTTTGGGCTGACCATATCAGGACCCCCACCAAATTTGTGATTAGGGTCTCCAGACTGTGTGAAGAAGGCTCCATTCATCATCACATCTCCTTCTGATTTCCATACCCAATTTTTCCACACACTTTCAGGTGTATATTCTCTCTTTGTCACCTACACACCAGAATCAAGAATCAACTGTAAAAAATTGTTTTTTTAGTGTGTGGTCGTTGAGGTGGACGGGACATTAACGAACAACAATAAGGTAAAATAGAAGTTAAATTCTTGTTTGATGAATAGTGTATTGGAGCCTAGACCATATGTTCAAGGGTATCTCCCAATCATATGTAACAGAATTTACGGAGGTCCGGTTTTCTGATGAAAGAGGCGTGACATCTTTTGTACACTACTTCCCGACAGTGAAAAACTCAACGGTTTACATTTTATATTTTAGTGCTTTCGTATTTGAGACTAGAGCTTAACTGCAAACATTGTCAAGTATATTGTCTAATGTTGTCCACCAAACATATTGATAAAAGCTCGATATGCTTACCTCTTTGGCAAAAGAATTTGGCGGTGCGATGAAGCGATTCCCCTGGCTAAGTATGGTAGGGTGTTGGCTTCCACCGATGGCATACATGAGCCAGTGAGTATAATCATTGTTAAGTACATGTACAAAACCCCATCTCGCTCTCGGCATTCTTTGTTCCAATCCTTGTCCGAAGTGATTGAAACAAAGGGTGATTTGCATTATTGAGTCATCCGAGTAGCTATCACTTGCTCCAAACAACATCGCCTGCATAGTAACAGAATCATTTATTCTTCTCTCATCTTGGAACATAAATCACATATTTAGTGCTTGTTTGGGAAAACTTAAAAAGTTGTTAAAAGTTGGATTAAGGTCAAAAATGAATTTTAACCACACGTTTCTTGGGACTCACAATCTCTACCAAACTTTTCAATCACATTTTTCATCAGCTTCTATTAAAATCACCTAAATTTTTATCAAAAGCTTTGTCAAACGTAGTTAATGTGAGATAACACAACTAGTTCTCACAAATTTCATAGTTAGTTGGAGATGTGCAATAATTCCCTTTAATAACCACGACCAGGCTCAAGAATTCATCTATTTGTTTGGGCCTTTCTTTGGGAATCTATTAGGAGATAACTTAGTATCAACAATACGAACAAGATTTTATATATGTACTCTCTCTTACCAAACATGCCCAAAAAAATTATACGTCTTGAAAATGTACGCATTTTGTTTGGAATAAGGGAAAAAAAGGCAAATACAAGGAAGAAATTCCATAATTAGATAGAACAACAATTGAGATTACCTCATTATGGTGGGTGAAATGGCAATTGGATATGGTAATGGCCGTAGAAGCTTCAATGGCATCAATAAGTCCATCTTCACAATTTGACATGGAAACATGATCAATCCAAATATTCGTACCACCAAAAATCGAAATGCCATCACCATCACTTCTCGTTCGGTAGCCATAGTGATCTATAGAATCTCTAATTAGGCCACCGTTACCAGCTTTAATGTCATGAATTTGAAGGCTATGAATGATCACATTACTTATGAATTGTAAGGTAAAACCAGCACCATTGGAAATACGCACTCGTGCTCCACGCCCATCAATTGTTTTGTTACTTGTCATTATAAGTTCTTCACTTAGCCTAATAACCATATCATGTGCAAATATGATCCATAGTGGCTCTGGTTGGATCACGGCATGGCGCAAAGTTCCCGGCTTAGGGTTAACTTCGTCATCGTCTGATGGATCCGTTACAATGTAAATCTTTCCACCCTTGCCTCCGGTAGCATGTCGACCAAATCCTAGCGCGCAATCAGTTAGTTTCATTCGATTTTGTGCCCAGTTTTTGTCACACCTCCAGCATTGATCAATAGGGTTTGTAGCCATGCATGGACCTTTATACTTTTCTAAATCCCTTCTTCTTGTGCTGTTGCTGCCATCTATCGACCTGCATTGAACAAAACATTGTTTTATATAAACAAAAATGTCGAATAAAGCCTTATTCCTAATAAATTTATGAGGGAAACTTGAAAAATCCGTCAATCGACGGAATTAATATCTTTTCTCTTCACTCTGTTCAATTCATTACAACTTACTTGTGAACGTGCTTATTGAGATTATCCACGACCTCTCTAGAATTTGGTTGATAGGCCTTGTGAGCGGCATCCTTGGCTTTATCTGCTCGCTTCTGCCAAACGCTATCAAAATCTGTATTAATTGCTTCTGATGTAAAAATCATGGTGGAAAAAATGAATAAAACGAATCTATGCTTAATGGCCTCCATTATTGCACATCTACTAATGCCTTTGTTCTTGTTAAGTTTTTAATTTTTTATGTTCTACCTTCTATAAAAAGTAGACTAGATATATGGAAATGTAGGGTTGGTCAATTTGTGTTGGGATAAGGAAATAAGGAATAATGAGAAGCTGAGAGTGAAATCTGGGGAACCTCTTTTACACAACTGGTGAGTTACTGGTATATATTATTTTTAGGATAAAGATATATGTACAAACATATTTGTAAAAAATGTGTTACTCTCTCACAAAAGATGTGGATCCCACGTGAATTCACAAATGTTGGCTATGTGGTCCCCACCCCTATTATGTGTAGTGTGTAAGGGATTTTGTAAATAATTTTGTACGTATAGCATGATCCTTATTTTTTTGGGACATTTTTCCCCCTTTTTATGAGATATGAATGGAATAATATTTGGAGTGAATTGTCCAAATAGTCATTGGACTTTACATCATACTTTCACATGTCACTGAACTTTAAAAATTACCCAACTCATAACTGAACTTTTTAAAAGATTTACATGCGGTCACTGAACTTTAAAAATCACTCCATTCATCACTAAACTTTGTAAAAAATTCTCACGGGGTCATTGAACTTTGCAAAAGATTTAGTGATGAATGAGAAGATTTTTTAAGTTCAGTGATTCCGTAGAAACCTATTGGGAAATTCAATGATAAGTTGGATGATTTTTAAAGTTCGGTGACCTTATGGAAGCATGGTGTAAAGTTCAGTGACTATTTGGACAATTCACTCTAATATTTGGGAAACATTATTCGAAGATTAAAAGTTACTTTTATCGCCTAGTCAAAGTTAAAATTTAATTTCAAGTACACGTCCAAACTTATTACTCATTGTTATCGACATCTCCACCATTATTCTTCTTAAAAAGTTACTAATGGGTAATGATCTTTCCAGAACTCACGTGCATGGTAATTTGAGTGCATGCTTCGTATACCGTATTAAAATGTATTAATCATTTTATTAATAATTGATCCACTTTACAAAAAAAAGCCAAGTGTAAATAAAGTATAAGATTGAAATTGGCCTTCAAATATATGTGTATGAATTGCTTAAGCCTTAAATTGTGTGGCTGACGGTCTTGTGCAGTTATTTATTAAAATTCAGTGGAATATATTTTGATTTCAAATGATATTTCACCACGGTCAATGTCTTAGGCAAAAAAACGATATTATTTAACAATAGTTAAAAATTCGATGCTAATATTATTTACCAAATATGCCGATTCTTTTACTGCTTATTATCCTTATACAGAAAATGATATATGAGGGGTTAGTAACGGACACTTTATTTTATTCTCTAAAATTTTTATCCTAAATTTTATTTTCTTTAGTTCGATTGAGACTCGTCAAATCCTCTCAACAAATTGGTATCAAATAATATTTTTGCAACACTTCTAAAATATTTCATTGCACGTTCAACTCTAACTAGTTATTAAAATACTGCATTTACAAGCATTTCCTACTAATTCTATCAGCCCTTGAGAGTCTTAGCATATGTTTGGCTCATGTTCGTGTACATTCAAACCACTTTTTGTCTATACATTTTGTAAATTTCACAAGTATTATTCACATATTCATCACTCATTTCTAACTATTTGTAAACAAAAACATTTATAAACACTTCCCAAACATACTTTTAGACTATTTACCATAGGATAGCTTGCAATTGATGGGGCATATACTTCTTGTTTGGTGGTTTTGGGTTTAATGTCAAAGTTTCTTTCAGCCAATAAACAGAACCCATAAACCGGCCCGACAGGGCCTACAAAATTTTGTCAGTTCACAAAACATCATACTTCAGGTCAAGTCTCTACAAAATGTGGATAAGGTCGTGCCATGCTGTGCTAGGCAAGCTCAGTTTACACCTCTAAATTCAAGTTAACTTTCTAACTTGATAAACAACATGGTCTCGAAGTCCAATGGCCAAGTTGACTTGTACGTTGATTAGATGAAACATAACAATCTCACTGTTCAAGACTTCAAAGTAGTAGCTCATGTACAATAGATCATACTATGCGAAGTAATAGTAAGTATATTACATCGAGTTATTGGAAAGTACAAACCAAACAGAAAATAGATTTAGTACATAGGAATCAAACGACAATACAAATCTTTAAGACAAATGATCCTGAGTAGAACCCTGAAGAAGTCCATCACGAATCTGGGCAGCCACATCACGGACTGCACCAGGTCCGTGTGGAATGAACACAGCAGAAGACTTGGAACTAGCCCCAATTTCTTTCATTGTATCGAAATACTGAGTGACGAGTACCATATCCATTACGTCCTTTGCAGTGGTTCCAGGCACATTAACTGAGAAACCAAGCACACTATCTCTCAAACCATCGACAATTGCTTGACGTTGGCGAGCAATACCCAATCCTGAGAGATATTTAGCCTCTGCTTCACCTTCAGCTCGCTTAATTTGCAAAATCTTTTCTGCCTCTGCCTTCTCGTTAGCAGCCAGCCTCATCCTAGCAGCTGTCGAGTTCAAAATGGACAAATTAGATGAGAATTGAAAGAAGGTGAAGTATACTTCCTTGTTTATATACTGATAGGGACTAACAAATGGATTGAGAAAAACAATGAAAAAAAATTGATTTATGAATATGGCTATAACATGAATTGTACTGAAAAGAAATCAATAGAAATTGTGTAGTTCCTACTTGAACAAACTAGATTTCCATCTCAAGGAATTGCAACGTAGGCACTTCACCAGGAATTTTTTGCCTAGAAACAGTTTATCCCATTTTCATGCCTCTGCAGTTATTCTAAGAACTTTGGATGTTCTCTTCGATATATCTATTCAGAATATTGTCTAGTATAGAGAAGCATGCTTCAGTACTTAGCAAATAACAGATGTACTGTGTACTTTACCGGCATTAATTTCATTCATTGCTCTCTTAACATGCTCGTCTGGTTCTATGTCAACAATTAGAGTCTGGACTATTTCGTACCCATAAGCAGACATAGCCTGTAAGCAACGATTAAAAGACGCAAATTACAAGCACGTCCTGTATTAAGTTCAACGGAACGAATCCAAATCACTTTGTATGTGAAATTATTACCTTTTCAAGTTCTTCTTCAACGGCCTTAGCAATTTCATCTTTCTGCTCGAAAGCATCATCAAGATTCATTTTTGGGACGCTTGCCCTTATCACTGATAAACAGAGAAACCAGAAGTCATTTTGGGTCCATAAATTATAATAGTTTGGTTGAACAATGAATATAGACACTAAATATATAGATGTACACCAATTCATAGAATTCAAGTTATCAAGTGTAAGTTTATGCCCTTACCATCGAAGACATAGGCCTGAATTTGATTCCTGGTGTTGCTGAGTCTGTAAAAAGCATCACTTGCCTTGTCTGCCAGGGCACGGTACTGTATTGATGCCACTACATTGACAAATACATTGTCCTAAAGACAAATAATTAGGAAAACCCAATTATTTTCTCTGAAGAATCACTTATTCACACTAACAATTCAGGGCTTCAAATGAACAGAAATAAACAAGATAACTAAGAAAAGCTTTCCAACAAAAGCATACAAGGAAGAAGTGGGTTAAGACGTCATAAGATTACACAAGGTTTTATGCTACCACTACTGGGCTTCGGCATCGCTATGAAAAAACATAGCCGGACGAGATTTAAGTTCAGGAATGTTGAGATCAATTACCTTTCCCAACGCTGATGCACATACAAATTGAAATTATACCGAATATAAAAAATTTCAACTCCCATAAAACTGAATGGTTCAAATTAATGCTGGAATTTTGGGTAAAAAATGGACCTTTGTCTTTGTCTCACAACGCACGTCCAACTGCTGCAGCCGAAGGGAGAGATTGCCAGCCAATTGTTTTCCAAGGAACCAAGGGACGCAATGACATCCAGGCTCAAGTACTTCGTCAAATTTGCCAAACTGCTCCCTAATAGCAACTGTGGATTGGTCTACTTGCATACAACAACAAAGTAGATTTCCCATTTCTTGCACAGATTTTGGACAAAAAATTTAAACCCAATTTAATTTACTGAAAACTTTTTCCTTTATCCTTATACAAAGGGCTTTGCTAAGTGGTGGGCCCCTTCCGACGTGTACAACCCTTACATAAAGGAAAGAGTCATATGTACATAACTATTCATTTCACATATATCGTCCAAATCTCCAGTGATGTGAGCTCCACCTAAATTTAATATTATTAAAAGAAGTGACCTCACATGTATTGTGTCTTTCCGATAAGATTTCGTTTCTGTAAGTCTAGCAGTGTTCTTACATAAATGAGTTGGTCTGTGTGGAGAACCTGTGTGGAGGGGTTCTCCAGAAGACAGGAGATTTTTTGAATTTTTTATGAGGTGAGTTCCTTGCGGGGTCCACCTATAGTGTGTGTTCTGGAGAGATTACGTGAATTCCTCCTTGTACGCGCAGGCTAACTCTACGTAAATATCTGGGTGGGGGTGGGATTGATTACACAATAGCCAATAGGGTTATGCTATGGTGCTGGTGGGGATGTCTATCTCCTTTGGCCGTTTAGCATTTTCCTTACATATAATAAGTCTATATTTGTCATCATTTAAATTTTAAAATTATTTATTACAGTATCATTTTTTATAACATATTTATACAATATTTATTTTACAAACAAATCAATATTTTTTTTTAACTATACATTCTTCAAAAAATACTATTTAATAACTTATTATTTCCAAATAAATTCTATCAACAATATTGTGTTCTGGTCTGTAATAGCTGCGAAATTGCTTCATAGATATTGACAAATTTTTACTTTGTTACATTGCGTGATTGAGGAATTGGGATAGTGACGGTATTATAATTTACTCTGTTTTATAGTTTTTATCATTATTCTCAATTTGAGCTGGTAAAATTATAATATTGAACCTAATTGTCAATAACTTATAAAAAAAATATAAATATTGAAAAATATAAAACTTCATTGGTGCTATCGACGATTTTAACAAAATACAGTAAGTTACAGTTGACATCACCAACAATATTGCAATTTGTGTCAATAAACACTGATGAGAGGTGAATCAATGATTATATAGCTATTGATAATATTGTGAAAAAAGAAGAAGAAAGAAAATGTATTTTTTTTTTAAAAAAATTTAATCGCCAATAAATAAACAATTGATGCATTAAGAAGTTGATTCAACAAAGTAATATACCAACTTCATTTTTCTTAATTAAATGAGAAGGTGACACTTTTAAATTTCGTAAGCCCTATCATGATTACCGATAGTGATCGAATAACATTATTTGTTTATTAGCCAAGTTGAGTGAGGGAATATTATAAAATCAATAAATAAAAGGTCAATTCAATAATGGATTCGATTTAAAATACAAAGATATTTTCATTGTGTTATCCAATGTGGATGCTTTGAAAATATGTAAGCTGGTCCACTACGATAATGTGCTTGATATTGATATCCATTAAATAAATGCGATTGATATTGTTCAAACTTGAAGATTTTGGTGGAAATAAATTAATTATAGCCAATTTATATCAAAAAATTGGAATAAGATATTTCAATTACAAATGGGTCTCAATCTTTGAATACATTATACTTTCATCTCCATTCCGCTTAAAAATATTTATATAAATTATGGATTGAAAATTTTGCCCCTTTTAATGCCCCGTTGGTAATGTGATCCAAGATGTCAATACAACAAGAACAAGTCAGTGGAAGGATTCGTTGATTGTTGAAGATGGACCAATGACGCGATTGATGGCAAATCAAGTAAAACAAAATATCGGATTACTTGCACAAGCAACGGTGGACGACGTCATGATCCACACGCAAAAAGAGACAAGTTCCTTGTTGGGTTCAAAGTCCGAATCAACTTGGATCAATGTGTTGGAAGCAGTCGAAGATGGAAGTGAAAATTACTTATATGCGGTTGCATAGAAGTAACCGGATGCGGTCGCATCCAAATGGTCAGAGACCCCAAAAGAGGCGACCGCATACTATACAACTATGCGGCCGCATAGTTGTGACTTTTGGCAATTTCGCTAATTTTCGAAATTTTTCATATTTTGACTAGAATTTATTTTCTTTCCATATTTTGGCGAGATTTTATGATTTTGCACGTTTTTTGCTAGGTTTTTGAGATAAGTATAAATACTTATCATTATTGACATTATTATTTTTGCACACTATTATTGAGAGAATTAATTGATTTCAATTCCTTTGTTCTTAATTGGGTAATCTTCGAAACTTATCAAGAATCAATATTGTGGCGTTCAATTCATTGAGTGAAGTTCTTAATATTGGATTCAAAAGGGGGTCAACGTTTCTTTCGAATCGTTGGTTGTTTTCGATTCATATTTTGAATCAAATCTACAAACCAATGTTTTAATTGAATTTCTTGCGTTTTTCAACAAACGACGTGGGTTTGGTAGTTCTAAACTATCCGAATTCTCATCAATTTGTTTCTCATTAATCATCCATAAAAATGAAAAATATAATCGTTATCAATCACATTCAACCACTATTTTTGAATTCATATCTTTTGTGTGAAGTACGTAACGATTATACTTTTTCATTCTCATTTTACAAATAATAATAATCAAACATGACCTAAATATTTGATGGAATGTGCTATGTGTATCGTGTGGGTTACCACACGATTTACCACATATACACGCATATGGGGGGGGAAATAATTTTTAAATAGACGGAACTCACTGCACTCATGTGAAGATGCGGTAAACCTTGTTATAACTCATGTGGTACAACAAGATTAATTCATATTTGATCGTACAAGTCAACTCATTTGCTTGTTTTCAAAATGTTGGGAACCCCTTCGTCAACGATAAAACATGAGTGGCGGACAAAAAATGCAAATAAATCCAAAGGTTGAAAAGATGTTTCACATGATTTACACATTAAAAATTAAATAAGTAGACTGCTCAGAAATTAAATGAACCGATTAATATTATGGCCCGTTTGATTGCAAAGGTGAAATTTAGGTGGAAAAAAATGAATTACAAAAAATTAAATTGCCTAAAACTTGTTTTATCGAGAATTGTAGATTAATTGTGTTTGATTGGTATAATTTTTCACCCGAAATTTTTTGAAATTTTAAATCTTTTGGTATTCGTTTGACTTTATTTTTTAGGGAAATTGTCCATTAAAGTGATATATTTTTCTACCATTAGGATTAGAATTTGTTCCAATTGTAAAAAAAATAAAAAAATAAATAAAATTATCATACCGAATATCATTCGTTTGACTTTATTTTTCATACAAATTGTGAATTAAAAGAATAAAATTTTCTACCATTAGGTCTAGAATTTTTTTTTTTGATTGCCAAAAAAATAAAAATAAAAAAACGTCTGATTGCTTTTCCCATCAAATCCTTGAAAATGCCAGTGTGTGGGAGGAGGGAAATTATTTTTGGACCATGTTAGAGCATCACTTTAATTGACATGCTTGTTGACTCGGGCCCACCCGTCCTGCTCACATGGGGCCAAAAATATTAAATTTAATGGGGTGGGACCCGACCCCATGTGAGATGAGTGATGGAGTTGAATCATTCAAAGTGTCAATCAAAATGATGAATAGGCTTTTCCCATCATTTTTTAGACAACTTTTGGGGAGTCTAACACCCTAAAAGGTGGAAGATATAAAATCTTTTCCATTTTTCTATACCAAATTTTGCAATTTGCAGTTTCATTTTAAAAACAAATATCAAGAAAAATTCAACTTCGAGTATATTATGACCTTAAATGCTTGACTACTTTTATATTCTTTAAATGAATTAATTAAATTTTTGTAGCTCTTTCGTAATCCTATTCTCCATAGAGACATTAACTATTTTTTTATAATAATGAATACTAACTTGTAATTCTAAATTTTTAAAAAACTTTTTAACTTAATCAACATTGTTTATAGATTAGTTGAACAAACAAGACTTGCGTAATCGGCACGACTTGACTCGATACAAAAATGAATAATTTTTTTTTCCTTTTTAATATATATTGCTTATTATTGTCATATTCACTCCGCTAAAAATGCAGTGAATGTAGATTGATACAATTAAGCAGCTGATAGGAATGTGTTGATTTGGATAACTTCTTAGTTGAAAGGTTTCTTATTTTACACATAATATTAATGAAGTCCAAAGATTCCATAAGACAGATAGATTGTAACTTTCTAAGAAATTACGTCGCAACTTCGCAGTGGAAGAAACCACAAAAGAAAGTAATTTCCACACAACTTTCATAGATCAATTAATTAGTGGACATGAGCATGACATTAGATTTATGTAACTAAAGCATCCACGAACGTTACTTTGAAAAAAGTTGGTGGTTGGCATAGGACGGAATTAGGGGACGACAAAAGATTTTTTTAAGTTGAATCACTTGGTTTGGGTTGGTTTCGACTGAAGCTCAGGATTGTTTTCTTATCTAAACGTCTATTTCGAACCCATTTTAACCTCATTTTTAGAGGTTTTCAGATCGTTAATTCACAGCAACAGTGAATTCATCTTTCGTCCATTTCCATATTTACCCCTTTTGTCCTTATCATAAATCGATGAAAAATACTATTTGTACACTTTATGGTATACCAAATGCATTACACCCCTCTCACATGGAGGAGGGTCCACAAATATTTTATTGTGTGTGGACTCCTTTTCATATGAGAGGGATGTAATGTATTGTGTGATGTATTATGTACGTGTAGCATTTTCGTAAATCGATAGTTGGAAATTTACCAAAATGAATTCCATGTTCAACAGCCATAATATTTGACCATTTCACATGCTCCCAAAAGTCTCCATCAAGTGACCCCACAAAAAATGCAAGGATCCCATGACTTATCCACACCAAATAAAGCATGCACGGTACAATGCATATTGCAATTTTTCTTCCAATTAGGACCGCACACACTTTCACACACATTACACCCCGATCTAAATAATTACAAACAACTCCCTCCACACAAACGCTTGATGACGAAATTTATAACAGGGCATACGACATGAAACGATTACATCGACAACACAAACAAACACAAAATCAAAACAACGTGCAAATAATTTTACGGCACACGTCGGTCACGGTTGTTGTGCCATATAATCACGAAGTCTATCCCACTCACTTTGTTGCACTTTCGGTGCATTCATTTCGGCATGTATTTCATCATTTGTGTCGGGTAGCTCCACTTAGGCACGGTCCTCGTCTTCCTCCGCTCTCGTGAAAGTTTCGTCCACTTCTCCTGAGTGTCGTAGAAAATTATGTATCCTTATCGTGGCTACTACAACTACAACTTGCGTTAGGAAAGGGTAATTGGGCATACGGTCTAGAATTTTTCATATTTGTTTCCACGACATTCCTACAGGACGAGTGTCGGAAGTTAAACTTCTCTCGAGTATTACAAAATCAACGACGACGTCCTGTTCTTTTGTCGCGAAACTGCTGGAAATGGTATAGTATATCCGAACATTTGTATAGGGCCATATAACCAAGGCGATAAGCAAACCCAGAGTCGACCAAATAGTACTTCCCCGGGACCGACGACGAAAAATATATTTTTGGACTGTGGATAGCATGCGAGAATTGCCCGCGGTTCCTGCCAGCGACCGCCTCTTCCCACTTCGAAGAAGGCTACGTGTGATTTAAGGTTTGTCCAAGCACGCTAGACCAAAAGCTTATTTGGACGAGAGAGGATCCCGGATTTATTGGCCACATCATTTGCGCATTTTTTGGGGTCAATAGACGCAATATGGTCCGATCTGGTTCCAATGTAAATCAAATCGAAACGAGTATTATTGAGTATTTTTAAAAATAGAACTATTGATTTTATCTCCAAGTATGAAATCAAACCCTTCGGTTCTAGTTTCGGTTCCAGTTTGTTCCATTTCAATTCCTTCAATTAAGTTGTCAAATTAACTAAGCGAAATCTTCAAAATTAACTCATTAAAATATTTATATTGATGCTAATGATTTGCAACTTTTAAGCTTAACTAAATGTGACAATTTCATCAAATGATTAATTTATTGGCTTGAATTAGTTCTCGAAAACAAGTTCTAATTAATCTCACTTCTATTTTCTTTATACTTCGAGAGGTCAAAATGTAAATTTGAAAATGATGAAAAGAATATTTGTTACAGTTTATTATTCCATACATAACCATGACTAAGTCTAAAAGTAATAACAATATCAAGTGGATAATAAAATAAGTGACCTTGATTTTATTTATTTTTTTGTTTAATTAGCTGTTTTTTGTCCTTAAAGAAAACTTGAACGAGCGATTTTCCGTACATTTAAGTCGAACTCCAACAAATTATTTTCTTGCATCCATTCCTCTCAAAACATGATGACAGTAAATTTCAAGTTTTCTCTTTATTTTTTGTTTCTATATTTAATTTTTCAAACTTTCCCAGATTTTTTTCCTTTATTCGAAAAAAATGGCACTAGTCAATTAGCTAATGTACAATATTTGTAATCTACACTTGATCTAAGCAAAATACATTAGGGACCTTTGATCCTTGTGCTCTTCCATGAGCATTTTTGCACACAACTTGAGCATTTCATTTGTTGTCGCTTGATAGAATGTAAATGTCGTCCAGAATTCTATATCCTTATATATGGAACGGACTCGCTGCATGCTAATTTCACCGCATGATGCTTTCCTGAGGTTCCGACTACTTGTCTAAAGGTGATGTTGCTAACTTGTAATGCTGACCCCTGCCAAAAAAATATCTCAACTACTCGTGGAAAGATCAATGGTCTTTGAATAGAATACCTAACGTGTGTTTCACAATGAATACCATTGCAGTAGAATTGATCGATATCAATGATTCTATCAAATTTATGAGACAATATTCTCTAGAAGATCATGTTGCAAAGTGCAGACGTAACTGCTGCCTCTTTGTATGCATGTTTAGTACATAATACTAAATAACAGTAGAGAAAGAACGCGATCACATCATTAGCTAAAAATGCGAAACATTAGATATAAATTACCTGCCATGTCTTTATTCTAGCGCCGCACAAGGTTTTTATGAAAACAACATCATGGACTTCAACATTTTTCGACAAAATCATGGCCTCCATCCTTGCCTAAACTTCCAATGCTGTGCGAAGGTAAAATAAACATTAATCTCAAATGATTATTTTAAGTTCTACATTCTTGCATTTCGGGGAGTACCAGCTTGCTCGGGGTTCGAGTGGCATTTCACCCCTAGCCACAACTCATCTGATGATTCTTCAACATAAGAAGGCACTACAGTGCAAGCATTAAAAGATCAGGCTCGGGTAAAGGTTAAATGACTATAGTAAAAGAAAAGGAAAAGATACAAAGGAGTTCACAAGTTCGACCTTATGCCATGCCCAGGTCTGCATGTGATGTTGCTAATCTTCAGATATGATGCTCCCTTCACTATGGAAATGCAATCATCGCCTACAGGTGGCACGTAATTTTTCCAAGTAGTCTAAGTGAACATTGGACATTATAGTGAACAAAGTTGAATTACCAGTCGCAATACGGCAATGATTAATGGTAACATCAGTAGACCCCGAAATGTGGATGCCATCGGTGTATGGACTGTCTCCTGGATTATCTATCGTGATCCCCGACACATAAACTGATTTTAAACAATCAAAGATAACGTGCACGTGAGGATTGTCCTTAAAGGTAAGACAGCTCAGAATAACATTGTTAGAGGACAATATCTGTAAAGCCTGTCATTTGAAGAATTTCAGTCGGGTAAATTCTATTGAACATAAATTATGAATATCGAAAGAGTTAATATGAGACTTACAGTTGGTGATGGTTTCAAGTCATGCTGCAAAAGATGGAAGTAAAATCTATGTTAGAAATTCGAAAAGGAAGCTTCTAAAGCATTCTCAAAAGATGAATCTTTAAATGCAGTTTTTGATGAAGCGAGAAGCGAGAAATAACGATGCATTTCATGGAACACCTTTTACTTCCGCCACAATTTACTTCCATGACCATTGATTACACCTTTTCCACGGATCGACAGGTTATCCAAGTAACTAAAACGAATCCAATTATTGCAAGCATTATTTTCGCATTTCCACTCTGATGGTTCATCACTTGGTGCAACTATATTTCCATTCATCTCAGGGACGAATCCAAGATTGGATAGGAGACCGGGTTACAAAATTTTTGACGGAGCTCAAAAAATTTGCCCATAAAAATATTTTTTTTTTTTTACATAAATTTTTTTTTTTTTGCCTTAATGGACTGTGACATCCGTCTCTAATTCATCTGCAAAATAAGTTTACAACAAAATTAATAAAAACCGATTAAAGAAATATAGTTCAATATACCATTGAATCAACACCTTAACATTAATAGTTTTGTTGTTGCAAGGGCCATCGAAGTTCAAAGGATTGATCAAGAACGTCTTCCCCGAAGGAACTTCCATAGTTGAAGAAAGGGATGATGACTTGCAAGTCACATTCCATGCTTTTACGAAAGCCTAAATGCAAAAACAACCTAATTCAAGGCGAAAATTATTTTTTCTCTAAATCATAGAAACACGATTTATAGTATCTTACATTTGTGTCATCAGTTCGACCATCACCGATTGCACTGTAATGAATAACATTTTCGGTATTAGATTGTGCTAATACCAACAATGGAAAATTAACGAGAAGTATGAATAACAAAAATTTCTTCATTATGATATTCTTGTAAAGAACTGAAACAAGTGTTACAATAAAATTTGTCACACTCGCTATGTTAACATAAGAGAGAAATGTTCTAATTTATTCTTGATAGGAAGATTGCTATTAAGAAAAGGAATTTGGGTGGGAGAAAAATTTCAAGAGGAAGAGAGTTCTACTTCTACCCAAAGTTGGAATCAAAGTCCCCGGAACTCTTTGCTGATATCAACGGCAGTGGCAGTTTTATATTCTCCAATTAAATCATTGGTTAACCCAACAGTTTACCGTCCGTAATTTTTAATAAATCTGTAATTTTTAATTTTCAAAATCCGTGGACGTTAAATCTGTAATTTTTAATTTATAAAAAAAATAATGTTGAAATCGTATTAAATTATATAAAAATTTGAAAACCCGAGTAGGACAGGACCGGCTCACCAATAGTGGCAAATCGATGGGTTAGTGTGATACCTATATGTGACATACGATATGGGTTGCATAGGTATCTAACAGTTTTGATAAATATCTAAATCAAAGTCTATTTTTAATTACTCATTATATCACATCCACAACTTTTATCAAATTTTTAGTCACATTTGATCATTTTTTATTAAAATCTAAAAATCTAATTTTTTAGCTTCACCAAATCGGGGGTCAGTTAGGAAAGGATTTGCATTGTGACTATTGTCCAATGTATTATAGGAATAATTTTATGATTATCTATCAAGAATTTGGTTTGTTATTCATGCTATTGATAGAATAATACAAAGTATAACATTAATTATTGGTATTTCATTAGATAACATTGAGACACAAAATTTCTCAAGAACGAACATGAAAATAACTCATCTCTCATTTTTCAGTAACCATTATATGGGGAAGGCTGATCAATCCACCATCCACGACCAAGTCATGTCCAGTAACAAATGCAGAATTCTCTGATGCAAGGAACAACACAGCATCTGCTATATGTTTAACTGTTAATGCAATTCCTTTCAATGGAGTAAAAGGCCCGAATACCATTTGAACTCCCTCGTTCGTCAAGCCCGTGTTCGCTGCCATTCCTGTCGCGATTGCAGATGGTGAAACACAGTTAACTCTAATCCCATGTACACCAAGTTGCTGGCTAGCTGCTCGGACCAGACCCAAAATAGCGTGCTTCGACATTACATAGTCGGTCATACTCGTTCCGCCTTTGCAATTGGTGGCAACCACACTAGCAGTGCAGACAATGGTTCCTTTGACACCCTTCTCCACCATAGCCCGTGCTGCGTGCTTTACGCATGCTGTCATACCTCGTACATTGATTCCGAACATGGTTTCAAATTGCGAAAAGTTAAAATCGAGTATTGTTTGTTCAGATTTACTAGGTATTCCAGCGTTACTAAACATGATATCGAGTTGACCATATTTTTGGACAGTAAAATCAACCATGGCCTTCACTTGTTTCTCATCACTAACATCGCAGTGCACATAGCTACTGCGCTCCGCGCCAATGGATTCAGCCACGATTTGGCCTTTCTTGTCTTGCACATCAGCAATCACAACTGCTCGTACACCATGATCAGCGAAAAGACGTGCAGTGGCCTCCCCAATACCACTTGCACCACCAGTGACAATGGCAACTTTGCCTTGTAGCTTTTTCCAGGGCAAAGCAGATTCAGCGTTTGCCATTTCTTAATCACAAAATCGAAAATAAGTGGCTTGTGGTTTTCACTTTTCCTGAGGGTTAGATGATAATTCTGGGCTGCTTTGAATTCTATTGCTGATTATTTGTAGGCTTTTGTTTCTACTTACTTTTAGTCCATTAGGGCGGCCGAGGAAGCTTCAACACCCAACTGGAAGTTGTCGGGTGGGGGGGTGGCTTTGAATATATGGTGTGATTTGACTATATTTGTTAAAGCATGTTAAGCTAAGCTTAGCGACTTTATTTTGTATATGAAAGTTGAAACTAAAGGTGATTAATGTTTTTTTAAGCTTAGGTAACGTGATATCTTTATAATTTTTTTTTATTTTACCTGCTGTACAAAGATGACCGAAGTTAAGCAATCAAAGTTGACGGCATTTTTTTAATATGAGAATTGGCTAGACGGAAGCCAAATAAATTAATAAATTAGACTGAAATTATTGAGAGTATATATATATATATATATATATATATATATATATATATATATATACATATATATAAAGTATGCACATGTTAGATTCAGGAAAAAAAATTAAATTAAATTAAATCAAAATCAGTAACTAATTTTAATCATACATTTCATAGAATTCATAACTTTTTAATCACAAATTCTATTAATTTTTATTAAACTTTACTAAAAATTTAGTTTTTATCTAAATCAGACACGGATTAGTTCTATTTTTTTTTTATTCATCTTCTTAAGTTTCTGATATTATTATTTTTTTTTGGGTTAATTATGGTCAAATTTTAAACTACAAAAAAACGATGTTTTAGACGTAAAATTGATTATAGAGTTTGGTCGATAAAGACAAGGAAGACAACGGTCTATTTGGAATGTTGCTAATTGTTTGACAAATTTTTTGATGAAAATTATAATAAATTTTTATAGGAGTTGATGAATATGTGTGATGAATTCTATTTGGAATGTCGCTAATTGTTTGACAAATTTTTTTGATAAAAATTATAATAAATTTTTGTAGGAGTTGGTGAATATGTGTGTTGAATAATTGATCAAAATTATGGATTTCATAAAATATATGGTTAAAATTAATTGTTGACTTTACTCTTAAATTTTTAACCACTTTTTAATTTTTCCCAAACAAGCACTAAATAAGGAAGAGGACTCCGTTTCATACACAAATTTGACGACAGCAATAATTTAATATAATTATTTAAATATCAGTAAAGTCCCTAATGCATGTATTCATATGGCACTTTACATAGTATCATTAGTCTGCATATTTGAGAAAAAAAAATAGAAGATGTTTGACATTTATATTGCATCACTACAATTGGACAATAGTTTTGTAAACAAATTAAGTTATGTGTGTAACTTCGTAAGTGAAGGAAACAAAGAACACAAATGTTGCATATGTTTCTTGTGGACTGTTCTAAAATGGAAAATGACACAATCTATATATATATATATATATATGTATATATGTATGTATGTATGTATGTATGTATGTATGCATCTACTCGATTGGTTTAAGTATAGCACTTAGATTTTAATTTGATTCATAAACGACAATATGATTAAGAATATTTAAATTCAATGATCTAATAGCGTGATAGTTATAATAATTGATGATAACCTTTTTTGCCGCATGTGCTCCATGAGTGATGTTATTTAGCATCGACGGTGTTAAATGTGCTAAATTGTGGAGCCTAATTATTGCCGTTTTGCAAAGCATAGAATTTAATTTAAGGACTATTTAGTAATTTATATTCTTGTAAAATTTTATTAAAGAATTGGAGTATATGTATAATTCGATTTTGCCTAATTTATCTTATAAATAGGAAGCCGTTGTTAGGCTTTATAATTATTATAAAAAGAGAGAAAGAGAGACTAGAAAAAATAGGAGTTCAATCTTTTCTTATAAATAGTTTTTCATCATGGTTAATTACTGTAGCGATGGAAGATGATGTATTATCACATTGAGACGAATCTCTATAACTCTCGTGTGTTCTTAAATATTTATTTTTATTTGTTTACAATTCTACACAAGATGATCTTAAAATCAAGAAAACGAGTCATGTTTAAAATGTCTTATTACTTTCATTCACGTAAGCTGATGCTCTAGAAAATCAATGGTACTAGATAACATTATTCTTGTTCCATAAGCACTTGATTCAATAATAACTTCTTTGAGAACTAAGAAAGCAGTACTTAATTAGATGATAGAGTTATACACGGTAACTAACCATAACCAGCCTAAGAAATTTTAAATTTATTTGAAAACATAGCATGAAGGTAGATGAACGATCTTTGACAAATGACCAATTATCTAAGGAATCATAACAATAAAATTATACTTTCCTTAATTTACTTAAAAGTGATAGTATAAAATTCTAAGTTATTTGAATCTATTTTCTTGTTCAGATCATGAAATCTCCCAAGTTTCAAATGCCAAAAGTGGGTATATTGTTGGTGGAGAAAATAAAAGGCATGTTTAACGGCCACAGCATAGGATGCTCCAACAAACTGTCTTAAAAGCAATTATCTCCAAGAATTTTGTAGGACTATATGTGGTACTCAACTTCCCTCTTACATTATAAATTGAAGTATTTTATAGAGTAAAATATATTAATAATTTGAAGAAAAAAAGTGATCAAGATGGCTTTGAAATTCACCCTGTTGGTTTTGCCACTGTTGGCTCACATTGTAAATGCCCAGCAGCCTGCAACTTTTGATATCGGAAAGTACGGTGGCAAACCTAGTACAAATATCGACCAGGTATGTAAAGAATTCCTTCTTTGGTTCATTATCTAGGTGCAGTCTTGTATATATATTTGAAATACTATTTTAAAATTACTCAAACATATGGCAGGCTCTATCAAATGCTTGGAAAGATGCATGTGCAGCTACAACTCCTAGCACAATTGTGGTACCAAAAGGCACATTTTTGTTAAATCAACTGAAATTGGTAGGCCCTTGCAAGGCACCTATTGAGCTTCAAGTCCAAGGCACCATCAGAGCCCCTTCAGATTATACTCTACTGCCCGACAAGAACGCAGAATGGATAACCATAAATTATGTCGACCATTTGACAATATCAGGTGGTGGAGTTTTTGATGGCCAAGGCAAAGAAGCATGGACCAAAAACGATTGCGGCAAAAATCCCAAATGCGTCAAACTTCCTTTGGTAAGAATATATGTGTGTTTGATCCTAAAGATTGATTAATTAGGTAAATTCTAGTAAGTAGTATGCCAAGACGATTAATAAATTTCACATATATTTACAGAATTTGAGCTTCAATTTCATCACCAACTCAATCATTCATGATGTGACAACTAAAGACAGCAAAAATTTTCACGTTAATGTAATAGGGTGTAAGAATCTTACATTCCAGCACTTTACGGTGAGTGCACCGGCCGATAGTATTAATACAGATGGAATCCATGTCGCAAAGTCAGAAGGAGTATATGTCCTAGACTCCGTTATAAAAACAGGAGATGATTGCATCTCTATTGGTGATGGTATGAAAGAACTCCATATTGAAAGGGTGGCTTGCGGACCAGGCCACGGCATAAGCGTAGGAAGTCTTGGAAAGGGTGCGACTGAAGAAGATGTGATGGGAATATATGTTAAGAACTGCACATTCAGTGGCACACAGAATGGTATTAGAGTGAAAACATGGCCTTCTGCCCCGGCAAAGCTTCAGATAACAGATTTGCACTATGAAGATATTATTATGGATAATGTTGAAAATCCTATCGTCATTGATCAAGAATATTGTCCGTGGAATCAGTGCAAACTAGACGTAAGTGAAAATATATTAAATCTCTATCCATTAACTACTGCCTTAATCTCTTGGAGTTAATATAAGTAATTTCATTCTTTGTTGTTTGTGTGCAGTCTCCTTCTCTCATCAAGATCAGTAAAGTGACCGTAAACAACATTAAGGGTACGTCGGCAACTCCTGTTGCAGTGTCGCTTGTTTGTAGCAAGAGCGCACCTTGCGAAAATGTGGAGGTGGGAGATGTTGATCTTGCATACAGTGGAAATCAAGGCCCTATCTCAACTAAGTGCACCAACATCAAGCCCACTTTTGTAGGCAATGTGAATCCACCAATTTGTGCCAATGCTGCTCAGTCTTCTTAAAAATACATTCCACCAATTTTGTTAATAATGTAGGGAAGCTTTTTTTTTTTTTTTTATGTATAAATTTTCGAGATTGTAATTAATAATGTCTCTCTCGGGACTGGAGAGAAGTTTGTCTATGCAACCAATTTTGTGCATTGATGCCTGATTGGTTGACATGTGAGCAATTGTGATATGTTCTCAACTAATATACTAGATAGAAGTATCATTAATCTCGCGTTTCTAATTAATGTTTCCATTCTCACAATATCTGGTGAAAAAAAAAACGAAAAACTGAATTTGTCCTTAAAACTTGTTAAGAATTATATTGTTTTTGTTTTCTCGTATATGTTGTGGAAGACCAAGTGTTTAGGAGTCTGTTATTTTGTTATATTGTCTATTTCATATAGACATTTTGTTCTTAATCAACGATGTTATGAAATTGACCGAAAGATTATGACAACAATGAAATACACAATCAAACAATGAACACCAAGATTTAAATAAAAAATTCAAGACCGAAAAAATCACTGGCAGAAGAGGATAATTTCACTATAATCAATAACGATATATGGTTACAACAAGATCTCAATGCACTCAACTAAGATCTAAAGCTCTCAATATGTTTTATATACATTGTTCTATGTTTTGGAGATAATACACGTCAAATTGTATATATATATATATATGAAATCCTAAAATCAACTTGTAGATGAATAGGAGTTCAAAACGCGTTGAAACGTGAAACCTTGAGAAATACCGCCGCTCGAGCGACGTTGAACAAAAAGCGAGCGACAGGTGAGCGAAGAGCGAGCGACAACTTGTCTGTTCCAATTGCTCAAGTGTCCAGCTAGCGAAATTGCGACGATAATTTGTATTGGTCCGTAATTCTGATCTCTCCTAATCACTCCAAATACAACTCCAAACTTCACTGGAATTTGGATCACAATACAACAAATGAACTATTAGATTGTGGTTTTTCCTTCTTATACTTTTACACTGTTTTTGTTAAGTTCTGTGTCTTTAAATCCTTCTATAGTATCTAATATTAATTAACTAACAAAATAATAAATAAGCCATCAGAATATTTAAATCAGGAGAATAAAAATGGTCCAGTAGCACCAAGCCTGGTGCACTGCTTTGTCTGTGGGCCGTGAGTGAGTCATGCTTGCTATATGTTGACTCGAAAAAATGTACTTTCAACGTGGCCAACAGGTTTCAAGGCCTCTCACATCTATGCAAGTCTTGTTCCTACACTCTTGGACAAACTATTAGCTACAAGTGGTCTCCTCTGGTGGGATGAAGTTGGTTGCCTGCACTCCAACAGTCAAATCAGTTGGAGAAGAAAAAACATATGAATATGAGAGAGCTTTAGGCGTGAGCCTCAAATTTAAGAAGGGGATCAACTTTGGAGAGTAACAAATAGAACAATAATATGACAAAAGTTATAGTGTGAGGTCTAAACTTGCATTACCCTGGAACGATACTAAGTGTGAGCTTTTATAGCGAAAAAGGAAGAATGAGAATCGTTGGATAAAGAGACATGTGATTTCATTCGTGCGACTGATGTCTCTTGTCGGAGACGTTAATCAATCATAAGCATTAAATGTCAATACTATATTATTACTCAAAATGCCTAGCTAGCAGCTTTAAACTTGACTTGGTGAGCTGGAAGTGTCAGCAATAACGACAATGAATTGTCACATCAATTACGTACCATAGATTGTTTGAGAGATCTGGTCTTGAATTTCCTTTACAACATCACCTCCTCGTAGCTCGGTTCTTCTTCACGAGGCCAGCTAGTGGGGGTTGATAGACATATTGGGTAGACCACCATAAAGGGGTTCGGGCCTGGCAATGCTTTGTATGCGGGTCCCACGATTTTTTGCCACGTAAGACATTTGGGGGGGGTCTTATGGATGAAGTGTAACACTATAGAGTGCTAACTCTTGTCTCACTGCATCATCCTTCCCTGGTAAAGAAAGTTGGAGCTCTTGAATCTTAAAAGTAAATTCTTATACAAAATTTATTCTGAAGTTTTAAATATTGTTCGTGACTTGTGAACTCACTCGATCACTTCGAATTAGATCCTGGACTTGATCAGAATACACAATAAGCCGTCCGCATCTCAATTGCCACGATTCAATTAGAAGATGATAACTTGGCTGATACTGGGATGCAATGATATTTTTGTTCATTGTAAATTTGGCAATACACATCGAGCAGTAAAATATATTTTAGTATTTCAAGTGTTATAATCCTCTCCAGTACTCACATTTATTTCCTTATGGTGATATTGGTTAGCACCAAGGTATTGGAAGAGTTTATATGATATATTTTCCCTACTTAAACATAATATTTGGACAAAAATCATTATCGAAGACAAGATTTGTTGATTTGTTAATTAGTTAAAGGTTGCGATTAAAACTGGTTCATTAATAAAATTTGTGGTTTGAATATATCACCCATTTTATAATCTTCAATCTACAACAATATATAAAAAATGTGGAGTGGAAAACATTGGATAGACCATTTTGTCATTATATTTTTTATCTGTAGGTCAACAATGCCCTCATAAAATATTCCTCATAGTTTACATTATAATTCATGCATTAATTAGTTGCATTACATTATTTTTACAGTTCGACTTCACGTATAGCACGGTACTGCCATGCACAGCCGCCTCACGTGCAGGGGTGGGGCCCGCGATTAAAAAAATCACGGACCCCACCGGCTCGGTCACGACTGTGTACCGTGCTGTACAAAAATGCTGTACAAACAGCATTTTTGTTATTTTTAACAGTTTCTTCTCTGACTGTGTACTCTTTACATCAAAGAATTGAAAGGTTCATTAGTATTCCAATTATATTCTTGTAGTGAAGGTCCGAATTTTCCCTCCAGTATCCCCAATTTTTCTTCTTAATTAAGCTTGAGGGTTGATGATTCAATGAAGCCAAGTCCATTAAGTTGTGGAGTTTAATTATCGTCGCCATGCGTAGTTTGTACTTCTAATTTGATTAAGAATAGTTTAAGAATTTCAGACTTGTAATTTTGATTTTATCCTAAATTTTCTTATACTTTTATCATCATCAAAAGAGGGATGTTTCATGTTAGAGAAAATAGGTGCGAGATTTTTCTCTTGTATATGTTTCTTTTCATCATAGTGAAAAATTGCAAAGAAAGACGATGACGTAGTCTCACATTAAAGCAAGTCTCTATAAATTTTAAGTTTTCTTTTGTCTTTATTTCTTTACTGTGATATTACTGCTCTTAATTGTATATAAATAAGGTTTCTAATTCTCAAACGTTTCTATGGCAGTTATATAGATTATCTAGCTTTATTGTTCTCTTACTTCAACTCTTCCTTCACTCATCTTTCTTTTGTAATAGTAAAAAATACACAACAGAACGCTCACTTTTCAGTACCTCTTTTTGCCAAAGTCAAGTTAGATTTTAGTTTTGAATGTATAGTGATTGTGAATAGGTATTGTGTGGAGTCAAGTCGGTCGATGAATCTTGAAATGAGATATACCCCACAATAAACAAAGGAAACTAGATGCACCAATTTTCTTTCGAAATTCCAACGATGTCTGATATTGTTTTGATAAGGCCACCACGGGAATGAAAATACTAGCATTATTCCAAGTTTTATATTTGTCTCGATGGCAAGGGGACTTAACGTAAGACTTGTAGCTAGCATGGCTATTCATCTTTGGCTTTTCAAGCTCTTCACGAATTCAATGCAAAAAAAAAAAAAAAAAAAAAGGTAAAATTCACATAGGTTTTTTTTCTCATGTTAACTATTAACTCGAGTTAAACGGGTACACATTCTCTTCCAATAAACTATGCATACATGTGGTTATATATGTATATTTGCATATTGCCATTTATACTAGAAACAGTCTGTTTTGGCTTGAATAAATATGCTTTGTGATGCAATTCGGAATTTGAGTTCACGGATTGAGTCATTAGCAAGATTAATAAGGCGTAAAGTGTGGAGGTCAAGTCTTAAACCTTAAAAGTCTAGACATAATAAAGCTTTATTTTAGATGAGTAAATAAATAAACAATGTATACCTTGAAATTTCATGGGAACATGATATATATTTTTCAACTTTCCAATAAAAAGATATATTTTCGAAAAAAAAAAAAATCCCCACATTCAATAATTATTTTTCATCGGTAGAAATAGCTGTCTGTGGGCCAATTTTGGACTAGGGTGAGTATTTTATTGAAATTATTTTCTTTTAACATTTTAGTAATGATTGAGAATTCTCGTTATAGGTTTTTCACAAGTGATTGAAATTATTCGGAGCATTTTTCGTATTCTTTAAAAACAAAGTTATTTGAAGTTTGTAGCCTCCCAAATTAGGTAGGTATATTATAGTAGAGAAAATAGAAGACATGTTTAACAGCCACAGCATAGGATGCTCCAACAAACTGTCCTAAAAGCAATTATCTCCGAGAATTTTGTAGGATTATATGTGGTACACAACTACCCTCCTACATTATAAATTGAAGTAATTTATAGAGTAAAATATATTAATATTTTGAAGAAAAAAAGTGATCAAGATGGCTTTGAAATTCACCCTGTTGGTTTTGCCACTGTTGGCTCACATTGTAAATGCCCAGCAGCCTGCAACTTTTGATATCGGAAAGTATGGTGGCAAACCTAATGCAAATATCGACCAGGTATGTAAAGAACTAAATGTGTGACAATTCCTTCTTTGGATCATTATCTAGGTGCAGTCTTGTATATATATTTGAAATACTATTTTAAAATTACTCAAATATATGGCAGGCTCTATCATGTGCTTGGAAAGAGGCATGTGCAGCTACAACTCCAAGCACAGTTGTGGTACCAAAAGGCACATTTTTGTTGAATCAAGTGGAATTGGTAGGCCCCTGTAAGGCCCCTATTGAGCTTCAAGTCCAAGGCACCATCAGAGCTCCTTCAGATTATACTCTACTGCCCGACAAGAATGAAAACTGGATAACCATAAATTATGTCGACCATTTGACGATATCAGGTGGTGGAGTTCTTGATGGCCAAGGCAGAGAAGCATGGGCCCAAAACGATTGCGGCAAAAATCCCAAATGCGTCAAACTTCCTATGGTAAGAATATATGTGTGTTTGATCGTAAAGATTGATTAATTAAGTTGATTCTAGTAAGTAGTATTCAAAGACAAGGAGGAATTGATTTCATATATATTTACAGAACCTGTGCCTCAATTTCATCACCAACTCAATCATTCATGATGTGACAACTCAAGATAGCAAAAATTTTCACGTCAATGTGATAGGGTGTAAGAATCTTACATTCCAGCACTTTACGGTGAGTGCACCGGCCGATAGTATTAATACAGATGGAATCCATGTCGCAAAGTCAGAAGGAGTATATGTCCTAGACTCCGTTATAAAAACGGGAGATGATTGCATCTCTATTGGTGATGGTATGAAAGAACTCCATATTGAAAGGGTGACTTGTGGGCCGGGCCATGGCATCAGCGTAGGAAGTCTTGGAAAGGACGCGACTGAAGAAGATGTGACGGGGATATATGTTAATAACTGCACATTCATTGGCACACAGAATGGTATTAGGGTGAAAACATGGCCTTCTGCCCCGGCAAAGCTCCAGATAACAGATCTGCACTACGAAGATATTATTATGGATAATGTTGAAAATCCTATCGTCATTGATCAAGAATATTGCCCGTATGATCAATGCAAACTAGACGTAAGTGAAAATAAATTAAATCTCTATCCATTAATTACTACCTTAATTTCTTCGAGTTAATTATAAGTAATTTCATTTCATTTTTTTATTAATTTTTTTTTTGTTTTGTTTACGTACAGTCTCCATCTCTCATCAAGATCAGTAAAATGACTGTAAAAAACATCAAAGGCACGACAGCAAGTCCTGTCGCAGTGTCGTTAGTTTGCAGCAAGGCCGAACCTTGCGATAATGTGGAGGTGGGAGATGTTGATCTTGCATACAGTGGAACTGGAAACCAAGGCCCTATCACAACTAAATGCACCAACATCAAGCCCAATCTTGTTGGCAAGCAGAATCCACCCATCTGTGCTTCTGAGTCTTCTTAAAAAAATATTCCACCAATTTTGAAATAATGTAGGGATTTAGTGAGATTTTATTTGATTTTACGGTTTTGCTACACTTATATCTTGGTTGACAGTTTTGTTTATATCCTATGATGTGGCATACAGTCTTGCCATTGATTTGAACAACACTAAATCAATAGCCTCGATTTTTACACGTCATGAAATGTCAACCAAGATGTACAAATGAAATGTACAAGTAGCTTATTTCTTGTATTTAATAATGTCTCTCTCGAGGCTGTGGAGACAAGTTTGCCTATGCAACCAATTTGTGCATGGATGCATGATTAGTTTGAGATGTGACTCATGTGAGAAGTTGTAATGTGTTTTCAACTAATATATATAGAAGTTTCATTCTCGCATTTTTAATTAATTTTTCCCTTTCTCAAAATATCTGGTGAAAAAAATCATTATGATCAGAAAACCAGAAGATTGGCACATAGGGTCCAAAGTTATTTGTCTCAATAATAAGATTTAACAACCAGCAGACAATGGTTGCGTGTTCTATTCATAAACAAAAGTTCTACTAAATTGTCCTTAAAATTTTTAAGAATTATTTTGTTATATTTAAGTTATTTTGTCTAAGTTGTGTGAAAGACCAGATGTGATTCTCGACTTGATCAGAGTATACAATAAACCGTCCGATAGCGCATTTTGTGACCGTCCGATGAGTGGGAAACATTCGATTGACGATTTTGTAATACAAATACACAATAGCGCACTCACTTTTCAGTATCTCTTTTTGCCAAAATCCAGTTAGATTTCAGTTTTGAACATATAGTAATGACGGTGAAGGGACACCATTTTCTTTCGAAATTCCAACAATGTCTGATATGAAAACACTAGCATTATTCCATCTTTGTCTCGATGCAAAGGCGACCCTAAAGGTGCCCGAGTTAAGTAGCCATACAAGACCTCAACATTGTAGGGGCACCAAAAAAAAATTGATATAGGTTTATATGTATGTATAATTATATTTAAAATATTTATTAGTTTTAAAATTTAAAATTTTTGTTATTCTATTACGTTAAAGCATAAAGGGCACAATATTATTTATGAAAAAAGAGTTAAATATTAGATAAATAATGATTTTTATTTAATATTGTATTTCTTACTCCAAATACCAAGACATTTTTATTAAAGCAAGGGAAATAATACACATGGTTTTGGCTCCTTCGCTTCAACATCTGTGATCCAAGAACTTGGGATAATCTTTATATAAAATCTAGAGATTTGCTAGTGATAAGTGGTCCTGCAAGAGACTTTTCACTAGAAAATGGTCCTAAAGATAATTTATCTAGATGTTTCTCTTCAAGTCATTGCACTCGTTATTTATCAAATGGTGAAAAACGTGATAGGCCATGGCTGGTGTATTCAAATGATCTTGATAGAGTTTTTTTTTTTTTTTTTTTTTTTTTTGTTGTAAGTTATTTAAAAGAGGTTTACAAAAAAGGCGGTCGGAAAATCAACGTTAAAACTAATGTTTAGCCTACACGATGGGAAAGTCATGTTGAAACTGACAAAGCAATTAGATTCCAAGCTCCCGAATTAAGAGAAGCTTTACTTGAAGTTGCTGAAATTGAAAATGACAATGATGTAAGGTGTCGGGCTAATGCTTGAGCAACCATTTATGTTGGAAATTTTAAATTTTTAGTAGCTATGATTATATGGTATGAGATATTGTATGTTGTTAACTTGATTTGTAAACGTGTGCAATCTAATGATATGCTTATAGGAAGTGAAAGGGCTGATTGCTTTTTTTCAAAAAAAAATATATATATATATATATATATAATTCGTAGGAAAAGCATTTTGATGAAAATACTACTATAGAGAATGCACAATCACTTGAAGACTCTTTCAGAACCAATTTTTTTTTTTTTTTTTTTTAATGTAGTAGATCAAGCAATTGGATCACATAAATGAAGATTTGATCAATTCAATTCAAATAAATAAATAAATAAAAATTGGATTTCTATTTCCTTCTGATTAGTTAAACTCATTGGATGGTGCTAATATGAAAACATGTTGTGATCATCTTGACATTGTTCTAAGACATAAATTTTTGCGATTTTGATGGCGAAGATCTGGTTTTAAGAGTAAAAAAAATTTGCAAAATCTTTTACTAAAAGAAACAAAGACAAGTTTTGATATACTGACTTATTTAAAAATTCCGGATTGCTTTCCAAATACATTTATTGCTTATAGAATATTATTGACAACTTCTATTATTGTTGCATCTACTGAAAAATGTTTTTCAAAATTGAAGTTTTTATAATCTTATTTGCGATCAACCATGTTACAAGAACGAGTAACGGTCTAGCTTTGATATCTATTGAACAAGAATTGTTAGAACATATTGATTACAAAAGTTTAATCAGCGAGTTTGCTTCTAGAAATGCGAGAAGAAATATTTTTTACATGATTTGTTGTATTTCAAGGTTTACACGATATTTGCTAATGTTTAATTATATGGAATGGCACAAAGAGGTTAGTGGCTTAGATGATTTTTTGTTAATGATATATAAATTTTGATGAAATTCGAGAGGTACTTTTGAGCTTTACTTGTACTTTTTTTATTCACAGCATGTATAATTATTTGAAAGGCCTCTCTCGATGTCAAGGACTTAATGTAAGAATTGTAGCTTGGATGGCTATTCATCTTTGGCTTTTCAAGCTATTCAAGATTTGAACGCAAAAAGAAAGGTAGAAGTCAAATAGTTTTTTTCCTTTTGTGTTAACAATTAACGGGTACACATTCTCTTTTATAATCTATATCAGAAACAATTTTGGTTTGAATAAATATGCTTTGAAACGGAATTTTGATTTTTGGTTGTTAGTTGAGTTATTAGCAAAGTTTTCAAAGGCGTGAGATGTGAAAAGGTGTGGCGTTAAACGATACCTACAAGTCTAGACTTAATAAAATATTTTCATATTTTTAATAGTAGTTTAATAACTTTACCCCAGTTAATAAATAAATAAATGCATACCTTGAAAATTTATAGGAATGTCATATATTATTTTCACATTTTCAACAAAAACGTTATTTTCATAATAAAAAAATATCCCAAATTAATTATTAATACATTGTTAGGGAACAGAAATAGCTTTGTTTGTGGGTTGGCTTTAGGCTAGGTGAGTTTTTTTCATTGAACCATGCTTTGGTGAGCCACCCTTCCTGATCGACGCTCACAACATGGACGGGTCCTACTTTTTTTTCTTGCATTGTATATTTGTGCGGGTTCCACACATGTGAGGAGATATCATTCAAATTATCAGAATTTATCTGGCAAAATAGTTTAATTCTTTTTCATTAGATTTATTTCATTTTTAAATTTTAGAAAGGACAACATACAAAAATAGCCGTAAAATTGGGGATCTTTTGAAAAATCATATGAAATTTTTTTTGAAAGTAAAAAATATTGTGTAATATTAAAAAGTGACACAATGTCACTTTTAAAAGTTAAGTGTCACTTTTTTATTAAAAAAATGACATACAATTTTACTTTTATTAAAAATTGATATTTGTCACTAAAAAAATGATAAAAATCAATAAGATGATTGAAAAAAAAATTGACAAACACTAAACAAAGTGACAAAAATTTAAAAAGTAACACCCAAAAAAAAGTGAGATTAAAAAAGTGAAAAAAAAAAAAAAGTGACATGAATTCAAAAAAGTGACACAATTGTGAATTTTTTTTATTTAAAAAGTAACTAAAATAAGTGACAGAAATTTCAAGAAAGTGACCAAAAAAGCGACGTAGTATGGTATTTCCAAGTTAAATGTCACTTTTTTTTTATTAAAAAGCGATAAATGATGTTTGTTACTCAAAAAAGTAACACAAATTTCAAGAAAGTGACATAAAATAAAATAAAAAGTAACACTAAAATAGGTAAGCAATTCAATAAAGTAACAAAAATTGTAAAAAGTGATAAACATTAAGAAAGTGACCAACAATACTTAACATCAATCAAATTCTTACAATAAATTTTGTAGATGATTGATTTTCGTTTGCCTGTTGTTTCTTTTTTATTATGTGTCATTTCTGTTAACCAACACGTTAACTTGAATTTGGAAACTATTCAATGAAGTGACAAAAAAAAGTGATAAACATTCAAAAAAGTGATAAATATCAGTCAAAATCTTAGAATAGATCCAAGAGATGGTTAATTTCTTCTATATATTATCTCTTTGTGACTATAGTTCACTTGTATTAATTAAATATAGAATATATATTCATTTTAGGAACACAATAACCTGTAAGTTGAAAGTGATAAAAAAAAAAAAAAATTGACATATTTAAATTAAAAAGTAACATAACATGTCACCTTTCGTTCAAATTGTCAACTAACAAAAACTTGACAAAAGCATATGTCAAGAAATTTTAAAAAACCAACAAATTCCAAAAACAAGATATTAATAAATAAATTTAAAAAAAAAAAAAAAAAAAAACACAAAGCCACATAATATTTTCTCTTGGAACACCAGGTTTTTCTCATCACAAAACTATTTTAGGCATGAAATGAGCAACAACCTAATTTTCCCCCAAAAAAAAAAGACTCCTTACAATTCGTTTCAAACAAAGACGGGGTAAAGATTAAGTTCCCATACCATACAATTTATCATCAAATTAGCTACCCAAGTCAGAGTGGCTCTTTTCTTTCACAGGATTCTCATAGATCTGCGTCGTCTCCTCTCTATCATTTCCTCCACCAATGCTCTCACTATAAAGATTAAATTGCATAAATCAGGACAAAGCATGTATGTACACAAGGGTTCATACTGGAAAAATGCAAACGTAAAACTGAAAATGGTATCTACCATTCACATACTAAAGAAGAACAAACACGACGTGCACTAAAAGCACGCCGTAAATAATGGTCTAATAGGCGTCCATACTTTAAGTCAATAATTTTTAACGACATACATATCTCGCACGTCGTAATTAGTCTTTTTCTACAGCACGCCGAAAAAATCTGATTTTGTTGTAGTGCTTAGAAAATCCATTAGATTCACTGATCTAATTTCTACAATCTCCAAGATCCAATGAAACGTACTTCATTCACATATGTTCCCGATCTTATGGAATTGTTTATCACCTATGGATCACCAAGAACACCTTATTCTTATACTCTTCCTGTGCTTCTGGTCCAATCTTCTTCAATCTTCAGTAACCCCTGAAAGCTATTAAGAAAGTACATTCATGTATGTGTATAGGAAGTAGATATTTTGAATTACGTGAATTTGATGTTTTCTCAAAGTTGTGGTTGAATAATCTTAAGAATCAAAGCATTAATCTCAATGCTTGAATGTGTTCTTGGGTATATATAGTATGAGATATTTAGGTAGTATGGACATGATACAATTCTTGAAAAATGCGAATAAGAGTTTTATGCGTAACACCATTACTCGAGCTCCAGGCTAGCGACAAACAAGCGATCGGTGTGTTGCTCGAGCAAGAGCTGGATCACAGGCGGGCGACATTATTTTTGTTTTTTTCCGTCCAAGCATCAGATAGGCAGTAGGCTAACGTAAATTCGGCGACTCTTTCCTTCTTATTCCAAACGCGAACCCTAAGATACATAGTTCATCTATACAACATTCAAATTGATTCCTTGACTTTTACAATTTTTTATATTAATCATTTTATCTAAAGAATTGTCAATACACTTAGGGCCTGTTTTGATAGGCCATTATTTTCCATGAATTCCAATTTTCACTTTTTGCATGTTTGATTGGCAAAATTTTCTGGGCAGTTGATTTTTTACTTTCTTGGCAATTGAGTTTCCCACCCAACCCGCCCCCCCCCCCCCCCCCCTCATGTGACCTCTTTTTCACCTTTTTGATGAATTGGTTTTCCCACCATTTTGGTGGTTTTTTCTTCTTCTTTCTTTTTTTTTTTTTTTTTTGCAATTGAAACAAATTCTATATCCAATTGTAAAAAAAATATATCTATTTAATTAACAATTTTTATGGAAAACAAAGACAAACGAATGGTATTCGATTTTCCTTTTACTTTTTTTACAATTGAAACAAATTTTTATCTCCAATTATAACAAAATATATCCTTTTAATGGACAATTTTCATGAAAAATAAAATCAAACGTATACCAGAAGATATAAAATTTCAACTTCTTTCAGCTGAAAAATTATATCAATCAAACACAATTAATTGACAATTCTCAATAAAAATAAGTTCTAGACAATTTAATTATCTGTAATTTAATTTTTTCCATCCAAATTTCATTCTTACAAACAAACGATCCCTTAAATCCTAACACATAGTATTGTTAAATATAGATACATTAATTTTCTTCATTCATTGAAGTTGGCAATTTTGAAAAGGACTCTACTCGTTGTACAGGGTCATGGGCCCTGTACTACCAGGGGCAACATGTGGTGGCCCTATAGGTGGGGGGCCTGTGTTTGAAAACTGAGAAGCATATGAATAAAACAAAATGTGCATGATTGTGGTTAGATGTTTAAATTTTATACTGATTGAAAATATATCAAACAATAATGGTGTAATTCTTTGAATGGTCAACACTCCCAAAATAGTCAATAAAAGATCGCTATTTTTTATTAATTGTTGCTAAATTATTCAAATAAGAACAACTGGATTCCAATTAAACAAATATTGTTGTGAATATAAATATTTATTTGACTGGTTGATCATTAGACAGTAAATTTGATTAAGTTAAATGTTTTTACTTTTAATAGTTTAGCACTTTTAATTCATAATATTAACAAAAAATGTTGAAATCCTTGTCTAATAGTTCAAGTTATTACGGAATAATTTTTATAAATAGATTACTGTCACGTTTGATTCTCATTCTTTGTAAAATAAAAATGAAAAATATAATTATTATGGGCCCCACACTGAAGATGGAAAGTCAAAAATTGTGGCTGAATATGATGAATAACGATCATATTTTTCATTTTTATGAAGAAAAAAAATGACTACCAAACGGAATATTTGAACTCATTCTTTTGTATGAATACTACGTCAAACATTTCATTTAAATATTTAAGCCCAGCCTGACGTTGAAAACTAACGCCGCCAAAAAGGAAAGTAGGCTGAGGCCTTAAAATTAGCCGAAACTTAGGCCTATATAAATCGTCATCAATCGAATTCTAAGAGACAGCAATTTTCGTTAATTTCGAACCTTAGGAAAAGTGAAAACCATAAGCCATCTATTTTTCGATTTTAGTGACTTCGAAAAATGGCACATCTTGAATCAGCTATGCCCATAAATAAGCTACAAGGCAAAGTTGCAATTGTCACTGGTGGCGCAGGAGGAATCGGGGAGGCCACAGCCCGTATTTTCGCCAATCATGGTGCGCGAGCGGTAGTGATTGTCGATGTACAAGATGAGAAAGGTCAAGCAGTGGTGGAATCGATTGGCTCGGAGAGGTGCAGCTATGTGCACTGCGATGTTAGTGATGAAGAACAAGTAAAGGACATGATTGATTGGACTGTTCAAAAATACGGCCAACTTGATATAATGTTTAGCAATGCAGGAATAGCGAGTAAGTCTGATCAAAAACTACTCGATCTTGATTTCTCACAATTTGATCGATTGTTTAAGGTCAACGTACATGGCATGGCTATCTGCGTAAAGCATGCTGCCCGTGCAATGATAGCGAAAGGTGTAAAGGGGACCATCGTGTGTACCGCAAGTGCGGTGGTCAACAACTGGAGGGGGGCGACAAACATGACCGACTACATAATGTCGAAGAATGCTGTATTGGGTTTGGTTCGAACGGCTAGTCAACAACTTGGGGTTCATGGAATTAGGGTAAATAGTGTATCACCATCTGCCATCGCTACATCGATTACTGTAGACACGGGCTTGACGACAAGCGAGGTAGTTGAGAAGGTATTTGGACCATTCACTTCTTTGAAAGGGATAACATTGACGGTCGAACATATAGCAGATGCAGTACTATTCCTAGTTTCTAATGATTCTGCATTTGTTACCGGCCAAGACATAGTGGTGGATGGTGGGTTGATAAGTCTTCCCCATCTCAACTTTTAGCTTCACCAAATATGGGCATGGTATGTATTATTTTGTAACAATTATATGTATAACAGTCATAAAAATATTAAAAATAAATGTTGTAATTCTATATGAAAAGCATGTGAATCGAGTTTAATTTTTCTTGTTGGACCGTCATCTTTCTATCATTGTAAAAGCCCGGAATTTTTATATGATAAAACCTATGATTTTGGTTAGATAGTTAGAATTCTATTTTATTCATGTTTTTACTTGAGCTGTTTGGACAAGGAACGACATCCCTATCCGTATTCTAATGCTGACGCTCAAGGTCATTGTTGTCACCTGAGATTTTATACATTTTATTCATTTTTGTGGTTGAGAGGATTATTGATCTTGTATTATTCCTGATCGACGGTTTGTATGATCTCAAATGATTTTGAAAGGATAAGTCGAATTGATTATTAGTAGGTCCTGATTTATGTAAAGCAAGCGGTCAACAAATGAGTTGACCATATTTTCGCAGGCCTAGGCCCTAGTCGAGACACTTCGACAATGCTTCGTGCGTGAGCATACATTTTAGACTAGTGACACTAGTCATATTTTTCATACTTAGGTTTGGCTAATATTTATAAACAATTTATAATTAGTCAAATCACTTTTATCTACAAATTTTATAAAATTCAAGAGTATTATAAACTTATTCATAACTCATTTCATTTATTTATAATATAATTGTTTATAAACCCTTCCCAAACTAACATAAAATATATTTTGAAACATTGGACACTTTGTTGTGTCACAAGCTTCACTAAGAAGCGTGGAAAAAAAATTATGAAATCAATGGACGCAGTGTCTATCAACTCATACATTATCAAATTTGTTGTCAAATTAATTGTTTTAGTAACATGATTGTTTCCATTATTTGTTGTTGTGCACGTAAAGAATTGAATTCTGTCACCATTAGATCAAAGAAAAAACAATCTTTAATAAATTCAAGCAAATGATATCTAACCGTTTTTATCAAGAAAAATTATTCAAAATTAGGTTAACAAATATAACCGTTTTCATCAAGAAAAATCTCTGCCCATTAATGGAGAGCAGCCGATGGATTGCAGCAGTAGCAAGCATTTGGATTCAGTGCAGTTGTGGTGCTTCATACGCTTTCGGCATATATTCTCCACTCCTAAAATCCAGCCAAAATTACGATCAATCCACTCTTGACTTGATTTCAGTCTTCAAAGACATCGGGGCAAACGCCGGGATTCTCTCCGGGATCCTTTATTCCGCCAGTGCCAATAATCGCCGCAGCCAGTCCAGCTCGTGTTTATATGGCCCCTGGGTGGTCCATGCCGCCGGAGCAATCCAGTGCTTTTTTGGGTACTTCTTCATTTGGCTTGCCATCATCGGAGCGATTCCCCGTCCGGAGGTTCCGGTGATGTGCCTTTTGATGTTCCTGGCTGCGCATTCCCAGACATTTTTCAATACGGCTAATGTTGTTACGGCGGTTCAGAACTTTCCCGAGTACAGCGGGACCATTGTCGGCATCATGAAGGTATTGAACAAGATATTTTTTTTTTTTTTTTTTTTTTCCTTTCAAGCCCTAATTCTTACACCATAGTAGACAGATAAATATAATAAAATTGTTTGTTTATCAAACTGAGTTTGAATAATTTGAAAAGTTTATTAGCTAATTATAAGTTAATCGAGAACCCATTGTCTGATTTTCCAATTTTCAGATTGATTTTGAAGGTATCATACTGCACAGTGAACATTGGTTTATGGAATCGAATTTGAATGCTTTGATTTAACTTTACTTGCTAATTTTAAGTTAATTTATCGTTCCAATTTACGAATTGATTTTGAAGATAAATTTGAGCAGATTAATAGAGGCAAAAAATTGATCTGATATTTTGTATATAGAATGAGATTTTTTTGTCTATATTTGAATGTTTGATAGATAACGAGAGTTGGTAGGCTATCCAAATCAACTGTTATAACAAATAATTGTGTCTATATATTGTTGCTTTAAATTACTATTAACATTTGATTTAATTTTATAGTTTTTTTAGTATACATAGGAATATCATAAACAGTGTTTTGTACGTGTTTCTCTTCATTAAAGCTGGGGCAGTGTGTTTCTTGAAGCATCAAAATCACCAACACAATATTTTACGTGGATGTCGTCACTTTCTATTTATAGTTAAAATGAAAATCATGACCAAAGGCTTGAAACCGTAGAGACAGAATTGTTATGAATTCGGATCACTTTGTTGGAAACTGAGAGGTTAATATGACACGGTATGAAATATATAATCGCACAAATAAAAATAAGATTAAAATAAGAAAAGAGACTAGTAGAGGAATTGAGTAATTTTGTTAATTGACAACCAATGGATAGAAAAATACAACTTCAGCAATAATGCTTCTAGCTCACGAAAACTAGAAGAGTCTAGTATTTATAGGGAACAATCCGAGTCCTAAAAGTAAAGAATTTGGGTCACACCCAAATTCTAACGAAAATTTTCTTGAGTAATTTGATTGATCGATCAAATTACTTATTTGATATTGGCTTTTTTGAAGTAAAATTAGATTCAATCAAATGTGATGGACATAGATCCTTGTTTTTTATCTTGACAATGATCGTTAACAGGGTTTTCTTGGTCTAAGTGGAGCAGTACTGATACAAGTGTATCAGACATTATTCCAAGGGAAGCCAAGCACTTTCTTGTTGATGCTGGCTCTTTTACCACCTATTCTTTCTATTGTTCTTATGTGGTTCGTGAGAGTCCATCAGGTACCTAATAGAGATGAGAATCAGAAGAAATATTTGAATGGTTTCTCGATGATTTCTGTGGTAGTCTCAGCATATCTTATGTTCTTAATAATCTCAAAAAACACTGTCAGTTTTTCACCATGTGCACAAGCTCTCTCTCTGGTAGTTCTACTTGTTCTACTGTCTTCACCAATTACGATTGCAGTCAAAGCACACGGGGAATTATTAAGATCATCACAAACCTTTTCCAGTTTAAACACCCCGCTAATGAAGGGCCCTGATTCGTTTAACTTAGAGAAGTCTGCAGTAGAGAATTCCAGAGACTGTCCCAATATTCCGACTAACGAGCATCAGAAGCCCAATTCCGAGGATACTCTACATGTTGAAGAATTGAATCTTTTTCAAGCCATGCAAACCATGAACTTCTGGTTGTTGTTTGTTGCGATGCTATGTGGAATGGGCTCCGGATTGGCCACAATAAACAATATCAGCCAAATAGGAGAATCACTCGGTTACACATCAGTCCAGAGAAGTACATTGGTTTCTCTATGGAGCATATGGAATTTTCTCGGGCGTTTTGGAGCTGGATTTGTGTCTGATATTTTAATGCACAGACAAGGCTTGGCAAGGCCATTGTTAATGACTTTAACACTAGCAACCATGGCTGGAGGCCATATAATTATCGGTTCTGGTTTTCCAGGAAATTTGTACGTAGGTTCGGTTTTAGTTGGTGTTTGTTACGGTTCACAATGGTCATTGATGCCCACCATCACGTCTGAGATATTCGGTGTGCCACATATGGGTACAATATTTAACACCATTGCTGTAGCTAGTCCTATAGGATCTTCCATACTTTCTGTGAGAGTGATTGGTTATATCTACGACAAAGAAGCATCAAGCGAAGGGAATTCATGTAGTGGCACCCATTGTTTCATGTTATCATTTTTCATATTGGCGTCTGTTACTCTTTTCGGGTTTCTAGTTGCTTTGGTCTTGTTTATAAAGACAAGAGGGCTCTACAGGATTCTAATCTTAAGACGACTACAGAATTCTGGAAGAGGTTGAAGATACATTTTATCAGCCAGCTTAAGGTTTTGCTGTAATTTATATGTCTATGTTGTTTCCATATTATTCAATGAAGATGCATATATTAGTGTGTTTTGCTTTACAACTCAAATAATGTATCTGTAGATGAATTTTGTTTTTACGGAGTGTTAAGAATCTTCTACTTGATCATTTATTCGTTAATCTTGTCCAGTTCCACCTAATCTTGATCATGTGTTTGCTTGTGCTCAAAAAGTAATGTGTACAAAACTAGAATCATGAGAGAATGTATAAGTGCTGAATTTTTTAGAGCATGTGTAGATATCTCATAAATTTGATGATCATGTGGAAATTGAAATATGAAAGTGAAGAGAGTTGAGAGAATAAAAGAACTTAGGTGAGTACCTCTAAATTCTTCAGTGTAAATACCTAGAAATGTTGAACGTTTTATGAAACTGGAAATTCTACTTGTTTGATATATGTTACTAGATATAATTTGACACTAGAATGAATGATTTAAAAAAAAAAAATTCTTCTATGTGCTTTCTAATACTACATTTTGAAACATGAAGCCACCAAACCATGGCCAGTCTTGAGAATGCACAGGCTCAAATTCACATTATATGAAGCATGAACACTCCTATCATGATGACTTGGCACAAGCACATGTTTAACATTTCACGTGTGTGTCCCGTTTATATATATTAATCTCTAACGCTCAACTAGAACTTTGTGAGCATGTCCATGATGTACCAACAAGTGTGACCTCCACTATTCATGTTTTTTTGCTTCTAAACATGAGGAACATCTTGACGCTTCAAGGACATGCAAAGCTTCATTTTATAAATTTTAGAATATATTATTAGCAAAATGATATATAATTTTAACTCAAAAATTATCTAAATACTACCAGGCACACCAACATTAAGCCCTTGTTTGAGCCTCGTTTTTGTAAGAAAATGTATTTTGGAATAGTGATTTTTTGGAGAATGTGTAGTAAAAAAACAAAGAAAAATTTCGATTTACTTGTAAAATTATTTTATAGAAGAATGTGTGGTCGAAAATGTGTTTTTTTTTTAAAAAAAAAAAATTGAGATCAACCATAGGCTAAATGTCATTAATTAATAGGACATTTTATGGAATGCTGATTATATGAAATAATAATAATAATAAAGAAAAGCTGATTTTATGGGGAAAAAAAAAAAAAATATATATATATATATATATATATATATATCAAAAAACAATTTTTAAAAAAATTATGTAGTGCTTTATGCATATACCTTGTTAATTGTGCTTAACATAAGCTAAGTATCTCCTAATTTTCCGAACCATACGTGTTTCAATGAATTTTAATATAATTAATTTGTTTGAAAATATTCGGAACCAATTTTAATATAATCGATTTGCTTGAAAATATTCAGAACCAATTTTTTTTTCACCACGACTGCATTTCGTGCCATTACTCATCGACCTGCTTCAATTATAGAACGCATGGAGATGTTCACTGCACATGTGATTCATTGTAGTCCATCCTCGGACGAAAACTCGAAAGAATTTTAGAGATAAAAATAAATAAATGAATTTAATGAAGCATGAAAACGACTTCATTACATCTGTACTGTGGACAATTTATGCCATACGACGCTGTAACTGCAGAAATCGTTCTTTCTACTTCCTAATACGGTAGGAAATATGTCATCTCATGTTGCAACATAAAGGCTTTCCTCGCTGTTGCAATTTGTTCCACATACATATCATCTGCCTCGGAGATTGGTAGTGAGCCGTATAATAATCTTCTATGCACCCGAACTGGCAGAACTTCAAGCTGTGTACGTACTCAACTGGTTGTGAACCACTGAATTTCTCAACCCACATTCCCATACTCACATCCTCCATTTTAAACAACTGCAAAACGAGTCATAAGCCTTTAAATGATGGTCATTTAAACGCATAATTTGAAAAGGTAATGACAGATAATGGCATTTACCCGTAGTTTATGCTTCTCGAAGTCGGAAACAATAAAGTTTGCAACGTCGGATGAAATTATGTAGCCGGGCCCATTCGCATAGGGTGGATAGACGTCTTCTGGCCATTCCTAGACCACCACAAATGTTATAATAATGAGCCTTGCTCCAAAAGAAAGGTAATGAGCCAAACATGCTTGAGCCAAATGTACATTTTTCTTTAGGCATAGCCAAACATGCTCTTAATGTGCCTCCCACACTAAAAGAATAACTACATAATAATGACATTTAACTTATATTTAATCCAACGAGTTACTCCAAGTTTGGATTCAAAACTAACAAGCTTTTACAGCAGTCATGCTCGCAGCAAAGAAAAAGGGGTTCCATGGCAGTCATACTGTCTGCTCCATATCTCAATAATATCCCAAGTTCCCATTTAGGCTCTAGCAAACCAGTTCAGTCATAGTAGGTTTCACAATGGCCAATGGAAAAAAAAAAAAAAAAAAAGGGTCTAAATAATCAACACTAAAAGATCTCTTCAAATGATGCATATACAAGGCATCTACCGCCAAAGAATCTGAATTTGTAGTATCATTTTGTTATAAAACAGTCCAAAAATCCACATCAAAATTAGAAATTGAAGCACGAATTTAGAATAGCCAGAAAGTGATAAAAATCTTTTTTCCCCAGTAGTTCTGCCTGATTCCTGCAGACTCAGTTTCCCTTGATGATTTTGTAAACTACAAAAGCTGCACACAAGTCTACTCAATGCCATTAATTGTGCTAATGGCATCAAGTGGGTAGGAGACATGCCCTTTACTAAAATGTATGAAAACTGGACTCAATACCACCACTAATTCAACTAATGGAATGGGTTATAGTGCTAAAGTAACAAATTAGTACCCTATATTGCAATGGCATTGACCATGGGCATATAAGCCGTATACCAACAAATAAAACAAAGGAAATCAACAATACAGATTGAAAAGTAAAACGGTTGTAATAGTACCTCATATGTCACTGACCATTTACCACTTCGCATGGGCTTATGGTAGTAATTCATATTCCCAATGTACAAGCTCTTGTTCCCAGGTATTTTCTTCGCTTCCATAAGAACAGCGTCTACTCTAACAAATGTGTCATCATCAGTTTTCATAATATACTTTGCAGGAGCTCTTCGAACCTGCAAAGGTACAAAATACAATCAGTCGAGCTACAAACTTAATTTCAATCCTTAACTTCTCAATATATCCACAACTCACCCCATATTCACAGATGGCAACTGTCTTTAAAACAACAAGGTCATAGTTGTCCATATATGGTACTATTACAATGTCTCCGAAAAAGTCAGCTTCTTTCTTTAATTCTGCATTCACTTCCTTTCTAGCATGCTGTCCAAAGAAATTTTTTTTGAATAAATTTCAAAAGCCTTCAACGAAAGAATAAAAAGAGGTTGCATTTGTATCATACGTGCCATCAATTGGTTCACCTACCAGTGCAACAAAGAAACGAGCAACAGAATTGGAAGATTTTATTAGCCTGTGCTGCATCCAAGACTTCCTCACAGCCATACGTTCAGCAAAGTGGTTGCCTGCTGAAAGAATACCAATGAACAGTTCAACAGGCCCTTCTAGAATAGGCGGAGCCTTCCATCTGTTAGACCAATCAAGATTTCGTTGAGGTGAAAAACTGGGGTGTGATGTGGGCAAGGAAGCAGCGAAAATAGAGTGGACATCAATGTCTCCCATCACAGATAATCCAGTGGCATCTTCAAGTGTAAATCCCTAAAATAAATCAATTAACACTTGAGCAAAGTTCCATTTATCACAAGATCATAGATATTCAGTAGTTGTAACTTACAGGGCGATATGGAAATGAGGTGATATGTCTTCCATCAACATTGACATGGTACCCCTCTAAGCCAGCACTAAGAGTAAGGACAAATAACTTGTCTTCTGCAAATGGGAAAGCCCAATCAACATCCATCCTCTTCGGCGTCCGGCCTATTAACCGGCTTAACCACCATGTTGTCTTTGATTCTTCAGAGCGATTGTTATCATCTCTAATCCACTTTTCACATTTCACCAAACCATCAACTGCAGAAAGTCCAAAGAATTATTCACGAGGGTTAGTGCACAAGAGAAAAGCACAGAAGATACAAAAGCCAAGAGGACCACATACATAAAACTACATATCTGCTTAAGCTCAATATATATATCTAATAATGATAGTTCTTCCAGCAGAAGGGCAAATTATAGATGACATGGACAAGATGCTCTTTTCTCCATAATTTTCTTCCGCATCCTTCGATTGCTTAAAAGTGGGAAAATGAAAATGCACTTCATGAATTCTGGCAGTTTAAATCGTATGCAATTTCATACGTAATTCCTTTCATTAAGAACTGCCTATTCTCCCCCATAAATCCTATCTTTCACCATGCTAGCTTAAATCCAAAATTATAATTTCTACAAATACATAAAGACATATAAACTGAAAGCCACTGTGCATTCAAACCTGTATAATCCCACAGGCAAGTAGCCAAGTGAGTTATTTCCATAGGCAATCAAGCTAAGTGAAATAAATTTCTACAATCAAGTTTCGCCTTTTTCTTTGATTCATTTGATTGCTTATAGTAAGTAATAAATATTTATAATTTCTTCCCACGAAACCAATTTTCAACGCAGCAGATTCAATCCAACAAAATAACAATCCAGAAAAGGAACATTAACATCATAACAATTTATGAAACCAAGCAACTCATATAATCCATAAAGCAATTCTGACTACTCACCAGTCTCCTCATCGGCTTGAGACTTCAACCCATCACACCGTTGAGCAGTTCCCCACTGCATCCTATAACAAGTGTTTTGCTCAATAACAGGCTTCCCACTCCAATCTCCCTTCACACGTGGATTTAAATGCAGGATCCTTGGAGGGTCCTCTCCGTCCACTATCCTCAACCCCTGCAACTCCATCATAAACTGTGAAACCATCAAGTACTGTCCCTCCTTCAACAGCGAAATCTTCGGATCAGTCTCTGCGTGAGCTACCCTTGGCTTCCCCACCACCGTGATATGTGACCCCAATGTTAGACCACACGGCAACACCATCACTCGCCCCTTCGTTGCAAAGACATCCCCACTTATAGCTAATGAATGTTGGCACTCCTCACTTTTTCTTTTGATCACACCAGAAGTAACACTTCCATTATTATTTTTTCCTATCTTTTTGTCACCGATCCTTTCCAATTCGAGGTCATGCCAGACCTTACTGCCAAGCTCAAGGGCCACTCTTGCTGACTCTAAAATCCCATTTTTGGGGATCGAATTCACAATGCCAGCACTGAAATTCAAGCTTGACAACGGTGTTCTAATAAACTCTTGGATTTTTCTCTCGGGTTTCGAATGATGAAAGACCTTATGGGGTAAGTCATGAGGGCGGATGGGGGACTCTCTGTCCTCCAAATTTTCCTCACTTTCCAACACAAAAGACTTGTAATTCAAAAACCCATTATTACTATTTAAAATCCCCTCTCGAGAAACTGAACCAAGCCCATTTTTTAACACAAAGGGGACTTCAAAACTCACCAGAAGCAGGTACAAAAACGCAATAAAAACAAGAATCTGAATTGATCTTTGCCGTCTCAGGGAAAAGAACAATTCCAATTTTGGGCTCCTCATCTTTGTTCAAATTTTAGCTAAAAAGAGAAAAGAAAAAGAAATACCTGCTTCAAGTTCGAAAGCTTTTGAACGTTAAAACAAAAAAAAAACCACTGCAAAATCTTCCAACTTTCATAAACCGTCAAAGCAAGCCAACTTAGAAACAATCGAAAAAACCAAGAAAAACAGAGGCGTAGCCGGATAGAGGTAGGTTAGCAACACAATGATGGAACCGCGTTTAGAGAGAGAGAGCTTTCTTTGTCGGTCACTTATGTAGTTATGTTTAAGAATTATTCATTTTCAATTCAAATTGACAAAGCTCTCTTTTCACAAAGGAATTTCAGAATGTTTTCTTCGAATAAAATATTTACTAATAAGAGCCGAGCTTGGGCCGGCTTGACATGCCTGCCAGGCCACTCACAAGTGGGTCTCGTTGAATTTTTTTTTTTTTATTTAATATATGAGAATTCGCGTTATAGTGAGAGATCTATCAAGCCTCCCTGTACACTAAAAATTATTCTACTGATAATTGTTCTTTTTAAAGGAAAAAAAAAATATGTAAAAATTATGACAATGCCAGAAAAATTTTCAACATGCCAGAGCTGAGTACAATTTCTAATAAAGAATGTACAATAGAAAAAAGATAAAGATGGGAAAGTGATTCCGATTCATTAGTGTCAAAACGATTGTGTTTTTGACTAATTTAATTTGAGATTATGCTTTACTTGGTAATTTAATGTGAAATAAATTTAAGATCCTTAAATATAATTTATTTATGAATTACTTCAAGATTACGAGATTGTTTAATAGGAGTTTAAATATGTAAATTGAAAAGTGACTTCATTAGTGTCAAAGCGATGTGATTTTGACTAATTTAATTTCAGATTATGCTTTATTTGGATAATTTAATGTGAATTAAATATAAGATCATCCTTAAATATATTTTATTTATGAATTACTTCAAGATTATGAGATTGTTCAATAGCATATCTAAATTGGAAAGTGACTTCATTAGTATCAAGGCGATGTGTTTTTGACTAATTTATTAATTTGAGATTGTGCTTTATTTGGGTAATTTAATGTGAATTAAATATAAGATCATCCTTAAATATATTTTATTTATGAATTACTTCAAGATTATGAGATTGTTCAATAGGATATGTAAATTGGAAAGTGACTCCTTCGTGTCAAAGCAATGTGTTTTTTATTAATGTAATTTGATATTATGCTTTAATTGAGTAATTTAATGTGAATTAAATAAAAGATCATCCTTAAATATATTTTATTTATGAATTTCTTCAAGATTATGAGATTGTTCAATAGCATATGTAAATTGGAAAGTGGCTTCATTAGTGTCAAAGCGATGTGTTTTGGACTAATTTAATTTGAGATTGTGCTTTATTTGGGTAATTTAATGCGAATTAAATATAAGATCATCCTTAAATATATTTTATTTATGAATTACTTCAAAATTATGAGATTGTTCAATAGCATATCTAAATTGGAAAGTGACTTCATTAGTATCAAGGCGATGTGTTTTTGACTAATTTATTAATTTGAGATTGTGCTTTATTTGGGTAATTTAATGTGAATTAAATATAAGATCATCCTTAAATATATTTTATTTATGAATTACTTCAAGATTATGAGATTGTTCAATAGGATATGTAAATTGGAAAGTGACTCATTAGTGTCAAAGCAATGTGTTTTTTATTAATGTAATTTGAGATTATGCTTTAATTGGGTAATTTAATGTGAATTAAATATAGGATCATCCTTAAATATATTTTATTTATGAATTACTTCAAGATTATGAGATTGTTCAATAGGATATGTAAATTGGAAAGTGGCTTCATCAGTGTCAAAGCGATGTGTTTTTTATTAATTTAATTTGAGATTATGCTTTATTTGGGTAATTTAATGTGAATTGAATATAAGATCGTCCTTAAATATATTTTATTTATCAATTACTTCGGGCATGTTCGATAGCTTTTTTTTCATGGAAGATGAAAAAAAAGTTTTCCATTTTCCATCTTTACTCGTGTTTGATAGCCAATCTTTTCCATGAAATTGGTTTTCCTCTTTTCACCCATGTGACCTTCTTTTCTCTCTTTAAGGAATTGATTTTCCTTTGGTTTTGGTGGTTTTCAATTTTCCACATTTTTTTTTTTTTTTGACAATCCAAACAAATTATATCCTCAATCATACAAAAATTTATCTATTTAATTGATAATTTGCATAAAACTCAAATGAATAATTTTCGGTTTTTCAAATTTTTTTTTTTTTTAATTTTTGACAATCCAAAGAAATTCTGTCCCCAATTGTAACAAATTTCATCCTTTTAATTGACATTTTTCATGGTAAACAAAATCAAACGAACACCAAAAGATTGAAAATTTCAATATTTTTCAGCTGAAAAATTATATCAATCAAACACAATTAATTTAAAATTCTCAATAAAATATGTTTTAGACAATTCAATTCTCTGCAATTCGTTTTTTTTCTACCCAAATTTCATCATTGTAATCAAATGGACCTTAAAAGTAGTGTAAATAATGGGAATAAATTAAAGATGTACCTTGATCTACTTGGTGAGGATTAAAATTGTAGAATGAAGAGAGAAAATAACTATTTTATTCTCAATTCATTGATTGATTATTCATACAACCCTATACATCAATATATAGTACAATACAATGAAAAAGAAATGAAAGGAATATTCTGGTTTAAAAGGGGAACAAAATACTTCCTAAATTAACTCTAATTATACCATAAAAAAATATTACAATCAATTCCTAATTGATCAAATCGGGATTTCTACACTCCCCTTCAAGTTGGATCATAAATATTGATTATATCCAACTTGCAGGTGAAATTATCGAATACTTGTTTTGTAGCCTCTTAGTGAATACATCCACAGTCTGTTCTTTGGTAGGGACGTAGATCATGGATATAATTCTATCTTCAACACTCTCTTTGATGAAATGTCTGTCTAATTCTACATGTTTGGCTCTATCATGTTGAACTGGGTTAAGTGGGATTTTGATAGCTGCTTTGTTACCATAAAAGAGTTTAATTGAAAATTTTGTTGAAATTTGTAGTTCATTCAAGAGTTTCTTCGGCCATAAGCCTTCACATATTCCTTGAGCAACTGCTCTAAATTTTGCTTCTACACTATTTCTGTCAATTACATTTTGTTTCTTACTCTTCCAGGTTACTAGGTTTCCATATACAAATGTACAGTAGCCAGTGGTTGATTTCCTATCTTCTGTTGCTCCTGCCGAGTCAGCATCAGTAAATATTTCTCTCTTTTCTCATTTTTCTTGAACAGTAGACTTTTCCCAGTGGAGTCTTTGAGATATCTCAGAATCCTATATGCTACTTCCAGATGAGTTTCCATTGGAGCATGCATGTGTTGACTTACCATACTTACCGCAAATGCAATGTCCGGTCTAGTGTGAGATAGATAGATTAGTTTCTCAACTAGTCGTTGATATCCGTCATTCTCAACAAATTTTTCGATGTTCTCTGTTTTCCTTCTAGTATCTATAGGAGTATCGCTTAATTTACATCCAAGCATACCAGTTTCAGTTAGGAAGTTCATAACATATTTTCGTTGCGAAACATTAATCCCCTTCCTTGATCTGGCAAGTTCCATTCCTAAAAAATATCGCATTTGTCCCAAATCTTTTAATTCAAATTTTTCGAAGTTCTCTGTTTTCCTTCCAATATCTATAGGAGTATCGCTGGATTTACATCCAAGCATACCAGTTTCAATTAGGAAGTTCATAACATATTTTCGTTGCGAAACATTAATCCACTTCCTTGATCTGGCAAGTTCCATTCCTAAAAAATATCGCATTTGTCCCAAATCTTTTAATTCAAATTTTTCGATGTTCTCTGTTTTCCTTCCAGTATCTATAGGAGTATCGCTTGATTTACATCCAAGCATACCAGTTTGAGTTAGGAAGTTCATAACATATTTTCGTTGCGAAACATTAATCTCCTTCCTTGGTCTGGCAACTTCCATTCCAAAAAATATCGCATTTGTCCCAAATCTTTTAATTCAAACTCTTTGGCTAATCCTCATTTTAGCTTCTCTATCTCGACTATATTATTTTCGGTGAGGATTATGTCGTTAACATATACGATCAAAATGGTCTTTGTCCCATCTTCAAACACTTTGAAAAATATAGTATGATCTTATTGCACTTGTTGGTATCCCTTTTTTTTAATACTTTCGCAAACCTGTCAAACCATGCCCTAAGTAACTGTTTGATGCCATATAGATATTTTTTCAGTTTGCATACTTTATTTCCTCCATTTTTCCCAGAAAATTCGGTTGGTAGCATCATCTAGACTTCTTCTTCCAACTCCCTATTCAGAAATGCATTCTTAATATCAAGTTGTTGGAGTGATCAATCCAAATTTGCTACTGGTGATAGGAGAACTCAAATTGTATTCAGCTTTGCAACTGGTGCAAATGTTTCTGTGAAATCTATGTCACATGTTTGAGTATATCCCTTTGCAACTAGACGGGTTTTGTACATTTCTATTGTTCCATTTGTTTTATATTTCACATTAAACACCCATTTGCACCCAACCGATCTCTTTTTCCTTGGCAGTTCCATCACATCCCAAGTTTCGTTTGTTTCTAAAGCCTTCATTTCATCCATTACTGTTTTTCTCTACTTGGAAATTTTCAGAGCTTCTTGAATGTTTTTTGAAATTTCTGTACTATCAAGGTTAGAAACAAAGATTCGATATTTTGAAAATAAAGCATTATAAGTAACAAATTTTGGAATAAGGTGAAGAGACATGATCTAGTTTGTTTCCTGAGAGCAATATGTAGATTAATGTCAGAAGAGTTTTGAGAAAGCTCATGAGTGTGGGAAGAGAACACGGGTGGTTAGAAATGAAGGTGGCGATGCAGCAGTTGTTGCTAATGTGGGCGGGTGAATCATCAGCCTTTCAGCGGCCACTACCAGTTTTCGGGCTCTCTTTGTGAGCTCCATTATGGTCATTTGGGCTTTGTTTAAGAATGAGTGATTATTTAGAGCATATTTCTTCTTATTTAAAAGTTATTTTCTGAAAAATAAGTTAAAATTTATTTTCTTTAAAAGTAAATTTTTATTAATAAATATAGTAATTTTGAAAAATCATGTTTAGGTCATGTTTGGCTGAGCCTAAAAAAGAATAATGTAATTTTTAAGACTAATGTTTTCCTGTAGATGGATATGGACCAACAATGTGAGAGATAAGGCGTAAATACAATTCAGCCTCTCAAATTTAGAAATTGATTTTTATAATGGCTTTGAAAATTTTGTATGGAAAAAAAATTTAAAATGTATGGATAAAATTTGTAAATTGTTCTTAGTCATACATGATGTAGTATACACATGTCAACAATAATGGATGAAGCATCATCTTGTGAAGTTCGTTTTCAGGCTTGTTACGAGCTCTAGGATAACAGCGCATGTATAATAGGTCAACCCAAGGAAAAAAAGGGTAAAAATTTGACCTTTAAGACAGGTTTAGTATACAATAATGGTTACTTAAGTCGTATTTTCATACAATCATCAGCTATCCTAACCTTTTCTCTCATATTAGATTATAACTCCAAAAGAAACATTAGATTAACCTCAATCCCAATCTCAATAACTTGATAGACATTATCGGATATTTTCTCACAGATGTTTTCTTCATACAATTTTTTTTATCGTCTTCTCTGTGAGGAGGAAACTGACAAAAGAAGAGAATGCTCTACCATCAAATTTAGAACAAAAATCTCATGCATTCATCTCCTCGGATGGAATTTTGTCGGTGGTTCTGACTATCCGAAGATGTTGAGCCAGTCGCCTCAACCCCTTGATGGAGTGTCATAGCAGCATGCTTTAAGAAGCCACTATCTGTTTCAATGGCTCTCAACCTGTCCCTAATTAGAGCTACTTCTAGTGCAAGAGTGACCTTTTCATTTCCACCTGCCGGCACAGGAAACTACATAATTTTAAGCAAATTATAGGGTGATTGGGAGATAGGGGAAACAATTTTTTTAAAAAATATATGTGACTCACTAAAGTCCGTCGCTCTTAGGGCATGTTTGATATCCAATACTGGATAGAATTGCATGTGACAATGCTATTCAATCCAACGTACCAAACATGCCATAAAAGTGAAACACGAGAATATGACAACCAGCTTGGAATTACCTCTGGCAGCAGCATCATGCTTAACATGATTGACCTCTGAAGATTCTGATCCTTCATCTGAAGATGAGAGTATCTTTCTCTCAAGATCTGTCAAAAGGGCTAAAAGATGGGATCTCTCGCCCTCAAAATCTAACAACAAATCATCCGGATTCCCTCCTGCATATTTCAAAGATTGATCATAAGAACGCTCGTGTTCATTGTGATTCGCAATACTTGAGCTACCGAAGTCTGATTTCTCGCTAAATGAGGAAAAAGAATGATGTTTGAACTCTTGATAATCTTCATCAACCTCACAGATATCGCCATCTTCTTTCTTGTTAGGTCCATATTTTTCTCTATAGCTTTTAAGTTCAGACTTTAAAAGTTTTACATCTTCCTCACTCTTTAAAAGCATATCTTTCAATACTTGTATAGCTTCTTCATCGTACTCTGCCTGCTCTTCCATCATTCTCTGATACTGCAAGGCCTCCATTTGGACAGCCGCCTTCTCGGCTTGTAATCGGGTAATCATGGCCATTGCATTGTTTGATGCATCTGCAGAAGCACTTCTTTCTTCATCTAATTCCATGTACAAAGCCAGCAGGGACTTGCGGTCCAACCGAACTTGCCTCTTCAAACAATGCAAAATGGAGTCCCCGTCTGCACCATTTAGAGCACTTGCATCATCGACTGAGAGCATTCTAGTACCCCTGTTGTCCCACCTAGGACTGGATTGAGCTGAATCCGACAACGGGATTCCAAAAAATTTGTTTCCTTTATTAAAAACAGGGGTTCTGATTACTCCTTTTACATCCTCAGAATCTGGTATTAATGGCACCATAGCAGCTCCAGTATCTTCTCTACCTGCTGTAAAACATCAGAGAAAACCATTTCACCTCAGCATATCGGCTTCATAATTTCTCTCTTAACTCTAGCACGACAAACTCACTCTTTGGAGGGGGCGGGCAACAAAATTTTGCAAATTGTCAATGTAAATATCAAATAGACTACATACAAATAGTCATGAAGTTACAACAGCAGTTGAAATGTGATTAATTTCGAGAAAGGAAAAAAGATAAATTGAAAAGGGATAAATTATCAGTACTAAAACTAAGGGAATAAATTTTGTTATATTTGGCATGAGAACAATTATAAGAACTTGAGAAGCCACATTTCAATTCATGGGCAGAAGAGTATTACAATTTTTCTTATTCCCTTCCGTATTATATGCTGATTCTTAATGATAAGTTCAAGAATAGGTGTGAAACAAAAAATGTTCATCAAAACGTGAAAGTGAATAAGCGGGAAAAAAAAATAAAAAATTAATGCCTTCTGATATTACCTCCACTTGAGACATTTTCATCCTCTTGAACCTCTGATTCGTTGTCCGAATTGAATTTAAGCTCCGTGTACTTAATATGAGGCAATTCTGCGTTGTGTCCTTCATTTCTACTAGCCAACAAGGGTGCTCGAGGGGATGGTGTAGCGGCTTCCATGGACAAACTCGAGGATGTTCTTGTTTTAGGAGGCTCCCCACAACAAGAACACTTTGAAACAACGCTCCCATTTTCCTCAACTTGCTCCCCATTATCCTTACTTTTCGCTAATTTCATATGATTTTTGGAATCAAAATCGTCAACAAAACAATCGATATCCTTGTGCAAAATGCCCACGAGAGACTTGTATTTACCACAATCAGAAGAAGCCTTCTCTATTGCAAAGGAAAGAAAGCACCCTTCACACATATTACCAAGATCAGATAATTTCTTGTGCACATGACAATATGCAAGGGATGAAATGTCTTTTTTGTGAACTTCACAAAGAGAATTATTGCGCAAAAGAATGTGATTAGTTCTTGTGCAAATCAAGCAAGGAATTCTCAATTTGAAAAACTTTGCAAATTCATATGAAGTAAATGAAACAAACCCATTAATGAATAATAAAATTATCATAACCCATTCAAGAAAAGCATATATCATGAAATTTGCAAATTTTCCCAACTTTTTTTCAACAAAACCCTTCATTTCTCCCGAAGGCATACTGAAATGATTGCCAAGAAAAATCCCTAATTAATTCAAGAATCAGGCTACAAATTTTCTGGGAAGAGATTACAATTGAGGGATCAAAATATGAGTCTCTTAATCCCTCGTCTCGAGATTAGGCAGTCAGCTTGATCTATTTCTCAATGGGGCAGCCGGGCAGGGAAGAGAAGGGTCTTGACCACGATGAGTAAGAAAAGGCAAACCCAAGATCGTGACCTTCCTCCCCTCCCGTTCCTTCAATCTCTCCCTTTCTCTCTTCGTATGTATATGTATCTGTTTATAGCTGTGAGCAAGAAGAAAGGTAAAGGTCAGGGGTTTTGCTTCAGGAATGGAAAATGACAGACGAAGCATTTACCTGAAATAACGGTCTATCGAACCATTTCAAAAATAGAAAAATGACCTATCCGTGAATTGTTAAAAACTCCATATGTTCTCATGTCATGTGTTCATTATATCACAGAAAAACTTCCCTCAATAATACATTTGGGCAGGTGTGTCAAAGTAGTCACGATTTATGGGTCGAGCTGAGCCGAGCACAACTTTTTTACATGCTAGCTCGTGAAGGTTGATTAAAGAATTTGTTAACCTCAAAAATTGCACCTATGAGTTGTCAACAGATCCCAGGGCCTCTCACGTCCGGTTCAGCCTTTGTTCCTGCACACTAGGACAAACCGTCAGTTGCACGTGGCCTTCTCCAAAGATGGGGGGGAGCCGGCCGCGCGCACTCCGACGATCAAGTCAGTTGGAGTGGAAATATATGAGTGTGGGAAGGCTAAAACGTGAGCCTTCAAGAAGTATAAGGGGGTCGGCCTTGGGGAGAACAGTAAAATATAGAGAGAATTGCTAAATAGTATTGAGAAGTCAATTTAGCATTACCTTCAAATGCCACAATGTGTGAGCTTATATAGTAAGATAGGGTGAGTAAGGACCGTTAGATGAGTGGACACGTGGCCTTATCTCAACGGCTGAACTTCTTGTCATAGACTTCAGTGCATTTAATGCTCTGTGACATCCTATGTTTGAACTCTGACACGCGGGATAGGTGCAGCCGTAATTGCAGCGTGTTGTCACATCATCCACTTGTTAGAAGATCTTTTCCACCAGATCTTCTATAGGAGGGCCATACTGCGTACTGTTCACGTGACATGAGTTCGGTACCGCACAAGAGTTCGGTCACAAGGGGTTCATCAATGGAGGTTCGAAACTGTGGGTTCGTCCTCACCAGTTCGACATGGAGGGTTCGGATGGGCGGCAGACTGTGGATTCGGCCACGTGGTGTGTGTGTGGGCCCATTTGGGATTGCCCGTAACAACTAGTCCCCGAAGTCCATGTATGATTATTTATATAGTGCGTGGACTTGAAGTAAAGAAAGAAAAGAAAGGTGGCCGTAACAACTAGTCCCCGAAGTCCATGTATGATTATTTATATAGTGCGTGGACTTGAAGGCCTGACCGTGATGTCAATAGAAGAGGTGTCTGTTGTAGAAGAGGCGGAGCCATGAAGGCGAGCCTGTTGTTGACGAGGCGAAGCCATGAAGGCGAGCCTGTTGAAGAAGAGGCGAAGCCATGAAGGCGAGCCTGTTGTTGACGAGGCGTAGCCATGAAGGCGAGCCTGTTGTTGACGAGCGAAGCCATGAAGGCGAGCCTGTTGTTGACGAGGCGAAGCCATGAAGGCGAGCCTGTTGAAGAAGAGGCGAAGCCATGAAGGCGAGCCTGTTGTTGACGAGGCGTAGCCATGAAGGCGAGCCTGTTGTTGACGAGGCGAAGCCATGAAGGCGAGCCTGTTGAAGAAGAGGCGAAGCCATGAAGGCGAGCCTGTTGTTGACGAGGCGTAGCCATGAAGGCGAGCCTGTTGTTGACGAGCGAAGCCATGAAGGCGAGCCTGTTGTTGACGAGGCGAAGCCATGAAGGCGAGCCTGTTGTAGAAGAGGCGAAGCCATGAAGGCGAGCCTGTTGTTGACGAGGCGAAGCCATGAAGGCGAGCCTGTTGAAGAAGAGGCGAAGCCATGAAGGCGAGCCTGTTGTTGACGAGGCGAAGCCATGAAGGCGAGCCTGTTGAAGAAGAGGCGAAGCCATGAAGGCGAGCCTGTTGTTGATGAGGCGTAGCCATGAAGGCGAGCCTGTTGTTGACGAGGCGAAGCCATGAAGGCGAGCCTGTTGAAGAAGAGGCGAAGCTATGAAGGCGAGCCTGTTGTAGAAGAGGCGAAGCCATGAAGGCGAGCCTGTTGTTGACGAGGCGTAGCCATGAAGGCGAGCCTGTTGTTGACGAGGCGAAGCCATGAAGGCGAGCCTGTTGTAGAAGAGGCGAAGCCATGAAGGCGAGCCTGTTGTTGACGAGGCGTAGCCATGAAGGCGAGCCTGTTGTTGACGAGGCGAAGCCATGAAGGCGAGCCTGTTGAAGAAGAGGCGAAGCCATGAAGGCGAGCCTGTTGTAGAAGAGGCGAAGCCATGAAGGCGAGCCTATATGATTTTGACGTTGACGCTGGTTTCCAAGGTGGAAAGATAATTACGGCGAGGGCAGTTACTTTTTTCGTATTACGCAAATATTTAATGCGTGATAATGATTACCGGGGACAGCTGGCGTATTGACTCGAGTCCTTTGTGCGTGCGATGCACGCGCTGATCGTGGCCTTTGATTCAAAAATAGTGATAGCGCCTTTTCATTTAAACGTCCCTGATGCAGGGACAGGTGTAGGGCTTGGATGAAAGGCCAGGGCTGATCCAATGGCTGGGACGAGACTCCATCTAGTATAAAAAGGGCTTTGTTCTTCATTTTCACGCTTTTCGCTTCGCGAGAGAAAAATTTTCTAAGTATTCCAGGTTCTTCCTTTCTGTCTTCGCGATACTCCGTCCAGTTGTTGCTCTTCTTTGCAAGCACCGGCTCCTCTCCTAGCTTTTCCAATCGTAAGTGTTAGGTGTAGTTCACTGCTTAGATTTCTTCTTTCTTTCAATCGCAGAGACAACAATGGCATCGTCTTCAGGGAATATGGGTGTTGGGGGGGTCTTTGGGAGATGAGGAGACTGCCACTTTATATGCAGAGGTTGGTATGTCCCCACCCATTCCCACTTCCAGAATAATGGATGCGATGGGGGGACCCCACAGTGTTGCGATGATGCCGGAGGGGCCTATAAATTATAGGATGAGGTGGGGGGCATCCGAATGGGTTTCAAATGTAGAGGCGAGTGAGCTGGAAACATATAGGGAGAAGTATAGGATCCCTGAAACCATAGAGATGTTTGTACCGACCCCTGATGAGCGGGCCTGTTACCCTAGGGAGGGGGTGTGTGGCGGTTAGCGAAGCCATCTTGGCAGGGGGGTTGAGGTTGCCCCTGCACCCCTTTTTTCGATATATTCTTAGGCAGTACAACCTGGCTCCGACCCAACTTGTACCGAATGCATGGAGCCAACTGGCAGGGGCTTTCCTTTTGTGGAAGGAGGTCACTCTTGGTGAGGATATGCCCCCCCACGTTTTTCAAACACTTTTTCAGCCCCGAGCCTCGAGTGGGGGCGATTCGTGCAGGGGGTGGTATTGTATTAACCCCTGGGGTTCGCACTCCCCCTTCATCTGGGGCACTCCTTCTTCAATTAAGAACTGGAAGTCCTCTTGGTTCTGGATAAGGGGTCGCTGGCAGACAGTGGAGGGGGATGCAGTCCCAGAGATAACCGTGCCGACCCATTACCACGAGTATAGTGAGTGTAGTCCGTGGTTATTTATTTGTTTTGTTACCTTGCATTTTTTTGGTGTTTCTGATTCCAGAATTTTGTAGTTCCTGCAGATCGGTTCGAACTTGAACCTTGCGAGTGGGCCGTTGTGAGGGCCATATACGAACTGCCATCGGAGAAGAGGGATTTCAAGAACGTTATAGCCAAACGAGCCCCATTCGTGACACACTTGCTGATGTCGACCCGCGGTAAGATCCGACCCCATTCTACATTCCGAGGCTGATTTTGTGCTGTTTTTGCTAACCTGCTTTGGTTCGGTTGCAGAGCAACATTTGAACAAGGAGTATGTGAAGCCAGACATGTTTCACATGCGTCGCCTTGCCGAGGCGAAGAATAAGAAACCTCTGAGCACGGGTTCGGCAACATACAAGAATCAGAGGGAAGAACTGAGCCGTTTATCGAAGGCTCATCCGCCTCCCCCTCCAGAAAAGAAAGTGGAGGCTAAAGGGAAAGAAAAAGCCGAACCTTCTGCTGGGGGGGTGCCAAAGAAAAGGCGGCTGGTTTTGACTAAGAATAAGGGTCCTCCTCCTCCATCACGTCAAACTTCAATAGAGGAGTCCTTGAGGGAGCCCATTAATGTGAAGCCGTTGAACTCTTTGCCTGTGATTGACATTGATGAAGGCAATGAGGAGGAGGCTGGTTTGGTTAGGAAGAAGCGGGGGCGTCAGAATAGGATGGAGGGCCCTACAGAGTTTAAGGCTCCAGACTTTCTCGATGGCCGAACTGATGAGATTGCCCCCGAGGCGTTGGAGATGCTGCCAGCCGAAGCCCAAGCAGCAGCTAGGACCATCCTATGCTGAGACTTGCGAATTCACTGACATGTTGGAGGCTGGACTGGCAATGCAGGCTCGGTCCCAAGGCTTCATTTTTAACGCCCAAATGGATATGAAGAGGCTGCAGGACCGGAACCGTCAGCTGGAGGAGAGGACTGCCAATGCTGAGTTGGAAGCTGCAAAATTGAAGGCAGAGGCCTCGACGGCAGATGAGGTCATTGAAGCCTTGAGGGCCAAGCAGGAGGAGTTGGAGGCCAAAGTTGGGAAAGTCTCCTCAGAAAATGCTGAACTTAAAGAGGAGGTTCACCTGTGCAAGTCTGAAGTTAATGCACTTACGAAGCGAGTGGAGAACTCGGATAACTTACAGAAGATTGCTTCGACAGCACTGGAGGTGGCCAACGAAGATAGGGCGGCTCTGAGGGCCCAAGTGACCGACCTGACTGCTGAGCTTGCAAGTTTGAAACAGCAGTTGGTTGAGGCGGGGGATGCTGCAGTGGAGAATTATGTTGCCCACTTTCATGAAACTGCAGAGTATGACGGCCTTGGTTTATACTGGAGGAATGTTGCCTATGGTGAAGTTCTTGCAAGGGTTGCAGAACTTCACCCAGAGGTGGACCTTACTGCCGTGAGGGAGGAGTTCATTCCTGCCGAACCCTCCACTCCTGTTGATGAAGTGGTTGAAGAGGTTGCTGAAGAGGTGGTGGAGGTTGTGGATGGAGGAAAGTAGTTTTGGTGGTTGTTTTTTTTTTTTTTTTTTTTTTTTTTTTTTAAGTGAAAAAGTTGTTGTACTTAACCGGATTCGTCATTTTCTAATGGAGCCATTCTTTGTATTTTTTCTCCTCTTTGTCGCATTGATTCGACTTTCGCCATGTATGACCTCGTTGAGTAGCTTTCGAACTGATGATAGGTAACAACTTAGATAAGTTATTAAAGAAGTCGCATGGGTTCGCCATGGTAATAACTCAGATGACACTTGTAATATTAACTATCATGCCGAACCGTTAAATTGTATATTAACCAATTTAAATAAGGCTTGTTGAATACCGTGGGTTATTAGCCACACACAAGCCGTGCCGAACCGTTTTACTTGGGATTTGTAGGGTGCCAGACTTCTTAAAACAGAAGGTGCTACAAAGTGAAACGGTTCGTCTAATAGTTCATCTAGTAAATTGTATATTAATCAATTTAAATAAGGCTTGTTGAATACCGTGGGTTGTTAGCCACACACAAGCCGTGCCGAACCGTTTTAACTTGGGATTTGTAGGATGCCAGACTTCTTAAAACAGAAGGTGCTACAAAGTGAAACGGTTCGTCGAATAGCTCATCCAGTAAATTGTATATTAATCAATTTAAATAAGGCTTGTTGAATACCGTGGGTTATTAGCCACACACAAGCCGTGCCGAACCGTTTTAACTTGGGATTTGTAGGATGCCAGACTTCTTAAAAACAGAAGGTGCTACAAAGTGAAACGGTTCGTCTAATAGCTCATCCAGTAAATTGTATATTAATCAATTTAAATAAGGCTTGTTGAATACCGTGGGTTGTTAGCCACACACAAGCCGTGCCGAACCGTTTTAACTTGGGATTTGTAGGATGCCAGACTTCTTAAAACAGAAGGTGCTACAAAGTGAAACGGTTCGTCGAATAGCTCATCCAGTAAATTGTATATTAATCAATTTAAATAAGGCTTGTTGAATACCGTGGGTTATTAGCCACACACAAGCCGTGCCGAACCGTTTTAACTTGGGATTTGTAGGATGCCAGACTTCTTAAAACAGAAGGTGCTACAAAGTGAAACGGTTCGTCGAATAGCTCATCCAGTAAATTGTATATTAATCAATTTAAATAAGGCTTGTTGAATACCGTGGGTTGTTAGCCACACACAAGCCGTGCCGAACCGTTTTAACTTGGGATTTGTAGGATGCCAGACTTCTTAAAACAGAAGGTGCTACAAAGTGAAACGGTTCGTCGAATAGCTCATCCAGTAAATTGTATATTAATCAATTTAAATAAGGCTTGTTGAATACCGTGGGTTGTTAGCCACACAGAAGCCGTGCCGAACCGTTTTAACTTGGGATTTGTAGGATGCCAGACTTCTTAAAACAGAAGGTGCTACAAAGTGAAACGGTTCGTCGAATAGCTCATCCAGTAAATTGTATATTAATCAATTTAAATAAGGCTTGTTGAATACCGTGGGTTGTTAGCCACACACAAGCCGTGCCGAACCGTTTTAACTTGGGATTTGTAGGATGCCAGACTTCTTAAAACAGAAGGTGCTACAAAGTGAAACGGTTCGTCGAATAGCTCATCCAGTAAATTGTATATTAATCAATTTAAATAAGGCTTGTTGAATACCGTGGGTTGTTAGCCACACACAAGCCGTGCCGAACCGTTTTAAACTTGGGATTTGTAGGATGCCAGACTTCTTAAAACAGAAGGTGCTACAAAGTGAAACGGTTCGTCGAATAGCTCATCCAGTAAATTGTATATTAATCAATTTAAATAAGGCTTGTTGAATACCGTGGGTTGTTAGCCACACACAAGCCGTGCCGAACCGTTTTAACTTGGGATTTGTAGGATGCCAGACTTCTTAAAACAGAAGGTGCTACAAAGTGAAACGGTTCGTCGAATAGCTCATCCAGTAAATTGTATATTAATCAATTTAAATAAGGCTTGTTGAATACCGTGGGTTGTTAGCCACACACAAGCCGTGCCGAACCGTTTTAACTTGGGATTTGTAGGATGCCAGACTTCTTAAAACAGAAGGTGCTACAAAGTGAAACGGTTCGTCGAATAGCTCATCCAGTAAATTGTATATTAATCAATTTAAATAAGGCTTGTTGAATACCGTGGGTTGTTAGCCACACACAAGCCGTGCCGAACCGTTTTAACTTGGGATTTGTAGGATGCCAGACTTCTTAAAACAGAAGGTGCTACAAAGTGAAACGGTTCGTCGAATAGGGTTCACAACAGTTGAAACAATGAAAAACGGCAAAGCTCCATTCCATAAGTGAGAAAGTAAACACAAAATAGAGGAGGCTATGAACATATGCCTCGATAACTGGACAGTGAAGAAAAGAAGATTACTGATAGTAGACCCTTAGGTGCTCAACATTCCAGGGGTGGGGCTGCAACTTCCCATCAAGAGTTTCGATCCTGAAAGTACCTGCCCTGATCTCTTCGGTTATGCGGTAGGGGCCTTCCCAATTTGGGCCAAGGGTTCCGACGCCGGGTTCCTTAGAATTTAGGAAAACTCTTCTCAGCACGAGGTCGCCCCTTCTGAAAGATCTCTTTTTCACTTTCTTGTTATAATACTTCGTCATCTTCCTTTGATAAGTGGCGAGCCTAACCTGTGAGGCGTCCCTTCTTTCCCCCAGAAAGTCCAGCTCGCATCGCCTGATTTCCTCGTTGGAGATCTCATTGAAGTGTAAGCGACGAGGCGATGGCAACCCTACCTCAACGGGGCTCATCGCCTCTGCACCATATGCCATGGAGAAGGGGGTTTCACCTGTTGCAGTCTTGCTGGTGGTGCGTATCGCCCATAATACATGGGGTAGTTCGTCCACCCAGGCCTCCTTCGATGCATCAAGCTTCTTTTTCAGAATCTGCTTGATTGTTTTGTTTACAGCCTCTACCTGGCCATTTGCTTGGGGGTGGTGTGGAGAAGAAAAAAGTGTTTCCTGATTCCGAGCTCTTCGCACATCTCCCTGACTTTCTTATTGTCGAACTGCCTTCCATTGTCAGACACAAGTGAATAGGGAATTCCGAACCGACATATGATGTTCTTTCCATACAAACTTCGAGGTGTTCGCTTCGGTGATCTTTGTCAAGGGTTCGGCCTCCACCCACTTGGTGAAATAGTCTATAGCCACAATTGCATGTGAAGCACCTCCCTTTCCTTTAGGAAGCGGACCTATCAGGTCGATGCCCCATTTGGCGAAGGGCCACGGGCTAGATACAGCAGTCAACTCTTGAGATGGTTGACGTTGGATGGAGGAGAAGCGCTGGCACTTATCACAAGCGCGGACGAACTGGATGGCATCCTTTTTCAGCGTTGGCCAGTAGTACCCTTGTCTAAGTATCTTATAGGCTAGGGCCGGACCGGCGGTATGGTTTCCGCAGACCCCTTCATGGACTTCCCTCAAAACATAGTTGGCCTCATCACCCCCGGTGCATCTTAGAAGGGGCATCGAAAACCCCTTCTTATACAGCACTTCGTCCTGGAGCACGTAATATGCGGCTCGACGCCTTAGCTTCTGGGCTTCTTCTTTGTCCTCAGGGAGGGTTGATCTTTTAGGAAGGCGACGATTGGCCGCATCCAGAGAGGGGTTCCTTCTATCCACATAACCTCTTCCCCTTTGGCTATGGACGGTTGGGCGAGGTGTTCAATGGGCACCATCTTAAGGAGTTCAGAATCTTTACTGCTAGCCAACTTAGACAGGGCATCCGCATGTGTGTTTTCGGACCTTGGAATTTGCACAAGGTCGAACTTTTCAAAATGGGAAACGAGTTCTTTGACCTTCTTCAGGTAAGAAGCCATGTTTTTGTCTTTTGCCGCATAATCCCCTCTCACTTGGCTAACCACTAGCTGCGAGTCACTACTGGCGGTTAACCTTCTTATCTGCATTTCCCTTGATAATTTTAAGCCTGCCAAGAGGGCTTCATATTCTGCAGCATTGTTCGAAGCCTTGAATCCGAACCTAATGGCACTGCAAAGTCTGTGTCCCTCCGGACTCAACAAAATAACCCCTGCTCCCGAACCGGTATCACCGGAAGAACCGTCAGTGAAAAGGCTCCAAGTTGGGGGTTCTGCCTCTTCAATTTCTGTATCGACTTGCAGTCCAGAGAATTCGACTATGAAATCTGCCAGTGCCTGTCCTTTCACCGAGGCCCTTGGTTTGTATGAAATGTCGAACTCACTCAACTCAATGGACCACTTCATTAGCCTTCCAGAGGCGTCCGGCTTTTGCAAGATTTGCTTGAGGGGGAGGGTCGTCAAGACATGGATGCTATGGGCCTGAAAGTAAGGCCTCAACTTTCTGCAGGCGGTCATAAGTGAAAAGGCGAGCTTTTCCATGTCTGAATATCGAGATTCTGCAGGGGTGAAAGCCTTACTTACATAGTAGACAGGCAATTGAGTACCTTCCTCCTCCCTCACAAGAACCGAACTCACGGCGTCAGCTGATACGGCTAAGTATATTGATAGGGCTTCTCCCTCTTTGGGCTTGGAGAGGAGGGGGGCTTGCCCAAGGTGCTTCTTCAGCCCTTGGAAAGCCGCTTCGCACTCCTCATTCCACCGGAACTTCTTCCCTCCTTTTAGGACTTTGAAGAAAGGAAGGCATTTATCCGTCGCCTTCGAGATGAACCGGTTTAACGCAGCGAGCCGACCTGTGAGGCTTTGCACCTCTTTTGGTTTGTGGGGGGGACCTCATATCTAGCAGGGCCTTAATCTTATCAGGATTAGCCTCGATCCCTCTTTGATTTACCATGTAGCCCAAGAACTTCCCGGAGGCTACACCAAAGGCACACTTCTGGGGATTCAGCTTCATTTGAAATTTTCGCAAAACTTCGAAGGCTTCGGTAAGATGCTCAATATGATCTTCAGTTTCGAGGCTCTTTACCAACATGTCGTCCACATAAACCTCCATTGTTTTGCCCAAAAGATTTGCAAACATGCGGTTCACTAACCTTTGGTATGTGGCCCCTGCGTTTTTCAAACCAAACGGCATCACTCGGTAGCAGTAAAGACCTCGATCCGTAATGAATGAGGTGTTTTTTCGTCGTCCGGTGGGTACATGGGGATCTGATTGTATCCAGAATAGGCGTCCATGAAGCTCAGTAGTTTGTGTCCGGCGGTGGCGTCCACAAGTTGGTCAATCCTTGGAAGTGGGAAACTGTCCTTTGGGCAGGCCTGATTTAGGTTGGAGAAGTCTATGCAGACCCTCCACTTGCCATTATGCTTCTTTACCAGTACGGGTTTCGACACCCACTTCGGGTAGGTCGCTTCACGGATGAACCCATTGCTTACCAGCTTATGAACCTCTTCTTTCAGGGCTTCATACCTTTCTGGGTTCAGCGTCCTCCTCTTTTGTCGGTGTGAAGTGAACTTGGGGTCGATGTTGAGGTGGTGGCAGCTGGCTTTGGGGTCGATGCCCACCATGTCTCCATGCTTCCATGCAAAAACATCCAAGTTTGTAAGGAGGAAGTTCTTCAATAGCCCCTTCTGTTCACTCCCCAACTCTTTCCCAACTTGCAGGACCCTGGTGGGGTCGTCAGGATCCACCTGGAAAGGCTCCAGTTCCTCGACTGGGGCAGCCTGAGAGTTGGATTCCGTAATCCTCGGATCCAAAACGGTATCCACGCCGCCTTGTTCAGGGGGGATTTCTTCTATGGCCGCACTTACCATTTCGACGTCTTTCCCTTCTTCAGGGGCCGACCCTTCTGCAGGGGCGTCGATCATTTCTGTATCCAAGTATATCATGTTTGTGCTGCGGGGTTCGGATTTTCGCAGGGAGTTCAGGTAGCACTTCCTCGAACCCATTTGGTCGCCTCGTAGAGTGGCGATACCCCTGTCAGTGGGGAACTTCATGCACAGGTGGTGAATGGATGTTACAGCCCCTAACTCGTTCAACGCGGGTCGACCCAAGACTCCATGATATGCTGACCTGTGGTCCACCACCAAAAACTCCATGCGGTGGTGGGCTGTGAAGGGGGGGGTTCCCATTTCCACAGTCAACGTGATCCTCCCCCTGGGGATGATGCTATCCCCAGTGAATCCGTACAATGGGGGCTGTCATTGGGGTAGGATCGAAACCGACCTTCATCTTATCAAATGCGGTGCCAAAAAGTATGTTGACCGAACTCCCGTTGTCCACAAGCATACGGTTCAAGCCATTTCTGGCTATTATAGCCCTTACTACCAAGGCATCGCAATGGGGGTAGTGGACATCAGCCGTATCTTCTTGCGTGAATGTGATTGGCAGGAGGGTGTGAGTCCCACGGTATGACCCGTTGACGGAATAGCTTGTCATGGGGGAGTCTTTGGCTTCCCTGGCATAATTTCTCTGAGCGTTCCTAGACTCTCCCCCAATGTGGGGTCCTCCGATTATAGTATCTATTTCCCTGATGGGGTCCAGTTCTGCGTTGGGATGGGCTTCTCTTTGCCTCTGTGTACTCCTTGGACGGTCCCTAGGCCTGTCGTTTCTTCGACGAGGCGATCGGTCCCTTGTTTGCCTTCCTTGTTCCCCATCTCTGGGTTCGGGATCTCTCCTTTCCCTGCTGGCAGTCCTCAAATTTTGGTTCGCAGGACCTCTAGCCTCACTCCGACCCGTTTGTCCTTGGTTCGGGGGCCTCGTCAAACAGTTGCTGTCACTGTGACCAAATGTCCTATGGTATGTGCAATAGGGCCTATTCCTAGGTCCGTTGCCTCTTCCTCTGCCCCTCCCCCTTGAGGAGCTTGGTTGCATATCTCCACTGGGACCCACTTCCTCATATGCCAGTGAGGGTACGGCGTTTAGAGTGGCTGTGGCCAGTGCTTGGCCTGATGTAGGGGCCACTGTTTGCCCTGCTTGGGTCCACTGCTGGGTTACCAAGTGCGACACAGGGCCTCGTCTTTGTCTTTGAGTGGGTGGCAGCCCCAAAGAGGTCCTGTTGCGGTGGTCAATCAATTCCTCGTTGACTATTTCGCTCCTCATCATTTCCACAAGGGCATCATAAGTAGTGGGGTTTCTGTTTCGCACATCTCTCCAAAAGAGAGTATTCATGTTAAGTCCGCCTCTGAGTGCCGATAGGGCCTCCCTATCCGTTACCTGCTCGCAATAAGTCATTTCATCAGTGAAACGAGCCAAATAGCTCTTCAACGTTTCACCCGCCTGCTGCCTCATGTCCTGAAGCCTTTGTATAGGAGCCTCTCCTTCTTTACTAGACAGGTATTGATTTAAGAAGGCTTTCTTGAGGTCGGGCCAGCTTCTGATGCTTCCTGCAGGTATGCGGTTGTACCATATTTCGGCAGAACCTGTGAGAGTGAGGTGGAATGCTCTACATTTCAACGCCGGTGTGGCTCCTCTTAGAGCCATGTGTGTTTTGTAGTTGTTGAGGTGCTTAGCCGGGTCTCCTTTTGCCTTCATATTTTGGAATCTTTGGGGGCACAAAATGACTGGGGACGTGTGCATTTCTTAGCTCGCGTGAGAATGGCAAGCTATCATCATCATCATCGAGCTCAAAGGACCTACAAGGGCTGCTAGATTCCCCTTCTTCCGCCTGATACCGAGGCGGTTGAGCGGTTCCTGCCAAGTTTTGCTGGTTCGCAGCGTCCCTCCTTTCACGCCTATTCCTAGGCTGGCGAACCTCCTGGGGCTCCTGTTGCTCCTGTCGCCTCACATTGGGAGGGGGTCGCTGGGGCCTATTCCTAGGCCCTGATGTGCCAATTCTGTCAAACACACTAGTAGACCTCCTTGGCTCCGGGTCTCGTGCGTATTCAGGAGGGAAGTTTCCCCCCCCTTGAAGGGGGTCCCCGCCGAGGTGGGTGTGGATGTGAGCTGAAGATGTATCCATGCCTACCTCCCTTTCCAGGGGGCTCGGTTCCCTTGCATGTTGTGCGGAAATTTCGGCTTCGTCATCCTGTTGATAGGCCTCATGATGGGGGGGTTGGTATCCAGCCTGCCCATGCATTTGTAGAAGCAGCTGCTGCATGGCAGCGTTTTGTTCTGCTAAGTTCCTCATGTTTGCTGCCATTTCTCCTACCTCCCTAACTAGGCGTGCTGTTGTACCGCCCCGTCTGTGAAGGTGATGGGGTCTCCGCATGTTGACGTTTGTTCGGAGAACCTCTTCTTCAGAGGCCTCCTGTTGACGGCTTCTGTCACGGGAGTCCCCCCGTTGGTGGCTTTGGCTATGAGAACCGTAGTTACTGGAACTCATTGCTACAGCAAATTCCGAACTTGCGGTTAAAATCAGTGGGAGGGGCTTTTCCTTCGTTTCTTTTTCCAGAAACCTGAACCTTTCTCCAAGGCTAGGCTTTTGCTTCCTTTCGACTGGCTTCCTCCACTAGGATGTTCGTGGTTATAATGTGTGGTTTCCCACAGACGGCGCCAATATGTTAACCTCAAAAATTGCACCTATGAGTTGTCAACAGATCCCAGGGCCTCTCACGTCCGGTTCAGCCTTTGTTCCTGCACACTAGGACAAACCGTCAGTTGCACGTGGCCTTCTCCAAAGATGGGGGGGAGCCGGCCGCGCGCACTCCGACGATCAAGTCAGTTGGAGTGGAAATATATGAGTGTGGGAAGGCTAAAACGTGAGCCTTCAAGAAGTATAAGGGGGTCGGCCTTGGGGAGAACAGTAAAATATAGAGAGAATTGCTAAATAGTATTGAGAAGTCAATTTAGCATTACCTTCAAATGCCACAATGTGTGAGCTTATATAGTAAGATAGGGTGAGTAAGGACCGTTAGATGAGTGGACACGTGGCCTTATCTCAACGGCTGAACTTCTTGTCATAGACTTCAGTGCATTTAATGCTCTGTGACATCCTATGTTTGAACTCTGACACGCGGGATAGGTGCAGCCGTAATTGCAGCGTGTTGTCACATCATCCACTTGTTAGAAGATCTTTTCCACCAGATCTTCTATAGGAGGGCCATACTGCGTACTGTTCACGTGACATGAGTTCGGTACCGCACAAGAGTTCGGTCACAAGGGGTTCATCAATGGAGGTTCGAAACTGTGGGTTCGTCCTCACCAGTTCGACATGGAGGGTTCGGATGGGCGGCAGACTGTGGATTCGGCCACGTGGTGTGTGTGTGGGCCCATTTGGGATTGCCCGTAACAGAATTCTCTCAGAAGCTCGTGTATATTGGTCAAATATGACTTTCATAGGTCTGGTTGCTCTTCGCTGTCAAATGGAAAGTTAGTTCAAAGGGTTTTTTCGGTACTCTGCGGAAGATGCGTGAATTGGCCTACTTTTTCCCTTTCAGCATAAGCGAATTGATTCACCTTCAAAATGAGAGAGAGGTATTGCATGGAAAGCTGGATTAGGTCTTATAATCTAGGCTTCTTTTACAAGAAAAAAACTTTGGTGGTACGATCGCATCATCTTACATGGTGCGGGTGGCTCCCCATTGGACGGTCGCACCACTAGCGTCATCGCCCCATCAAAGTTTTTCTTCTTTTACAGGCTTTAGTCCGGGAAATCAAAAAATGGGTTAGTTCCTAATTGTTGAATAAAGTATAAGTTTCTCATATTTTCAAAGGATCGACTCATTTTTTAGTTCAATTAATTAATTTCTTAAAAAACAAGCCGGCGAGTGGGGCCCATGGAAGGCTCGGTTGGGCACATATACATGACACGAGCCAAGTCTAGTTTGTAAACATGAGTCAATCTCGGGTGTTTGAGGGTCAGCTTGGTCCATTGTCAAACCTAGATTATTTTTATCCGACTAGTCAACAATATTATAACTATACGTTACTTAATTAACTCATCCAATAAGCTGAGATTAAATTGTATTTTTTATATATATAATTACTTACAAGTGAAAAGTGACATCAAATAAAAATCATTTATATGTGAAAATAGATTATAAGTAAAATCTGCTACTTATAACTTAAAAAATCACTTATAAGTAATACCTATCACTGAAAAAAATCGTGTATGTACAAAGTTCACTTGTAAGGCATCAATCACAAGTAACCAGAATTCTCTTATAACTAAAATTGAATTAAATTAATAAAAAAAAAATCTTGTAAAAAATACTACGTTACTAAAAAACTCACTTGTAGGTAAAATAATTGCATGAGTAAAAAATAGCTTATAAGTGAGAATTTATATACAAGTAAATACAGGTTTTTAATTAATTAGTTATTATTAAAAACCTTATAAGAAAAATTATTGTCATAATTTTATTTATTTATTATTATTTTTTTTTTACATTACTTACACGATCCTTTAATACAGTGTATCACCAAAAGTCGTATTAATAATATAATCATTAAATCACATTAATACAATCCCTTCCAATCATAACCCTACTAAGATAAATGTTACTTGGTCTCATAACCCTATTAAGATAATATGGAACTTAGCAATCCATATAACCATAAGCATGCCTCGATCTCAATTAAATAACGAGTCTTAATTATTTAATACACATATCAATTAACAGTGTGACATTTCTACCGCCAAGATAAGCCTCGGAACCATGGGATCCGCCCCCATTGTCCACGACCACAGCCCTATCGCAGTTCCTGGCCCAAGGTCAAAGAAAATTCTGCAGATTAACACAAAAACCCATAATTTCTTACCTGGTTGAGCCAACTGGTGAGGAAAGTATAGATGGAGAAGCTCCAGATCATATTAGGAATGTGCTTGGGAAAACAGACAGGATTCAAATGAAGATCCTCCAAATGTTGGTGAGCTTCTACTCGTGTGGCTTGCTTCTTGTACTATTTAATCTTGTATAATATTGTGTATCAAACATTCTCTTAATCTTTCATGAAAAAGATTGTACAAATCCTTGTTTTTGCTTTATGATGTATATGTGCTTGCGATTAATTCTTGTGATTAAGATTTTCAACTTTGTAACATTTTGAAAGAATTAGGCTCTTCACGCGTTAGACCTTACCCCGTCTATGTTTTTTATAGTCTAGTTCAAATAAAATAGAAGGATTACAATAATTTCACAGCACAGGCATCCAATGGCATGAAGTCTAGCAAACATTTCGTCGCAGCACCAATGAACCCGGCGAAATTGAAAATAAAATAAAAATCATAAAGCCGATTTCAAACTTATTGAAGTCCAAATGCTGCGTTTATGCATCAACTGATGAGTGACATTGCCGATGTCAATATTTAGTCGAGATTAAGGCTATGTATCCATCCAACAAAAATAGATACAGGAATATGAAGACAATGCTTTTTTCACATCAGATCTAGTCCATAAAATTTCCCCAAAAAAAGTTTAAAATAAGAATATATGTACACATGAGCTTCTGTGGTGGTAAAAACAGGGCACGTGTTATAATGTCATTTAGATTTCCTGCCACTAAGCCAGAGAACTAAACTTGATTCAGTAAGCAATCAATCCGATAAAGCTTCACCAACCATAAGATCAGCGTGCAATAGGTCAGCCAGAATTAGACTTCTTCACCAGGTCGATATACACCTTCAGCTCATTCTTCACCCGTAGGGATCACCTGAATATACTGCCTCAGCATATGCCTCGGTTTCTTCAGTTACTTTGTCAAAAGTGGTGAGTAACAGCCTAAAGAAAGTTGGTGGACCCAAAAATGGGATTGCAACTTTTATTGATCCCTTTATGCTGCACTTGGCATTAGTTCTGTATTTGTCCGAATCTTTATTTCAGTCTCGGAGCTGATATGTTGCTTAAATTCACCCACGGATATTTTTGTTTTCAGACGAGGAAAAGGGGAGTTACCTAGCGTGACTATCTTATCCGTATCTGATACTTCTGATGATGGTTCAGTACTAGAGATAACGCGTTTCAGCTGAGACTTTTGAGAGATAATTCGGCCCTTGTTCCAACCCGGGAAACAAAAGGATGATGATACATTATCCTTCAGCAAAGAATATGCAGCCTTTGCAACAGGAAAATCTCGTGTTATTGAGCTCTTCTCCATCTGTCCCCGTCTGCTTGACAGAGAAGAATTACGTCATTTAAGGAAAAAAATTATCAGTATATAGAAGTTTTTAGTACTCTTTTTGAACTAAAAATCCCCAAGAAAAGTAACTTATAAGCTTAGCCAAACATGCTCACACGTACAAATTAGGGAGTCATGTTAAATCCTCATAATTGGTGATGAGTAAACTAAAACTAAGACGTCCCAAAATGAGGGCAAAACGGTCCTCAATCATCAGGGTTCAACTCTCCAGTCCTTTACAAACCAGTAACTGGAGCACTAGTACATTAGATGTAGGTGCAATAGACTGAACCTAAGAGCATACCACTTCCCTGACCTCTCCCAGAAAGATGAACATACTATATTACCAAAAGAAGAAAAAATGGAAACTGAAGGGAATTTTATAGAGGCTATTGTTAACTAAGGAAAAAACTTACACCACGATGACAGTCCCCAGTTGAGGAAGATCCTCCCTGTTTATTAACATCTCTTGCATATTATTCAGCCACACTAATATTGCTGTGCATGCACCACCTGGCCACATCCTATACAAACAGGAAGAACATTATGATTAATATGGCACATTATAAATAATCCATTCTTCACTTTTTTTATCCACTGGAAAAAGAAAGTTACTTGTAAAGCCAATGATACCTGTGAACATCCACAGACCATACAAGTTTGTTTTTACGATATAGTTCAGGAAATAGTCCCCTCTTTGTTGCTTCACTCAGAACTCTCGCAGCCCTTTCCCTCTGGCCCAAACACCAAAGTGCTTCTAGAAGTGTATTGTAGAACCTCATCCCCAAACCACAGCCCTCAGAATTGAGTTTGTCAAAGACATATTCTACCATCTGCCAGTTACTGGCATCATCGAAATCTCCTGTGATCATCTGTCCAATAACCTGGTGAATATTGGATACCCTTTTTGTAAGCATCTCATTTAATAATTCATTGACCTTGTCCCACCTGAAATAAGAATTTCAAGATTTTACAAAAATTGACAAAAAAGAGATGAAAATAAGTATTCCATTAAGCATGTTCAGTTTATAATCGGTTTACATTATCATAGATAAAAATGAGTGGTCGAAAAGTAAATAGAATTTGTGGGTCCGTGGAATGTGTGGATAAAAAGTAGTTTGACTGATTATGAACAAATTATAAATAGCTGCCAAATATGCGCTTAATCTTCAAAAAAGATTTCAATGAAATAATGCTCCAAAGCATCAAAAACAGAATTAAACAATTTAAAACCCTACAAACATTCAACTCATAAAGCTGGGCTCAACAAGTATTACCATGAAAAAGCATTCACAAACTCAACTCATTCATATAAGTTCTAATTTTTCCAACAGATCTGGCAAGAATATGTACTAGGAAATAAGGATGGTTTATTTCCCCAATCCATTTCTTATCCTGTCGACAGGTCAGTAAAGTTTCATTTCATTAACTTTGCACAAACTTGTAGAAAACCTAATAAAATATCAAGAAAGTATGCACCAAGAAGTTAACGTGATTTGCAGCATATAAAAGAAACTATCGCGTTAGTTCTTCTGATTCATTTGGAAGGACGTCTACAGATACATCAAGATTACTATAAAAATGCATATTTGAAAGAGATCATTGTGTTAGTTCTTCTGATTCAGTTAAAAGGAGAACTACATATACAACAAGATTATTATAAATATTAAATACCCACATTTAAAATGAATGAATAACCTAACAACAGCCAATTGAGGTCTCACCTGTCAGTCTTTGCATAGACAGCCAGCATCATACAATAGCACATGACACTGGGCTGTATAACCAGCTCCTTAATTTCCCGAAACTGCTGCTCACTCTCGTCGAAAAGACCCGCAAAGAAGTACACGCTCAAGACTGCCTCAAGGGTACAATCATCAGGATCACAATTCGACTTTTCCATGTCAACATAAGCCTTGATGGCCTCTTCAAATTGTCCTCCCTGCCTATACCCTTCGATCAAACCATTAAATGAATCCCTACTCCGTGGAACACCCAACTCACCCATCCTATACAAAATTGCTTCATTTTCCTTGTAAAGGCCCCCTTTAGCAAACATTTGAATCAGAGAATTAAAGGTATCGACTGTTGGCCTGCTGCCAACCTCATTCATAGTATTAAAAGCAACTAGAGCCTCCTCATACAGTGCTGCTTGACCATATGATTCAATCACCCCAGTATATGCCTTGGAACTCGGTACCAATCCTCTCTCATTCATATGAAGCAGAATTCTTTTCGCATCCTCGTGAAGTCCTCCCTTTCCACATGCAAAAATCAACCCCTCATAAGTCTCCATATTTGGCTCGACATTCTCTTCTACCATATCATGGAACAAAGTCACCACCTCCTTGAAATAGCCTCCTTCACCGAAGACCTCAATAAGTATGTTGTAAGTATCAGCATCCGGCTCCGTGTTGCTCACCTTCATCTCAAGAAAAAGCTCTCTCACATCATCATATCTCCCATTCTTCCCAAACAAATTCAATAAAATACTATATGTCCCTGCATTAGGCAGACACCCTGCTGCCTGCATTTGCCTGAACACCCCCATTGCCTCCTTTATCTTCCCTGAATGCGCGTACGCCTCCAACAACACATTATAACTCATTATCTCTGGCAAATTCCCTCCTGATTCCATTTCCTTAAGCAACTCCGAAACTGTTTCCAATTTCCCCAACTTCCCAAAGGTTTCCACCAAATAACTATATGTAGTAATATCAGGTAAAACTCCACTCTCATTCATCGTCTTAAACACCATCTCAGCCTCATCCCCTAAACCTCTACTTGCACATGCACTCAATAGTGTATTATACGTAACCAAATCCGGCTGAATCCCCTCATGCCGCATTTCTGCAAACAAACTTAACAACCCTTCCCATGAATGCCCACCTCGCGAGCATGAATTAATAACAGTGTTATAAGTTAAAATGTTCGGAATAATCCTCTCTTTTTTCATTTTATCAAGTAACTCTAGTGCTGTCTCGTACTGACCATTGCGGCCATAGGCATTAATAATGGCAGTGTATGAAAGAACAGTCCGAGGGATAGAATGGGTTACCATTTCATCAAAGATTTCGGCAGATTTATCCAAGAGGCCTTCGCGGCCAAGGATGCCGATGATAAGGGAGTATATATGCTCATTCGGCTTGCACCAGAGCTGACGCTGCATATACTTAAAAAGCCGGAGGGAGCGCTGCCAGTCCCCCCGGTGGGCGAATTCTCTGAAAACATGCGAAAAATCCGAGAGAGACAGCTTGTTCTTGAAGGTGTCAAGGCACCGGGCAATGCTTCCGCGGGGCGGGAGGCTAGAAAGCTTGTTAATTAGTGTCTCAACATCGTAGCTGTACTTGCCCTTTTCCACTGTGACGCTTGGGTTGCCCAAAATGAGTTCTTTGGACTTGGCCTTAGAAACTACGGTGAGGCGGTGGTGGAGGAAGCGGAAACAGTTGGGGTGGTGATGGCGGTGGAGGCTTGGGGGGAAAGGGATGAACTGGGATGTGTGGGTGGAAGAGGGGTTGAGGATAGGGGAGAAAGAGTGGTGGTAGGATAAGGTCATTCTGGTCATTAGGACATGTAAGCTGGGTTCAGGGGGTCAAGGCTACAAATTGAAACCCAAACTCTGTGTGTGTGTGTGTGTGAGAGAGAGAGAGAGAGAGAGAGAGAGATGGTGGTGTATGTATATGTACATGGGTGGATTGGTTGGGGGTGGAAAAAGAAGATTGAAGAAAAATGATAGGTTGGTAATGTAAATACTAAAATAATAGATTAAGGACTTTTTTCTACTAAATCAATAGCATTTGGCCTAAGGATGAAATTCATAAAATATATTTATTTTTGAAAAATTGAAAATTTGAGTTTATTTCTTCAAAAGTTATCCCATGCAAGCATCCACGTGTCAATTCCATTTGGTGGGACCATAGCTGCCCACAGATATAAATGTGTCAATCCGGGTGGTCCGGGCCGGTTCCGGGTCAGTTCACAAATTTTGGATTACAACCCAGTTCGTCCGCTGATCCATCCGGATCGAGCCCATACGGGTCACGAGTAGCGATTTGTTTCGATTTGACCCGCATGATTGTATAAATAAAATTATAAAAATATAGATATTTATAGCAAAAAATATTATTTTGTTAAATGTAAACTAAGAATTGAACAAAATGATAAATTCATATTTATATCAAAAAATGTTTACATAGAATTCAAATTTAATGTTACCTGAATTATTTATAATTTTGCAAAGTTAAATTTAACATAAACAAATAACTAAATGCATTTCTAATTACTATTATCAAATATTTATAGCATAAGTACATCTCAACTAGGTTGACACCTACTTAACTATAATTTAGTTGTTCAAAAATTATATAATTATTTATATTTTTTTTTTTCACGGACCAGCGAGTTAACCGCGGTCCGTGAAGGTACAACCTGCGAAATCCGCGGGTCACACCTTCTTGACCCGTGAACGGTCCGTTCGAGTCACGGGTCGATCACGGTCTCGAGTCGATTCATGTCGATTTTCACGGGTCTGATCCATTCGTCCATCTTAACACCTCTACAGAGATACTCCAATGCCTAAACAGCCCTGACCGGCTGACCGTGACTTCCTTGGCATTTTCGTAATTATAAGCTCGTCGAGCGGTAATTAGCAACAAAATAAAAGTTCCAGTTCATAACAGACTGAGGAAACAAAAACTAACTCCTCTTTGGTCTGAAAAACCTCGATAAGCAACAATTCTTCGATGAATTGAGGAAACCCATTAGAAAAGAAAGAGAAGGAAATTCCGCATAATGGACGCCGACGAGGTAAATCACCACCGCAACAGACACCGTCCTCACGGTCACGGTGTCGCCGCCACTTCATTTTAAACCATCCGCCAACTACCTCACTGATTCCCCTTTTAATCATTTCTTCACTTGGTTTTTTTAGTTCTACATTCAATTCTTGTCTATAAATATGGGATTCCTCTCACCTTTTGATTTGCTTTGTTTCCATCTTCACTCCGATTCTTGGTGTTTTCTATGATATTTCTATGCTTGTTTATGTTGTTTGATTTCAAATTTCTTCACTTGATTTTCCTATTTAACAATGGAGGTAGATTTTAGTTATATTTTTGGCTTTTTTTTTCATCGTTTACTCTAATTCTTGGTGTTTTCTTAAACATATATTTGTTAAAAAGTCATCACTTTATTCCTTTTTTTTTTTTTTTAATTTAAATGGACTCACTTTGATCTTCTGTTAAACCCTTATTTTATTTTTATGTTGGTTCCTGGTGGTTTCTTGATTATATATTTATATGTGTGTGTTTATGTGTTTTTTCTTCAGTTCAATTACTCTAATTTTGTTCAAAATGCAAAAAAGTGGGGTTTAGAGGATACTCTCTATTTTCAAAGAACATATTCTATAATTTAAAAAGTATCTATAAATTTAAAGAGCAAATTTTTTTAAATGCTCCAATAGGCTCTTTATTTTTAATAATGTATTTATTATTTTTTCATTCTTTTATTTTTATCATATTCCCTTCAATAATTATTTCATTTTTCAAGTATATTTATTTAATTAAGTCAATAAACTATGTATTGAAAGTTGGAATCTTTGAAGTATTAAATTATAGAGAGGTTTAAAATGTTAAATTGAAGAGTCTATTGAAGTAAAATTTTAAAAATTGACTCTTTAAAATGAAGAGTATTCCACTTTTAAAGAGTTTCTTGGAGATGCTCTTAGATTTTGATGTATGTGATATGTAATTCTTTTTTTTGTTCTGGGATTCAGAGATTGACGGCTTTGAAGAAAGCGTATGCTGATATAATTTTAACCACAGCAAAGGAGGCTGCAGCTAGGATTTTGTCTTCTGAGAAAAAGGCAGCACATTATCAGTATGAGCTGCAGGTGACAAAGGAGGAGGCGCTGCGGATGCTATTGCGCATTAAACAACTGAGGGATACTAAGGTGAATCAATGGTTTTATAATTGATTATATTCTCTCTTTTAATTGGATTTCTTTTACTTGTAGTTGTGGGAAAGAAGAGATTTTTTTCCTGTCTTTTTAGTTTCAATCTTCTGTTGTGCATACTTTTGTGAGTGAATTTGTGAGGTCTTTATTATTGTTCTTTGAGATGAAATACACTTGTATCTATGAGAAAAGACATTTTAAGTAAGGTAATTATTGTACCTCCAAGGGGTTACGAGTTTCCCAAATGCTAGAGATTTCGGAAATTATTACCTTTTTTGCTTGAAATAATTGTAATTTACTAAATTTTGTTGTTTCCTTTGTGATAAACTGAAGTCAGGATTTTTAATGAAGGTAAACTTGGCACAGTGCTTTTGTTCTCTAAGTTCCCTTGTAGGTTGATAGGATTATCTAGGCATATAATGACAAGTTATGTAGTTGGCGCCGTACAAAATGAAATTGCTGGGTTTGGAATTTTCGGTCATTAGACACAGCAAAATTTGAAACAGCATTACATTTTAAAGTTGGGCAGTAGTCTTAACTTTTAGTTATTTGGCACTTTTGGAGATGACATTCTGTGTTCCTTCCTCACCATTATTTTGAATTTGCTAATGGCATGAAATTGTATGATGTTAAATATGGTTTCCTTCTTTTCACTACGCTGTGTTGATCGTCATCCATCTTAACTTGTTACCAATATATTTATTTATTTTGCTTAAACGCTAGATGCCAGTGTCATGTCAATTAATCATTATGTCTATCTTTCTCTGAAATGTTTCAGAAAATTATGTTTTTTCCCCGATTTGATAGGAAGACCAATTTTGATATATTTGATAATTTATGAATTTTATAGGCAGAATTTGGTCCCACTTCTTCTCGATCTCGGTCATCCTTCATAGTTTGTAGACAATTGTCGCTATAAATCATAAATTCTAGACCCTAGAGTTCTTTTGAGCTGTACTTAAATGCTATACACGGTTCACTTTACTGGATTAGTTGCCACAATAATTGGAGTGTTTAATTGGTCTTTAGTCTGTTACAAATACATCACATTTCCCCTACTTCCCTCAAAATTGCAAGCATGTCTGTTAAGCTTAAAAAGAAGTAAAAGCTACTTTTAAGAATCTTATTCAAAAACATGATTTTGAAGTTATTTTTGGGGAAAGACTTACTTTCTAGAAAAAGTAACCTTTTAAGCTTAGTCAGAGATTCATTCTCTTTCTCTCTCTCTCTCTCGTGTGTGTGTGTGTTATGTGTGTATTTCTGTGTGTAAATACATAATTTACAATTAGGTTCATTAATTCGGCCGAAATTTACAGATAGAGGAAGCAGAGTTGACATCCTTTAATCAGCAGAAAAAATTTGAAGAACTTGAAGCTCAACTTCAGGAAACTGAGGATATCGTAAGAGATCTTAGGGAAGAGTTGAGAGAAGTGCAAGCTGAATTAGCAAGAGTGAAGTATCATAACACGAAGCACGTGAATGAATCTGATAATGCTTGTCCAGTAGAGGCATCAGAGGAGAATAGAATCTATCATTGTCATTCTAGTTTATTCCGAACTCCAAAATCACAAAATGTATCAGCTGTAGTTTCTGATGTCAGAATTCCAGTTCTACGTCAGAACAGTCAAGCTAAAAAGTGCTGTAACAAAATATTTTGTACATGCAATTTATATAATGGGAATCCAGATTTGCCTTCTATTATATTGAGAAGCAAAGAGCCTGGCCTTTACAAACATGGATTCACACAGCGAATTCGAGCATGCGGAAGGAATTTGATAGATAAAGATTTGACTCTATCTGGAAAATCAAATAAAGTGTCTGATGATACAATTCACAAAGAATATGAAGCTAAAAATATCTGTACTGCACCTGCTCAAGGGGCTGAAATCACAAGTTGTCCTGAGAAGGAACTTTCCGCGGATATCAAGCTTCGGAGCTTCAAATCTTCCCTTCGGAAAAAGAAAAGGGATGTTAGACGTAGAAAATGTACAACACGCTCATTCAAGAATCATCCCGGTCATTTTGGGAAATCTGATCAAGCACCCGAGATTTGTGTGAGAATTGATCAAAATTCAGTCGAATACAGTGCTCGTTCTAGTGAGAATCCTCTCCAGATGAATCAAACATTATCATCTGAAAGAAAACTAGATCTTGCAGAATCGGATGGTGCTCATAACACAACCTACAAAGGTGAAGAGTTGATGGAAAACATAATGCCAATTAGACAGGAAGCTGGAACCACAGAGAGTACACTGTTTCCAGATTGTAAAATGGATAACAAAAAAGTTGATGATATGTCATTAACAAAATTGGAGTGCAGATCATCAAATACAGTTAATGGGGTGCTTACACAGTCTACAGGGGAAAGAATTATCAAGTACACATTTCAAAGGAAGCGGAAGAGACAGCCTTTAAGCGTCGCTGAGGTTAATGTTTCTCTTGAAATGAACACTTTGGAGAAGGAAACAGGGAATAAACAAAATGATCCTCTGGAGCTGGAGCTGCAAAAGTTTAGCTTTATAACAGAATCATCTCGGGAAAGTCGACGATTGGTGCAAGTTGCTCGTCAGGTTGGTGATATAAACATTTAATGCTGTTATGCCTATGTTTTTCTGTGTGCGCTAGTTTTTTGCATACAGATTGAGTGGGTGGAAGCCTTGTGCGAATCTAGAATCATTAATTCTTTGATAAGTTTGTTACAGTTTTGTGCTTACATGAATTACTTGTTGGATTCTATTATTGGTTCAATGTTCAGTGCCACACTGTAAATAGTCTCTATATTGTGCTTGTTAACAACAAAAAATTATTAATCGATATTGATGTGCTTATTGGCATTTGGCTAAGCCTAAAAAGAAGTAAAAGTGTTTCCTGACATGTTTACACGTTAGTTATTCTCACTCCTAAGTAAAAAATAGTTATTTTGAAAGTACCCTTACTTTTACTGTCTAAATAAGTAACTTGCTCATTTCCAATTTTGACATTTAAAAAGTTTATTCATTTTAAAATTTATTTACTTGTAAGCAAACTTACTTATACGTAAACTCTTTAAGCTTAGCTAAACATGCTCATAGTATTATGTATTCCATATCTTTAGTTGGTTATAGATCTGTTCTTATTTGGAGTTGGAATGTAGTAATCTTTTGAATTCCCTACTGGAATTAGAATTACTTCTTCTAATGATGTAAGTTCTCCATTGAATAATTAATTTTTAAGTCCTGAGAATCCTTTTTTTTTATAAAGCCCAAAACAATAAATTCTGCTTTGATCTCTTTCAATATCCCTTTGTTCTTCCAATCACTTATTTTTTTTCTTGGTTCATTCTTGTCCACTTTAGTTAGACCATTGGTCTGTATAGGACAAGTTCAGAGCTCTCCTGGTTAACAATTTTTGAAGGTGCTTTTGTCCTAAGGCTCCGCATGTTTGGATCTTGGTTCTGTTACCCCTGAAACTTTCAGTAAGTGAAGATGCAAAATTATTTGCTGAATGTATAAGAGGATTCATGAATAACTGCATCATGTGATTAAAGCTAATGAGTCCAACGAGGAACTTGTTGAAGGTGATCCAGTTATGTTGAAGTGGTGAAGCAAAAACTTCCGAAGGGGAGTAATCATAAGCTCAAGTCCAGGAAGATTAATCCAAGCAAGATTTTGATGAAATAGTTATTATGCTTGTGTGGTGGATTTACCCAATGACCTTCAAATCTGCCCTATATCAAAAGTTGCCGATTTATTTGAATATTATGGGTTTGATGGAAACAAAAGCTGTCTATAAAGAGAATTGGATTAATCAGTTTCCTGGGAAGCCAAAACAAGTCGATGAAGAAGTTTTATTGACATGAAAGAAGTTCATTAACAAAAGCCTTGCTACTAGTGATGTAATTGGGAAAATAACATCCGACTGTCCCTAGCCTATTTGTAAATTTGTGCTTGGGTCCCATTTAATTTTTTGGCAAACCATGCTCCAACCTTGAGTTTTTGTAGGAGTTCCCAGGCATATTTTTGGCCCAAAATATCACGTTCACACATCAAGGAAAGCCAATTCTATGCTAAACAACCACACTCAAGTACACCCTTCACTAGGAGAAAAGGAGAGCTGTGAACTTAGAGCATGCATTTCTTTAACTTCAATGCAGAGTTGTTCGGAGAAAAAGATTGGTAGGTTAGAAAAATGAAGGAAAATATAGTTGTTTCTACATCCTTGCTAGGTCTACAGAAGATCGAGAATCTTTTATTGCTGTGCATTATTATTAATGGCATTTTTATAACATGATCTTGACTATGTTGGTTGCGAATTGTATTGATTTCATGTTCTATTGGCGTGTGCTTGATGGTGGTGTGTTTGTGGACTGTTGCCGACATCCCATAGCTATGGTATTCCTTGATCCTTGATTTTCTATATCTTTTTCTTTCAACTTAGTAGAAGAAGAAAAAAATACGTCTCCAGTCAAATTAGTATGTTTGATGGCGCAAAGATATTCTTTTTGTTTTAAAAAAAAAAAATGGAACGTCGGCTTGTATTTTTGGTCAAGTTATATGTGGTGGCTCAATTGATACCCTCTGGAAAGGTTATACACGGAGCATACAGTAAAATGATATCGAGTTTGATTTATTTTTTTGGGACAAACGTTCTTTTAACATTGTCTCGTACACTGATATGTATTTGCAGCTCCTGTCTCTATCTGACAAGAAGTGGCAGTAAGTGAGGCTTTTCCCTTTATCCATACAAGAAATCCTGAGTTAGGGAAATGGTGAACAGTCAATTCTTCAGTGGTCTAGCAGCGAAGATGTGTCATCCATGATTCTCCTGAACCAGCCAAGTGCTCTTTCAAGACAAAGTTTGAGATCATGTCCAATAAAGCCCAAAATGTGTCATTTAAGTATGTTACTTCATAGTAGTATAACTTGTCCCCAACATGTGTTCTTCATCTAATGTCAGTTTCATGTAAGACTTGGTACTATTGACTATCTTAATTTACTTTTGAGGCAGTTAAATCCCCCACTGTATGTGGATGGAAGTGGATTTTTGTTCATCCAGCAGTACTCTGGCCTAGACATTTATTCCGTGTTTCTTTACTTCTTAATGTATGGGTTTAGTAGTTCGTATGTAATATTTGACATGACTAAATAGTATAGCAAATAAAATTTAAAGCTTCAATTTCACTGTAAGTCTTTTTAGTATTAGCTAATTTTTTGTACTAAACATGGTAAGGCTCTATTCTCCATATGCATTTGGTATACAGCGTACTGGAAAGGAGGATGAGATCATGAAGGATAGTGTGTTGTTATAATCGTGTACCAGGTGGTAATATCGTATTAGAAAATGAATAAACATAGTTAAATTGTTTTTTCTTACTTACAAATTTTAAAAAAAAAAAAACTTCTAAAGTAATTCTTACGTTTATGTTAAAATAAGTAACTTGCTTATTATTAACTTTGATTAATAAAAATGCGAGTTATTTTAGAAATAACTTATTTACTTAAAAGTGAATGAAGTAAAATCAAAAGACACTACAGTGCAAACATTTAACCACAAACTACTTCTCTTACCCCTTTTGCCTTTTCCACGAGTCAGTAAAAACTAGCCGAATGATGATGACTATTGATTCTTCGTAGAAACAAAATTCAAAGAACAACTTGAAACATAAGCTTCATAGAGAATATATTTAAAGAAATGAGATGTTCTAAGAAATTACTTCACATTATGATTTTATACTTTCATCTAAGGTAAACAAACTAAATTCATCAAAATACAGCAGTCACATTTCACCAAACTTGGTGTATTCAATTTCTATACCACCTCATCTATTCACATGACAAGTCTTCTACATCAGCGCACACATCATACAATATGGACCAAAATAATTAGAGTACTAGATTGATTCCTCTGTGCTTCAAAAACTAACTTCTATACCAACATATAAGACTATGACAACAAGAGTCTAATAACAAGAACACATGCAAGAAACACAGAGAGAGATGGACCCAAAATACACGTTCAAGGGAAAGAGAGACCGTCCTGAGACCGTGTGACCATGCTACAAGAACGAGCCCACCGAAATGTCAAGCTGCCTCCATCCTGTGTTGCCTCTGCATCAACAGTATCAGAGTCATACTGCTTCCTGCAACCTGGACAGCGCCCATCCTCCTCAAGAATCCTCTTGTGGCAGAAAAGGCAGAGCCGGAAGCCACATGAACAAGGGAGAAAACTCGAGTCCGTGAAGTCAAAATCCTCATAGCATATTGGGCACGATGTGGGGACAGAGCCTCCACAACCAAAATGTCTCCTTGAATTCATTGGAAAACTATACTGCTTTGACAAGTTGGGCAGGGTTTGAGGACGACAAGCATCATCAGGTCTCCATGCCTGGCAATTGACCAGATCCCTTTCTGCTACCATTCCCTGATTCTCTCGCGTTGGCTTTGAAGTATCAAGCCCAAAAGCAGACTTCTTTGTTACCTTCGATCGAGAATCGGACTGGGAAGCACTTGCATCTTTCTGTGAAGGCGACGAATCCAATCCTGAATCGGGGTTTTGTTGTTGCTTGTCATCAGTGGCAGCCAAGGCATCAGCCATAGCCTCCCAATCATCCAAGCAGCCATCATCATCCCCTTCATCTTCCTCACTCATACTTCCAGAACAACATCCAATGCTACTACCACTACTGCTTCGGCTGCTGCTCCCGCTCCCAGTAAAATTGGCTCTGGAATCACTACTGCCCAAGACACTGCTGGTGTGGCTAGTGGGGCTGTTCGATGGAGATGATTCAGAATCACTGTAATGATGCAGTTGCAATTCATCCCCATAATTCTCCTGTACCTCTCTCGGCTTAATCTCCAGTTTTTCAATGGCTCGGATGCTCTCGTTCTCCATGAGCACTGATGATCCTCCATGTATCCCTTCACCATTCGACTCCTCCTTACAGTTACCCTTATTCTTCACTATAAATGTAAAGATTCCCATCACCACAAAATCATCAAATAATTTTGAAAATCAAAATCTAGGTGTTGTTAGACAGACATCCATATCTAAATAATTTATCCAATCCAATAAAAATCACAGAATTATAAAATCATAAAACCCCTAACACGATAACATGAAATAAGATTAAAGATGAATATTTACACATCTACACTTGACGAACCTTGAGAAAGCCACTGCTCGCGGCGAGCATCAAGCTTGCACTGCTTCAATTTGGCCGACCGATTTGCCTAAAATTCCAATAAATTAAAGAAATACACAAAAATACTTTAGAAACAACAAATTCAACCCAATTACCCAGGAAATTAATCAAGAAACAATCTGGAAATTGACAAAAGCGAAAATCAGCTTCAATCAAAAGCATGGAGAATCAATACGCATCCAAGATTATAAAAATTTAACACACTGGAAAATTTTAAACACGTATAAATAAAAAATCTCGAAAATTAATACAAATCAAAATTATAAATAATTTAGAGAAGTGCACGATCAAAAAAGAAAACAAACGTAAACACGTATATAAGTTTACCAACATAAAAACATGATGAATATATAAATACCTTCTTTTTCTTCGCGAAATCTTTGGGGTTAGAGGAAGCCATGGGGATGGAAGCGTTGGCGATCGAATCGGAAATCATGACTGCTTCAATATTGAAAAACCCTAACGGAAATATATTCAGGGAGAGAAATCGAGAGAGAGAGAGAATGTGGGAGACAAGAGAGTGGATAACGGATACTCCTCTGCTTCGTTCGCTCAAACCCTTTCTGTTTCTCTTTGGATTACACAAAACAGGCGTGGTTATCATTACTACCGGATTATATATACAGGCAAGAGTGACAATTTTGCCCTTCCATTTCACATTATTTTCCATGTAGATGCACTTACGAGGGGAGTAAATAGTTGGTATTCGAGGGGTATAATATTCAACGTCCACCAGGAGAAATCTTACAGAAGGAGATATTGCACGACGAAGGCTAAAAATGTGAAAGGGAAATTGCAACAATTGTCCCTAACCTACAGAGACAGTTGCAATGTCATCCTCAAACCTTTTTCTTCTTGCAATATATTCCAAACTTATAATTTTTTTGTCGATTTCCATGCCTTTTCAATTATTTATCTAAAACAAGGCCAAGGTTTCAAAATTCTTGCAGGTGGTTTTGAAACTATATGAATTTGTTGTTTTACATTGTTGTTACACACTATTTATCAACTTTGTCTTAATGGTTGTGTAATAATTCTCACAATCATTGCTAACTATTGATGATTTAAGTTGTCAACCGTGCTTACCAACTACCATGGGTCGACCAATTGCTTGACTCTTTCAACCCTTGATGATCCTTCACCCGTACTTGGTCTTCTCCTTCATCCTCTCATTTGATCATCCCCTTCCAAACTCTAAACGTCAGTTCAGAATGTGTATGACTAGTAATTTTTTCTTCTTGCAGCGTATTCCAAACTTATAGTTTATAATTAGGTGTATTGTAAGTTCTTTTTGTCGACTTCCATGCTTTTTCTATTCTTTATGTAAAACAAGGTCAAAGTTCAAAACCTTTCCACGTGATTTGAAACTAAAACCTAATTTTGTTGTTTTACATTATCGTTATACGCCACTTACCATTTTTGTCTTATTGATTGTGTAATAATTCTAACAATAGCTAACCGTCGATAATTTTGGTTGTTAACTATGCTTACCAAGTACATAAGTTGTGGCTAGTTGCTTGACTCATAAAACACTCGATGCTCCTTACTTCATCCCTACTTGGTCTGCTTCTCCACCCTCCCATTTGCTCATCCCCCTCCCAAACCCCAAATGCCAGTTCAGAATGCATGGGGTAGAAATTCTTTTCTTTCCTTCTTTGGTTTTTTTATCACAATTGAAATAAAAAGTGATATCGTCTTTTTAGTTCGAGAATATGACTAAACTAGACTGTTACAAACTTCAAAAGTTAATTACATAAATACTACCAAACAATACTTGAGGCCCTTTTGCTCAAATTAAATATAAGCAACAGGAGTTATGGACACAAAAGCTCAAGCGGCTCAAGATCAACTCTTCATCAGTTCAAAGAGATAAACCCATAGAAATTTTGAAAAACCACACAGCAAAACCCATCGAGTGAGAAATCAATGGCTGGTATTGCTGTTAACACTGGTCTGGCTGTATCCTGTTCGTTGAAATGGACTGGGATAAGGTCGTTATCTTCTCCTCTTTCTTCTACGGCCAGAATTGATTCCGGCCAAAAAACATCAACCGGAATTGCAGAGGAATTCAAATTCTACGAAGGCGAATCAGGCAACATAAATCTACAGCTTATTGTTGTTTAAGAGTCCCAATCTCATATGCCGCCATCCCGTCGAGTTCCGCGCGTGAAATTCTCGAAATTTCACCTTCAATTTCACATTCTGTTACGGAATTTGTGGAAAATTCGGTGCTGATTGATTTAGATCCGGCTACAGCGAAACTGGCAATTGGGTTTTGGGTCCTTTCCTATCTGCATTTGGGTTTCTGTTCATATTGAGAATAGTAATGTCCTGGTACCCAAAACTTCCAGTTGAAAAATTCCCATATGTGATTGCGTATGCACCCACAGAGCCATTTCTTGTTCAAACTCGGAAGGTGATTCCTCCCCTTGGCGGCGTCGATGTTACTCCTGTGGTCTGGTTTGGATTCATCAGTTTCCTTAATGAAATTCTTGTCGGTCCACAGGGTTTGCTTGTTCTTGTATCTCAACAGGTTTAGTTGTGTTGTGTATACAGAAATACAGAATTGTGCAATGAAATTTTCTTTTGTGTTTTTGTTGTGTATACAGAATTGTGCAATGAAATTTTCTTTTGTGTTTCAGAATTTGTTATGGTGCAATGCATATACATGCTTGTGATTATGAAATTACACCTCAACAATGAAGTATTAAGACTCAAAATTGAATTTGTTAAATATATCCACAATCCTATATGCTTCATAATTTTATAGGATCGAAAATGATCAGAATTCATCGTGTCTAAGAAGATTTCTAGCGGTGTTTCCTTCTATTCTATCACGATAAAGAGGGATACTAGTGAGAGAGAAATTCCGAACTAGAATCTTGATGTGCAAATATGCAAAGTAATGTATCAGTGTGTATCAACTCTATAGTCAAGGAGACAAGTACAATACACCTCAGCTTCCTTAAATCTCTTCTGAGACTTACAATGTTGGGCAAGAAACATAATAGCTTCAATCATATTTGGTTTGGTCCTTTCACCTCATCAGTGTCCATCCTGTCTAAATCCTTCTTGAAATAAAATACGGTTTTTTTGGCGGTAGGTTTAGAGTTGACACAGTTAGTTATAATATAACTGCAGATGGGTTTTGCTTGAAGAAGCAAACACCGAGAGCATTGGAAATTTTGAAGGAAATGGTAGATAGAGGTTTGGTACCAACGCTAACACCATATAACATAATGCTTAAAGGGTATTTTAGAGCGGGGCAAATAGAAGCAGCATGGGGATTTTTCTTGCAAATGAAGAGAAGAAAAGTTGAAATTGATGTCATGGCTTATACTACGGTGGTTCATGGTCTTGGCGTCATTGGGGGATTATGTTATGACATAATCTCTTGAAATAATCGAGTTAACTATATTTGATCAAGTTTAAGTCAAGTTCAAAGTTTTGCTAAGTGCAGATCAGTTGGTCTTTTTTCGACGTGCTTGTTACATTCATATTAACTTGACACTCGAGGACCTACATAGCCAACGTGGGAAAAGAAAGTCAAGAAGGAAACCGAGTTGAGGTCAAGTGGAGAGCCTCAGCACGACCAAAGATCTCAGACTAGGATGTTTTGGTCGAGCTCATACAGCTCTAGATGAGAGAGCTGTCGAGCCAAACCACTAGAAGCGAAGCTAGAGTGGTTGATTCTCATGAGAAATTGACCTAGTAAGGCACTTGACATCCGATTAAAGAGCTCAACGTAGCCTCACAACAAGGCAAAGATTCTGCCCAACCAGAGAAGAAAACCAACTTAGCACCAGAGTGACCAAACCTGTATATACGAGGAACCAACTTGGCGGATCCAACACAATCCATGAAGATGTTAGCTAGGCAACAATATACGACAATAATGTACTTCATAGTCACAAGGAACGACTTATGTAATTAGAACATACAGGGCAAAACTGCAAGGACAATATAGTGGTACTACAATATGATTTCCTCTTGAACACTAACATTAAGAGTCTTGTTTGGAAGGACAATGCTGTTGATCACTACAACTTCATCTTCAACCATCACGGATTCACCTGGTTAGAAAAGTATGTAAATAGATTATTTACTGCATAATGGAGAGAGAACGAGAGAAAATTTAGCCCCTGTTTGTCTACCATTCTTCAAAAAACTCATTTTCAACCATATATTTTCACAATAAAATATTTTGTACGCAAATCCAAAAATTTTCCCTACTTTTTAACCATCCATTCTCCAAAAAAAATTACTATTCAAAATCTCACTTTTTTCAAAAAAACTCTTTATAATGGACATCAAACAGGGGCAGTAGATTAAGAAAAAAGCGTCGTAGTACCAAGAATTGTAACCCCGAGCTTTGTATTATAATCTCCTACAGCCTGAAAAAGTTTGAGAATGCTTAGGAAACATATTGCATGAAACAGACTGAGAAAGGTTCAATACACTGGTGGCCACTAAACCTTTAACGATGTTTCATATTTAATTTTGTTTCGAGTTGGTCACTGAACTTAAAATTTTATTCAAGTGTGTCACTCTGCCAATATCTGTTAGAAGATAATTGCTCACGAAGGAAAATAACTCTGCTAAAAAAAAACCTGTCGACTTACCTGGACTCGAGACCATCTTCCTATAGAAGATCTCCATCCAACAATAGCGTGAATTACAACTGCATTTTCCTTCAGGAAAAATAAAACATGGATGTTAACTTTCACATAATGTAATTATGTAGTAATATCTAGTTATTTGGGTCATAGTACCTTAATTTCAACATCGTCAAGAATGATACAACTGACGAGCCTCACACCAGCTCCTATACGAGCATTGGCAGAAATCGAAACGTTGGGACCAATCTGATAAACATACATAGCAAACAAGTCAGCAATCTAGAAGAAGCAGAAAAAAATTCTACAAAAGCACTAAATCAATTAAGAACTTTTTTCAACCAGGAAATCGAATTAGAGGTGAATGTAGACGACAAAAAGAGTACATTGTAAAAACCAGAGAGAGAGAGAGAGAGAGACAGCTGTAAGAATTAAGTCTAGCGAACCTCGTCAGAGAACATAACAATGACTTGATCGAGACAATGCCAAATTATTTTTCCTAGTACAGAATAAATTATGTGCAACAAGAGGTGAACAATTACACTATTATTACCAAAAATGTTGTTCGATAAGAGTACTGGACGAAGTGATGGCATCAGATTACCTTTGCGGTTGGATGAACCTTTGCAGATGGATGAATATATACATCGCCAGAAATGGTGGCGCTCTTTGTACCGTCACCACTTGCTAAGAGGTGGGATGAGGTGAATCTAAACTGAGCAAGATATAAGGCTGAACATTTCAAAGACATTCTGCAAAATATAAAGTAAATGGTCAGATGAAATTTCACGAGACACTTGAGATATTAGAGGAAAGAGTATTCATGACATTTTTGGCTCACCCGGGAGTTTTTATTTGTTCCCAGAAATCCATGGTTTCATATACATATAACTGCTTTTTCCCTGCAAGTGGGGATAGAATATCTTGATCTAGTCGTACAAAATCTGACGGAGGACTCCTGGCAATGAACTTGTATCAGCAATAGTAGTAGATGAAACTCGAAAAGTATATCCAAAACAAAATCTGTGAGATTTTAATAAATAGTCCTAAAACGAATGTGAGGCCATCAACCCAGATATTTTTCCCAATTCTCATTAATTTTACCTGTTTGGTGGCTGAAGAGCTTCAAAACTAGACAAACGCCTTAGGGTAGCTGCAAATAACAACAACAATCCATATAAGCACAATGAAAACTCTTCTAGCCATATCGTGTAATCGACCTAAGATCAACGCAAAACTTCTGGTGCACAACTATGCAAGACAATGAACAATATTTAAACTATCCAAGCAAGAATAAAATCCTCAACAATTTTAATAGAGCAACAAAGGATATAACTAACCTCTGTCTTTTCGTTGTGTGGATACACCTTGAATGGCAGTAAAGATATCTGGAGTAAATATGTATGCCCCACAATTTATAAGGTCACTCACCTATTTTTACAGCAAATTGGGGGGGGGGGGGGGGGGGGGGGGGGATGGGAGCATCAATCCTTATCCAAGCCATCATAAAGCAATAACAAAATTAAATATTGCTGAATTTCAGAATTCACACTTACAAAAGTTTCAGGCTTCTCCGTGTAGTGCAGAAGTTCATTAGTAATGGGGTCGGCTACCAGTTCCCCAAACTGGTTTGCTGACTCGGGGGATACCTGCATACGAAGAGTAATATGGAAGTCAAACCTTAATCCGTAGAGGAAAATGATTATTCACTTGAAGTGCGCCTCGGGATAAAAATATAGCTTCCAACCTTGATAACCAAAATTGTTCCCATACCTCCATATCTTCTGTGAGCCTCTGCAAAATGAAGGCATCAACCAGAAAGTTAATCTTATGAAAGTATCAGAAAAGTTACAAGAGACATAGATCATTGAATCTCAGGCTATTAGTTTGGAGGACTGTACTGTACGAGAAAATAATAGAGAAGGGAAAAAATAAAAAAAGAAGCTAAAATTGCAACTATTGTACTGTCGAGTCCACTTCAGTATTGTATACCAAACATGGCCTATTTGAATAAGCAAGGTAATGTGGGAAAAAAAGAGACAATTACCTAACATCTCAGGCAGTGGAAAACTGCAACAAACATCACAATTCAGCAAAACAATATGTGACTGTCGGGTAAAACATAGAAGCGGGTTAAAGAGAATGACAAAAAAGATTAAAGAATGAGTCTTCGTTTTACATTTTTTACCCAATACGATTTTAGTTCGTTTGTTCGGTTTCTTAACAAAACAATGATAATGTGAGAATTGTAAAAAAATATAGAAACCGGATTGTCCTCCATGATCAAATCCCTGAAGCTATACAGTCCACCAGCTGATCCGTGTGGCCTCTCCTCTCTCAAGTATCTAAAACATGAAAGATCAGCAAATAAGTGCCAATATTCCACAGGTTTAAGTACGAGCTTTGCGAAGAGAAAAAAAAATCCAAATGCATCAAAATTACCTGACAGGAACTCTAAGCTCGTTGGATATTGAAGAGACGTATAGAGCAAATTCACGCTCCTCGTAAAAACCAACAAGATATATCTGTGCTAGATTTGGGATCTAATGAGAGAAACACAAGTCAGACAAGTTACTCAGCTGTACAAAATTCCTAAAATTTAATAAACAAATCCCCTAAAGTATAATATGAACTCAAAATTTCTTCATTTATAAAAAATGATTTCAACTTTTAATACCATCTGATTTAAACTTATACAACAATACTCTAAACCTTGATAAATTTGGGGCCGGCTATAAAATGTATACATGGCAGTTGACCAAAATTATTCGATTTTTTTGCTATTGATATAATAAATTCAATGAAATTTCATACCCTTTTACAAGCAGAGATTGGATGATGAACCATGGGCTGCCCTGCTAATGGAAAAAGTGGCTTTGGAATATTCAATGACAATGGCCTAAATCTAGTACCTGCACCTCAAAAATCTCAATTTAACCAAAAAATTAAAAAAAAAAAAAATCTTACTTTTTCCTATAGAAATAGTAATATCAAGAAAAGGGTAATCTTATTCAATCCAAAAATCCAAACATTTAATTAAAACTAAAATATTTCCAATAATTGCAATCAATTCAATAAAAGAACTCATTATTCCCTCTAAAAGTAATAAAATTCTAATCAAAACCACACTGCAATCATACTTAGTGAAATTAATTACTTAGAGATGAAAGAAAAAATAATAATAATAAAATCATACCTTTTGTGGGTCCACCCACCATGATCACGGCAACAACTCTTTCTTCTGAACTTCCCATTTTCTCCACCAAAACAAAGCAATACCCAGATCTCAAAATCCTCTGTGCAGCTTTCTAATAATTGAACACAGCTCCAAATTCTGTATTTGCGTCTTCTTCAATACCATATATAAACACGGCATGCACATGCACAATATATAGATTATGCTTGTGTGTCAGTGAGTGTAATATTATAAAGATAGGGATGGATAGATTATTGATAGGTACAGAGAGAGAGAGAGAGAGAGAGAGAGAGAGAGAGAGATTGTGAAGTGGTTCATCAGAATAAAAATAGAAGAGATCCAAATTGAATAGCTGTCGGTGGGCGGTAGTGAACATGAAGTCCAGAGAGACTTCAATCAATGTTTTTTTTTACCCATGGGAAGTCTATCAGTAACTTTGAATAAGTGATATATATATATATATATATATATATATTAATATGTTTTTCCTTTTCATAAAAGAAAATAAAATTTTGGTGATAATATAGGGTTGTGTTTTATCTAGGCTTTAGGAGGGATAACTCTACAAAGACAATTTATGTACCTATTGTTTTCATTTAAAGATAAATAAAATTGTGAGTAAATAATTCGAACATTTCGTCTAGAAAAATTGATACGACAAGATAATTAACATAAAAGTAATATTACTACAGAGGAGCCGTCGATCATCAAATGTTATCCATTGAATGCATCTGATCGCTCGAACGACTTGATATTGTGGTATCATTAAGCAAATGTTGTGTGTCTATATTTGACGAAGGGTACAGCATAGAGCTTTAGATGATTTTATAAATTTGATATACTCTCGTTGCAAAGGGTAGAGTAATGAAGGTACAGTAACCTAATTTTTCTCATACATTTTAATGATTTGGAGATATTTGGATGACATTTTGTGGGGTTGGAAAAAAAAATCGAAGTGTTAATTCTTATTATTTTTCATATTAAACTGGGTATACTAATTTGAAGAGGTGAATCAGTCATCATGCAGAAGTTTTCAATCAATTTTTAGGGGGTAGGCATTTTAATCGAGAATCGATGGAATTTCGAACGATTTGATTCAAGGTTCAAGTATCCACGATTCTCTTCAAGAACCGAGAACTGACCGAATCCCGAGTGATTCTTGGTTCTTGAACAGAATCGTAGGTACCCATATGAAATTGAATTTTTTTTTTTTTTATAATTTCTTTTATTTTTCCAATTATCCAATGGGATGGAAAGAAAAATACAAAACAAAAAGAAAAGTCGACAATGATAATTATTTTGCTATTTTCAAATTAATGAATTTATGTTATTTTAGCATTCGTAGTACTTATTGTTGGTTTCTAGTTTTTGATTTTTTATGCTAGGTATTGAATGCTATTTGATGATATATTTCGCTAGATATGAGATGCTATTTGGCGCCATATTTGCAGTTGATTACGAAAATGATGAAATATATATTTGGTGACATATTTTTATTCTTTGTATTTCTACTAGATATGTAAGATAATTTATATTGTTAGCTCATGATTTTAGAAAGAAAATAAAAATATTGATAGAATCAATTATTCGAATTTAGATTTGGGTTTGATTCCTGCAATTACGTGGATCCAAATGGTTCCATTTACGAAATATTGTCCGAAGTGTAATGGGTGGTTCGAGGTTAAAATACTTGGATCGATGCATCTGACACGATCACGGCGTCACCTAATCCATTTAGGTGGGAAATTAGCAAAATGATGTTAATCAAAACGATAGTTCATCGAGTAATCAATGTCAAATTGAGGGGTGCACCAATTGAGATTTTCCCCCACCTACTTAATGTCTACCCAACAGCGATGATAGGGAAATTTAAGTTGCTAACTCTTTTTGGTAAGTAAATTATAAATCTTTCAATTTTGCAACAATTAAGCATGTGTTTAAGCCCCATTATTCCAATTTTGTCAACATTTTAATTTTTAAAGAGTAAATTAATTGTTAAAAAATTGCAAGTGGACAGAATTGTGATGGGCCTTTTAATTGTTGCAAAAAAAGTTGAAATTCAAAAGGTCAAAAATATCCTTATTTTTCGAAACTAATTTTCAAAAATAACCTTGTTATTCTTTAACTTTTAAATAACATCTCACCATTTATTTGAAGGGTAAAGTAGGAAATTGGATTTGGGTACCTGGCACAACTCTCCAACAATCAATCATGGATGGTTTTGTCTAGGAATTGTCAATAATTCATTCAATGTGGCTCCCACAATGAAGAAAATGAAATTGGCAAAAAATTGGAATAATGAGGCTCAAACACACTAAATTACTACTCCTGCAACGCCCATCAGGTCATGAGCGCAGTGCGACGAACATCCCAAACCAATTGGCCTAGACTATGGTAACATAGTAGAATGTAAGTGACGACCCTAATTTTATGCATCGGCAAAGATAACTACTAAATAATTATCGAAATTTATTAAAGAAAAAGATAAGTGAAGCCTTAAAACATTAGCAAAATAAACAAATCCCAAATAAAAAATTATGGATTGGAAATTAATTGCTGGTCCATTAGTGGTAGCTTTGAATTGAAATTCTGGCTTTGGCTCCACCTTGTATATATACAAAAGTGCAATCTGAACCAGGATTCAATACTTTGAGCCATTGAGGAAGTTCATAAATGTTATTCTGTTGAGTTTTAGATAGAGCCCGTACAGATCCTGTTAGATTTTCAATGTAAAATTTCAACTCTGTGATTGGCTTTTGGGACTCGTTCTTGATGATCACTTGGTGCCTGTAATAGGTTTCTTTACCAACAGTCCATGCATTGGTTATCGAGTGAAGGAATTCAACTGGGGTTTCTGATATATATATATTCGTACACCTTATCAATGATAATTACGCTAGTTCCTTAGTCTCTAGTCATATTAAATCCAGTATACGAAACAGGTCATGTTATGTAATTTTCAAGAATTTATTTGCGAAAAACTAACCTGATTGGGGTTTCGGTGCTGGCGTGTATTTAGGAGATGAACCTTAAAGCTCAAGAGTAGCTAATCAAGAAGGGGTGAATTGGTTTTTAAAACTTTTTCGTAAATGAACTTAAGTTTTAATATAATCAACAATAAAGTAATGTAAAATAACTATGCAAAAATATGAAAGCAAGTAATACAAGATAGTTTGCACAAAGTAAATGCATTTAGTAAAAGGGAGAAGTAAATGTTAACGATATAGTTCTGGAGGTTCGATTCAATGCAATGATCTACATCTCTCGCTACCAAGTTCTACAGCACGAGCAATACATTTTTTCACTATGTTGATTGACTTATGATGCAATTCAACCATTTACAAAACTTTCGGTAACTTACAATCAAGGAGTACCAATCCTTTTACAACGTTTAATTTTTTGGGACCTCAACACGATCCACAATTCAATTAGATTTTATAAATGAAATCTTCTCTTCTTAATGAATAATAAATTCAAAGTTGAGTATAAAAAGAAATGTGTACCAAACATAACCTAATGGCTTATTTGTTACAAAAGATCGTGATAATGAGCATGCACTAAAATTCAAGGGCGGATGTAGGGACGGGCCAGTCCCTCCAGCCCAAATGTTAATTTTAAAAAAATTAGGTAAAAAAAAACGTTTTATGTGATTTTTTTTTTTCGTATTAGTCCATCCTAAATTTTTTCTTCTTGAATCCACCCTTGCTAAAATTGCTAACTAGGGAGTTTGGGGCTTACTCCTTGAGAATATCCGTCACCGAGCCTGGAATTGCCACGCCATTTTATGCGTTGATTTACCGGCAACTTGCCGGATCTTTGTGCCTCGAAGAATAACAAACTTTTGTCAAGAGCATTGCTGTAGTCGAAGGCAGAGATAGTGGTTCCGCCCAAACAAGTAGGCTAACTAACAAGCCCAAGTTCACCATTTCTTGGTTTTTTTGAGCTGGTGGGATATGTGAAACTTGGAGAAGAGTGCTTGATATTATGTCGTGAACATTTGATCTCGATATATATATAGATATGGGAGATCAATCTTGACATGCATTTGATCTAAATAATTGATGTCAATGTCATCAATTATTTATTTCTTAATTAATTGACTTGGCAAAAATATATAGTAGTAGTCTTCACGTTCATAGAAAAATAAGAAATAAGAAAAGTCAAGATTGAGCTCCCCACGTTTTGTATTTTTGAGAATTAGAGGTTCATGTAAGTGCATGTGTACCAGTACCACTTTTTAGGTTGTTAGATTAGAATAGACATCTAAAATGGGTTGGGGGTAGATGGGGTCGAGTCAAAAGGTTTATGTAATTCAACAAGTTAGACTTCAGAATCATAAATTCATCGAGATATAATTTTTTATGAGTCGATGGGCATCAAAATCATCATATATTAAACGTCAACATATTTCTAAATAATTAACTTGAGAGTAGTCAACAACTTAACCGTAGACTAAAAATCAAAGGGAAGAATTCATAATTAAGGTATATAGTTTACACCAATTCAAAAATCAGGTTTATAGTTTAAAAATTCAAAAATCAGGTTTATATATAATTAATTAAATATATTTATTAATTAAATATAATAAAATCATAATTATACAATTAATGGTCACAAATTTATATTTAAGGTCACAAATTATTTATTGGTCACATATTACCAAATTATTAAGTCACAGATTATTTCGAAATTTTTTTTACAAGTCACAATTTATTTTGAGGTCACAAATTGTTGGTCAGAGTTTATTTGTTGATTACAGTTTTTCAAATTAGCTGGTCACAGAAATTTTTCAGTTACACATTATCAAATTTTTAGGTCACAAATGAGAAATTAGTCACAATTTTTAGGTCACAGTTGAATGTTTGGTCACAGATTAATAAATAATTGGTCACATACACCCGAAAATTCGAATCCCGACCCCAATAATTGGTCACAAATCAACCCATCCATGTCACTGTGGTTGTCTTCACCACAACCACCCCACATCAACAACACATCCACCCCTGATGCGCCACCAAGCACAGCAAAAAAACCACGCAAACACCACAGATTCAAACCCATCCCCGTCACTGTGGCCGTCGCCACCACAACCACGCGACATCAACAACACATCCATCCCCGACGTGCCACCAACATCTCACCTAAACTGCCAACCACAGCAAAACCATCACGCAAACACCACAGATTCAAACCCATCCGCGTCCGTGGCCGTCGCCACCACAACCACCCAACATCAACAACACATCCACCCCTGACGCGCCACCAACATCTCACCTAAACACTTCCACACACTGCCACCCACAGCAAAACCACCTCGCAAACACCACCACCGCCAACGACTGCAACAATGCAAAATATCGCCGCCACTGTCGTCGCGTCGCCGGCACCACCACCCATTCACCGACACCGGCAACACCACTGCCAACCACATCACATAGATCGAATAAAAAATAAAAGAACTCCCAAAAAGGTTGAGGCGTCGTTGCAGCGAGGAACGCTGCTCCACTGCACCTTGCCGCAGACGGTTCTGAGCCAAACCACCACAAAACGACTGGGTTTGAATCTCCTCCATCTTGCTGCGCACCGGTACTCCATGGTCTGGCTGGGCGGCGTCGTCGTTTGTAGGAGAAATGTAGGTATAGAGAGAGAGAGAGAGAGTTGGAGTAGGTGGAGGCGGCAGAAAATGGAGAGAGTGAGATATGATTAGGGTTTTGATAATTTTGATTTTATTATTAATATTAATTAATATTCATACCTGATTTGTGAATTTTAAAATTTAGTCCCTGATTTTTGATTTTTGATCTTAAAATACCTGATTGGGTGTAATTTCCTCAAAATCAAATCGACCAATCTGGAAATGGGCCTAAAAGTATACCCAAAAACTGTAGGAAGGAAACTGGGAACCCAAATGGTCTGTCTAAATAAAGAAGATGGGCCTGACCCAACATAATTCCCAACCCTAAGGAAGTGGGGACCCAGCTGGAAATGGGCCAGTAACAAGACAAATTGTAGGCCAGGTAGATATGCTCATGACCGCACGTGCACGTGATCGAGTCTCCTTATTGCAAGTAGAGATGGCAGTGGGATTGGTTCAGGACGAGGCACCCCTACTCCTCTCCACCCCGCCTTAGATGAGGTGGGACAGGGCTATGGCTGTGGCTTGCCCTGTTTTTTTTTTTTCAAAATTTTTTGTCTTGAGAAGAATGTCTATTTTCAACTCAACCACATTAATTTGGTCAGAGGTGACAAAAAAAACCTGATTACCTCAAACTTCAGGTAAATTTTTGGCATTTATTGAATTAATTTGGTACATTTTTCTTTTTTTATGCAAGATAAATTTTATGGGTTTTATATTTCTTGAAATTTTGGTGTGATTTTTGGACAAGTATTTGGGCAAGTATCAATGTTTCAAGATGAGAGCATTACACTTTTTGATAATTTCTACGTACTATTGAATTTTTCATTATTTTCTAAGTAGATTTTATTAGCTTTTTTATTCAAACTAACAATTTTTATTTATTTTTATTTCCGCGGGCGGGTTCGGGACCCATCTTAACAGAAACCTTGCCATCTTATCATGAATTTCATGACCCCAAGTCACAAAATTTTCTAGCCAAGAACCCATTTTTTCACTCTGAAAATTAGTGTGTAACAAATGGGTGGAAATGGCAAGAAACTACACAAATGGAAAATTACTATTCACAGACCCTTCTTCAAGTCTGACAACAACAAAAAACGGCCACCCCAAGAATTCGTTTGCCCAATTTCGAATTCTTTGATGTCCGATCCAGTTGTTGTTTCCTCTGGCCAGACTTTCGAGCGTTTGTCTGTTCAAGTATGCAAAGATTTGGAGGTCACCCCGACCCTGCCTGATGGTTCAAATCCAGATTTTACTAATATAATTCCCAATTTAGCTCTCAAGAGTACAATTCAAAATTGGTGTTCAAAGTCCGGATTTGAACACCCGAAGCCGCCTGAGTATTCAGAAGTTGAGTCTATTATTAGTTCTTCCATGGGATTCTGTTTAATGAGTAGTCGAGATAATTCGAAAATTGGGGTTTCAGAAAGTGATTTGCTTAACGGTGTTTCTGAAACCCCTCCGGTTTTATTCAGCCATGCTGTTTCGGAGTTGAATTGCTCGAATTTTTACTCCTGTTCGAGTTCAGAGGAATCTGTGATTGCAAATACGACACCACGGTTGCCGTTTGCTACTAGACCCTCTTGCTTTTCAGCTTCATCTTCCCCGACAACTTCGTCGGAATTTATTGTATTGGACGAGGTTTCGAGTTATAATTCTGCTACATCGGAGGATGAGAATTTGGTTAACATGATGAAGAGTTCAGACGTATTTGAGCAAGAACAAGCTGTAATTTTATTGAGGAAAACTACAAGGACTAATGAAGAAGCTCGAGTTTCCTTGTGCACGAAAAGGCTTCTTTTTGCTTTGAAGCAGTTGTTAAATACGAGGTACGCCGCCCTGCAGGCCAACGCCGCCGCCGCACTGGTGAATCTTTCACTTGCAAAAGTCAATAAAATCAAGATTGTGAGAGCTGGGATTATTCCTCTATTAATTGACATTTTGAAAAATGGGTTTCAAGAATCACAAGATCATGCCACGGGGGCAATTTTCAGCTTGGCACTTGAAGATGAGAACAGGACTGCAATTGGAGTGCTAGGCGCTTTGCCACCATTATTGCACGCTCTGAGATCGGGACAGGGTACGACACAGCACGATGCGGCCATGGCTCTGTATCATTTGACGTTAGTGCAGAGCAATAGAGCAAAGATTATTAAACTTGGAGCTGTGGGAACATTGTTGGGGATGTTGAAGGATCCGGCAGTGGGGGCGCAGGTGTTGCTGGTTGTGGTGAACGTGGCGGCCTGTGCTGAGGGGCGGTCCGCTATGTTGGATGCCAATGCGGTGAAGTGCTTGGTGGGGATGTTAAGGAAATGGAACACGTCGGGTTCGGGGTCGACCCGGGAGAATTGTGTGGCGGCATTGTACTCGTTGAGCCACGGGAGTTTGAGATTCAACGGGCTAGCGAGGGATGCGGGGGTGGCCGAGGTGTTGCGAGAGGTGGCGGAGAGTGGAAGTGAGAGTGTGAGGGAGAAGGCAAGGAGGATTTTGGTGATGTTAAGAGAAAGGGATGAGGAGGAAGAAGGACGAAAGGACGAGGAGGTGGACTGGGAAGCGGTAATGGAGGGTGGGGTGACTCGGGCGAGGCGACTGAATTGGGAGAAGTCATGATCTCAAAGTATTGAATCCTAACCGAGTCAAGATAGATGGGAGAGTGGCCTAAGCTAGAGTAAGAGCGACCACGTCAAGGAAATGCGAATGAGGATTTTGGCAACCTTAAGAGGTAGCGACGAGGAGGAGGAAGAACAAGAGGTCGAGGAGATTGGGGTAACGGAGGACGCGGTGACTCGGTGAGGCGGCACCCCATCTCAACCAAGTTAGGAGTTGCGATTGGGTTAGATCACTACAAGAAGTTGTATAATTATTGGGCATTAATGGAACTTGTTTCTGCGTACTTTTAAGGATTCTCTTTGTGGTTCTTTTATTTCGGGGGCTAACTTTTTCCTTTTCCTTTCCTTTTAGGCAATTATTTGAGCCTTTAATTAGGGTTGTGATTTTGATTTACGTGTAAAATAATAGTTGAAAAATATATTGAACTTCTGATTAGTGGATTATTCTACATCCGAGTGCATGTCAAATGTTGTTGTGATTAAATCTCCTGTTTGATCCACATTATTTTGGAAAGAATACATTTTTTTATTGATGTGATGGTGAATATGTGATTGAAAAAAAAAATTATTAATGTAATGAAAAATATTATTTTATTGAAAAATGTGTGATTGAAAATTAATAGAAAAATAAAAATAAAAATTTTAATGTGTATCAAACCAGTCGAGCTATTATTGGGACATTTCTTTGGAGTTTGGACTAATATTTTTTAACATATGATCATAACATGCCAAGGAAATAGTTTGTCGGGCATAATTGCATCTAATATGGCATATTCTAAAGTTTTCCACAATAATTTTTACCCCAAGTTGAAACTTTATTTTCATTAAGGTCTGTTTGATTACAAAAATTTGTCATGGAACTAAAAAAAAATTTCATGTTCTTACTTTTGGTTGTTTGATTTGACAAATTTGTCTTGGAAAATTTTTACTTGATTTTGCTCAAACGTGCACATTTGATGAGTTTTTGGTGAAAATATTTTCCCACAACTTTGGTGAGTTTTAATTTTTCAGGTTTTTTTTTTTTAGCAATAAAATTTTTTAGACCCAATGGTAAAAAAAAATTATCATTTTAATAGACAATTTGCATGAAAAACAAAGCAAAACGAATGATATTCGGTATGTTATTTTTTTTTTTTTTTTTTTTTTTTTTTGCAATTGGAACAAATTTTAGACCCAATTGTGGAAAAATTTATCACTTTAATGAACAATTTTCATTAAAAACAAAGTTCAACGGACACCAAATTTTCTATATTTTCCAGGTGAAAAATTATACTAATCGAATACAATTAATTACAATTCCCAGAAAAACGAATTCTAAGCAAATTAATTCCCTATAATTCATTTTATTTCCACACATTTTCCACATTTACAATCAAACAGACCTTAAGTGAAATATTTTCGAAAAATGAATTAAGCGTACATCGACCTTTTTATTATAGTTACACAAGTAGACTTCAATTACGAAAACAGTCTTATCTCTATAAAATAATAATGGTCATAATATGTTCAAATTTATGAGGTTATGTTGTGCTTCTCAACTTCGACTAATCTTTAGAAATTTAAATTGGGATCATGTTTCTGTCCACGCGATAATTCTAAGAAAGATTAGGTGTTTTTACTTATAGTCAATTGGGACTAATTATACAACTACAATGACAGATTGAGGATTAATTTTCTTTAATTTTAAAAATTATGAAGATCCCAATTTGATTACTTACAAACTCTACAATAAGTGATTCTAGAATAAAAGAATGATATCTATGGCCAATTTTGACCCTTTGGAATTATGACCAAAAAAGGTGGTGGGACTATAGTTTACCTAGAACGGCCAAAGACTGTTCTTGAATCGACTCATAGCATAACTCAAGTTGTACTATTAAAATGTGGACTATATTTGAATTGACTCGTAGAGCAAGTCAAGTTGGATTATTCTTAGTTGATTAATAGCAAAGCTCTTCTCCAACTATGGATTACAACAAGAGTTTTGCTATGGTGACAGCACACTTACATTCAAGGGGTAAGGTCTACAATTAAAATAATCGTTAACCCCACCCTTTGAGTGAGGACTATGACCCATGCTGTACAACTAGTACTATACATGCAACAATATGTAATCTATACCAGATTTTTCTAATCCAATTCAATTTAGAACATATAAACGATTTAAAAATAAATAGATATAAGTGATAGATAGATGAAAACATTTGTGAATGAAATTTGTAAATAAAAAGTAACTTGAATGTATATTGAAACGAGCCAAATATTAGCTTACATCTTGAATGAGTGAGTCATATTAAATATGTGGTTAAAATTTTGACTTAAATTAAAATTAATTTTTTTAGCTTAACCAAACATAAGCAAATTTGAAAGTGATTTTTGGGGTAAGAATTGATTTTTAAATAGTGATATGATAAGAAATGTGTGGTTGAAAAAGAAAGAAAAGTTATTAATGTGATGAAAAATATTATTTTATTGAAAAATATGTGGTTGAAAATGAAAATTGATTGAGAATTGATTTTTAAAATCAGTACCAAACAGGCTAGTATTGAACGTAGGGTTCGGGCAACCTCATTTCCATCAAATTTGAATTGGTTTAATCAGCTGAAATTATGAACCTATATGAGAGTGAAGTGACAAGTAATCGGCAACTCAATTTACTCTAAAGGACGTGTAAATGATCCAGAGTAGCCCAATTAAAAGAGGGCCAGATGGCTTTCTCAGTCAACTTTGGCTCCTTTGATACTTATCTGTTACGTTTACTTAATTTTGCTTAAAAATAATATTATATATTAATCAGATAATTATATTTATAAGTAGTTTTAAATTTGATAAAATAATCATACTGTTTGTACTAATTTTCTTAGAATAAAGAGTTGTTGAGTTTTAAGGTGTAAACTAATCAAATTTGATTTAAATGAGGTTGTACTAAATTATTAAAAGTCAAGCGTTACAATCCAATATATCTTGGGAAACTGAAATACTTAGTTTAACCGTAAAGCAGTAATTATTTTTAAAATAAGTAATTTCCCATAATTTACAATTCACTTGTCATCCGCGTTTTCATATGGTTTACAACTCATCAACACTTAAAAAAAGTTTAGCTTGGCCGATCATGCACTATACATACGAAAGTTATCAAATATCTATGGTACCAGTGGCAGAGTCAACATCCGACGAGAGGCGCAATGGCACGTGCTGGATCCACCAAAATTTTGCAGTAGACGTCGACAGTCAGGCGCCAGGCCCAATTACAGAGTTGAAATTGTAGAAGTGTGGAAGGAAAGCCGAGGAAGAAGATGAAGGCCAACTGGATTGGGTTAACTTTTTTTAAAAAGTTTTGGGCCTTTGGCCCTTTATTGGGCCTCTTTTATTACAAAACAATAGGCCCAACTCATATATTTTGATGAGGAAATTACACCTATACAGGTGTTTAAAGATTGGATTTCAAAAATAAGGTTCAAAATTTATTTATGCAAAAATCAGGTAATAATTTTATATTTTAATATATATAATAATATTAATAAATTTCAACTATATACTATCATCCTATCCTATCACATTCACCCAATTTAAACCATAATTCATTTGATAACCCCTACTTTCACTCATCTTCGTACCATCTCTCTCTCTCTCTCACCGTCGTTCATGGCTGCCGTCATCAAAGACCACACCGGAGCTGGTCGCTGGGGCAGAGCGGCGCTTACTGCGATCGCGTCTTCTAGTCTTCTTCCCATCCTCTCTCTCTCTCTCTCTAAGGCGGTGGTGTAGGTATTCTAATCTGTGGGTGATGTGCAGGTGGCGGTTTGTGTGGTGGTGGTAGTAGTTTTGTTGTTGTTGTTGGCGGTGGTTTTGGTGGTGCTGTGTCAGGAGCGGATCTGTGTGTGGTGGTGTGGTGGATGTGACGATTGTGTGGTGGTGGTCATTTCGTTGTTGTTGGCGGTGGTTAGTGATGGTGTTGTGGTAGGAGGCGGATCTGTGGGTGGTGGTTATCTAATGTTCAGGCTGTGATTCGTGTGGTGGTGGTTATCTTGTTGAGTGGGTTTAGATCTGGGTGATGGTGGTGGTGGTCGTGATAGTGGTGAGGTGGTGGTGGTGGTGATGGTGACAGTGGTGTTGTGTTATTGTTATTGTTGGTGGTAGTGTGACGGTGGTGGCAGAGGTGGTCGATGGTGGTGGTGAGATGGTAGTGATGGGTCTGTCGAGGTGGTGGTGGTCGATGGTGGTGGAGGCGGTTGATGATTGTGATGGCAGGTGTGGTGGCGACGACGGAGGTGGTCGTGGCAGTTTTGGTGCTAGAGCAACCCACTTGATATGACGGTGGTGGAGGCGACGACGGCGGCTGTGACGCGATGGCGGTTGTGGGGGTGTTGGGCGGTTTTGGATCTGTTTGTTGGTGTTGGTGAGGTGGTTTTGATGATGGTGGTGGATCTGGCAACAATGATGTGCGGTGGTTGATCACGTGATGGTGGTGGAACTAGCGGGGAGTGAGGTATTGTGCAGTGGTGTTTTCTGGTGCAGTGTGGCGATGGTGGTGGGCTAGGGTCTGTGATCATAAAATTCTATAATTTGTGACTAAAAAATAATCTGTGATCAACAAATTAGAAAATATGTAACCAATAGATAAACTGTAACCAATAATTTTTTAAATTTGTGACCAATGAAATTAAATGTGACCTTTAAAATTTTTGATTTGTGACCAAGTATTGAATTTAGATTGGGGTCGGGGTTTGGTGAATGTGACTAACTATTAAACTGTGACCATAAAATTCGATAATATGTGACTAAAAAAATAATCTGTGACCAACAAATTTGAAAATATGTGACCAATCGATAAACTGTGACTTATAAAATTGTTGATTTGTGACCTCGACATAATCTGTGACCTATAAAAATTTTGATTTGTGATTTCGAAATAATTTGTGACCTATAAATTTTTTAATTTGTGACTTCAAAATAATCTGTGACCTATAATTACGTAACTGTGACCATTAATTGTATAATTTTGACTTTATTATAATTAATTAATAAAATATTTTTAATTAAAAAATAAAAACCTGATTTTTGAATTTGGACAACTTGAAACATGAAAATTGAAGTGTGCATAGTTAATGCCTTACTTTTGAATTTTTCTCTATTTTGATTACCCACAGGCCATAACAAATTGGAGGAAATGGTCCAAATCCAAATAAATGAAATCACAATTTAAAAAAAAAAAAAAAAACATTTCCTAGTTTTTGCTGTGGCGATTTGGGTAGCGAATTATGGAGTCTCGATCTTCTGTTGATTGTTATTGCTGACGGGCGACGACTATTTGGCCGCCACCAAAGTCGACTCACCGCTGACATTTGCAATCTCTGATCTCAGACTATGACTTGTTAGCGCTTTTCTCTCTCTTTTTGTTGTTGTTGTTTTTTTTTTTTTTTTTTTTTTTTTTTTTTTTTTTTGGTTTTTGTTCACATAATGATATAATCACATAGTTCAATTTTTTATTTTTTATTTATGAGTTATGAATATGATTTATGTTTTATGACTTATGAGTTATGATTGAGAAATGAGAATTGTGATCTATGAATTATGATAAATAATTTATGTTCTATGACTTAAGAGTTATGATTTATCATTTGTGAGTTTTGATTTATGATATGGGAATTTATGTTTAGGAAATTAGGATAAGCGAAACAAAATTTAATAGAGAAGATTTGGATCTCAATTCAACCACGTGTTCTCTATTTTTTAATCAATTTTAATTAAAAGATAAATTGAGATATTTTACAGATTATGGAACGATTTTTCAACCGAAATGAAAGTTCATACCTAGTTCTTATAATTTTAGTACATTTACTTATATATTGAAGAATTTTTAATAGTATTTAATTAAATATTAATAAACGACATTACTATTACGATTGTTAATTGTCGACGGTCAACGATCAAGATCCGTCCTAACTGAACTTCAATCATGAATTAGCCATTGTATGGTACAATGATCTTTTAAATTAAAAATAATCTTTATAACGGTCAAACAAACGTTTGAGGCATGAATACTTCAAATGTTAAAAGTTGAAGACTCAAATGCTACAAATGAAAGGCCTTAGGCTTAAATGCTCCGTTTTCAAAGGTTAGAGACCCGTTTACGATATTTCCTAAAAATCAGTAGTTTGTATGCATGGTTGATTACGTAGGTGATGATCGTTTTATATAATTATATTATTAATTTTGAACACACATGTCCCCATAGAAAGTACAAGGAACACCTAACACAGCCATAATCAATACCAAACCATTATTTTGTTCAATTCGTGTAATTACTCCAAACACGTGTTTTACTCATAAAAATCAAACTAATTTGGATTATCCTTACCAGAATGTTACCAGATAACTCACATTTGATGGGATCCATGTGAGTTAAATATTAGCAAAATATAAATCACTCATTCCGTCCATATGAATATTCTGACAGTACTCTGACAAATTTATTATGTACATAAAGCATCTCCCAACTAATTTAGCCCTACATGGTGGGTGAATTAAAATCGAATTTTTAACGAATTTTGATAAAATATGATGAAATATATAGTTGAAAAATTGTGGATAATTTAAATTAATTCAACTCTCATTTAATGGGGGTTTAAAATCAGATTTTTAGCGAATTTTGATAAAAGAAGATATAATGTGTAGTTGAAAAATTATAGATCCTTGAAATATGTGATTAAAATTAACTATTGACTTTGACTTAAATTAAAATTTAGATTTTAATCCCTACCAAACATGAACTTAGAGTTGGAGGATCAAATTAAAATATAAATATAAAATGATGATTAAAATAAATTAAATTATAATTGAGCGCTGAATGTGATACAAACCTGTAAGTTGATGGAATGATGTACAAATTACAATATCGACTCACGCGCAAAATACCTATCAGCCATACCTGTACGGGACCCACACGGTTTGATGTGGACCCCACTTACATTCAATCCTGTCTCATTCACTGTGATTCAATTTACTGATTTTCATGGCAACCATTGGCGCGTTGCTTAAACCCCCGTGGATTGAAAATGAAGCAACAAATCCCTCTAAGAAACTATGGTGAAAATTTTCAACATTACTCAAATTTTCCAAATTCAAAAACCTACAATCTTTTTTGTATTCGTAGTGGTATTCCAAAGAACTTTAATTACTTTTGGACACTACGGATTTTTTTCATTTTTTTTGGTACCCATTATCATCCATTCGCCACTCCAAAACAAAATAGTGTCATCATCCACGTCTGCGACCTCTGAAACAGTTAGCATATATCATAAAAAGTTGTAGATATTGTATTGATAGTGCAGTTGAATTATTTTCATTGGATACCGCATGTTGGTCTTTATGTTTGCTGAACAACAACACTGTTATCACAATCCCAGGTCCATGAATTTCTTGATGCTATTCTAGCTCTACGTGATACAGTATATCGGATCACAGTGAAATTAATGTTTTGTGCCTCGGGCTTTGAAAATGCCACAAAAGCGGCAGCAGCGAGAGGATGCCAAGCCTCCATTTGAAGGAACTCCGTTTGAGGACAAACGGCGTCGAAGAGCGCCTTCTTTTAGAAGGTAGAGCAAGTTTTTATTCCCTTTCATGGATGAAATTACTTTGTTGGGAATGGGATATTAAATTTTGTGTGTGGATTTACGATGAGATTTGGTGTTTAACAATTTTTTTGGGATGGGGTCCCCTTTTTTAACGTTGATATTTGTTTTTCATTCTAAATTAATGGAGAAGGAGAAAAAACCACTAAAAAGGGAAGAATTGATGTACTTTTGGTGATGTTGGTAGAACATACTACTTGAACAACGAAGTAGTTCAAGGAAACGCTCTAAGTGAACGACATTTATTGAATTTTAGCTCCTGAGGAACAATGATAAGTATCTGAATGTGTGTCAAGATGGATATACATTTAAAAAAGGTATTAGATTAGACATTAGCACGTTAATTAAATGAGACAAATAGCATCAATAGGAGAAAAAATGGTTTAAGATTGTTCAAGGTAGACTTTTAAAATTGTACCCTTGAGAATTAACTTAATTTCGATTGATAGAAAGGTCGAACAGGTGTGGTAGATCTTTGTCTAGAAAGGGTAAGACATAAATCAAACAAAAAGAGTAGAATTGGTTAACCAACCTGAACTGCTGGTGTAAATGTTGTATTGATTATAGGTGGTTTGGGAGATGACGAATGCTTCAACATAAAGCTTTAGTGGTAGGTTTGGATCCAGACTGATCAATTCAATAGTTCTAAGAGATGGATAGTGTTAACACGTAACCTGTGTAGTTTAATAATTTTAGATAATCTTATAAAACTAGTTGTTTAAGATGTTACTGACTCTTTTCTCGGTATTTTTTAGTGTGGTGCTTCAGGTAATAAACGTGCAACGGCTGCAACATCTTATGGAACCAGTTCTGGAGCCCTTGATTCGTAGAGTTGTAAGTCTGCGTCTTGAATATATTGCCTTAAAAACAAAATTTGTTTTCAACATTTTATTGACAAGTTTCTTTTATTGATTCTAGCAAGTTTCCTTAGACTCCCCCTTTGGGTTGAAAGAAACATTACAGAATTTTCAGATACTAAGATAGATTGTTCTCTCTAATCTACAGTCATGTCAGTTCTTGGTCCATCTCTACCCTTAGATAAATGAACTTTTTGCACGATTTCACTTCCTGTAACAGACAATTTACAAAGTTTTTTGTTTACATGTCCGTGTCAAAAGAACATATTTCTTTGAAAGCAGGTAAAATGTTGTGCATCTTGTGTAGCTTCAGACAGTTCCTGAAAACTAGACTTGCATGTGCTTATATCTTTGCTTCTAAAATCTCTAGAAACTCTATCAAATGGATGTGGAAGGTTTTATATTACTCTGACTGAATTTATTAGGGGGCGTTCTCTTTGTGTTTCAGTTTTGTGTTTTGAGTTTTGAATTCGTTTTGTATTTTATATTTTGGGTGTCCATTTTGAAATTGTTGAAAACTCGTTCTTTTTGTCGTTTTGAAAAAATATTTCCCAACCTGTGATTTTTGAGTTTTGGCAGATTTGTGAAGAAAACGGCAAAAACGTAAAAAAATTGTTTTCTATTTTCTTCACAAAATTTTCAACCGTTTTCAAAAAATCGTTTTCGAAAATGGGAAAGAGAACACCTTTTTAATGTTTTGGAAAATCAAAAACAGAAAATGACCCGAAAATAGCAAAAAGAACGCCCCCTTACTTGCTTAAAGGTATGCATATGTTCTCTTCTCGGAATGTGAATGCTTCACAGATATGTAGTCCGTCTGGTGATTTACTTTTTAGTGTTCTGTTAATATTAAAACTCACAGTAATGCCTCTTTATTGAAATTGAGTGATTGATTCAATATGAGCTTACAGGTGAAAGAGGAAGTTGACTTGGCATTAACAAAATATGTGATCAGCATGAAACGGTATGGTATTGGATTCTATAGTCAAATAACTAATATTATTAAAACTTGGATTACTGCATCGTGATCTTGATAATGATTTTGTTCATCCTGTTAATCTCTGATTTCGTTTTATATCTTTCTAGGAATCGTGGGAAAGACATACAGCATAATGAATCACGGTGCTTACATTTACATTTCTTGCATGCTATATCTCTCCCAGTATTTACTGGGACTCAAATTGAAGCAGAAGAATGTAATATATTGAAAGTAGCTTTGGTTGATTCTCTCACTGGCCAAGTTGTTTCTAGCGGTCCTGAATGCTCTGCAACAGTGGAAATAGTAGTTCTTGAGGGAGATTTTGATGTCGATGAAGGAGAAAATTGGACACTTGAAGAATTTAAAAATAATATAGTGAGAGCGAGGGAAGGCAAGAAACCCCTACTTACTGGGGATGTACTTTTGAATCTTAAAGATGGCATAGGTGTGGTAGGTGATGTATCCTTTACTGACAACTCAAGCTGGACGAGAAGTCGTAAGTTCAGGCTTGGGGCGAGAGTTGCAGAAAGCATTGATGGGATCAGAATAAGAGAAGCCAGATCAGAATCCTTCGTGGTTAGGGATCACCGAGGAGAATGTGAGTGGTTTAGTTGCTTTCTCCTTTCCCTGTTTATAGTTACTTCTAGAAAAATGGAATGATATTACCCGTTTACGAGTACAATATTCATAACAATGAGTAGGGTGGACCATCAAGTTATGTTTGTGGATCTAAGCTATCCTTGATATCATTTTCCATTTCAGAATGCCATATTCCTATCTGTTGCAGTGAATTTTACTACTAGATTATTAAAATGCACATCTTTCTTGATGACATTTCATGTGGACCATCAAAATTTAATCGATTTGAATTTTATTTTTAAATTGTCACTGGTGGAAGGTGTTGTTATCCACTGTAGGAATTGTTGTACTTCCCTAAAAACATAGAGAATATGATTCTTTACCGCATGTTCGTTTATTCATTTTTGCCTCAGTATATTATCTTGACTTGACTTTTATAATGAATTCTTTTTTGCATCATTTAGTGTTGAGAATAATGCAATGAACTATGTTTCTATTCCTTTTTATTTTCTTCTAGCTTTTTTTCTAACTGATACCTTTTTTTTATTTTTTTTTATTTTAAAGTTGGCCTCAAAATTAAGCATTTGGAATGATAATGCAGTTCATAAAATCTAAATTGATGTTGTTTGTTTGTGCTTTGATGATGTTTCCGTAACAAATAGTAGATTTTTACATATTTTAATTTGTCATTACGAACATCTTCAATTTAATATTTTTTCCTAATTCAACTTCTTCAATCTTTAGGGGTAACGCCAACTGTTCATTACTAAGATTTCCATGGAGAAATTATCTAGGTTCAAGTGCTTTGGTTCTTTTTTTTATAACAATTGATGGACTTATTGGTCTATATGTTAAAACTAAAAATAAATAAAAAAATAAAAATGGTATTATCGTTACATTTGATAATCTGCATAGCACTGTTATTATGAAAATATTGATTTACTAGTTTTTCCTCCTTTAGTATACAAGAAGCACCACCCTCCATTTCTTTTTGATGAAGTCTGGCGGCTGGAAAAAATTGGCAAGGATGGAGCTTTTCACAAACGTCTGAGCAAGGAAAGAGTGAAAACTGTGAAGGACTTCCTGATTTTACTCTTTTTAGACCCCACAAGACTTCGAAATGTAAGAACCGTTTTCTGCAGGTTCAAACTACTCTATTTTTCTTGGAGCGTTGTGCAATCAATATTTAATACTACTATTTTTACTTGTGATAAAAACATGTTACAAGAGTAGTCTCTTTGGCATCACAAATAATAATTCGTTTTAATGCTTTTATATTATGTGGATTATACTACATTTTCTTGATGCATTTCCTCACACAGCTTCATCCGCTTGACTAGCATTTTTATGTTGTGTTCATTCCACTTGTTAATACTTTACCAACATCCATGTCCTTGTCGTTAGCTTTCCCCTTATTGTGCTTAATAATTTGTTAAGAAATTATAATAGCTTGTATGTTGAAATTCCTGTAGATCCTTGGGACTGGCATGTCTACTAAAATGTGGGAAGTTACATTGGAGCATGCTCACACATGCGTGCTTGACAAGAAATTGCACTTGTACAACCCTCCTGGATCTCATCAAAAGATTGGTGTTGTTTTTAATGTTGTTGGACAAGTGACGGCACTATTCTCAGGTGGCCGGTATATTCCTGGTGATAAGCTGTCTGAAACAGAGAAGGCATGCTTCTTTTCTATTTTCTTATGGAAATCATCCATTTATTTTTCAATTATATCTTTTGTTTCTTGGATTTAGTATTCTCTCTGAACAAAGTATTGCCCATTTTTCGTCCAGGCTGATGCCCATAACTTGGTAATATCTGCATATAGAGATTGGGAGAAAGTCGTCACTTTTGATGATGAGGCTTCTCTTATGGATCTTGTCCCATGCTTATCCATTGCACAATCTTCTTCAAACCCGCAACTAGAAGGGAGTTCTAATGGCAATAAGGTTTTAAGTTCGCAAAACTTCGACAAATTTTCCTATTTGCAGCAGAACGTGTCTTCGCCTGATATTACCCAATCTGTGTATTCGATTGGAGGCTTAAGTAACCTGGACGGATACTTTCATAGTGTTGACCCTGTGAATTTTATGCTCGAGCAACCTTCCAATATTCCTGTTCAAGTTGCAAATACCTTACTTTGCAATGCGGATTCCACGAGTCAAGCATTTTGTGCAGATGAGCAGTTGAAGTACTTTGGTACAGGTTGTTCACTTCAGGATTCAAACATGCAGTCATCAGCTGATTTACAAAGTATTGTAAGTTGTTTTCTGCCTCGTCCAGTAGTTCCTCTTTATAATGCTCAGAGAAGATGGAAAATCTTGTTCAGTGTATTCAAGATGATTCTCAATAAGAAGAATTGCGGCAAGAAATCGTCTTGTTAGCAAGGTACTGGAAGTGCAGATGCTGAGCTCGATACAGTGGGCTTATATCGAGCCGGAATAGTTGTAAGCTGTAACTAATGTGTGTGTGTGTGTGAAGGAGATTGGATACGAGTATTACGCAGAAACTCGCAGCAGTACCGGAAATTTGAAGTCATAAACTGTTTGCTTGGGGTTGTATAGCCTTCATGCAGGAGGACTATTCTGTGCAAAAAAGAGTCCACTCAACATTGAATTTTGGAACATTGCTAGTGCATTCTCTTTGGGTTGGTTTGAATTTTAAATTTATTATTTTTATACTTTTCCTGCAATGCCAGGATAAATATGAATTTTTGGTTCAAACTCATCTGAGTAAATGTCATATTCATACTAATTAGACATGGAATTTTCCATTTCAAGAATAAAACACCTGAAGTTTGATTTTATCTACACCTTTGTATTTGAAACATAGTACATAACTCTCGTTACATGGCTGCAGAATTGCAAATGTAGTAATACACAACACTCATGCCTGAAAGCAAGGCCTACGAGAATCATGCGAATATAGTCGAAGACAAACATAGGGGACGAAGGCAGTACAGGAAGTGAAGAAGCTGGAAGCATGTACAACGTACATTTTGAGTTGGTGTGTGCATCCAAGAAGATTTTAGTATTGTAGAGAATTTTATGAACAAGACTAGGTTCTAAAACGTTCAAGGAAGATGTTCGATGAAAGATTATAGAACGCAAAATGTGTAGAAAGCACGAGAGACAATATTCTAAAGTATTAAGTGGTTAGATAATTGTAGAAGATTGTAGAGACAACTTTTTTTCATAGAAATTTTTTGTATAAATATCCTAAATATGGAGTAAGAGTCTAGAGCTTCTTTCTTGACTGTTAGATAGACTTGATATCAACATCTATTTTAAGAATGTAGAAATATAAATATGTGCAAGGGATCTAATTTCTAAGCAACAAAATTGAGAGCATGGTAGCAACAAAGCTAGTAGTTGGGTACTATCAAGTATATTTGTTGCCTCTGAGGGTTCTGGTACAATAATTGTATTTTGCTTTCTAATCTCTATTTCTCATGTTAGTAATTTTTGTCTTTCTATGTTTCATTTTCAGTTGTGCATCTTACGCACATTAAAGTTCCATAAATTGTTTAGATACCGACATAGCCAATGTCGCAAAGGACGGAGAGTTGAATAGCTAAGTACTTCATGGGAGCTTGAAAGGCCAAGTCCATGATATTACGCAGATATATTATTGGGAATAGACAAATACTTTGTTAAGTATGATGAGGTTGTTTCTCAAAATGTGGACATAGTGAAAACCCAGAAATTAGAGACCCAACATTTAGAAAGTGAAAGAAACGTTAAAACATAAACTAAGATAAGAAATATGTGTAAACGACGTTAATACTTGTATAGATGAGTGTGGATGAGGGCAAAAGTAACTTCCACCTAAAGAGAAGCAAAAGACTTTCATAAAATGGAGAATAAAGTTTTTATTCTAAGGAAAAAAAAAAGAGAAATGTACATGATATCTTATTGTCGCAAGAATAGAAAAATCACAAAGTATTCTCATAATTTCTAATTTACTTTTTCTTTTTCTTTTTCGTTTCTAGACACCATTTATATGTTTATTTCATTATCTACAAAAATAAAATAAAATTCTTTCGCCCCTCATCCCTCAATGATATCATTATCAACCAAGGGCGGAGCCAAAGATATTGTTTAGTGCGGGCACAATGTAATCAACATCGAATTCTGACAAGTAAAATTGATTTAGGGTCAGAGAAGGGTGTAATCTTTTTAAATTTGGTTTCTTATTTATTGTAATTTATAGCAACAAAAACCCTATCCATACAAATTAATGAAAAACTTGAGGCTACATATCTTCAAAAGAAGGCAATGTTCTTTCCCAAAAGTCTCGCACAAATCATTGAAACGGCAACAACTCAAAATACCACAGAAAATTAAATAGAAACATAAGAAGAACAAAACATTTTTCAACAAATGGAAAATTTTGAAAAATATACGAGAGCACATAGAACACAAGAAAAATGCACAACATCTAAAAACCCGTTCAGTAAAAATTAATTGAAATCTAACCCTTTCTGTAGAAATTAACTGAAATTTTGAACCCAAAAACCTTCAAAAGAGACAAGAGATTACCATATAAGCCTAGATTCTTCAAAAGCAGGCAAGATTCTCCCCAATTAATCACATACTTCTACCAAGAACACCAATGAAAATTGCCGAGATACGAAACAATCAAATATACAATGGGTTGCTTCACACTGTAAAAGAATTCACTGAAAAAATCAAGCTCAGATTATTTGAGACAGATTTTGAAATAAATTCTTAAATAGCCCATAGAATCACCGAGAAACGAGCGAAAAATTCAAAGTCGCAAATGAATGGCTGAGTTGAGATGATATGATTGGATTTGGGTTTTGTGTTGGGCTGGTGAATGACTAATATTAGGGGAAAAAAAAACTAAGAGAAAATTACCAAGAATTATACAATTAAATATTAGCTTTCATAAACAAGGGGTTAAGTTTCAATTTCATATTTCAGATGGTAAATAAGAATATTAATTATAATTAATAAAAAATTGATTAAACTTAATTTACATAATAACCACACAAGCCCCACCACGCCAACTAATTCCAACCTAAACCTACAATTATCTCTCTATTATCTGCACCAATTCCAACGGCATAATCAACTCCAGTCACCTGGAGGACTGCCACGCCATCATCGATTACAACATCCTGAAGGAGTCCAATATCCATCTTGTTCTCCGCCTCCATTGTAGTGCTCAGAAGGTGAGGTGCAAAACTGATCCTATGATTTTCGGGGCCTGAGGTGTAAAAAAAATTATTTGGGTAAAAAAATACCTGTCATATTTTGAGCTAGAGACGACGAACTTATCTGCCTCTATGCAGATCTATATTATATAGATATACGCCGGAAGAGAAAGGGGCTGCCTGGGAGAAAGAGATACACACAGAGAAATATAGACGGCGGCTGCTGGAGAGAAAACGGAATTATATACACGGCAACTGAAAGAAATTGAAGAGAAAACACGCACAGACTGCTGGGAATACAAGTCGGCAGTTTTGGAGAAAAAGTTGAGGGAGATCATACATGCAAAAGGCGGCTGAACTGGTTGGGAATTAAAAGAGAGACTGCTGGAATACATATATATACACACACGGCAACGTCGGCAAGGGACAAAGAAAGAGGGCAGCTTGCATGGTCAAACATCTTGGCTATTATTAATTATATACAAACACACAGAAATTGAGGCAGCTGTGAGAGTTAAAAGATTTGAGGCTGGTGGCATACATATACGCAGAAAACAACGAAGAAGAAGGCCGGCTCACTTGGAAAAAAAAAGAATTATTCACGGAAAAAATTGTCGCCTATCCTCATTTTCGTGCATCTGATGGTCGGCGCAGCGACAAACGCATCTGGTGATTCTTCTTCTACATTACCATGTTCTTTTGCACAAATATCAACCAGTTCGACTAAGTTGACTTAGCAAAGTCGGTCCAATAGAAATTCTTCACCTCTGACCAGTGGCGGACCCAGGATTTTAGAACTGGTAGGTCCTAAAATGAAAGATATTGAGATGAAGGAGGGGGGAGCACGGGGGTTCGGGGGTAGCGCTCCCGAAATTTTTTTTTTGGAGGCGGGTAGCACAAACATTCATAATGATGTACAATTAAAATGATAGAAATTTGAAATACATATTATTTTTCATTCTTAAATTGTTGTAAAAATGAAAAAATTATTAACTCGGAAACGCTCATCCGACCAATTACAGCAGTAAGCTGACAAACTGAAATCAGAACTATTTTTTAATTGTGTTAGACTGTTCGAAATCAAATTCAAATATGTAGACAAGAATTTCTATCCAATTTCGAGGTCTCAACCCATGCTACCAAACAGTTTCTTCAACAATTAGACGGATCTACTACAAGAGGTAAAAGCACTTCGTTGCTACTGACAATTAACAATCTTAGAAAGAACCAAACATACAACTAAACCAGCAAAACGGACAAAAGAACAACACCTTAATATCAAAATAAATCACAACATTCAACAACTCTCTAAATTCAAATCTTAATTAACTAAAATTCATTTTCAAAGTCAGATTTCTGATTTTCCATCTAAATCTGTATTTATATCTAACATGTTATAATGAAAAATTACAGTATACTTTATAGATGTTATATCCCAAAATCTGTACTTATATCTAATATCTAACATGTTATATCCCAAAATTGTACAGTATTTTAAATAAAAAAAAATGAAAAAAAAATTTTTTTTTTTTTTTTTTGGTGGGTCATAGGACCCACCAGGTCCTAGGGTGGGTCCGCCCCTGCCTCCGACAATGAAGGCTCTCTCAATTAATGATTGAGCTTTCAGTAACGTGAGGTCTATGATTGGTGGATTAAATTGTTTTTTTTTTCCAAATCAATAGACTCTGGGCTTGAAACTTGCTAAATCACCAAGCGGGTTTGATGTGAAAGTCGTGGTTGTGGTTATGGATTGAGGTGCGAGCGGTAGTCCCTTGTTCAATCTACCAACCTGTAAATTGTGTCGCAATTATGGGCGCCTGTTTAGCTTGCTGTTTTGGGTTGGGGTGGCGGTGGGTTGTTGTGGTGATGAGTAGTGGTAGGTTGCTGGATGTGTGTGGATCTGTTAATCGTACGTGTGTTTGGATCTATGGTGGTTCATGTTGTATTGTTGAGGTGGTGTGCGTTTGATTTTTGATGGTATTGGGAATGATGGCAATAAGGTGTGACCAACTCTATTTTTAGTGACTATTTGTGACCAAATCTGCGATTGTATGTGACTTGAATACATATAGTCACAAATTAGATTAACTTGGTCAAAGACAATTACAGTGAACACAATTTTGATCACAGTTAGTCATTGATAACACATATTAATGAAGGTAATATTTATGGTAATGAATTTGAGTTAAATGTGATAGTGGTTGTGACTGGTGGTGGATTATGGTGTTGGTCTGTGGTGTGTGCATATTTGTTTGTGGTGACACTCCGTGACCAAGTATGTGTTAATTTTGACTGATTGTGACCAATTTTGAAGATAAATTTAGTCACAGTTAATCACACCGAAGACAAATTTGATCACAGATAGTCAAAGATAACACATATAAATGACTTGGTTGCGTACAATCACAAACGGGCACACTAAAGACAAATTTAATAATAGTTAATCACAAATAACAAATTTAGTGAATTGGTTACATAGAGTCACAAACGGTCACACTAAAGATAAAATTGGTCATGGTTTGTTGCATATAACACGGACCTGGTCACAAATAACATAGTTAGTCACAAATCAGGGGTGATTCCCTGTGGTGGACGTAGGCGAAAGTGGGTGGGTGTAATCTTCATAAAATATTTTTAATTTTTGAAAAAAGCTTTCAATTTTCAATGTTTGAGGGTAGCACAAGCATTTATAATGATTAAAGAATCTGTACAATTAAAATGATAGAAGTTTGAAATATATATTATTTTTCATTCTTAAATTGCTGCAAAAATGAAAAAATTATTAATTCGGAAACGCTCATCCGACCAATTACAGCAGTAGGCTGGCAAACTGAAATCAGAATTACTTTTTAATTGTGTTAGGCTGCTCGAAATCAAATTCAAATATGTAGACAAGAATTTCTATCCAATTTCGAGGCCTCAACCCATGCTATCAAACAGTTTCTTCAACAATTAGACGAATCTACTACAAAAGGTGAAAGCACTTCGTTGCTACTGGAAATTAACAATCTCAGGAAGAACCAAATATAGAACTAAACCAGCAAAACGGACAAAAGAACAACATCTTAATATCAAAACAAGTCACAATCTTTAACAACTCTCTGAATTCAAATCTTAATTAACTAAAATTCATTTTCAAAGCCAGATTTTCAATTTTTCATCTAAATCTGTACTTATATCTAACATGTTATAATTAAAAATTACAGTATACTTTATAGATATTATATCCCAAAATCTGTACTTATATCTAACATTTAACATGTTATATCCCAAAATTGTAAAGTGTTTTTTTTTTTTTTTAAATCTGGTTGGTCCTAGGACCCACCAGGTCCACTGGTGGGTCCGCCCCTGTTCACAACAAGAGTTTTTATTAAGAGTTAAACCCCTTGGACAGGGTAAAAAATAGGGTAAAAAACAGAAGGCTGAGGTGGGCAACACCTCAGCCTTAGATCTGAATTTTTTAATTTCAGATCTGATCAGATCTGGGGCTGAGGTGCTGCCCACCTCAGTCCCCTATTTTTTACCTTTTTTTTGCCCTGTTTTTGAAACTGGGTTCTTTTATCAATTTTATCAACTTCTGCACAAAGCTTTATTGCCTTTACAGTGACAAAAATCCAGCTTCTAATTTTCTTTATAACATGTTTTTTGTAACAGAACCTACTGCTAATGGGCTTCAGTAATATTTCGAATAACTAATTAGTTATTACACTCGATTCTACTTGTTTTCAACTGATTCACACATCTAATCATTTTAATTAGTTGAAATGCAAAATATTGTTGAAATGCTACTCAAGGGATATATCCCCTCATCTGGTTGATCATATATCCCTTCATCTGGTTGATCAAAAGTAGTCTCATATCTCTTTTTGGAAGTGTTATCTCACTTGGTTTCTGTGCTCTGATTTTCATTATTTTATATAACAAAGGAAGTGTGCATTGAACATTATAGGAATGCTCACGTCTTCAAAGAAGTTGTTCACGAGGCCAGTTATGGTTTGGCAATTTATTGTTTAGAGCTCTTGTGTACTCTTTATGCCCTCATGAGAATGAAAATATTCATGTAAGGATTCGGTAGTTGAAATAATAGTTGTCGGTCATGGTTGCTGATGTTCAATGGGTCAAAGTAGATATCTAACATTGATTTACTTGTATAAATGATCAAATGCTGCATATTTATTCCTCTTTTAATTTGAACATTTGGCAATTTTTTTGTTTATTTATGTAAAAATATTTTAAATTTTTTTGTTAATTCGTTGAATTAATTTTAATAGTCATTACTTATTTGTAAAATACTTTGATTTGCTTGTTATGTTACCATTTTTTCGTTTAAGTTGCACATAAGAGTGAACAATGATTTTTTTTGTCTGAAATCAAATAATTCGAAAAATTTGTTATCTTTGAATGAAGAATTTGATGAGGATAATATATGCTCTTTTTTTTTTGTTCTAAAATAAGAAATAGGACAAAACATTTGAATTGGACGATGCTGGCTCATTAATTTTTTTCTTCAATCGATTAACATTAAATTATTAAAATTAATTGAATAATCAGATTTCTTGAATAAAAATATTATAAAAAAATTATCAAAAATTATATGTTATTTAATATTATATTAACATTAAACTATTAAAATTAATTGAATAATCAGATTTATTGAATAAAATATTATAAAAAAGATTCTCAAAATTGCGAAGTAAACACATTTTTCAGTTTTATATTTTGAGAAATAGTTTTTCAAAACGACAAAAAGAATGCATTTTTAACAATTTCAAAACAGACACTTAAAACACAAAATAAATTCAAAACTCAAAATATAAAACTGAAACACGAAAAGAACGATCCCTTTAGTGTCTGCATTGGATCTTAATGGGGCCCATCCCTATTATCAACCCACCAACAACAAAAAATCGGCTCTTCATACAGTCAACTATATATATAAAGTTGGTAGAGACCGAGAAATAACAAATATTGGGGCGGCATGATTTTATATTAGATGGGTTTGGAGGATGAGATGAGTGAACGAATAACTGTTGTTCTTACACTACAATTTGATAAATAATATGTAGATAATTTTGTACCACTTGTTTTCTAACGTAATTATTACAGAAGTTGAGTAAATTATATGCATTATGAATTAACATCAACGTTTACGTGCGTCATAGAATTAATATGGCTTTTTTTTTTGGAGTAATAAAACTGTTTCAATTACAATGCTCATGACAAAGTAATCGAAATAAATGCAAAGAAGGAACATCTTTTAACCAAAACAAAAGAGTTTGAACCAAGATTTTTTTAATAATTTTAAAGATTGAAAACAAAATATTTTTATGTAAATTATCATCAAGGACGATATGTACTAGTTAATAGAAGGTTGAAGATGAGAGTTTGACGAAAAAAAAGTTGAGGAAATAATTGTTACTATGGGCAAAAATTCAGGAGGTTAATTACAATTAAAATGTTTTGTACTAAATAAAAATTGTGATGACGAGTCATGCTATAATGCCCGCTTATTTGATCGTTTGGATGATCACAGTCACACACATTGGGAGGAAAAATATTATTTTATTTCTGTAGGACCTACACACCCATGTGAGGGTATGGTCAAACGACAAGTAAGTGATCATCCAAGTGGGTTGTTTAACCTTTTTCTTTAAAGTTTGGGACACCAATCTGTTGAAATATCAAGAATGAATTTGGAATGGTTATGAACTATTTTTCCAACGGGAATAAGGTTATGTATTCACTTGGCGTTTTAACATGAGACGGAAAAATATTAAAATGGACTAATTTTGCAAAGGTCAGCAAAGATTGGTGACAAATTCATCTATTTTGTAAGTTGTGGATAAAGTAGTAAAGAGTTTCCAAATATTGGTGACAAAAATGTGCAAATTTCCCTTTTTCAATCTAAACTGGATCGATAGTGCAATTTTTTTTCCGTAATAATTGCGCAGCACTTTCAGCCTAAAGATTCACATTACCATCTCGATTCTCGACTCTCTACGTTTTTTGGTTGATTCTTAAAAGGAATGGCATTTTTACTGAACAAAAGTGCTCTCTCTAAGCTCCGAATTCATTCTCAGGTACATGCGGATGGCTTATGTGCAGTTGTTATGCTAATTTTTCATCTATACATCTGTCTATTGAGGTAGATTGTCGAAATGGGCGGTAAAAAATGATGGGCTATTAATGAAAATTTACTGCAGAAGGCTGATAATTCGTTAACGCTATCAAGGCGTGGATTTCATGTCGAACCTGGGACTCGTGAGAAGGCTGTGAGTACCTTTTTTTTCCGGGCGTATGTTCACGATTTTTTGTAATAACTTATGTTCTTTATATTGATCCTTGGGATCTGAATAATTATGTGAATTTAACCCAAAAAATAATAGTAACTACTTTTGGTCTAAAAGAAGAGGAGGGCAAAAGGAAAAAAAAAATGTTTTTTTTTTTTTTTGTTACATGAATTGACGTTATATTTGCCCAAAAAAGTAGAACAAGGGGATAAACAGTGGAATCGTATTGCTCGGTGAACACTGATTGAGATTTCTTACAATAGAATTGTCAAATGGAGTTGTTCAACTTTTTCTTAGCTTTATTATTGAATGGAGTTGTTCAACATTTCATTCGAGTGCGATGGAGTTTTATAATTGGAATAGAAAATTATATGTTTGAAATTAAATTATATATTATGATTCTAGAACAAAGCCCACAATTGAGTCCATATTTTTATAGGATTTTTTATTCTATTTCTAGTTCCTAGAATTTATGTCGAAATGCATAACTTTAGGCTTCTAAATATTTATGTTGACCTCAAAAAATATACGGATGATGTGGCCAACAGTTCCTGAGTCCTCTCTCGTCAAAATAAGTTTTGCACATTTGGACAAATCGTAAGTCACACATGACTTTCTTTGAAGTGGGGGAGGCGGTCGCATGCACTACGATGGTCAAGTCAATTAATATATGAGTGAGGAGGTGTGGGACGTGCTAGAGACATAAGCCACTAAATAAATCAAGTTAGATTCGGGAGGGTCTTAAGTGAAATGAATAGAGAGCAAGTTTATAGTTTAGATGTATGAAGCTGTATTAGTTGTAAATGACACAATGTGTAAGCTATTATAGGAGAAGAGGTGAAATACTAACCATTAGACGGAAAGACACGAAGCCTCATCCCAATGGCCGACTTGTCAATTGTTCCATCATAGGCTAGGCATATTTATAGGCATTTAATGTCTCCGAAAAGTTGCCACCCTAGGTCCGACCTCTGGTATGTAGATTGATAATTTGACCTTAAAGTGCTGCTACAGTAAGTTGTTACATCAATCAATAACAGACGGATCTTGTAGGGAAGATCTCTTGAGAAGATGTGAACTGGAAGATGCCTTTTGCAAATGTGGAGGCTAGGAGTCTTGCACTTCTTCCCTGCAGTGTACATGACACTTCGGCTCGGCCATGACATGGCACCTTGGTTGAAATGATCCATTACCTCGACTACCTCGTGTGGCCTCACCTCGGCCAGGTCGAAGGTGACGTGGTGTGCAGGCCTTATTAATTTACTTAGCTGGCTACCATGTTGGTGATGATCTGGAGCCTCTTCATAAAAGGCATAACAACTTCTATTACCAAGTGTTGCAGGTCTTCAGACTTTTTTTTTATTTTTTTTATTTTTGTGGCATCTAATATATTTTAAGTCCAAGAAAAGAATAGCAAATCAATTTTTCTTTCTCCTATGAGCAAATAACTGAGAATTTGATATAATTCCTATGGAGGAGAAATGCAGATTTTTAAATAGGTATGGATTCTCAAAGGAATAGGGAAAGTGTCTTGTTTGTTGCCTTAGTTTAGGTAGTTTATTCCACTAGATTAGTTTCTTAACTTTTACTTTGGCTTATTATCAAGATGCAAGAAATGCGTATAAGGATTTGTGTTATGGATTTGACACAGTCTGATGTTGGTTTTCAACATATCGGCTATTGCATTTCTTATCTATCTGGACTTGGACCTGCTATGGAAAAGCATAAGTGGAGTTATAGGCTATTGCCGACTCCACATATATTGAGAATGCGGTTTAGTTGTTTTTGTTGTCTATCAATGTACATGACTGTTGTTTCTACCATTTGGTTCCTGCATAATTAATGCCATTCCAACTGTTGACTTTAAGTTCATAGAGTGTTCATGGACTCACTGAATTATTCCATGATTCCTTTGAATTGAGAGATTCGTTTCCGTTCTAATGCATTCTTACGTCTTTTTCTACTAAATGTTTTCCTTGCATATTCATTTTCATTAGAAAACCAATAAACTGTGTCATATCATATTTTAAATATCTTTGTTTAGAATCCTTTAATGGAGCCTTTACATCTATTTTAAACTGTGTCATATCATATGAGTTGTTTGACACACTGTAACCAGATGCTGATGACATAATTATGCTAAGATGATACTCAATGGCCACCACATGTTCATCTTTTTTCATCTTCCATCGCATTTTGCCACTTGATGTTTTTCTGTCCGATCGTACTCCTATATTAGCCTTTTAACCTTTACGGTGGAACAAAGTTGACATCAATTTATATTATTATTAGTCAATTATCATGCTTCTTAGTTTGCTTATACTGTTGTAACATAAATATTAAAAATTTCAAATTTTAAAATTAATACCTTTTTAATTTTCAGTTTTTTTTTTTTATTTTAGATTTAATAAAATTAAAAACCTTGATTGAATGATTTAACATTCATTATTGTGGGGGTTGAATTTTACCCTATAAAAGGGATGGACAATTTCATTGTTTGATGCAACTTAGAAAAGCTTGAAAAAACACCTTATACATTTTATATTCTATTATTTTGACAACTCAATAAGGGCTCGTTCTTTATCTCCCCGTGATCGTACTCATAGAAGGAGAATAATTGTGAATTAAATGGATTTTATCTTGAAGTCGTGTAATATCGAAAGTGCCCGCACTAAAGAGAGGTAACACGATTCCAAGATAAAACTTATATAGCTCACAGCTAATTCTCTTTTTATGGGGCACAACCACATGAAGATAAAGTACGAGCCTTTATCGAGTTGCCAAAATAGTATAATATAAAATTTATATAGAGTATTTTTTGTGTATTCAGGTTACATCTAAAACAATGAAAACCACTCCCTTTTATAGGGACAAATTCAACCCCCCCCATTCATGAAACTAAATCCCATTTAAGTAAATGTTACAATCTAAATTATGATATTAAATTTTGTATTAAAACTGAAAATTAATATTAATCTTTAATTTTGAAAGCCAAAACTTTTTGTAAGTTACAATATATACAAATAGTTACTCTTCTTTACAGTTGACTAGAGCCGAAGTTTTACTCATTTATTGGCTCAATGTACATGGAGAGAGGTTATTGCTTTCTTGCTACAAACCACAGATTTTTTATTACATATTTAGTGTAAGCGAGTGTTAAAACTTCATCTAAAGAATCTCAGTTCATGATAACTGCACCATTCTTATGAATTGGGAACACTTGGATAGTGGAATATTAGATGTCCTTGGCAGCCTGTTGATTGGTTGGATACAATCTGAAAGCCTCTGAGTTATGATTCTAATTTGTTTTGTGTGTTGGTTGGGTGCTTTATTTGGTTACCTTGACCTCCCTACTGCGTTGCTGCGATTATGTTTGCAGATAATATTTTATCTTCCGAACCTTACTATATTGAACCATATGGAGCGATTCTTTTAGTGCCTCTCTCCCTTTGTTGCTGTGTGTGTTGGGTCCCTTTTCTCACTTTTCAACAAGTAATTCTTGTCTTATTGTACATTATTTTGAAAGAAGCTCATTGTTTTAGCTCTTGGAGGAGGACCCAGCATTAAAACGCTTCAAATCACATAAGAAAAGTGTTCGGCACCTCAAAATAGTCGGAGATGCTCTGACCATCATAGTTGTAGCTGGTATGTTAATCCTCCTTCAGAACATGAACTCATTGTGCCCTACTATTGTTCCAAGCCAACTTCTTTTCTCCTAACAATGATTGATTTGGAATTCTATTTAATAGGAGATGACCAGAATGTTTGCAACGGCTAATCTTTAAAGCTTTATCACTAAAAGTTCCATGACATGGAATTTCGTGCACTGTTTACGAATTTGGATAACTTGCTGTTTGCGCTTTCTTAAACCCTGTTTGCTTCTGATTATTTTACATTTTCTTTGAGGGGAAAAATAGAAAACACATAACTGCTCTTAAAATTTAACGAAATGTTGGATTGAACAATAGGAAATTGATTGTCAACTTAGTATTCGCAATCTTGAAAGTACCAATGAATGTGTACTTGCTACGGTGCCACTGATCTGTTGGATCTCAGAGCTCTTATGCATTACATTACTTTCATGTTTAGTAACCAGATTGTTCGGGCATCCCTTGCGATTCTTGTATTCTGATTGTTCAAACACAATTGTGCATTATGGCAAACTTGCTTTCACGTTTTGTTTTTGATGTTTATTGTAACCAGGATGCTGCTATGAGATCTACGTAAAAGCCACAATGCGAGAAGAAGCCCGTAAAACAGGCAAATGAGTAATGGTGTAATAGCTTTTAAAATGCACATTCAGTGGCTTTCTCGATCGGTTAAAAGAAATTGAATGTACAACAGAATCAGGTAGTTTCGATATTTTAGTATGACAGACTTGTTTTTAACCCACTTTGGTGGTGATGGTGAAAATAAAGTGGTTCGAGATGTACAAGTGATTTCTGAAATGACAAAAATCGAATGACAATGGAATGTTATGAGCTCGTGGCGATGCTATGATAATGATCATTTTGGCTTATCTTCTTCTTGATGTTTGATTGTATTTCATTTTGGTTGATTCATTGGTAGATTTAGAGGAATGTAGAAAAATGAGAATTATTCACAGAAGGAACTTCAAGTATGCATATTTTATTTTACCAAAAAAGAGCTCAGTGACCATAAAGTAATTTTAGCTCCTATTGGTGGAAATTAAAATCAAATTTTAGTAGATTTTGATAAAATTTGGTGAAATGTGTAGTTGAAAAGTTGTAGATCCTATGAAATATATTATTAAAATTAAATTTTTGATTTTGATTTAAATTTAAATTTTAATGTTAATCCCCGTCAAACATGGGCTATAATTAATAATGTAAATTATGAGTTTTTTTTTGTTTTTTTTATTTAAGGGGAGGGAGTTATCAATCCTTGAATACCTCAATTCTCAAATGATTAATAACCAACTTGAATAGAGTGAATTAGTGTAAAGAATAATGTTAACTAACACGACTAATGCTAGAGTATCGATTTCGGCGTCACATCTTAAGTGTGATTCTTTTTTTTTACTTTAAAAGGGGTTTATCAATTAATGACACTTGCATGGTGATATAAATTATGAGTTAATGATGCACTAATTTGTAAGAATATTTATTGCTTTCCTTGTTTATTTGGGTTATTAAAAATAACTAGGACTTATTGTATACTATTTGGGAGCAATTTTGGACAAATTTTAATCCATTTTCTGACCGTTGCAAATGTACTTGTTCCCATTTGTACCATCATTTTTATCGAAAAATGCTTCGTGTACAGACAATTTTTTACAGAAATGGAACAGATTTTTGAATTGCTACTCACATGGAGGTGGATCCCGTGTATAAAATATTCCAAAAACAAAATTCTCCCACCTTTGAATGTGAGTGTTCGGTAAGTACAGGGTTTTGAAACCCTGTACGTGTAGCAAGGTTCATTTTTAACTCCATACAAAACAAAATATCAAAATTGCCCTTTTTCTAAAGAATATTGAATTAAATGTTAAATAGACATGTTGATTATTCTACTTGAAATTGGTCAATAATTATTAATTATGACTGCATCTATTGGTATGATTTTCTCTGCAAATTTGATGAGAATTTCTTCCAGATAGGTGCATATTTTGTTCAGACCTGCTATGTGTACAGAAAAATGTTATCAGAATTGCAACAGATTGACAACTTTCAATTGGAAAATGACAAAAAAAAAATACCCCAACAATTTTGGCAGTAGTTTGTCTGTACAAGGGGAATTGCTGTATTTTGTTAAGAGTTGATGGGCGACAAGTGCAATTTGGAGTTAAGATTTGTTGTAGCTTCTTACTTCTCTGTGTGTGTGTGTGTGAAATAACAAAAATAAATAAATAGGAAACCTGATTATTTGTGCAGAGCTCCATCACGATTCAATTTCAACGAGACTTACCCGCCACTTCGAACCAACAAATGCAAACCCAACCTTCCATTCAATTCTCAAAAAGATTACTCTACAATCTGCTGTACAAACGACCACCAATTTCTGAGCTCAAGAAAATCCACGCCCAAATCATCATATCATCACAAAAATCCTTAACTGATTCACTCATCCACTGTTATTTACGTACCAACTATATTAATGTCGCCAGAATCTTGTTGAACAACTACCCTTTTCCTGCACCGCCAACTTTAATATGGAATCTTGTGATCAGAGCATACTCGAAACTTCATGATTCTTTAGAATCCGTTAATCTTTTTCACCAAATGTTTACTTTAGACCACCCATTTTCTGCTGTCCCTGATGAGTATACTTTTACTTCTGTGATCACTTCGTGTGCTCATCAGAAGTCGATTATACACGGAGAAATTATTCATGGGATGGTGAAGAAAAATGGGTATTTGATGAATTTGTATGTAGCAAATTCTTTGATAAATATGTATGCCGTTTTTGCAAGGTTAGATGATGCATATAAAGTATTTGATGAAATGCCTGAGGTAGACGTGTTCTCCTGGACTAGTTTACTCGGTGCGTACATGAAAGGAGGGAAAGTGGGTGTAGCAAGCAAATTTTTTGAGGAAATGCCCGTGAAAAATGATGTTTCTTGGGCCGTTATGATTTCAGGTTGTGTAGGATGTGGAAGGTATGCTGAGGCCCTCAAGTATTTCTGCGAGTTGGGAAAGAGTGAACATAATGTGAAGCTGAACGAGGCTATTGTTGTTTGTGCTCTATCTGCTTGTGCTCATCTTGGAGCCTTGGATCAAGGGAGTTGGATTCGTGGTTATATAGACAACAATGGTATTTCGGAAACTTCGAACATTAGGACTGCACTCATCGACATGTATGCAAAGTGTGGGAGGATTGATTGTGCATTTGAAGTTTTTGATAGGATATCTAAACCAGATGTTCACAATTATACAAGTATGATATCAGGTTTATCTACTCATGGGCTTGGTGAGTATGCTATACGCGTATTCAATCAAATGTTGGTTGACAAGATCAAGCCAAATGAAGTGACCATTCTGGGGGTTTTGAATGGGTGTGGTCATTCAGGTATGGTACAACAGGGCTTGTATATTTTCTATAACATGGAGAGCTCGTGGGGAATTGTGCCAAAGATTGAGCACTATGGTTGTTTTGTTGATTTACTTGGTCGTGCTGGCTACTTAGCAAAGGCATTTGGAGTTGTCAAAAGCATGTCCATTGATCCCGATGTTGTTGTATGGAGGGCTTTGCTTAGTGCTTGCAGAGTTCATCGTAACACTTGTCTTGGCGAACGCATAGTAAATCATATAGGGCAACTCGACTCTCAGAGTCAAAGAGGAGCTGAAATCCTACTTTCCAACTTGTATGCTTCTCTAGGCAAGTGGGATAGTGTTTCTATAGTAAGGCATGAAATGAGCAAGCAAAAGAACCAATCAGATATTGGATGTAGTTGGATTGAGGTGAATGGTGCTATTCACGAGTTTCGAGTTGCAGATCAGCTCCATCCACAAATAATCGAGATTCGAGAGAAATTAAGTGAAATATTGAAAAGGGCTGGCTTAGTTGGTTATGCTGCTAACATCAATCGTGTTTCATTTGATTTAAGTGATGAGGAGAAAGAGCAAGCAGTAGCTTGGCATAGCGAGAAGCTAGCTATTGCTTTTGCACTCATGAGCACTGCCCCTAAAACTTCTATCCGAGTAGTGAAAAATTTGAGAACTTGTGAGGATTGCCATAGTGCTCTCAAGGCCATATCCAAAGTTTACGATAGACAAATTATTGTTAGAGACCGTTCTCGTTTCCATACTTTCAGAGACGGAAAGTGTTCATGTAACGACTATTGGTGATGATCGGTTGTCAAAATATTAACACGAGAATTCTTAACTTCATGTTACAGCCAGAACCTATATGCCAAGAGACAGTATTCATCGAAACAAAGCCCATCCGAGCATTCTTGGCCAGTATTAGTCAAATATCAGGCACTGAAACGATGCCCACCCAAGCATTGAGGTACGATCAAATGAACTATGCCTCTGCAAGCATCTATTTGCTCCTCATATACTTAACTTCACACAGTACTCAAAAGGATCAAAAAAAGCAACAAGTTCATACTTTAAAAGTGTGCTTCCCGTCTCTAGTTCCGAATTTGAAGGAAAATGCACGGTAATGCTTAACAGAAAGAAAAATAATAAATAAAAATTCTAGGCACTCTTCAAATGATAAGGTTATTTATACTATTTAGAAAAATAGACAACTTACAGAACAATTCTGTTGTCAATAGGCAGCATATTTAGGTTTTCAGAACTACTTAAATAAGCTAAATTTGAAAACCCATTTTATCTTAGGAAGCTAAGGTTACACAGAGGGGAAATATTTGTTGAGATTGAAGGGAAGAGAATAAAATTCTTCGCTTCTTGAGTCGGTTTTAAATGAACGAAATCTATCCCACCAATGCTTGCCCCTGTCTTTCCTTATTTGGCCGTCCTTCTTGTGTAGAGTATTGTCAAGGAAATACGCTAATATCCCCGCAACAAAAGCTTCTGACGAGAAAGGGACATTGATTATGTCGTTGAACTGGTTGGAGAGCAAAAAACCACAATAATATGTAAGTTCAACATTATTATGCATGAATTTAACATCTATAAATGTTGAAGAAATTCACTAGTTCAGATCTTTTTTAGCGTACCCATCTCCCTGAGGAATGGACGGGACCATAGCCATTAATCACAGTGTACTCGTTGAAGTACTGTGGCACGGACAAGCCCATAAAAATGGAAAAGCCTAATATGAATTTGGTCCGGAAGCTATTGAGATTGCAGAACTGAAGGAAACTTACACCAGCCGAACCTGAATATCACAGAATACAAATTAACTTAATGATAAACTGAACCAAATATCAAGAATGATCAACGTTAAAATTTCACGGATTAAATACACATACCCACATAAGCAAAGAAGAGACAGTATAAAGCAGCTACAATTGGTGCTGGAATTGAAGCAAAAACTGCTCCGAATTTTCCTGCACAAATTAGATAATGTAGCTATGTTGAACCAATCTTGTCTAAAGATTTCAGCTGCTATTGAGGAAACACATTCATTTATTTAAAGTTTGTCTTCAATTTCCCCCATTACATGCAGGGCGAGTTCATTTTTTCAAGTGCACAAATTTATACAAATGGATGGCGGCAAGAGATCGTAGAACTTTTGCATGCTATGGTATTATACTGAACCACCTCATATAAAGAAGAAGAAGAAGGCACAGGTTTATTGTTTAGATTTTGTTCGAACAAATAAAAATGAATCCTCATGGATCAGCGAGAATTCAAAATCACAAAACAGTTTACCAAGAATGGAAAAGAAGATCATGAATCCAGCAGATATCTGCACAACTCTTCGACTGCCAACACGGGTCAGTGCTAAAAGGCCAGCATTTTCACTGTGTATAAGCCAAGAAAAGTAGTTGCATTATAAGGAGATCAATTGAAATAATAGCATGCTCAAGAAAAATAAGGTCTTACATAGATACAGATGACCCATTCCCAGTTCCAAACAATCCAGATAATAAGATAGCAACGCCCTGCAATATATATGAAAATTATTCACCAAGAATCTGGCATTCAATGTTTTCAAAAAGGTAAAATTAAGACGTATTCTAATTTTGCCAGAAAATTCTAAGAAATAGTGAATCGTGACCATTCCACATCATATTAGGGAATACTTACGAGCACGTTCTCTTTACTTGCACAATCCTGAAAGCATCTCATATTTGACACAGCATATATGAGATCAGATGTTTCATTGATATCGTATAAACTTAAGACATTTAGTTATAATTTGACATTCTCTCTCTAATTTCAAAGGAGAGGTTGTGTGCTCATTGGCTGGTTATAATGCAAATATGGAAATAACGGTGCCTGATGTAAAGGGAGTCTTGCTAATTTTATCAATTGAAAATGTGCATCTCCCATCACTTCCTGTATTATTCCTGGCCATATGAATTTGGTCGAGCTAGTCATCAAGCAAAGAAGTTTTTCATAATATTTAGTCTTAGAATATGCATTTGTAAATTTGTTGTAGGTTTACGGCATTCCAAGCAGGTTTGATACACAATACAGGATGGGGACGGGATGAGACTGAAGAGTATAATAAACAAGATTTTATCCTCTTTACAAAAAATGCCATCGGTGTCTAAAGAAGATCGTCAAGATATGACCTATTCAAAGGACAGAATTCAAGTAAAAGTCTTGGTTTTGCCTTCTATTTCTTCTTTTCTTCTGTTTGTGTATTTTTTTTCTTTTCTTTTTTATTTTTGGAAGGGGGAGGGTCTCTGCTCATGAGGTGGGGAGTGTTGGTGATTGTAAGATGCCTTGTTTACCTGCCAACCTACACCACGGCTGAGAATAGATGGCGGCAAGGGGGTTGCACTGGCATATCTTGAAATTGCTATAAAGCCACCAGTGGACTGCATTCCCATTGAGAACAAGTGAAGAATAAGTTAAATACGACATACCAAATTATCAGAATTCACGAATGTGCAAATTCAGTTCAAAAAGAGATGCTTTTGAAGTATAATGGGGATGCAAACAAGCCACATTTGCCCTTTTCGTAGGACGTTTTGATGGAAAGGTATATTTCTCCCACCCAAATGCATATAACTAGCCAGTACTAAAAATGCATTCAAAATGCACGAAAAGGTTGATATATATATTCAGTTCCTCCACGAAGGTCGCATCAGATACATATCCGAATAGAGGCATTAAAATTAAGAGAGCATGTTTGGCAAATTTGCTTATAAGTGAACAAGTGTTGAAATATAATTATTTCTTTATGAAAGTTGGAAATAAGTAGGTACTTATTTTAATACTAAAGTAACAATTACTTGCACAATAAGAGTGCGTTTGAGCCACATTATTTTGAAAGAATGTAATTTGGAATAGTAGATTGATAGAGAATGTGTAGTTAATAAATGAGGAAAATTTTGAATTTGCGTGTAATATTATTTTATTGAAGAATGTGCAGTTGAAATGATATCAAATCACTGTTTAAGAATATATATTTTTGAAAGAATGTGGCTCAAACAGAGCATAAGTAACTATTGTTACTTAAAAGGTAAGAAAAAAGTAACATATCCAACATGTTTAGAAACAAAAAGTTTTTCCTTTTTACAAGCTTAGCCAAACATGCTCTGAATATTAAGAAACAGAAAGAGTTGAGCAGGATATTTTTTAACATTCATTCAACCCCGTTTGGTGTAGCTTAAAAGGCTAATAAAAATATAAGTTAAATTGAAAAATTAATTTTAACCACACATTTCAAGAGATCCATAACTTTTCGACCACATTTAATCAACTTTTATCTAAATCTACTAAAATCTGATTTTTAGCTACACCAAAAAGGGTATAGTATAGTGCACAAATGGTTCGACTGTGTATATTGCATGAAGGAGCAGTTCTAGTTCAACTGGGGAGAATGAGAGACACATGTAAATAAACAGGAGAAGATGAATGAGGAAAAGAAAAAGAGAGGAAAAAACCAAACACTTCAGTCACCATCAGGGTAAAAAATGAAAAATGAAGTTATAATAACACAGAAACGAAGAGACGAACATACCTCCACAAGAGCAACAAATGCAGCCATCATCATGGCAAAGGCTTCACCAGCATCAAAAGAAGGTCCTCCCCATTGAAATGGGTATGGAACTCTTATCCTGCATATGCAAACCCCGTATAACCATTAGAAGTGTTATAGCCCGTTTGTCATGTAAATGCAAGTCTCGTTCTCAGTGCATTTAGTATATCAAATAATTTACTTTTGGCTTAAGCAAAAAACCCTACTAATTGTTCATATCAACTAAAACATAATGCACGCTGGAGTCACAGTATCACCACACTACAGATTAGCCGTTTCACAGTGGCATCATCCAATTTGCTGGATGATACATGAAATTAGAGAAAAATGAGGATCTGTTTCTTTTGATCAACTTATTTGTGTCGTATTAGATTTTTATTCAGGGTCATGTATCTCCACCCAGCAGAAGATCTATCTGTGTGTTGTCTATCCTAATAAAGTGCCCCTAACTCTAAATCTATTATGATAACAGAACAGGTGAAAAATTCCGTAATGGCGTGTTTGGTAATATGGATTAGGTAGTAATGAACAATATTACAGAAGAAAACAAAAGGTTAAGATTGTACTTTAATCTAATAGTGCATATTAAACATGCACTAAATGAATGGATAAGGTTCATAAAGCACAAAAACCTCATAGCAATTTTTGACATACTTTTTTTTGTTTGGAATAAATAAATAATAGGTCATGTAAGAAACGCATGCAAGTTCAGAGGACAAGTCATGAATGCAAGCACTGACAGAAGTGGAAATGTTTCACACACATAACAACAAATGTCAAGCCAGCCCCAGTTCTACTAAGTTGACAAGGTACAGAGAAACCAATTGAATATTTACCACAATTAAGGTGGGGAAAGCTAAATTACCATGGAGCACCTGTAATAAGTCCAGCACGATCAGTTCTGCAGCTTGCTTGGGTCTTCGGTGCCTTGTTGTCATAGGCCCCACCCACAGTAAGTAGATGGGCATAAATCCACACAATTGCTACCGAGAATATAACAGCAAAACGGTCAAAGATATGCTTTCCTGGGCGTATAATGTGAGCCAAATACTGCAATAACCGGCAAATTAATTGCATCATGTTAGTTGGAATTATGGTGCATGAGATGGGACAAATACTGCAATAATAAGAAAAATTAATTCTATCGTGATAGCTGTTATTCCACAATAGCATGAAGCATAAGTTACTTTCAGCTTTATAGCTAAATACTTCTATGAGGTGGTCTCTTTTAAGAAAGAGAGTACGTAATAATGAAAGTGCAATTATGACATTACCTGAGAAACAAAAATTAGAATGATGAGCTGCGGCAATCCAATTTCAACACATTTGGCAACCTAACAACCAAGGGAAAAGATCAGATAAAAGCCAATTGTTTTACAAACATGCAGAGAAAATGAATATCCATGGGTGGAGGGTTGAGAAAGAGAGACATCAATAGAAACTTGTGCATACCCCAGGAAAACCGAACTCATAGAGCCCAAAACCAGCAAGAGCAACCAAGGGAACAGCTGAAAGTGGAGTCAGAAACCTGCATTGCATAGAAATGATTTGACTCTAATTAACTGAAAAATGAGAACTAATTCTGAATATGAAAATCACCCCCCCACCCCAGATATCCACAAGAAAGTTATGTAGTTTTTTACGAGTAAATTGACAAGATATGGAACAAAAATCTTGTTGAGTTTAAATGTATAATAAAGTCAAGCACTAGATCATGCATTCTGTGTACTATGTTCCTGCTTTCGTCTCTTCCATATTTATCAGTCTTTTTAAGCCCCTCCCCTCAGACGGGGACGAACTTGACCTCATTTCTCTTAGTTTATTGTTTGAATACAGGGGAACTCCTAAGTCAGCTAGGCTAAGGCTGGTAAGGATCTTCTTTCACCCCTACCCTTAAAGGCAAGGCTATAAAATTGCTTTCACGCAGACAACGCATTCAGAAAAGAGCGAAATGGGTTGAACCCTAAATTCTATGATTTTAAACCCCATCTGCAACTTAAACAAGTTGAGCTATGCACAGCTCAGATATTTTGTGCTTGCTAAACCAAGACTGAACAATAAGAAAAGAGGAAACAAGAAGTTTCCAGCTAGATTACTAACACCAATATAAGAACATCCCAATCTTTTGAGTTAGACTAAAACTAATAGCATTTATGCGGATCCCATAACATAAAACAAACCTTGTGATGTTACGCCAAAGACCACTGAAACCTAGGACTATTTGAATAGTTGAGGCAACAATAAGTGCGCCCTGGGTGGCCCGCATTATCTTCTTGAATCTCTGCATGGGAATTAAAAGTGAGAATTCAACAAGAGTAACTAGGGTAATTATGTTCGCTTTCTTGTTAAAACTAGTCTCTTTGTATGCATTAATATGCATAATCAAGTAGAATGAGGCAGCAGTATATGACAAATTTTCATCAAAGACTTGCTTGACAAAAATGGAACATGTTTGACCAATAATCCCGAAACTGATTAGCCTGGCCATCTTTCTTATTTTCAACTCAACCAAAATTAAAACAACAGCATTTATTAGTTTTAGCACTCGACTTAGAAAAACACTAGAATAAAATATATAGAAAACTTCATAATCCTAAGTTTAAGAATAGCAATCACAAGGCCACAAAGCTCTACATGTTACTGATAAAGAGAAGATGCAATGGGAATAGGGTTGGGGTCACAAACTGATATAGGGTCTGGGTCACTCCATCGACCAGACAAGATAATTGATATAGTGGGTGCCACAAAGGTGTACGACCCTCCAATCACCACAGGTAATCGAGTCCCAAACCATGTCTGCAGCAAGGTGTTCAAGCCAGCAACAAAGAGCAGAGTCTGAATAACTTTTGCTTTCTCCTCCTAGAAAAAAGGTTAGTGTGTAATTCGTTTATCTGGTGAATTAGCCAAGTCAGTATTAGAAAGAATTTTACAGGATTTAGAAATATAATGCCTCACATTTCCTCCCCCCATTTGAGGAACCAATGCAGTAGGTATGATAACTGTTGTGCCAAGCATCACCAAGTAATGTTGAAATCCAAGAAGGATGGCCTCGGCTGCAACAAAACAGTCCAAGATTGTCAAGGAAGCTATCAGAACCCACGGAGTACGTATGAAAGATGCAATGCAACTTCAATTATACACATATTGCTGAAGTAATCAGTCAGAACACATTGAACAAATCTTAGATCCCGACTTAGTCAGCAAAGCATTTTAAAGAATTGGACATCTTATCCGCTTATGCTACATATAAAATGCACATGCCATTGCTCTCCATTTCTCAAAAGACTTCTATTGGTACAAGCTGGAAATTGGCCAATACGGCAGCCTTTTGATCAATTGCTTGTGGAATCAAATTCTTTTTTCATTACTTTATCAGAAAATACAAGTTGACTTACAAGTATATACACATGAAGGGTTAACGGAATCAGAAGATTTAAACAACCTGGCTGAACTCAAAATCCGCTACCACTTTCTCCCTAAATTAAAAAAGTATTAAACAAAAAGAATATGTATATACACTCAGAATAAACAAAAAACAGAAGATCAAAAACAGATTGGCTTCCAGCCCACCAAAAAGAGAGAGTGAAAGAAGGAAAAAAAGAAAAGAAAAAAAAAATCAAGAACAACATGGTTCAAGGAATCTACAACCACTTTATACTAAAACCCAAAAGATTAACAAAAAGAATATACTAGATTGTGAAGAAATGTTAACAAAAAGACGAGAGACTGACGCCATGGAGGAGGACTGTTAATGCAGTAGGATATGTTTGAAAGCTGATCCTTTGGTGGATGTGGCGCTGGTTCATCTGCCTTCGGAGCTCCACCGCCAGCCATTGATTTAACTTTTTTCTCTCTCTAGAAAAATGTTAGGAAAAAAATGTTTCCAAGATTTTTCACTCTCTAGTAGAATCAACCTGAAAGAAGCCAGATCAGAAATCTTTCACAAAATCATGAAATGACTGCAGGTATAAAAGAAAGACAGCAACTTTATAAAAAATACATAAAGGTAGAGATTCAATAAAATGCTCACAAATCACTAATAAATGAACCACACAACACCAAAAACAATCAGCATTTACTTTTAACACATCGGACAACCTACCTTTTGCATCAAAAGTTTTATAAAAAAAATGTAAAGAGAGTAAAATGAGGGGGTTGAGTGGGGTGGGGGTCCGGAGGAGATGAAGCCAGGAAAGTGAAACGGTAACGGCAAGGGTTGGATGTGTGTCTGTATATCTGTGTTAAGTAAGCGGAATTATTTTTTGAAAATATAACAAAACCCCACATCAAATCAAATATAGAAAAAGAAAAGGAAAAAATGGAACCAAATTGTCAAAATGAGAAGCTTTTCAAACAGCAAAAATCAAGTAGAGGTGGAAAAGTGAGAGAGGGAGAGCCGGAGAGAGGAAATGTTTGACAAGCTTTATTCTTATATTTTGCTCGCTCACACTTTTCCACAGAGTAATAAGGACTTTTTCGTTGCTTTTGGACAAAAACATCTCTATAAAGTAAGAACAGCCCATGCATTAATGAATAAAGCTTGTCAAACCATCCTCGTGACGTAATTCAGTAGTGGGAGTGACGTAATTTTAATTGAGCTGACAATCGCAATGTGATGATTCAATTTCTGTATCTTATAAGATTTGAAATTGAACTCTTTATGAGCATTAGTATGACAGTTCTTGCACTCTGACCTGCTGAGGTACATCCCACGATTTACCTCCTCCACAATATTCTAGGAACGGGACGATGAAGAACCCTCAAAATTGGGGTTCAACCTTTTTTTAATAAACCTTGTCAAACAATGGCCGGCTCATCAACGCCCCCTCCAATAGGGGCACCACATAGGCGCTTTATCAACACAATCTGTCAATGACCCCGTTTGACAAACAGCGCCCCAAAATATAAAAAAAGGCTCCGTTTGGTACCCATTTTTCCTCTATAAAATGAAAAATATGATCGTTATCAATCACATTCAACCACCATTTTTTTACTTTTTATCTTTTATGTGGGATTCATAACGACTATATTTTTCATTCTCATTCTACAAAAAATGAAAATCAAACAGGGCCATTATATGAAGACAAAATTAGCAATATTGGTCCTCGAGTCTATTGGTCTAATAGCAAGTTGTCCACTATCTTTAGAAAGAAGTAAAGTGTTCCCTAACATTTGGGTTAATTCTACCGATGACTACTAAACTTTATGCTTCATTCTTAATTAAGGGATGACAGAATTTTTAATTCTGAAATGAATTAAGGAAAAATGGATTAAGAGAATATTATTTATATAATTTATCTCGAATCAAATGGTCTAGATTAATAGCACAATAATGGTGAAATAGAATTCATCAACATTGTATGGTTAAAAGAAAGCATTTTAGCAAATGGAATTTCACCTTGCCAAAAAAAATTGAATTGTTTCATTTACACCATTGTACTCTAAAAAATTCAAGTACACCACTATGTTGTGCATTGTTCACTTTTTTAACGTATTCTTCTATGTATTTTTTACATTTTATGACTGTGGTGTAACTGAACTTTAAAACGATGGTGTAATAAAAAAATTAATGTTCAATTTGTTTAAATGAAATAATTTTAAAAATTTAATGATGAGTGATACAAATTAAAGCTCAGGGGTTAAAGTTAAGTGATCATTGATAAAATCAAACCAAAACATTTGAACAATCTCAATTAACAAAATTAGTCAAAGTCTTCGTTTGCTCTCCACATATATAGGCCTCGTTTGAACCACATTATTTGTAAAATGAGAATAAAAAATATAGTCGTCATAAACACCACACAAGAGATATAAAGTCAAAAATTGTGGCTAAATGTGATGGATAACGGTTATATTTTTTATTTTAATGGAAGAATAATGGAAAACAAACATGCCCTTAATATTATGAAGCTTAGCTAAGTTTTACTTATCGAAGCTATGTTAAAAAAATTGAAGTTTGCTATATTCTTCTAATGGAAACTCACTTTGCACAAAATTGCTTGCTACTTTTAAAATGTCAGGATTAGATTACGATTGGCGCAATAGTTTGGGGACTAGTGGTACAATTTTCCCTAAAATTTTGAACATTGAAAATGGTCCATAAAAGTTGTCATCTCTCTCTCTCTCTCTCTCTCTCTCTCTCTCTCTCACCTGCGTTTCTCCCTCTCTAAAATTTTTAAATTGGCCGAAATTTGTGCTTTTCAACTCATTTTTCTCTCACACGTCTCTCTCTCCCTATAAAATTTATAATAGAAGAAAATTTGAGGAATCTCTGAAGCAAAAAGAATTTAATAAGAGCTTGTTTAATACTCATTTTTTGGGATGTGATGGTGAATATATGATTGAAAAAGAAAGAAAAATTATTGATGTGATAGAAATATTATTTTATTGAAAAATATGTGGTTGAAAATGAGTAGAATAATGAAAATGAGAATGGATACCAAACAATGGTTAAATGTTGATTGTTTCATATGTATCGTGCAAAAACACACGGGAAATCTAGATAAGTATAATAATTAAGCAATTTAAGGTCCGTTTGTTATCCATTTTTCCTCTATAAAAGTGAAAAATATAATTGTTATCCATCACATCCAGTCACCATTTTGAAATTTCATTTCTTGTATGGGGTCCATATCAACTATATTTTTCATTCTCATTCTACAAAGAATTGGAATCAAACGTGACCTAAATATATTTGAATAATTAAATTTTTAAAAAGTAAATATATTAGAAGGTTACCTTTAACTTACAAATAAACTTTTTAAGCTTAGAAAAGTTTGTCTAAACTTCGGTTACAAGGCTTTTATTGAACTCTAAAGTTTAAAGCAATGTAAATTTGAAATATTTATTTCATCGCGTGAAAGGTTGAATTAATTTTTACCAAAAATTCAATGGATGGAATAATTATTGTTGGATGATAATGTCATTTTGAACCTGGCTTCTTGTACATCTGTGTTATATGAAAAAGTCCAAAGACTTAATCGAAAAATATAAGGGGGTGTTATTTTCGTGTTTCAATTTTGTGTTTTGAGTTTTGAATTCATTTTGTATTTTGTGTTTTGGGTATCCATTTTAAGATTGTTGAAAATTCCTTTTTTTGTCTTTTTGAAAAAATATTTTTTAATCCGTGTTTTTTGAGTTTTGACAGATTTGTGAAGAAAACAGCAAAAACATAAAAAATTGTTTTCTATTTTCTTCACAAAATTTTGAGCCGTTTTCAAAAACTCATTTTTGAAAATGGGAAAGAGAACACGTTTTCAATGTTTTGGAAAATTAAAAATAGAAAACGGTTCAAAAACAGTAAAAAGAACGATCTCTTACTTTTTCTCGTTTTTGAAACCACATTAAATTAACATTTCTAAAGCTTAAATTATTAGACAACTACATCTATATATCTCAAGTGGTCTTAATAAGTTGTTTCATGATGAAAATACAAGATTGCCCTTCATAAGTGAGAAATTTAATTTAATTATTAAAATTTTGGAATTCATGAGAAGGGGCAGTAAAGACATATTTACCCTTCAAAAGTAAAAGACTTTATTTTTATAATCATTAAAAATCGTGGGGGATGAGAGGGGATATTCAACAACCTCAATTGTTAAAAAAGTAGATTAGATCTGATCAACTGATAATAAATTGCACCTACATTCAAAAAGAATATTGGGATGCCCAAAAGAAAAAGTGATCCGACCGACAAACTTTTAAGTAAATTTAATTATTAATAGAAAGTAAAAAATAAAGTTACTTTTAAGGTAACTTTACTCTTGCTTTAAGTAATCTTATGTCTCTTAAACGCGTTTAAAAAAAATGCAATTTTAACTTGTGTTTTGTTCAGCTAAAATGTTAATTAAAATTTAAATCTAGGTCAACAATTAATTTTAATACACATTTCATGCGATCTACAGTTTTTTAACCAAATATTCCATCATTTTTTTTATCACAATTTACTAAATTTTTAATTTTTATCTAAACTACATGAGGGTTTAATTTTTAAGTAAAACCGTTTTTTTTTTCAAGTAAGAAAATTGTTTTCTTATTGTCGAAATGAATAATTTATTTATTTCTAATTGCACCAAGTACCTTATAAGTTTATTTGTTTGCTTTCAACTATTTCGTCCAATAAGGATCGACGATGCCAAAATTAAAACATTAGAGACAAAAGTGACGAGGGTGCTAACCCAACCCACCCAACCTAACAAGTTAGGATCAGGTCGAGTCGGGTCGACGACATGTTCAAATCCGCTGAAAAGATAAGTCGAGGTCAAATTACAACAAGATTTACAGGGTGGAGAGTAATGTGTAATTTTTCCTTCTTTTTTTACTAGGAAATAGGAAGGTGGTTAGATATTTAGTTATGGGGATTGGTTTTAATTAGGCATGTAATTAATGTTGGTGGGTGTATTATTTTCATTCCTTATCCCTACCCTAACTGTGGTTGTTTTCTAGTGTAACAACAATGATGTTAATTGAATGTATCGTTAGCATAATGGAAAGAATTTACTTTTTTTTTTCATTTAATTCATATGTGACATCAATATTATATAAGTGATGCAGGTTCATTCACGGCAAAATTACTTTTATTGCGACGCTCCCAAAGCTTTTAACCTACCTAGCCAAGCATATAAAGTCACATTTATTGACTAATAAAACCTCCTAAAATTTTTAACTTCTGGAAAAACAAAGAACTATAGCTAAATTATACCGCTTGCATGTATTTAGGTCATATATGAAAACTTCTAAACATTTCTACTTGCATGCTTTAATGTCGTCTTGGTCACAAAAATTGAAATAAGTATTATTAACATGTGAATAATGACATTGTCAAATATGATAAGTTAACGACATAGAAAATGTTAGCTGTTAAAAAATTCCCATACTTATCATGCTAACATGAAAAGGAGAGCGCAAGACTGTATATAGGTCGAAAAATAATGTTTTCATGTCACTCTATTACTTGAAAAATATAATATACAACACAATACCAGCATAAAATTTAGATAGAAATTACTAAGGGAGCACAAGTTTTTAAAATTAGCAAAATGCAATAAGAACTTTGCCTTTTACGTGTTTTCATTCGTCACCTATCAATTAACCATAACTTTTAAAATATGAGCAATCTGACTTGCCAGTAATAACACTCCAAAGATTTGTCCATACGGTTCGAGCAACCTGACTTGCTAGCAATAACACTCCAAAGATTTGTTCATACAGCTCACTAAACTAAGTGCAAATAATACATAACGACCGTTGAAAATCCGTACCCACGCTTAAAAGTGCAAATTTTGTGTTACCTTAGACTACAAAACAATAGTGAATCCTCCCACACTTTCTTCCTTCGTCTATTTTTCTTGCAAAGGATAAAAAAAAATTTAAAAAAAATCTATAACTTTTGGGATGGCCAAACAAAGAGAAGAGAGTCTCGGCCTATCTTAGACATCTTCAATATATTCTATGAATTCTAGGGGACAGACAAAAGGAAAGCCTATGCATTTTAGGATTATGTTCTCAATGTTTTATTGTGAAATTTACCATTCATTGTGAATCTTGTCAAAGGGATGGTGCTTAATTTTATGATGCAACTATGCTATTTACATGTACATTGGATTGGATGGGATGGCTTATAAGTGGCAAATAAGTCTTGTTTAAGATAAGTTAATATTTTTTTGTTACATTTATAAATGAGTGTTGTGTTCAAAGTTCAAACCATCTCAACTTTTGTTCCAATAAAAGTGCAAGTTACCTTCACAACGTGTAGGGTTATATATAGCTTCCGTTTAAGTCTCGTTCTTTTCATAAAAACGCATTTGTAAATAGTGTATTGATGATAAATGTGTGATTAAAAAATAAAAATAAAAATTTGAACTTGCGTATAATATTATTTTATTGAAAATGTGTGATTGAAATGATATCAAACAACTGTTTAAACATGTATTTTTTTTCAAAAGAATGAGGCTCAAACAGGGGCATAACTTCTCGTCTCTCATTTCTTGTGTCCCACACATTAATAAACTTGCAAAAATATTGTTTCCTATATAATTATGTGATTTAATTAGCGATCCAAAATTATTATAAGATTTATGAACCTATTTACATTCGATATTTTGGATATAAGAAATGGAAAAGTACATTTTGAAGATGACGGTGATTGGGAGAGGTGGTGGTGGAGCAACGGAGATTGAAAGCTAGGATTTGGTTTAGTAATTCTTTTTCCTTTTTCTAATTTCTTTATTCTTTCTTCATTTTTATTTTAAGTTTTTCTATCTTCTCGTACTTTTTAATACATCATCAAGAAAATGAGCATGATGAAAAAATACATTTGAAAAAAAATGTCATATGCAGTGCACTCGACTTTAACTTAAATTAAAAGACCAAGAATTGAAATTAATTATTATGCTCCTCGCTATTCATTACGAGTTAATTTATCTTAAGTGAAAATTGCAACCGAGGTATCGAACCTTTCGTTTATTAGCATACTCGACCCAAATTTTTCATTTGTGCCAACCACGATACCAAACCTTTCAAAAACTTGCAATCGAAGTTCAAATGGATGAAAACTGCTAATTTGACTGTTAGTTGACCAAATAATTAGCATTGACCTAAATTTTGACTAATTTTAAAAGGATAAGATGACAATTTTACACTTTTCAACAAAAAATATAATTACAATATATTGATAAATAAATAAAAAATACTATTCATCTTCTTTTCCATCCACCTCAAGACCCAAACCCACCAAAATCGGCACGCACCCCGACGGGCCTCCTCCTTTTTGAAAAATACTCACTTCAGTTCTTTTAAAGCAAATAATCAATTCAATTAAATTCCGGTTCTCTCTAATAAATGCCCAACTAAACTTATATTCCCTCTCTTTTTTTCTCTCGCTCAAAATCAATAGTCATCCACTGCAATTCAATTGATTACATAATACAGAACTCTGATATTATGATGCCTACAGCTCAGCACTTCATTAATTCTTATTTTAGTAAGTAAACAAATTTCCACATAAATGGAAGCCCACTAACTATATCAACTAGCATTGTGGGAGAAAAATGATTTTGTTTGGTAGTTTTGAAATTGAATGAATAAGCTCAAAGATGAAACTGTCACTAAATGAAGGTATTGAATAGGATTAAAACAAAAACAAAAAAAAAAAACCCTTGATTATCGTTAAGGATCCGTCGAGGTGGGTAACGATTTTGATGGGTTTTGGTTTTGGGGGGTGGGGTGGGGTGGGGTGGGGTGGGTGGGGGCTGAGCGGAGAAGAAGATGAATAGTATTTTTAAAAAAAATTAATTATCAATATATTGTAATTATTATTTTTTTCGAAAAATGTAAAGTTACTATATTATCTTTTTAAAATTAGTCAAAATTCAGGTCAATGTCAATTATTTGGTCAATTAACAGTCAAATTAATAGTTTTCATCCATTTGGACTTTAACTACGAGTTTTTGAAATATTTGGTATCGTGGCTGATACAAATGAAAATTTTGGGTCAAATCTGCTACTAAACCAAAGGTTTGATAACTCGACTGTAATTTTCCCTTATGTTAATTCCCTATTCAAAAAAAGTTCTCAAAAAGTATTTAAAATACAACTCTCATTCATATATGATTTTAGAAAATATACACTCATAATTAGAATGTGAAAAGAAGAGATTTCATAATTAAAGAATGACAAATAAACTGAATTGGATTTGGATGTTGCTTTCCATCATTTTACACAATATCATATAGGGCCCACTACAACCTGCAAATCTCGTGGCTTTTTCACTTAACAGTTAACAAGAGGAATCTTGGAATATTTTTCCTACAAATTAAGTCCCTGTTTGATTCCCATTTTCTCAAAATTCATTTTTCTCTCTCTTCTTTTCAACCACACATTCTTCAATAAAATAATATTACACGTAAATCTAAAATTTTTCTTTAATTTTTAACCACACATTCTCCATCAATTTACTATTTAAAATGCATTTTCTTTCCCAAAATGGGAATCAAACGGGGCTTAAACTTTGCTCTATATTGGGACATTATATAGTTAAAAAATAGAAAAAAAAAAAAACTTTGGTGGGAGAATTAGAAAGAAATGGTTTCACGAACACGAACGTTAACTTTTAGAAGTTGAAAATGAAAAATAAAAAGATCGTCTCTTTTTGACATTCATTTTCAAAAACTCATTTTTAAACTTATATTTCGTGGGATATATAATTTTTGTCAAATTTTCAACTACAAATTTTATCAATTTTTACCAAAAAAGTCTACTAAAAATATAATTTTTAGCTAAACAAACAACATCAAAATCTATTATTTTTATTGTTAGGCAACAGTCTCGAAATCAAGTTTCCATATTTTTATAAGAAATATTTTATTCAATCAATGAATAACAACAAATTATACACTTCATACGACCAATTTCAAGCAGGTTTTTCTATAAGCAAACCTTCGGTAAGAGGTTAATAAAAATCATCTCGGGAAAGGGGATGCGTTCACATGTGACTCACGGCAAGAGGAGGCAGCTCAACTAGCCCTTGGTGTAAGAAAGCAGTGAAGGAAGAGGAGCCCAATCGTCGCCTATGAAGCAAGAACAGCTTTAAGATTAAGATATACTTGGTATGATATATCAGATGAATGATAAAATAACGCGAAGTCAATACTGGATCAGAATGACACATTGAATTATATTGCAAAATAAAATTTGGGCCAATATTTTTTCATGTTTTTATTTTATATTGGCCTAAAAAATGTTTTATTCATAGCATTTGCTAAAAAATTTGTTTGGTCCAACCGTCCAAAGACCTATATCCAACTCGACTTTAAATTTCAGTTCATTTTAAAATTTTACTCTAGTTCAGCCCTACGAGTGACTTTCTTTAGCGGCTGTGGATCCTATCACTACACTATTGGGCCTCATCGGGCCACATTTCACTAGGGAAAGAAAAAGAAAAAAATTCATAATTAAGGTGTATAGTTTACACCAATTTAAAAATCAGGTATATAATTTAAAATTTTGAAAATTTAAAAATCAGGTTTATATATAATTAATTAAATATAATAAAGCCACAATTATACAATTACTGGTCACATATTTATAATTAAAGTCACAAATTATTTATTGGTCACATATTATCAAATTAATAAGTCACATATTATTTCGAGAAATTTTTTATAGATCACGATTTATTTCGAGGTCACAATTTTTCAATTAGCTTGTCATAGAAATTTTTCAGTCACACATTATCAAATTTTTAGATCACAGTTGATTGCTTTGTCACGGATAAATAAATAATTGATCACACATACTCAATCCCAAATTTCAGTACACGAATACTTGGTCACAAATTGACCAAATAGTTTGTCACACATATCCGTCCCTGCTGTCGCCACCTTCGTCGTCACATCACCACCAATAATAACCACCATCGTCCATGCCACCACTATAGTTGCCACCACATCAACACTTCTCTTCCCCAGTCCCCATAGCAAGGAATGACCGGATCGTGAAAAATCGAACACAAACACAACTCCTCCACCGTCCTCTGCCATCGCCAAATTCAACCAAACCCAGCCCAATCGCCAGATCCACCACTACAGTCGCGACACCAACAACATCCAAAGCCAGCCCAACCATAAGATCACCACCAAATCAACGTTGTGACTTCACAACCACAGCAAGGAACTCACAAATTAACCAAATCCAATCTCAATTTATGGCAAGGAACTTAACCAAGATCACCATTATGGAGGTTACCTAGTAGCACTAGAGAGGCCACTGCCATAATCTCCCCCATCACTACCACACCGACACCATCACAATCTGTACACAAACACACACCGTCGCCAAATTCAACAAAACCCACACCAAACCGTCAGATCTACCACCACCAAAAAATGCCATCACACAAATACTAATTTTTGTGAAGAGTCGATCGCGGTGCTTCGCCTATGAAGAGTTATCGGAGTTAATGGGTAAATTTGGTCACCTATGAAGAGTCACTTCCACCCTAGTCGCTGCCACCAGATCCACCCTATCCCCGTCGCCGCCAACAACATATACCACACCAACAAAAAAACCCATCACTGCCACCACCTCCACCCCGTCGCTGCCATATAGTCTTCAGATCTGATTCACACAAGTAAACCCCCCACTTGTCTTGCTATATCTTTGTCATCGTCGCAACGGCGCGCCGGCAGTGGCCTCCAATGATGAGAGACGTGAGGGAGCACCGACTGTAACAGAGGCGTGAAAGAGAGAGAGAGTGAGAGGATAGAAAGGAATGTGTGGTTTTAATTTTTAATTGAATACATGATTTATGCTTAATTAAACTTTACACTTAGTTTTACAAGTGTAATTTTCCCAAAGAAAAAAAAAACTAAGTTCAGGTAATCAATGGGCCCAAATGCCTTTTTTTGTTAAAACCCAAAAGACGAAGACCAATATTTGAGCCCACGGATCACAAATAATTATTGGAGAACATTCTAAAACTTTCATGTGAACAAGAAGACTTTTTTTCTTTAAAGATAACAACAAAAGACCTGGTTAAGTTAGTCACTGGTTTGTTTCCCATTTTTTGTTTCTAAGTAGAAGAAATTGGACTATTGCTTATTCCATAAACCCATTTTTTATTGCATTCATCTAACACCATCATGACATTTCACTGTAACATCTATTGTTTTTCTTTTCTCTTTCCTTTGTCATTTTCTTCAAGAACGCTACTTTTCACTACTCTCCTCACTATTGGACAAAAGAGTGGGTATAAAATGAAGAGAGAGATCGTGTACATCATGGTACACAACCTCCCTCGCAAGAGGGAGCTCACGAATTTTTTATTCGTTGTGGAGCCCCCCTATTATGAGAGGGGCCGTGTACCATGCTGCGTAGTGTACAATCAATTTTCTTGAAATGAATTACAAAAATAACATTTGTAGGTTTTCAAACCACCGAAGTAAACGGTGGGACCCATGATGTGATGCAAAAATGAATTCTACAATTTTAAAATGGGAAACAAACAAATGTTAGAACATGAAAAACAAAGAGAAGGCACTTTGACAAATTATATAAATCAAGAAGTCTGTCTAATGACATGAATAAGTTTGTATATATTTACAATTTATACCTTTACATCCACAATTCAACTGTAAAGTTTAGTCTGTCCCCTTATTTGATATAGCTAAAAATATGTTTTTTAGTAAGTTATGACAAAATTTAATAAAATGTGTGGTTAAAAAGTTAATAAAATTTGTAAGTCTCATGAAATATATAGTTAAAAATGATTGTTTTAAAGAAAAAGTGAGGACCAAACATGAACATCTAAATCTATCTAAATAAAATATATAAAAGACCCAACTTTTTAGACACATTTTTTCTCATAATATATTTGTCAGTTCTCATGTTATTCCAAACTATCATACTTGTAGATCGAATAGATCAATTACCAATATTTGTTTCACGAATTCATATCTACTCCTAGTCTAGTTAATTAAATAAAATTATTTTACGTCTTATAAATGATTTAAATTATAAAGAATTATAAATAAGTAAATAGTACTTATAGATATCATAAAATTTGTGAATACGAAGTAACTCAATTTATTACAAACACATACCAAACATGGACTCAGGGAACTGTATTTTTTACCTTCGTGGGACCCGTGTGAAAAAAAGATAAAAAAATGCTCCCCTTCCCCTAATGTGAGTCATCTGTTAGGGAAAGTGTCAAACCCTCCCTCTATACGACTATAAGCAGCACAATTGGAAAAGAATAAAGTTTCTTGTAAAAAAGAGGTTGACATTCGCTCACATGCGCGTGGATCCTACGTGAATTAAAAAAAAAAGTGTGAAGTCTCTCATTGTGAGTATTTTATCATTCTTTTTTGTCAATATCTTCTGTACGAATAACAGAGTGGATTGAAAAACGCAGTGCATAAATTGTTGGAATTTGGAACACCTAGAGACTACCTTAACTCCACGTCACGTAATCCCCACATAGGGGGCCACATTCACCCTCGTCCATCACCGCAGGTAACCCTATCAATCACCTCAAACCTACTGCCACATTGATGAAACCAATGCCTTCTAGAAAATCCAAGTCAAAAATCAAAGTCAATTACTCTCCATTTTCAGTCCAATGATATTCTCCCCATGTCACCGATTTCTTGGTGCCTCGACAACTGAGATTATTACAAGAAGTATTTGTCCCGTGTCCCTCGGCTTACTTTTACGTTAAAAGTTAAAAATTAAAAGAAGACGATTATTTTTTTATTTTGACTTCTGAGTCATAATGGCTAACAACAATCGTGCAACTCGGTAAAACTATTTTTTTATAAGAACGAAGGAGCACGAGACTTTATTCATATTTGTTGTTATCTAACTTTCAAGAATTTGGTATGTAGTGTATGTAAAAGGAACGTCATTGAGTTTATCAAGTTGGTAGGTCAACTCTTATTAATGTCAAACAAGTGAAATTTCATTCATTGTATTAAACATGCAAGATGAGTAGTTAATTTTAGTTATGGCAATGGATGAAATGTTCAAAATGTAATGAAAGTGTAAAATATCCGGATAAAATTGACATAAATTAAAGTTAAGTAACCAACATAAAACTAGCCTATAAAATGAGTGACCTTCATTGTAATTCTTTCAATTACTATAATCCCCTGCCCGGACTGCTCGATCTGCCCGGACTGCCCCTCAAACCAAAGTACCCCAAGTACACCTTTCCCTTTGCCGTCTGACGAGTCCTCACGACATTCTCAATATTTCTCTATAAATCGCGTCTTGTCTCTACGACCCACTGATTTCTCTCTCTATCTACAAAATCCTCTCCCGATTTTTCTGTCGAAATCGAAGAATTTTAAAGGTATGTCTGTTCTCTCTTTCTTTTCTTTTTTATGAATATATGTTCTTACGTGCGTCATTTGTCTTGTGCGGTTTCTTTTTAAATTGTTTAATTGGTGTGGGTTGTTTGTTGGATCTGAAATTTTGAAATGGATTTTTTTTAGGTTTTGATCGGAAATTTGAAGCCATACAAATGAAATTAAGCAGTGACAATTAGGGTTCCGACGTAATTCGTGGCTATACAGGATTTTCGAGGCTTAAATTGGATTAGTCTAGGGTTTTGCAGACTCATACTTGAAGAAATCTGTTTTTTATTTATCAGTGAATTGAAGGACTAGGGGGTTTTCACTGCGCCAATTGAATTATTCGTTAGGGATACTGGGTAATTGAGAAGATTTGAGGGAGTTCAGATATTATTGAGTAAATAAATTAAGGAGTACTATGAAGGTGAGATTTGAGCGGGGATTGGAGTAATTTGATGTTTGAAGTTGGGGTATTGGGTGGTGGGAAATATTGGGAAAATGCAAAGAAACAATCTTTATTATGCATGGGAGGGTTCAGCGGGAAGGCGAGAGCAGTAGGAACCTACAGAGGAGTATTAGTCAGCACATGCGGTCGGTCACACCCTTGACCACGAGCAACAGAACTATAGCTGCAGCGGGTGATAATCCATCAGTTACTTCTTCTACCATCACCACAACCTCCACGGCCAGTGATTCATTTCTCAAGGTAATTTCTTGTTGGATTTTACGTGTTCCATCTTTTTTGTTGTTTGGATTTTGTATGCCATCGTTATTGTCTCTGTAGCAAAATTGAATTATTCTTCATTTTTTATGATTGCGTGGGAGGCAAGTGGCCTGTAAAGAAAAGAAATAATGCACCTGGGTGACGAATTGTGGCTAATTGTTCTTCATTTAAGGCTTTTGACTTTTAAGCTTGTAGTCTCTCAATTGACTTGGCTTGATTTGTAATCTTCAAATGAAAGTACTTCTTCTAAGCCCAATGTGGCTTACTTGTTCAGTTTTTTCTCAGGGCTGTAAATTTTTTTGAGTCAAGTGTGTAGCAGGGGTTATTCTTTGTGCCATATAGTGGATGCAGTTTGCTTATCATCTTCTTCTCCCACTGGTTGAGCCTTTTGTGCAGTTTGGTAACTGAATATTTTTGTTCCATTCCGTCTTTCTCTTACTTGTATGTGGAGATGGAAGTCAGGTGATGGATACTATGCCCCCTGTTTGAGCCCCATCTTTGGGCGAAAACATGTTTTGAAATAGCGATTTTTTTGGAGAATGCATGGTTAAAAAATAAGTAGAAGTTTTGGGTTCAAGTGTAATATTATATTATGGGAGAATGAGTGATTGAAAATGAGTTATGGAAAACTGAGTTTTTGGAAAAATGGAGGCCAGACATAGGCTAAGTTTCCGTAAGTGTCTAGATGGTAGATTCCACTGTACTGCCGATTCTTTTTATGAGCAATTGTTTTATTAATGGCACTCAGTAGGAACTGGTGTGTTCAAGGAGTCAATAAAGTCTGTGCTTCTTCCTGTAGCAATAAAGGTGGTATCGAATTTTAGGATTAGGCGATGGTACAGATGGTTCTTTTGACTTTGAAGCTAAAGGACATGACGAAGAGAAAAGTGTGTATTAGAAATTTGTGCTCATCTCATTATTATAAAGAATGATTTACTGATAGATACTTGAAGAATGTATAATTAGACATTGTTTGGTTTAGCTTAAAAAGTTCATAAAAATCTAAGTCAAAGTCAACAATTAATTTTAATCATGAACATGAGACCCACAACTTTTATCAACTTTTCAACCACACATTTCATCAAATTTTATCAAAATCAAGCTTTTGTTCCACTAAATTCCACTGTACTATTTGAATGCTGCATTGGTAGTGTTATATGCTGTTATTCTTTTTTATAGTGCTGGATTCTCCATCTTTATGTTGCATTACTATAATTGAACACCTTGGCAGTGATTGATAGGGAAGATGTTCTAAGAGGAATTTGACTTTCCTCGCTGATATCAAGTGAGACGACATTATTTTTGGATTTAGTATATCTGTCTTGTCCAATGAGGTAATACACGCAAAAGCAAAATGATAGAAAGGTTCAGACCGATGCCATTCAGTTATAAGTCGGCAGTAACTGGTATTCAAATCGTTCATGTAATGGCCATTGTATTTTTCCCCATACATAAATTGTGTTTGCAATATTTAGAAGATTTCAGTTTAAGCTTTACTCACAAATGAGATATTAGATTACTGAGAACATATAATTGTCTCTCTTCCATATGTGGTGAATAATAAACGTTTCTTGTTATACACTGCAGATAATATACTATTTAATCTTTAATTTGCTATCGAAGTATGCCACGTATTATCAATTTGATGTATAGTTTAAAAACTAATGGGTGAACTAAGCATTCTGGAGGCCAAGTAAGCACACTGTGCTGAAATCACTTCTCAAGAAATTGAGTTACCATTTAACTTACGAAGTGCATGAATTGTGTTCACTTCATTTCAATGTTGTAGATGTATATGATCTTTAGATATATTTTTCTTGAGGATGTAAGGAACTAACCAGGATATGTTAACTTGTTCCTCTGGCATATCAATCAAGCTCTTCTGTTTTTGTTATTCATTCGTTGATTTTGTAAGCATCCCCTGATAGATTACCTATGTCTGATGCATTATGCATGTTAAAGCATGCCTTTATTGATGAGTCACACTTCGATATAATTGTGAGTTGCAAATATGAGTCTTTCTGATATGATGGAAATACATCAAGAGATGATGATGGCATTATGTGAAAAAGAATATTAATTGTAGTCTTTAGGGGCGTTAGTATCTGGACAAGTTCTAAAGTATGGGAAAATCCAATTTGTCTTGATGAGGTAAGCATTAAAAGGAGGCATTGGATTCTATTGCTTTATGAAGTTAAGCCCCTAGTAGATAATAATGTGGATTAAAAACATAGTTACCCAACCTATTGTGTTGTTTCACTTAGGTCATCGAACTTTTTTGTTCAAATTAGTCATTGAACGTCATTTTGTTTTCATTTAGGCACTTCGTATACATCTGTCTATTGAAAGTAATGGAACTGGTGACTTGCATCATGGAAATGTTTATGTGGCTAAAAGAATTGTTCAAAATTTCTTTTTCCTTGCTAAATTGATAAAAATGTTAATTATCTTAAAACATTTTGATTGTAAATTTTGTAGATGAGTTAACGTTTTTGCCAATCTTGATAATAAACTTGTGCATTAAGAAACTTTTTATGCCACAACATCATTTTTGTCATACAAGTCTGCGACTTTCAGAAGAAACATGTAGACGAAGTGCCACAATTGATACAAAAACACAAGTACAGTAAGTAATGCGGACAAAATGGAGTTCGGTGACCAAAGTGAGATAAAGCTTTAAGTTTGCTGAGTAACTTTATTTTTGCCATAATAACGATGTCTTCGCCATAAGGGAGTCGTGGAAAATGTACTGAGAGAAATGAGATCAGTTCCATTCGGCCAGTAACTTGTTACTAGGAGTAATTATGCATCCATGCTTACTCTATAACTGTCAGTCCAATTATTTTTCTTTTCTTTTAGAGATGTGTATAATGGAATGAAATGAGGAACTCATACTTTTGTTGTTACTTGAGTGTGAAACGTTGTGGACTTCTCCATTTTTGTTCATTTGCATATCAAAATGCTTGACGGAATTCAGTCAGTAATTTACAAATGGCATCTAGTTGTTGGAATACTCTTTTCTGCTCGCAGAATTCAGTCAGCAATTTCTAAATGGCATCTAGTTGTCGGAATACTCTCACTCTCAGCAGAATTGCTAAAATTGCCATACAGATGATGTTTTTGCTGGCATTTTGAGTAGATGCACAATACTGATAAGGGGTAATATCTGTGGTGTTTATGTTGTCACTAAGCTTTATTTATTTATTTATTTTTTTTGTTTTTAACATGCTGTGATGAAAATTTTAATTATTACTGTTGTGTAACTTATTTTTTAGTACTGTTGATACAGGGAGAAGTAAATTCTTTGCCTTTGGTTTTACTTTTTTGTAGGACGGTCGAAATTAGCATAGGTGATTGTGCTCTTTTTAAGCCACCTCAAGATTCTCCACCTTTCATTGGGATAATTCGCTGGTTGGCAGTGAGTAAAGAGAAAAAGTTACAGTTAGGTGTGAATTGGCTTTATCGACCCGCTGAGCTGAAGCTCGGCAAAGGCATCCAGCTGGACGCTGCGCCAAACGAAATTTTTTATTCTTTTCACAAGGATGAAATTCCTGCTGCATCGCTTCTCCATCCGTGCAAAGTTTCTTTTCTTCCAAAAGGTGTTGAACTTCGTGCAGGGGTATCCTCATTTATTTGCCGGCGAGTGTATGACATTGAGAATAATTGCCTTTGGTGGCTGAATGATCAAGACTACATTAACGTTAGTTGCTATATTTTGTCAGTCTATATTCTTTGTATATTAGCTGTATTTTTTTTTCTTTTTCTAATTGTGCAAACTCAAATTTAGAATTTTTTTTTGGGGTGGGTGGGGGGTTGTTTTGATTGTAGATGGACGTGTAACTTGTGTTTTCCTTTTCTGCATTCACTACAGATGCTATTCTTTGTTCTATTTTTCTCCATTGATTCAGGCTTCTTATTCTTGTAGGAGCGTCAAGAAGAAGTAGATCAACTTTTACATAAAACGCGAAGGGAAATGCATGCAAATATGCAATCTGGTGGTCCTTCTCCAAAGCCAGTAAATAGTCCCGCATCGAAATCTGGTCCTGATAATGGACAGATTGGTGCAACGTCTTTTTCTCCTCAAGTCAAGGGAAAGAAGAGGGAGAGAGGAGATCAGGGTGTTGATCCTATCAAAAAAGAACGTTCTTCAAAAACTGAAGATGGTGATTCTGGTATTTTGAGAGCTGAAAATAGTTTGAAATCCGAGATAGTGAAAATAACAGGAAAAGGAGGTCTCATAGATTTGGAGGGGGTTGAGAAGTTTGTCCAACTTATGCAACCTGAGAGAATGGACAAGAAAGTGGATTTGATCAACCGCTCTCTGCTTGCAGGTGTGTTGGCTGCCACTGATAGGTGTGATTGCCTTAATCGGTTTGTACAGCTTAGGGGTTTGCCTGTGTTGGATGAGTGGCTCCAGGACATCCATAAAGGGAAGATTAATGATGGTAATAGTTCCAAGGATGGTGATAAATCCGTTGAGGAATTTCTTTTGGTTTTACTTCGTGCACTTGACAAGCTCCCAGTGAATCTCCATGCCCTGCAAATGTGCAACATTGGCAAATCTGTGAATAATTTGCGTTCACATAAAAACTTAGAAATTCAGAAAAAGGCAAGGAGTTTAGTTGACACATGGAAGAAACGTGTCGAAGCTGAAATTGATTCGAAGTCGGGTTCAACTCAAGCTGTTTCTCCATGGCCCTCCAAATCTCGCCTTCCTGAGCCTTCTCAGGGTGGGAGCAAAAATTCAAATTGTTCTGATGTGGCCATTAAAAGCTCTATCACGTTGCTTTCTGCTTCTAAAACTTCTTCAGTGAAGTTTTCACATGGTGAGAGTAACACAATGACTTCATCCTCATCTCCTGGCCCTGTAAAATCATCATCACCACCTGCAGCAGGCAAAGATATCCAGCCCAGAAATTCTGTTGGTAATGCTTCTGATTTGCCTCTATCCAGGGAGGATAAGAGTAGCAGTGCTGTTCAATCTCATAGTTACAGTCAGTCATTAGTAAAAGATGACTTGAAGGCTTCTGCTTCTGGTTTGGTGAGTGTTAATAAAATTTCTGGCAGTGCTTCTAGGCATCGGAAGTCAAGCAATGGTTTTCCTGGGACAACTGTAACTGGAGTTCTAAAAGAAACAAGCTCAAGCAGAAGCTCTTCACTGCACAGAAATACTGCGTTAGAGAAGTCATCTCAGTCTGCCTTACACACTGGCAAGGCTCTTGAGGCACCTGTTACTGAGGGTAGCAGTCATAAACTAATCGTTAAGATACCAAACCATGGACGCGTTCCTGCACAAGGTGCCAACATAGGATCTTCAGAAGATCCTACCATTATGAGCAGTCGAGTTTCTTCTCCAGCGCATTCAGAGAAGAATGATCAGATTGATCATAAATCGAAGGAAAGGAGTGATGAGGATCGATCAATTTTTACTTCAGATGTGAATATGGAGTCATGGCAAGGCAATGAGTCCAAGGATGTGATGAATGGCTCTGACGAGGCTGTTGGGTCACGTGCAGCTCTTTCTCATCAAGAGCAAAGTAGGACCACTGAAGTGTCCAGGAGAATTATTGATGCTTCGAAAAGAAACGACTTGAGGTCATCTGAAGCGTCGTTCAGCCCCATGAATGCTTTTATTGAGAGCTGTGTTAAGTATTCTGAAGCGAATTCATATGTGTCACTTGAGGATGATATTGGAATGAATCTACTTGCTAGTGTGGCTGCTGGAGAAATGTCCAGAACTGATTCTCCAGAAAGAAGCACCCCTGTAGCTGATGAAGTTTGCACACACGAGAATGATAAATCAAAGTCATCTCCTGAAGGTGGAATTTCTGGTGGCCAAATTTTGTGTTCTGATGATGGTGATAGCAAGAACCAGGTTATAGCTGGCACTTCTTTGCCTGAAGATGGATCGCCTCTGTCTAAACATGCACTACTTGAGTATTCTGGTGAAAGAAGATGCACTTCATCTCAAGTTAACGAAGATTCGCCTACTGTAGAGTGCAATAAACACGTGAACTTGGCTTGTATGGATTTGAGAAACGGTGCAGATCCTCAGGGGGATATCAATGAGAAGTCTTGTGAAATGAAGATTTCTGCTTCTTTGATGCCATCAGACACAATTGAGAAGATGGAAGATGGTGAACCAAGTAAAAATGCTTTTGAGGAGAAGTTTCCTTCAAGTAATGGAAATGGCGATGCCAATTTAGATGGTAAACCTTGTGGAAATGATAACTTGGTATCCCAGAACATGGTCAGCCATAGTCTTTCTAATGTAGAAAGTGGTAATCGAGCAGCTGAAGTTGTAGGTGACAGCAAAAATGATTTAAAGGAAGAGTTATGTACCGGCTTTCCTGTGGAGCAAGAACTACCTGAAGTTGTTGCGTCATCTGTCTTGACAGTAAGATGTGATAATGAAATGCTGCAAAGAACTGTGTCTGGGAAGAGAGTAATTTCACAAAATGCTAGTGATGTCGATGAAGAAAAAGGTTGTGAGAAGGATTCTGCAAATAATGTTAGCCAGCCTGAAAGACAAAACTTTAACAAGGGAGCAGACAGGTCTAATGTCGAAGATCAAGGTACGAGTTGTTTACGTTCTACTATGGATGATGTAAGCAGTCAAAATATAGAGGTGAATGTAGAGAACAGGGAATTCCCAGAGCACCAATCTGGTATATCCCCTCCTCAGAAAGAGTCACCTGCTATTTCTTCGGTAGAACCACAGAAAAAAACTGAGTTGAGAGAATCCAATCTTCTTGGTGTTGAAGCAGATGAAACTGAGGAATGTGCTTCCTCCGTGGCAGAGGCTTCATCATCTTCTGCTGACGCACGTCCAGACCCTGATGCAAAGATTATATTTGACTTGAATGAAGGTTTTATTGCAGATGATGGAAAATATGGGGAGCCTGTCAACTTAATAGCCCCTGATTCAACCAGTGTTAATGTGATCAACCCTTTGCTTTCTGCTGTAAATTCTGTTTCCAATGGCCTTCCTGCTTCCATCACAGTGGCAGCAGCAGCAAAAGGGCCTTTTGTTCCTCCAGAGGAACTATTGAGAAGTAAAAGTGAACTTGGATGGAAGGGATCTGCCACCACTAGTGCATTTCGACCAGCTGAACCCAGAAAAGCCCTTGATTTGCCTTTGGGATCGACAAATGTATCATGTACTGATGCTTCTAATAGTAAACATGTCCGCCCTTTGTTGGATATCGATCTAAATGTGCCAGATGAAAGGGTTCTTGAGGACATGGCTTCTCGAGATTCTGATTTAGCAGTCAATTCTACATCTGATTTCATAAATAATCGTGGTATGACACTGAATGAGTGCATAGGTGCTGCACCTTTCCGTGGCTCCGTAGCACTTGATCTTGATTTGAACAGAGTTGATGAAGCTGATGAAGTGGGCAATTGCTCTTCAAGCATCAAATTTAAAATGGAGGGTACAGATTTGCCTGTTAATTCATCAGGTGGTTTATCTACTGGTGATGTTAGAAGGGATTTTGATCTAAATGATGGCCCTTTAGTTGATGATGCTAGTGCTGTACCGTTTTCACGTCAGGGTAAGGGTGGTATGCTGCCTCAGCTGCCTACTGCTGGCTTGAGAATGAACAATTTAGAACTTGGCAACTTCCCGTCTTGGTTTCCTCCTGGGAATACATATTCAACTGTGGCAATTCCATCAATGTTGCCAGACCGAGGGGACCATCCCTTTTCGGTCGTTCCTCCTGGTACACCACAAAGAATGTTTGCTCCTACCGGTGGTATTCCATTTACTCCTGACTTTTATAGGGGACAGGTTTTGTCATCATCTCCTGCGATTCATTTCCCATCTAGTTCTTTCCAATACCCTGCATTTCCTTTTGGAACAACTTTTCCTCTTCCATCTGCCACTTTCTCTGTTGGAGCAACCTCATATGTAGATTCCTCATCTGGTGGAAGGCTATTTAATACGCCTATAAATTCACAGTTTCTGGGCCATGTTGGTGCTGTCTCTTCCCAATTTCCAAGACCTTATCTGGTTAGCCTTCCTGACAGTAGCAGTAATGGTGGCTTGGATAACAACATAAAGTGGGGCAGACCGGGTCTGGATCTCAATACTGGCCCTGGTGCAGTAGACATTGAAGGTAGAGAAGAGATGTTGCCTCTGGCATCGAGGCAACTTTCTGTTGCCAGTTCACAAGGTTTAGCAGAGGAACAAGCAAGGATGCTCTCTATTCCAGGTGGTATTTTGAAGAGGAAGGAGCCTGAAGGAGGGTGGGATAATGAGAGTTTCAGATACAAGCAATCTTCGTGGCAGTAGGAACACTATACTGGAATCTGGTGCATTTTTCAAGTCGTGTAAGTGTTTTGACTTTACGTTGTGGAATAAATGTCGAAGAAACTGACTTCATTCGGTAGGTGTAGAAGTTTTAATTATTGGTAGTAATACCCAATGATTGATATGTTTCAGGGAAAATTATATTCTAAATTATCAGAGGTTCCTTCCTGAGCAGAATATTGCTGGAATTTATTTTTACATACTGTTCCATTTCCTTCTTTGCTATTAAATAACGTTGGTAATGAGATTTTTGCCTTTTAAAATTTGATCGTCTGAAGATGTACACTTACGTTTTGTGTATATATGATGTGTTCATAAATTGAGTTAATCTTTTGCATTCCTAACTTAGTAATTTTCCTTCTCATTTATTCTCCAGTGGTTGGATGAGCGAAATCATGAATCATTACCAGGATGGATCTCTCTTGGAGAATGGGTGGTAAGTGAGTATACGTTTCCATAGACTCCGACCCCCATCTCTCTACTGTGTCGGTTGTGACACAAGTTTCTTGGGATTTGCTAGTTTTTTGGTCATTTCTGTGAGGGATAGATAACTTTCCTGTCTGTAGATATTTAACTGTTGGAAAGCATGCATTCTCTAATGCCCCAATATCGAAGATTGATGACCATACTGCTTTGATGCATTTTTCTTGAAATCATTCTGGAAATGAGATTGGAACTTAACCGGTTGACGTGGAAGCTCTTTTTATGAGTATTTATTTTAATTTCTCACATTGCTGCTTGTTCTTTTCAACTCACTTGATCCTCTCTTTTCATCGCTATATACCCATATCCAGTTTAACTCTGAATTTTGGCATCAAAAGCTTTTAATCTCTGATGGTTCAGTTATGTCTTCTGTAGTATTTTAGTTTGGTTTTCCTGTCCAACATTAGCTGTACTGGCTGCTTTTTTAGTCCTGCTCGAGAATGATAATTTCATCACATAACAGCGAGATCATACATTCCTTGTCTAAGTTCTCTTGTACCAATAGTTTCATTCAAAAAGGAAATGAGGCGGATAGTGAAGGAATGGGTTGTATTATGTACTTTGTGGCGTGAAGAGTACTGTATACATTTTTAAGTCACACTTGATTTTGTATATAGGGCTCATTTGGCATGACTTATGTTTCCTTTGGAGGAAGTTATCTTAAATTTTTTTGCTTGGAAATAAATTTTTGAAAGTGTTTCGGGAGTCATGTTAGATCAGCTTCCTTTAAAAGGATTTCTAATTATAAGTACTTTTATAAAATTAGTCAAACGGGTCAAAAAGCAACTTTTGGATTTCAAAAGTTCTTTTTGGCTTCTCAAAAGCCATGCCAAACGGTCCATAATGTACTATAGATGATAAGCTTCTGCATCATTTGAACTTAATTTTCTCGTTTCAGGAAATTGAAACAATGCGCTTCAGTGAAGTGTGCGGTTTTTGGGTAGCATATTCTCCATGGGCGGAGAGATCGCCATCTCCTATTAGACAGTGCATTACGTTAAGTTGAACATATCAAATGGAGTAGCATAGCGCATACTGGTTGAGGAACGGGTGAGGATGCCCCCAAGTGAATCATTCTAAATTGTCAATGAGAAGGATTTTATAGATATCTTAGGGAATTTGATCTTAACGCATTTCTCGAAGTGGATGTATTTTGTGTGGTCATTGCAATAGCTTCTGTGGCTATTTGGGATTTGGGGTCCATTTGGCAGCATTTTTGTTTCTTGTTTTTTAAGGAATTTATTTTGCATTGGTTTCTTCGAAAAGTTTTTTGGACAAAATGTATTTAAACTTGTTTAAAAGTAACTTCTTAGTCTTGTTTTATGCTTTTCAAAAGTTAAATTCAAACTCTTTTGAATCCTTTCATTGGATTTTACAAATAAATGTAATGGAGTTGCTAAAATTATGAGTAGGATCTGTAAAAGATTTGAGGGCCCTGGACATTACTCATTCTCAGATTAAAGGGAAAATTGTTAAAATTTATTTGGAGGACAAATAAAAACAAATAGAAAAGAGACCGAAAACATGTGCAGAAGTGGTGGTGAATAATATTGCGTAGCACGAAAAGAGGGACCAAGTTCCCTAACCTTGTGGCGTGGGCACGGAAAATGTAATTAAAGGGTGCATGAACAAAATAGACTTCCTCTTCTTTGTCAAATCATCAAAGGATGGCGTTATTTTCATCCACGTTTTTATATATCTATCCTATTTTAAATTTATTCCTATTAAAATTTTTAAAAAATATTATTTTCATCCACGTCATATCCCAATGTTACTCTTATTAAATTCATTCTTTTAAATACTAAAAATTCACACCACTTTTATATATTCATCTCTAAAGCTTTTCAATTCTTTGAAATTAAATTTCATCATTTAGATCTCCAATTAAATTGCAAGACTGGAAAGTTTTTATCTGTTATAATATAATCAGTGAGGATTAATATTACTAGTCGCTTGGTCAATCCAGAACACAATATTTTTCCCCAAAAACCAAAGATTTATATATAGAAAATAATTACTTACGTGCAAGTGAAAAATTCAATTTATTTCATCCGTAAGTGCATATATGCATGAATTTAATTACCTGGCGACACCTCTGAAAATGGAGCTTCTTGATTTAGTACAATCAGCAGCAACAACATTCTGAATTTTCTTGGCTCTAACACGTTTTGGCTGGGATTTTTTTTTGGGTTTTTGGCGGATTGATGCAAGAAGAATATGAAGAAGAAGGAGATGAATAAGAAGGTGGTGTAGGAGGAGGCCTCTTCATTGTTGAAGCTCTCTCTCTCTCTCTCTCTCTCTCTCTCTATAGAGAGCAATGGAAAAGTTCCAATAGGTCAAGCTATATAATGCTGGGGCTGGAAATTTTAATATTTTTATGAAAGAAGTTGTGGAATGTTTTCATAATCATCTATGGCTGTAAATTCATCTAAAAGTGCATGTAGGCCCTGTTTGATTGGCCAAGTTTTTCGTGAAAGGTGGAAAACGTTTTCCTACTTTTTACTATTCATCTATTTGATTGCACTAATTTTCCAGGGAAAACGTTTTCCAACGTTTTTCAAGGTACAAGTGGTTGATGCACAAAAGCTAGAAAACGTTTTTTCACCATAGTGGTGAGAAAACGTTTTCCAACTTTTTGACAAATTTTTTTTTTTTTTTTAATTTTTTTTTAGCAATTGGAACACATTCTAAAGTCAATGGTAAAAAAATTTATCCATTTAATTGACAATATATGTAAAAAACAAAACCAAACGAAAAATTTGCCAGGTGGAAAATTATACCAATCAAACACCATTAATTACAATTCCCTGTAAAACGTTTTCTAGACAATTCAATTCCCTGCCATTCATTTTTTTTCCATCCATTTTCCACCCTTGCAATCAAACAGTAAAAACTGTGAATGTATATAGTGGTCCTGAATAAATCCCCTAGACTTGTAAGATTGTGGCTTACCAAAGTTGGATCTTTTGCTCAAAATAGTGATGCTTCATGGGAAGTTCTTTAAAATTAACAATAAAGAAAATCTTATGAACATATATGCTTTAGCGTAAATATATGGTGTGTATCAAATCTGAAAGCTCTATGAAATCTGCGTATGTCTTCCACTTCTTCCTTCCATAAAACTCCGCGCCGGGTCTCTGTAGCACACAGACTTATGTCTCTAAAATCTCTATCGGTTTCTATTTCTAAACGGATATATTTCCAAGGTCTCTGCTCTCTCTCTCTATTTGCGTGGACAGCTGCGTGTATATATTTTTGCGTATGTGTGTGATTTTGTTTTGAAATTGTTTAAATGATGTGGTTTATTTGTTCGATCTGAAAATTTGAACTGGTATTTCATAGGTTTTGATTGGAGAATTGAAGCTCTGGAAACAAGATTAAGATGTGAGAATTAGGGTGTCATCCGTACTTTGTAACCATCCACGTTTTCAAGGCTCGGATGAATAATGTAGGGCTTTGCTGAATAATAATGAAGAACTCTAGGTTTTTGGTGCCCCGATTGAATGATTCATTAGGGATACTGGGCAATCGAGAAGAATTAAGGGAGTTCACGTATTGTTGAGTAAAAACGGTTGGGGATTACCATGAAGGTGAGAGTTTGAGCGGGATTGGAGTGATTGATGTTTAAAGTTGGGTTTTGGGTGGTTTGAAATTCGGGGGAAATGCTAAAAACAATCTTTATTATGCATGGGACGGTTCAGCGGGAAGTTGGAAAAGTAGGAGTCTACGGAGGAGTCATAGTCAGCACATGCGGTCGGTCCCACCCTTGGCTAGGAGCAACAGAACTATAGCTGCCGCGACTCATTCCTCAGTTACGTCTTCTAACATCACAACCGCCTTCAGTTTTTCAAGGTACTTTCTTATTGGATTTTACACACGTTCCATGTTTTTCTTGGTAGGATTTTATATGCTATTTGTTTTTTTTTTTAAGTCTCAAAATTGAACTGTTCTTTTGCTTTTGGTGTTTTTGTGGGAGGCAAGTGACTGGTAAAGGAAAGAAATAATGCAACTTGGTGTGGGATTGTAGTTAAAGTGTACTTCATTGAAGGCTTTTCACTTTTAAGCTACGCTCCTTGGATTTATTTGTAATGTTCATATGAAAGCTTGTCATTTAAGTCCAAAGTGGATTGCTTGTTCTGTGTTTGTCAGGGTTGTAACATTTTTAAGTACACGAGATTATCAGTGTCATTCTTTAAGCCATATAATGGATGCAGTTTAGTCAAATACCTGATGGATATGAAGTTTCCCTTGGTCAGGTTGTATACATCGTAGATTCCACCTTACTAGAGATTCCTTTTGTGAGAAGTTGTCTTATTATATGGTACTCAGTAGGAATTGATCTCGTGCAAGGAATAAACCAAGTTTGTACTTCTTCCTCTAGCACAAAAGATGTCTTTGAATTTTTGGATTAGGTGGTGGTACAACTGGTTATGCTTTTGACTTTGAAGCTAAAGGTTGTAAGAAAGATAAAAGTCACGTCTTAGAACCTTGTGCTAATTTAAGAATGATGTACTTGTAGATAATTAAATAGTGTATGCCTAATGTCTATGATCAAACTTTTGTACACTAAATTCCATTTACTATTTGGGATGCTTCATTGATTGTGTTAAGGGGCGGAGCTAGGATTGACGTTCAGTGCGGGCACAATTTTATCATAATTTTATCATGGCCTTTTTCTTCCACCTCTTCATCCCCCTTGTAGTTTCTACTCCTGTGGTGATAATAATAGTTGCTATCATGACCATTATCGACACAGAAACATCATAACCCCAACCCTCCAAAAAAAAAAAAAATTGTTGAACCTAAAGACCAAACGAAAATAATTATATTTTATTAATAAAAATGTTTTCACAAACCAAACACAACTCTCACAATATTTATTATATTAAAGAAAGCACTCCCTCTATCCACTCACTATCTCACTGCACTCTCTCTTTCACTCTCTTCCCTCTGTTTTTCTTTCTCACTTTCACACGTCATATATGCAGCCACTTCTTATAGATAACAATGGCGGTGGCCTCATCTTCTTCTGCATAATTCTATAATGTCGGTGGAGTTGGAGACTTTAATGCTAGATTATTCCATTAATTGATTATAAGCTTTTTTCCTAGAGAGATCTAGAATGACAATGGGCTGTCTTCAAGGTATTCTCCAGATTTTTCTATGGCTGAGGAGGGATCATAGATGAATTTAGAAAATTCAGGCCAAAGTCAGTGATGATTCTTCAGGCAATCCTCCAGGTTCAAGCTTGCATCAATGGTGGGAATTCCCAATACCACTTCAACATAGACCCCAATAACTTTGCTACCCGACGGGGAGCTAAAAATATAGTCTTGAAGCAATTTTCAGATGATGAATATGATTACAATTCATCCACAGGTAGTAGTGGTACGATATTTCAGATTTGGATCTGCTAACCCAAAAACTGATGTGGGCCTATCATAATTTCACTAAATCTGAAGCCCCGATTTGTGTAACACATTCTCGATCTTCTCCTATAAATTCATCCAATCCGTATCACTGTTACCCTCTGAATTTGACTCTTTAACCAGCTTGAATTTCAAAAATAGCGTATAGCCTTAGCTGAGAACTCAGTTTGGTTGGACTTGGCCCAGGGAAAAAAAAATTGGGCTGGAGTTCAGTGCAGGCCTAGGCCCGCACTGGTCCTTGGCTAGCTCTGCCCACTGTTACGTGCAGTCCATTGTTGGCACTGTTCTGGTTTCTCCATCCTTTGAGTTGCATTTCTTTTGACGAACACCGATACTGTGATTGATAGGGAGGGTAATCTAAGGGTCATTTGACTCATCACTGATATCAATTATCAAGTGTGAAGATCTTATTTTCGAATATAATATCTGTACAGTGGCCAATGTGCCAATACATGCAGAAGCAAACTGGAAAAAAAACTAGTTACTGCTAGAATGGACAAAAAAACCCTATCAAAAGGGAACGTTCTTCAAAAACTGGCAATGGTGATTCTGTAATTTACAGAGCTGAAAATAGTTTGAAATTCAAGATAGTGAAAATGACAGGAAAAGGAGGTCTCATGGATTTGGAGGGGTTGAGAAGTTTGTTCAATTCAGGCAACCTGATAGAATGGACAAGAATCACCATTGCCAGTTCACAAGCGCTAGCAGAGGAGCAAGCAAGGATTCTCTTGATTTCTGGTGGTATTTTGAAGGAGGAGGAGGTTGGGATAATGAGAGCTTCAGATACAAGCAATCTTCATGGCAATAGGAGCTATATATGGGAATCTGGCGCCTTTTTTAGTCCTGTAAGTATTTCTACTTTGCATTCTGGAATTAAAAAAAAACAGATGTTGCAGAAACTAACTCAATTCTTTAAGCATAATAATATATGGTTTGGCCCCCATTAAATTAAATTTTATTTTTCTCTCCTATTTTCAACCGCACAATCTTTGATAAAATAATATTACACGTAAACCGAAAACTTCTTCTTGTTTTTCAACCACCCATTCTCCAAAAAATACTATTCCACCCATTAAAATTTGAAATAATGAGGGCCAAAGGGGGGCTAAGTTTCTGTTTTTTTTAGTAGTTCCCAGTGACTGATGCAAGTGTCAATTTTTTTCTGTTGTAATACCTGATATTTTCTTTCCCAGATGAGCATAATGTTTGTGGAATTTATTTAACATACTGTTCCATTTTCTTCTAGACAATTTAATGATGATTGCAACGAGATTATTGTCCTTTCCTTTTATGATCACCTGAAGATGCACAGTTCTGGTGTCTAGATGTGGTGTGCATGAATTGAGGTTATCTTTCGCATTTCTTTAATGTGTACTTCTCCTTCACATTTTTTTCCCCAGTGGTCGCACAAGCCACAAGCCAATTCCTGAATTATTACCAGGCTGCATGTCCCTTGGAGAATGGGTAATAAGTGAGTAGACTGGTTGATAGCCCCCAACCCCCATCTCTTAAGTGTCTCAGTTGTGATACTAAAGTTTCATGGGATTTGTTAGTTTTTTGGTCATTTCTGGGAGGGAGAGAATAACCTTCCAGTCTGTAAATATTTAACTGTTGGAAAGCATGCATTCTTTAATGCCCAAATATCGAAGATTGATGACCATACTTCTTCGATGCATTATCCCTGGAAACCATTCTGGAAATGAGATTGGAACTGAACTGATAGATGTGGAAGCCCAGCTTTTATGAGTATCTATTTTAGTTTTGTCTAATTGCAGCTTTTTCTTTCATTTCACGCTATTCGCTCTTTTCACCATTATATACTTGTATCCAGGTTGGCACCGATTTTTGGAAGCAAAAGCTTTTAGTCTCTAGTGGTTCAGTTCTCACGTCTCTTATTTATTTATTTATTTATAGCAAAGCAAATTTCATTAAAACAGCTAGAAGAGGGTTACATGCTTTCATCATGTTGAATAATGTGTGAAACAAAGTCCGGAGGATCATTCCACCACACTACCAAGTCATTGAGATGCCAAGACTTCCTAGCTAGACAATGTGCAGTTGAGTTAAATAGGCGACTTTCATGCCTTACATCAATATTCGGGAATCTATTCATTAACTGCCGAATCTCATGTATTAAGTTTCCCCAAATGGACAAAGATTTTTCTTGCACTTTTGTCACTTCTTGAACCACCAAGAGCGAATCACTTTCTACTTGTAAATTCTGAATGGACAAAGATAAGCAAATTTGTAAACCTCTCAGATCACTAGAAGCTCTGCCTCTATTGGATCCATATTGCCCATCTCGGGTTTACTGGCTGAGAAAATCACTTTTTCTGTTGCATCCTGGAGAATCATCCCAGTCCCATATTTGCATTGATTCTCAAATAGCGCCCCATCGACATTAAAACTTGAGGACTCCTTCTGGGGGAGCACTCCACTCTTCTCTGTGATGGGTCGCTTGCTGTCTCTGCTTATATGCACTCTTAAGTTCACCAGCAATTGTAAGAGCATAATCAATAGCCATCTGTGGAGTAAATACCTTATGTTCAAAAATGAATTGGTTCTTACTGTACCACATTCCCCACAAACATAAGAATAGTTCTTCCAGTTCACCAGGAATGTTCTTGTTTATTACTAGATTTACTATATGTAAGATGTACCGCGGCTCAGAATTATTTTTTAAGAAACTCAGCTTTGCTGACAACACTGGTTCAATCCTAGGGCAGTATAGTAGTTCATGGTTTTTATCTTCTTCCTCTCTGTTGCAGAATTTACATCCGATTTCTTCTACCACTTTTCTGGCTAGTAAATTTCTGAGTGTTGGCGGCTCATTGTGGCAAACTCGTCATGCAAACACACGTATCTTAGGAGGTATATAAATTTGGTTTTCCTGTCTAACGTTTGATGTACTGCCTACCTTTTTATGTACGTTTTGCTCAGGAATGATAATTTCATCACATAACATGATATCATGTATTTCCCTTGTCAAACCAACCTTTTTTTCTTATACATACGGGATTTATTTATAGTAGAAACGAGGAAGCGCGTTGTTTCAAAATCAAAGGTTGATTGGAAACCCTTGTTTTGTTTAGCTAAAAATTAGATTTTTAGTAGATTTTGTTAAAGGTTAATAAAATGTGTGGTTGAAAAGTTGATAAAAGTTGTGGATCTCATAAAATATGTAGTTGAAAATGAGTTTGAAGAAAAATGAGTGTCAAATAGAGACAAGGTGTTGTTGAATACATCTAAGTTTATGACTATCTTAATATTTAAATTTAATATGACATTTCATCAATTACTTAGCATTGTGTATATATATTATAATATATTATAATATTTGAAATTAATTTATTTAAATTATAAATGTTGTTACTATAATATATTCTAACACCTCAATAAATGACATATTTGCTATAAATTTGTATAATTTGGATATATTTATTTTTTAATAATTTAATTAGGACAATATTTAAAAATTTCATTAACATAAATTTTAATTTTTGTATAAGCACAATGTAGAGCTTGCTTCTATAAAGAGCTTAAAAACCCAGCACTTTTATTGGAATTAATTTTTTTAATTATGAAATATCTGCGATTGAATGCTATCAAGACATTAAATATAAAATAAAATATGTTAAAGATCATTAAAAAGCAAGGGGCAAAATTCAAGCATAAACAATCCAAAGATGACGATGACAAGATAGAGAAAATCGGCAAGCATGGCGACGAGCATGGTGGCCACGGTGAGCAGGTGAAGAAGAAACTCAAGATAAAGATTCGCAGCAAAGGTCATAGTAGAAGACACCATGGCAAGGGTGAGAAAGAGGAATATGAGGAAAACGTCGAGGAAAAGGAGGAAGAGGAAGATGAATATGAGATATAAGGTGGTGAAGTCGAGTTTGATTTTTAGTTTAATAAATCTTTTGCTTCTTTAGTTTATGTTTGAGAAGTCATTTAATTATAATTTAAGTCGATTAAATATAATTTTTATCCACACAATTTGTACGACTCATAATTTCCAAACATGCCCCATTAATTTATCAATGAGTGTTTAATATACAATTATTCATCTATATCTATTTATTTATCTGCATGTTATTGCGTAATTAAACCTAGTTGATCGATCGATAAATGTTTATGTATAGACTATAGTTATTGTTCGTGAAAATTGTAAAGTAAGTTGAAAACGAGAGTTGTGGTTGAATCATTGAACGATCACTTCGATTCTTCAACCTTCTTCTTGTCTTCTAAACTGTAAGTTTTCAAATGGTAAACCATGTAGAAATTCCTATATCTCATCTTGACAATTTAAATTTATCACTTCTTTTGAGCATTTCCCCATTCTTGCTCCATCTTCAGTGACAGTCCATGTCCGAATTCTTTCATGTCACTTCTACGCGAAGGTGGAAAAACTATACTTCGTTGAAGAATCCTTTAAGTTGGTGATGGTTACGGAAGTGACATGGGGGCTCTGATAATCGAATCCAACAAATGACTTTAGTCATTGAAAAGTTGACAAAGATGTATAAATTGATGCACTCATGCTCCAACTTGACTTGCAAAGATATATAAATTGCTCGACCTATTTTAACATCAATGATCTAAAAGTATTTTGACGTACAACCAACAAGGTTAATCCAAAAAAATAAATAAATAAAATAAAATCTTCTTGCATAAACTAACACCATTAAGAAATTCTTGAAAGGAAAATTAAATCCAACTTACTATGAAGTAAGATCGTTTAAGGAAAATAAGGTTCGCAACACTGAAGATCCCAACTTACAATCTTCATTGGAGGCTATTCTGCATTCAAGCCAACAAATCTATATCGCTATGTGTAATGAAGAACAATTTTTGACTTCCAGCTTTACAACAAAGCACAAAATAAACAACCAGCAATTCATGTAAATTCTTCTTCCTGAAATCACTGCACTTGGACAAATAATATAGGGCTAAACACAAATATGTACGTCAAACAGGATGAAATATGCAACTTTCCAAGGTCGGGAAGAGCAACTAGTCCAACTTCTTGACTAGTCAAAATATTGAACAAGGAGCATTTGAAACAATTACTCATTCGGAGCGCGGGTTATTCTTCTCCCACAAAAGAGATTTCTGCAGTTGCAAGCACAAGGAAAGTCAGCCAACAAGAGAAGGAAACGTGCGCATATTATGGGTCGAACCCAATGAATGAAAGTTTAAAGAAAAGGATAAATATGTTGAGAATTAGAAACCCTAATTTTATTACCCAGAGCAATAAAATCATAGAAAGAAAATATATACAAGAACACGCAAAATTTATAGATGTTCGTCTCAATGTGAGATTACGTCATTTTTTGCCGATGCAATATTGGCTTCACATAATGGCAATAATTAGGTTTCTCGACTTAACATAATAAATATGTAAATTAAGCATATGTAACTACAAAAGGTGGACACACAATTTTGGGTTTTCGATATTCATATTGGTGGTGGTGTTCAAACTCACCATAAACATGTGCATACTACCCAAGTCATATTGATGGTTTTGCTTTCGTTATTTTCTGAGGGTTAATGCTGTCAGTAAAGTAAAATCCAGTTGCCAACATATAATAAGGTTGCAGGTATTGATCATAATTTTATTTTTTCATCAAATCTGTGGAATGGACTTGTTAAATGAAAAGACCTAAAGTTAGCTTGACAAAATTGCAAGAGAAAGAAGGGGTATTCATTTTGGAGATGAAAAAGATGGAAGTATTATGCCCTACACCAAATTGTTGGGTGGACTCAATAATGAATATGGGCTTATTGTGTATTGAACTGAGATTAATTAGTAAGAAGGACCATCAAGGTTAGGAAACTATAAAGTGGAAATTACACACAACCCTACATTTCAAGATGTGATTTCCAAAATCAGATTTGAAGTTTGATATTTCAAAAACCAGAAATTTTATTTAATATTTTAATTAAAATAAATATTAAAAATTTAATTAATTAATATTTACAAACCGATTTCAATAATAAAACTTCACACTCTCTCTCTGCACCACAGCCGCCTTCTCCTTTCTCTCTCTCTCTCTCTAAACAAACCGTCCCCTCCGGCCAGAAACAACCCGTCCACTCCCAGGCGATGGTGTTTGTCCGGTGGTGGTGCCTCAGTAGCTCTGAGAGCGGAGTCGCTGGATGTCGCTGCAGCCGGTGATTTGCAGATTTCCCCATCCAAGATGCCGGTGGTGACTACCTTCACTCCCAATGGTGGCTTCTCCGATGCGGTGGCTTCCACTCCAAGATGTGCGCAGCGGTCATCTCTGTTGCAAACGCACAGCTACGCTTCTCGACGGTGGAGCCTGAATGTGCCTGAATGTGCAACGCCACCTTGATTTTAGGGATTTTTTTGTTTTGTTTTTTATTTGATCTATTGTGCGGTGGTGCAGTGGTCGGCAGTGGTGAGGGTGGTGGTTGTGGCGATGGGTGATGCGATCTGGTTTTTGTTGTTGTATATCGGAGTCGAAGAAGAGAATGGGCGGTTGTGTTTGTGGTTGTTGCTGGCGGTGGTGGAGTGGGGCGAACTATGTAGCGGCTGCGGTGGTGGTGGGGGGTTGTTGATTCGTTGGTGGGAATGGTGTAAATGGAGATGGTGGTGGTGGTTTGCTGTGGTGGTGGTGGTCTGTAAATCTGTTGGTGGATGTGGCGATCGTGAGGTGGTGGTGGCGGTGGCGGTGGCGGTTGTGTGTTGGTGTTGGCAGTGGTTGTGATGGCAATTCCAGATCCGGCTAGTGAGGTGGTGGTGGTGGCGGCGGTGCTTGTAAGCGGCGGCAGTGAGGGTAGTTTTGTGATTTTGTGAGGTGTTGATTTTCATATCCGATTTCGTGGTGGCTTTGGCGAATGTGAGGGGGTGGCAGTGGTGATTGTGAGGTGGTGGCGGGGCGGCAACGGTTGTCGGGCGGTGGTCACAGATTATTTGGTTAACTGTGACCACTAAATTGGTTAATCTGTGACCAATAACAAATTTGTGATCAATTGTGACTTATTAAAATTCACATCCGTGACCTCGAAAAATATCTGTGACCTAATAAATTTTGACATGTGACCTTGAAAATAAATTGTGACTTATTAAAATTTTAATCCGTGACCTCGAAAATAATCTGTGACTTAATAAATTTCAATTTGTGACCTCGAAAATAATCTGTAATCTAATAAATTTCGATCCGGGACCTCGAAAAAATTTGTGACCTAATAAATTTCGATATGTGACCAAACTGTGAATCTGTGACCAAATTATGTAAATCTGTAACTTTAATTTATTTAATTAATAAAATATATAATTAATTGAATAAATTATAAATATTTTTTAAATGAATATCTGATTTTGAAAATTTGAAACTTAATTTCTGATTTTGGAAATACCCTATTCTTAAAGTATGATTTATGAAATTTTCCCAACTATAAATACATTTCCTACCTCATCATTATTCCTTGATAGCACAAAAGAAATAGAAAAAATCCTAAATCTAATTCTCTCTAAATCCAACTAGTGGTCGTGAATTGTTCGTGGTATTGGAATTCCAAGTTCATTCTTATTGTGTGGGTTACTATTAGATGATGGACATATAGATGGATGTGGTGTGCCGAGATCGTGGTAGATCAGATTCAAAATCGTCCCAATTAATTGTAATCGTCAAATATATAATTATTATCACGGACTCTATCTAAATACAAAAATGATTCGGCCTTTGTGTATTGAAATTGTTTTAATTCTACTATGCACGTTTAACTAAATATTCAACAAAACATATGTAATTGGAGTGATGAATTTAATTTATGAGAATCGTCACCATAAGTTCCCTTTCTCTACTTTCACTCATAAACTTCGCATACTTCCATTTGAAACAAATAAAAAATCAATGAAAAATGGATCAATTTTTAAACCTGAATAAAATGGTTAGATTGAATTACATTCACAGGACATTCATATATTCAATCCTTTCACCACCTAACTTCTACTCAAAAAATAGTGATGTTGATAATTGATGATTGTCAATTACTGAATGACAGATATGAAGTTTCGAACTTCTAAATATGTTAGTTCTGTTAATTGTAATTTCTTGGGAATTAACCACACCAATAAAGGTGATTCTCCTTCAGTTGAAGGTAGCATTTGTTGAAAGTGTCTAATATGACTACCATAACACATTCCTAGCTAACTAGACTAGCTGGAACTCTTTGATATCCTATTAAACTCAACTGTTTGAAAATGACACACCAATATGCTAATAGGAAAGAAAAGGACTGATCCAGTCATCCTCTCTTAAAACTTCCTTTATCACCAACAAAGTTGGGATTTGATTTTTTATCCTTACGATTCCTTGGTTTAAAAATATCAACAAAAAGGCATATTGTATAGCGTTAAAATGCTAATGATGACAATGCAACATGACAATAGCTGACTCCTAATAAAGTTCTTCTCCTATGTGGTACATTTGTTAGGGAAAAATTGGATAGTACTGGATGTTTTAAAGAAAAAACATAAACAAATCTTTTTCATTGTACTATTCAATCCTGCAGTCCGTGTAGTAAACATGCAGTTGGGGTTTATGAAGATTAAAGCACAAAAGCAGTGGAAGTATATCAAATAGAGTAAAGTAGTGGTCATGTTGTTTGAACAGTAAACTAGTGTGAACAGCATAATGTTAAGAGTTACTAACGGAAAGCATCCTTGACGTGGCTTTTTCTTCACCCTTTGTTTTTGCTGTGGCTTGATAACTACCCTGATAGCAGCATCAAAAACTGCTTTTATGTTCTGCATATTGCATTGAGAAGGCACAAAGTCAGTTACATAATAAATTCCAAAGAAATCCAAGACAAGCATCAAGCAACATCATATGGAATTACAAAAGAAAATGAATCACAGAATCAGGCTCATGTGCAACAAGCAGCATGTCTAACTATTGCATAAACATTCAGGCGAACATTACATGTACACAAACAAAACACAGTGTATCAGCCTGGAAACCACAATTATTTTTAAAATCAACCATTATGCTTTCCCATTGGAATGGACCATTTTAAGAAATAGCCTGTAAAGTGTAAATGGGTATATAACCCTGTAGGCAGATGATCAGGTAATGCTTTTCTGAGGACCCATTTATTAGTCATAAACTTTGTTCAATTTTAGAAATAAGTTTTGGATGAGATAATACTAATTGGTTGTTGAATGATCAAGTGTGGATGATTCTCATTATGCTAACATGTATGTCAAAAAATTAATTTTCCTGATTTATCTCCCACTGCTCATATTTCTCTTTTAGCTTATCTGTCATGCCTATGAACTGTTGAAATGAATACTCGAATTATGAGTTGACTCCAGATTTGATAGAAAAACCAGATATAACCATATGAAAAATGATTACGGCTGCAAATGATTATTCTGGAAAGAGCAAATAGACTTTTCAGACAGGCTTATCATGTGAAATCAGAAAATATTATGGGTGGAGATCGATGGATCCTTCATTCTACAAGTCTCATTATTTAACTTGCAAAATAAATACTTGTTGCAAAATGAAAAGCCAATACAACCATTACCTGTTGAGTTTTAGAGCTGCATTCAATATAATAAGCGGCACCAATTTGTTTACGGAGCTCCTCTCCCTGATTAATTATACATACACAAATCAGTTACTCTTAAGATATAGATATAAAAACAAAGAGCTAGGTAGCCAATGATGAGAGCCATGCCTGCACAGTGGTCACAGGAACTAATCCTGGATGATCAGCTAGGTAGTGCCTATCCTCACGAAGGTCTATTGATTAAAACAATTGTTAGTTTGCATAATTATATGAAAAAGATAATAAACTGGAAAACAATAGTGAAAGAGTAAAAATCATTAGTTCAAATATGATGTAAATGCTAAAATATAATAACTCATACAATAAAACAGTTTCTTTTAGAAGGAAAAGTGGAAAAAAGGCCTAAGCAATATTTAGCTATGATTGGACCCACCCTTGAAGAATTTTCATTGGTATTATGGAGGAATTTTGGTCACATAATTCTGAAGGGTCATAAAGAACTAGCATTAAAACTGAAAAAGGGTATCCCTTGAGTTCAAACAATGAGTAATGCAAGCACTTGTGGCATTAGATCACAGTTTATGATATGCCGACACCTAGACTGGGATTCAATGTTAGATAGCATATTCTCAAACCATAAGGATGTTTTCTGCTTGTGGGGTTTTAACACAAAATCTTGGTTATCAGACACCATTGAGAAGAGATAAGTAACTTGGAAGAAAAAGGCATCTATGAAGAGTAAATAAAATGTCAAACACTTGATCTAGTGGTTTGCCAGTTTGAAAGCATGATGTTAAAATTCTCACATTAAATTTGATACGCCAGAAGGTTACAGACTGTCTATTGCAAACGTGAAAAACTACATGCAGAAATTACCAGATCAAAAGTAGAATTCAACTCTCTCCACAGGATTGGGCATATATATTTTCTCCAGGAAATCCATATCCTTTGGAATTACTAACCATTACATTTCAAACCCTTGCTCCCATGGATAAGAAGAAAAGAGGAGAATAATAATCCACTTGTCACTATATAGAATTGAAAGTAATTATAAAAGATATAAAAAAATGAAAGAAAAAAAGGGATCTTTCAGCATTAACCATGCCCGATGTTGCTAGGTAGCTGCCAAACAATTTCCAATGTCAACAAAAATGATATTTTTTACATGCAAAGCGTGAACCATACTTACTGGTTTGCTTTACTTCTATTGTCAGATTTCAAACCTATCATGTCTTTCAATCACTCTTAAGTAGAAGAGGAATAAGACATCCCATATGCTAAAATGTTGAAAAGGTTTGATCTAGTGGAATATATTTAGCATGACAAGGCAGAAGACGAGCCATGCAAGGGATATAAAGGTAAAGAGAAAAGAAGAGGTTATAGTAAGAATTGCTCACATTATTAAAAAAATGGGCTCATGTATTTCAATTTTTATTTTTATTTTTTTATGTTATCACGAAGGTGGATTCAGGTTCCATATCTTCTGAGGAATTTTACTAAAGTTTTGGTAGACTTTCACAGATGTATCTTCCTCCAAATAATAATAAAAAAATAAAATAAAGGGCCAAGCAGGCCACTATCCTGACTCACTTTTTCTCCGTAGGAAAACTCCCCTAAGTAATATACATGATATATGTCTATTTGTGTGCATATGTTTGTCTACACACACACACCCAGCGAGACAAATGCTAAGGGAAGAAAATGGGATTGGTTAACAGCACAGCACATTTGATATCCATATTTCAAAAACAACATCTTTCTCAATCAGAAACAGATGGATTTACCACATTAACCAAGGACATTCAATGTGACAAGGACAAACTTATTAGGAATAAATGAGATGGTATTAACAAACTTTGCTGTCAATTGATTAACTATTATATAACAGGAAAGGAAACGAACAAAACAACAACATATTCAACAGAAAAAGCAAGAACATACCTAATTTTGTGCCAACTAGTACCACTGGGATCCCAGGTGCAAAATGCTGAAGTTCAGGGATCCACTGCCCAATAAATACTATTAAAATCATATTAAACACTACAATTCCGTATAAATGATGCTAAGTACGAAAAGAGTTATTGGAAATACACAGCTTTCAAGAATTATGCACCTTTTTAACTATGTTCTCATAGCTTGCCCGACTAACTAATGAAAACGCTAAGACAAACACGTCTGCTCCTCTGTAGCTCAAAGGCCTTAGTCTGTTGTAATCTTCTTGACCTGTAGATGCAATCACAACACCGAAAACATACAATTGAATCAAGACAAGGGCACTTTTTATTGGGTAGTAGGTAATTGTTAGGAGAGTTCATCCTTAAATTAGAAAACAGTAGTGAAATATCAATTGAAAAACAAATTGACTTCAACAGTGGGAATAAGCTTACCTGCTGTGTCCCAAAGCCCCAAGTTAACTGTAGTTCCTTCAACTACCACATTTGCACTGAAGTTATCAAACACTGTTGGTACATAGTCCTGAAGTTGCAACAAAAGAAATAAATAATTACTATCATTGAGTACATATTTGGTACAGAATTGAATTCTTTTTCTACAGCAATACAGTCTGATCTTGTCCAATCCTTCCTATCAGTAAGGCCATATATGCATAAAACAAACATAAGGAATCATCACAGGGAGATAAACACAAACTATCAGAGTCCAAGGAAGATGCTGCTAGAAGAAAGGGAAAGAAAACCCAGAAACATGAAAAAGCAAAAAACCCTTTCTACCTCCAAAACCAAGAGAAAAGCTGCAAAATCCAGATGCATACGGACGATTAAGTAATAGAAAAAAGAAAAGAAAAGAAACAAATCTACATGATTACACTATATATTTGAGGAAATTGTCCAAAAAAATAAGTATCTGACAAACGAATGGTACATATAAATCATAAACTGATAAACCTCAAATTTATCATTTCAAGAAAACAACATATGTTTTCTTCGAAGAAAGGAAAGTAGACTTGCTGTGGGGAACTTGTTACTGGTGTAGCAAATGAGCATACAAGTCTTGCCAACAGCCCCATCACCAACAGTCACGCACTTGATGAATCTTGAAGCCATTCTAACATCTGAACACTATACAAGAAAACTTTGAAGACTACAAAATTTATATACTTTTTAATATAGGAATAGAGTAAAAAAATCCAAACTTTGTGAGGTATTTGGTGGTTGAAATGGTTGGAAAAGTATGTTTTTTTATGAAACAGCAGAGAGGAGAGAGAGCGAGTGAAGCACAGGTGAGTAGGTCACATGATTCTTATTCATTGATTCTGTCTATAGCAGAGTTGTGAAACTTTTTTTTGGCGCATAAATTAAAAATTGGATCTTTATTAATTTTTATTTTTGAGTAATTTTTTTTCTAAAAAAACCCTTGTCTTGATTTGGGTTAAATATTTTTTATTTCGTCAAAAAAAAATCAGTTTTTTCCCAATAAAAATTAACAAAATATTCATTTCACCTTTATTTCGATTCAACTTGATGAGTCGAGCGAATTGAAGTAAATCTACAGGCGTACATATTTTTTTTTTTAAAAAATTCACTTGTTTCTTATTTTCTATCATAACATACCAATTACCATAAACACCTTAAAAATTAAATAAAAAGTGTGCTTTCAAGCGCATTGCGACTAGAGTGGTCCTCTTCATACTCAGAAGAACTCATTGTTTTACTTATTTGTTACTTGGTGAAATTGAAAATTCGAACTATATTATGAACTTATATTTAGCTCCCGTTTGGTTTCTATTTTGTCACCATAAAAATAAAAAATATGATTGTTATCCATCATATCCAGCCACCATATTTGACTTTACATCTCTTGTATAGGTCCCATAACGACTATATTTTTCATTCTCATTTTACAAAAAATGTATATCAAATGGGATCTTAATGATTGATTCAATTTTATGAATATCATTAGAACCCTGCTACAAAAATAGGACAAAAAACATGGTTAAAAATAGGGGACTGATCTGATCAGTTCTGAAATTAAAAAATTTAGATCTGACAGCAACTCAGCCCCCTATTTTTTACCATGTTCAAGAGATTTAACTCATATCATTATACAGTGGACCAGACTCGAGAAAGTGTCATATACGTTACGGAAAAATTAGTCGACACGAGAGCTATCAACTGTTGTATCTGTAGACCATAATTAGTAAGGTCACATCTTCATTTATTAGTCCCGGAATTAGTGGGTGTCAGCTAAAGAATTTTCGTATTCATTAATGAGAAATTTTTAGTTTTTTTATTGAATCTCATCCACAAGAAATTATACCCGTGATCAGTCGGCGTGCCAACTTGATCTGATTTTAAATGTTTATATATTTAATTTTCGAGTAATTAATGGGTTTTCGAATAATTTTAAAATAATTAATGGTTTTATAAGTAACTTTTATTTCTTATTTAAAAGCTTAAAAAATATATTTGGTTTGAAATAAATTAAAGATTACTATTACAATAAGAAGAAATTGGCTAAAGATACATGTACTTTTTTATTTTATTTTTTTATGACAGAAAATCCGCAACTACTACCTTTCGAATGTGCATTGAGTAAATACTCAGATTGACGTAATAATCTGCAAATCACGCTAGTCAGGTTAATCATACTAGGCACACTCGGTGCGATAGACTTGACCGAAAAAGTATTGATAGGGAGAATCGAACTCGTGATCAAAGATCTTCATGCTCATCTATTCCATCAATTCGACCACCTACGAGAGGCAAATATACGTGTACTTTTATATTATTCGTGGGTTGTGCACCTTTATTCTATCACGATGCCGTCAAATAATTCTATAAATGCACTTCAAACGTTTTTCCTTCCACAATGTTCTATGCAAATATTATACAAGTACTTAATTTCTATGCGTGTTGTTTGACGTCTAGAACTTTACATCCATGGAAGATTATGAGCGCTTCCAGGTGGTGTGATCGTATAGAATCTCGTAATTATATTATAGGGATGCGAGAACAACATTTAGAAAGAAAAGATACAAAGAATTAATATAATAATTTTAATAAAGTGAAATATAATCTTTTCTTAAATTTGGTATAACACGTAAATAAATAATAATTTCGGGAGAGCGACATTGAGAACATCAATAAAATATATTCATGGAAATTGAAGTCGACGTTTCATAACAGATTTCACCATCAAGGCCAACTACCATAATAACTCTCTGCCGATGCAATTGTCCAAATACGTATTAGGAATATGAAGTTCTAACTCACAAGAAAGCAACCCAACAGCAACTGCTAATTACAAGTGCAGTTTTAAGAATGTCTGGTCCTGAGAATTAATGGACACCACAAAATTGAGTACATTGTAACATGGAATCAGGGCTAGTACCCTAATCTACATGGGGACGTGGATCGAATGGGGTGGGACTCCCCAACTCCTTGAGGATGGGGTCCAGTGGCAGAACTAGGATGTTAGAGCTGGTGGGTTCTAAAATGAAAGATATTGAGATAAAGGAGGGGGGAGCACGGATCGCCCCCGATTTTTTTTTTGGAGTTGAGGGTAGCACAAACATTCATAATGATTAAAGAACATGTACAATTAAAATGATAGAAGTTTAAAATACATATTATTTTCCATTCTTAAATTGCTGCAAAAATGAAAAAATTATTAACTCAGAAACGCTCATCCGACCAATTACAGCAATAGATTGGCAAACTGAAATTAGAACTACTTTTTAATTGTGTTGGACTGCTCGAAATCAAATTTAAATATGTAGACAAGAATTTCTATCAAATTTCGAGACCTCAACCCATGCTACCAAATAGTTTCTTCAACAATTAGACGGATCTAGTACAAGAGGTGAAAACACTTCGTTGCTACTGACATTTAACAACCTTAGAAAGAGCCAAATATACGACTAAACTAGCAAAACGGATAAAGGAACAACACTTTAATATCAAAACAAATCACAACTTTCAACAACTCTCTGAATTCAAATCTTGATTAACTAAAATTCATTTTCAAAGTCAGATTTCCAATTTTCCATCTAAATCTGTACTTATATCTAACATGTTATAATGAAAAATTACATTATATTTTATAAATGTTATATCCCAAAATCTGTACTTATATCTAACATCTAACATGTTATATCCTAAAATTGTAAAGTATTTAAAAAAAAAAATTCTGAAAATTTGGTTGATCCTAAGACTCACCAGGTCCGCTGGTGGGTTCGTCCCTGATGGGGTCTAAAGTTCATATCTCAAGTCACGTATGAGATGGGTGGAGAACATGGTCCCTGATAAGTTTGACTTTTTCTCAATATTTTTCAACAATCACGAATTTTTGTGTAATTTGGTCTGAATTTGTCTCTTTACGCAATAAACGGCATCGAAAGCAAATAGGAACACATGCTAATTCAAGTACAACAATTTTTTCGTAAAGTAAATAGTTCAATAACTAAATTGAAAAGTTTAGGCAGCTCTTAAGCAAGAGAGATGTCAAGAAAGTTCATCATTGAATAATTTAGTGGGCTGGCCAAAGGCACAAGTAAAGAGTACGCAATGTGAAAAAAGAAAGCCTCATTAACTGTACACAACAAAAGATCAAAGAAAAAAAAGTACAAGAAAAGTGTTTTTTTAGCACGCTCAAAAGGATGTGGAATTAGGCTCCGTTTGATACGTCGTTATTTTTTTAGAAAGTTGGAATCGAATTTCAATTTTCATTTTTTTTTTGTTTGATAGCATTTTTTTTTTCCATGGAATTAGTTTCCACCCAATTTCAAGGTACAACCACTTGAAACGTGATTTCGTGGAATTTCAATAACTTGCTATATGTTGGGAATTGAATTCCACCTTTCTTTTTTTAGTAATAGAAACAAATACTAAAATAAAGTGTAAAAAAATTTATCCCTTTAATTGACAAATTTTATGCAAAAACAAAGCCAAACGTAAAAATTAAAAAATATATATAATTTTTTTTGCAATCTAAACATATTTTGTCCTAAATGGTAAAAAAAATTTATCCCTTTAATTGACAATTTGCATAAAAAAAAATAAAGCCAAACGTATTATAATAGAAATGTGGAAAATTATACCAATCAAACACATTTAATTACAATTCCCGGTAAAACAATTTCAAACAATTCAATTTCCTGCAATTCAATTCATTTTCACCCAAATTCCACTCTTGCTATATAACGGACCCTCTTAGAGTATTAAGGCTAGTTAGGTGAGAATTTTGCTTTTACTTTTGCTTCTATTTCTTGTAGAATAATTTTATATATTAAGACTTGTTTGACGGAACTTATGTTTTTGCTCAATGACAGACGCAGACATTTTAAATTAGTAAGACATAATTAAATTTGAAAAAAAGTTGTAAAAAATCAAAGTATTCGATATCTTATTACAATTATTCTTTACGTGTTCTATACTTTAATGTGGTTGCTTAAAGAGACATGATCGAATGCTTTGTTCATGATTCATACTTGATTCGAGTTTGATTGTGTGCACTACTTGATTTTGCAATGTGTTTTCTAACAATTTCATTCTTTTCCATTTTGAAAATCCGTCATTAATAAATGAACTACCACTTAAGTTAAATAAATTTGTTATATTGTATTCCAACTAATTAGAATGCTCCTTGTACCCTGAAACACAAAATCATCTATCTTATAAAAGTTTGTCATGAGACTAATGTAATAGAATATAAATTTTTTCTTTATAATGAAATTTAAATATCACATAGATCAATATATATTATATTATAAATTTTTTTGAAGTATTATATGTCAAATTTATATTTTTGTCATATTCTTAATACATATATAATTTTTATATAGAATAAATTAAATCTTATTCATTTATTGAAAAGTAAAATTTTGAAACGCAAAAAATTTGAACACTTGAAAATTTCATGTTTGGGTTTCATTAAAAATAGATTTTGGGGGAAAATGTATTTTAGAATAGTGATTTTTTTGAAAAATATATTGTTAAGAATAAGATTTTTTTTCTTTAAATTTATGTATAATATTATTTTATTGGATGATGTATGATTGAAGATAAAAAAAAAGAAAAATTACATTTATTTCTACAATAAAGTCCAAACAAGGACTATATTTTTGTCACTACTTTGTGTGATAATTCATTTGAACTTGATTCGCTACCTTTACAAATTTTACTCTATTTTGTGATATTAAAAAGAAAGAAATTTTTTTTTAAAAAAATCCTACTTGGGTCACGTGATCCACTAGGACCCACTCTGGGTCCGCTCCTTCTTTTGCTAAGAGTTTTTGAGTAAGCTATCTTGAGTGAATTTTCTCAAAAAACTCTGTTAATTAGATAAAATATATTCAAAGAAGTGTAGTCTTAGATGTATCTTTTGACATTTCAAAAGTCCTACAAACAGCTTTTAAATATTTCTTAAGAAATAAGAGTCATAAATTGATTATGCATTAGTTGTTAACGTCATAATATTTCGATAGTGTTGTAGTCACCTTGTTCTATAGAGTTGAGTTATATTGAGAGGTAGGTAATTTTCAGTACGTAGTTTGAAGTCACTTTGTATAAATTTTATTTCACATCTAATATTATTATAGGAGTAGCTTGATTCTAATAATTTTTTTTTCTTTCTCTCGTACAGGGCTAGTTAAATTTATTATTATTAATATATATATATATATATAATTTTATTTTATTTTGGTACTAGATTGATAATCAAGGCGAGGAAAAAGAGGAAGCATCCATTGGGTTGGACCAGACTTGGGCTCTAAATTTACAAAACATTGTGGCCCATCTAGACGTTGTTGGGTGCAAGTGGCCCATACAATGCGTTTGTTTGAAGGAGTAGTTAATAAAGTTGGGGCCGGAGTAAATTCTCCCAGGAACTCTGTGATTAACACATTAATTTTGAAAGGATCGTGCTATACGTACAAAATTATTTACACACTACACACAATAGGAGTGAGGATCACACAATCGACATTTTTGAATTGACATGGGGTCCGCATTTTTTATGAGAAGGAGTAACACATTTTTTACAAATGTGTTTGTACATATATCTGTATCCATTTTGAAAAGTACAAATCTTCTTGTAAAATTGCAAAATTCAGGTAATAAATTGTTTAAAAACATAATATTTAAAATAATAAATATATTTATACCACATTTTAAAAAAAATAATAAGCGATCATTAAATTCGAGATTTCAAGTTGAAAATTCCACCCCAAAAATCAACTCGAGGTACCATGAACCCAACCCGAACCCGACCCAAACCAATCCGAGCCAAATCAGTTTGGAGGTTTTAGATTGGGTACGCCACTATTTTGTCCAGACATAATTTAAAATTGGGATAATTGAAGACGCGGTCTCTAACTTTTGTGTTTTTTTTAGACTTTACCCTAACCTTCAATTTGTACCACCCGGAGTCCCAAACGTTTTATAAATTTGCACCCGAGAACCAAATGGATAGAAACCATCCAGTTTGACCGTCAATTGACCAATAAAATTGATTTTGACCCAATTTTGACCATTTTTAAAAGGTAAAAATGTAACTTTATTATTTAACCCTATAATAAAAAAATTAACTAAAACAAAAAAAAAACTATTCATCCTCTTCTTCACCCCACCCCACCCCACCCCACCCAACCCAACCCAACCCAAAACCACCACCATTCTCCAGCAAAAAAAACCACCCAAATCCACACTCAGCTCCTACAATCTACATCGCAAACCTGGCCAGTGGAAAAACACCTTGGAGGCTATGACTTGGCTTCTTGTTCTTGTTGTAATTGTTGGATTGTAACTCTTTAATGTATGTATAGAGGGTGCACCGATTTGTTGCAATTTTTTGGTAAGTATCTTCAAATCAAAATGCTAAACTAGATCTAGGCTCTATTATCATGATTCCTGGAAAAGTTACAACTTTAGCCTTCCATATAAGTGCACTGCCAGTTCTAGAACGAGATATCTTTTCTCTGCTTTTCTTAATTCTGTTCGTATTTATATACTGCCACCTGATTGAATGTGCTAAGTTTAATATGTGGTTTTTGTTTGTGTATATATATTTCCCTCCTTTTCCAGCTGGGTGCTCTGATGGAAGCTGTGTTATTTGGGATTTTGAAACTAGAGGCATTGCAAAAAAACTCAGGGATAAGGATTGTGTTGCTGCCAACAAGGGAAAGCACAAGATCTATATATAGGACAAGGCTGGGGGAGTGGTGGAATTTGTTGACAAGTTATCTCCTCCGCTACTTCCGGCGGACTTCCTGTAGCTCGCCTTGTGTCTGTCCAGAGCTTGGTAAGAGCCAAAGGCCTTGTTACAACTGCACATTTGTACGACAGCCTGGAAGAATCCAACGTCATCATCACTGACGGTGTCGACGACGACGGAAGAGGAGTCTGTGAGCGTTTCCGTTGAGCCACCGCTGCGAGCCAACATAATAAGACATAGAGCTAAATATTCTTTTCACTAGGTTCACAAGTGTTTTCCCACTGGCCAGGCCCTAGGTGTGGTTTTGAGATGTAGATTGTGGGAACTGAGTGCGGATTTGGATGGTTTTTTTACTGGAGAAGGTGGTGGTTTTGGGTTGGGTTGGGTTGGGTTGGGTGGGGTGGGGTGGGGGATGGGGTGAAGAAGATGATGAATAGTTTCTTTTTTATTTATTTTAGTTAATTGTGTTTTATTATAGGATTAAATAATAAAGTTACATTTTTACCCTTTAAAATTTGGTTAAAATCAACTAACGGTCAACTTGGATGATTTCCGTCCATTTGGACCTCGACTGCTAATTTATGAAAGGTTTGAGACTCCATGTGGTACAAATTAAAGGTTAGAGTAAAGTCTACAAAAAATACAAAGGTTAGGGACCGCGGCTGCAATTATCCCTTTAAAATTAACAAACCTACAAATATTTAGAAAATGTGATTATGTTATTTATCACCTTCCAAAATTGCTCACAATTATCATTTTTCTTAATACTCATGTGAGATGAAATCACAACTATAATCTCTTTCATTCTGTATTTTAAAAATAATTATTCAAATCAAGTTGAAGTGTTTTTCAATAATTAGTGAAAAGCATTAAAAGAATATTTTAGGTACCACATTATTGTTAAAGGAGTTAAAAGATGAAAGAAGTTTGTAAGAATATGATAAGCATTACCACTATTATTTACACTAATACGTGAATTTAAAAAAAAAAAAAAAAGGTCAATGGGGTAAATCTAAAATTGCCATAAATTTTAGACGAAGTGCGCGTTATTAAAAAGATTAAAATAGAGGAGGTTGTGTAATTTTTGAACATGTAAGGAAGTTGTGAGAAATCTCATATGAGATCTTTGTAATTTTCCATTTCTTTCTATGATGTCACTTAATTAGTAAAAATTTACAAGTTAGGTTTTTGATAAAAATATAAATTTTTTAGCTGGTTCACGAGGTTGAAAAGACATGTTGAAGTTTAAATATAAAACTCGACCCATATGAAATGATTCGACAAGAAAAGTCGTCTTTCGTGTAACACAACTACAAGAGAGGTAAATCAAAAAGAAAATAGTAATCCTTTCTACCAACAAGTTAGTTAAGCGTTACCAAACATTGGGAAATTAGGTGCTTTTGATTAGTCATAATTGCCCTCTAGCATAGCCAATCCGATGGCATGCGGGCAAGGGCAAAGGAGGAAAATAGCATCACTGGGGACCCTCCACAAGGTTTCTAATTTACGTGTTAGTCCACTGTTCCACACTTTTCATTGCATTATGCCCAAATGTGATAAAGACAAAATGGGTGAGATCGAGACATTTGTGGACTAAATCATTGTAATTAACGTTTGTGGGTCTCCTCCAATGTGAATGGGAGCTTTGATTAAGGAAATAAAAAATAAAAAGTAAAAATTTTTGCTTTCAAATATAAAATTCATGGTCCATGCCATAAATTGCTCTACAATATTTTTATAAAATTATTTTTTTTTGCATTTTGGGTAAATTTCATTTGTCGTAATCGTACTTATACTTCTATGTCAATCAAGTAACTGTATTTCGATTTTTATTCAATTAAGTAACTACATTTTAATTTCAACTCAAGGTAATTCCGTCTAGTTTTGTCACTTAGACAAATGTAAATAACATAAGCAGGTATCAATTAACGTCAGAGTTTGACGAAATTACCTTAATTGAGACAAAATTAAAGTGTAGTTATTCGATTGAAATAAATTAAAATATACTTACATAATTGAAATACAATTACCCAATTGACATTTTGAGTGAAAATACACCATAATGAGCTCGCAACAATATACTATATTTAACTATACGCACAATTAAATTGTACAGTATAACGAATAATATTTATAATTATTTTTTTCTTCATTACTGTCCAGTACTTGCAAGATAACCTTAGCTAACGATCCATTCGTATCTTGTTAAAACTGTTAAACAACCAATAGAATGTTTTGTGTGGCTACTGTTTTGATGCAAGATTAATTCAGACTCCACAGGAAATAAAAGAGGTAGCTCACCTGCAAAAGCCAGTTTTTATTCCTTGATATTCTCTTTGAAACACTTTCTTCCTTTACATTTATTGCATTTTCTTTTCCACACTCCCTTTACATGACACTTTCAGTACAGTTTTTTTAAGTCTTCTCATCAGCTGTCCAACTGAATTCCAATTGCAAAGAAGACCATTTTTCTTGGGTTGCTTTTGAATATTTGATTTTGAGTACTTATATATAGGAATTACAAGGAGTGGTAGCTTCTTAATGTGTGTTTCATAGCCTAGAATTGAGAGAAGAGAAGCTGTTTGGACAGGCCAAATTGAGAAAATCAGCACTCCTTCTATGCTTGTTTGTTTTGCAGGCACTCATATTGGAGGAGGAGACGACTAAGCGGAGTGGAAGGGCAGTCACTCGACAGATAAAAGTTACTCTAGGATAATTGTCTGAGCTTAACCAAAGGCTCATATCAAGTGAAAAGTTTGGCATCTCCATGTTGGCTCTTTGTCACGTGGGATTCTAGTATGTTCTAAGGGTTGGGTTGTTCGCCATTGGTTGCGGAATATTATTTGAAACGGTTTTATTTCCTGACACAAGTCCAATAAATTTATCATCAATGAGCCGAATTAGCCCAATAATTCTGTTGGTTATAGTAATTCTATCGGTTGTGTTCTTCATATTTGGTCTGCTACAATTTCTTATTAGAGGCCTCATGAAAAGGCCATCCCTTTCATCAATTTCTCAATCCAATAGAGTCCCAGAAACATCTGGTTCTCATACTTTTCAAAGGCAGCTGCATCAACTCTTTCGTCTACACGATTCCGGCCTCGATCAAGCTCTGATTGATGCTCTACCAGTCTTCTACTATAAGGATATTGTGGGATTGAAGGAGCCATTTGATTGTGCTGTTTGTTTATGCGAATTCTCGGATTTCGACAAGCTCAAGTTTATTCCAAATTGTGGCCATGCTTTTCATATGCATTGTATAGAAACTTGGCTTTTGTCAAACTCAACTTGCCCTTTGTGTAGAGGTCTCATTAATCCCGAACTTCTTTCAGGACATCCCGTGTTTAATTTTAACGAGTCGATGGAACAATGGAATCGTGAATATGCTGATTGTGAGAACGAGACATTTTCATGTCAAAACCGGGGAATGTTGCAAGAAAATGAAGGTAAATTGAGGGTGTTTTCTGTTAGGCTTGGTAAGTTCAGAAGCCCGGATGAAGGTCGTGAAATCGGAGATGGAATTCAAAGTGAGATCAGTAGCAGCAATCTGGATGCGAGGAGATGTTATTCTTTGGGTGCATTTCAGTACATAGTCGGTGATTTGGATCTGCGAATAACTCTGTCCAATGAAAACAGCAACAAAGTGAGAAATCCTCTTTTCGACTCTGATGGTAATACTACTAGTCGTGTGGAAACGAGACGTGACGATGGGAAATGTGTACCTAATGCTGCTAGAGATGAACGGAAGATTAGTGTTAGGACAAGAGGTGATAGTTTCTCCTTCTCGAAGATTTGGCTATGGCCCAAAAAAGACACATTCATAGGTTTTTCAGAATCAAATGTTGGGGCAAGTTCCAGTATTGGAATGCCTGATAATAACAGAAGTAATGCCGTATGAACTGTACACTTCAGTTAGGGAATGCTCAGCCATGCATTATTGGAAAGGACAATTGATATGATCTGATAGTATAATGAACTGATTTTAACGTCTTTTTCTTCCTTAATGCTGTCAAGGGTCGAGTACTATTCAATCTACTTGGCCAAACATACCGTTATAGTGAATTTTTTGAAACATACTCCAATGTAACATCCTACAGATGGATCTCGGGGGCAAATGAGTACGTATGCCAGGTGAACCAAGAAGTTACGATCTAGAGTCGAAATCCCTTTTTCACTACTTAATTTCACTTCTTTAAACATGAGATTAAATTAGAGAATGTGCATTTTACATTTAATTTACACCTTTCGTTGTTGCCCTAATTTGTACTTGGTTTTGACAAGCTTATATTATTTAGGGGTTTTTATATGTTTATATATATTTTTTTCAAGGTAAAAGTCTATTTGGTCACAAAAAATTATATGTTAGTTCCTATTTAGTCACTCATCTTTTTTATAATTTCATTTATCACCCAACTTTATATACATGAAAGAGTTTTTATAAAAGTCACATGCGTTAACTTACATAACTGATGGTTGCTGAATCGAATTTTAGCCCAATTTGATTTTTATGGCTTAAAAAGTCATTTTTATATGATTTTTTTTTAGTCCAACATAAAAATATGAAAAAAATTGTCTAATCCTAACTCCGTAACTGTTCTGGTTGATTTAGGACTCGTTTGGCTCCCATTCCATTCTCATTCTCATTTTTTTCTCTTTCTTCATTTCAACCACACATTTTTCAAATAAAATAATATTATACGCAAATCTAAAACTTTTCATCATTTTTCCACCACACATTCTTCTATCAATCACTATTCCAAAAATTCTATTCTCATTAAAATCAATATCAAACACACTTTTAATGTCATATTCAATTATTATGAACATAGATAGTTGATAGAGTAAGGCATGTTTGATGTGATTTTTTATTTTATTTTATATAAAAGAGTTTTTGAAAAAATTTACTTTTCTTTTTGTTTGAAAATTAATGTTTAAAAGAACTAATATATGCTAAAAACTCTTCTAATGAGAAGAAACATTTTTATAAAATTAATTAGACGAGTACAAAAAAAAAAAAAATTGGGTCTCGAGAGCTTCGTTTGATTTTTCGAAAATCATGTCAAATGGGCAATAAATGCGGGTTGTATTATGTGTTCAAGTATCTTCAAGTGTAAGCTTCTTAAAAGTGTTGACAATTGATGTCAACTAATAATTTTGGTTTGAGGCCTAAGGAACTAATGATCTCAATCTTGATTTGTGGCTTAATTTGGTTCAAGTCTATCAACCTTTTTGACTAATCTCTTAGCAATTTGTTCCTCTGTTTGAGGTGCAAGTGTGGGTGGACAATTGGTGACATAATTATGATGTAGAATGGAATTAGTTGAGGATCTCATTCGTAATGATTAGAATAGCCACTTCCAAAATGACAAGGCAATAAACCCGTTACTCTTTATACTTTATAGTAATTTAGTCCCCAACTTATTTCGTTTGGCAAAATTCAATGAATTATTCTCTCAAGTACATTCTTGCTTTACATGAAGTTTGACATTCCACTCATATGTGGAGTATGAGGTCCATGATTAAATTTAATTGCGGACCCTACACATGTGAGTGAAGTGTCAAATTTCATGTAAAGCAAGAATGTACTTGAAGCATCACTCAAATTCTATTTGGAATGGAAAAATCTAAACGAACACCCCGGTTGACCACATGGATGACCGCATGTGAGTGGTGCGGGTCCCAATGAATAAAATAATATTTTTCCCTACACTCACATGCGATCATTCATGCAGTCAAGGAGGGCACGCAAGGTTCGTTTGGAAAATGCTATTTGTACACAAAAAGTGTACATCATCTTTGACATTACCTGATTTGACAATATTTGATTTGTAAAAAAATTGTTTATTTTTTTAAACGTCTAATAGTGTGGTGTCATGTGGCATAATGTAAAAAATAATGTAAAATATGACGCACATATAACATGATTGATTCTATCTAACCTTTCGATTTTGAATCATTCCTTGTCTAACGTAAATCTTTTCCTTCTATGGAACTATATGGTAGTTAATTGTAGGGATGACAACGGGCAAGTCCGGGCAATCCCCTCGCCTCATACCTGTCCCGTTCCCCGTTTAATGTGGGGCGGAGCCTTCGCCTCGTTTAATGTCCGTTAATTTTTTATTTTTTTAATAATTCATTTTATTGCCCAATTTATTAAAGCAAAATAATAATATATTTATTAAATTTTTATTTTTTATTTTTAAAATTTAAATTATTTAAATATATTTGATAAATTAAAACTTTTATTGTTTGTCATATTTCTTAAATAATCGTAGTTGTCGTATTTTATTAGAACTAATAAAATTTTCATTTAATGTATTGAATTTTTTTAAAAATAAAAATAAACGTGGCGGAGCGGAGCCCTTGTTACCCGTACTGCCCAGGACGATGTCCCCTGCCTCTTTTGGGATGGGCCTCGCATGTATCGAGTTTGACGAATTTTTTTGTCATCCTTAATTATTTGACACCACGGTTTCTTCAAAGTTCATTGCGTTTTAGATGCATTAAAGGTTCTTAGCGTTTACTTGGACATTATTATGTTTTTCATTACATTTTCACCTTTAACATTTCCTTAATAAGCATTCTTCGTTTGTAATGAGAGTTTCCATCCAAATTTATGCTAAGAGTGTTAAAACACTTATTTGCTCTTTATATTTCGACTAAGCAAAACAATATAATAATAAATAAAATACAATTTTTTTTCTTGTGTATCAGCCCAATATATATATATATATATATATATATATATATATATATATATATATATTTTGTTCCTCCTGATTCCGCCACTATCGTCACCAAAGATAATATATGCCAATTAATAAAAAATTAAAGATAAAATTATAATATAAAAATATTGAGGATATAGCTGTTAAATAAGTAAGGGTCCGTTTGATTGCAGGGTGAAAAATGAGTGGAAAAAGAATTGGATTCCAGGGAATTGAATTGCCTGGAATTATTTTACTGGAAATTGAATTAAAGGTGTTTGATTGGTATAATTTTCCATCTTTCTATCATAATACGTTTGGCTTTGTTTTTCATGCAAATTGTCAATTAAATGGATAAATTTTTTTACCATTAGGAACAAAATATGTTTAGATTGCCAAAAAAAATAAAAAAAATAATAAAATAATAAAAAAATTATTTTTTATTTTTACGTTTGGCTCTATTTTGCATAGAATTTGTCAATTAAATGGATAATTTTTTTTACACTTTATCTTAGAATTTGTTTCTATTGCCAAAAAAAAAAAAAAAAGGTGGAAATCAATTCCCACCTATATAGCAAGTCTATTGATTTCCACGGAATCACGTTTCAAATGGTTTTACCTTGGAAAATGCTGGAAATCGATTCCATGGAAAATAAAGGCTATCAAACAGCACAAAAGCAGGAAGATGGAAAACGATTCCTAGTTCCCGAAAAAATTTTGGTTATCAAACACACCCTAAATGCATTACCTTGAGCCCCCGTTTGAATGATATTAAAAATAAATTTTTAGCATATTTTGATGAATCTTAATGGAATGTGAAGTTGAAAAGTTTTGAATCTTATGAAATATATGGTTGAAATTAATTTTTGACTCTGACTTAGATTTTAATAAGTTTTTTTTTTTTTTTTTTTTTTTTTTTTTTTTTTTTTTTTTTTTTTTTTGGGGTGGTACAAAAATAGGGTTTAATGTAATTAAATATGTTTGGAGGAATTAATGTTTCTTAGACTCGGGTTTGAGTGTCCTTGATTAAAACAATGGCTTATTCAAAGGGGTAGAAAAAGGAAAAGGGGGGAATTTATTTGACAGTCCCTAAACGATGTTGTTTATTTGTTCTTAGTAGTCAGTAGTCGAGTTAATTATCTCAATGATCACTGAACTTATATCTATATCTTCGATTGTTCACTGAAATTTAAGATGTCGAGTTTGAGCACTAAATTTATCAAAATGTTGGACGTTACTAACTACCAAATTCTTTAATGGAATGAGTGACGTGACTAACGGAATATACATGTAACGCCATGTCACGCTGTTAACAAATTGTTACGTTTTTTATTGCTCACCAAATTTTGAAAATTGTCTTCAATTGCTCACTAAACTTTAAAAACGTTTTCGATTGCTCACTAAACTTTGAAAAATATCTTTGATTACTCATTGAACTTTGATGTAGTCAAATTTTGGCCATTAAATTTAAAAAAAAAAAATGACTTTGACCTATTGATCGTTAAAAAATATGTAGCGCAATCTCACGGATCGCGTAAAAGTAATAAAATGAACAAACAAATTCGAATTGTCGATTTCACAAAGAATAAATACTCAACTACACAATAGTTAAATTTAATTTTAATATATTTTATGAAATTTTAAGCTATTTTCATCATTTGAAAAAAATTCAAATTTATTGTGTGTTTTGTTATTAAAATTAAATTAATATTTGAATTTCACAACGAAACACAATAAATTTAATTAAATGAATTTTACAACGAAACACACAATAAATTTAATTAAAAATTGGATTTTCATAACGAAACACAATCCATTTCTAGAAGAGGTCAAAAGTGAATGAAATTCATTTAATTAAAGTTATTGTGTATTTGATTGCAAAATCTAAATATTAATATGTTTTTAACAACCGAACATACACTAAATTTGAATTTTTCAAATAATGAAAATAGTTTAAAATGTTAAAATTAAATTTAACTATTGTGTAATTGAGTAATTATTTCTCGTGTAATCGACAATCTGGACTCATTTGTCCACTTCATTACTTTTACGCGATCCGGGCGATTGCGCTACATATTTTTTAACGAACAATAAGTCAACATCATTTCTATAAGTTTAGTGGTCAAAATTCAATCACCTCAAAATTCAGTAAGCAATCGAAAATGTTTTTAAAGTTTGATGAGCAATCGAAGACGTAACAATTTGTTAACTACGTAACGAGACGCCACGTGTATATTTTGTTAGTCGTGTCACTAATTTCGTTAAAGAATTTGAACGGATGTTAAAATATTTAACATTTTGATAAATTTAGTGATCAAAACTCAATATTTTAAATTTCACCGACCAACCGAAAACATAAACAGAACTTATTGGGACAATTAACTATCACTAGTCCCCTGCTCTAGAAAAGCAACACTTTTAACCTAGATTTTGCCAAAATCAATTAACCAGTTACTTCTGTCAATTATCATCTCCGTAAGTTGAATATTTTCCTAAATTAGGTTTTATACTGAAATTTTTGCTTTCTGATGGAATGCATTTCATCATATGTACAAAATTCACACACACACACACACACAAAAGGTATATGTTAATTATTATGTTGTGGTATTTTAGTTAGAAAATTGGAATGGCGGCCGAACAACCAAAAGCGGCGAATGAGGACGCAAAGATCGATCTGTTCGAAGATGACGACGAGTTTGAAATTGGTCGAGGTAAATCTTTTATGCATTTTTTTTTCCATTATCTGTTATTTTATATAGAAATTTGAGTCTTTGACATTGTATTAAAGTATAGTTGTCTATATGCGAATTTTCTTTGAATGTCATCTGTGGATTTAATCAAGCGAAAGGAATATAATCTTTTAATTGAACTATTCTCTTAAAATTATGTATGCTAATACTTTTTTACTGATCAGTTTGTTTTGAATGTGTATTAATAGTCTACTTTTGTCCTGGGATCCTCTCGTCTTCCACTGTCTATTCTTGCAGATTGGTCTTGATGCAATATTCCAATACAATTATCTTCATTGCCATCTGCTTATTTGTAAAAAATTCATTGCCTGAACATATGGAAGCTGATTCCTTAACTGAAATATTCTTTTATTGACTCTACATATTGCAACCTTGCTTGCACTTAACCTTTTAACTGGAAAAAAAAAAAAAAAAAAAATGTTGGGATTGATCAACATGGTTGTCGGCTGGATTGGCAAACCATTTTTCTTATAAATGCAATGTCGTATTGTGAAGTATTCATGCCAATCCACCATATCTCTATTCCTTTTTTTTCTTTGGGGGGGTCTAGATGGACAGTAATGAGCAAGCATGTTCAATTGTTAAATTTTGTAGGACGCTAAAATAAATGACATCAATCATAACGACTAATTAAGCCTTATTCCCAATAACAGCAATGTCCCTTGTGTTTCAATAAGCGTTTTGACTCTTTCAGGCGATGTTAGTCGCATGAATCAAACCAGTTTCTTGGAGTCGCCAATATTATTTGCTATTTTATTCCAAGCATTCTTAATTCATATGAGCTAATCTGCTTAGGCGCTTCTATCAGTTCGATGCACGATTTGATTCTCGGCTTTGGTTGTGTCCATATGGACAAGTTTCATACTGGAGCAATATACTTGATTAATAAAATATTCAGCATTTCTGAACTATAAAAATTTGGTTTTGTTTTAAATTAGGAATGAGAAAATTGGGTCACACTCGAAAGACTCTAGATTACACTAATTTATGCTAAAACAAAGAGGCAGAGCTTTAATCACAATGTAGCTGTTGAGTTTATAATAGATTGTCAATTTGTCATGATTCGTAATGCAGTTGTACTGCAGATGAAAATGCCTTGTTCATGCCATGTCTTGAGTCCAGTCTATATAGTTGCTGAATTCATAGATTGTGTTATTAATGTGAATTTCGAACACCTTATTGATTCAGTATTGAGGGAACTTCCTTTTTTGTACAACGTGATTTTCCCTTACATTACATCTGGAACTATTTGGGGTGAATTCTTCTGAGCACACTCTTTAATACTGGATGTGATCCTCTCTTTACATCCGGAAATGTTGAAAATATTAAACTTACCATAGAGATGATTATTCTATGGTGACCATTCTTGTTGGTGCAGTTGTTTAGTTTTATAGTAAAATTAACCTATGAAAGAAGATCCTGGTGATGTGCGTTCTCCGAATTCTCCAACACTTAATTAATTATTCATCAATACTCGCTGTTCTAATCGGAATTGAAACCGTTTGTTCGAGATTCTGATTTTTATCATGTTTTAGAACCTTTTGTAGTGGGAGCACCATCTATGCAACTTCCTGAATTTATTTTCTTATTCATATGAAACTGGCAGAGTGGGATGAAAAAAAAGGAAGGTAAGGAAGTAACTCAGCAATGTTTGAATAAAAATTTTAAGAGAAAGCAATTAAGAAAATGAATGTAAATGACATTGTAAATAGCATGAATCATATTGGCCAAATGTGTAATGTGTAATGTGAAGTTCATGGCATTACAACATCTTCTCCAAGCATCAATAATAGGTCCGAATCAATTATAAGCACTTTGCGATTTAGTCCCCAAACTTTGGATTCAACCCCTTTTGACCAATTTTTCGCTCATTTTGTCCACTTCCATCGTTTTCATCGAGATGCACATTAATTTAAAATAACAATAATTGCTCTAGTTTAATGATCGAGATAAGTGTACAAAATACACTTATCAAGTGACTATTCAACAATTCGACCAGATTCAAGTTGATCAAATATGAGCTTGACTCATTCAATAATATAGTCAATTACTTAGCTCTTTCGACTTTGATTTAATATGGAGTTGCATAAATATAAGCTTAACCAACTCAACTAAATGGTTGAATGTTAAGCAATTAGTTGACCCTTATCTCTACAATGTGAAAATGGTGAAAACAAATGTCGATGATTTCTAGTTAGGTTATATTATTAGGTTATATTGGAATATTTTGAAAAATCCTCAAAAGTAACAAGGTAATGTAATACAGGTAATGAATCTTATTCCAGAGTGAAATCAGCAGCATGGTTGTCTTTTTCTTTTTAATTTTTCTATTGTACTTTATTAAAGTAAAAGCATAAATTAGAATGGAGGAAGTATATTTTATTAATAAATCAAGAAAATCTTCAAGAAACTCTACAACTGCATGATCTTTCAAATCATCCTTATACACAAATTACAGATTTTAGGAATTCTGTTTTTTGCACGAGAATATGGATCCACGAGATTTCAATAATCGACACTGTGTCAATAACCGAGTCAAATCTCGTGTATCACAAGGGATTTGCCTTTTCTACATAGTCATTTGGATTGGATCGAAAACAATTCTTGATCTCTATACCAATTCAACTCCGACTCCATTTGAACGACTAGTTTCTTCCCCAATTTGTGGTGCATTAGCTCTTGTTCTACAGATTGGACAAGCAGCAGTTTTCAAAAGCCATGAATCTATGCATTGAACATGAAAAATATGATTGCAAATAGGTAGCATCCTACACTTTTCACCTCCCTCGAAATTCTCCAAACACACCACACATTCTACTGAACTATTCCCTTTCTCGTCCGCCTTGTAGTTGAAACACGTCAGCTGTTTTATGCTATCGGATGACAAGCCTGGGATTCGACTGACTCGACTGGGAATAGATATGCGACCACTGATATAGTCCCCCCTGAAAGCCCTCCCAACAATACAAACATGAATCGTAATCAGAATTGCTATGCCTATAACTAATAGAAGTACAGAAATGATAATTTGCATGGACATGTCCTTTGCTTGAGGATCATGTGATTTGAATGGAAAATTTTCTGCAGACTCAAAATCTATTCCCAGAAGTTGTTTTCTTGGTGAGAAACTTGGTAGATGGAAAGAAACTGCAAAATGGCATTGGCCTAATTTCGATTAAATACTATTAGTCACTAAACTTTTAGAAAATATTTACATTAGTCACTAAACTTTATTTCGTTCTAGATTGATTATTGAAATTAAATAGTGTTTTAAAGTGGTCATTTTATCCATATAGTTAACAAAATTTTGATATGATAATCAACTTTTTCATTAGTTGGAAATGAAATTTAATAACCAATCTGAAATTTTATTAAAAGTTCAGTGGTGTATTTTTAACCCGGCCTATAGATTTGGATTCTTGTGCAACAGTAATTTTGAAAGCATCCTAAGTTGAAGAAAACTTGTAATGTGGAAAAAGTCATAGAAGAAATTAATTTATAATAGGCTTTTAATAGTTTCTATTGGAATCTCAGTCCACCAGAAATAATATTTTAAGATTTTTCCACTTTGCGAGAAGGAATTTAACAAATGCAGTCACGTAATTCGAGGTGATAGTAAATAATTTGATAAAAAAGTTGATTGTGTTTAAAACAATCAAACAATGAAATGTCATGTGATATTATGTAAAACCTATGACGAGAGATATCAGACACCGTAGCATGATTCAATATTTTAATATAAGCCCTTGTTTGATCCCCATTTTTATGTTAAAAGGAGTTTTGTAATGAGATTTTTGGAAAATGTGTAGTTAAAAAATAAAAAAAAAATTTGAATTTACATGTAAATTATTTTATTAGTAGAATGTACGGTTGAAAATGAAAATGAAAAAAAAAATAATAAAATTGGTTATTGAATAATGGGGCTCAAATAGGGCAAATCCCATGATCCATCAGTCGATTCAACGAGTAATAATTAATTGGTGATTGATTGGAAAAATTCAAATTTGGATAAAGTCAAGTTTTAATTTGTTGATCAAAATATGCATAGACGTAATAAAAGCAATCAATCGATAAAAAGATGAAAATCTTCAATATATTGAGCTAGTTAAGTAATTTGTTATCCGACTAGCTCCCGTTTGACCCTCATTAAATTAACAGGGGTGTCATCAACTAAGATTTTGATGAATTTTAAAAGATTATAAATCCTAATGAATTTCGTGAATTTGAATAGATTTTCCCAAATTTCATAAGAATCTCATTGTGAAATTTCAAAAGATTTGGTTACATATATTTTTAAGTTTGAAATCCATTCAAATTTTATAAAATTTCTCTATTAATAAAATATTTATAGATCTACTAGTTATTTAAGATATCTAAATTTTAAAAGATTTCATTGAATTTCATTAAAATCTTATTTGGAGACACCTAATTTTTAATAGATTTCATTAAAATTCATTAAAATCTCAATTGAATTTAAAAAGATTTTTGAAATTCATCGCAATCTCAATCGAGGACACTCCTCTAAATTTCATTTTTCCTCTCATATTTTCAACAACACAATCTCTCATAAAATATTATTATACGTAAATTGAAACATTTTTCTTCTTTTTAAAAAATACTATTCCACCGATTATAATTTGAAATAATGGGGCTAGACGGGGTCCAGATTGAATGTAGATGGGTCCACCCACCCCCACACGAAACTCCATAATAATGCATTTTGACTTTTAAATTGACAACTTTTCATTACTTTTTAACCAAACATTTTTCATCAATACACTATTCAAAAACACATTTTCTTATTAAAAGAATGATGCTCTAATAATTTATTTTATATGAACTTAAAACTAAAGACTGGAATTAAAAAAAAAAAAAAACTATTTTTGTACTAATGCAATATAAAAAGACTAAATAATTTATTATTATTGTTATTATTATTTTTAATGGCACTAAAAACATTCAAAAAAAAAAAAAAAAACATATTATACTTAAAATACTTCACCAATGAGGTCCAATAGCATGGCCCAACAGGAAGTCCATTAAAAAGAGTGGACTGGATCTAAGGGTAGTTTCACAAATAGCCCAAAAACAAACTATTTCCTAAATTACTTCCCAATCTAATTTTCCCAGCCAAAATATTTTCTTATTTACACTTTATAACACACTTGTCGCCGTTCATCTTCCTCGAATGAACCCTCACGCAACTTATGTTTGTTCCATTTATACCCCTCCATCAACGGTTCATGTGGCTCTTGAAGATCCAAGGGCTGTGATTGCACTGCTACATTAAGTTTGCCTAAAAAAGCATGAAAAATGTACAACAAAAAAACATACCATTTTGAAAGATCGAAGTAATTTCAAAGCAATTGTACGACTGGACATTATGGAACTAGCTAGATGAATGGATGGAAATTGACCCGATGGGCCTTTTCCCTCGAATCAAACAAACAAATATATGCTTTCATGTCTGACAATTGACTGAACGACTAAGTTACCTTCAAAGTGGATTTGTTGTGCGAAGAGTGCATTATATGACCCATGCTCGCCGCCTGATGGAGCCCTATAGAATTAAGGATTAGAATTGCTCATTTTAAGCACTAAATAATGAATGAATGAGTAAATCATATGATCCCGTAGATCTATAATTGTGACAATGATATCATTGAAACTTGCTTGAAATAGTCGTGACATGAAAAAGACTATTACAATTAAATCCAAAACGAGAAAAGGACTGCATAGAAAAAGAAATCTTAGGACAACATCATCAACAACCAGTGAGACAAAGATCCACTATTTTTGCACGAGAGAGACATTTTGATGGTGCCTTTCTTTAGCTGCACTCAAAGCAAAGCAAAGCATGCTCTCTGTCTCGTCTCAAGTTTGCTTTCACCTTTAATGCCAGAAACTTTTATCATTTAAGAAGACATGCGCATTTCAGCATGAAATATCAGTATAGGTACAATCTTTCTATGGTAAGAGGATCTTTAATGGTGGTATAAAATAGAGATTTAGATCTCCAAAATGATCGAAAACCTCTTCAATGAAAAGATGCAAAAAAATAGGTAAATTGCATTTTTTTGATGGAAAATGTGCATTTTTTACATCCAGAAGAGACCAAAAAAAAAAGGATTTAGATCTTCCCATTGGAGCAGAATTTGGATTTAGATCCATGGAGACATAAATGAGGATTCAAAAATGATTATGAAGATACAAATTTAAGCCCAATTTTACACCACCATTGAATATGCTCTAAGACCATAATTATAGGACCTACGGCTTTATCTAGTGATGTTAACGAGTCAAAACTTCAAGCTCAGGCTCGACTCGAGTAAAAATGATTCGAGCTTTTTTTCCCAAAAAATCTAGGCTCAATTCGAGCTTTCGACACGGGCATTGTCGAGCCGACTCACTTTTATATATATAGGCAACTAAGTACTTAGCTGCATGTATAGCTGCCTGTGTTTACAAGCAGCTCGTGTAGTTTGCAAGCATGTAGCTTTATGTTGCCTGTGTTTACAGGTAGCCCAGTGTCACGCTGCTAGTACAGGCAACTACACGACTGCCTGCTACACTTCTGCAATAATTTTTTTTTTTTGGGGCTCGGTTCGTCATGGGCCAAAAATAGCTAGTGAAACATTTGGCTCGGGCTTTTATTTCGGGTCGAGCACGGGCGGTCGGAGCCAAGAATCAAATTGATACTTCTAACTTTATCTAACTTTTCAATCACGTATTTCATCAACTTTAAAAAAAAATTGATTTTTACCTTAAACAAATATGGGCTAACTAAGGCTATGATTACAGCTTCTCAACTTGTCTTGTCCCAACCGATCAAATGATAACTGATTCAAGCTAAGCATATCATGAAAATCAAAATCCTTGTAAAAATAAAACCGAAACCAAGTGCAATGTTTCACAAAAAGTCAAAGAGGAACAGCTCAAATAATTAATTTTCTTTTTCCATATGAAAGAAACAGATCATGGGATGATTATATCATCAAATTCTTGTAAAAATTATAAACCTAAAATTAATCAAATCCGAAAATGACCTTAATTAAGATCAATCATCAGCAGTGGTCCAAGTCATATCATTCTCAAAAATCCAATGGCACACCTCAATAAGTCCAGGGCTGGACCCTAGAGCCAAAAATGCACCATGATTTGGACTCCATGTTGACGTGTCAAGATGACAAATAGCTACACCATGATTTATTTTAGTCTTGCTCTTTACTTCAAGAATGTCTGCCTCGTATACTCTCACTTTAGGAACTGAATGACAGTAATAGAGTAGGTAAGGGTACAAGCTTTGATGGCACGAGACTGATTCCGTTACTCGACCGCCGTTTATTCCGTTGACTTTCCCGATCATCACGTCTTGCTTTGACCCCTTCACGTTGTCAGTTGTTCGCACCACAACATTGTGGCCTAGGACCGATATAGCAAAATCGATCATGTCCTCGGCTGATCCAACGCACCGCTTGGTCTCACCCTGGCTGGGTGCCCGCTCGCACTCTGCCAGAGTGTTCATCAACACGCGCTCCATGGTGGAGTTGTCGGGTGAATGAAAAGTTTGTTTAAGTGCAGAAAGCTCATTGGTCGAAAATGGTAATTTCGATGAGATGGCCCGGGGCAAAAACGACCTTTTCGGCATCCAATCACGAATGTTTGGCATTTTCATTATAGTTCCTTCTTTCAGCATGCTTTCTCGAAAGAATTTGCCCTCCTCTACGTGGTTACTTACAGGTTTTCCACTGACCTTTATGGAATCATCTTTAGAAGAACCAGAAGGCTTAGTATATTGAGCAAATGTGACACCCTTTAGCAAACTCTTTGAATGTAGTATTTAAACCATAAATCTCGAATCCAACAATTTGACCTACTGCCCCTTTAGCATACTCTTTGAATGTATCCAACCCTACATTGAATGATTTTCCATAGTTCACAAAATTCGTCTTCCCCGTGTTCGCATTCTTCCCATATGATTGAAACGTATCAGTTCCAGCGTTGGACGAATCTCTATAACTTGTAAATGTATCGGTACCTCCATTTCCACCGTTGCCATAGTTCTTAAAATTGTTGCTTGGGTTATTAGCATTAGTACTATAACCCTTGAACGAATCATTAGCCGAATTTCCCAACTCGCCATAGCCTGTTGTTAAGGTATAATCTCACATCAGAGAGTACATAATAATAATCAACTATAAGAGCTTGTACTACTACACTAACAAGATTATTTTTAAACGTATCACAGTCAAAAAATATCAAATGACTATTCCTCTTAACACAGTTGACTGTCAAATACCTGTGAATGTCGACCCAATAACATTGGATGTGTCTCCGTAGTTAGTGAATTCAACAGGCACTCCATTGCCATTCTTGGCATAGTTTGTGAATGCTTGGTTTCCTGAGTTGGTATCATCCACATAACTTGTAAAAGATAGTTTATGATGGTTTCCATCTGAGTCATATGAAGTGAAACGAAGATCCGGAACGTTAACCCTCGGCATGTAGGTCTTGAAATCTCCAGCGCCACCAGTGGCGGAGGAAGCGTAGGAGGTGAAGCTGGAGCTGGCCACATTGCCATCATCGGCATAGCCGGCGAAGTTCTCATTATGACCAGTCGAGCCACGGCTGTATCCGGCGAATGAACCTGTGGCAAAATTGACACCTTGAGAGTAATTCTTGAATACATCAACCCCACCAAGACCAGAGGATCCATAGGTTGCAAAAATTTTATTTGTGTAGTGAGCAAAGTTGGCATCATCCTTGTGGGTTTCTAGGGTTGGTTTTGAGTCTGAAAGACAGAACAAATCCGCGGTGGCGCAAAAGGCAGACAAGTGGGAAGATAGAGCTTTTTGAGTGGCTAGTTTGATGAAGAAAGCCGAATCCACGGCGGAGAGTGGTGAAGATTTGGACAGGAAAAATGAGGATTTTGGAAGGTTATTGGAAATGTGTTTTTTCCAGTACCTAACAAGTGAAGCTCTTGCTGTAAATGGATTCTCCTTGTTTACACTCGAATCAGCCAATGTCACCTGCAAGAGTGGGAGAAAAAATAAATGTCAAGGATATATGAAAATAACATCTGTTTACTTCGAGCTTAGTCATCTTAACAATGTCGATTTCATCAAATGAAACTCGAAATTCAATATGGTATCAAAATCCAAAACATTCAAACTAGCTAACATTCGCATTTCAAGATTTGTACGAACTAGTTTCTTACTAGTGCCGTCTTAAAGGGTAAAATCTCAAATCACGTTTGAGAGGAGGGATCTAGTCCTTCTAATAAGTTAAAATTTATTCGAGAAAGAACATAAAACTTGTAAGAGAGAGAGAGAGAGAGAGAGAGATTGGACTATTGGCAAAAAAAAAACAAAGTAGGAGAAGACAAGTCGATTATATACTTACACCGAAACAGGAGACCGATAAGAACAAGAAGAAGATGAAGACAAGCTTGACTCTTCTGTCCATTTTCATTTTAGAGAGAGAAAGAAGAGGAGTATTTGTCATAGCTAGCTATGGTTTCTTGGGTTATAAAGACATATATAGGAAAGAACAAGCTTGACTCTTCTTTTTCCGACGCATGTCTTACTTTTGGTTACTAATAATATATGCTTTAAAAATAGTGAGAAATTTTATTCTATTAAAGAAAGTGACAAAGATTCCTATTTCTTTAGTTTTTTAAGTATTTGATTAAAGGAGATTGTCAGTCCATGCATTTTTATTGTTTCGTTAAGAGAGAATGAGAATAGATTCGTGCATCCGACCGATCAAATTAAGCTCATGAGTCATGAACAAGAAGTAATAATGCACTAATTTATACTTCGTAAATCGCAAGTCACGTGCACGATAATTTTATTGAATTTCATAATGGGGTTGCATCGACCCGGACATGATTTGATCAAATATCGTTTGCCGGAGTCAATTTTTTTCGAGTTCTCGAGATACGTAAAGTGAAGCTTGATGGTTAAATTGACAAGGCTTGCTCCGCTTTAAAGAGGTATAATGTAACCTACAAGTTTTGATCGACTGCAGATTTGAAGAGCCAAGCTGGACACAACGGCCACATCCAAACAAGCCGTCTCATGACATCGTACATCTTGGACTATTAGCATGTTTGACTACTAAGTAGGGATATTTAGTCCATGTTTAGTCCCGATTTTTTAAAACTCATATTATTTTTTTTCAATTACATTTTTATGGGACCTACAATTTTTATTAACTTTTGAATCACATATTTCTTCATTTTTTTATCAAAAATTACAAAGATTTAATTTTTATTCAAAACAAATGGGGGCTTAGCGCAGGAACAGTGCGGATGACTGACCCATGCTGATTTCAAAATTTTTAATTTTGTTTCAATGGAAATTTCAATTTGATAGTTTCGCCCCCACATAAATTAAAACCAATAATTTTAGCTAAAATGTCAACAAAGTTTGGCAAAGCTCCTGTATGAGGTTAGGTAGATTAGGTTTCAAATCTGAGGTGCTATGCTACTTTTCTCTCTTCTGAGAATTTTGTGCAATTAATCTTCAATTTTTTTTATTTTTTATTTTTTATTTAAGTTTCTCAACTTACGCTAGACTATATCCTGGACCACTAGTTACTAGCCCCTCAGTAACTGGCGGAAGTAAATCGCGGGTTATGCCCAAAGTGACTAGGGTCCGTGCACTTTTTATACTCTTGACCCCAAATGAGTCTCATTAATGATTATTACATCATCAATCTGCTTCAATCAAGAATGGTTATTACATCACTCAACTGTTCCAATCAGGAATCAAACTCTTCACGCTGAGGTTGCAAGCCCAACAATGCCCATCCTTTGCCAACTTGAATGTGCCGCCATCTTCAATTTTTAATCTTTAGCAAATTCGTCTCATCACATTTGGCAACACTATACTTATAAACATCTAATTTAATATTTTATTTTTGCCATTAATCATGCCACAATTTTTTATTCAAAAATACTTATTTAATTTTTTGGACTTTAATGTTTCCTTCATTTTCAATTTCAAAATCTTGAGAAAAACGAAAAACACAAAATACCCTTATTTTTTATGTACAAATATCCTAATAATATGGTTGATTTTTTAAATTCTTTTTACTAACTCGAACATAATTGCATTTTCCTTTACTTATTTATTTCGTATTCAATAAGTAAGGATGGTGATAACTTATAAGATAGGAACTTATTTGCCAAACAAGACCTATGCGTGAGATGAACTGCCACGAACCAAATAACCCAGTACACTACTTTTACACCTATGAACTTGCGAAGGTGGGTTCGTCCCACTTGACACTCTAAAATGTAAATGGGAGTTAATTTTGGTACGTCGATAGGTAGGAGGAGAAATCAATTTTTTGGAATACGAAATCATGTAATTATGCGATCTGTAATCAATTTAATTGTAGTATCTACCCATACTAACTCTCTTATAGCCAGTCTCTACTATTCATTACTTCATTAAATGGAAAGGAGAAAACGACAAATCAAATAATTCTAGGCAATAAAAAGGTGGAATTGACGTTACTTTGAGAGTGATTTGTCTGAAAAATCAAAACCTACTCCACACATTAATCACTTGTTACATAAATAATCTTGAAATTGGCATGCATGCTAAGGCCACTATCTGAATATCGAGCCCTCTACTAGTTGAAGCAACTACGAATAACATCTAATAAGACAAGGTTTGGCCTCCAGGACACATTTCTAAATGGTAAAAAAGGAGGATGGAGAAATCCAATTTTACTTGAGGCTGTCGCGTCGAATGTTCAAATATTGAAATATAGATTTGGCTCTTGAGTAAGTACAAGTGTACAAGTAGCCTTCCACCCTGTATCCTTGGAGACATAACCTGTAATTTACCTTCTTCACAATGTTCTAGGGCAGAGATGGTGTGAGACCCTCAAGGTTGGGGTTCAACCTTTTTTTAATAAGACAAAGTTTGGACACATCCGGTAGAGTTTTGAATGATTCTTTTTCATGAAAGAACACAACCGTAAGAGGGACATTGTTGTGCTAAATTCGTAAGCGTTAAGTAACAAAGTGTAACAGTAGAGTGCCGATTCCACAAAGACTTGTTTGTGCTGAATATCAAAGATAATTAATTCTAGCCTAATTTGAACCATTGATTAAATTAAAATGTGATCTTCTTGTGTTTTTTTTTTAAAACTAAAACCACTATTAAGCAATTCTGATTTTTAAGTTTGGACGAGGAGTGATGAATACGCTAGTAATGATAATGCTTAATTGAGTCAAAGCAAGAGTTCTCTTTCTCATTAGATACGCAAGAAACGGATCTCATATGAAGTACAAACTTCATAGACAAAATTCTTGATTAACAAATATTCCATTGCGATGCTCGAAAAATCAGGATGCTAATGTGGCTATTTTTAGTATCAAGACAATCCACCACCCACTAGTTGCACTTTCACATAACTCTCTTGGCTTGGCGATGATCAGAAATATAAGCAGTGGCGGAGCTAGTGGTGGGCTGTAGTTCACCATTGTCCACCCAAATGCTGTAGAAATAAAAAATAAAAAATAAAAAAATTTGGTTATAGCCCATTTTTTACACCGTCCAACTCAGTTAGCCCACCATACGATGAATTTCTGGCTCCGTCCCTGGTTATATAAGTAACAATATTATTAGTAAATGTGACTTTTGTGAAGTAATCTATCCTTCTCATATCCCAATCAACTGATGGATGAAAAAGCGTTGCTAAGTGTACAAGGAGGTTGACAAAATCCCTCACAAGTGGAAAAGTCGTGGATCCCTTCTTTTATGAGGAGTTTGTACACCAGTGTCCTATATCAAAACATGCATAGAAAATGGCATCTTAATCAAGAACATCAGCCACTTGTGGGAGACTGAGTATACTTTGTAATATATAACTTTATCCATTTAATTAAGTAATATAATATATGGGCAGAAAACAAGGGTCCAAATGGCAGTGCATTAACATAAAACAAGAAGATAAAAGGGAACAAAACATGGGCTTTTCTTGTCTTTTATTAGCACCTAAAGAGAACAATCTTAGACATGCTTCGTTTTTGAACCCATTATGCAAATTTTAAATTTGGAGTTGCAGCAATGCTACAAGTCCCTAGCCTAGCCTCAGGGGGCTACGGCCATATTTTAATCTGAAGCAGCTCAGCACACAAATTCATGGATTCTAACATAACTAAAGGTTCAACCCCAATCTTGAAGATCCCTTATCACCCTGTTCTTATAGATTTGTGGAGGAGGTAAATTGTGAGATGTGCCTCAACAGGTCAGGGTACAAGAGCTATCATATTGATACTCACAAAGAGTCATATTCCATACCTTTTAAGAGACGAGAATCAAACATTCAAACTGCGGCTGCCAGCTCAGTTGAGACTACTTTACTCATGTCCTTTACATCACTAAACTATGCCCCGGGAGCTTCTATCTAACACAACTTAGCCCTTGCTCTAGTCCCATTTTTCACAAAAAAAGTTTTTGTAATAGTATTTTTTTAAGAATGTGCGGTTAAAAAGTAGAGAAATTTTTTGAATTGACGTGTAAATTATTTTTATTGATAAAATGTATAGTTGAAAATGAGTTTGAGAAAAATTAAAATTTTGGATAATATGACTCAAATAGGAACTTAAATTTCACACATCAACAAATATTAGTTGGGCTAAATAATATTCCTTTCACTTCATAGATGGGCCTCCTTAGCCCAGGCCCATCACTTCTCTGCTCACACTTTAGCCTAACATGAAAAGCCCCTCAGAATTTTGGTGCTAACTTTGTTGCCTCCATAGTCCAAAGTGCATCATCTGGAGATGCTTATATACCTTTCCGGTATTGTGATTTTGAACTAAGCTATATCTAGTATCAGTTCGGATGTTTAGCGTCAGTCTTAACTAATTGCAAAGTTCACAGTTTACAATTGGTTGAACCAGAAAATTACAATTGATCAATAATTGTCGAGAGTGATATCTACTATATGGACTCGTAATGAAGTACAATATTCCTTAATTTTTAGTTTCTGTAACTTCCTCAACTCTTGTATTCAGTGCTCTCATATCTCGTGATGCTTGTTTTTCTTTCATGCTTTGACGAGACAACAATGTCGAACCCATTTACAACTTGAATTAAGCTATATGTACATTGTCCTCAATATGTCAAAATTTGGACAGTGATTTGATAGAGCGCTGTAAAAATTAATGACTTTGATGAATGTTATGTAGAAGAATGTCAAACTTAATATAAAAGAGAGTGTACATGTAGCATGATTGTTACAACTTTTTGACATCAACAAAAGTGAAAAATTGAAGGGCATAAAAGAATGAAAAGAATAAGTGATATTGGATAAATAAAGAAGTCCATCATGTCCCCGGGGCACGTCTCTAAGTGGTAAAAGAGAAAGGTGGAAAAATTCAGCTTTACTTGAAGTTGCATCATCAAGAGTTCAAATCCTGAAATATGAATTTAGCTCTTGGATAAGTGCAAGTGTACAAACAACCTTCACCTTGTACCCTTGAAGGCATAATCTGCGATTTACCTCCTTCGCCAAGACCTAGGATAGGACAGGTGGGGACGCCAGTAATAGAGCGTAATCCAAAAAATAAAGAAGTCCACCAAGGCAAAACCTAATGCCAACATATAGGCAAAACCTAATGCCAACATATGGGCACTACGAAACTGTTAACACTTTCGTTAAAGTGGCGTTTTCTTTTTTCCTCCTTTCAGTGTTATTTTTCATTAATTGCAATATTATAATTAACTTGTGTCAATGAATAAAAAATGATAACAACCAATTAAAATAATTTTCGGTTGGTCGTTTATTTTGTAGTTATGAATTTATTTCTTATTCATATTAAGTTGTCGTAAGTTTGCAACTTCAAAATTTGTTAAGAATTCATGGAAATTTTTATTATCATTTGTTGTGAGGATGAATTTTTTTTCCTGCGTGTAAAGTTTATAGAAGAGAAGAATCAATAAGCCCCTATTTGTCACCCATTATTTGAGAAATTAAAAAGTTTTGAATAGTATTTTTTTGGAAAATGTATGATTAAAAAGTAAAGAAATTTTATTGATTTGTGTGTAGAATATTTTATTTTGTGAATGTATGGTGAAAAATAATATTGTAACAAACGATGTAAAATTTTAAAGGAGACCAAACAGACACTAATTTTGCTAGAAAAGAAAAAATGAAAAAATATATGTATATGATGTAGTGAAAATAACTTGAGTGAATGTTAACTTATGGAGGGATAAATAAATACAAAAATAAAGAAAAATATTTTTTAGATGAAAATGAAATAGCATTTGACTTTATGGAGAAAAAAAAATAGTTGGAATTTTGATATGTAAAATGTTACATGATCTGTTTGAGCCGCATTCTTTTAAAAAATATATTTTTAAACAGCGATTCGACATTATTTCAACGACACATTTTTCAATAAAATAATATTATACGCAAATTTAAAATTTTTCCTCATTTTTTAATCACATATTCTCCATTAATCTACTATTTCAAAATACATTTTTTTTTTCAAAATAATGTGGCTCAAACACACTATATTATAAAGAGTTTGATTTGTTTGTTTGTTTGTTTTTTTTTTTTTTTTTTTTTTTTTTTTTTTTCAATTATGAATATTTTGATTGTGAAGTTATAATTTCTTTAGCAAAATTTATATTTTGCTATCGTCCTACAAAATATTAGGCTCTGTTTGATTTGGGAAATTTGCCATGGAACTAGGCAAATATTTTCCATCTTCTAAGTTTTGGCTGTTTGATTTGACGAATTTGTCATGAAAAATATTTTTTTGATTTGTCTAACATGTGCACATTTTCTAGCTTTTTGATGTAAATTATTTCCCACTATTTTGATGGGTTTTCATTTTTCATGTTTTTTTTTTATAATAAAAAAATTTCTAGACCCAATAGTAGAAAAATTTATCATTTTAATAAATAATTTGCATGAAAAACAAAGCCAAACGAATGATATTTGATATATTAAAAAAAATTGTTAATTTTTTTGACAATTGGAATAAATTTTAGATCCAATGGTGAAAAAATTTATCACTTTAATGAACAATTTTCATGAAAAATAAAGTTAAATGGACATCAAACTTTCGAAATTTTTCAGATGAAAAATTATACCAATCAAACACAATTATTATAATTTTCAAAAAAACGAATTCTAAACAAATTAATTCTCTGTTATTCATATTCTTTTCGACTATTTTTCACTTGCAATCAATCGAACCCTCACTAGGTAAATCTAAAATGTAAATTTAAAAAATTATAAATACCAAAGTCTATCGAAAGATTCCTGACGTCTGTTAACTCTCCGTTACCAATCATAAAGTTTAAAAACCTCTCGTCATTTCACCACATTGTTATGAAGAAAGAGAAAATAGAAAAAGAAGCCAATTTCTCGTTTTGCTTCCTCGCGAGTACCAAAAATCCTCCCAATCTCTCTCCCTTTAATTTGATCAATTTCTCACCGCTCACAGTGGAAAGTTCAGTATCATTTGCGGAATTTTTCAAAATCTTTACAGTGGAGCTGATTCAGTGTTTATAGAGTATTAATTGGAAGCGTTTCGGTGGTGATTATGATAATCAGATCTTGCATTCAAAGTTAGGATCTTTTATGGCTATGAGAGGCGTTGATTTTAAATGGTCAGTTTTTTTAAATTTCCCCCTTGAAAATTGAATGTAAAATCATGGTTCAAAGAATTTCAGGTATACTTAGATTTATAAAAAAATTGGGATGTTTATGTGAAGGGTTTGAATTTCTTAGCCTATAGATATGAGTTTGAACGTGGGTTATTGCAGGTATGATGGGTTCTTCTTGTCAATGCTTGCTACTAGTATGTATCCTTTTAATGAATGTTCAATTACGCAAGATTTCATTTCTTGAGTAATTGTTTTATTCTGGGTGCTAGTTTTATCATTCACAATTATTTTTAATTTTGTTAAATTAAAGTTCTTGGGAAGTTGGATGATAGCTTTACTAATGGTTTAATCGAATGTTTAGGATTTCATTTTTCTGAAAATGGGTTTATCATGGATGATAATTTGACGAATCAATTTGTATTTGCTACACACACACACATATTTTTTGCTCATTTGGGATATTAAAATGTACTTCTAAGTTGTAGTTTCGTTATTTGTTTGTAAGAAGGGACTTGCATAGCTTTCCTTAGCTTAATCATTATTAGAATTATTGTGGCAGTCAACTGGAGGAGATACCATCTCTGTACATACCCATTGCACATATGGATTGTGGTATGTATCGGAAGGCTTTTGGAGAAGAAATGAATAATACGATATTTCGTTGACAATTTCTGATTTATGGTGTTATTTGTTTATTGCTTTAATTAGGTTGACTACACTACAGTGTTTGTTTTCCGGCTCTTGATGTTTGTCGACAATGGACTGGCTGCTGGAATGGGATTGTAAGGCCTTCCTTTTATCGAGACGTCGGTGTTATTGTTATATTTGAATTAAGTAGCTAAACTAATACTGCTGTCACTCACACAATCGAGACTACAATGTTCCATATAATTATTGCATTTTCTTATTTTCTGCCAAAATTTTACGAGTGAGACGTAATGGATACTAGTTGTACCTAGAACTTTTCTGGACATTGTTGGGAAATCATCTGAGGTCTATACACACTGATTTTAACCTGCCATAGATAGATTTAACTGCATGTTTGATGTTACAATATTGGACAATGTAATGAACATGATTAAATTTTTTATTTTTCGTTTTAGTTTTCCATTACTACTCAATCCCGCTATAATTGTTTAAAATCAAGCTTTTATGTTAATTTGCTGGCATATTAAAGCAACCATCTAGCACACTTGTCATTACATTAGAAATTTTAGTGCTTCAATCTTCTCTCACAGTTATATAGTATTCTCTCAGCTTGTTACTTTTCCTGATATAAATCCTGCTAATTTATGTTTCAATACATGGTCTTAGGGATTTTGGTTGGCAACAAAGATATGCCCGCTTCTGTGGAAGGATAGTCGTATTGTCCATTCTAGTTCTACTGCTTTACCCATTCCTTTGGGCCTGGACCATTATTGGTACACTATGGTTCACTAGAGCAAGAAGCTGCGTAAGTTTTTTTTGCTTTCTTCTCATAAATGAGCTAGTACATAATGCATTATGTATTGCAAGCTTGGAATGGAGATAACAAGTGCTAATTTTTTTCAGTTGCCAGAAGAAGGCCAGAAATGGGGTTTCCTTATTTGGTTACTTATCAGCTATTGTGGACTCGTATGCATTGCTTGCTCTTCTACTGGGAAGGTAAGTTGTGGTTCTCTCTCACTTCTTCTTACTTCCAATGATACAGTTATCAGTTCTGCTTTTTCATTCATTTTTTCAAAAATAGTTTACCGGGAGATGAGCATCCTCTCCCATCCCCAGCCAATAAAAAAGATCCTTCCCCCACAGCTTTCATTCTTCTCATTTTTCCTTTGGGAGAAAGAGGGGGGGGGGGGGGGGGGGGGGGGGGGGGGGTACAGGCGATCCCCTGTATAGTGTTTTATGTGATGATGCCTTATGTGTTTGGGTATAACACTATTTCTTTAATCACAACTCTTTTGATTTTGGCTTGTTTACCTTTCTTTGTAGTGGCTTACAAGAAGACGAGCACATCAATTGCGTGCACAGCAAGGAATCCCTATTTCAGAATATGGGGTAAGCTTTAAGAACTCACTATTCATCAACTAGTAGACTGTATGTACACATTAGGTTTTATACCTGATGCTTTAAAAATATTAATCTCGCAATTGGTAGTTGAATCTTGTTATTGAGGATTTCTACGTGTTGAGCAGTCTAAATATTAATCTTACGAATAATTGTGAAATATTGTCATTGTGGGTTTTTCCACATGCTGAGTAGACGCCCAAAGAAGTTCTACTTATTAAGGTAATTCCCAAAGTATCCCTTACATAACAGGGTAACCTTGAATGATGTTGCTGGATGCTCTATAAGGTGTTAAAATTAGATCGTCAGATAATTGAGGTGGACAATAGGGTACACTTGTTTGGTTTCGAACAACTTTCCTTTTGTTAGTGGAAATTGTCAGGCCGTGTTCTATTATTGACCAGACTAGGTAATAAACTATGATGTTAACCCTCTCTAAATCTTCTATGGCATCAGAGGTTAGATAATGCACTGAAAAGGAAAATACATGTCAACAATCCTTGACTGGAATAAAATCACTCGACTCAATACTTTTATTAATGGATATTAGTTTCAATCATAAGCTTATATTTATTGGCACTTTGGTAAGAATGATGAACTGCTCAGCTATGTTATCCATTTCCATTTCTTTTAAAGCTTTATCGAATGATTTTGTTTCTGTGGGACGTACTGAAAGAATACTTCTTATTTCAGGTTTTGGTTGACCTGATTAGAGTGCCAGATTGGGCTTTTGAAGCTGCTGGCCAAGAAATGAGAGGGATGGGGCAAGACACAGCTGCCTACCAGCCAGGACTTTACTTGACAGCAGCACAGGTAAAACGTAATCTACTTTGGAATAGAATTGGTTCTTAATTTATTTTCTTGTGCAATCTTAGTCTTGGTAATTTCCTGATGCTTAGGACTCCGTAAAATAGAGAATTTACCAACTTTAGGTGATTAAAGCATTTGAACTGATTTTGCAAGAGGTGATAATAGAAAATTGTCTGAAGTTTAAGATCTGTGTGATTTTGCTTGGAGGAAGTTGCTATTTCAATTAAAATCCTTCTAGAACCTATGAAGCATTTAGCATTTTTTACTACTTTTGCCTAAAGTCATATCCTCTTCTTCCACATGCATTACTTCTATATCCTCTCATTTCAGAAGCATTGTGCTTGACTTCCACTTATACGTATATTTCCTGCTCTCATTTGAATTTGCGGGAGCTGTTTTCCATGCAGAGAGAAGCAGTGGAGGCTCTAATTCAAGAACTTCCAAAGTTCACACTGAAGACTGTTCCTATCGATTGCAGTGAGTGCCCAATCTGTTTGGAAGAGTTTCGCATGGGAAATGAGGTAAATAACTTCGTTGATCTGTTTATAACAAGTCAAAGGTTGAAGTCCAAACTGGTTAACATACCTTTCCATTCTAAGCAATTGAGATTTTCTAGCAAAAATCTCCAGATGCCAACTTAAATTAGCATTTGTAATTTGGACATGCCAGGATTAAGAAGGTCATAAAATGCTAGACGAAAAAGCGCACACCTCAGCCGTCTTGAGGCATAAGCCTTGACAATGATCGAGGTGTAAAATAATGTGAGGCGCCTCTCAAGGTGCAAGCCTTGTACAACTTTTTTTACCGTACGTGATTGTCAACAGACTCAACACCTAATACAAGTATTCCTATTGGGCTTGTAATATTTTGCTCGCCCAAGAATGAACGAAGGGAAGATGGCTTTGTGTTGGGGTCCTTACTCCAATAGACTAGATCGCATTTTACAGGCCTCAATTGTTCCACTCCTTACATTGTACGTCGTTCCCTACCTATTTTCTTTGCTAGACTCGCTTTTAACCTCACAATAGAAGTGCAAAGACATAAAGCATATACATGTACTCAAGAAGGAAGGAGAAATGGAAGATTCTTGTCAAAAAGCTTGGAAAGTTTGAGTTATCATAGAACTAGACCTGCTATTAACAGTGCATTATTTATTAGTCACGTTGAGTCTGCTGTTCAGTTGAACGCTGTAGAACAACTCACATAGAGCCAAAAATGGGAGGTAAATTAGTTTATTTAGATAGTCATTGTATCACTGTCCTCATTCGCCTTCAAGATAGATAATTAAATGATTAATGAACTCAAGAAGATGAGAAACTTTTGATCATTACAGTAGTGAGTGGAGTGGGCAAAATCTTAATATTTCAGACCAATATTTTTTTGTCTTTTTGTTACTTATCTCCTGTAGGTGCAAGGGGGAAGATAAAGAAATTTATAAAGCTTTTTTTACTTGAATTTAAGGCACTGGTACTTAGCAATAGACCTCACTTGACTTGATGCAGGTTCGTGGTCTTCCATGTGCTCATAATTTCCATGTAGAGTGCATTGATGAGTGGCTTCGGCTGAATGTAAAATGCCCTAGATGTCGTTGTTCTGTCTTTCCTAACCTCGACTTAAGTGCCTTATCCAATATTCGTGCCGATTCAGAGCAGCCATCGTCCAATGTACTGACTACAACTCAATATGTGAGAACCCAACCTCCTAGCCAGAGCTATCTATTGAGATTACAGGGATTACTCCGTCCAGTTCATGCAGAGAATACCAGGACTGTCAGTGAAGCAGACGGTGTGGAAAGAACTGAAAACGGAGGCCTTCCACTTGCAACTATGGAGCCTGTACAAGTGGTTGTTGAACAGTCGACTGCCCCTCGACCTTGTCCTGATTCTTGTGATCTTTCAAAAGGTTCTATTCTCTAACCCCCTCCACCTTGGAGAAACTAGTTTGAATTTTGTTTGCCTCGGGCCTCTTTGTAGTCTCTCTTGTTAATCCAATTGTAATGAATAGAATACATTGTCCATCCTTTTATCTTAAAGGAAAAATTGCACCTTTGGTACCCAACCAATTATCTGATTAGCAATTTGATCGTTAACCTTTAAAATGGAGCACATTGGTCCTCGAACTTCACGCTAAATTGTACGTATTATCTTTATATTGTCATGTGGTGCTCAGGAAATTACCTTGCTTCAAATTTTTGGCACTTGCTCAAGTTGATAAAGAAAAAAAAAAAAAACTTATTCATAAAGTTAGACGAATGAGCTATACGACAAATGATTTAACATAGATTTCGATAGTGTTGTTGATGATGATCATTGTGGAACTTTAATAAAATGTTGATTGATACATATTTAAGCAGTTTTGAAACCAAAAATTAACTAAAAAGTAAATTTCGCTCGCTTTTAAATTTTGCCAAACTTGCTTTTAATTTTTTATAACTTTATACCTTATACTCTCAATGTAAGTAAATAAAAAGAATTTCATAAAAAATATTAGCCTGGGATATAACACAGGTATAAAGTGCAAAAAGCAAGGAATTTGTGTGGACATCTAGAAAGTTACTATTGTTATTCACACTTTCTAGAAGTTCCATCATCTTTTATATGGGAGAATCTACGGTCGCTATCGTTCGGGTGCGCACTGAGTAAACACTCGAACTGACGCAATAGTCTGCAAATCACGTCAGTCAGATTAATCACTCTAGACAAGTTCGATGCGATATGTTCGATCGAGCAAGTGTTGATAGAGAGAATTGAATTTGTGATCAAAGATCTCCGCGTTCACTTATTCCAACAATTCGATCACCCATGAGAGACATTTTCATCATCTTTTTGGTGGCTGAGAAATTGTACATTTGCCCTTCTTTAGCGTATAATAATTGGGAACGAAGAAATTAATGTTGCAAAGGTTATACTAATTACTAAATATACTTTATGGTTTGACAGTGACCTGAAATAGAATTTAATATTAGGCTGCTTTTGTGCAACTCAAAAGATAGGATGGAATAAAAAAAAAAGTGAGTGAATAAGTGAGATATCACTAGGAATTAAATTTCAGACTTTAAATAAAGTTAAAGTCAATAATTAATTTTAAGAATGTATTTTATAGGATTAATGTATTTTCAAACGTATATTTTATTAATTTTTATCAAAATTTATTAAAAATTTGATTTTAATTCCATCGTCAAACAGGAGGGAGCATGGTAGACAACTCTGTTATGGCTTTCAAAAAAATATTGAGTAATATAATTGCATGAAGCAGACAGAAGATAGCACCGTTAGTATGAGACTAAATTAAAGAGATATTGCACCATTGGTTCCTATCTTATTCGAGTGGCAAAAAAAAAGTTCCAATCTTTCTAAATTTACATTTCGATCTACAATATTTCGTGATAATTACACAACAATCTCGATCACTTTAAATTGTCAATTGATCATCACTTTTGATCCTCTCGACTTCGAATTTGTACAAGAGTGTTCACGATCTATTTTTTGTTTGAATTTCTGTAATCATAATACCTGTGTAATCTTAGTCTAACACCTTTTAAATTCATTTTATTGTCATGTTTGAAGATGAGTTAATCAATGATTATAAGAATTATGTCGTCAAGAAAGCTAGTGATCTTTGAAGTCAATAACAAAAAGACCGATTTTTCGACCCTATTGGAAATTGATTATCTTAAAACTATATATATATATATTTTTATTACTATTTCTTATCTTAAACCTATGTTTGAAAATTTTGAATACCAGATATTTGAAAATGTCGATGAACAAAAAGCCCCTGTGCACTTCATTTTCACTTTACTTTTCTTCTTTATGCCAAAATTCCTTAATCAAAAGCTATAAGTTCCCTTTTTCTTTACAGGAATCTCCTCAATAATAGAGCACATAGCATATTTTTGAGGAGGAATTTCTATGGAAAATATCCAGACTCCATTACTCACAAGAAAACTCTGAGGAGAAGCAGTAATAGTCACATATCAATGTCGGATACAGAGTCACAAGTAAGTCAAGTTGACTCGTTTCACTCCCCCCTCCGATCAGATTCTCCTCTCCAATTCGATGATCCAATTTTCTACCCAGAAAATGATGCTATCAACAAAAATAGTAATAATTGTAAAGAATCATTGTCTAATTGTAAGGCCCTTGTTCCCGTTGATAACTACTACACCCCTTTACCATCTCCGGGCCAATCCAATATTCCGGCCAATGGAGGAAGAGGTAGGCAGCCCGAACCACAATTGGAAAGGCCCACATCGCAAAATGTTGCTTTCCGGGCAAGTACTCCGGCCACCTTAGGCAAGGTCCGGAGACACTTTTCGCCGTCCATGACAGAGAATTATGAGTTTTCTGGGAAGGGCGGACGGGGGGCAACGTCAGTCTTATCATTCAGCCGGTCGGGAAGGGAGGAGCCGTTGACAAAAATGGGGCCGGTGGATGGTGGTGGAGAGGATGAGGTGGGGGGAGAAAGGCGGTCGCGGGAAGCGGTGGCATCTATATTGAGGCGATCGAAATGGGAGATGATGGTGAAGAAGGTGGCTTTGGGGTTCAGAGTCTGTGAAGTGATAGTGTGTTTGATTTCATTTTCTGTTATGGCTGCTGATAGAACTCAAGGTTGGAGTGGTGATTCCTTTGATCGCTACAAAGAGTACAGGTTATTCTTCTGCTTCTGCTTCTGCTTCTGCTTCATATTTCTCTTTAAATTGCTTGTATGTGTGATGTGGTCGAAAAATGTGCATTGCGAATCTCAAGCACACGAGGTTGATTCTCAGGCTCCTCAAACCTTACCTGCAAAAGGGCAGAGTAGAGAAATTCTCAATTCTCCTCACATTTTAGAGAGCATGTTTGGATGTGCTTAGAATTTTCTTTCTAAAAAAGGAGAGTTTTATTAGTAAGAGAAGAGTAATTTGAAAGTAAAGTTTGATAAATAATTATCTTGAAAGTAAGATTGACTTCCTTATAAGCTCATCAAATCATGTTCCAAGTAAGATAAGAGTTTTAGTAGAGGATAACTTTAAATGTAGGTTAGTTTTGCTTTCGTACCTTATGCAGGTGAGGTCGGAGGCATTGTATAGGCAATAGGAATGAAGATTTTGTGGATGGAGTTAACTACTGGAGCATTTGAGTGATTTAAGTGAGATCCATGAACCATGATCTTTGGGAATAATTGCTGCTGTGCTACAATCCAGGTGTGATTGATGTTTCATCATTAGGCTTGGGATTGGTGCATAATTTGAATAATCAATCTGTATCGTATGTCACGCAGTTGAATTTTCTTCCTTGATATCAATGTGTTTACTGTTATATGGTTTAAGGAGAGAATTTGGATTTAGGAACAAATTTATAATGAGATTTGATATTATAATCAAGTCGCTGACCTCTCTAAGGCTCTAATTCAATTGTGTTCATTTGTTGGTCAAAGTAAATTAGCACTTGCAAGTTGCAAATTCAGATGAAACATTTTGTCGCAATTATGATAAAAGAATCCTTGGTCAGTGAAACTATGTAACTTAGTAGATGAAAACTTGCATATCTTTGTTTGAAAATTTCACATTTGATCTTCAGCCAATAACCATGATGACAATAAGAATCCAATAAAAATTGGTGCAGCAGGGATGGAACCAGGATTTGTGCGTCTGTGTTGGGGGTGAGGAATCGAAAATGCGACAAAAACATCAATTAGAAATAAGAAAGCCAGAAAAATTAAAATATATCTATTTCGGAGAATCTTTTTCACCTAGGTTTGGCATAAAACTCACTGTAGCTGAGACCCCAAGCCCCTAAACTTCCACAGATTTTAATGCATTTACTTTTCCTAGTCATTTGTTCAACTCAATCACTGCATACCTTAGAAACTGAACACCCCTATGCCTCCCTGGAATTTCACAGCTGCATCTGGCTGAGGTTTATATAAAAACCAGTCTCTGCAATCATTGTCTCTCTTGAACCCCTTACATTGCTGCATTATGCTACTATTCTTTTTCTGATATTTGTAGTGAATTCTATTTTCCACCTTGTTAAATGTTTCTCCTGAAGTATACATATCACAGTAGTTCTTTTTTATTTTGATATGTTCACCTACAGTCTACAGACCCTGAAACCCTTATCTTTTGTCCCCCGTTGTTTCATAACAAAAAGAGAGAACTATCCCACTTACAAATAGATCTGATAATAAAGACATTGAAATACGCCCTCAGTAGCTATAACATCTATCCCTTTGGTCCTCGTACTATATATTGAATTTTTCTACCATATTGCCTCACCATGGATTAGGTCATAAGATCAATAGATATTTGATTTCAAGAGATTTTTATTTAATTCTACTGAAATGACCTGAGATCTTGAGAATGACCTTGAATTGTGTTTGAATCTATCATTGATGCAAGGTTAAAAGCTGAATGCCTTTAGAACTGTTCTACTGCATGTGGCTAGATTGGCTGGTTTTCTAGGCTGGACATCCCGTAGGCACACAAAAAAACTGGGATAAAAAGGAAGAGTAAATAGAATTGCTACAGTTGAGGCTTAACAAGGACAACATATGGACTGGAAAGGTTTCTTTAATGGCCCTGTGTGTTTAGGTTTTTTAGTGTAGGTTTTGATAGGTAAGTTTGGTGATATTCTTGAGATGCTTCCTTTTGATTAAATCTACCTAACTCAATTGAATAATTCTCGGGTTTAAGATTCAGCTTCGCTCTTGATCAGCTGTGTGAGTTTTTTGCTCCAAACTTCATCAGGAAGGATGAACAGAACAAGTTCGATCCTAAAGTTGTGGCAACTCTGCAGTGCAATTTTATGATGATCTGATGTATTCTTTGAACAGTTCTATCCAAGATGTAGATGTAACTGAAGTTTGCCCATTTGATTAGTAAATCTGTAAATGTATTCTAACAATTTTATTCCTTTTTCATTGTTAAGAAACAATCAATTGATGCTATCAGATGTCTTCAGATTTTCCACTTGATACAGATTTTTTTTCCCAAATAAATTTAGCATTAATATCCTTGTATTTAAGATTGCCAGAAAACAATTTTATTCGATAACTTTGATTTTGGAGAACATTTTTTCCTGATTCTTTTTGGTTTTCTTGAGCTGGCAGTGGACTTATTGCAATTAAATCTATGTCCTACTTCATGTCAATTAAGAAGATGTATGGTTAAGATTAAAAAGTGTACTTATAACAAAAGTCACCAAGTAATTAAGTTTTAAAAGAAGTAATATGTTTGATTGGTGAAAATAAGTTACTGAACTTGACATGAAAGTATATATTACTTTCAAATTAAGTGATTTTTTTTACTTAAAAAGCCATGTTCATTAATCTTCATAATTTTTTCTCACATCATATTCCTTAGATCCGATCTCGACAGTTGTGAACTGTCAAGATAGACATTGTAATATATCTGAACATGTCATGTTTGGAAACTAAAAGTTATTTAAAAATAAATTTAATTTTCTTTAAGCTTAATAAAACATGTTGAGTATATTTCTTAACATAGTCAATGCATTGTCTTGTTAAACAGGTATTGTGTAGCCGTGAATGTTATTGGATTTGGATATTCGGGATTTCAAGCATATGATCTTACCTACCATTTGGTGTCGGGGAAACATGTCATCGCTCACTATTTACGTTACCATTTTGATTTTTCAATGGATCAGGTAAGCATTTTCTTTCGTGTTCTTTCAGCCGATGCAAACTTCTCTCATATTGTACTTTCTATGTATGAAATAACATGCGTCTAGTCATCATTTTAGAATTTAGGTAGTGTTCAGTAACCTTGAACAGGTTGTAGTGCACCCTAAAATGCAGCTGCCAGGGATTAATATGAGGCCTGATACGTGCACAACTTTCAAAAACAGGTCACAGCAAGAGGACGTGTATTTTAATTTTGTATTTAAAGCGACCCTTATATGCAAAATATATTCATTTTATGTCAAAGACGTGACCGTCACAAACACAATATCCATGTAGTAGCAGCAGCAAGACCTATATTTCAACAAAGGTACACAGTAATGCTCCAAAGTAGACTAGACTACACACTATAAAGAATTGGATTTTTAGTTTCTTTTTCTTTCGAGTCGATCTGCTCTACCAAACAAGCCACTATAGTTTATAGTCTCGTTCCTTGGATATTTGCTCAAAGAAACATTACATTTCTCGTCTGGCAGATTCTGGCATATCTTATAATGTCGGCATCATCTTCAGCAGCGGCGAGGGTGGACGGATGGACATCCACATGGGGGAAAGACGAGTTCACGATAAGGGCAAGTGCATCCATTGCGGTGTCTTTTCTTGCTTTCGTGATCTTTGCTTTGAGCTCTCTTATATCTGGTTACAACCTTTGCAACCGAGCAGCAATTTAATCTCTTCATCTCTAGTCAATATTATTTTCCTTTTAATAATTCCTGAGAATTTCTGCGTCGAAATACGACTGCATATAGTTTCTTAAGTTGTACAGACATAGTTGTAGATTAACAGCAATTTTTTTCTTGTGGTCAGCATTGGAGTGCAGTTTGTTAAACATTAGTATTATTTGGATGGATAGATTATAAATTGTTCCTCTGAATTTAGCAAAGATATGGTTTAAGCCTATGTTTGAACTCCATTTTTTTCAATCACATTTTACCATAAAATAATTTTATATGTAAACTCAAATTTTTTTCCTATTTTTTAAGCAACACATTCTAAAAATTTACTATTCCAAAGCATATTTTCCCTTAAAAAGGGGGCTCAAAATGTTCGGACCATTTAGACCCAGACCACCAAGATTGTAAAACACGTGGCCCAGCCCGTCACAGAATGTGTCGTGCCGCTCCCAGTCGGACTGCAGGGTATGTGGCCTATCCAGGTGGTGCTGAGTGATCAAGTAGGCCATTATTGAAGACAAAAGAACAAGTCAAAAAGAATAATTCGTTTGACCAGTAGTAGCGCTGAATCGCTGTCTGTGGGAAATGATTAAAGGAAAAGAATAACACTGTTACTCACAACAGAAACAAAATGGTATCTGTCAAATAACTCAAGGATTTAAAGCCAAATAGCATTATCGAAAGAGGATTACCGGAAACGGCAAATAACCAGAACTTACAAAAAGTACAGTCAAGAGAGTGAATTACACGGTTCATGAAATTCGATGAGGCGCCTTTAAAACTTATTTCAATTATCGACTGAAGTCTTTTTCTTCCGATCAGGCGTAGAGGAATCCTGTGTTTGAGCCTGACCAAAGATTGACCTGTATTTCCAAACAATCAGAAGTAAAATTTAAATGATCGTATAAAATATAAGCTTTTGGAGCATCTCTTCTTCATAGGATTCCCTCGTCTGTCTTGAATTTTCTCTTCGCACTCTCTCTTTTATCAACAAAACACAGGTAAGAGCAAAATAGAAGAACGTGAATGTCATGTGTCTTTAATAAATTCTAATGAGGCATGTATTCATTTCCAAAATATCGAACAAAAGCATCTAAATCCTAAAGAGGTATGTTATACTCGTAACTAAGATTCAAATCAAGATAACCCAAATCAGTATTTGAGGTTTCCTTAAAATACATGAAACATAAAAACCACGCCAGATATGCTTGATGATTTGAATCTAAATTCTAAAATCAGTTTGAGTGGAATATTCAAGAAAATATATTATTTTGAAGAATAGAGAGCATAAAGCACAATTTTTCAATTTCTTTTCATGGCCATACTTCCAGTAAATTGGAGATACCACTCTGCTTTTTGGCTGCTAAGATGAGAAATGTTTTAAATTTTTGTTATTTATTCTAGGAAAAAAAAAAAAAAGAAATAGAGAAACAAAGAAATATATATCAACATGACCCACTTGTGCCTTTGATGATTCGTCAGAATTTGTGGTATGCACTGCTTTGTCCCTTGTGGAAAAGTAACTAATTTTCATGTAAAAGTCTGTTTTTCGTTATTTTGAGGCAACTTTCCAACGTTTCAGATAGTTAAGTCAAGATTGTTTGGTGGTACTTGTTCATCTCGTTTTTGTGAGTCATCTAAACCAGTAAATTTTGCGAGGTCACACCAGTATTTTAAACCATGGCATGAAGGCTGATACAGAAACCAATATGTAGTGCAACAAAACATGAAAATGGTAGTAAGAGAAACTGAAGCTCACCCGCAGGTTGAACATTTCTTGTGATGCTTGCAGAAAATCGACAAACACACAGAACATATGTAGCCCATGTCAATTATGTTTTTGTGGCAAAAGCACCTGCAGATTTTACAGTATCAACAATAAGCCTAAGAATCATTTTTCTTCACTAGAAAATCCAAGAATCCGATTCATGGTTGCAGTTTTAAAAAAAGAGCAGTGTCCTTAAGCAAGTCAACAAACACGGTGTTATAGACTGAGCACGGCAATCAGTGATCTGAAAATTCAACCATGCACCACATTACAGGATAAATAAATTACCAAATCAAACTCAAATGCCAGAATTAATAATCATCACTCATCATTTTAAGAAGTTTTTAACTACATTGATACTTTGTGTTGGACCAAATATTGTTCTGATTGGTGTACACAAAAGAAAAAAGATGTAAAAATAAAGCAGTGCAGGAGTAGCAGCTAACGTTATCAGGTTTTAGGAAACCGTTGATAATATATATAAAGATGAAAATTATATGTAGCTTAGAATATTTTGGGGAAGATCAATAATTATAATGCACAGGTTACATAAGCAACTTACGATGCACGGAAATCCACCCCCACAGGCTTAGGAAGTTGTAAAAAGCTGCGAGAATGCAGATCTGTTGCGAAAACGGTCTGCATGTGACAATAATCATTAATTAATACTAGATAGTGTTACAGGGGAAGGGGAGTCACTGCAACATGTGAAATTTGACTGTTTTCTTAAACAGAAAAAAATTGATGACACAAAAAATGAGGAGATTCTTCTTACATTATATTAGCATCTTAACCAATGATAAGACGACAACTATTTCAATAAAATGGGAAACTAATTATGAAAGCAGGATCATTACTAACTCCAAGCATAACTGTGGAATGCTGGTCAAATCAAAGTAAAGAATGATCATTATCACCAGAGAAGGTAAATTCCAACTTTAAAATATGCAGCAATCACAAAATATTTGCTGTCTGCAAAATTCCTATTGAAACAAAATAAAATAAGATTATTGGTACCAATGCAAAACAATGTGGTTTTTAATAAAATGAAAAAGTTACTGGTACAGAAACCACAATGTCCATGAAAGCCATGTTCAACCAAAGAGAGATTTCCCAACAGAGAAACCAACCCCCTACGGATGGAACAAGGATTTCTTGAAAAGAAGAAAGAAAAGAACTAGAGCATTTGGACATTCTATTTCTGTAATGCTCATGAGTTATGACTAATTTAAGTGGGACACGAATTCATCCATTATTACCTTTTCCAGACTTCTATACTGAACTAGAGCTCTCATTGTGATTTTATTTCGATCAATGCACGTAAGTGCATGTTTGATAAAGCTTATAACAATTTATAAGTTGGTCAAATTCTATTTTTATCCACACGTTCGATAGAATCCATAACTTCTACTAATTTTTTAACCACGCATTCCTCAAAACCTATTACTTGTAAGAATGTTTTTCTTGTAAGAATGTCTCTGTTTCCTGTTTACAAAAACAAGTGTTTTTATATACAAGAATAATTTTCTTTTTTGAGTGTAAATATATAAATTTGGAATGTTTACTAACAGATATGTAAATATTGGTTGTTTGTTTGAAAATATAAATGTGGAATTAATTTTCTTTTTTGAGTGTGAATGTATAAATTTCAATTGTAGTAGACAGTCTCCATAGACTGTTGAATTTTAATTGTTAAATAATCTTCTTGAATTATGTGCTAATTTCATTCTCATTCCAAACAGTTATGTAAATATTGGTTGTTTGTTCGAAAATATAAATACTGAATTAATTTCTTTTTGAGTGTAAATGTATAATTTTCAGTTGTAGTCGACAGTCTGCATAGACTGTTGAATTTGATTGTTAAATAATCTTCTTGATCTGTGTGCTAATTTCATTCTACATGATTTTTTTCCCATATGATTATATAGGGGGTATAACTCATTGGTAAGAAATGGTTTATTTAATTATAAAGAAATCAATATTCCTAATTGCCAATCAGGAAAACTACCTACCGTGAGATATTGAAAAAGCCCATCCAAAAGTTGAGGCTTCAGATATATGCCACCAGTTATATAAGAAGCCTGCCATAATATATGCATCCTTAGAAATCAGCAGACCAATGTAAAGCTCATTACTATGAATGAAAGAAATTATTGATATGATTTGCAGATTGTTATCAAAATGCTACCTGCTGCAGGAAAGCAGAATGTTGAGCTCCCATTATGCATGAATCTATAGGCACCTGCAAGAAAAAAATTGCATTTAATACAAACAATTTAAGAAGAACCACTTCAAGGGTATACGCTACCAGATCCACGTATATTTTCCATAGCTTACTAGACAGTGTCATTGGAAGAGATTGATAAAATTAGTTATATTACAGACAACTTGTAGGTTCTAGAATTAAGCTGATGCTTGTCGTAGAACATTTCACTTTATAAAATATATCAACTTTAGGGACACCTAAGCTATTGGTTTACACCATTCTCTATCATATTTAATTAGCACATGCATTTTTTTAAGTCTACAACCATCGCTTGTTTCAGAATGTTCAATGTGTATATTTATTATGTTTAAGCAGTTGCCAGCAGAACAAGCAATTAAGGCTATACTCCAGCTTAAGATGGCAATGATAGACCTGCAGAACAAGCAATTAAGGCTATACTCCAGCTTAAGATGGCAATGATAGACCTGCAGGGTGATTTGACTGCCATTACAAGTACTCTTGGCAGGGGAGGAAAAACATCAGGTGGCTGCTGAAAGAGTAAAAGAGTCCCCAAGCAACAGAAGGCAAGAAGAGAATATGGTCAAGCTGATTCAGCTCAATGGAAATAAGGAGTTGACAAAACAGATGAAGTTCATTACTGTTGGTAAAGAGTGTAGATATGATCTTTCTTTGCTTCAACAAGTCCTCTCATCCAAAGGTGAGGGTTTGATGACTAATGAAATTAAAAGAGATGAAAAATCACATACGCTTGAAGTGAAAAGCTATCCTTGTTCTATTTATCAGACTTATGTTACATAATTGAATAATTTCACTGTTCCACTCAAACAAATGTGGTTTACATCCGTATGCAGTTTGTTTGATATTTTATTAGTCATTGGTAGAGATGAACTTGAGCAGCACAATAGTCTGTAGTGTAGGATGGTTTGATCATGAATATGGCTCTTCACGTAGTAGCCACTTTGGATTTTCCAAGCCATTGGTCATGGTGCCACAGGCAAGGGGAGAGAAGGGGGAATATCATGTTAACTCCAGCCTTTTTTTATTGAGAGGAAATATTGTAAGTATTGGGTCCCAATTGTATTTTTTGATATTGCCCGGTTTATTTTCAAAAAATATCTCACAAGCTGAGAAAAGCAATCGGTCTTGATGGAATCTGCATCGAAGTAGTAATCCAGTCACTTGTTCATATTGAAAAGGTACTAATTAACTAAATTTATCACAAAATAAGAATAATGTTGGCACATGTAGGTAGCATCGAAATAATTAATTCTAAAGCATACAATTTACCATTGAGCGTTGAGCAGAGAAAATTGCATTCATGATTGCAACATATCTGCAAAGAAAACCTTTAGCCAAAATCTGAGGGATGAAATAATAGCTGCTTCAAAAAAATCTTAAACATACTGTCCAGGTCCATCTGGAGATCCATGCAAGCATAGAATCTGTCATTGTTAGGCAGTTCTTAATCAGTGCTATATTATCCAACATATAATATCAAGTGTTTGAATATTAATACAACAAAACAGTAATCAGAAAAGTGAATTACAGAAAACAAATGTTATTAGTATATCCTGCAAGGCAAAATAATAATAATAATAAAATTAATAATTGAACTTACCCGAGGCCGTGGATGAAGTGGCCCTGATCGAAACACCTTCTGTATATCTGATTTATTCATTCAAGTCATATCAAACAATATTTCTGAAAACAATCCACTTATACATAGTTAAACATTATACTAGAGGGGCAATAATGATAAAAGGTATATTATCTTATTAAAGTGAAAGGATACAGCAGAGAGCCATGGAGAGGGAGCCAGAAAGAAGAGAAAAGCCGGGGCCATCAACTGAGTCATCGCGGCACAGTGACTCGTCTTTGTCCACGAACTCCTCCAATTTCTGCAGCAGACTCTCTGCTTTTTGGTTATGATTCTGTAAGGCTGAGGAATCAAAAATGTAATCGCAGGAATTGTACCCTGTCGCAATCACTACGACTTGGTTTAGTTGATTTAACAAAAGTATTGAGTTCAAAAACGCCAGTACCTGTGGAGCAGAAATTAATATTCAATTATTTTCTTCAATTTAAAAACGAAAAATGAAAATAATACGCCGAAATTAGAGAGGATGGGGTCCAAAAAAGGAAATTACATTGGAGATGAACTTGGAGAAGGAAAGAGTTGAATTGATGGAGCTCCAGAAAAATGGGTTGGTGTCGATTAGCACCATCAATAGGGTAACATCATCTGGAAAAATATCAAAGAAATTGGTTGGTATTTGAAAATTATACGCGCGTGTAGAGAGAGAAGAAGACACCTGCGTAAAGCTTAGATGCAGCTGGAGTCATCTTCTTCGTTGTCGGTAACGTTCAAAGGATTCTGGGACTCGCACTGGCTTTAAACCCAATAGATTTGACAAAACCAGTCGGAGATAATTTATGAATAATATAAGACCCTTTCAATCTGCATAACATCTGACAGTTTGGCCGAGTGGTCTAAGGCGCCAGATTTAGGCTCTGGTCCGAAAGGGCGTGGGTTCAAATCCCACAGCTGTCACATTTTTTTTTTCAATAAAATTCAGAATATTGCTACATAGTAAAATAGTTCCTTTTTTTTTTTTTTAATTATCTTTTACATCAATAATATACAAAATGAATAATTATATTCATACAACAAATTTTACTTTTTAAGATAATTTATTATAAGAGAACAAAATTAATAATATCTATCAAAGCTAAATATTTGAGATATTTAAATTTGAAAAATTTATTTGAAAAGACTTTAACTTGCTCAAACATGTTGAAAATTCGTCTCGAATGTATTATTCTCCAAGGACATGAGATATACGGATTTGAGAAATTTATTCAAAGAGACTAACTTTTATAAACATTTTGAAAAATTGTCTCTTATGTATGAACTTTTCGATTAATCTTCCCGTACATTTCCCTATTACATCTCCTTATTGCATTTCTCCGGCCCATTTATATTCCTTTGTTGCCCGCCAATTGCATTTCTACATTATTTTTCATTTCTTTCGTCGCCTTCTCTTGTGTTGGTTTGGTCAAAGGAGTGATCAAATTTGTAGTAGTTAGGATCGATTTTGATCTACCTCAATATTGTAAGAATTGCCATCCCAAAGTTTAAGAAACCCATCAAAAGATTTGATTGACAATACTTTTAAAAAGTTAAAAATTACTTTCAAGATAGAGAATCTGTTTTTGAACATATTTAAATAATTATTTGAAAATATTTTATTTTATTAAAAAAATTATCTAATTTTTTTTTCTCACAAATCTCTTATATCATAAGCAAAAATAGAAGCACGAGTCTCTTACCAACACTTTATCGATCGAGTCTGTCGCATCGAGTTTGTCTAGTATGGTTAATCTGACTGACTTGATTTGTAAAATATTACGTCAATCCAATGATTTATTCAGTGTATACTTCAAGAATATCGACTGCAAATTTCTCCGTCATCAAAAAAGAAAATAAAAAAAAGGAAGCACGGGCCGTAATCACCCTTTAAAAATGATGACCAAATAAAAAGGATAGGAGAAAAAACTATAGAGGATAAAGTTGGTTTATTGCTAATTAGTGTGGAAAGATTTTGACCTTTTTCCATTATTTTTTAATATCCATAAAAACATTACCTACTAAAAGTTGCAGTTTGTGCTTTGGGATGAGAAAAAACCAAATTCCAAAACCATGCCCCTCCTCCTCCAAGAACCCTGAGCATCATCCTCTCGTTTGTTCTTCTTAGGTAACCAAATATTAAACTTTGGCCGTTTTCTTCTTCTTTTTTTATCTGGTTTTATTTTTTTTCCTGTTTTTTACTAAATTTGTGGGTTCTTTATTGAGTGCGGGAAAAAAAGAGGTGAAAAAATAGAGAGAGGTGTTGATCAGCATGGCGAGTCAATCCGATTCTCCTCCAAATTCCGCAGTTGAAAAGCCCCAAAACCCAGGTTTGATTTCTCTTAACAATTCTATCTTTATTGCTGAATTTAAGTTTTCATTTTTATGAGTTCAAAACGTGAAATTTAATTAAGCAATAATAATTGGATTTCTGACTCAATTAATGGACCATATATGTTTGGCTATGTTCAAACGTGCTTGGATAAGCACACTTACTTTACTTTAAAGATGAGTAAAGAAAATTACTTGTTCACTTATAAGTAACTTGTTTAAGCTTAGACAAACATGCTGAGATTTGTAGAAGAAATTTATAGTTACTTCAGTGTACTGTATGTCAATGAGCAAAACATTATATGCTGATTCTACAGATTAAATGAATTTTCACAGTATAATTTCCCCATTTCCTTGTATAACTGGTGTAGAACGCAATGAACAAAGAACGAGATTGAGAAAGAATCTAAACATGGAAAGTAGTCGTATAATAATCCAATAGGATTCTCATCGGTAACCAATAAGTATTCTATAGCATTTTAATTTTTTTCTTCTCTTTTGATTGATACAAGGGAACCTACACATAAAGTTCACTGTAATTCACTCGTTTGGCGTTTATTTTTAAACTCTATAATGGAAAAAAAAAGTTGGAAATAATTTTGTTGAGTCTATGCATACATACATAAAGCAAATTCTTTTAGTTCAGGTTAAAACTAGTTGGAATTTTGAGCCCAGGCAGGTTTGGAATTGGAATAGTTGCCTTCTTCGATTCTTGCATTATTAGTTTTAATATCAATTATAGAAACAATTGATAATGTTGAATTTGTGAGTGAGTTTTGTTATGATCTCACAGAAATGATGAAATGATTTAAGGGGGAAATTTGAAATCGTGAACCTGCATTTGCCATGTCTGAGTCTGTATATTTCGTGAGAATGAACTTGGTTGCTAAATTGTTTTCTGTAGCTAATTTTATGACAGGTTATTAATGGACCAACTGCGAAGTTTTCAATATTCTAAAAGCTCCAAAAATTGAGATTTCCAAACAGATTCCTAAAGTTGACCATTCTGATTAATAAATACAATTAAAAAGTAGTACCTTCTGAAGCATTTTTCAAATACCAGAGTTCATGCTCTTCCCACGAATTAGTGAATCGGGCAGGATGTCTTTGATTGGAACATCAAAAAGAGGATCAAATCTTTGGGGTCTGTGATTCTTTCTGCATTCTCATTCTCCTGCTTGGTTATTTCCATTTGGATGTTCGACTCGACTTATATGTAATACAAAGTTGAATGTTATCCCCAGTTATAAATTCAATGCCTCTTAGAAGGCATTGATCGTATGAATCAAGCTTGAAGCATGATTTGCTGGTTTTGGATTATTCATAGTTTTATTCTGGATACAGTTTCATGTTGATTTCAGATGACTTTTATCGGACAAATCTTAAGATGATTTCTCTTTTAGTGAACCAGTTGCCAGTTACATTCTCAATTTATGGTCTTTAGGTCCCACAGATATTAAGCTTCTGCACATTTGACTTAGATTGCTTCAAAATATTTTGTTTCTGATGAACGATTCCGCCCTTTGTTTTCTTTGTCTTTTTGAGGCAAGCACTGATCTAGAGAGGTGCTTTTGTCACTACTCAGTTTTATTTATTAATCTTTCCCTCCCTCTTCACGGATTTGCTGGTGTCAATATCTGGCTATCGATGATAATAGTTTTCAATTTAAACTACAGTTTCACAGGTTCCACAAGCAGCAGTTGACAATCATCAAAATGCCAAGGCAGAGGCTGCAAAGGAGGGTTCTCCACCTTCTGTATTTGTGAACTCACAGCCAATTAGAGAGGATCAAGTGCAAAATGCTGTAAAGTTTCTTTCGCATCCTAAAGTTAGGGGATCTCCAGTAATTTATAGAAGATCATTTCTTGAGAGGAAGGGACTCGCGAAAGACGAGATAGATGAAGCCTTCCGTCGTGTTCCAGTAAGTAACGTTCCCCATTCCCACTCCACTCCTGGGTAAACAAATTATGTGAAGCCAAACATTAAATCTTTGTATGTATGTGTCTATTTGTCTGAAGGGTGATTATGAGAGAGGAAGGTAAGTTTATGGCCTTACCGGTTTCTGTAAATTACAGGATCCTACCCCATCTGTTACAGCCTCAGAGTCGGTTGTCACTAATCAAGGTAACAAATTTTATTGTTTGATTGAGATTCTCGGCCTGTCTTAACAATACAAAATTTGACCTGCCTATTATGTTCCTATCTCTCCGCTTCCACATTAATAGCAGATGGGCAACTAAAATCTTCATCAAATATTCAATCGCAATCCCCAACACAAACTCTGCAGCCTGGACCAGTTGCTCCTGCAGGAAGCATTTCGAAAATGGGGACTTTCTCTCGATTCCACTGGTCTCATGCTCTTCTTGCTGTAGGGTTCCTTGCCGTTTCAGGAGCTGGAACAGCAGTGCTTTTCAAGGTATTATTTTGAAAACCTTGAATTTAACAAGATATGTAGTCATTTGCTTGACTGTTACCGTTTCACGAGGAAATAACTTACATCCTAATGGTATAATATTCCTAATATGATCCCATAATTATGCGCCACATGCTTGTTTCAGAATTCAATCATTCCAAGGTTTAAAGCTTGGGTACGCAAAGTTGTATTGGAAGAAGAAGAAGGAGAAGAGGATCTGCTTAAGAAAAACAACTCAAAAACAAGTTCGGCAGAAGAAGCTGCTGCTGCTGCAAAAGCTGCAGCTGCCGCAGCTCTTGATGTAGCGCGTACAAGCCACGAGATGTTGGTGTCAAAAACTGAAGGTGGGTTTTTAATGGATTCATCCTATGTATCCTGGATGACTTGTCCAACTATTACAGTTAGTCCTATTTCCTATTCTATAGTGTTTTACTTGCTCTTGCTACTAGTGACTCTTAAGTAGTAACCATGTTTGGCATATTCACATTCTCTGCAGAGAAGAGATGCTTTGAGGAACTAATCAATATGTTAAATGCACAAGTTCGTGAGATGAAGTCAATGAGTAATGCCATACAGAAACTGGAAGGTTAGTTAAAAAAAGGTTCTTTCTGTCCACGATCCCGAAATTCTTGTTTATGTGGGTTTTTTCCCCTTACCTGGATATGAATTATTTTATTTTATTGCTTACTTAAAATGAAGTAGTGTGCAGATGTGTAGACAGTTATCAAGAACTAGCAGGATTGTCACTTGAGAGCTTGATCCCATTTCAGTGGTCTTTCTGTCATTTGATTTTTTTATTTTTCAAAATTCTTTGCAAATGGGAATTGACCTCAATATAGCTGACATCAACTTTTTCTTATAAGGCCTTTCCTGTTTCTATCAATTGGCTATGTAACAAGAGTGAAGCATATGATACTTGCTCTACACCAGTATTGAGCAACTTCTTCCAAACTCATCAAGTGCTGTTTCTTCATGGGCCATGTATTCTGAGCACATGTTCATAACGACCCTTATTTTTCCTTTTGAAACTTCATGATTCTCATTAGCTATTTCCTATCTTCCCACTTCAATCGAAAACACAATGATTTGAATGCCTATGGACGAACTTTCTTTTTTGCATTGGGAATAACTATTCGATTTGAATTTGTGATTCTGTATAACATAAATTAATTAACAAAAATAAGAGATAAAGTCCCTTGTGAAGTGAGGGACAGTTGGCATCTTCTTTGCTAGACACAGAGTCACAGAGTTAGCTGCTTTATGCTAGCGTGGAGCTGAGTAATAGTGACTGAAGCCAAGAGCCCCTATTTATTCACTTCCCTTAGCCAATATCATTTTTAATCTACTTTTTGTATTGTAATTTTTATTTCTTTGTTATCGTCTTCTTTACATCAGTGTTTCTCCCATGGAACGTCTTATCAACGAATTTATGCTAAGTGGACATTTTCTGTGTTGATATCAGGGCAGAGTAATATTCACGGAAGAATTCCTGTTGAAGAACGAGATGATCACAGGATCTCACAGAGGAGTTTGAGGGTGAGCTGATTATCAGCGTAAAATTTTTCCCTGTAATCAATGAAATATTTGAAATTATTTTCATGGTTTTCCAGGTACCTTATGCCAATGGCAAGATAAATGATTATCCACAATCAGGTAAATCTTTGATCAATTACTGATTCTCCTTTTTTGGGTTTGACTAGCTCCTTAATAATTATGATATCGAAAATATTCTTTAATAAGTGAGATCTTTTTCGCCGCCTGCTTCTGTGGAACCTTCTGTTGCTCCACACACAAAATCATATACAGAGGTAACTATTTCAGTCCCAGTTTCTACCTGAAGTTTTCTAGATAAGAAGAATTACTTGTTCATGATCGTGAATTTTCCATAATACAAATAACCATTTTTTCAGATTATGGCTATGATTCAAAGAGGGGAGAAGCCATCCAACATCAGAGTTAGTCCACTCCATTAACTTAGTAGTATGACATTTCTTAGTTTTAGTTTTGAAAATTTCGTGTTTCCTGTCTCAGGAGATAAATGGCGCACGTCCAAATCCTTATCAACCAGTACCAAATCCTCGCTTAGCACCAAGGGCTAAGGTTTGTCTCTTATAATTGCCATTTGTCTTGTTTTTCCAATTCTTTTGCCTTCTAAGTCGGCTAATTTGTTCGACCAGTCGACCATTCTTTTGAACGTTACATCCCCCCATTCACCTCCCCAGAACATCTAAAATAGTTATATAAGAAAAGAAAAGTTTGCCGGCCTTGGGTGCAAGTTTGTTGAGTTTTTCCTTGTTGACTGATAACTGGTAACATCAATGAGGTTGACTGATAACTGGTAACATCAATGAGGTGTCTGATTCGAAATCTTACCTTTCGCACTATCCACTAAAAAAGTTGGTCTCCCTTGATAATTTGTTAGCTCCATAGTTATTTACTAACAGTACTCAGTCCTGTCTTGTGAACAGCCTTGGGAGGTCGGTCAAGCTCCGAATGGCTCCAGCAATGTTCTTCAGTCACAAGGGAGCAATGATGCCTTATATCACGAGTTCCAAGATAATCAATCTATTGCAGAAAATACAGTGCCTAGGTGGGAACGGAAAAATGCCCGAATCACTGAAATTGAAGCTGGTGATGAACAGAGATTTGGATCTTCCAATGTAGTCAATAATGAGCGACCAGTTCCACGGTCGTGGGTTCCTCCCCAGCCACCACCTGTTGCCATGCAAGAAGCAGCTGCAGCCATTCGTCAGCCAAAAAAGACATTCTCTTCAACAGAACAATTGACTGATGACCAATTGCTGGTTCGTTCTTCAGACGTACCAGATGAGCTGCAGAGGATCACAAGAATCTCTGAATCAGGCGGCATAGTGGAAGCCAATGGAGGAAGTTCGGGGCTTAACTCAAGTGAGATACAAAGAGAAGAGGACAACTCGTATTTTGAAAGAGGACCCGATTTTACGCTGATTTGAGTACGTCACTTGATAAGTAATTACAACAATAATCGAAGAGAACACGAAGAAAATGATATGTCAGCATGTACATTTGAACTTGTTTTATTGGGCAAGATCAAATACACTATTAAGGTGATCTATATTGACTTGAGATTATGGTAAAATAAGTTGATTGTATAACCCGTCTCTTATCTTGAATCTTTGTTTTTTATCCAAGAGCTTGTTTGGTTAAGCCTAAAGAATAAGTAATTTATTTTCGAATTTCACTCGAAATAAAAAATAGAAAAAATATAACCAATCATGTCCAGATGATTAATGTGCGTATACTCTATAGGTGTAAAATGGATTCGGTTCAGTTCAGCCAAATAACAAGAATTGGGATGCTGTCCCTAGAATTTTCACTTGAGATTGACGGCAATTCAACGACAATGATACTTTTTCGTCGTCTTGCTCAATTCAACACTAGACTTACCTCTCTAAGGGTCCGCTTGATTGCAAAATAGAATTTGGGTGAAAAGAAAACGAGTTATAGAGAATTAAATTGTCTAAAACTTGTGTTTATCGGAAATTGTCGATTAATTGTGTTTGATTGATATAATTTTTCACCTATAAAAATTTGAAATTTTGAATCTTTTGATATTCGTTTGACTTTATTTTTCATGAAAATTGTCCATTAAAGGAATAAAATTTGTTACAATTGAAAATAGAATTTGTTCCAATTACATAAATAATAATAAACCCCGAATTGCTTTTCTCACCAAAGTGACGGGAAAACGAATTCCATGAAAAACAAGAAAAGATCAAAAGGTGAAATTTCAATTAAAAAAAAATAAAAATGTGCAATCAAAAGCAAAAATGGAACTTTTATGAAAAATTCTACCCTATCAAATGTCCTAAAAGTCGTTATTCTTTACTATTTACACCAGCCTACTAATTTTTTAATCATTAATCACTACACATGCGAAGAAAAGAGATTCCTTCACGGTTCTTCCACTGACCAAAATCATTTTAGGTGTTTTTCATGTGGGTACCGTGGTTATATTCAATTTTGTACGAGATTATACATGGATTCGGCAATTTTTTAATCACAAATTTCATGAACTTTTATTAAAATTTTAGTATAAATATGATTTTTAGTTAAATGAAATAGGGGTCTTGTGGAAATTAACCCTTTCCAAAAGTCTGTTCAATCAGCTTTAAAAAATTGATTATTTATTTTTTTATAATGGGACACTTTTTTTTTTCTTAAAGCATTTTTTTAGTCTTCAATGACTTGGTCAGCTAAATTAATAGAACGTTGCGGATCGTGGTGTCGCGATATGAAGGTTAGAGTTCCATTTGCACATTTGAAAGGCCTGTTTGATTTCCATTTTAATTCTCATTCGCATTCTTTTACTCATTTTCAACCATACATTTTTCAATAAAATAATATTTTTCATCACATCAATAATTTTTCCTTTTTTTTCAACCACATATTCACCATCTATCACGTAAAAAAATATATTTTCTTTAAAATAATATGCATCAAAAATGTTAAAAACATCGATTGCAATTTTCTCTTGAAGTAATGTAAATATGGGTGATCAATGGTGAAACCGTATGACCATTAACAAAACTATTATTAACTTTTAATGAGTAAAATTATCATTCGGAAATTTCCAACATTTTAATGAACATTTGTAAAATTAACCCTATCAATTTTATTTATTTATTTATTTTTTTAAAAAAAATACGATTTACATTGAAAACCATGAAAAAAAATTCATGAGAGATTCAAAATTTCAAGGACATGTCTTCCATCCCTAATCATTTATCATTCGAAATGGTACCATCATAATTTTCTTAAAGCGATTTCACAAAAATATAAAAATTCTTAAAGTGAGAAATAGAATTCGCCAAAAAACTATACGATCCATACATATATTAAAATTTTTGCAATCCTATAATTATGGAATGCAGTTAATAAATTTTAAAATTTTCTCTAAAATTAACTTTACCTGATTATTCATAGTTAATTTTAGGAGGGGAGAAAAAAAAAACCCATCCGATCCGTACATATATTAAAATATTTGAAATCCCATATTTATGGAATGCAGTTAATAAATTTTAAAATTTTCTGTAATTTTTCTCTAATTATTTATAGCATTAATTTTAGAAAACATGATTAAGCCAAAATTACAAAAAGGATGGGGGCATTCCGAGAATCGAACTCGGGACCTCTCGCACCCAAAGCGAGAATCATACCACTAGACCAAATGCCCGCTGTTAAATATAATTGTAACTAGATTATAAATTTGTATCTGTTAATTTCCGATTTCTTGGTTTCTTTGTTTCCTAAGTTTTCTTTGATAGTATACACCAACATATGGAAGTTAAGGAAAATAACAATATTAAGGATTTAAAACCTAAAGAGCATATTTGTTAAGGATTTTATCTTACCATATTTTTTGTGTACTGTTTTTCTTGGAAAAAAAAGTAGGAAAACATGTAATTATATACGCGATTTTCTCACAAATGATCCAGGGACGAGCATAGATCATGTCACTAGAGCTCCATGAGATTTATCCTAGTACCACAACTTCAAATATTAAGTCCCGTCTAAAGCAGATTTTTTCAAAGAATGATTAAAAATTGACTGACAGAGAAATAATGGGACTTGACTTCTTGAATTTTATCCGATCAAGCGATTTTCATCTCAATGATCGAATCACACCTAACATATCAATGTTTTATCCCTGTAAATTATTTCACTCGTTCAAGTGAAGAATAAAATTAATAATGACGAAATGCATTTCTATGTTAGTGTTAGTGAAATTAATTGAATTTGTCATTTGAAAGAGTATTTTAATATAATTCCCCAATTTTAAATTATTTTTCTACTTAATTTTAATTTTAATCCACATCAAACAAAGAAGGTCAAAACAAGTATTCTAGCAATATTTAGCTCCGTCATTGGACGCCCATTAAGCCAAGAGAATCAGCTTCACTATTATTTTCCATTATTTCATCTTATTTATTAGCTTTCATAAAGGCTAAAATTTAAATATGCATTTTTTTTTTTTTTAATAAAGAAAGAAAAGAATAGAGATGGAAAATCTTAAAAAAAAAATAAATTTAAATGAGTTGGGCTAAAATGCATCTCAATGTCGAACCCAAAACCCTAGCGCCGCAGTCCACCTATAAGTACTCTCACAAGCACTAACAGCTGAACACAAGCAAGCAATCCTCTATCAGTAGGAGTATCGGTGTATTTATATGCTTGTACATTCAGTCATTTTGTAATTCGGTACAGATTTATTGCCATTTGCCAACAAGAAGAAGGAGAATTGTATAAAGTAATACAGAGGCTTATTATGGGCAAATAGGTGAGATCTCTCTGCGGAAAGCTGCAAACTTTTTCGCTCTTGTTCGTTTGCACATTTTGATTTCTTGATAGTTACTTTCATGATTTATTTTAAGTTAGCGTAGGGGACTTTGTTTGATGGGTTATGAAGATTGTTTTTTTTTTTTTTCTCTTTGTCCTTGTCTTCGATTCATGCTTATTGATATGATATGTAAATCTTGTATCTTTTCTGAGAAATTAATGTTGATTGCATGACCCGGTTCGTTTCTTTGTTTGCACTGGAATAAATACATTTTTCCTTTTTGCATTTTTAATGCAGCAAGTCTAATTTCCTCCCATTTTCTTTTTTCTATTGTTTTTTTTTTTAATTTCTGTTTAACAAATTTATTATTTCAGCAGAATGCATACCTTTTTGCCTTTTTTGCGTATCACAATTTCATTGACACTGTTTTAATATTTGTTCAAGTTTGCTATTACCTTGGATGCAATTCTAGCATATGAAATATTGAATTTCTTTTCTTTCCAGGACTGGTGCAACATAGATGGCAGTTTCATATCCTAATTGCGTTCATTTTCCGAAAATTTCTTCCAAACGCCATCCTTTTAACTCTAGCACAGGGCTCAGCTGCCGGGTGTCCCCTGTCTTTAATTGTCTTAAAAATTCAGATCCAGATTTGCGCATAGGAGCCAAGGTACATTCACTTATTTTCATGCACTATAATGTTTTCATTTGGATGCCCTTATTCTTTTTCAGTCTAAAAACTTGACCTGCCTTTATATTTTTGTTCTACATTTATTGAATATTTCTACTGCTTTGTGGTGTAATATATAAGTATGTCTTTTTCGTTTTGAAACATTTATTTTTCTATTAGAAATCATACTTTAATTTCGTATACTATAGATTTCTTTCATTCCTTCATTTCATATGTGAGCTTGAATTTCCAGACATAAGTCAGGCGTTTACCACTTTGTATGGTTAATGCTGTTACATGTCTGGGAGACAAAAGACGGAGAAGAAGAGATGGCTGATGGGTTTCTATCGGTCATTTAGATGTCTCTTGAAGGTGTCCATCGTTGTTCAATAGTTTTTTGTCTAATTACTTGAGCTACATCTGGACTTCACATTACTATTTACCTCGTGATAAGAAATAACTTCTGTATTAGGAGGGAGAAGGGTTAATAATTGTTCTCATTTTGATCTTTTGTAAGTTTTGTTATGACCACAGCTAATGCCTGTGACCATACCGAGGGGAATGTTAAAGAACTTCCATTCAGATGTTGAGTTTTTGAGATTGAGACAAGTAGCATGTGAGTTAAAGAACTCAGTTGAGCTCGTATTGAGTGGCTTTCAAAGGAGTAAATTGTCATATGTTCTCCTGGTGAGACCATGGATTGGTCAACTGTTTTACTTATCGGACTAGATTATCCAGTCAACTAGTTTGTCACTCTTTTCTAGAGAGTCCACATGGCATGGTGCATTCTTATTCAACATCCCTGAAAATTTAGTTAATGGAAATCAAAACCGCCCATAGTAGGTTATTGGAATAGTAGCCGTAAAAACCAAGGAAGGACAAATTATTTCACATCTCAGCCGTCCTGGGATTTAACCCAGGGTCATAAGCCTTGACAAGTGACACTCAAGGCAGAAATTTCAAGGCATTTGACGAAACCTCATGTGACTCATGCCTTAAGGTATAACCTCAAATAGTATTTTTCAGCAATTTACCAAACATGAGCGAAAGGGTAGGGTTCCTTCTAAAACTGGGAATGATACAATTCTTTCTCTCTCTCTCTCCCTCCTATCTTCCAAACCTTAAACCAATTATAGATATAGAATTCAAACTAGCATGTCTTTTGGTAAGGTTTCTTCAATTTTCTCATAACCATCTTGATGGACAGCTGCTTGACAACTGCTACTATCATGAATATTAGAAACTGTCTTATTTATAATTTACATTATATTTTCTCGATTGTTTCTTGCTCTTCATCATGGATTTCGTCAGACATAGGCAGGTGTCCCTGCAGTCATGTTTGCAGGGACCGTTGAATGTCTGGCATAGAAAAGAAAGTGTTCATCGTTGCCACTAGTCAATTTTAATGATGAAGTGTGCTACATCTGAACACCACATTCTAATTCTTAGTAGTTTCCGCTAGTATATTTTTAATAATTAAATGGGTCACTTGTGAACATCACATTTTTTAAAAGAGACACAGATGGATGTAAAAAGAGATTTAAGGCGAGTATTAACCATTTAGTTTTTCAGACATAGACAGGTGTCCCTGCAGTCATGATTGTAGTGTCCGTTGAATGTCTGGTAAATTGAAAGTGTTCATCGTTGCTGCTAGTCAATTCTTAATGATTAGGTGAGCTACATCTGGACACAACATTTGATGAAAAAGGACATCTAATCAAGAATGAGCATCTCCACATGGACTTACAATGGTTTTTTTATGTTATGTTATCGTGCTTACTTTGTGTGGTTTTCTTAGTCATCCTTTGCATTTTCATCTAACAAGATTAATTTAGGTTGGTCCACTGTTAGATAGTGTTAAATGGGACGACAAAGGTTTGGCAGTGGCCATAGCTCAAAATGTTGACACAGGAGTCATTTTAATGCAAGGGTTTATCAATAGGGAGGCATTATTAACAACAATTTCCTCTCGAAAGGCAACATTCTATAGTAGGTCAAGATCAGCTTTATGGACAAAGGGAGAGACATCCAATAATTTCATCAATGTTTCTGATATCTTTCTTGATTGTGATCGCGATTCTGTAAGTTCTTTTAACAAATATTGTCAAGGAAATGTCCTTTTATAATTGTCCGATGGCTCTGGTTTATAATGTGGAGTAATAGTTTGAACAATTTGTCAGGTAATTTATCACGGGAAGCCTGATGGGCCAACTTGCCACACAGGTTCCGAGACCTGCTATTACACCTCGGTTGACAGTTTTCTAAATAATCCAGAGGTAACATATTTGTTTTCTTCTGGCTTACTCTTGGTCATCTTTATTAATTTGAACCTTTTCTAAATTGCCTTTTTTTATTGCTAGGTTGATGCAAATAAACTTGCATTGACAACTCTATACTCGCTAGAATCTACAATATGCCAAAGGAAAGAGGAATTATCAGGATCTCCAAATGGAAAACCCTCCTGGACTAAGCGCTTGTTGCTTGATGAAAAGTTACTATGCTCGAAAATCAGGTATCATGATTAACTTTCTCACCCATTTTTATATATCACTTTATAAATGAGTTTTGTGTAAGTCATAACTGAGAAACAAATGGGTATATTAATTTCTTTTTCAATGACTTGTGCCTCGAACATTGTTGCGCCGTGTTTTTTTTAAATGTTTCCACGTGTTGGTATCAATAAGAAAGAGTAATATTTGAGAGTCTCAAGAGTCAACGACATGTCTGGATAATCTTGAAGGTTCACCTTTTAAGTAACTTATTAGTGGTGAAACTAGTTATTGACGACTTCCATACAGGGAAGAGGCTGATGAGTTATGCCGAACCCTAGAGGAAAATGAGGACAAATCACGGACTGCTTCAGAAATGGCAGATGTGCTCTATCATGCCATGGTTTTGCTGGCTCGTAGAGGAGTAAGAGTTGAAGATGTTCTTCAAGTCCTCAGAGTGAGGTTTGTGCAATCAGGCGTTGAAGAAAAAGGTAGTCGGAAACAATAAGCACTAGTTTCAGGATGGACTCGTATTTGTGCCTTATTTTGCACCATCCCCATGGAATATCCAGAATGAACTGTTATTTGTGTATATAAATAAAGCAGTTTTACTCCTGAAATCGTTTCAAATTTGTACTATATAGACTACCTCTTCCCCTCTCCCCAAAATATCCTTTTTTTTTTAATTACTCCTATCTACATTCAATTATTGTTATTATTATTAGGGGTGGGTATTGTTTTATTTGGTTCTGGTTCCAAGAAAATTGAACCAAACCATGAACCAATGATTTTTTGAGAATGGAATCAACTGATTTTTTTTTTAAAAAGATATGGATTCAAATCGAAACCGAAAGGTTCCGGTTCGGTTCTAGTTTCATGACCGATTGAGAAAAAAGAGAACATTTGAAGAAGAATTGAAGGTTAAGGTTTTAATTTCAAAAATTTATGCGACAATGATGGTTGAGTACGAAGGTAAACATTGGGTGATAGTTGTTGGTCTTCAAGTGAGAATCGGTGTTTAAATTGAAAAGAAGAGAGAATGAATTAAGGTTTTGAGTCTTCAAAATGAATTAGGATCTCCGGTCTCCATATTGAGAAATCAAAAGCATGATTTTTTTAAATCTTGATATCAATTGAATTTTAAATTATTTTTTTGTATGAATTGTGATTCATTAATTTGTGTGTGTATATATATAATAATAATAATTATTATAATAATATTTAAATATTGAGTTTGATTCTTGGTTCTAGAATTAGAACCAAAATTATTAAAATAATTTATTTTTTGTAAATTCGATTTGATCATTTTGTTTACTCCTATTTATTATTACTCTTAAATATAGGTAGAGATGGCCCTAGTACCCACACATTTTCCAATTCCGACAAAAAAAATTTCTATTTTAATAAAGAGTTTATTTTTTGTACATCGAGGTTGTTGGGTGTGGGTCCCCATCTTGTGAAGGAGGCTGTACAATCGATATTGACATTTCGATGTATACTTAAATCCTGTTTGTTGGGGATTAAAATTAATTTTTCAATAAATTTTAATAAAAATTGATGAAATGTGTGGTTGAACAATAATGAGTCTCATAAAATGTGCTATTAAAATTAATTATTGATTTTGACTTAAATTAAAATCTAAATTTTAATTTGTACCAAGGAGGGGCTTAGCAAAACCCTTTAATAAATTTACTTTTTAGGGCTTGTTTGATACCCATTTTGTTGGAGAAAATGCATTTTTTGGGTTGATGTGATGGTGAATATGTGGTTAAAAAAGAAGGAAAAGTTATTGATGTGATGGAAAATATTATTTTATTGAAGAATGTGTGGTTGAAAATGAAAATGAGAATGAGAATGAAAATGAAAATGGGTACCAAACAGGGGCTTAAACTTATATAATGACTTTTTATATATATTTTTAGAATCTTATTGCACTTTTTAAAAAAGTTCAGGATCCATTGCAATTTTTCGATAATAAACTTGAATAATGATTTACAGTGTGACAATATTTAATTGGATTAAAACCATAACAATCAAATAAGGGGGGTGTATTCAATTGAGATTTTTAATGATTTATTTATTGAGATTTAAAAAGTTTGAGTGTATTCAATGTAGATTTTTTTAGACCCTCTAAAAATTATGGTGTATTCAATTGATACTTTTATATAAACCTTTAAAATTTCTAAAAGTCATGATGTATTCAATTAAAACTTTTTAGAAGTCTATAAGTTTATGAGTAGTCAAGTTTTAATGTCTTTTGAAAACTTCTATAAAAGTCTCTCGAATACTAACTTTTATGCAGAAAATACTTATATATGAATCTCAAAATTTATCTCTTATTAATCACGAGATTTTGGAAGACTTTTACAAAATTTATTTATTTATTTATTTTTCAATATTTTTTTTTTCATTTTTTCTTCTACGAACATTACATATATGATTAAAATTTATTTTTTCTATATATATATATATATATATATCTCTCTCTCTCTCTCTCTCTCTCTCTCTCTTATGGTTTATCTCTATTTTCTATGAGAAAAAAATAAATTGGATTCTTGTAACTTTTTTTCATTCATTTTTTTTTTTTGTGAAAAATATCTATTTTTTTATTAAATTATAAAATTTTATATGACAAATTTATAATTAAATGTAAATATATTTATTTTTATTTATTTTTAAAAATATATTATATTAATAATATTAAATATTAAATATATTTTATCATATACTTTTGATTATTATTTATTTAATTAAGACCTTAAATTTGTATTCTTTTAAAATATTTTTTAATTATACGAGGAAAAAAAATAGAAGGAAAATTGTTAGAACTACAATATCATATGTAATAATTTCACATTATTGTACTGAATTCACGTAAATTCTACTTCAAATAAAAGTTTTTAATTTTTAATTTTTTGAATTCTACAAAAATTTTAATAGGGTGTTTGGTATTAAATTTTGGGATAAGAATTGATTTTTGAATAATGATATGATGAAAAATATGTGATTAAAAAATATATAATTAAAAATAAAAATTAATTTTTAAAATCAACACCAAACACCCTCTAAAATAATAATCTACAAAAGTCTATCATTCCTCAACTTATATTTTGACATCTATTGTTAGGTAAAACATTGTAGGAAAACGTTTTACGCCTTACCAAAGATGCTCTTTACACACTTCCCATAATTAAGGAAACAAACCAAGATTGCTAATGCAATTCTCCCAAATTTCTGATTCCTTAGTGTTTAACCAGATCCATTCAAACGGTGTTGTCAATCCAGGTTACAGAATGAGACCTCAAATAGTGTTGTTTGGGGACTCAATTACAGAGCAATCTTTCAGATTAGGTGGTTGGGGTGCTGCTCTTGCTGATAATTACTCTCGCAAGGTTTCATTTTAAAATTTTCTTACTATATATTTCAAATCAGTTGATTTTTAATTCATTTTTATATGCGTAATTTACGTGTTCGACGTTGTAGGCTGATGTGGTGGTACGTGGTTATGGTGGGTACAACACCAGGTGGGCTTTATTCTTGTTGAATCACCTTTTCCATATGGTAATTTGTCCAGATCATTATTTTTTTTTCGCATTTTTCTGATTCTAATATGTGAGAGGATATGCAATATAAGTTGAAGTGGGCATCGTACAATTTGATTGAGTAATTTGTGGTGTAGATTGTAATTTTCAGGATAAAGAATGACTAACTCAATTGTAAAAATAGATGTTCTAACGTTGTAATGTAAAATAGAGATTTCCTTTGGCGGTTTTGTTCAATGTTACATATTTGATTTGTGTGTTTGTTTGATGATTTGGATCCCAGGATATCTACAGATTGCTTGTTGAATTTTGCACAATCAAGTTATTTTTATTTCTGTATCATCTTTGTTTTGCTCCTTATCTTTTTCGTTTTTATTTTCTTGATTCTATGCACCTTAGTGTACTGAGTTTTTGTAGTGATTTAGTAAATACCTTTTAGAAACCTTACTTTTTGTTAATTTTTCTTTAACTCCAGTCTAATGCTGGTTCAGTTTCTTATGCATCATTTAAATTTTGATGTATTTAAACTCAACGTGGGGATCTTTTCTGACTGATTGGCAGGGATCTGCAACACCTCCGGTCGCTACCACTGTATTTTTTGGGGCTAATGATGCAGCTCTTTTGGGGAGAACAGGTGAAAGGCAACATGTGCCCATTGAAGAATACAAGGAAAATCTAAGAAGAATTGTTCGACACTTGAAGGTTCAAATTTGTAATTTTTTGTGCTTAATATTTGTGGGTTACTTGGTCCAACGTTGAAACTAAATCTTATCGCATAGTTAAATTTCCAATTATTTCATGCACTGTTTTATTTTAACCAGCATAAAGTACTCTATGGTCAACAAACACTTTTTCTTTTTTCTTTTCCTGCACATTTGCAGTTCACTACTATGATTTGATTACTTCCTACACCAAATTTGTTGACTTTATGATCGTGAGTTGATTACTTCCATTGTGCCTTTCTGTTGAATATGCAGTGGTTTAACTCGTGCAATTTTTTTGCAGAAGTTGGGTCTTCCTTCTGATTTTTAGATATGTAATTGATTTAATGGATCTTCATGATTCTTCACCCCTTTTGTCGTTACTATCTTAATATCTTTATAGTGTGCATATATGGTCATATTCTTGATTACTAGATACCTCAAGTCCTATGTTTGCATTGGTCCAAGCACCCTGTATCAATTCTAATGTTTTAAATGATGAATGCAGAACTGTTCCCCTACCATGCTAATTGTACTTATAACTCCACCTCCCATAGATGAGCAAGGGCGCCTAGAATTTGCACGGTATCAGTCCTTTGCTTTTAACACTGCATCTTTTTCTGTGTGTTGATGCAAGTAAAAAAATATTTTTTTATGTCTGAGATTTAAACCTGTCTATGAAAATGCGCATTATTGTCTCTCAACATGGGGAAGTAAGTAATTATCCTGTTTGGTTTCTATTTAACTGAGGGCTGTGAAGGGTGAAAATCTGGTATATAATTGGAGCTCGATTAAGTTGTATTCAATAAGTCAATAATCTCCAGTAAGTAATATAATTTTCTACGAGCCAACAACAGTCCACATTCTTTTAAAAATTCAGCCACCAAAATCTATTTGCTGTCAAGGACACCAGCGATTTTCAAGAGTATTCCAATATAGATTTACACGAGGGATAATTTTATTGGAGGAAAGTAACCATTATACTTTTAGCAATATCTTTTCTGCTACTCGAGCAGGTCTTTGTATGGTGACAAAGCAACAGAGTTGCCTGAAAGGACAAATGAAATGGCTGCTGTTTATGCGAAGCAGTGTGTCGAATTAGCTGAAGAACTTGGTCTTCCTTCAATCAATCTATGGTCGAAGATGCAGAAAACCGAGGGTTGGCAGAAAAAGTTCTTGAGGTTTGTTATTTTATTTACTAGTGACAGAGTTTCTTAATGTTTCTGTATGGGAGCGAGAAGCAGCCAAGCAGGCTTGTGCTGTAGCACATGCTCTCTATCTATAACCTTGTAATCTCTCCATAAATACCAAGTATTTTGAGTGAGATGATTCATGTTTGGCTAAGCTTAAAGTAACTTATTGTCTCCAACTATGTTTACATAACTGATTTTTTTCCAACTTCTAAGTAAAAAACAGTTACTTTTCGAAGTAACCCTTAAATTACTCTAAATAAGTATTTTCAACTTCAACTATAAAAAGTTTAATTATTTTATAACTTACTTTTAAGCTTAGCCAAACATGCTCCTAGCTCCAAGGAGAGGGATCAAACTCGCTGACATTGATTTTGTGCACCAGTCAATTAGTGGGGAGGCATCAGCATTAAGTATCTTACACCGAGTTGAAATCACCTAATTAGCTATTTCAAAAATACACACAAACACAATTAATCTGGATTACTTAGTAACAAAGTTATGATTAATCTTTTGGTTTTTCTCAATGAACACTAGAATGATCGAAAATCTAGACTCTATTTTAAATTTTTATTCACGTTTTTTGTTTACAGCGATGGCTTGCACCTGACAGCAGAAGGTAATGCAATTGTCTATGAAGAAGTTGTGAAAGTTCTTAGTGAAGAGGAGCTTTCAGCCCCAAAGATGCCATATGATTTCCCCCACCATTCAGAAATTGACGGGAAAAATCCTGAAAAGGCTTTCCAGAATTTATAATGCAGTTCTATCAGAATTCATTTGAATTCTTTTCATCTAAAGAAATGCAAATGCATAGATCTTATGTTTTGTGTTATGCATTATATCATGCTTTCTATATGTTTGGGACTGTCTTGAAATGCTAATGTGAGTTGGTTAGTTGGCCCGTGATCACTCCATTGCTTTTTTGTCATCATATTTGTGTCAAGATGAGATAAAACAGAGTCAGAGAACATGTTACGCTCGAAACGAGCCCTTGAAGGAAACTGATGGTTTTTAATTTATTAATTATGAACAAGTGACATATTTACTTTAAAGTAAGAAAACAGTAAATCACGTAAAAATAACTTTTACATTTTTTCTAGATGTGGGTTCATGAAGTCTTGTGGATAAGAACATGCAGAAGTATTATTTGCTGTTACAAGAAATGAGTGGTGGATGAATGATTAATACTTACGTGGATAAAAAAAAAAATGACTTGAATATTTATAAACAATTATAAACATGAGCCAAACATAGGCAAAGTAAACAAGTAGCAAATGCTAACTATTAACATCCAGGAAAAGAACATACCGGGAAAAGGAATAACAAAAAGGTTCCTAAAATACAACTAATGTTCTACTCTAACAACACTACTTTAAAAAAAATAAAAATGTAATGCATGTTTGGTGCATAGTTTTAGATCACATCGGGAAATAATGAACAAAATTTAGCTTGTTTATCTTCTTCAATATTGTCCAGGACCATCTAATTGACTTGACCAAACACGCCACTAAAGTTTGTTACTTATAAGCGTAATACCAAAAGAGTTGATAGGGGAAAACTGGAGTGCGGAAGAATAGAACAGAGGTAACGATTACCACCACCCGCTTCACGCAGTTGCCCACAGAATGTGTGACTGGAGATACTCTCTGCAATATCATGTATGAAACCTGCACACAAACTCCTGTTAGAAATCTCAGTATGAAAAGAGCCTCTATTCGACTTCTAATGAATGATGTAAATGAAATCGTTACAAGAGTTTAAAGCAAATCCAACTTCGGGAGCAAGAGCTGGGACGTAGAATCTGGGGTCAACTTTTCAAGATGGAACAGTTACTTTGATCTATTGGGAACATATGTACAAAATGCTTTTGAATAATCATTTTACTTTGGGAAATGGGAACTGTCAAATTATATCACCAATCAGTCCTATAGTAATAGGATTCATCGTCTCATGAATCTTTCTTCTCCTTATTTTGTCACAATTACACTATCCTAAAATGTTAAAATTTTCTTTCCCCTGTAAGATTAGCAAATCCACTGCTTCAGGTTTAGTGTTCCAAAATCAGCATTACCTATTAACTACCAGTGATGTTGATTATAAGAACTTGCTTGCAGATATGCATGGAAGCAGAGAGCAGCAATGAGGGATCTAGTGTAAATCTGCTTGACATTTAACCCGTCAAGAAAACAATATGATAATCAATTTCTACGTTCTTCTGTTTCTGATTAAAGAAATCTTTGATCAAACGTATGAAATATGCTCTTTATCAATGGCATGATCCAAATGAATTATAAGCATCTCCACTCTTGAGATCTACTTACAGTAGTTTCAATGAAAGTAGGGGTAAACTTAATTCCTTCCATGAATACAGCTGCAGGGACCAGCAAGATAAAGGACATAATTGTGATTATTAAGAAGAGAGTGTTGAATTTGGTCAAGTGTGTGACACTTTTGTTGTCAACAAACAAATATTTTGTTATGATTTGTCCTATGTATTTTGTACTCAATAGGACCTATAGCATGTTGTGTGAAACAGCCCAGTATGGTTGAGCTGTAGTTGGTAGGATATTTGTTAGAAAAAGCTTTGATATTGTGAGTAAGTTTGGCTATATATATATTAGCCTTGCATCTTCAATATTATTAGAGTGAATTGATATATTTTCCCTCTATCTTTGTCTTCATAAATGTATTGAAGAGAGTAGAGTGATTATCAGTTAGAAACTTTCTGTTTTTTCTCATTTTTGTTTGCCATCTGTAGAACCGGTAAGTTCGGAGCATATCCGGTAAGTGCCATTAAATCCGGTAAGTTCATATACGGTAAGCTATGCAAATACGGTATGCACAAGGAAAACCCGGTAACTTCAAGTCTTCTTAAATCCGGTAAGCTCATTTTTTCTTCTCTTTGAACCAAAAATTCAACAGAGAGTAATGTTGTCCAAAGATTCCTGCATGAAAACCAAACAGATCGTGTATGTATTCCATGAAAGGAATTCTTAAGCATAATTCGAAAACTGATGTGTCTCAACATGACAATATTAACAGATTTACTGCAACTGATTTCCACAATAGTGATTGAAGTGGATAGAAAAATGACCAGCATTGCATTGTTTTCTGTTAGAATGGTAGAAAACTTAGTGAAGCATAATGTGAGAATTTGCTGATGTGTTATTATAATCTAGGTGGTTGTACTGGCTAGGGCAATGATAAGACATTGTACAAAAGTGGAAGGATTGACTGATGCGGTTGACATTGTTGGGACGGGTGGTGATGGTGCAAACACGGTGAACATATCGACGGGAGCTTCGATACTTGCTGCAGCTTGCGGTGCAAAAGTTGCTAAGGTGGACGATTTGCTTCCAAATAATCCATAAAATTAATTTTAATGAAGAAATTAAATGATTTTATATTGAGTGTTGTATTGCAGCAAGGGAATCGGTCAAGCTCGTCTGCTTGTGGAAGTGCTAACGTACTGGAAGCATTGGGGGTCGCCATCGACTTGGAGCCAGAGGTTTATGCAGTTACTATGATATAGTTAATTTTGTGATCAAGTGTGTGTGGGCTCAATAAATGCTCTGTTATTCATTACAATACCGTACAATTGAGACATATAGTGACTAGCATGCAGTTGTGACTAATACGAATTGACTACAGAAATAATCTCGAATCTTATATTCTTGCATAATTTATTTTCAGCCTGTCTCTCAACATGCTTATTGTTATTTGTTCAGGGGTTATCGAGGTGTGTGGTTGAAACCGGGATTGGTTTCATGATGGCTCCGATATATCACCCGGCAATGAAAATCGTTATACCTATCAGGAAAAAGCTGAAAGTGAAGACCGTAATCAATATCTTGGGCCCTATGTTAAATCCTGCAGGAGTTCCTTTCGCTGTAGTTGGGGTATATGAAGAATATCTAGTGAGTGCCTTGACCATATATTGTGTGATTGAGAAATTTAATTTCTGCTATCTTGAACTTCTTGATAGAAATATCTTCTTAATATGTTTTAAAGATGCTTTCAGCATTACAAAGATTTGATACTGTATCTTCTCGCTTATGATATATAGATTAGTCGTTTTTCCTGCTACTAAAGTTTCATGCTTTAAGTAAATCTTCTGTCCTTGACTAGGTTCATAAGATGGCAAAAACACTTCAACTGTTTGGCATGAAGAGAGCATTAATTGTTCACAGTGAGGGCCTCGATGAAATCAGTCCCCTCGGTTAGCATTCCTTCTGTTGTTTCATAATATATATGTTCAAACAGATGTGAAAATATGAAGACTGGATCTCAATCTTAATAAGAATCTTGTCCATTTCGTATTATCTTAGAGAGCTTATGTTCTGTTCTTAATAATTCACAGTAAATTCCCCTGATGTATTTGAACAGGTCCTGGACTAGTCCTTGATGTTACCGCAGATAAGATAGAAAAGTTCTCATTTGATCCAAGTAAGAATCTCCCTACTCCCTTTTATGATTTAGTAGTTTTCATTCAACTTTGTCGCTTCACACAAATGGTCGTGTAGTTTTACATCTTTGGGAGGATGGAAAAAATTCTCTCACTGTCGAGTTTAATTTGTAGTAGGGCACTTCCAAGAAATTATTTGATTTCTTGAATGCATTTTTTCTAAGAGGGGATATTAGGTGTCGAAGTATAATATCAGAATTGTAATTCTTACAAAATTCAGTCATTTGCTAGTGGATTTCGGCATCTCTCGCTGCACTCTAGATGATCTGAGAGGTGGAGATCCAGAATACAACGCAAATGTATTAAGGCTTGTGCTATCAGGAGAAAAGGGGTCCGTAGCTGATGCATTGGTAAGTTATTTTTTTCTTTATATTAATTATTTGGAAAATTTGGTCCATTTATTAAATCGAATCACCTGGAAAAGTAGATTTAGATTTCCATGTGAAGATCTCTTCATTTAATCTGTCTGCACTTTTAGGCAAAGCTTAAAAAGTTCAAACTTTAAGTGAACAAGTGAATTCTAAAAAAAAAGAATTTTTAATGATTGAACTTGGAAATATTTTACTTTCAAATAAGCAAGTTTTTTACATAGAAGGAAAGTAACTAGTTCAAACATATTTGAAAGCAAAAAAGAACTTATAACAAGCAGTGATCTTTGTTGACCTCAAAAAATGTACTTATGAGCTGTCAACAGATCTCAGGGCCTTTCACGTTAGGTTCAACCTTTCTTCATGTACACTAAAACAAACCGTCAGTTACACGTGGCCTTCTCCAAAGAGGGGGGAGCCGACCGCGCACACTCCGATGATCAAGTCAATTGGAGTGAAAATATATATGAGTGTGAAAAGGCTAAAACGTGAGCCTCCAAAATATATAAGGGGGTCGACTTTGGGGAGATAAATAGAACAGTAAAATATAGAGAGACTTGCTAAGGAGTATTGAGAATTTAATTTAGCATTACCTTCAAATGACACAATGTGTGAGCTTATATAGTAAGAGAGGGTGAGTGAGAACCGTTGGATGAATAGACACGTGACCTTATTCCAATGGCTGAACTTCTTGTCATAGACTTCAATGCAGTTAATGCTTTGATCTCCTGTGTTTGAACTCTGACATGCGGGATTGGCGCAGCCATCATTGCAGCGTGTTGTCACATCAACCATCTGTCAGAAGATCTTCCATAAGGCAACCATACTGTCTACTGTTCATGTGACATGAGTTCGGTACCGCACATGGGTTCAGGCGCAAGGGGTTCATCAATGGCGGTTCGATGATGGAGGTTCGTCCGTACCAGTTCGATGTAGTGGGTTCGGATATAAGGCAGACTGTGGATTCCCACGTGTTGTATGCTGGGTCTTTTGGGATTGCCCGTAACAATCTTCATCTTAAATCGCCACACAGGTGCTAAATGCAGCAGCAGCGCTTTTGGTCAGTGGACGTGTTACCAATCTGGCTGAAGGAGTGGATCCGGCTCGTGAAACGCATTTATCTGGAAAAGCTCTCGAGACCCTTGATCTGCGGAAAAAATATCTCCAATGTAAGGGGAGGGAACGGATCCTCGTGAATGTTTTGGTTCTATACATTTGTCGTAAGCTAATATACACTGTTTCGTGTTTCAGAAAGTGAAAAAAGCTGAATCAAGGGGTGCCCCGGTCTGGACATGATTGTTAGTTTAATGGCTCGAAGACCAAATATGTCCTCCCCAGAGCACAGGATCCACAAAAGATGAAGAAAATCGGTGAATTTTGAGCTTTGAATATGTAGAGATGGCTGTAATCTTAAATACATAATGTTAGCAGGTAGTAAATTTATGTCAGAATCAGTGTGAAAATCCCTGTTGAAATCATATTTGTACCCTGATACACTATCAACACAATGAAAAGATTATTGAATTTTGATCTACACAAATGCATCCATTCAGAGTTTCTTGTGGCACATGGTTCAACTATTTTAACACAATCTACCTTCTATAAAAGTGTTACAAGTAAAAAGGCAAGTGCTTTGATCTACACGATGCATAGTACTGTTTCAACAAGAGTTTTATTCTTCTTCATATAAAATTTACGACAGAACAGTGGTTTTGCGATTGTACCAGTGTCAACGAGCAAGAGAACAAGTTTGCCTTCGGCCCTTCGTTATGTTTGTCCATGATCACTGCAAGGGAAAAACGAGAGAAATTTGTACTGCAAATACACACAATCGTACTTTCAACATACTGGTTTGGCTATAACACCAATGAACACATTTGGCACAGTTCACTGTCCAGATCACTAGGCTAGAGCCATTTGAATCTCATCTCCATTACCTTCAAACAAACAAATAAAACACTAAACAGCTTCAACAACAGCATAAAACACGAGTCTTAATAAATCTGGAGGGCTGTGGCAAGATGATTACAATGTAAAACTTTGTCAAGTTTTATATCATAAATCCAAATGGCAAAAAGGACTCACATTGCCGACTCCATATTTATTGGAAACAATGCTTACAGCATGTTCAGATAAGCTTTAAAATCTCATTTAGGAGTAAATGAGTTTGTTATAGGTCAAAGTAGATATAAGTGAATTACTTATTTTGTAGTAACGGATTAAAAAAAAAAAAGGTATCTTTATTACGTAGAAGTATGAAAAATTAACACACACAAATGTGTTCGAAGAAAAGTAACTGTTACTTTCTACACAAGTATGCTATTCATCATATATAACTTGAGATGAGTTAAGAGAAGTCTAGTAATAGCATCTTTTATATCTCTGCCAACACAAAATCATTATCGGATGCAGTAAAGAAATCAAAACGTTGAAGGTTCAATTGCAATAACCACAATAAAGTTTGGAAGAAGCCATATGTACCGAAGAGGGAGTACCGAACTGTGTACTCCCTCTCACATAAACACGTGGGCCCTGCGTGTATTAATTTATTCCGAGCCGTGGCCCCACCTCCTATGTGAGTAGTAAGTAAGAGATTTTGTAAAAAATTCGGTACGTGTAGCACGGTCCATAAAGTTTTACTGCACGAAAGAAAGTTATAGTAAAACCTCTATAAAATAATAATGTTGGGATCGAGAAAAAATATTATGTTAGAGGAATTATTAATATTGATAAATGATTATTTATTAATTTATTAGTATTTTATATTTTTATAGCTTGTATTATATTCTACCATAATACATGTAGGAAATTTACAAAACGTATATATTGAATGTGTTGAAATTCAATGTTTAAATTTGTAAGCACGCAAAAGGCACACAAGTATATATATCAAAGAGGAAACATTAATGAATATACATTAGCTTCAGAGTTTAATATTTGGGAAGATTAATCGTTCAAGTTATTTTACGTACATATGGAACATAATTTCTATTGTCATTAATTTTAACTTGAGACTCCCAATCTGTATGTGCATTACAACAAATTAGGAATGAAGTTGAGTTTGGTTTGCGTGCAACAAGAAATATAGATTCATATTTTGGAAAAAGAGGCGAATTGAAAAAAAAAATAATGTTATCAAATTAAAAGTTTGTTAACTCGTATTAGTATGAATTTAGGTAGTTATTATTTTATATTCGTTAGGTCTTAAAGAATCTCAAAAATGTATTATCTTATGCATTTAACGGGATTATTAATTTGGTATACTAACTCAAGTTGAGACCGAAGAATTTTATTATTTAAGCAAGATTATTAATTTATCAAACAATCATTTATCAAGGTTTTACTTTACTTCCAATAAAGCAGGACTATAATGAAATAATTCAGCAAGTAATCAGATTCTTGAATTGTTCATATGCATCATATTGAAAAGGAAGCATTTCATAATTGTTGTGTTTTTCCCATTGATTTTTGCCCATGTCCAGTTACAAACGCTTTAAATTCATGAAAACTGGAAGGTCCAATTTCCTACTGGGGTCATCTCTAGTCGTTGTTTGGCCAAAAGCTGGGAGTCTACAATATGCCGAAGGCTAAACTCAAGAATCAACACGGAAAATTTAACAGAAAGAGTTTTAGATTGATCTATTATTTCTCATTATAGGTTGTATTGTATGGTGTGTGGAGAGAAAGAAACAACTGCTATTTTGAAGATCAAGCACGATTGATAGAGCAGTTTAGGGAATTATTTTATCTGACATTGTATAATTGATTTAATGCGGCAACTACTAACCCAATAGAGGGACAGCCTAATTTTTTTTTTTTTTTTTTTTTTTTTTTTATCTAGATAATACACACCTTGTGTATTATCCTTTTATTAATAAATGAACTGATTACTTATCCAAAAAAAAAATAAATTCTCAACAAAAGATCTATTATCATTCTTGTTGACTCTTATTCCTTCAACAATTTTATGAGCAATCTCCATAGACAGGATCCCATCAACAATGTCAAATACACATATACCACACGTTGACATAGGAAAATCGTAATCAAACGGATTATACCTCAGAAACTCTTTAAATATAAGATGCTCAAGAGTCAATCTTGAAATTAAATTTCAATAGAGTTAGTTTGGGTCTCTATATTCACTATTCGTACTTTACAATAAATTTAATAAGTTACAACTTGTCAATGATGAAAAAATTGTACTAGATGATATCAAGTTTCTAGAGATAACATCAAGAAGGAACAAAATTGACAATCAATAAACATGACACCAAGACGATACAGAACACAAGATAGTAACATCTAATAAAAATGAGGGGATCATTCCAAAAACAAATATACCCAGAAAAATCTCTAAGACATTAGAAGCTCATAAGAAAAAATGGCAAAATGCCTTGCTCATTTTGAACCAATTTTCCAAGGAAAAACAGTAACTCCATGAATCTTTCATAAAGTTAATACAACCAATTCATCATATACACGTTATTTTAAGAATAAGAGAAAAGGGGGTTAACCTAAAAACAACAGTAGGGTTGGAGTTAACAATTTACTTAGCCTTGGCAAGAGCCATCTCAATTTGCTTTCTATTCTATTCCTGTCTGAACTGAACATTGAACCCATCTTGACATTCTCTCTTTCTTGCAACATATACTTACAGATTGAGAATTGGGTTCTGCTTAGAGAGAAATATCTCAACCTTCTCATCGTCCATCAATGTTTCAAATTTCTCAAGTATGTCTATGAAGATCACAAAGTCAATTAAAGATATCACCTTCTGGTATCCAGATGCGAAGGAGCTGGTCATAAAATGAGCAAGTGGCGATCGCTTTACTCTTCCTTCTTCCTGCTACATATGAAACCCCTCTCTGCCAATCTGCTCCATATGCAAGTGAATCATGTTTCTTGTATGTTTCAATTACTTCAGCTTGACCATCTTTAATTTTGACTACTGCAAATCCATTATGCATGCACGCAGTCAAGATGATGCCTGGCATAAACGGATGGTGCTTGACTCTCCAAACTCCTCCACCTAGACATATTGAAGTTTCACTTATGGGATATGAAATGGATCTGACATCCCATATTCTTAGATGCTCATCATAGCAACCGGTGAGTACAATATTCGGGTCATTAGGACTCTTTGCAATACTACAGATTCCCATTTTGTGAACTTTCGCATTTTGGAATACTGAATTAGAAGGATCATCTCGCCAATCCCAACAACTAAACTTGCAGTCATCTGATCCCGTATATACTAGTTGTGGTTGATGAACATCAAAGGAAGTAGCCCAAACCTCGAATTCATGAGCTTTCCAGTCTTGTAAAATACTTAGTTGGGACTCACGCATAGAGATTATAGAGACCGACCCATCTGAAAGGCCCACTGTCATGGATGGGGAAGAGGGATTCCAGTCAATGCACAAACACATGGAAGAACTGATATGCTTGCCACATACTTCTTTCAGGTAATTCCCTGTATCAAGAATAAGATCTCATATGTGGCAGTTCATTCAATAACAAAATACTGCATATGTGAAGTGGCAGAAACTTATAAGTAAATTAGAAATTTTGTACAATAGATAATTTCTTTATTGATCCAAAATGAAAATGGAAATAAGTAAGTTATTTTGACAGTAAGGATAGTTCATTTCAAAATAATCAAGTTCTTTTACAGAAAATTAAGAAAAGAATAAATTATCCAATCATGTCTGAAAACAAAAAAGTTATATAGAAGTAACTTTGACATGTGTTTAAGCTTAGACAAACATGCTCTTGACTTGGTTGTCGATCATTTTATAGGGGATTAATAACTAGTTCTTAGGGATCATTTTATACGGATAAATTACCATGTTATCTGATATCTAAACTGAGTGAACTAATGTACTTTTTGCAACACTAGGTACATAATGCCCGTTTAATATGGTCCACTATCTAGAGTTTGACATAAGAGTATTATCTTGGACATGTATGCTACAAACTTATTGTAGAGGGAGAAAACAAACGACTAATGGCTCCTATTCCTCGTCATATTCTCCCAGGAAACTAATACTCCTTTTCAGATAAAAGGCTTCAGTGGTACTATTTACTTTATCCATGCATGAATTTCATTGTAAATGAATCTAAGAGTTGAATTAAGCTCTTTATTTCTAGTACTAGTATTACAAGAGAGGTATTTGCACTAAAATTGGACCACTCAAGACTATACCAAGTAAAGTAAAACTCGAGCATACCACAAACATCTGATCCATCTAAATCAGAACTTTGCAGGCTATGAATCCTAACATATCCATCAGCATCAGCTTGAGCAAGCAGAGGGTGGCCAATATTTTGCACAAATCCCGAATTCCATTTAATGTCAAAAATGCCAGCTGTTTCCAGTCTCTGAGTCAAGTTGAGTCGACAAGCATCAGTGTCAACATCGACATCAAAGAGAGAAATGCTGCCTGCTCGGCTGGGCTGATCACCCTCTTGAAGAGTGTAAGTAGAGGCTGCGAGAACATTATGGAATGAATCATGAGGACAGAACTCGACCGCATCCGCGTTGCCCTCTAAGTAGCTATGTCCCACGTCCATGTATATTGAATTCAAACTAAATATAACAATTAGAAAAAATTCCATTAAGGCATTTCAACAAACACATCGTGAAATCCTATACCTCATAAAAACCAAAACCAAAATAAAAAACACAAAATGGGTTAATGATCCGTAAATTGTGTGCCCCGTCCAAGTAAGAAATGCGTGCGCGTGTCGTTTATTAAAATTTGATTAAATAATACTAAAAATTATTCAATATATATGTAAATGTTTACAAATCAAGGACTCAGTCACTCAACAGTCAAGCCTCAAGGTCAAGGGTGAACTGTGAAGGCAACTCAACAGACAACCATCAACAAACTCAAGTCACTCAACACAATCAAGGACTCAATGCAAATACTTTGGTCGACGAACTTGAAATGGTTAATTTATTATTTTTTTTGGTTAATGATTTAATCTTAATTTAATATGGTATCAAGCTTTTATTTGAATCAAAATTACTGTTAAGTGTTAATGTTGTAGGCAAGCTCTAGATGGGAAAAGAGACAACTCAAAGTCTTGGTGAGAACTCTAACTAAAAGATGGTGCTTGAAGTTTTATTCCAAGGACTTCTTAATGTTTCTTGGTTGCAGAATATAATAGATAGGTATTTATAGAAGAGAAAATACATTCTTAAACTTAAATGCTCTCGTAAGATATATTTAAGCTCTCTAAAACATTTGTAGAATGACAAACTGGGTATAGAACATCAATATTAGTGAAATTTATTCGATGAATTATTATTAGCTTCACCATAATTTTTATAGTTGAGCTTCACAGGATATTCTGTGAGGCTTTCAAAATTTAAATCCACTGGTTAGCTCGATCCATTGGATTATGGACTAAAGTCATTTCTTCAACAATTTGAATGCTTCAATTATTAGTTTCCTCAACTGCAACATAAGTTGTATCAAATGTACAGTGATTGCAAGAGTAGGACATTGAACCAGACATACATGACTCGGCCTAGACGAGTTCCTAAAGTCATACATTACTTAAAAATTCTATAATCTGGAAACCTTTATATGAGTACATATAGTCATAGTCTGTATTTCTTAAAAGCAATGTGGATTCAACGTAAAGGCATCCTCAAGTCTTGAGTCTCAACCAGCAAACAACTCAAACATCAGATATAAATCAACAATTCAACAATAATTAGCAATTCGCAAAAAAAGACAACAAAAGTAAGGAAAAATTAAAATCAGTGAACTATGATCTGTGAACTCACGTGCACGGCTGCACAGCCCGAACCACGCCGGCACACACACTGATGCACACCACTGCTGCTGCTGCACCACACACAAGTGAACGATGAACCCACTCGCACAAGCAGTCAAATGCAACGGCACAAGTGAACCCACACTCCAATAGCCACAGAAACCCGCACAACGGCACAAATGGAAAGTATGGATTGGAAATTTGGAATTCAAATAGTAAGGGATCGTTCTTTTCGTGTTTCAATTTTGTGTTTTGTATTTTGAGTGTCTGTTTTGAAATTATTGAAAATGCGTTCTTTTTGTCATTTTGAAAAATTGTTTCTCAAAACATGAATTGGAAAACGCGTTTACTTTGCAATTTTGAGAATCTTTTTTTATAATATTTTATTCAAAAAATCTGATTATTCAATTAATTTTAATAGTTTGATATTAATATAGTATTAGATAACATATAAATTTGAAATATTTTTGAAACTTGAAATATTTTTCCAGATATTAAAATAATATATAAATTTTGCCAATCTTTTTAATAATTTTTATTCAATAAATTTGATTATTCAATAAATTTTAATAGTTCAATATTAATATAGTATTAAATAACATATAAAATGCTTCTAAGAATGATGATAATTCACACGGGAAAAGGGAGGTAGTAACTTATAGTCAAAATGAAGAAGCTTCATCCTGGGATGATAATTGTGCAGGTGCAAAGAATAGTAAAGAAAATTTAAAGCTACAGGGAAACAACCAATTTTTTGCATACGCATCATAAGACGACATAGAGTGCTAAAAAGACTGGAGAATGCGTACAAAAAAAGGTTTAGCTGGGATAGAAACAACTTCCAGCTATACAACAGGCTGGATCTTTGAATAAGAGTGATATCCACTGAACATTATAGTGAATTTCCTGTTTTAGACAACAAAGAGTGCAGCACAATACATTGCATGCTATAGAAGAGTTTCGGAGTAAGTTATTTAATACAACAAACTAAGCTTTATTCCCAATGAAGTTGGAAATGGCTAAAATTATATTACATGTTATTATAGTAAGAATTCCTAAAAGATCTTTCAAAACCGTCAATGAAGATATTTCAAATCCTAACTCAAACTCGTTTGAGGCCGATCTTTAGATGTAGAAATTTTAGGCAAATATTTCTCAAAAACTCAGATGACATAGATCAAGTGAATAACTTCTCCTCCCACTGTTGAATTTCTTCTTAACCAATAGTTCTAAATATTCTTTGGGAATATATACATCAATTTATTTAACCAAGAAATTGTTGACTTCCAAGATTTCAAGCAGTAAAATTCATAATCCTCATTTCTCACCAAAACAAAAAATGAAAAAGAAAGTATGACCAAAAAATAAAAAGGTTCGTGATTTGTATCATAATAAATTATCAATAATTTGAATTCATCCCTTGGGGGTGAGAGAAAGGAAAATATGAGTTTGTGATTCGGAAACTATAAGTTCAAATTGACTGAACAATGTGAAAAGTGTCATAAACACAAGATCCAAATAAACACAACATATTGAATGCAGCTAAGATACTTTATTCAACAATTAATCCACAAGTCCTTTCTTTTTACTTATCTAAAACTCCAAAAAAATCATAAAAATGCTTCAAAAATAACAAAAATGAGAAGAAATTACATAAGCATTGCAAGATTTCTATCAAAATAAAAAAAACACGTTAAACAGCATGTCTAGTTTCCAAAATGACAATTGAGATTCAAATCTAAACGAAAATTTGGACAAAAACCCTGATTATAATAAATAAAAACAAAAGTTCCCAGATAAGAATTAAAGCAAAAAAAATATGCACCTCTTGGATCGAAGCAGATCTGGGTGACTTCAGAAGCGGGTTAACTCCGAGTTCGAGTTATTTTCCTCACTTTTTGACAAACTTCAACGATTCGTTATATCGTCAGGTATTGCACTTGGTTGAGCACTCTACTCCGCTGACGACGTCGAGAAGGTTGTGGCGGCTCTCGGGAACGAAGCAACTTACACCCTGCAACATCGATTGAGCCTTCGAATCTTCAACAATGAAGTAGTTGGGAAGGCAGATCAAACTTCATCTTACGCCCGGGGGTGAGGGGGGGGGGGGGGGGGGGGGGGGGGAGAGAGAGAGAGAGAGAGAGAGAGAGAGAGAGAGAGAGAGTGATAAGGGCTGATTTTAGGCGTTTTCCGCGTTTCCGTCATTTCCTTTTGTTTTTCACGTTTTGGGTTTCCTTCATAAAAAAAATATTTTATTTTCTAAAAATATGCTTTTTGAAAACAAGAAAGAGAATGCGTTTTTTTTATTTTAAAAAATTAAAAATAGAAAATGGCTTGAAAATAGTAAAGAGAACGGAGCCTAAGAGTTTGCTCGCTCTGCTTGCTGCCGATTTTTGTTGATTTTGGGTGGGGAGGGAAATGAAATTGATATTCATTTAGGACTGACTCTGAGACTCGTTTCGAATTGGACCAGGGTTGCCTAATTTTTTTTTTTAAAAAAGGTACATCTCCAAAAAACCCATCTATCCAAGTCATCATATTCACGGCCCATAGGACAGGGACTCAGGGAGGCAGACCAATGTCCTTTCTTCCAGCAATCGGCCGACGTCTCCCAAACGTTCCAGGCACAAATTGAAAAAAAAAAAAAAATCATATTGTCTAGAAATTGGTATAAAATAGTGACTAACAGGTTTAGGGACAAGCGTTTCTAGGTCTCGCTACATTCTTCCTTTCTCCGGGGTCCTTTCTTCGGGTTTGTTTTCATCGATTAGCTAAAATTTAGAGGACAAAGAAATACAATTAAGAAACATGAAAAAAAAGGATTAAATCATTTGTATCTTTTGACTTACCCTTTGGATTATCCAACATCATCGGTGCTCTCACATCAGGGTCGGGACCCACTTTCGACGAATGTGTCTCACTTGTCTTCAATGTGAGAGGGGCGGGTGAGACGGAGTAAACAAATGGGTAAATTAAAGGGTAGTTGTAGCGGGATTGAAAAAAAAAATTAGTGAGGTGGGACTAATTTTTTAACATCTAAAACTGAATTGAGAATTTACAGATTGACGCAAAAGAAGGGGGATGCTAGGAATCGGTAAACAATTTGGAAAGGGATTTGATAGTAGGCTTTGACGAGATTATCCAGTTATAATGTTTGGCCCATATAGTTTTTAATTGAGGACTTGGGACCCAATTGCTGTGAGAGGGCAGTTGGTACGAGGAAATTACAGAAACTATGGTATTTGAAGATCCATTTTCTTAAATCCAGATTTAAGTTTCATAATACAAAATTCAGGTTTTAATTATTAAATTATTATGAATTAAATAAATATTTATTTTTTATAATAGACCACCTTTTACGTAATTGGAGAGAGAAGTCAACACTATAAATAATTTTTAAACAGGTAAATTGATTCTTCCCTAATTTAACTCCTAATTCAATTCCTAATTTCCATATTTCCTCTCTCTCTCTCTCTCTCTACCACTAGAATCCCGCAACAGTCGCCGCCTTCTCTACCACTGGAATCCCGCAACGATTCTCTCCCCCTTCTTTCTACCGGCGCCGCTCGATTCGTTCACTACTGGCGTACCAGGTTGTAGCTGCAATAGGCGTCGTCGCCTCCTTGCTGTTTCCAGTGTGCAGTCCATTTGGCTGCTTCGCCTGAGCCACCGTCGTCCCTAAAGTGTGCACCTCAACGAACCCATTAACCCAAGTTTGTCGATAGTGCTACTTTGCTGCAAATTCCTGAAGGTACGTTATTATTTTGGTTCAAAATTTCGTGCTTTGGTGGCGGCGTTTGTGATGGTGGCTGGCGGTCTTTCTGTGTGTGATGGTGGTGGCTAGCTGGCGGTCTTTCTGTTGGTGGAGATGTCGTTCCTTGGCTGTGGGTAATGGGTTTGCTATGTGGTCACATATTTGTCTACATTCATCACATGGTCACATATTTGTGTTCCTATTTCAAATTTCGTTTTGGACCGCACCTGCTAGAAACAACGACGGTGGTGAGCGTAGGCCAAGTCACATGTTGCTGCATAGGTGATGATGATGGAGGTGACTGGATTCGCTGTTTGCAGTGGCGCTGCGTTTTTCATTTCTTTTTTCTATTTTTTTTGTGGGTGTACGGACGACTGGATGGTGGTGGATGCACCGTTGTGTTGATGATGGTGGCGACACCGCGTGGAGTGGAATGGTGGTGGGTTTGGTGGTCACAGCGGTGGTTTGGTGTTCACGGCGGTGGTGGTGGTGGTCACAGCGGTGGTTGGTGATTGGGTTGTTTTGGTGTTGTTGATATTTTGGCGGTGGCAGACGTGGCAGTGGGTGCAGTGGTGTTTTTCTGGCGATTTGTGTGAGGTGGTGGTGTTGGCGTCGGGTGGTGGTGGGTTTGTCGCGGGGACGGTGGCGGTGGTCACAGATTATTTCTTTGACTGTGATCACTAAATTGGTTAATTTGTAACCAATAACAAGCTTGTGACCAATAATTTGTGACCGATGAACACATTGTAACATGTGAATTTTTTGAATCGTGATCATAAAATCATTTATGACCCATTAAAATTCTGATTTGTGACCTCGGATATAAATTGTGACATATTACAATTTCGATCTGTGACTTTTGGAAATAATCTGTGACCAAAAAAACTTTGGTTTGTGACCTCAAACTAATTTGTGACTCATTAATTTGTAAATATGTGACCAAATTGTGTAAATCTATAGTCATTATATATTTAATTAATTAATTAAATCATAAATAAACCTGTAGGCGTGAATATGGTATATTTTGAAAGGAACCTGTTTTTAAATAGTAACCGATTCCTGAATTTCAAGAACTGTAGTTAATCATACCATATATATTATATTCTATATATAATTTAAAAAATATATAATATATCAATTTAGAACCTGATTTTTTAAACTACAAAACATATATTGTAGTTTTGAAATGTAGTAAAGGAAAAGCCTGACTTGTGTATTGTTCCCCAGTTGGTATTGTGGGTTTGACTTTTTGAGGAGTACTAGAGGTAGTGGGTGGCGGCGTGGAGTAGTAGCTAGTCGGTGGTTTGGATGGGATTGTAGGAGAAGATTTGTTTTGTCAATTATTTTTAATTTATGATTTATCTGTTCATTTGGAAAAAAAATTAAAATTCTTGCTGCAATTTTTATTTTATTATTTATTTAATTGTTAACTTTTTTATGTATTTATTAAAGAGTGGATAAATTCGTCATTTTTTGTGAATTTAACAATTTAAATGCTAAAATGTACGGGATGATGAATTTTGCTATATTTTCAAAAGGTTGAGAATGTTTGACAAAAAAAATTGAAGATAAAAAGTGTCGATTCCCCTATATAAACTCGTGGGCGATTATTAATTACATTGAATTCGTAAATAAAACAATAATTTTTACATTTACTGAAAGAGGGTGAGAAAGCTTCAATTTTGATGTATTGAAGATTGATCTAAGATTGCCTCCACACCTTACAATTTTGTAGGCATCGACTTGGTCCAATTCTGTGTTGGGCCCACAACTTCTTGCTCTCTACAAACCTTTTGTTTTCGATATAAGCTTAGCTGCAATGGTCTAGGCGAGCCAAAAGTCCTTATATTTGGTATGAACACACGATATGGCGCACTTTGAAAAAGATCACGATCTATCTAGAACCTTCAAATGTCATGTAATCTGATTCATTTTAATAGTAAATTTGACTTAGCATTGGAAGCATAGAAGAAGAGGGGAAAATATAGGTACTTTATTTGAACAAACAAAAGTTTTACGTTGTTGACGTCACTTTGTATAATAACCCTTCAAATATGAACTTACTAGACTTATAAGGGAACTACATGTTAAATGTGTAAATAAAAATAAGAAATTCAAATGTTTACATGACAAATAATGCACCCCGTCTACATCGCCAAACGAAGCTTCAGTAGTTAGATGCGTATCATGTAACTTATACAATGTTTGGTACAGCTTATAAGTATGCTTTTTAAATAAGTTTATATTTATTTCTGTCTATATATTAAGAAGAGAGTTATTTATTTTCGACAATACTTATTCACTTATAAGTTATTTTTTAGGCCTAGAAAATGCCAAAGTTTGTACTTGTAGTTGGTGGGGGGAAGCTGCACACTTGCAAGGGACAAATTATTGGGGAATTAAGTGGAAGATTTTCTTCTGGTTGTATCCATAGATTTTATTGCTGGTTGGTTTAGATTAGGTCGGTCCTGTGATTGTCGGGATCGAGGCAATTTATAAATTAAGCCCTCAAACCCCAAATCAACGTAAATGAAAAATTTAATGATGTATTATGCAACTTATTGCTAGCTAAAAATTTAACAATAAAACAACAATAAATCATATAAGTCGACCAGATCGCAATTATATAAGTCGAGAAGGTTTCAAACATTTTCAATCTCTTCAATAACAAGTAAGGGCAAGCAATTGCCTACATCTAAATGGAAGACCATGTTAAGTGATATAATCTTACATCGATTAAAGATGTAAATATAGACTAATTTATAAGGTTTTGAGCTACTACTCTTAATAAGGTTGACCTTTTAAGATGGAACCTCAAGTCTTAACATGGTATCGGAGTTCATTAAGCTCCAACAAGCGATTCAATCTTTGTAAGACTAAAAAATATGAGCATATGATTTCAAAATTGGTCTGTTCAAACGAGTCACCATCTTGCGGGGGCATGTTAAGGGATATAATTCCACATCGATTAAAGATGTAAATATAGACTAATTTATAAGGTTTTAAACAGTACTTCTTAATAAAGTTGACCTTTTAAGATGGAACCCCGAGTCTCAACAGAAAACAACAGCAAAATTTGAGCATGAAGAACTTAGAGAGGCACCAGATTCTTAAGAAAATGTCCGGCGAACATTATTGTCGGTCGAGATTAAAATATTAATAAATCATGTAGAAGCTAAATGACGTTCTCGGGATGAAAAGATCCCATAAACTGAATCAAGAATGCTGCAACTTTATTAAGCCCTTTTATACTATTCATCCTCATTTTCTAGAGACAGTGATAAATATGCTAGGTGATATTCGTTCATATTCATCTATTTCAATTTCAGATTCCTACGATAGCAAACCAATTGAATGATGAACAACTTTTTCGCACAAAGACGTCTGGTTAATCCAACCTTCAAGATTTCCAACTTCTTCAATTTCACCATGTCCACAGTCACTTGTAGAATGATGATAATAAGTCTATCTTCAGTTTTTTTTTTCCACTACTTACCGTTCAGTTGATGTGGCAGATGGAAAATATCTCATGATAAAACTTGCAAGTGACCAGAGAGAGATGACACCAAGAAACTGGACGACATTCAGTAGTGTACTGAATGAGCCGTTTATTGCCAGGTTCTGTGATGTCATCTCGGCTCCTCTCACTGTGAAAGAGAGAGCCGTCACCAGTTGTGCTGCCCTATTCAGCTGGTGTAATCTATAAACCCTATTCAGCTGGTGTTGAAAGGGAAAAGCAAATGCATCATTAATTCAAGGTGAACTTCTTGTCGGGATCGACTCAAATTTAAATAGTTGAAGGACTCCGAGATAATTATAATAAAATGGGGGACCAAAATGAAATTTCCAAGAGTCCTAACTAAACCAATATTAATTACATTTCCAATTAACAAGACCATGATAACCAGATAAAAATAGTTTAAATTCAATTCCATGAAAAGTTCTGCATGATTCTGAACCAACTCCAACTCAGTTGAAATGAAAGGTCAGTGTTCTTACCTGAAAGATAATGGGAATGGTAGGCCATGAAGGAGACATAATATGTCTTGCATACTGCTCGAATGCAAACTGGACAACAAGACCAACGATGTAGGGAGCTAGAGTAGCAGAAGCTGCAGGGGCAGTCCACGGCCAAACAAAACCCATAGTCACTGCAATAATTTGTTTTTTCCTTTTCCTGACCTAGTTGAACTCTGAAGTAGCCTATCATTTAGCATAGATAAATCTAAATGGTTTCAAGAAGTATGATGCTAAGTGTGATAAAAGTTTTTATGCTCTATTTACGAGCATATAAACACATATGATGACAACAATGATAACTATGCACAGTGGCGGACCCAGGATTTTAGAGCTGGTGGGTTCTAAAATGAAAGATATTGAGATGAAGGAAGGGGGAGTACGGGGGTTCGGGTTGCCCCCGAAATTTTTTTTTTGGAGCTAAAAGTAGTACAAACATTCATAATGATTAAAGAACTTGTACAATTAAAATGATAGAAGTTTGAAATACATATTTTTTCCATTCTTAAATTGCTGCAAAAATGAAAAAATTATTTACTCGGAAACGCTCATCCGACTAATTACAGCAGTAGGCTGACAAATTGAAATTATAACTACTTTTTAATTGTGTTAGGCTGCTCGAAATCAAATTCAAATATGTAGACAAGAATTTCTATCCAATTTCGAGGTCTCAACCTATGCTACCAAATAGTTTCTTCAACAATTAGATGGATCTACTACAAGAGGTGAAAACACTTCGTTGCTACTGTTAATTAACAACCTCTGGAAGAACCAAACATACAACTAAACCAGCAAAATGGACAAAAGAACAACACCTTAATATCAAAACAAATCACAACCTTCAACAACTCTCTGAATTCAAATCTTAATTAACTAAAATTCATTTCCATAGCCAAATTTTCGATTTCCATCTAAATCTGTACTTATATGTAACATGTTATAAAGAAAAATTACAGTATACTTTATAGATGTTATATCCTAAAATCTGTACTTATATCTAACATGTTATATTCCAAAATTATAAAATATTTAAAAAAAAAAAAAAACTGAAAAATCTAGTTGGTCATAGGACCCACCAGGTCCACTGGTGGGTCCGCCACTAACTATGCAATCAGTAAATTTTGTTTCCATGCCACTGCAATTTTTTTGGTGTAAGATCATCAATGTGTTTGTTAATATTGTTTTATAGAATTATTGAGGAGGTGAAAGGAATGAAAAAGTTCATCAAACCAGGATATTGGTTTGGATCGAGAAGAAATTATGGATAAAGGGGCAAAAGAGGCTAAATAAAATAGTGAGCAATGGCGTCAAGTCGCCCAATACAGCTGGAAGGACTGAAACGTGTCATCGCGACGCTACATTCAGGGCGCTGTGGTTCCCACTAAAACTGCACCTTGGCGCCACGACGCCGGGTACAAGGCGTTGTGGCTCCAGGGACTTCAGAGAGTTGGCGCCGTGGTCATGGTGCCGCGGCGCCAACACAAGAAAGAACGCGGCGTTGCAGTGTTGCCAGGTAAATTCATTGGAGAGCGTTTTTGGACCCTTTTTCAAGTCCATTAAACCCTAATTTCGTGGCAAACGAGAGAACAACTATAAATTTAACTTCTCCACACTTTTAAAGGGTTCCACACATATTGAGAAAAATGAGATACTACTTGAGATCTAAAGAGAAAAACAAGAAATTGAAGGAAGGAACATCAAGGAACTCACCATTGAAGTATTGATTTGAAGAGAAAAAAGATTTTGGTACAAGATCTACTTCATTATCTACATCTTACTACAATATTTGGTGATGCATTCAATGAAAATTGTTTATTTTTCCTTGTGTATTATGAGTAGTTAATTCCTTAGTTAGGGCTAACATGTAAACTTATTTGAGATCTTTTATGCTTTTAATTCAAGATTCTAGTTTTTCATTCGTTTATGTGTTGATTTTTACTATGAGTTTAATGCATCAAATTAATTGATCACTAATTTGATGATTTTGTGAATTCTTTACAATCCGAGAGATGAGTTTAGAATTTAGACCATATATTAAAATTCGATAAATTGGTATAATGTGTAAAGATACATATACTAACTACTGCGGTCGTGTATGAATTTTTAGAACCGTGTTTCGTTTAATTAAGGCTGATTTGCGTAAAGATATGAAATTAGATTAGTTAAATAGATTCAACGAGAACTCGAGAGGGATAAGTTGAATACATTAGGAAAATTCAATCGAACACTTCATTAGATTGTGAATCTTGATTTAAGACGTAAATGTGATCAAATAGTTGATATGTTCTGCCCTAGAATTCTCTTCATTATTTAATCTCGATATCAATCGTGTGCGCATAACATTTAATTTCACGTTTTTAGATTAAAAACCTCAACATACCAAATTCTTGTTTATTTTCATCAAATAGAAGTTGAAATTAAATAAGTTAGGTATTAGAGTATAGTCCTCATAGGAACGATTATCCGGACTCTTAGATCCACTTTATTGGTTGCTCGATATCGTACACTTGCGATAGAAAAATTGCAACATATATGAGGGGACTACTTTCATTTAATGGATGGATAATGTTTCTTCTACCCGAAGAGGTGTGGTCACACTGGAAGGCAAATATGCTCCAAGCTGATATATTAGCAGCTTGGTGCTAACAATCTCCAGACATACTTGAACACGTATCTAACACTCAGATTTAGCTGCTCCTACACTTTTAAACCAAACATATTTTTTTAGTCCAGACAACAGGAAACATCTAACTTCACTCAACAGTGTATCTAAAGATTTATCATCATCCATCTGTTATCAGCACCCTTCACTCCACTTTTTTCCTCATTTCAATTTGAATTACATCAACTATTCCAACTGGGGTTTGGAATATCTAAAATAACAGATGACAAAGAAGCATCATACGGGCTTAAGTTATGAACCCACAGAAACATAATCAAGGTGTGAGATGGAAACACAAATTCAAATTTGGCAAAGCATCTACAAGCAGCCATTTGGTTGCAATTCTCTAATTGAGTAAAGGGATTAAGAACCCCAGATTCCAAAACGGGGTTCAAGAATTGTTGCCCGTGGGAATATTTTTCACCCCAAAACAAGGAAATAAAGAAAAAAAGAATCCCAATTTGTCATGCCCTGCAACCATCTCTATCCCCGAATCTATACTAGATTTGCTCTCTTCAAAAACCTGATCATTCTGCAGTAATATGGCCAAATGGATTCCACAAAGTCCTGATATTTCTCCACCAACCCGATTTCCAAATCTTTCGCCTTTCGCCTCATTACCTCTTTGTAGTCCATGTTTCTCAAGTGTTTCCCTATAAGTGCACGTATGTCTTCTTTAAACTTCCCACCTACAATATAATTATGCAGCAAAAGGTAGTAGACGGGCAGGTTCTTAACTACTTTAACTGTCTGCTTGAAGCTGAATAAATAGAGCCCACAAAGGAACCGGACCATCTTAATGTAGAGAGCAACAATCAATGGTCCAAGAACCCATAAAGGGGTCAATTCTCTGGAAACTACAGATCCATATACCAAATTAATTGCCAGGTACAAAGGGAAGCTGCAAATACAACAAAAAGCGGGACAATAAGTCAGCAGCAATATTCATTCTGTTCTGGATCTGCGCATCTGTTCAGATAAACAAATACTAAATGACGAAAAATATATGTTGTACTCGTGTGCTTTGACAGTTCAGAAGCAATAATGAGAAAATTTTAAGAAGAAACTACCAAAGATTGCATTATAACTGTACTCATGGATATAACAATTTAAATTACGCAACATCTTTTATCAGCTAGAGTTTTAAAGCTACACTCTTTGGATTCATTAAACTATTTCCCTCGTTAAATTACCAGCAATACACGTTAGAACACAGAAATTTAATCAACTCAGTCTAGAGTAAAATAGCTCCAAATATCCATTGAAACAGACAACACACACACACACACACAAAAATAAATACAAAATTTCTACAAATTGGCATACGGTACACATCAGTGCTCAATCGAAACAGATATTTTTACCTTTTCTCGTACAAAATTTTCTATCCCCTTAGTTTTGCAAACAGAGAAATTTATCACAAGTAAGAAGGCATGTAGAATATACAGTCTTACACACAGAGAAAGAGATGGAGACGGAGACGGAGAGAGATGGACCATCAGACTTACAATATCAATAAAGGTATCTTTATTGTTGCATCCAGACCTAAAAAGGAGCACCAAACAGCCTTTAGTAATACAACTCTTTCTAGCTTTTGCAAACTGTTTTGTGTTTTCAAAGTTTCTACCAATGAAGGTTCATCAAGAACTTCATTCACTTGTTGGTTTTGTGATGTAGCACGCAATAACATCAACCAGTTCTTAAATAGATTTTGTATAGCCAATGACTGGATTGTTGTCTCATCTGCAGTTGATGTACAAGAAACAGGAATATTCTGAACCGGAGATTTCACTGAGGATTCTTCACTCCCATGTCGCACATAGGAAACATTAACAGGATTCTGCAGGGTCTTTGACCCAATACTTCTGCTTCCAGCATCATCAGAAGATTCAGAACTGCTACCTTTAAAAGCTGATATTTTAAATAACTGTGTTTTTGGTCCAAGGACTAAAGGAGCTCCTACACTGCAAACAGGCCATTTGATCAAACTATAGTTAGGAATAGGATGTAAAATAACCTGATATAGAATAACAACACAATAAATATACAATTTAATAATGCAATAACCATCAGAAACGTACAAAAAAGTTTTGATATCCCAGCGATACATATACATCTGTAGGGTTTTCCCTTTCAAAGTCCACATAGAAATACATGTCGATTCAATCAAAGTTGTATGCTCATAAATGAGCAAAGCTAGGCTAACATAAAAAAGAAGACAAAGACTAAACAAGGGGTATTAGCCAATTGACCATGCACCAGAGAATCAAGTCTCTCCTTTATTTAGCGTCCAGGAATTGATATGATACTCCTTTTATTGTCTCCCCTACTAGAGTTAAGCTTTTGAGTTCCTTCTATTACGAATATGTTTACATTATATATATCAAACACATTTTGGCTTGAGTCACAAAAAATACTAAATACACTATAAATTCAACCTAGCATGTGAGATCTGCACATGTTTTGGCATGTAAAAATATATTCAACCTTGACTCGAACAACAGCGAGCCAAGCTTGAGCATTTTTTAGGGCTATTTATGACACCAAGCTGAGCATAGAGCAACAAATAGCTTGATAGGACTCGGCTCATCACACCCCTAGAGACCCAATACTTCTGACATCTCAAAACTTGTTTCCTAATAACAGTTCGATGACTCTTAAACATTCTTCTTTTAGTCTAAAATCTTCAAAAGAGCAAGCTGCAAGTCACAAAATCCATCAGATGTGGCCTTTTCATCTTTCCAACCATGAAACAACAATCTAAGAGAGGGAGCAATGCTCCAAAGATATTTATCATTGTAATAAACAGTAGTTTGTACCCCAAAATATCATAAACTGTCCGGCAAAAAAATAGTGTACCACAGTGATAGACTTCTAGGTAGAAAAGATGGTTGAAGGTTATGGTTTGACACTGATCTCATAGCCCCTCCATACAATTTGGTCACTGAAACAGAGAAGGGGAAGAAGAGGGGGAGGGAGGACATGGCTTTTCTATATGTTGTGGAGGAAGAAAACAAGTCGAGGAAGGCCAGATGCGGGGAAACGGAAAAAAAAATTATTGTAAAAGGAGAAAAATAAAGACAATGGAGTTAGCAGCAGCAAACAACACATAATAAGTACAATGGGTTTCAATGTAGAGCTTTTAGTTTTTCTTGCTTGCTGTTTTACCATTTTTAATGCTGTCAAATGAGAAAAAGGAAATTGGAAATGCAAGAGCCCAGTTCTGACTGACAGTTACCTGTGCTCTGGAAAAAGGATATCTGTAAGCTGTAATATTTCAGAGGTCGAATAAGGAACTATATGTGTATAGACACACACATAAAAAAATTTCCACGTAAATAAAAATGTGCATGAGAGAGAGAGAGAGAGATAAATACATATATAAAAACATATGCACATATATAATTATATGTAAGTTCCACCTTAAACAAGATTTGCATTTCAAGGAGGTAAATCTGTTGTTTCGCCCAGCTGAATGGAGGGTTTGAAAAATTTTCAACTTGTTCCCTCTGCTCCATGGTGAAGGCCTTAATGGAAAAACGTTATAAGAACCCTGAATACAGTGCACAAGGACATTTGTTATATATTATGCAGACGAATACATGGGAACTACAGAATGAAAATACAAGATGCTAATGAAACATGGAATGGATGACGATTTACAAATGTGACAACAAGAGTCAAGAAATGTCATTTTAGCATGACTCAAATTTTACAAGCACTGTATCATCAAAACATTCAGAGGTCAGATAACAAGCTTGAACTCAATTGCACAATCTAAAACTATTACAAAATCTGCATGCAGTTCCTGCAAATGTCATGACTAGAAACACATGGACATCAAGGATTTTTAGTGCTAATTCAGAACACATGTTTTGTTTTGTTTAAGGAAGTGATTTCTTAACTCGAGTAAAACAATTGGGAATGAGGATCAGAATGCTGTTGAAACAGATACAACAGCAGCTAGTCACTATAAGGTGCCATTTATCAGAAAAGCATTTTGACTTTGGCAAGGCAAATACAACCAAAACGTGACTACTATACTACATTGTCCATTTTCAGAACATGACCTTATGCACACTCGATTATGCACATCAGATTCTGCGATTTTAAAGAATGGTCCTTCAGTCTTGGTTTGTGACTAAATGCCATTTAGAAAATATCAAATGATCATTCCTGTATCACCACCAGTGTTTTAATAAGAGTTCTCAGGTGCATCACAAGGCAGGCTGATCCAGAATCTCCAGGGAGCAATGACGGGGTCACACAACTTTTGAAGCTTGGAGGCTGGAGCATAGACTTCATGGCTCATGCCAAGGGGTGCTATTTTTACACACACAGCATACGCCCTGATCTTAATTTCAAAAGGTACTTCCGATTTCAGAAGACCTAACATATGGTGCCTCTACAATAAATTTATCTCGTCAACCTTAAAACATCAAACTCAATCCCCAGTCTCTTATAGAAAATGCAATCCTCACACGTCTTCACAACAGAAGATTAATAATAAGCAAAAAACAACATTTGCTAGCTTGTAATCACTCTTCCCACCAATATTTGATGTGCTTGACCTTTAGCTTTGAATTTCTTCAATCAGCGTCAAAATTTCATTCCCTCACGCTATTACATTATAAACAATGATTAACATACTAAATCTTGTGGTGAGAATTGCATTACATTTCAAGTTTTGGCCTTGATAGCATAATAGAACTGAGAAGAAATATAAAAAATAAAAACCACAGGCATTTAAAATATGGATAGGCATCATAAACAATGTCGGATGAGATTAAATCACATGAAACTTAAACCTATATGATACTTCATAAACCAATAAAACAACTGTCTCGACCTAACCAAACTAAAGCATCGTACAACCATTTAAAATACAATAGCAGAAAGTCAACTTTACACTTGCAACTTTAGAAAAGGCAAATATTATCAGCTTCCATCAAAAGGAAATTGCCAATGTTATCATTACCTGCAACTGATGGGCCGTTAATGCCATTGTCTACACCGGCTGTACTCACTCATTTACAGTAAATTCGCATTTGCCCCCATGATCTGTAATCCCAGAAGGAAAATTAGGAAAAACTTTTAAAAACTCATTCAAGTAAACAAGAATTAAATCAAACATCTGAAGTTCCTAATAGAAATTTCAGCTGACACAACGTGCAACTTATGTACCAGTTTATACATAAAACCAAAGTGTTATAATTGCATAAAACAAACCAAAATGTCAAGAGGAAACGATATTTAACTATATAACCCACCTGGAAATACGCTAACTTGCAGGGAATCACTTCCCCTAGCGGATTAACCGGCGTAACATCATCAATTCAGAAAAAGAAAGTGAAAAAAACTAGGTAAAATCCAACTACCCAATTCGTAAAAGTTTCAGAAAATCCACATGCACACAAATACTTCCCCACCAAATTATCACACGTAATATCATGTATTCAGGAAAAACAAAACGTGAGTCAATTCAAAGAAGTTTTAGAAAATCCATAAACGTGCATAAATACAAACGTAAACACACGTATGTAAGATAAATTAAGAGGGGGGCATACGATAAATTCTGGGAAAATGATATAAGGAAGCGCGTATAGATGGAATTCTTCTGATCTCTTTACAGTTTGATTGATTTCTTTAAGATAAGAATTTTTGCAGAGAGAAGAGGACAAAGATTTGGATAGGGAAAGTAATGGTAAGTATGGTGAAATTAGGGTTTTTGCTGGACCTTTTTCAATTTAATTCTTTATCCTAGTACTCGTACCTGGGAATTTTTCTTGTCCACAATTTTATTAACAAGAAAAATAAAAATTGCAATGTTAAGAAAAATAAAAATTGGAAAATTATTTGTTAAATTTGATTTATTGAAATTCTTAAGTAAATATATTATTATATTATATATAAGTAAATAAGGGAAAATAAACTTATCCCAATAAAAAAAATATATATATATGTTAAAAGGTTACTCCTCTTTTTTCGTAAGCCATGATTCTATAAACCCATTTGATACCCATTTTTTCTCTATGAAAAAAATATATATGATCGTTATCTATCACATCCATCCACCATTTTTTATATTTCATCTTTTGTTTGAGATCCATAACGATTATATTTTTTATTCTCATTCTACAAAGAATGAGAATCAAACGAGTTTTAAATATTTTTATTTTAAATCTCTATTTATTGGAAATTACAATCAAATTTTTAATAAAAATTAATAAAATATCTGGTTGAAAAAAATTTATCCTTTAAAATATGATTAAAATTAATTTTTTATTTTAATTTTAATTTCTACCCAACAATGACTAACCTTTTATAATTATTCTTAGTTAATAATGGTTGTATTTAGCCCTGGTTGACAGACATAAAAATGCCTATTTAATGAGTTTTTAATTTTTTTTTGCTACAGTGTTAAAATAATTATAAATTCCCTCGTGCATCTGACAGTTTTGACCTTTGTATTTTTATTCCACGTTGAAATATTAAACTTACCAATTCAGTACTCTACAATTTAAATTATTAAAATAACATTTAAACTAATTAACTATGACTTGATACACATTTTTTGTAAAATGAGAATAAAAAATATAATCATTATGAGCTCCACATAAGAGATGTAAAGTCAAATATAGTTGCTGAATGTGATGAATAACGGTCATATTCTTCATTTTTATGGTGAAAAAATGAAAACCAAATGAGAGTTAAATATATATATATATATAAAGATGAGGAGAAATCAATAAGTATTCATTTAAAAAACAAAATGAAAAGTTAAAATAGAGAGCATTATTAAATCGCATAAATTTAATGATGCTTTCCATTATGCATAAAATGCTCTTTAAAAATAGAAATTCTCTAATCTAAACTAGAAAGCTAAACAATTGATTCGATACAATTCGAGTTTGATCTTCGGTCCATGACGAGTATAAATTATAGCATCCAACTGTCCATTGTAGGTGTGACAATATCTAAGGCTGCCACATCATACCCCTACTATTGCCACATCATGATGGACATTATAACTCTTTCCCATTATGGACATGAGATCAAATCTGCAATGCACTTTACTATCCTTTAATTCTTTTTTTTTTTTTTTTTTTTTTTTTTTGATACTCAGGTTTCCAACTTACGTCAGACTATATCCTGGACCACCAGCTACCGGCTCCTCAGTAACTGACGAAAGTAAACCGCGAATTATGCCCAAATTGACCAGGATCCGTGCACCCTTTATACTCTTGGCTTCAAAGGAACCTCCTCCATGATTATTACATCACCAAGCTGCTTCAACCAAGAATGGTTATTACATCACTCAGCTGCTCCAATCAGAAATCGAACTCCTTTAATTCATTTTTAGTCAATAAAGGCTCATGCAATTCAAGCCACAATGCTCCTGTCTAATATCTCTCGTGTAAAATACAGGTAGACACTTCGACTCATCTTTACTAGAATCTAGCCAATTTACTTAGTACTAGTGGAAGGCACGTGCAAGGCACGTGCTGTAATGTAGTTGGCTATATATTAGCGTGGGTAATTTTACGTTATTTTACATAAATTAATTTTTTACTGTAGAAAAAATTTTGTTTATTAGTCATAAAAGCTGAATAGAAAGAAATAATTTTTAAAAATAATTTAGTTTTCGGTGTTTTTATAATTAAATATTTAAGAAATATTTGATATTTGGTTTGTCGAATTGTATATTTATTATATATTAAATATTTTTAGGATTAGGATACGATATATATAGTAGGTTTAACAGTAATTGTAAGACGCAAAAAATATTTATATTAACGTGAAGATTTTAATTTAGTTTTCGGTATTTTTATAATTGAATATTTAGGAAATATCTGATATATTTTTTTACGAATGGTATATTTATTATATATTAAATATTTTATTAGTGTGAAGATTTTAAATTTTAAAATTATTTTAATTTAATTTTTGGTGTTGTTATAATTGAATATTTAAAAAATATTTGATATTTTTTTTGTCAAATTATATATTTTTAGAATTAGTATAATATATATATATATATATATATATATATATATATATATATAAAATAACAAGAAAAAGAAAAAAAAAAAAAAAAAGAAGAAAAGAAGAAAACGATATAAAATGGCGACACGTGGTAAAAATGCAAAACTCACTCTTTTATGTTATGTTATTATTAGAATATTTTAATTTAATTTTTGGTGTTGTTATAATTGAATATTTAAAAAATATTTGATATATTTTTTTTGTCAAATTCTATATTTATTATATATTTTTTTAGAATTAGGATAATATATATATATATATATATATATATATATATATATATAATAATAATAATAATAATAATAAGAAAAGAAAAAAAAACAAAAAAAAAAAAATTAGAGGTCACGGAGATGGCTGCCTTCTCCGTGACACGGTCACGGCTTCAGATCCTCCTTTCTCTTTTTTTTTTTTTTTTTTTTTTTTTTTTTTTTTTTTTTTTTTTTTCAAAAAAACTTATGTTTTCGGCTTGATTTACGGGCTTAATTCGGGATATCAAATGAAGTCGAAATATTGCATTCTTAATATCATTTTGAAGAACTCAAGGCCTAATATTTCACGACATTGATGGTGTGTGAAACGGTCAATCGTAGCGAAAGTTACGTTACGTCAAAGTACGCGGTTTCAAACTAATATTTCGAAAATTTCGATAACAAGCTAACTTTAAAAATTCTTCGACGATTGTACGCTACCCGAATCCATAAATCTTCTATATCATCTCGAAGCTCATTTCGAGAACTATATCGTAGATATATCGAATGATCTCAATGAATATCGAAAATAGTCAAACGGACGTCAAACGCGTGTGTTAAAAAAGACGTATAACTCGTCTTTTTATTGAAATTACTTATTTTTTGTCTCAATTTTCGGGCTCAATTCGGGATATCAAACGAAATCGAAATATTACATTCTTAATATCATTTTGAAGTACTTATGCCCTAGTATTTCACGACATTAATGGTGTGGGAAACGGCCAATCGTAGCAAAGTTACGGCGCGTCAAAGTAGGTTATTCCAAACTAATATTTCGAAAATTTCGATAATAAACTAACTTTAAAATTTTTTCGACGATTGTACGCTAGTCGAATCCATAAATCTTCTATATCCTCTCGAAACTCATTTCGAGAACTATATTATAAATATATCGAACGATCTAAATAAATATTGAAAATAGTTAACGTCAAATTTGTGTTAAAAAGACATATAACTAATCTTTTTATTAAAAAAAATTTGACGTCAAAATTTTTTTTTTACATTAAATTTTTTTATATTTTTTGACACTTATAGTTTTTTTTTATACAAATTGTCGATACGTATTATTTTTTTTACGAATGATATATTTATTATATATTAAATATTTTTATTAGTGTGAATATTTTAAATTTTAAAATTATTTTAATTTAATTTTTTGTGTTGTTATAATTGAATATTTAAAAAATATTTGTTTTTTTTTTGTCAAATTATATATTTATTATATATTTTTAGAATTAAGATAATATATATATATATATATATAAAATAACAAGAAAAAAAAATTAGATTAGCCATCTCCGTGACACTGTCACGGAGATACCCAAGCATCTCCGTGACCATGTCACGGACATGCCCAAGCATCTCCGTGACACTGTCACGGAGATGCATATTCTTTTTTTTTTTTTTTTCTAAAAAAACTTATGTTTTCGCCTTGATTTACGGGCTTAATTCGGGATATCAAACGAAGTCGAAATATTACATTCTTAATATCATTTTGAAGAACTCAAGGCCTAATATTTCACGACATTGATGGTGTGTGAAACGGCCAATCGTAGCGAAAGTTACGTTACGTCAAAGTACGCGGTTTCAAACTAATATTTCGAAAATTTCGATAACAAGCTAACTTTAAAAATTCTTCGACGATTGTACGCTACCCGAATCCATAAATTTTCTATATCACTCGAAGCTCATTTTGAGAACTATATCGTAGATATATCGAATGATCTAAATGAATATCAAAAATAGTCAAACGGATATCAAACGCGTATGTTAAAAAAGACGTATAACTCGTTTTTTTTTATTGAAATTACTTGTTTTTTGTCTCAATTTTCAGGCTCAATTCGGGATATCAAACGAAATCAAAATATTACATTCTTAATATCATTTTGAAGTACTCACGGCCTAGTATTTCACAACGTTAATGGTGTGCGAAACGGCCAATCGCACCAAAAATTACGGCGCGTCAATGTAGAACTAATATTTCGAGAATTTCGATAACAAACTAACTTTAAAAATTCCTAAATGATTGTACGCTGCTCAAATCGATAAATTTTCTATATCATTTGGACTTCGTTTGATATTAAGAATATAATATTTCGATTTCGTTTGAATTTTTAAAGTTAGATAGATTGTTATCAAAATTTTGAGACGCAAAAAATATATATATATTAGCGTGAAGATTTTAATTTTTTAAAAATTTTTTAATTTAGTTTTCGGTATTTTTATAATTGAATATTTAGGAAATATCTGATTTTTTTTTTTACGAATGGTATATTTATTATATATTAAATATTTTTATTAGTGTGAAAATTTTAAATTTTTAAATTATTTTAATTTAATTTTTGGTGTTGTTATAATTGAATATTTAAAAAATATTTGATATTTTTTTTTGTCAAATTATATATTTATTATATATTTTTAGAATTAGGATAATAATATATATATATATAATAACAAAAAAAGAAAAAAAAACAAAAAAAAGAAAAAAAAATTAGACGGTCACAGTGCGAGACGTGCACTTGCCGCAAGTGCAAGTCTCGCACAGTGCGAGACATGCACTGCACGTCTCGCACTGTGCGAGACCTGCAATCTTTTTTTTTTTTTTTTTCGTTTTCGCCTTTATTTGAACCTTAATTCGGGATATCAAACGAAGTCGAAATATTGCATTCTTAATATCATTTTGAAGAACTCACGGCCTAATATTTTACGACGTTGATGGAGTGTGAAACGGTCAATCGTAGCGAAAGTTACGTTACGTCAAAGTACGCTGTTCCAAATTAATATTTCGAAAATTTTCGATAACAAACTAACTTTAAAAAATTTTCGACGATTCTACGCTAGCCGAATCCATAAATCTTCTATATCCTCTCGAAACTCATTTTGAGAACTATATTATAGATATATCGAACGATCTAAATAAATATCGAAAATAGTTAAACGAACATCAAACGGACATATAACTAATTTTTTTATAAAAAATAATTTGACGTTAAAATTTTTTATATTTTTTGACACTTATTTTTATACAAATTGTCGATACGTGAGAAAAAAAACTCACGCAATAAATTATCTCAAAATCACGCCGTATTTTTTTTTTATGAATGATATATTTATTATATATTAAATATTTTTATTAGTGTGAAAATTTTAAATTTTAAAATTATTTTAATTTAATTTTTGGTGTTTATTTAAAAAATATTTGATATTTTTTTTGTCAAATTATATATTGATTATATATTTTTAGAATTAGAATTATATATATATATATATATATATATATATATATATAATAATAAAAAAAAAAAAAAAAAAAAAAAAAAAAAAAACTGTCACGAAGATGGCTAGCCATCTCCGTGACAATAGGTAATTTTTTTTTTTTTTTTAAACTTATGTTTTCGTCTTGATTTACGGGCTTAATTCGGGATATCAAACGAAGTCGAAATATTGCATTCTTAATATCATTTTGAAGAACTCAAGGCCTAATATTTCACGACATTGATAGTGTGTGAAACGGCCAATCGTAGCGAAAGTTACGTCACGTCAAAGTACACGATTTCAAACTAATATTTCGAAAATTTCGATAACAAGCTAATTTTAAAAAATTTTCGACGATTGTACGCCACCCGAATCCATAAATCTTCTATATCATCTCGAAGCTCATTTCGAGAATTATATCGTAGATATATCGAATGATCTAAATGAATATCGAAAATAATCAAACGAATATCAAACGCGTGTGTTAAAAAAGACGTATAACTCGTTTTTTTTTATTGAAATTACTTGTTTTTTGTCTCAATTTTCGGGCTCAATTCGGGATATCAAACGAAATCGAAATATTACATTCTTAATATCATTTTGAAGTACTCACGCCCTAGTATTTCACGACGTTAATGGTGTGCGAAACGGCCAATCGTAGCAAAAGTTACAGCGCGTCAAAGTAGGTCATTCCAAACTAATATTTCGAAAATTTCGATAACAAACTAACTTTAAAATTTTTTCGACGATTGTACGCTAGCCGAATCCATAAATCTTCTATATCCTCTTAAAACTCATTTCAAGAACTATATTATAGATATATCGAACGATTTAAATAAATATCGAAAATAGTTAAACGAACGTCAAACGTATGTTAAAAAGACATATAACTAATTTTTTATAAAAAAAAAATTGACGTTAAAATTTTTTTTACGTTAAAATTTTTTATATTTTTTGTGACTTATAATTTTTTTTTTACATGGCAAAAAAATCTCACACAAAGCAAAAAAAACTCACAGAAAACGACTCCGTTTTAGGAAACGAAACAAAACGCCGACACGTGGCAAAAGCAAAACTCACTCTTTTATTGTTCGACGATTGTACGCTAGCCGAATCCATAAATCTTCTATATCCTCTTGAAACTCATTTCGAAAACTATATTATAGATATATCGAACGATCTAAATAAATATCGAAAATAGTTAAACGAATGTCAAACGTGTGTTAAAAAGACATATAACTAATTTTTTATAAAAAAAAAATTGACGTTAAAATTTTTTTTACGTTAAAATTTTTTATATTTTTTGTGACTTATAATTTTTTTTTTTACATGGCAAAAAAATCTCACACAAAGCAAAAAAAACTCACAGAAAACGACTCCGTTTTAGGAAACGAAACAAAACGCCGACACGTGGCAAAAGCAAAACTCACTCTTTTATTGTATAGGGATATGATTGGTTTAGTCAAAAATTAAATTTTTAATAAATTTCAATAAAAATTAATAAAAATATGAAGCTGAATAATTGATAAAAAAGGTAACGAGCATATTTAATACAATGTAACAAGCATGTCCTTACCGACTCAACACAGGAAAATTCAAGCCAGGCTACAGCTGCAGCCCCTTGCCATCATCTATTTCTCTTTTAAGCTGTTAATGGTAATAATCATATACCGCAATTTGCCTTGACCATATAGAAATCATAACTCAAAACACTAGCAATGGATCACAACCAACCACGTAACGTGCTAAAATTAAGGAAGTAACAATAAAGTCTGGTAAAATAACAAAATAGCTTCCAAGTTCATTCTTTGGCCAGCTACTATACAGGGAGGCAATTGCGCGACTACCAACTACCCTCCTCAGGTTATAAACTGAAACCACATTTCAATATCCGAATGACTTACAATTGGTAAGTGGAAAAAAACATGATTTCCTCACATAAACAAGCAACATTCCACCTAGGACAGTGTACCAGATCCAGGTCTATTCCTGTTCAAAGCACGCGTGACATCACTCAAAAACTAGCTGATTTTGTGGTAAATAAAATTTAAACATAGTAATAAGCTAAACTGTCCATACCTGAAAATCTTGCCCAATCAAAGCCACTACACATTCTCTGGATGGCTGCCTTCAACAAACAATCCTGGAAACAACTATTTTCAGATTTCACTTCTCCATCAACTAACTAGAATCAATCAACTTTGTGGACCTTAGAAATTTCCTCCACGCTTTGGGTTACTCTGGCCCCTTATCTTGGGCCCAAATTGTTTGATCCATCTGCTGGCCCATCAAGGTTGTCACGTTTGCTATTCTTATATGACCCAATTTTCTGGTATTCATAATGCGCATGCTGCCCCCGTCTTCCCCGAACAGCAGGTATATTGTGTTGCCCGTAATCTTGCCCCGAGGCCCAATCTCCATGAGATTCATGTCCTGGCCGACTGTGCTTCCAATTCCTCCTGAACCCCAAGGAAAACTTACGGTCATGCTGAACAACTGCGTATGCGGCAGGAGCTGGTTCACCTGCTCCAACAGAAGCTTGGTTTGGGGAATAAGGACGTCCTCTTGATGGAACATTCTTCCTTTCTCTACTGAACTTGTGATTATGCCCTACATTTGGTGGCTCAACCGTATCGCTTCCACAGACGGACAGAGTCAGAGGTTCATTGAGATCACTGTTCTCATCACGTACAGCTCGGTCAGGCACTCTAGGCTGGGAACCTCTGTTTCCATGTTGAGCATTAGCTGAATACGATTGAGATTTGGGTTTCCAATGAGGTAAAGCCCGCTCCCCTGAGCCACAGCTCTCTTTTGAAGCGATAGTTCTGTCGGATTGGGTCACATTAGAAGCTGCAGATTGAACAAAGCCTCTATCAGTTCCGCTGCTAATATGATTCTCGCGATCAGAAAAATCATTATTTTCCACGCCACTATGGCCCTTAGGAGAATACTGCTTTCCTCTACCTGTTACTCCCTGATCTTTAGCAGCAGATGATTTGCCCACTGCAGCTACGCCAGTACTAGTGGACATGTTCCAGGTATCAGAGGCACTGATCTTGCTCGGAGCCTTTGCTTCAGCTTTTACTGGATTTATTTCACATTTCACAAATATATATTGGTCTGTTATTTTCTGCACATCCTCGCCTGGGTCAGATATAAGAGATGATCCATTATGCGCACCCTCCTTGTGTGATGAGTCTGTTGAACTCCGTTGGCGCCACGGTCCGTGTGTTTTTCCCTGTTTATTATGCCGGCCACCCCCCTCCTTGAACTCTAAAGCAGATCCAACAATTCCAGTAGCTGAACTGACAGGTTGCAGACTTCCAGAGCCAGCAGATCCAGGCGTTGCTCTCCCACTAGCCTCATCTGAAGCAGCAGGACTGGCAGAAGATGTAATGGGTTGAATACTTCCCTGGTGAGCCAGCTCCTTGGCCACAGGCTTTGGAACATATCTCTCCATTTCAGCCCTCTTACTTTTCAAACTATTCTGAGCAATAGTATCGGCTTTCGCTGGACTCAAAGATTCAGGTATAGATTTTTCACTTGTTTCAACTGCACCCTCATTTTTGTTCTGTGAACGTACAGGCGCCCACATAACAGTGTCATTGCTATGAAATTTATCCATGAATCTATTTGCCTGTTGATTTCTTGGCATTCTGCTGTGGTGGTGAGGTTTCCACTGGTTGCTCACTCTGCTGTCAGCTTCTTCATTAGGTAAAGAAGAGTGCACCTCTGGAACCTGCACTCCTCCGTCAGATGTAGCACCTGGCAAAGTCGTCTTGGATTTGTCAATTTCAGTGGACTCTTGTGCAAAATTATTGTCCTTTGGCATTACTGATGGTAAATTGGGGATTGAGGAAGCCTTGTCCAGTTTGTGTTCGTTCTTGCTACTCCTGTTACTTCTCCTTCTCTGCTGCGTGCAGGATTCTGAAATGATATTACCAATATTGGCTGCATTTGACTCACCACTAGGTCTGACTTTGATTGAATTAACCTGTGTCGCTTTAACATCATTCAGAGATACATCAGTAAGGCTTTTTGGTTCGTCGCGTGCATCATTTAAAACTTGATTTTCATTCCAATTCTTATGTGACACACACTGCTGTTGCTTATTGCCCATCCACTTCTGCCTGGAGATGCCTCTATCATTAGATTGGGTTTGTGGGCTCTTCCGGGGTAAATCTCTGAGCATATTAGCAGATTCTTCTGTCTGACTGGCACTGCTATCTCTGACCTCAGTAACAAAATCAGCATCTGAGGCCAAAGTGGGTCTAGATGATTGAAACTTGGATGAAACCATCAGTGCAATTGCTTCTCGTTGCTCATGTTGGACGGTGCCAACTGCCCGAGTTTTGTCATCATGCTGGATCTCAGCTTCACCTGCATGTGTTCGCCGATTCAATTCCTCCAATTTAGCAAAAACCTTGGCCTTCTGCTCCCTCATCCTTTCCTCTTCTTCCTTCTGTAGTTGTAAGGCACGTTGCTTTGCTAGTTGTGTCATCTTTGCACGCTGAAAATAAACAAACTCACGGTTAAACAGAAAAATAAGATATAGTTCATAAACTTATAATATATTACCTGAGCCTGATTATCAGCTGAATCATTTATTTCTGTCAATGATTCTCCCTCTTCCCCTGAGAGATTGATCAAAGGAATTGGAGCAGCTTCTACAACAAAATTATGGCCACTTCCATGAACATTTGATTTAGGGTCAGCATATAAAGCCACAATCATACTAGAAGATTCGGCAGTTGTAAGCTTCTTTTGCCACCCATCAGCATCCTGACTGGTGAACTTTCCTTTACCACGATGGTCAATTCTACCTTGCCTGCCATGATAAGTTCTCCTGTAAAATTTGAAATAAGTTGTTTAGCAATAAACACAAGTGTGACAAAGAGCTGAAGCATATTTTCATCACACCTTGATGAAACAGTTGTTGGTTGAGACATCTTATCCCCTATAGGCACACTGACTTGATTGGAGGCAGGATGCCTTTCAAAAAATCCACCACCAGTATTACCAACTTCAACAGCAGAATTACTAATCTTAGCATCAACTACTAGAGACCTATTCCTTTGCTCTGCCCTACTAGAAGAATAGGGAACATCTGGTCGTCCATCAGAAGCACGGACTTTTGCATTTAAAACTTCAATTTTCTGCATCAAAACTGACTCTTTTGTCATAGCTGGCAAAGATATACCTCCCTCCATACCCAGAGATTGCTTTGGTATTTCTGGAGGAAAAGATGGTAAAATTTCTGATTTCTTAGTATCACTGTCATTGACTACTTTCATATTGCCCCTACCTTCAAGCGACTTGACTGTGACAATGCCTGAAGAATGACCTCCATAGTTAAAACTGGGGCAATAGTTCTCACCGAGCGGTGTCCTCTTGGGATATACATCTTTTGTATCATCATCAGCCCCCCACTCATTCTTTCGAGATGACATCACAGGTTGTCCACCTTTCCCAGGGCTCAAGGAGGCATCAGATGACACATTGCATTCCCAATTTTCTACTTCCTCCTCATCCCATGCATCATGGTTCTTTAAAAGAACGTTGTGTGATACCCGATTAGTATCTAAATGAGCAGCTTCCACTTGTTCTGACAATACTTTACCACTAGAACTATGCCCACTAGCTCTGCCATGGGACTTTCCATGATCAGGAGTACTTGGCACTGAATATCGATTATAAACAGGGGGACCCATGGCCATTTCCATAAATGGAACTTCTCGTTCATTGACGTTGCAATAGCCCATTGGGGGTCCATAATAACCCTCATAAGCCATTGGTCCAGGGTAAAAACCAGGCTGAAATGGCATACTTGGACGTGCAAAGGCGTCAGGCATCTGCGGCCTATATATATCTCCATTTTTTGGATGGGGTCCTCGAAGATTGGTCCCTGGTGGAGGAACTGGCTGTGGACCTGCTAGAGTTGGAGGTGGAATTTGGGGATGATAGTAAGGGAATGGTTCCATACGAAAGCCACCGAGAGCAATGTGGCGTCCAAATGGGGGTCCCCCAGGAGGACCCCTATACCAAACACCAGCTGGAGCATTTATAGGAGGACCACGCCATGCATCAAAATGCTGAGAGGTTACATTAGCATTGAAATCATTTTGTGGCTCCGCTTGCCACTTCTCCATGTTAGGATGGATGTCATTCTCAGCACTTCCGGAACCATCTCTCTTCAATGTCTCAACAGTTCCACTGTTGGCATCCAAACTCAAAGAAGCATCATCTGATATTCAGGAACCAAAGTTATTATTGATATATAAATATAACTTTCTAATCTCAAAATACAAATGCATACACACCAGCCTGAGATGTGGTTTTCTCTTTTGTCTGAGCTATTCTGTCAGAAGCTGAGCTAGGACGGCCATGGCCATGATCTGTTATATGTAGACTACACGATTAGAATACGTGTATTTACATCAATCATGTTAAGTATCACACAATGATCTCGAAATGCACTTGCATGCACGCACAAGTCAAACTACAGATAAGGGCGATAATATTTATTCAATAAGCTAGATCATTTAAATATATATAAAATATTTTGAATAATTCATGATAACATCATTCTTCCAGGAACTGGTAGAGGTATAAAATAGTACAACCAACCACGGGAAACTAGGAAACACTGAACCTATACTGATAATTTTCATTTCGAAAACCTAATAAATTGCTGTAGCATGGGACATATACAGTACAAGTGATTGGCATACATTGTAAGATAAACTATTAAATTATCTGTAAGCAAACGACCTCACTCAGCTCATTTAGAACCCAAGAAAGTACCAAGGAATACTTTTGGCCTTGGCTCTATAAAGTCACATAACTCACAATCCTGGTGACAACCAAGAAGCAAATGCAACACTGGATGAGAAGCATCCGAAATGGTAATGGTATGGTAATTCTATAAGCATACAACAACCTTGCAATTCAGAATTCTTCCCATTGTCTCTATCTGAGCACAGTGTTGGAAAATCCCCAGAACTCAAAGAGAACCCGTCTTCCTTGGAGCTCTTCACTCCCTGCATATGCACTGAGAAATTCAGCCCTTAAAGAGGCTATGCAATTCTATTATTAGGACAAACTGAACTAGGATAAACATGCAGAAAGAAAGAAAAAGAAGACAAAAAATTATTCAGCAGCCTCAACAGGGTGATATGAGTCAGAAGGGAGTAAGGGTGCAAAAAAGTGGAGCTGAAACTGAAAGCTTAGTTTGAGTTTAAATATACAAAATCACAGGCCAAGCTTGAGCTCTATTTGAGACGAAATTAAGATAGGGAAAGAGCTAGAAATTCACACATGATTTAATGAAATACCCCATCTAAAGCTTAGGCGATAAAGTGGAGAAAGTTATTCATTTATTTTATCTTCAACAAGCCCCTCACGCACAAGGCCGGATTCATTTTTCTCATTAAATGACGAGTATGCACACAATTTTTCATAAAATGGTAACAGTTAGATTTCAAAACCAGACCTTTAATTCTTTTAATATGATATGGAATCGTTTCATTTAAAAGCCTTGGATGATATAAATGGGAGAAATATAGTCATTTATATATTATATTTTAACATGATAATACAATTATATTATATGGCTATAATACCACAAAATTCATATGCATAATCAGATATTTCATATAAACAATTCAATTAATTTATTAAAAAATTAAACACTTGCAAGTTAGCCACCTCCAGGCTTGCTATAAAGTAAATTCAAATATCAAGCGAAGCTCAAAATGTAATAAGCTGGTTCAAACCACTTGCAGGCCCATATGGAATGCATATAAACCACAGACAAACATATTCTATGACTAACTACCGTGATAAACTGCAGGCAGCTAGGTATTCAATGTGAAAAGTATGTAGTGATGAAAACTGAAGAAGAAAATATTTCTTAAGTAAATATCTCAGCCACTAAATTATTACCGGTCTCTCTGCAGGACTACTTGGACCCCAAGCCACCGAACGTTCTGCGAACCTCGAGAGATGGGAGCTATTAGGTCTGGTTTCTGCACTTCTAGGACGCAATGATGTCACTGAAGTGTGATTTGATGACAATACCCCAGAAGCAGAAGTTGGTCTAGAATTTGAAGACCATGCACTATCAGTTGGTTCATGTGTTCCATCACTACCAGCGGTTGATGGTCGAGTACCACTTCCACCAGATGAAGGGCGACCGCTGAGATGACTAGGTGAACTGGTACAACCATCAGCATTTGGAGACATTGTAGAGGTACCCCATGGATTAGAAACTGAGGAAGAAGACCGGCTTCCCCAGCTAGGAGTGCCCCTATGGAGGAAGAAAGGACTGGATCAATTCAATTTATAAAAAGTAGAATACAGAATAAATAAATAATACATTAAAAGCCCAACAAATTTGACACTTGTACTACATGATGTAGCACTCATAACAGGAAAGTATCTAGCCATCTCCATTGAAAGGAAAAGATTGAAAACTTATTGTGGGGAACAAGGCAATAAAAAAGTAATCATTACTCACTTGGGAACAATTTCCACATTAGGATCCAGCCCATGATTTTCCAGCCTTCAAACAAATCATACAAATGTAAGAAAGCAATCCACGAAAATTTGAAAATAGACCAGAAATATTTATGTCGATGAAACAAGCACCTTTGACTGGGTAAATTTAAAGGTTTTGGAACTGCAACTTTCCCCAAAACAGTCATGCCACCCCTTCTTACAGAAGCCCACCTAAAACAAGAAAATAAAATAAGACAATCATATGACAACTGTAGTTTTGCTAATATGTCAATACACAACCCAAAGACACCAAATGCTTTACCAGATCTTATCAATCTAGAAAATAGATCTTTAGGAGCCGTATTCACAAGAAAGCTACTAAACTAACAATAGGTTAAATATTTTGCAGCTGTCCAGAGCACATAAACCAAAAGAGTAAGTGAAATTGCATGGTTTTTATTTAACTAATAAGAATCAAAACGCAGGGAAATCTTCAACAAATCCAAGAAGGTATAAGATAAACTAAGAGTCTGTTTGAACCCCATTTTTTCATGAGAATGCATTTTGGAATGGTATTTTAATGCAGAATGTGTGATTAAAAAATAAGTAAAATATCTTGGATCTGCGTGTAATATTATTTTATTGAAAATGTGTGGTTGAAAAGAAGAGAGAGGGAAAAATGTGTTTTGAAAATAATGGGGATCAAACAAGGGCTAAAAGAGTAAGCAAATAATGCATAACCAGAAGTTCAGTCTTAGAAAGATCTGCATGTTTGAACCTTAGCGTTCCCAATTACTTCCTGCCAGTTGGTAGACCCAATTACTTCCTGCCAGTTGGTAGACCCCCAGCTATATGGTAACCCAGTGGTGGACCCTTGCTTTGGCTAGGGTAGTCTTAAGTCCACCCTAAACCTAACCCCAACTATAATTTTTTTCTTTTTCCATTTCTGTAGATGAAATGAAGATTTTATTTTTCACAAAATTAGAAATATGTCATTTGGTGTAGGAGAGTGCAGACAACATACACAAGTTTTGTTCATTAATTGACTTTTTTTTTTTTTTCAAATGTCAGCCCCCTGGCATTTTGGTCTAGGTCCACCCTGCGGTAACCCTCATTCCAATGTTCAAGGACCAAGCGTAGATAAATCTTTTACCCCTTTCTGCTTTTCTTTTAGTTGCATATATATCAACATCACTGAGTACTTTCATGGCCTTTCTCAAAGCATCTTGATCTATTAAAAAAAAAAAAAAAAGGTGTTCTCCACTTTCACTGACAACATAAAAACACCAACCTTATTTCTGCCTACTATTTTAAGATTTTTCTTGTGGTCATTGGCATAACTATCAATCCTCCACTGCTGTAGAACAAAATGGCCCTAACTCGTAAGCCATCTTAGTACATGCAAAAAGGGGTGTCGCATTTTTGCCAGCCTCCTCACACAAGAAACACCTACAATATTATCCCCACTTTTTCAAGATCTTCTCGAGTATATCCTCATGAGAATCATGACTAACCTCCCAAGTGAAGAAAGGAACTTCTCTTGGTCCTTGTCTTCCAAATTGCTTCTCAAGGAAAATAGGGAAGAAGGAGAAGCAGAAGACATGATGCAGCAATAATTACTAATAAAAATGTATTCTTTAGTACTTTTATGAGCAAACTCAGCAGGTGATATAAGGAAGAACTAGCATTACTTTGTCATAAACTCCCTCCTCCAGCCCCCCACCATGATAAACTACAATAACTACTCTAATAATAACAAAGATACTCAAATGCTTACATCAAATTCCAAATACACGAGGTAATAGTAAGTGGTGCATATCCTTCCAATCTTTCCTGTTTCCAGTTTTCCCATAATATTCTGCGATATTCGTACTTTTTTGGTTTTTGCAGTAGAGGTGAGGCAGTGTAGCTATAAAATGTCGAGAATTTATCAAATAAATAATAATTATTATTTATTAATAAAAATTATAATAACAACACCACCACCAGCAAGACCAGAGAGTCGATGCTCAATGGCATTCATAGGATCACCAAGCCAACCTTTCCACTAAAAACGAAATGCAAACTCATTTAAGACGGAGTGGTGATGGCAGAGGAACTCTCTCACATACCAGACACTAATGTTGAATATAAAAGAACATTTCCCGATAGTATCACTGGAAAAAATGATGTTAAAAGATGACTAATCCAACACTTCTAACTGCATTCTCAGAATATCAGAACAATTAATTTTGCTGTAACAAAAGCAAACCAACAAAATCGTCCTAGCACTTCTCAATTAACCAGTTAGTTCCATGCTTCACGTGATCAAAGCCATGTCGACAATATTAGAATTATGTGTATATAACTTCAGGAAAAGAACGATTCACCCATCAGTTAGTCGCAATCCCACAAAATGTTAGGAGCATCAGTAAAAAAGAACTGAGAGATGAAATATTTTCAAAGTAAAAGACCATTATGTACCTTCGCTCTCCAGACAACATGCTTGAAGTCATTGCCTGAATGTAGTTCCAATGTCATCCAAACACCTTTATACGCATCCTGAACAATTAAAGAAGGAATTTGATTAGAATGATTAAATTTGACCAAACGCGGCATCATAAGAAATACAGGTGGCTTAAAGAGAAAATTATTATTCACGAGTCTTATAATAACAGCAATCAAAAAAATACAGATACAACATCAAAGCAACAAAGAAACGTCACAAAATCAAATAAAATCTAATGTCCGAAAGCTAAGAAAAGAACTAATCAATACTTCACACACAAATACTACATGATAGAGCAAGAGAATTCTAACTAATTTATCCAACAATGCTTTCTATGTATATTGTATCATTAAATTAGATATCGCCACAGCTGGTTACATCAATTCTCCAGACAATTTTTAAATGCTCAATCGAATACCAAGGCATTTTACACTTGTAAGGCAAGGTGTAAGCTTGAGACTTTTCGAGGCACAAGTCTAAATACAAACCAGTAACATAAGTTAAAAGAATATAAAAATACAAAAATACACTCATAATGAACCATAAACCATCTTTAAAAATCTATAATTAAACAAGTTAACAAAATGAATATTCTAACTCAAAACAAACGTAAAATAGATCTATAAAGTGTAAAAGTAATAAGTTCTCAAATTAGTGATAAGTAATAAATGGTTATGCATCGTTAGAAAGAAAAACAATCCAAAATTTTCCTATATCATCTCTACTAATAGAATCTTTAAGGGAATCATGAACACGTTTGATTCTCCTATCATCACGGCACTGTCATTCCTTTCTTATTATTTGACATCATCCTCTACAAGCAATGGTGTCTTCCCCTTCCCATTTCCCTTTCATGTATAAGTAGAAAATAAAATTAAAAAAATATAAAAATGCCAGTAATAAAATGCCCAATAAATACAATATAAAATCGTGATCACCTACCTAACTAAGTCGCCTTGAGACCTCAATAATCAAGGTGTAAGCCTCATAGATCGTACTTGAGACCATGGTTTAAAAAGGCGATAGTGATGCGCGCCTTGAGGCCCGCCTCACCGTGAGCTGCATATAGTATGCCTCGAGGCAGTATTTTTGAGGCTAAAAATATGAGGCTCACGCTTTTAAATTTGAGGCGCAGCTCATTTAAAATTTGAAAGCGCTCTTATTAAAAAAGAAAATTGCCCATTTTAAAAGGTTTTTTGGGCCCAAACAAAACAATAAAATACCTAGAAACCTAAACGGAGCCAGAAATTAGAGGACCAAAAAGGAAAATTCAAAAGTCAGCTTTCAAAAAACTAATGACTATATATCCTATTTACTATATGCTCCAACTTTGGTTTTTTTGTATTTTTCTATTATTTTATAATTCTTTTACTTAAATTTTTGTTTTTTGTGAGGCTTACGCCTCAATCCGCCTCCAGGCTTACGTCTCGTCTCATAAAGAAAAACCGCCTCAATACTTAGTTTCGTCTTTTTAAACTTTGCTTGAGACATAAAGTTTGAGGCTTTTAATGGGGCTCAAGTAGTAAGTCTCAATAAGTTTTAAACAATGCTCTAAGATACCATGCTAGAAAATTTTTGCACCTATTCGAATTGAAGAACTCGGGTGGTGGTTGTGATAGGTTCCTAGATTTGCTGGTAAAGTTCCTGTGGATTGGACGATGCTTCTGATATGATCCGGGGAAGCTGCTGGCTAATAGATTGGTTGGGAAAACATATGTTGTAAATGATTAAGAGCAATTGAAGATGAATATGTGAAAGTATAAATCTGTATTTTTATTTCTTATTATTGTATTGAAATGGAAAACAGAAATTGAAAGACACTCCAAGGCATTTGAGAGGCCTGGCTCTCCTCACTATTCTCACTACTGGCTTCAATGCCTCCCTCAACCCCCTCCCCCTCCATTTATAGATAACTCATAACTAACTCACTACCGTTTCCCTCGATGATAACAAACTACTAACTAAAAGTAATAACAGATTGCTTCTTATTTCTTATTGGGGTCTATCATTATCTGCGGCGGCAAAATCCACCTTGTCCTCAAGGTGGAGACTGTCCGGTCAATTTATCATATATCCACACAATTTTCTTTGCAAGTATCCCAATCATCGGTGATGTTAAAATAGGGCCTCTTGGTCTAAGGAAGTTGGTGGACTTATTTAATGGACCCAATATCACTAATATAGCGTCCATTAAAACTCCATAACCAATAGCACCCCATTGAGGTTTTTCCAAAACATGAATCCGGCAAAGTGAAATACAATGGTGAGCAAACCCACCACCGATCAAAATCTGGACCTCCTCTTGTCGTGTAATCCGCCCTTTTATAGTCTTTTGCGCCGTTAATTTAACCCTAGAATTAATTAAAAATTCCAGCATATCACTAGTCTCTGCATTGTTGTCGATGTTAAAACTCGTTGTGCTTATGTCGCCACCGACCCATCCAATTATGTTTGGTTCTCCAGTCTCGTATCTCTTTTTTTTGGTTTCTGATTGCAATAAATTGTAATGATTCAGGCTTGAAATTGGGATAACCCGTAAGTTCTGGTTTTGTAATTAGTGATTGGGCCATTTAACTTTACGATATTAAGGTCCATTCTGTCTTGGGTTGATTAAATGAAACATTGTGATCTACATGTTGGGTAAGCTTCTTCTCACAGTCCAAATCCAGTAATTTCCCTTCGTTGCTCTTTTCCTGCACCAACGATTTCCCAGCGACTTCTTCTAAATCCTACTCCGATCCCTTCGTTGGCGTTGGCGATGGCAATGTAACCTCCTCTAATTGACCCCATTGTTTAGAAATCGATGTCTCCGCGTGTACCATACTCGTGCTTTCCCACCGGCAATTCTTCATCGCTGGAGAGCTCATTCATGCAAAATCGAGCCAACATCAATCCCTTCAATTCATCACATGTTCGCACAAGTCGTAGTTGATCTACCTCCTGAAACCATTGCCATGTTTCCCAATCAAAACAGGATGTTCCCGCTTCTATTTTCTCTGCTTCCAGTAATTGATTTTTGGAGAAAATTTTCTCCGCTCTAGAGATCACCGCTCGGTATTATCGTCGTAGAAGATGGAGATTATGAGTCGCCCTTGTGAGTCCAATCCTGACTCCTCTTCTTGGTCTCCCTCTTCCAGTTGCCTTATCATATTTTCCATTATCGAGCCCCAACTCTCTTCCATTCCCTTGCTAAAATTTGTTGCCATTGCCCTAAGATCGTTGCTCCAATACCAATTTGGTAGGTTCCTAAATTTGCTGGTAAAGTTCCTGTGGATTGGACGATGCTTCTAATATGATCCGGGAAAGCTGTTGGTTAATGATTGGTTGGGAAAACAGATGTTTTAAATGATTAAGAGCAATTGAAGATAAATACGTGGAAGTATAAATCTGTATTTGTATTTCTTATTGTATTGAAATGGAAAACAGAAATTGAAAGACACTCCAAGGCATTCGAGAGGCCTGGCTCTCCTCACTATTCTCACTAGCTTCAATGCCTCCCTAAACCCTCTCCCCCTCCATTTATAAACAACTCCTAACTAACTCACTATCATTTCCCCCAATGATAACAATGATAAAAAACTACTAACTGAAAGTAATAACATCTTGCTCCTTATTTCTTATTGGGGTCTATCATTACCCGCGGCCCCAAAATCCAGTTTTTTTTATAGGATCCCCAGTTTTTGCTGCTCAATTGGTGGCTGCTCCTGTTGGAAATTTGCAAACCAGATGCATAGAAGAGATGTTGCTACTGTGGTGAACTTCTACTATAAATTTGTGGTTGTGGAACAAGGATTTGACGTGTTAGTGAATTTGTATGATGTGTAATAAGTGTTGGAGTGAGACGTAGTGTAGATGGATTGATGCAATTATTTGTTAACAAAGAACAATTGCATTGAAGATTTTATTGATATTTCCACAGAATGTAAATGAACAATTTCCAGCAGACGCTAGATTCTCTCCTGATTGGCTCAACCACTACTCAATATTTTCCGCCCATTCTGCTCCCTCTCCTATTACATTTATACTGCTACTTCCCCCCTTATTTCCCAAGCTATTTGGAACGATCTAGAATATGGCATAACAAACTTGAATGAATAACTTGAAGGTCTATCAAGTTCATAAAGCATGAAAAAGGAGAATTCTATAGATAAAATAGGTACATCTAAAAACCAAAAGGAGATAATCCAACATTGAGAACAGCACAATGTGAGGCACTCTCCCTTCTTGAACCCCTCCTATTACATGCAAATTTGCAATCACCCAAAGATGAGTTGGAGCATCAACTGTGCAAAACCTAGGAACGGGTAATGGTAGCCAAGGATTTAACCTTGATTATCCATCCACTTCACCAAAAACTATCTACTTTTACGCATCATTGTTAACAACAACATTAGATTAAGTCATGTTCCCAATAGATTTAGGGTTGATTGCAAGAATCATTTTTTGTCACTCCATTAGGTACGTTGTTAGACGTACATGAAGATCTAAAAAGTCATTAAAGATCATTAACAACTAAAACAGAACACGTGTGTTATTTTAGTCTAAGAAATGCAATCGGCCCTTTAAGGCCACTAAGCATCACAGCAGACTCAAATTATCACTGTCGTTACAAACAACTTCGTCATATGTTAAATTTTCCTCATAACTCACTTGGACTAGACCTTTGGCAAGCCTTTCGATGGCAAACAGCGTGAATCAAACTAAATAGTAAATCTCAATAGATACATGAATACGAGCTTGTATAAAAAGAATTGTCATTGCTTAATTTTTCTACAAAACACTCAAAATTTGATCTTTATTTTTAACCCTACGAGAATAGGTATCAGCTAACAGTAAAATGCCTACAACTCAGCGGCCTTCACAATTCACAAGTATATAACCGCATTATGTAAATTGTTATTCCTTGTCAAAAGTGCTTTTCATTGTTCAAATTAAGTCTTTTCAATGACTTCCCAGTATACCTAACTTGTGGCTAGTGGTAACAATGTAACTAATGCCACCTGTCCTTAACCAAATAGAGTAGAAAATTAGCAATATCAGCATACAGTGTATCACAAGTAATAGTATAGCCACTGCATTTACGTACTGTGCATCAATACAAGTATTTAGAACAAAAATATCTGCTTCAACTTCCCGAAGTGAGCAAAATCAAAAAATAATCCAGTTTTCAATAATAGTATAGCCACTGCAATGCACCATGCATACACAAACATCAGGTTCAGTATCCCATTCCATCAATCAAGTTCGGAACCTGGAGCCTACTTTGCAATTAGAAAAAGCAACTTAAAATTACAGATTAATCAAAACTCATAACATGAAGAACAATAATAAACAGAGTTGCATAATATACACAATCAATTTAAAAATTAAAAGAAATCCTTGTGCCGGGTGAATTCAATTCCTAGCCAATTGTACATCAAGTGTACTGTTTCCATGGAGTAGCAGTAGTTTTTTGAACCTTGTAATGAATAACCATTTACCCACCAAAAATAAAAACCCAGTTCAATATATTTACGATGGCAAGTAATTTAAAACTAGACAAGGCTTCACGCGTGTTACCTACGAAAGAAAACTGGAAAAATAAAAATAAAAGGTATACCACAGATGTCTGTCTCCATCTCTTTCATTACAATTGTAAATACCGTATTTTTTGAAACCCTAACTATTTTGAGGGAAAATTAGGTGAATATTTTTATATAAATAGAATAAAAGTATAGCATGTATGTTTACATGTTGAGATAGAGAGCTAACCAGAGAGAGGGCGTGGAATCTGTACAACGTTCCGACCAGCAAGTTGTGATCCCAAAAAAAGCAGATATAAAGATGTATTTATAGATATGTGGAGATATCTGAGAGAGAGAGATGTATGTGCGCGTGTGTTTTTCGGTGTTCGCGCGGCCGCACGCCTGCGTGTATTTGTACGACGACGGTGGGAGATGGCCGAGATTGGATCGAAGAGAATTGTTGAGGGAGAAAGGGACCGCCTGTTAACGAGCCGTGGTTAAGAGAATGTTTGCTAAGCTTGAAGAGATGTTAAGTAGCTTTTTATTTCATGGCAAAGTAACTTACAATTTGTTAGACATTAATTCAAAGTGAATATTTAATTTTAACCATATATTTTTATCAATTTGATAGAAAAGAAGATAAGTAATTTATTTAACTTTAGAAAAAAATTACATGGAGATGACCCTAATGTCTACTTTTTCACATTTTCTTCAAAAAAAATTTCAATTATATAAAATAAATTTTTTACTCAAATTTCAAATTATGTATGCATTGTTGATAGACTATTTCAGTCTTACTCTTTAAACAATAGAATCTTCCTTGTCAATGTAAACAATAAATTTAAAAGTTAGGCTACATGTACAGGATTTTTTTGCCAGAATTCTTACAGATGCACACTTGTCAAGATTTGATTTGCAGTTGACAGAAAAATACCAATCAGGTGTGCACTGTAAATAATTAGTAAGGAAAAAGTGTATACATTTGGCTTGGCTTTTTTCCTAAATTTAATATAGCATATTGTATTGTCGAATTTTATACGTTGCTAAAATTTGTTCTTACTCTTTGAAATTCGAGGACGAATTTTTCTAACCGGAGAGGATGTTTCTGGACATTTGAAAATCGGGGACTCAAACTTGGTTCTTTTTCATTTTATTGCATTTGTTAATATTTATTATTAATTCTTACATTTTAAGTTACTTTCGTCAAAATTGGTTAAGAACAAAATTATTACTTTCGTCAAAGTTGAGACTGTATGTACAATTTATTTTTAAAATAAGTACAATGTTGAACTAACTGAATGAAATCCACTCAAAAGGATCAATTGTGCAAAGAATGTAAAGATTTGGAACCATTGACACCAAAATTTAAAATTTGGATAAAATACGTAAAATGGGGAAAAGTGTAGGGTTTCGCCAATTTCCTTCAAAGAGAAGCAAGCTTCAAAGAATTAGTAGAGCAGGTTAGAAAAAGCAAGAGACTGACATTTTTAACATTGAAAATCAAGGAAATGGTATCCTCCCCTATATTTGTATTTGCTGCACTTTTCCTTCTCTTCATGGTTTATTACAGTCAGATTAAGGTACCCTTGCCCTTTTAAGATGGATTTAGTCGAAATTTTTATCTCGATGAAGCTTTTCACTTAAGTTTTGTTCTTATATTATTATCTAACCTTCGGATTAAGGTACCCTTGCCCTTTTAAGATGGGTTTAATCGAAATTTTTATCTTGATGAAGCTTTTCACTCAAGTTTTGTTCTTATATTATTGTCTAACCTTAACAAGTTTAAGGTACAAATAACATGTTGGCAAGCTGATCTTTTATTTATCAATGATTTTCAGTGTGTAATACTGATCATACTTACAGTATACTGTATGTCAGATTCTATTTAAACAAAGATTAATTTTCTGTAACATTTACTAGATTCATGACTATTGTTTGGGGGTCCTGGGGGTCATTTGACCCCCCAACTTTTGGGAATTTATTTTTTAATAAAGTAATGTTTGGTATGAATTAAAATTAAAATTTTTATCTAAATCAAAGTTAACAATTAATTTTAATAGAATATTTCATGACATCCACAATTTTTTTAACTTTTATCAAATCTACTAAAATTATAATTTAATCCCCACCAAATAGAGGCAAAATCACAATCGATTTGAAACTTTCTATTTTTTAGCCCTTATTAGTATTGAATATTTGTTGTATATATATTTTTTTCATTTCGATTAATCTTTTTATTTGATTGTTTGTATCAAAATTTTAAATATACTATAAATTCTTTTAACGTTAATATGTATTCTCTTGTGATAAACAAAATATTAATAAAATGACTGTTCGAAATCAAATTGATAAAAATGATGACCAAAATATTAATGAATGGATTTTTTTAAACGTAAATATTCGTTTTTCGAGTCAAGTATGAATTATTCAAAAATCAAAAATAAAGTATTCGATCTATACAAGGATTGATTGTGCTCCTAATTCAAAATATCTGTGTTCGCCACCGTCACACTATCAAAGCATTCCATTCCATTGCACATCTTTGTATGTTCATTCTTTAAAGTTAGAAGGGATGGTATCTGCTGTAAAATACTCATCCATTACAGTTTTTACTGAGCAAAACTTCACCTACAAAACATTAGCAATGAGTCAAATCAAACCATGTAAAAGTGAAGAAGGCTGAGAAAATGATTAAAACGAGCAACTTCGATTAAATGTTCTTCATTTCAATCAATTTCGGCTACAGTATTTTTGGTCTGAGTAACAGTACCTACTAGAAAACTCAGTCTTGTTTTTCGTTAAAAAAGCTACTTAGAATTAACTTTTAAGTTAGGCATATGTTTAGATTAGCTCAAAAGTTAAATTTAAGTACTTCTCTCTTAATCCGGTAAAAACGGGAGACAGATTTGAGGTCAAACTATAAAAGCACGAAGAAGAAGTAACAGCAGAGCAAGTAATTAGAAGCAAAGATGTAGAAGCGTACAATAACACAAAACAGAAAAAACTTTCAGAACCAAGAACTGAATAGATAAGGTAATCCTTACCAATGAAGCATATGATTTTAGGAGCGGCTTTGCCAGCTGCCAAACTGGCTTGAATACAAAAGGAGCTTCCACAAAAAGGACTTCACCCAATCGCCTTGGATAGTAGTAGTAAAACATGTCAAACTGTTCAAAACGGAGAAAGTGAACTTACATCATCCATTATGCTGTTGGTAAGAAACTCTGCTATTGCAATTCAACATTCAGAAGAACATTGACAGGCCACTTCATTGAGTAATAATATGAAGATTCAACCAATAACAATAAAATATGAGAAATCTTCTGAGCTGACAATTTCAGCATATGTTTAGCTAAGCTTGAAAAGCAAAATTTTGCACTGAAATCCAAAAAATAAATAACCTTTAAAAAACCTCAAACATATTTGGCAAAAAGAGTCAATAACAAGTAACTTTCAAGCTTAGCCAAATATGCCCAAGGCCTATCCGTGCTACAAGTTTTGACATCATCTGACACTGACAGCATCAATCAAGTGATTATCGGTAAATATGTAGGAACAAAATGCAACATGTTGTAGTGTCATCAGTGACGGTGCAATCAGTAAACTCAACTCATTTTCTCTTGAAGCAGCAATATAACAATAGTGGTTGTAGGGTGCATGCCCACTTAAAGAGGAAGTAAAGAAATGTCTATTAGTTTTATTCAATTTTCTTAACCAACACTTGAGATGATTTTATCTGATATAATTAAAATTTCAATCAATCATTGTGAAAAAAATTGCCAGCTGAGCCTGAAGTATAGGCCATGGAAATTACCAGGAAAGTTAGGAATTTAAATTTTCTTAGCCAACCCTTGAGATGATTTTATCTGATAAAATTAAAATTTCAATCAATAATTGTGAAAGAAATTGCCAGCTTAGCCAGATAGTATAGGCCACGGAAATTACCAGGAAAGTTAGGAATTTAATATCTGCATTTTGCATCCCAAATCCTCGCAAATCAAATATTCCTAATATTTCCTCCTTCCCATCTGGTAGTTTTCTCAGAGCTTTCTCAATCAGAAAAACACAGAGCCTCTCATCTTCATGATGTTCATGCTCCTACATACACGTATATGAAGAATACCATCAATATCGAAGCTCAATTCTCAATAATATTTTTTAAAAAAGAACTGAAATTTCACGAAGGAACTAACTAGATGCTGACACACTCTGTAGCACGGACATTTCGACTAGGTTAGTGTGTCTATACCGACACTTCTCGGACACTTTATCATAATTTTTTTTATTTTTTTATTAGAAATATTATATATTTTTAACTCAAAGTTATTAATAAATAACAAATATGAACTCATATTTAAAATATTTCAACAAGAATAATTAATAACAAGTATAAAATTAAATTTATATTATATTAATGAAGATTTTTAAAGAATTTAATCGGCATGTCAACGATGTGTCGTGTCATTATTTTTAAAAAAATCACGTGTCGAAGTATTCAACACGTATTGTGTCAGACACACGTGTCTGTGTCGGTACTTCACAGCTGACACATTTTCTCATCTTGACGACTCTTCAAAATGTCATAAGTAGTTACTTAGAGCAAGGAAAATTCTGCTAATGAGATTCGTGACAAAAGACTATTACACTGTAAACCAGAAAATGAAACGCACATCCATCTTGTGATAGGAATTTATAGAGACCAAAAGAGGAAAAATTTAACAAGATGGAAATAGTTTCAAACTGAGTATATTTTGGACTATTGGGGTAAAAGCTCAAGTATAGAATAACCCTTTTCTCCATTTTCATGACAATGATGGTCAAAGCCCACAAGATAGAGTTGATTCCACGTTTTAATAGACATAAGCCTCAAAATGAATACTTCAAAAAATTCATCAAAACCATGAAACATGGGAATTGCCCAACTATAACCATGCATAAAGTGATGCATAAAGTCTCAAATTTTGAAACAAAAGTACATTCTATAAAAAAACATTTAGTTGAAAGCAAATAAAAAGTTTCAATAGACATGCAAAAGATAGTTTTACAGTATCTGGTTCTCATTCTGGAAAGTATTTGGTGTAGCTTCATTTTGTTTTATATTCAATTCACCAATATATCATCCAGCTATTATCCTGCCTTGAACTTACTTTTCTGAGCGACATACTCAATGTAAGTCTTAAGTATTGATGAAATAAAGTGGAAGAAAAGAAAAATAGCAGCAGCCAACAGCTGCCAACTGCAGCAGCTAAGCAACCAGCCTGCAGCTGATAGCATCCAGCAACATGCTACTGTGCAATAGAGAGGAAGCATGTAGAGAAGAGTGAAATGGAAAAGTAGAGGAGACTACCAAATTAAGCACTATGCCTACAGGTTGTTATCCCGAAGTATTTCAACACTGCAGTTACCCACAACAGCTAATAGCTTGATTATCATTGACCTAAACTATTGAGGGAACAACTACATCTAGATATTTGTAGTAATGTTTCGTAGAAGCTGATAATTCATGAATCATTGGCAACTATCCACTTGATTTAGAAGAATGTAAAAGTTTCTCAATGGAGTTTTCTTGTAATACAAGTTAAATTTAACATACTTCAAAAAAATGTTCATCGGCCAAAGGAAAAAGAACTGAAAAGTTTGTCTCACAATATTTTGCAGCTGAAAGGAGGTTTTCCACTGCAAGAAATAGGGTTATAATTTAATGTTGATTTTTTGGCAGTAACTTAGGTAGGTAAATTTTAAGTTCTATATACCATATTGACCAACACAGAACTACCTCAGAGAAATGCTTGGATGCTTCCACTATTAGCACTGGCCTGTTATATAAATCAAGATAGTCATGCACATAGGCTTTTCCTGTTTCAGCTACACATTGGACTGATTCTTCTGTCAATTCTGAAACACCAAATTCGTGACGCCATCTCTGACAAAATAGAAAGAAAATTTTAGGAGAATATACATCAGAAAAATATATCTGCTATTAACATCATTTGAAAAAATGTAAACGTGTAAGTTGAACAATGGGACCGCAATCAAGAGAGAAGTGAGGCTCGTTGACACTTAAAACTGGCTTTTCTTGGTGCAAAAGAAAATCTGGATAAGCAAACAAAAATTAAGGGGAAAAAAATGCACCCTGGCAATGGAGATTAGAAAGGAAAGAAAAAGAAGAAACAAAAGCAGGTCCTGAGAAAGTTCTTCCACGCTTACTAGAGAGATTGGACTCTTATAAAACAAATTGTTAGATCATAGTTGAGGTAGAATAATCAGAGACTCTATCACAATTACAATGGCTTTAGTCAATTTGGAGATAGCCTCTTCAGCATAAAATTTCCGGTCCTTCAGAAACCATAGGATCAACTCTTCATCGTCTCTTCCATTTTTGCCCACGGGGAGATAATTGTGTTCCTTTTCAAGCCTCTCTTTGACTTCAACCACTAGCTGCATTATTTCAAAGCATGACTACCCATAAGACTTCATCAAAGTATTCAGGTGCGACAAACACTTCCCTTTCTGGATACTGCATGCACAATATATTGAAAGAAACTATAAAGGATTGAATCTTGAGATAACTCATCATGAAGGATTTATTTAAAAGTATTCTCCAGCTTATTATCTTCTTTCTATATTTGCCTTATATAATAGAAGTCTAAGCAGTTTAAAATATACATGTTCTGTTATTTAACCATGGAATCAGATAGGCGCATTTAAGTTTTACGTTATACACTTTAAAGAATGAATATTAACATTTTTTTCTAGACTTATGGCTAACTCATATATAATTATTTCTAGCATGGTTGTTTCCTTCACCGAACATCCTTGTTACAGTCCGAAAAAATATCATAACTTACTTTGAGATGATTTTGCTTACTTTGTTAAAAGAAAACGTGCAGAAAGCTATGAAACATCACACACTGAAGATCTGTTGTGCCTGCAAAAGAAGAGTTCCCCTACGAAGTAGTGTATGGATGATAATTCACAAGTGTGTGTGTGTTTAGTAATTGAACTTATCCACAATTGGATAAATATATATATTCAATCCCTTTTGCTTTCAGTTTCTGCTCTGCTTTAAACGATTTCAATAAGTAGCCATATCCTTAACAACAACGATGATAAAAACTTTAGTACTACTCTTCAATTCATTATATTCAAAATAATTACTCAGACCATTGATCAGATCTCTCTAGAGAATAAAACCAATTCACTTTAAATATTCTACAACCTAGCGTATTCTTATCATCCCTAACACATTTAAGCTGTACTGCACAAATAGAAGTCATAGATTGACGCTTGTTTAAACATGTTTGGCTGAGCTTGAAAGCTGTCAAATAAATGAATTCCATATTCGATTTCTCATTCTCATCAGCCAACTCTTTTCAGCAATCAAATAATAATAAACCGGGAAAAATACAGAAAAGAAACAAACATATTCATCATCATCGTCAGAGCAACAACAACTACAACAATGGGACATAACTTAACAGGAAAATGTAAGTGCGTGTACCTTGTTCGTGTTTTCTGGGTTAGCAGCACAATTGCGAATGCAGAGCTTCGCAATTTTAATGTGCTTCTTGGAATTAATCGAAACGAGATCGAAACGTTGACCGAGTAGAGGCTGCAACCGCAGGCAGCACGCCATTTTATCAGTTACTTGTTTTCTGCGGGCTCGTCTATGTATTAGAGAATGTGCGCGCGCGTGAGAAAGAGGTAGAGGAGAGATGTATGCGTAGCGGTGGGCACGGAGTGCTTGTTTGGTATGGGTTATAAGTTTAGTCTTATAGTATGAGGATAAAATTAGAGTTGATATTAATTTATATGCTTATTTTTAAATTACTTTTTATTAGTCATTTAATTCAACGATTTGACCCTTGACCCGTACTTTTACCGATGCCGACTTTCAAAATAGTGATAATTAAACTCATATTTAATAGAGGTTATGTCAATTTGTTTCTTTTTATTCATTTGTAAAAATGAAAAATATGACCGTTATCATCACATCCAACTATCATTTTATACTTTACATTTCTTGTGTGGACCATAATAACTATATTTTTCATTCTCATTTTACAAAGAATGATAATCAAACGGGTTGTATAGTTGAAAAATTGTGGTCCCATAAAATATATTATTAAAATTAATTGTTTACTTTAATTTAAATTAAAATTTGGATTTTAATTTGGACATAAGTTTATTACAAATTGCAAGCTATATGAAAGAATACCGTCCAATATTTTGATAGGAAAGCAACATTTTGTTATTTCACAAGTCGGACTAATGCTTATAACGATAAAATTATTTTTTTATCTACCGTTGTAAAAAATTATGAGAAAGGCTATTTCTTGCCATGCATGAGAATTTTTTTTCCATAGAAAATAAAATGATCTCAAAATTATATGTCCGAATGATTTAAACACGAATATGATATTTGGTAAGGTCATTGAATATAATAAAGACCGTGTTATGAAAAAAAAAAATAAGACGTTGAAATTTTATTTAATTTGATCTGAAATTGTATAATAAATATGCACAAAATGTACTTATGGAAACTAGGTTCTATCTTAGCCATAATCTATACATTAGTTGATGGGAAAAAAAAAAAGTTATGTTACATTATGACCATTTAATAGTTCTGACTTGTTAAATTTGTCTGAATTTTGTACAGGTTGGTCCATAATTCATTAATTAAGATTTAATTTTGATGGAGAATAAAGTAGTACGATGATTTTATATAAATATACTCAGTGACGGATTCAAAAAAAATTCAGGGCGGATTAATACACAATAATAATAATAATGAATAAATAAATAAATAACTAAAATCGCACATAAAAAAAAATTACGTATTTTTTTTTTTAATGAACATTTAGGTTGGGGACGAGTTGTAGCACTGGGCTGACCGTCCCTGGATCCGCCCCTAAATATACTATTTTTTGGTACAATTTCTACATGGATCTTGTTGATACTGCTAGTCCTAGATTTAAATCAAGTGGCTAAAAATGAAATTGAGAACTTAGTCTATATCCATTGTAGACAGATTGGCTTTGGTCGAGCATTTCTTGTGATACACTTCTAATTGACCTACTCAAACATTTCGATCAGGATTTAGTTGGATTAGTTTAAATAATTAATCCTTTCAAGAAAAAAAAGAAGAAGATTGCAATTCACACATCAATTATTCATAGGAAAGAAGCATATCCCTGTGGAAAAGAAAAGCCATGCGTCAATTTACTCTTGGGGTTAAATTTTGGGGATATAAGGAAACAATAAAATCATATTTGGTAAGTGTTTACAGACAATTTAAGTTATAAATATATAATAATGAGTGGTGAATAAGAAAGTAATATTTGTGGATCCCTTAAAATGTATGGATAAAATGTTAAGTTTTTATAAATATGAGTCAATCATAGACAAGACTTGTATGGACCTAGAGAGCTAGGTCGACACAACTTACTTTATACAGATTGGCCCGTGGACTGCTTGTCTTGACTCTCGAGCCATGCCGGACTTGGAGATGGAAAGTTGAACGTGAACAATTTAGTCCGAATCTATACCTCTAGATATGATTTTTATTTTAAAGTCGAGCAAGAGAGAATTTATCCTTCGAGACAAAGTTAAAAAAGTAGGCACAAATTATTGCAGCAAGTTGACTTCTAGGGAAAGTGAAACAGGATTTGTATAAGATTCCAGCTGCAATGCACTAAAATTTCTCATTCAACTAGAAGCTTTCCTATAACATGATAGGCATCAAGCTAGGGTTGACAACATATCCCTGATGAACGAGCGTCGCTTCATAGGCAGTGACTTGATTAACATATCCAACAAGTGTAAATCAATAAAGTGTATAATACTAAAGAAGTTCTAGAAAGAGGCTTGCTTTAGGATGGAGGCCAGCATCTTTGAGAGTCATTCCTATTTGATCAACACCATAAACCTTTCTAGGGAAGTTTGATATCAACCTGTAATTTCCAACTCCGGGCAGGCCTAATGAATCGACATATCGATAAATTTCTTGGATCTTGTCTGTCGACAAGAAACTGTGCTCCCTCCTCTCCCCATTCGGAAATCGTATTAATATCTGTACAAGTATCATAGTAAGAAAAACGTAACATGTCCGAAGCTTAGCCAAACGTGTTCTTTGTATTTAGCACATAACCATGTACCTGTGTTACTTCAGCCTTCTTTCCTCCACTTGCATTGCCTTCTTTCACTTTACTATGTTGTTTCTCCATGATTTTTGGTTTGGGTTTCTCTTGGTTTGATTTACTTGAAGAATCCACACGTTTTGGAAATTTATTTCCTGAACTTGAACTTCCAAGTCTTTCTTTCTCCTAAACAAAGGTAAAGTTCAGTGTTTGTTTGTCACGGGACATGACTGAATAATATAATAAATTAATTATTTATGCACCTGATCTATCTTCAATGCTGCAAGATAGGCAGCATCTTGTTCTTCCCTCAATCGACGATCGGCGTTTTTCTTTTCTTCCTCCTTACCTCTAGCACTCCCAAAAGCCAATCCTTGCTCTTCTATTGTCCTTTGTAGTGTTTCCACCAATTCAGCAGGGGAGACTGGACCTTCCATCTACACAAGTGAAGGCAAAATGAGCAATTTGTGCATTTATTAAATATCCAACCAAGAATAAATTTAGGGTCGATTACTTGAATCATGTTTCACTACTCATAAGTAAGAAGGATGTTGTACTTAATCTAAACCGTTTCGGAGATAATTCTCGCACAACTGAACTGTTAGCGGATTTTGACGTCAACAAAAATGCTTATTAGTGATAAAAAAAAAAAAAAAAAAATCAACTCACCTGTTGCAGCACAGCTAAACTATCACCAGAAGCTGGAGCCACCACTGCACAAAATGGAAAGCTAGAAACCCTTAAAGTTGTAGCCATTTGTAAACCCTCTCCTCCATTGGAAAGTCCACCCCAAGAAACAAAATTTGCATCAAGAAATTGTACAACCACCTCAGAACACAAAGTCTCCCTACAAAAAGAGGGTGTAAATGGATGTTCTGGTGAATGTATGTACATGAACAAGAATTTATGCTCATCAGCAGCTATTTTTAGTGCTTCCACGAATCGGCAGGCGTAGAAAAAGGGGTGCAGTGTACCATACTGCTGCTCAAAGTTAGCTAGAAAAGCCCATTCTTCTTGAACCATAGGAGGCTCTTGTGGAGGGAAGTCTAATGGATCCGCTATGGGATAATGTGGATTTTGGGACGGGAAATTTGGCGATTGATAGTAGTTTCTTCGTCGTCCTTGTGTGACGAGGTCGATTCCTTGCCCCATTGCTCGAGAAAATCCTCCTAGTATGCTTCGAGGAAGGTTTACCATTCGTCGAACAATCCCATTACAGGCTGCCTCTCCCATCGATCTTGCACTTCTTCTCATTGCTGATGACATAGATTTAGTCTTTTAGATTGTTTTTGGAGTGTGAAAACAATCCTTTAAATGTAATACCAAATATAGGAATCCTAGGTAGAAATGTTACTACAATTGTCATAATCAACTATAGAATACTTTTTCTGCTTTATTAAAGTTCTATTCGAAGTAAAGACAAAATAATGCGTTGGGATGCTGTTTTCTGCTTTTTCTTATTCTCTTCTACAGAATTGTAAGTGGATTCCTTTCTTTGAGAATTTGTTTCCTAAATATCACGGTAATGCATCTTGGATAAAGTTATTTGTACACCTTATGATGTATCAAATAATTTACAATCCTCTCACATGGAGAGGGACCACGAATATTTTATTATACGTGGATCCTCCTCCATGTGAGGGAGGTGTAAGGGAATGTGTAATGTATTATGTACGTGTAGACTAACCCATGCACCTCACTCGCAAAGGGAAACAAAAAAAACGTTACTTTTCTTGACAAATATGTCACGCATGAAAATTTACTTAAAAAGTAACATTTCAAACTTTTATCAACTTTAACATGCTTCATCTACTCAGTTATAAGCAACAGAATCGCACATGATTATCACATTAAAGAGTATTAGGATCGAGTTTAGGCACTGACATCGAATGGTTTGATCTTAGCATTCAAGAATTGGAACTATCCATTAAATTTCGAGTATTTTGTGGATAGAACCATTCAGCTCTATGTAATTACTAGAGCTGAGCCGTTCCGAATCTGGATTTGATTCAACTGTAACATGGCAATTAAAGAAATAGTAAGAAACAAGGTATTGTTCAACTTGTTCCTTTGAAAAATCTTAAAAGGTTCTATCAAACCTTGCATGGTTCTCCTTTAAAAGTTAGGAAACCCAGTTTTTTCAACAACTTCGTTAATTATTCTAATTGGTTGTCATTTTTTACTTTTTTAAACTAATAAGTATGACAGAGTTATTAACAGCAAAATATAGAGGTGGATATCAGTTTCTGAATATTTCAAGAACCGGTACTAATAATTATATTTCAATTATTTTGCAAGTGGAAATATTCGAGTTCATGTAATTTTCGAAACCAAATTACAACTGAAGATTCCAATTAAAATGCTCACTCTAACCTATATTTTAACTCCCATATTGATAGTGTTTAGTCACATGAAACTTAATTTTCCATTATAGAAGGCAAATTTGTCATTTAAGCTAGGGGCTTAGTTCTAATATGCAAATGTTGAGAGGGTGAACTGCAAAGTTAAGGAAACTTAATTTGGAAGGTTTCATGGAACTTTTTCAAGCCATTTTATGAAAGGGTAAATTGAACCACTGGTCCTCCATTTATTGCACGAGTGGACAAAAGGTCCCCAAACTTTAAAGGGGTGAGAATTTATCCTCAATTTCTTTTTATTGTAGTTGCATATCAGTCCGTGATAATCAAAACCATTCAAATCTTCATTAAATCATCATGTGACCCTCCATGTTCGACTTTACGGAAACAATGTTTTGTTGCGCATGCACTCTTCACGTGACCCTCCATCTTCATCGAAGTTGGTCCTAGAGTGTTCACTTATCCTTTTCAAATTCCTTGCTAACCTCTATATTGGGTATAATGTGTAGTCTGTACACATAATATGTATAGTATATGCTTGTATTACGTCACCACAATGTCCTTATTATCATTATAATGAAAAACTCTAGCAACAATTGGACGTAGCTCCCCACTTGAGAGTGAGTTACTATAAATGTGTTGTGTTTTGCCTCTTTCTGATTTCATTTTGGGGCCTAATTCCCCGACAGTAATTAGACTAATAATCTTATTGCTTCTTGAATTATGAGGGGAGGAAGAAAATGGAGAAATATTGAAGTAATCGAAGAAGACAATGTTGATGATGTCTCTGAGATTAAGTCAATGCACTTTGAGTCACCGAAATATGCTTGAAGATGCGTGAGCGATGCTACAATAGGAAGTTCCAACTCTATGCCAACAATATCATCATGATGGTAACATGGTCTCGTGTAGTCTACGTGCATTGAAGTAACATTTAACCAGTGTCTGATTTTGCTAAAAATATATATATTTTTATTAAATTTGATAAGGTTGATGAAATGTGATGCTATCAAAAATTGTACCCGCGGAGTTCCGAGCTTGATGACTGATGATGATGATGAACGTGATCTTTTGGTACTTGAAACAAAGGCAATGATGTATGACATCGTTGCTCCTCCGATACTTAAGTTAGAGAGAGAATATATGCGTAGGGCTATAAACTGAAAAATAATGAAACAACCTACCATAATAATGAATGGAACTTTCGTATTTATAAAGTAGGTGACACACTTTGAGTAGGACTATACTAGGTGAGTTTTGTTGTGAGTAGGAGTCCTAATTGATAAGAGCGTAGGACTTATATCGTGACTGCAGTTCCAGTTTATTATGAGGTTTTATCAAGATAGAATTCCTTTGGACATATGAGTCTTTGCATCCCAAGTGTGCCGGAGACCATAGATGTAAGCTCGATGTTATACTCTTTGAAAGGTCTACACGCCCGAGGACATATCCCGAGGACGTCCATCCAATTATGTTGTGAGGGAGTTAGACGACTCCTCGGGCATAAGTGTATGCCCGAGCAATATGTGCGTAGAAATACACAGAGACCAATTTTAAGTCCTCGGGGTACAATCCTCGGGAATAACCAAAATGTGCTATATCAAAAGATATAATTAAAAAGTTAAAAGCTGATAAAAATTATGGATCACATGAAATATACAATATGCAGTTAATAAATGGGAAAATTACCTACAATCCTAAAATTAAAGATTAGATTTCATAAACAAGTGGATTAAGTTTAAATTTCAGATTTCAGATGTTAATTACAAATTATTAATTTAATAGGTGATAAATAAGATTAGTTAAAATAATAAAATTAAATTACCTCAACCCAACCCAACACAAAACTCCCCAAAATAATTTTTCTCGTCTTCTCTCTCTCTTCTCCATTACCTCTTCTCTCTCTACCCTCTCTCCCCCTCTTTTCTGGGGGCAAAAACCTAAATAAATCCCCTCCTCAAATCCACCATCACATCTACATCACACCACCTCCAACCAAATCATAGTTGCAGCGCCACCACCACTACTACCATGGTACCTCGCCACCACTACCACCACCACCACCACCAACAACAATCCAACACACAGCCCAAACACAAATGCACAGAAAATTACAGATCGCACCACCCCTCTGAAAATGGACCTCACCCGACAGAATCGCTTCCCTCAGTTGCGAAGAAGCAATTATTTGGAATACTAATAAACAATTGAATGTACCCCGCAAAATTTCTGTCATCTTTTTACTCTAATTGGTGCAGATCTGTGTTGATGCTGTTGTTAGATTTGGGTGAGATGGCGGTGCGATTTCGGACTTTAGGGTGATGGTGGTGGTGGTGGTGGTGGTAGTGGTGTGAATATATGTGGTGGTTGGGCAAATCTATAAATTTGTAGTGTGGTGTGTTTTGGTGATTTATATTTGATGTGGATGTGGTGATGGTGATGCTACAGGTGGTGGGGGATCTGGTAGTTGTGGTGGTGCTATGGTATTCGAGATGATGGTTTTGTTGCCGGGAGGTGGTGTTGGTGGATCTGGGGACGGTGGTTTGGGCTATTGCAATGGTGTGGTGCATTGGAGTTAAAGGTGTCAGTGGTGGTGGATTGGAGGTGATGGATTACGATACTTGTATGCGGTGCATGTAGATTTGTTTGTGGTGATCCTATGTGACCAAATATGTGTTTGTTGTGACTATTTGTGACCAATTTTGTGTTGATTGTGACTGATTGTGACTTGAGATTGATTTGGTCACAGACAGACACACTGAATACAAATTTGGTCACAATTAGTCACACTGAAGATGAATTTGATCACAATTGGTCACATATAATATAGATCAGTGATGGTAGTATTTATGGTCGTGGATTTGAGTTGAATGTGGTAGTGGTGGTGCATTGGAGGTTATGCTGGTGAATGCAGGACGAGTCCAGCCCTGCGCCATGGGCATTTTGGTCATTTATTGTGACGGCGTCGGAATGGGCTGAAATTTGGTAGGTTGATTGGAAACAACCCGAAAAATTGGACTCGAGGCAGAGCCCAAGATCTCAAGATTTTAGCTAAATTCCTTCATTTAAACCTTTAAATTGTTATTTTTAGTATAATTTGTTTTTATTTTTTGCTATTTTTGGCTCGTTTTTTATATTTTCTGTTTTTGGGGTTTCTTGTAATGCCTATATAAAGGTCTTTTAGCAATTTTCATCTTGCTCAAATATGTGTTAGTGGTGATTGTTTTGTGATCAATTCTGTGCTAATTGTGATCGATTGTGACTTGATCACATACGGTCATAAACAGTCACACTAAATGCAAATTTGGTCACAGTTAGTCACACTGAATACAAATATGTGATTATGAATAAATTTGTAATTGTGACATACAATTTGTGTCTCATGACTAATAAATAAGTTGTGATAAATTAACTTGATGATTTATTATCATACAATGACTTGTAATAAGCTAATTTAATAAATTGTCTCATATCATTAATTTTTTTGGCACAAATCAATTAATCGATCATGGTCAAATGGGTCATTGGTAGTAAAAAAAAAAAAAAGTCGCCGGAAACTTGCCGTCGCCGTCGCCGGAGATGCTGCAGGAGCTGTCGTCGTCACCGGAGATGTTGCCGGAGCTGTCGTCGTCGCCGGAGCTAATGAAGAGGTGGAGAGAAGGTGGTGTAGTAAGGTGATAAGATAGAATGGATGAGGTGGCCTAAAGTGGAAATAATTAATGTATATTTTATTATTTAATAAAATTATTTATCACTTGATTTTTGAAATAATTTAATAAGTTTGTTAGTTTTGAAAAGTGATTTTCATATGTAGAATTTGTGTGGTGTTCCCTTATAAATCTAATAGGCCTTATAGGTGTCAAAATGGCCTGGTCGTACTGGGCAGTCACCTTTAGCTAGGCCTGGAGCTTCCCAGCAGAAAATGGCGAGTCCTGGACTGAGTTTGTCTGAACCTAAAAAGGTCAAAAGCTTGAATGGGCCGGATATGTTGGGCCATGAGGGAAAGCCCAGATCAGTCTTGTTCTGGGGTTGTCATGGGTGAGGCTGGCCTGTTTTGATACCAGAAATGAGAAATTCAAAATTCTCTTTCCATTTGTTGGACCACTTTATTTTAAAAAATTAAATTACTGCAATTAACTACTTTTTCCTCGCCTAAATTGGGTACATTCTGAGTTTTGGCCTGTCCGGCTAAGCTTGAAGAGTTTACTCATAGATTACATAAGCAAGTTTTAAAATAAAGTACATTTTTTCATTGGTTAAAGTTGAAATTGATTAAGTTACTTTTTTATTATTATTATTATTATTATTATTATAATTCGGGATTCCTTTAAGAAAAGTAACTGTCTTTAAAAGTATAAATTTACTTTATTCTTTTAATCTTAGCTAAACATGCTCTAAATAGGGGTAAGTGTGAGTTAGATTGGGTTGGGTTGGGTACCGAACTCAACCTAATCATGTGTCGGTCAGGTTGGGTTGAGTTAATCAATTTTTGACAATTTGTCGCACAAAGATTAAAATCATCTAATTTTTGGATCTAAAGTAATATTAATATATTCATCAAATGTCAATAAATTTGAAAATTAAAATAGTACAATCCACCAAATATCCATCAAAATAATTATCCAAAAATGATTACACATTTCATAAAAATCTGGGTTTTTAATTGATTTGTTTAAAACTTGGCCGGTTATATCGGGTTGGGTGTGTTAACCCATAACCCGACCCGACCCGCTTAACTTACCCACAAATCGAACCCACCCAAAAAATTACAAAAAACCCACCCAACCCGGCCGGGTCGGTTCAGCTTGGTCGGGTTCGAACAGGTTTTGTATACCCATACTCTAAATGAAACGTGTAGAATTGTTTAAAAAGCAGAGTAGGCTCTCGTTCAAAATGTTGCCACAAAATTCAGGGCTTATGTAAAGAAACTATTCCAATTTCTGAAGTAAAGCTCTAAAGCTGCTACAATGAAGAATACAGCTTTTCTCATTCTTTACCACTTGTTGCCATTTAAATTTGGAAACATAAAATAATTAGTATAAATTAAAATTTTCATTATAATTGCACATCAATCATAGTCTCAATTCATGAGACGATACAAAACGAAATGAAGAGGACACGTTTTACGCTTTTACTTATAAGTTACCTAGTCAATTTTAAGTTGGAATCCATTCAACCCTTCAATTTGAGTAGGATAACGTCCTTGTAATCCAAGTTGGGAATCTTTTTTACATACTTTCTTGTCTCTTCGCTAGTATTATAGCATCAAAAAGTTGTACATCCAGATACTTGTCACGTGGGCTTCCGTTTATACACTTAATTAAAAGGGTTAAATGTGTATACTTGCACGTGCGCCCTTCACGTGAGACCGAACCAATATTTTGTTGCATAACAATATTGTCCCACCTGCACTATGCAATGACGTCCTTCACGTCTTGCCCCACAGAAATGCATGGACGGCTCGAGTCTTTAGGGCCAATCATGTCTAAAAAGTGGGCCCAAATTTTTTGATATTAACAAAAGAATATGTCAAGAAATATAATCTCACATCGAATAAAGATGAAAATATAGACCAATTTATAAAGGATTTGTGCTAATCCTCTTAACAAATATTGACCTTTTAAGATGGACTCTCAAATTTTTACATGGTATCAGAGTCCATTAAAACTCCAACGAGCGATTCGATTCGATTAAAACTCAAAAAATGAGCATAAGGATTTTAAGATTGATCTGCTCAAACGAGCCACCATCTTGCGGAGGCTTATTAAGGGATATAATCTCACATCGAATAAAGATGAAAATATAGATCAATTTATAAAGGTTTGTGTTATTCCTCTTAACAAGGTTGACCTTTTAAGATGGACTCTCAAATCTTTACAGAATAATGTTATTTATACATAAGAAAATAATGATTTACATACAGATGAAATATCAAAAAATGAGTATGATTTTTTTTTATTTGGTTGGAAAAATTTCAACCCAATCATATGTTACCACATCATATATATGTAAACATAAGTAACACAATCGTTAATTGAGTATTTTCTGTTGAGAAGAAAAACTCAAATGAGTGAATTAAGAATCCTAAATTCGAAATAATGTTATTTATCTTCATTAGAGGCCATAAACACACGAAGCTCCATTTTTGAATGGACAGAAATGAAAAAGTTGACTAGGTGGGCCCCATTTGTTTTAGGGCATCGCCATTTTCATGTCTAGGTGCAATCTTACTAATGGACAAGCATAGACGGGATATTGTTAAAGGACCACACTATCCCGCGCTACCTTTTTTTTTTCCGAAGGCTTGGAGAAAGCTGCAATAAATAGACTAGCAAGGAACTGACAAAAGGGTGTAAGAGGTATTTCATTTTTAAATAGGTACTAGTTTGTATGCACCTTGCGGGGGTCCTCCTCGGTTAACATGGAATGCAAGAAGCACATTCTCATCTTGTATGATTATGAAACAAGAAAAGTGACATATAATGGGTTAGGAGACGGGTTGAATTGTTCACGCGTTCAATCAATCATTCTGTCATTCCCGCCCACTCCCACCTCCAAAGGTAGAGTCGGAACTGCTTATTAAGGTGTACTAAACTTTCTAGTACGTCGACAGAGTTTTATGGTTATTACGTTTGAACCCATATAATGAAGTAAAAAAAATTGGGATTAACTTAAGTCTTGGCTAGAGTCCAATTTTTTTTTAATTATGGTCTGTCCCTGCCTGCCCCAACCCCAAAATCCAACCACACGTAAACTTATCTCTCTACCCAGAGAGAGAGAGGGTACAACCCCATCAAGACATATTGGGGTCCCTTTTCATAAGCGTGCACAGAGCAACCTATTAAAGGTTGATATCCTATACAATCATGCACATGGGACTAGTCTTTTCGATATGAGGTGGATAATTAGAGGCACATGTATTTCATCCTCAATGCATTAATTGTGAATTGAATTTTTGGGAAATATTTTCTTCTTCAAATACGATGTACTTAAAGAAAGAATCTTGGTTATGTCAGATTATGTTGGGAGGTCACTAAAATCTGGTTATTGTATGAGTGAAAGAAACTGGTAACGATTTAGTACTATATTTTTTTTAGTTTAGAAGATGTGGTTTTCTAAACAATCAAGCTAAGTTGAAGCTTTCAAATTTAGTGTTCTCACATCTCAAGTTGGCATTCTTGGGATATTTACATTTAAACTATTTTCTTCAAGTACGTCTTGTTGAACTTTTGGACACGAACATGTCTTTGACTTCGTTGACTAGAGGGTAAAGAAGTCTTTTGTTAACGCTCGTGTTTTTTTTCTTCTTACCATGTCAGCTCGGTATTTTTCGGTTGTTGTATTGCATGTGGCAAGTTATTTTGATTGGGCATAAAAAAAAACAATGTGATGTGATACGGGATAGGCAATCACTTGGCCGAACTTTGGAGTCCAAGGGGTTGAAGTTGACAAGCCAAGTTACAAGTTTGGTGAAGGGGTCGAGGTCTGAATCGAAGGGGATCAGCATGTTAGAAGCGGTCGAAGATGGAAGGAAAATGGACATCTATGCGACCGCATAGATGTAATACCATGCGGCCGCATATCATCAACAGAAGCTCTCCCAGCAGCGAAGTTTCCTTCTATGCGACCGCATATGTTTTAACTATGCGGCCGCATAGGCAAATTCTGAGACGGATTTTTATATTTTTCGCGAATTTTCATATTTTGCTATATTTCTTATTTTTGGCAAGTTTATTATCTTTGGACTCTAGAATTTCGTTATTTCCATTATTTTAGGGTTTTCCATAGTTCCCATATAAATAGGAATTCTACTTCATTGTATGGAACATGTTTTGACATAATGAATTAAAAGAGTTTTCTCTCAATTGTTCTTCATGAACATCCATTTGAACTTATCAAATATTGATTTAATATTTGTGGCGTTCGACAACAGAACTTATCAAAGGATTGGACTACCTTTGTGGCGTTCGCAAATCGAGGTTCTAGTTTCTGCACTTCAACGGGTTTAAGGTTAATATACCTTAAGTTCTTGAGTCGTGAGGCTCGGGTCAAGATCCTATCGTCTACAAACCTGAATTTGGGCTTTCCCGACGTTTTTGAATTCATTCCGCGAGTTCCATGCGATTCCCCCAACCGGGATCTCATCAAGTGGTATCAGAGCTGGTTCTAGATTCAGGTTATATCGTTTATTTTATTTTATTTTTGTTTTGAGTCTTTTTGTGTTCTTCGTGTTCATGTGTCCAGTAAATATTTTGGGTCTTAGATCCAAAAAAATTCAAAAAAAAGAGTCAAAAGTTGTTTTTGTACTCAATTTGAGTCTAAATCAACTTCCGTTTTTTTTATCTTTCTCGTAGTCGAATTTTCGAGTTTTGTAAAAAAAAAAAAAAAAAAAAAAAAAAAGTACTGTTCACGTCCGTACTGTTCACGTCGGAAATATAAAAAAAAAAAAAAAAAATTTATTTTTTTTATTTTTTTTAATTTCTTGAAAATTGGCCAATATTCTATCATCTATCTTTATTCCAAAATCCATTGTGTTCGATACAATCCAAATTCAAGAACCACTTTCTTGAATTAAATTCTCACTCATCCAATTTTTTTCTTGAGTTTTTTGATTACGTCTACGTTAAGGATGGATTATGATTGGGGACTTGTTTTTCAAACTCGGTGCTTTGTGGGTGATACGGTGTGCAGTTTGGCCATTGATAAGGAGCATATATTTAATTTGGTCAGTATCACTATGGTGAAAAAATTGGGATTACCTTTAAAACAACATCCTAGGCCTTATCGGTTGGCTTGGTTGAAGGAGTGTGAGAAGGTAAATGTGCTCAAACAGGCTTTAGTGAATGTCACCATTGGGGGATATAGTGATAAGGTGTGGTGTGATGTAGTCCCATTAAAATCATTTCATATTTTGTTTGGGAAACCTTGGAGACATGGGAGGAAGGCTGTGTATGATATGTGGAGGAACACGTATAGGTTTCTTCAGGATGGAAAACACATTACTGGTGGGTTTGACACTAGCACAGTCTCATGCAAACCAATGTAAGGTGAGGGGTGAAGTGGAAAGGGAAAAGCAAGAGAGTGAGATGACCATATTGAAAGAGAGCAACGTGGTTGAATTGCAAGAGGGACCTAGAGATAGGAAGGTTGAGCTGGAGGATGATGAATTGACAAATGCAGTTGACATTGAGGAGAAAATAGATGAGGTTGTTCAGTATGAGGGTGAGAAACTAGAAGAGTGTGTTGAGCAAATGGTTGAAAATATTGTGGGGAGTGCAGAGCAAAGTTTCATCGTTAAGCATGATGTGGTGGAGACGATACATCATGAGTACGAGGACCCATATTTTATTTTTGGAACTAACAGTTTCAACTGTGTTTTGCTTAAATCTTTCCTTCAGGCTGTACATTGTACGTGGGAGTTCATGCAACCACAATGGGTGATTAAGTTTGTGCTGCAATACAATCATATCTGCGAGAAGGGTGGGTACCGTGTATTGATCTTACGCCATGGAATGAAAAATTTTCCATTTGATCCAGGTGGTGCAGTGATGAGCTGGATAGCAGGTTGGTTATCCCCTACGCGATCGCAAGACATGGATTCGAGGACGAATCCTTTCGAAGAGAGAGGGGATGATGTGATACGGGATAGGCAATCACTTGGCCGAGCTTTGGAGTCCAAGGGGTTGAAGTTGACAAGCCAAGGTACAAGTTTGGTGAAGGGGTCGAGGTCTGAATCGAAGGGGATCAGCATGTTAGAAGCGGTCGAAGATGGAAGGAAAATGGACATCTATGCGACCGCATAGATGTAATACCATGCGGCCGTATATCATCAACAGAAGCTCTCCCAGCAGCGAAGTTTCCTTCTATGCGACCGCATATGTTTTAACTATGCGGCCGCATAGGCAAATTCTGAGACGGATTTTTATATTTTTCGCAAATTTTCATATTTTGCTATATTTCTTATTTTTGGCAAGTTTATTATCTTTGAACTCTAGAATTTCGTTATTTCCATTATTTTAGGGTTTTCCATAGTTCCCATATAAATAGGAATTCTACTTCATTGTATGGAACATGTTTTGACATAATGAATTAAAAGAGTTTTCTCTCAATTGTTCTTCATGAACATCCATTTGAACTTATCAAATATTGATTTAATATTTGTGGCGTTTGACAACAGAACTTATCAAAGGATTGGACTACCTTTGTGGCGTTCGCAAATCGAGGTTCTAGTTTCTGCACTTCAACGGGTTTAAGGTTAATATACCTTAAGTTCTTGAGTCGTGAGGCTCGGGTCAAGATCCTATCGTCTACAAACCTGAATTTGGGCTTTCCCGGCGTTTTTGAATTCATTCCGCGAGTTCCATGCGATTCCCCCAACCGGAATCTCATCACAATGCTTGAATAAGCACAGCTTACACACAAGAATTAATGTTAGCATATTGTATAAATGCTTGAATAGGTAACAAAAGAGTTGGATTGTTGTAATTAAATCACAGCCTCATCCACTGGAAAGAACTAATTTTGTTAGGTTGTTATACACACAGCTTAACCTTAACACTTACAAGTACTTTTTACAGTGCTGTTCTACTCTTAATGTTACATTGCACAAATTATTGATGTATTGTATTGTAACTTATTGAGGAAGAGGAGTAAGCAAACGAGCAATTAGACGACCCTTGGACGAGCAACTGAGCTGGGGTCACAGATGTGGATGAATTCGATGGAACTTCGGAGATTTTAGATGATTTACTGGATGTCTTGTGAGATTCACTTACTGTAGTCTGCTCGTGCCGGATTTCCTTTAATAAGGCCACAACGTCTTTCATCGTAGGTCGATCCTCTGCCCGGTTACTGGTGCAGAGTAGGGCTATTCCGAGGCCTTGGAGCATTTCTTGAATTTGTGTGTCTGAATTGCCTTGAAGCTTTTGATCAATGATATCAACAGGGTTCTTTCTGCTCTTTAGGTGATCCCGAACCCATTGAATCACGTGTTGTTCATCAGGAAATGATGGATCAACTGGTTTCTTTCCGGTTATGATTTCTAGCAACACGACTCCATAGCTATAGACGTCGCTCTTTTCAGTAATTTTGACCATGCAAGCATATTCTACAACCAAAAGAAACCATTTTTAGTCATATATGCCAGATATAAACTTGGATTTAGACAAGTAACAGAAATTATAGTTAATTTAAAATATACCAGGAGCAAAGTAGCCATATGATCCAGCAAACTGGGGGTTTGCCGAAAATGAAGCATTGTCTTCCTCAACGAACCTGGCAAGCCCGAAATCAGCTATACATGGTTCATATCGATCTCCCAAGAGTATGTTATACGCCTTGACGTCTCGGTGGAGGATCGGGGGCACACAGTCGTGGTGTAAGTAGGCTAAGCCCTCTGCCACTCCTAAAGCAATATTGAAACGAGTTTCCCACTCGACTACGCCTCTGCATCCCTCGTGCAACAATGAACCTAATGTACCATTAGGCATGTAGTCATAGAACAATAGCTTGGTCTTCCGGTTAGCTGCCCAACCTAACAGTCTAACAATGTTCCGGTGTCGAATACGAGCTAACGTTGTAATCTCAGATGAAAATGTCGACGCAGAGCACTTTTCCGATGTCCGGAATCTTTTTACAGCTATAACTAATCCTGATGGAATGTTTGCTCGATAAACTATGCCCGATCGCCCGCAACCAATCACACTGACTGCTGTCAAGCACTTGGTTACATCAACAATTGACAAATCGAGTTTTTGGTACACCGTGACCTCCCATGGCGGACCTAACTCCACATCGCCGACGCTGTCCAAATCAGAATTGTGGGCACCATGTCCCCGCATTTTGCCTCCGAGGATAATGTAGAGTGCAGCCAATAGTAGGACACATGCAGTACAAAGCAACACCACCATTGCCACCCTCGCCGCCTTGCCATGTTTAGTGGCTCCACCCTTGTCGGCAGAGCATTTAAAGCACAGCTCGGGATTGCCAGCAAGAACGCTAAGTGGCAGCTTGGCGAAGAATGACGTGTCAGGCACATGTCCCGAGAACTGATTATGTGACACATTCAACACCACAAGATTTTGAAGTTCGGCCAGATAATGAAGGTCCCCAGATAGCTGGTTGTAAGACAGGTCCAAAACTCCAAGCTTATCCAATGCGGTAAACGCTGATGGAATCTCACCGGAAAGTTTATTCCAGCTCAAATTCAGAGCAATCTCCATGGCCGGAATCCTCCCCAAACTCGACGGTATCTGTCCCTCAAGCCCATTGCTACTTAAATCAAGTAACTGAAGCCGGGAACACGAACCGAGTTGGGTTGGTATTGAACCAGATAGCCTGTTCTTCCCAAGGATAAGCTTTGTCAGTGAACTCAATGAGCCAAGACTCGGATTCAGCGTACCTTCAACGAAATTATCAGATACATCCAAGAACTGGAGAGTGGCTAGCTGATTCAAATTCCCTGGCAACTGTCCAGAGAGAGAATTTGAATGCAGATCAAGAAACGTCAGATTTTGGCAACCAGCGATCTCCAACGGTATAATTCCGATTAACCGGTTTGAACCCAGATCCAAGAAATTTATAGTCTTCAACCTCCCGATTTCTGGCGGAACTGGCCCTGTGAGCATATTACTACTGGCCCGGAATCGAATCAGGGATGAACAGTTCCCTATTTCCGTCGGTATGTTGCCGGAAAGATTGTTAGATAATAATAAAAGTTTGTTCAGTTTCTGCAACCCAAAAATACCTTTTGGAATTGGACCTGTCAATGTATTCTGTGACATATCAATCGCCTCCAACTTATGACATGCAGATAAAGATGGTGGAATATTACCCTCCAGGCTATTTTGCCACAAGAATAAAAGCGTCAAATTTGGCAGATTCCCAAATTCTGATGGAATAGTACCTGTGATTTGATTGTTGTCAAGTTCGATGTGAGTGAGGGCCGTACAGTTCCTTAGTTGTGTGGGAATTTTTCCCGATATTTGGTTTACACTCAGCTGCAGCTCTTGTAATAAGGCCAGGTTCCCCAAAGTTTCAGGGATGCTGCCGGTTAACGAATTCATGGAAATGTCGATTACGAGTAGTTGATGGCAGTTGCCAAGCTCGGGAGGAATGGTTCCCACCAAATTGTTTTGCCAGAGAAGGAGGTTTTGTAGATTACGAAGGTTACCAAGATTTGTTGGAATTGAGCCGGTAAGGAAGTTTTCGTAGAGGTAGATATTTTCCAGGGTGGCGCAAGCGCCTAATTCTGGTGGAATTTGGCCGGAGAGAAGAGTGGTGTAGACTGCAATGGTCTCAAGTTTTTGCAAGAGGCCGAGGGACGGAGGGAGGAATCCTGAAATGCTGGTTTCGGCCAGGCCTAACATGATCAAATTGGAACAATTGCCAATTTCCTGTGGGATTGAGCCTGCCAGGTTTTTGTTGCCTCCAGTTCTAATGACTTCAAGCCTTTTCAGGCTGCCAATGCTGCCTGGAATTGGTCCACTGAGTTGATTATCAAAGATAATCAACGACATCAGGGACGTTAAATTCCCAACTGCAGCCGGAATAGACCCTTCCAGTCGATTCGTGTTCAAAAGAAGTTGTTCAAGCTTAGGCAAGTGACAAATCTCACCAGGAATTTCACCAGTCAATGCATTGTCACTCAAATCCAAGAACAACAATTCTCGAAGAATTCCAATCTCCTCTGGAATTGATCCTGACAAGTTTGTCCCGGACAAGACCAGCTTCTTCAATGACGCCAATGAACTGAAATTACTCGGAACATTTCCAAGTAAGTCCATGTACCTCAAATTCAGCTCCACAACTTCTTTATTGAAGTTGCAAGTTAACCCGAACCATTCACAAGGGCCATCGTCTGTCGGATCCCAATTGCTTAACGCCTCAAGGGACCCCTTCAACGTTCTCTTCCACGCGATGAGCGCTTCCCCCTGCGGATTTAAACCCGAAACAGTTGATAAAACGAAAAAAATGAAAGCCCAGTAAAGGGTCCATGGATTAAAAGGCATTAGACCTATGCTACAAACTCCAATGTGCGCAAACACAGCTAATAGGAAGAAGATTTGAGCGTAGGGAGAAACAATTGGGAGATAAACAAAATCAAGTCATGTGGGCTATGGATTAAATTAAGGGTTTATCTAATAAGTTTCAAGAAACCAGAATCTCCGGATCCAAGAACAGCTAGGCCATTATGTTTTTGCAGAGAGAAATGGAATTTTAGATGGCTAATTTTTTGTATTTTTTATGGTAGTGTGCAGACAGAGAAATGGCTGTTTTTGTATTAAAATGAGAAAGGCAGAGACAAGTGATGAAGTGAATGACTAGTGAGTAGGCACTGGAAATTTTTTAGTATCAACTTTTATCACTTTGCATGTCACCTTTACATCCTTTAATCATATAATTTTCTAAAATTTAATTGGGATTTATTTTAATATAATTTATAATTTATTTTATCTAATTTTTGCACTTCTATCACTTTCAGCCAATTGCTATGGCGAAGTATGCTATAGCCTATATGCATAGCTGGGACTTGTCTTCATTGTATTTTTTTCTGTGGTAACCAATGAGGAAGAAAACAAGAGTTTTTGTAAATAACGAATTTAGACAAGACTCGACATTATCCACGTGAATTTACCTCGTTTATTCTTTTTAGAACTAAAACTCTTAGATGAAGTAGTACGTACTCTGTAATACTCTGCAGTTCAGTTTCGGTACCTTCCGAGAAAAATATCAAAAAGTATGAATCTGAATGCAAAAATGTTCAACTACAAAATCACTTTGGATCTGGATCTAAATCAGCAGACCACAGAATAAATACAGTATTGGATAGATCTTTATGATCTTATTCTTGATCCATAGCAAGACAGATCTATGACACCATTAGAAATAATATTTGATTCATAAATATGTGACATAAAAACCTGCATAATTTTTTATTAATTTCTGAGAAAATTGGGTGCCCATTTGACTTATTGGTGAGAAATAATTAATCCACAAAATAAGTATTTTTTTAATAGTCGGGAACATTTATTAGTAACTTTTTTAGGACTAGTAATGGTGCAAACCACAAAGCATGTGAATAATTATGAGATGTGTAATTGAAATTAACGTTTGATTTTTGACAAACTTATAAAAGTAAAATTAGAAGTTCGTAAAATGTTTCCCCGAACATAGGCATATGTTTTTTCCCTAATAAATAAAATCAGCAATCACGTGATGTCGCGTGACAGAAGGCTAACATTTTGATTTGTTTGATCCACATGTTGCTTGTCTCGTGACTTAGGTATGCAATTGTTATTATTTTACTTAAATTTATCTTGCAAGGATGTTGATTAGGAATCTAAGCAAAAGATGAGGGGTTGCATGAGAGAGACAAGAAGAATATTTTTGTTCAACGTTAAGACATTACGTGTTTGTGTATTAATTTTGATGACGAATATATAATATAATATAGAGTAAAATTAAAAAGTTCAATAAAAAAGATTTTAATTTTTTTATTGTATATTTTACTTTACAGAACAATTCGTATATGTATACCAGGTTATCATATGAGCCAAAGCCGGACCTGCGGCGAGGCAAAGGATGCCTGCGCCTCAGGCTCAAAGTGGAAGGGGGCCTCATTTTTTTCTGTTCAATTTTTTTTTTTTTTTTTTTTTTTGTAGCCCATAATTTCTCATAGAACAGCCCTCACAAATTCAAATCTCTTAATCCATTTACCCATTACCCAACCCAACTTATATAGTTATATATATATATCATGTTAGCATAATCCATTGTCATCATCCAATTCCCAGACCCATTTACTCGACTCCTTCGTGGCTCCGTTTCGCCGTTCGTCTCTGGCTCTCGCTTTTTCGCGCCGCCGCCGAAAAAGTGAATCTTCTCGCGGCGCCTCCCTGCTCGCCAATCGCCTGCTCTCTGACCAATTTCAGGTAGGTAGACAAGAAAAAATTAATATTTTGTTTCTCCATGGTCGGTGCTAATTTTCTTGTGTTTGGATGGTTGTTTTTGGGTATCCATAGGAGTGCAAAAGAAATGAGTGCAATGAAATGGAAGACAATTGCTGCTAAAGTAGTCTTCACTTTCATATGAGTCTATGACACACACAGTCACACACTAATGTAGAGAGATACTGATAATGTGATACATACAGTCATAGAGAGAGATGATTTTAAGATTTGAGAAGTTATTTCTTTAATGGAGACTGTGGTCTGCCATCTAGGGAGGGAACTAAATTCCAAGATTATTATCCTTAGTATAAAGTATTAATTTTTTAATTTTTTTTTATCTACTTAGTTATGAAATTTATTAGGAAGACTTATTGCCAGAATTACAAAATTATTGACACGTGATTATTATGAAAACGTGTTATATTTAAAAGTGAAGAAAAAAAAAAGAATTTCGCATACGAAGGTTAGGTAACTATTAAGTCTACAACATTCATGTGGTGTCACTTATTGGTCATTGATGCAATGATGTTTAATGTTAAATTTTTATTTTAGACTCGTGAGTTGTGATAGTAAAATTCTCAAGAGTGTGATTTCATAGTTTTTGTTGAAATTCTACTTCTCAGGTAAGCAATGACTTGTCCTAACTCGTTATTGAAGAGATTATAAATGTTTGAAACCTTGTCAGCTTATATAATTGCGGTCTGATCGGCTTATATGATTTATTGTTATAGGATCAATAATAGAACATGCGCACGTTGATTTGGGGCCTGGGGGCCTAATTTATGAATTTTGTCTCAGGCCCCGACATTCACAGGTCCGACCCTGATATGAGCTTATAGCTAATCTTGTGTAGATTCGACTTGTATTATCTGACAAGTACTCTTATGATGATACTTTTCGATGACTTTTCATCTTGTATACCATTCTCATTAGGATTTCTGAAAATATTCCATGGCAGAAGATTTTGACGAAGATCATAGAGAAATTTAAATTTATTTTACTTTGAACTTGTCATATGGTGAGACAAGTTTTGAATAAGTTTTACCTTAATGACTTAGAGAATGAGAAAGAACACAACACATAAAAAGCATGAAAGTTACATATATTATGACAAGAAACAATCCTTCCAGCTTGACGTGAATACTAAGGTATGCCTCGTATGAAAATCGATCCTTGTTGCCACTAATATAATCAACTCCCATGCTGCCCATTTATGATTTTTCCCAAAACACAATGCAAACATTATATTTAATTTATGATATGGTCTTTCTTACATATAATTAATTTAATGTGAATAAGTAAGAGTTAAGTTAGAGACACGTTTTGTATGCATAGTTCAAATTAGAATTTAGACATTAGACAATTAATTTGTGCAGCCCTTGAAAGTTTTATACACTCTTTGGATAAATAAGGGCCCGTTTGACATGATTTTTTATTTGCTTTTATTTTATTATTATTTTTATTTTTATAGAAGTGCTTATTGAAGAAGTTACCTTACGTCAATTTTCTTTAAAAACACTTCTAATCAAACACTGTAAAAACAATTATTCAAATAGATTTAAAAGTAACTTTTTAGTTCCAGAAATAACATAGTCAAGCGGGCTATAAAATTTAGTTATTAAGAAAAGTCAACCTTTCCAAGAAAAATATATGTGAGCTTACACGACATTAAGAAAAATCAATTCTCTAGAAGTCGTCTGCCTACCTAGCCCCTATTTGTTTTAGTTAAAAAAATCTTAGTCAAAATAAACAATTAATTACAATCACATATTTCAATTTACCTATAACGTTTATCAATTTTTTAATAATATATTTCATCAACTTTTACCAAATATACTAAAAATATATTTTATGAGAAATTGCAGTGACGATACCAAACAATTCACTTTTATGCAGAGTCGATCCAAATCTTTCATTTGTGTTATTCACAGTACCAAACGTTTCAAAAACTCGTACCCGAAGACCAAATGAATGGTTTCTGTTAGTTTGAACGTTAATTGTCCATAAAAAAATAAAGTTTGGGCTATTTTGACCAATTTAAAAGGGGTAAAAGGGTACTTTTATATTATTCTACCTAAAATAATTATATTAATTAAATAAAATACCAAAAAAAAAATGGTTCTCCTTCTTCTTCCTTCCATCCCACTCCCAGTTTTCCCACTCCCCAAAACCAAATCCAAAAGTCATCACCACCTTCCACCGTAATCATCGACACCACAGCCTCAACCTCCAGCCTCAAGGTCACCTAAAAACCAAGCACAGTCAAATTCTTTGGCCTGTTATTTCTCTTCCACGAAATTATTGTCCATTGATAAAAGCCCGAGCTTGGCAATCGACAAAGCCATATCTCCAGCCAAAAGCTGGGAAAAAAATTTGGAATTTGCTTGGAGAAGAAGCTGGAAACCACCGTACAACACCTTCGGCACATCTAGTGTTGAGTTTGTGGCCCAAATTCGATCTAGGTTTGTGTGATTTTGAAGTGCTAATTAAAGTGATCTTAAAGAAATCAAATTATGAACTCGAAAGAAAAGTCCTCGAATTTTCGCTAGCCTACTGCTAGCTAGTCGCTCAAACAGCAAAAGAATTTTTGTAGTAGAGAAGCTGTCGCTCATCTGCAGCCGAGCTCTCACTCAAGCAACAAGGCGTCACTCTCCTGTTACTCAAGCGACAGTAATATCCGGAGTTTTCGCTTTATGTCGATTTCACGCGTATTTTGTCCTAATTCACATCTAATTAGATTATTTTTAGGGTTTAGGACGTCCCTTATAAATATACGACCCTTTATTCAATTTAGTTGAAGCCGAGAAGTATTATTACTAAATTGTTATATTCTCTCCACTAGTTCTCAATAAAAATACTCATTTCCTCTTTCAATCTCTTTTCTTTCTTTTTAATCATGTTCTTGCTTATACGATCAATACTTCATATTATGGAGTGTGCATTTCGTTAATTGATGGTTTGTGGTATGTGGGTGGAAAGAGTGATGATGTCGACGTGGGGTGGGTGGCAGTGGCGCCGACCTCTGCCACTAGTGGTTTTGGGGTAATGGGGTTTGCAAAGAAGGAAATGGTGGTGGGTAGTGGATTTTGTGTTTGATTTTTGGCTTTTTATTTATTTATTTATTAAAATATTTTATTTTTATTTATTTATTAAAAAAAGTAAAATTACAATTTTATCCTTTTAAAATTAGTCAAAATTACAGTCAATGTCAAGTTTCTGATTAAGTAGGGGTCAAATAACAAAAACTATCCATTTGAAAGGTTTGATATTGTGAGTAGCACAAATAAAATATTTAGATCAAATTTGCATAAAAAAGAAAAGTTTGGTGCCATGACTGCAAATTTCCATATATTTTATAACAAAACCAATTAGGGACATAATCAAAAGCATGCTCATGGACGGATGTAGGGGGTTGGGCAGGGCTGTAGCCTAATCCTCCCCCCTCCCCCCCACAGTCCATTAAGGCAAAAAAAAAAATTATGTGTAATTTTTTTTTCGCGTATTAGCTCGGTCAAAAAAAATTTAGTCTAGTCTCAGATCTAATCCTGAATCGATCCCTGAGCATACTCGTGTCAAGAATAGCAAAGACTAATACTTCTTAAAACTTTCTTAACTGACATGAGTCTCGTCTAGATTTCTAGACTCTGAGCATATTTAAGAAAAACCTTAAAACGTACTTGTTTTACCAACATCATGCTCTATATAAACCTTATCTAAGTATACGGATATTACTATCACGTTGAGACGTCCGCTATAGATATTGAAATATAAATAATTATTCAAATCATTAGCATGTGATATAAAATTCAAATCCTATACTTGATAGTTTCCTTAACTTCTTGTTTTGAGACACACCATGTGTTGGATGGAGCAACCCGCCAAGTTAACATGTAGAAGTTTTATCCTTCTAAAATTTTGTGAATGCTTTCCAATTATTTTATCTTCTTCCTCACTAAATTGGTGACAAATTCAAAATATTAGCTTACAAATATTTATTAATGATTGATTAATTCAAGATTTAAATGCGTATAAGACCAGCGTAGGCGTGGGGGAGTATTTATAAAAACTATGCACGTGTAAGACTTTCGATCAAAAAATGAATCTAGCGTGCACTTGAAATCTTGAATGGACTTTTTAAGTTCGTTTTCAGTTTTTTGTTTTAAGAATGTCAAAAATGTATTTGGTTTGTCATTTTCATAAATTATTTCTCAAAATATAAAATTAGAAAACGCGTTTGATTCAAAATTTTGAAAAGTTGTTTTATGATGTTTTATTCCACAAAATTTGATTATTCAATAAAAAATATAATAATTTTATGTTAACATATTATCAAGTAATATATACATTTTAGGGTCCGTTTGATTGTAAGGGTGGAAAATGGTGGAAATGAATTGAATTGCTTGGAAATGTGTTTACTGGAAATTGAATTAAAGGTGTTTGATTGGTATAATTTTTCACTTTTCTATTATAATACGTTTGACTTTGTTTTTCATGCAAATTGTCAATTAAATGGGTAATTTTTTTACCCTTGAGGACAAAATATGTTTAAATTGCCAAAAAAAAAATTAAAATAAATAAATAAATTTTTAGTTTTTATTTTTACGTTTGACTTTGATTTGCATGAAATTTGTCAATTAAAGGGATAAATTTTTTTTACACTTTATCTTAAAATTTGTTTCTACTGCTTAAAAAAAAAAAAAAAAAGCTAAAAATCAATTCCCACCATATAGCAAGTTATTGAATTTCACGGAATCACGCTTCAAGTGGTTGTACCTTGAAATTGGGTGGAAACCAATTCCGTGGAAAAAAAACGTTATCAAACAGCGCAAAAGTGGAAGTTGGAATTCGAGAAAATTTTCGCCTATCAAATAGGCCCTTAAAGTTGGTGAATCTTACCATATTTTTTTTCAATCCAAAAGGAAAATTAAAATAAATAATAAATTGAGTTCAAAATTTAGGAAATAAAAAGTAAAAATTACTCATGTGGAATGAGACTATTTTATCTATGTTCTTTTAAATATATTTTTTAAATTTTTATGTAAATAATTATTAAGAGTTTGAATTATTTTTATTTTTTTTTTTTTTTTACAATTTTTAGAATTATATTTTCAAATTTTCATTATTATTTAGAATTTGTCAATTTTATTTTTTAATTTTATTTGTTAGAATTTTATATTTTTATTTTTTAAAAGTTTAATTTATAAAATTTAATTGAAATAAAATTTATTTAAACACTTGTCATTCATGTTTTGAGCATTTTCAGAATTTTCACTAAAAACATTCGAAACTACAAAAATACATTTTTAATTTTATACATTATAAAGAAGATGGTTAACAAAAAAAAACTATTATCTTAGCTCTTGTTTGACGACCATTAAAAATAGTTTTTTTTTTCTTTTTTTGGAAGATAAGTTTTGGAATAATAATTTTTTTGGAGAATATATGATTAAAAAGTAGAAAAAAATTTAGGTTTATTATGAGAATGTATTGTTGAAAATGACTTTTATTTAATGATTGTCAAACATGGACTTAATTTTATCTATCTATATTTACATACAAAAATAAATAAATAAATAAATAAGGATTTGTTTGACATGATTTTTATTTTTCTTTAGAAGAGAGCTTCACGAATAAGCAATATTATATCAATTTTTTTTTTAAAAAAAAAAAAAAATCTTTTAGTCAAACAAGATATTTTAAAATTTTATTTAAACGTGTTAAAAGTCATCTTTTTAGTTTCAAAACTAACTTTTAATCATTCAAAAATCTTGTCAAACGAGCCTCAAGCATATTACTTTTTCAGGCCTCACGACCGGAGTTCATCCTCTCATACATCCATTAGTCCAATACAAAATATAAAAAGCATTATATTTTAACTGCCAACTTTTCAATTTTGAATATTATCACATATTCTTTTGAACAAACCACTGCTAAGAACTTTAGACCAAACAGGGGTCATTTTCCTTTTCTTTTCATTAGTGTAGTTTCGATTCCTTTGATTATTGACAGAATGCTTGGTGCGTTTGGCTATTTTTGATTGTATAGAATTAATTTATTTTATACACGACAAGGCGAGTTAAAGTCTAAATCTATATTTAAAAAAAATTATATAGGTTTTTGATGTAATGTGATTTAACCCATATTTGATTTAACTAAAAAAATTAAGTTATAGTCAACAATTAATTTTAAGTACATATTTTATAGGTCCACAACTTTTATTAACCTTTTTTTACTACATATTTCATTCAATTTTATCAAAATCTACTAAAAATATTGTTTTTAATAAAACCAAACAAGAATTTTATATATTTTCAAATTTCTTTTTTGTAAAAAAAAGCATATAAATTATCTCCTATCCTATGTATGATATCATTTCTACTAAGATTTTTTACTACATTAATTTAAGCTATGTGGTGTACATGGCAATTAATATATGGGTTGCCATAGTGTGAGTGGGTGGGGCCCACGATACTATAACATGGACCTCACCTTACTCACATTATGTCAACTCTTGTATTAATTGCTATGTACATATAGTAAAATCTACAATTTAATTAAATGATTTCTAAAGTAAAAGGGTGCATGCAAGAGACGATGATTAATTAAACAAATGACACTAAGATATGCATGTTGGTGGAAAAATATTTTAATCCTTGGAAAGTTTCAATTATTAGTTTAAAAAATGATTAAATTTAGTTGTGTTTCTTTGTTGACCATTTCCCTCCCCCATATAATTTCTTTAACATTGATAAACTTGAATTCCTTGTGTGTTGATTTTCCATATCCAAACAAATATTAGATTAAAAAATGATTGATTTTTTTTTCGTCTACCCATCTCTATTCTACATGTTTTTACACTATCTCCACCTCATACTTTAAGTAAAAATATAAACAACCGTGCTACTCAAACGGGGGAAAGCAGGGGGTGCCACGTAAGCTCCCTGTTTTTTACCCTGTTTGAGCGGCATTATTCAAAAATAAAATAATCTAATGGATAATATAGAGTACGCTTTTTGTAAAGGACTAACAGGGTGAATCATTTTTGCAATAATTTTAAGGGTAGATGATTTGTTTATTAATGTACATATTACAGTTTTATCATAAAACTGGTTGGATTCAGTTTCATAATATGTTTGATTCATAGAATGTTCATAAATGAGCGATGGTGAAATTGAACTAAATATATTTATTTATTTATTTATAATTCGTTGTGTGCATACACAAATATGAAGTGAAAACTATTCTTTTCTTAGGTTTACTATTTCTTTTTAGTCTTTGTTTGAAGTATCTTGAAAAGCTGTTAAAAAATTGAGATTAAAATCAAAAATTAATTTTAAACACAAATTTAATGAGATCCACAACATATTTAATCAATTTTTATTAAAATTTAATAAAAATTTTATCAAAAACTTTGTCAAGCAACGTGTCCAACTCTTCTGCTGTTTTTTTGTTTATTGCTTCATTCACTGAAATGGTAACATACATACATTAATATTAGGGTCCGTTTGATAGCAAGGATGAAAAATGGGTGAAAAAGAATTGAATTGCCTGGAATTATTTTACCAGGAATTGAATTAAAGGTGTTTGATTGGTATAATTTTTCACATTTTTATTATAATACGTTTGACTTTATTTTTTATGCAAATTGTCAATTAAATGAATAAATTTTTTTACCATTGGAGACAAAATATGTTTAGATTGTCAAAAAAAAAAAAAAAAAATTTTTTTTTTTTTTTTTTTTTACGTTTGGCTTTGTTTTGCATGAAATTTGTCAATTAAAGAGATAAATTTTTTTACACTTTATCTTAGAATTTGTTTATATTGCTAAAAAAAAAAAAAAGGTGGAAATCAATTCCTCCCTATATAGTAAGTCATTGAATTCCACGGAATCACGCTTCAAGTGGTTGTACCTTGAAATTGGGTGAAAATCAATTCCATGAAAAATAAACACTATCAAACAACGCAAAAATAAAAGTTGAAATTCGATCCAAAGAAAATTTGGACGTATCAAACACACCCTTATAGAAAGTGTCCTGATGCTTTTGCTTTTTCTTGAAGCTAAAATATCTTCAATAATTCATTGTAATTTCTTGGAATGTTCTTCCCTACTTTCAAGTCAGCTTCTTTTTCTTTCGGCAGCATTTATGCATTTTTAAGTGACAAAAGGTGGGTAATAATTTTTGAATAATGCTATTCATAGTCGATTATTATGATAGTCGTCTTATGTTAAATACATATGACAAATAGTTATTTGATGCATTAATATAATAATTTTTTATTAACTCATTCATTAAATAATCACCTACCATGTGTATGCTGCGAATGAAACAGTGATCGACTATGAATATCATTATTCATAATTTTTGGTCCTCCTCTTTATTGGCTTTCCCTTAATTGAACATTAACATAATTAATCGTAATTCAACAACAAATTAAGAGCTAAGACTTTTTAAAAAGTCAAAAACTGTTTTTGAGGTAAAGAAACTATTTCTTAACATGTTTATAATTTTTCTGAAAGTGATTTGTCTAGTCCATCCTAAAATCTAGGACACCTAAAAACACAATTATCCCTTGTTTGTGCTCCATTCTTTGGAAAAAAATGCATTTTCAACAGTGTTTTGACATCATTTCAACCACATATTTTTCAATAAAATAATATTACACACAAATTTAAAAAATTTCTTTATTTTTTAACCACACATTTCTCATCATACACTATTCAAAAATTCATTATTCCTCCCAAAATGGGGCTCAAACAAGGGCTTATATTTCTTTTCCCGACTACATACATCTTTTTTCGTCATTGCTCTTTTTTCATTCTATTGCTAGATATACTTAGGGGGTGTATACAATTGAGACTTTTAAAATTTTTGATGGACTTTTTTTAAGTGATGACTTTCGTGGATTCCGTGAATTTTTCATAGATTTGCATAGAATTAGTGGAAGTCTTTCATAGATTTTTGTAGACTTTCATTTTAAAACTTTTATAGACTTTTGTAGAATTCAAAAGATTTTTTAAAAACTTTCATTTGAAATAGAATTCACGTGAATCTAATGCAATAATGTGAAATTCTCACTTACGAGATTGTAGTTCTCACAATTTTTCTTATACTTCTCCTTCTCATATAATTAAAAAATATTTTAAAAATAATAAAAATTTAAGACCTTAATTAAATAAATAATAATCAAAATTATACATATGTATATGATAAAAAAGTAAATTTAATATTCAATATTATTAATATAATATACTTTTAAAAATAAATAAAAATCAATATATTTACATTTAATTATAAATTTGTTATATAAAATTTTATAATTTAAAAAAAAATAGATATTTTTCACAAAAATAAAAATTGAATGAAAAAAGTTACAAGAATTTAATTTAATTTTTTCATAGAAAATAGAGATAAATGATGAAAGAGAGAGAGAGAGAGAGAGAGAGAGAGAGAGAGAGAATCAATGGAAAAATAAATTTTAATCATACATCTAATATTCGTAGAAGGAAAAATGAAAGAAATATTAAAAATAAAAGTCTCCCAAAATCTTGTGATTAATGAGAGACAAAATTTGAGATTTTATATGAGTATTTTCTACTTAAAAGTTAGTATTTCACAGACTTTTATAAAAGTTTCCAGAAGTTATTAAAATTTAAATACCCCAAAACTTATAAAGACTTCTAAAAAGTTTTAATTGAATACACCGTGACTTTTAGTGACTTTTTAAAAGTATTTAAAAGTCTCAATTGAATACACCATAACTTTTAGAGAGTATCAAAAAGTCTATATTGAATATACCTAAATTTTTTAAATTTTAAAAAATCATTAAAAGTTTCAATTGATTACACCCCTTTTAGTGCCGATTTTAAAACATTATTTCTTTAAATTTTTAGCAACCACAACACTAGGTATAGTTGAAATTTATATACAAGTGTGCCCTAATTTTGTTTTGAGCAATGCCTGACCACACTAGGTAATTGGTTTCAACAGATCCACTAATTTCTGAAGTGACTTGTGAAGGCCTCATCTATGGAAGCCCACTAAGCTTGGGCCTTTGAGTGACATACTGGACAGTCTATAGCTGTTAGGGCTTGCCATGTTCAGATTTGGGCTTATAAACTTCTAACCCGTGACACCCAGGTCAGCCCTAGCAACATACAAGATATTTTTTTTTATCATAGAGCCATTAAGTTGGGTCAATGTAATACTTAGCCCGTGTTTGCCTACCATTATTCAATAAAAATGAGTTTTGATATAGATATTTTTGGAGAATATATAATTAAAAAATTGAAAAAAATTAGATTTACATACAGAATGTTTATTTTGAAAATGCATGATTGAAAATGAATTTGAAAAAATATATTAAAATAATGGTAGACAAACCGAGACTTCATTAGGTCTTTGTTAACAAGTTTTAACTTGCTCTCTTTCCCTCTAATTTGAATGATTAACCTTGGCTTTCTTCACTGTCGAATGTGTTTGATTTGGATGAAAAAATAGAATTTTAGTAGATTTTGATAATTTGATAAAATATATGGTTAAAAAATTGATAAAATTTTTGAGTCGCATAAATGTGTGGTTAAAATTAATTGTGAATTTTGATTTAGATTTCTATCTAACTTTTTAGATAAACCAAATAGGGAATAAATGAGCATTAATTATGGTACAATATACAAGATTTGAACTTCTTTTATATTCAATCTTTAAATCCTTCTAAGAATCAATTTGTTCTATCTTATATTATGTTGTTCCTACTCTACTCAAATATGCAATGCAATTTAAAAAAATGTAATCAAACTTCAGACTATCATGCTACGTTTGGTAATTGTATTTATAGATTATACAGACTTTGATTATTTGATAAGCAAAATTTGAACCTTATAGAAATCAGCAAATTAGTACTTCTTGATTAGCAAAATCGAACATGAGGTAAATATTTTCTTTAGACATAATATAAGAAGAGTATTGCATGAAATGAATCAATTCTTTTGACAAATTCGTCTACTCTAATTTGTCGATCCAATAAAATTAACTTAATTGAATAGATATCGAGTTCGACCATCCAATGGAGTCACATTTTTGCAATCTTTCTTGGGATTCTTTCTAAAGTGCTTCAAGTCCTACATTCATTAGCATTGGCTATAATCTTGTTTCTATCTTTGTCAAAAGAATTTTTTTTTTGTAATATTTGATTCCTTCTGTTCTTGAAGAAACATCTAGTCTAGAAAAGTAAAGAAATGTTGAGAAAGAAGTAGGCATAGGGCCCAAAATAAAGACAGAAGAGAGTACTTCCAAAGTGACCCAACACTATGGAAATTATTTGTGGGTCCCATTTTGGAAAAAGGAATAGGCTGTTTTCATATTGGATAAAGCCGTGAGTACAATTTTTTTTTTTTTTTTTTTTTTTAAACAGAATTTGTACCAAAACTAATGTAGCAGCGTGCCATTGGAATGTTGTTTTTTATTTTTTTTCTCATCTTTTAATGACGTCGTATCATGTGTTGTCTGTAATGATTTTTTGTCAAAATTTTTGACATTTTAACCTTGAATGCTAAAGAGATTTATATTATGTTTTGATAATATTACGAAGCGCTTTATATATATAAGAGTTTTAAATGAAACTGGTTTACGTAACTTTTTCAAAATGTCGTATCATAAGAGAAAAAAAACAAAAAAAAAATAGAAATTCTATCAAATGGGCTCTTCAAGAATTGAACTCTTCATTTGAAAATACAAATTAATAGAAAAATAATCAATTTATATTTTTATTTTAAAAATATTCTCTTACTTGTAAGTTGAATTTATTATAAAATAGAGTACGTTTTTTAGCTTATTTTTTCAAAAAATAATTCAGGTATTACAGGAAAGTTTTTGCATAGAAGTTGTGAACAATTGCTCCTAAAATTAAGGGCATGGCACACATGTCAAAGCTCACATTCACAATTTGCACCATAACGCAACAACTTGTGTTCCTGTTTCGTTCAGCGTCACGAGCACGCTTTTCTATTCATACAAGTGGCAAAATTGGAGTAAAGTTATCGAAATAAGTAATTTTTCTTATATAATTTAAAATTAAGTTTGTCTCACTTATAAGAATAATCAAACATGTCTCATTCTACAAGAAGATGAATTAAACCCTAAACCATCCTATGTTTTTAGAGAGGAAAGTGTGCAAGGGACGGTTATTAAAATTCCCACTTATTATATTTTTTTGTAATGTTGGATTGTACCGTTTGGCTCGACTATGAAGACCATTCTTGAAATTTAATTACTGATTTTGAGTTTTTAACAAATCAAATTATTAATTTTAACTTTCTTGGCTCTCCTACGAAATTGAGTCTCGAAATTTCGGCAACCTTATTAGAAGTATTGCTTCATGTAACTTAAAGTTATTAATATTATGTCCATGTTTGGTCCCAATTTTTTTTATCAAAATCTACTAAAATCTGATTTTTTTTATCCTAGCCAAACGAGGCCATATCTAAAGAATAATGTTAGTTACAGTCGTTGACCATCACATGTATACCACATAGGAGGACTATCATAGTGAGCGACATAAAATTTTACTATACCGTGCATTCATGCACATTTCACGCAGCTTCAAGGTGAAAAGTTTTAAAGTGAAAAGCATTGCTTAATCAATGCAATCACTTCAGATTACAATTTCCTCACTGAAATTTGTATATAAACCCTCTCTTGGTTGCCTTGATAATACACACCACAAACCAAACATTTCCCTTTTTCTCTCTAGACCCACTTTTTATTTTTCTCATTATGGCTCCAAGTTTGAGCAAAATTTCTTCAGAATCATTGGGGCCAATTGATTGTGTAAAACCATCATCAATAACTCTTGAAGGTTCCCAATTTCTTGCCAATGGCCATCCTGTTCTCACTCAAGTCCCTCCCTACATTACTTCCACACCATCTCCGTTCATTTCCAAAGACTTGACGACGAACAATGTCGGCTGCTTTGTCGGCTTCGACTCCGATGAGTCGAGAAGCCGACATGTTCTGCCTATCGGGAAGCTCAAGAACATAAGATTCATGAGCATATTTAGGTTCAAAGTTTGGTGGACAACTCATCGGGTTGGCAATAGTGGGAAAGATGTAGAACAAGAAACACAATTGATGATTCTTGATATATCTGACTATGGAAGGCCTTATGTTTTGCTACTTCCACTCCTTGAAGGACCCTTTAGGGCTTCACTCCAAGCTGGTGTATACGACGATGACGTGGACATCTGCGTGGAAAGTGGGTCTGAAAAAGTCTGCGGTTGTAGATATAGGAGCTGTATGTATATGCACATAGGTTTTGATCTATACAATCTGATCAAAGATGCCATGCAAGTCATTAGGGTCCACTTGGGTACATTTAAACTTTTGGAGGAAAAGTGCCCTCCAACTATAGTGGACAAATTTGGCTGGTGTACATGGGATGCATTTTACCTTAAGGTAAGATTTGTGAAATTAAAGTGCTCTTCCCACTAGCAAGTAAAATTTTCAGTCGAGATGTTATAGTAGGGCATGCAAAAATTTGTGTTCAAGAATCTATCATTGCCTATTTTTGAAAATCGTGCACGTGTAAGATATTTAATCAAAAAATTCTCCAACTGTGGGTCCCTTAGTTAGAATATGAGGAAAAGTTTATGGCACCTGATATTCCTCATTTGATTTCTTTCTTCGAGATGCACAATATAATATGCACTACATTCCATTTTTATCCTTGCATTCTAATTTTATAACACGTTAATGGGTTGGGGGTAATTGCGTAATTTTCATTGACCAAAAGAGGGTATTTTGGTCCTTCACATTTCAACTGCTCCATTGCTATTTATATGAATATGACAATTGTGTTACGGTTTTCAATTTTTAAATGCACATGTTCATGTAACAAAATGTGTTATGGTGCCAAAATCTCTTTAAAATGAGATCCAAAAACAGGCCTAATCTGCACGAGGGAGTATGCTGAAATAAGATTTATATCAATACATGTGATAGCGTGACTCCTTTCTAAAAGCATTTGACCATGATTATGCAATAAAATCCTTCACTGAAATATGCTGCTAATATTAATGAATCATTTGACAGGTACACCCACAGGGGGTGTGGGGTGGGGTCAAGGCTCTAGCAGAGGGAGGATGCCCTCCTGGTTTAGTCCTTATAGATGATGGATGGCAATCAATATCCCATGATGATGATGATCCCAATCAAGAAGGCATGAATAGAACATCAGCTGGTGAACAAATGCCATGTAGGCTAATAAAATTCCAAGAAAATCACAAATTTAGAGACTATAAAGTCCCAAAATGCCTTTCAATAAGGGCATGGGTGCCTTTGTTAGGGACCTTAAGGAAGAATTCAAAACCATAGAGAGTGTTTATGTATGGCATGCATTATGTGGATATTGGGGTGGGATTAGGCCTAATGTCCCATGTATGCCAGAATCTATGGTTATTAGTCCTAGGTTGTCTGAGGGTTTGCAGATGACAATAAAGATCTTGCTGTAGACAAAATTGTCAAAAATGGAGTTGGCCTTGTCCCACCAGATAAGGTGTACCAAATGTTTGAAGGGTTGCACTCTCATTTGGAATCAATTGGAATTGATGGAGTCAAGGTGGATGTAATACATGTAATCCCTCAAACTCTTGGCCTTTTCAGGAAAGATTATTTGGGTTTAAAATATGAAATTCCTTTTTTTTTTTAAGTAAATTGAATTATGCTTAGTATCAACATTTTTTTAATGTGCAGTTGCTGGAGATGCTATCAGAAGATTTCGGGGGCCGAGTCGAGTTAGCAAAAGCTTATTATAAAGCCTTAACAGCTTCAGTGAGGAAACATTTTAATGGAAATGGTGTTATTGCAAGCATGGAACACTGCAATGACTTCATGTATCTTGGAACAGAAGCCATAGCTCTTGGTCGTGTTGGTATGATCAAAAAAATATCCGTGCTTTTTATAAGATCTTAAGTCCAATCAACTTCACACCTCTAAGTGGTATCTTGGCACGTGCAGGGGATGATTTCTGGTGTACTGATCCCTCGGGTGATCCAAACGGGACCTTTTGGCTACAAGGTTGTCATATGGTACACTGTGCCTACAATAGCTTATGGATGGGGAACTTCATACAACCAGATTGGGACATGTTTCAGTCTACTCATCCATGTGCAGAATTTCATGCTGCCTCAAGAGCCGTTTCTGGAGGGCCAATTTATGTAAGTGACTCAGTTGGAAAACATAATTTTCAATTGCTTAAGAGCCTGGTTTTGCCTGATGGATCCATATTGAGATGCCAACATTATGCTCTCCCAACAAGAGATTGCCTGTTTGAAGATCCATTGCTTGATGGCAAAACTATGCTCAAAATCTGGAACCTCAACAAGGTAACCCTTCTTTAATCTAGTCCAATCCAGTGTACCAAAATTTACATATCTTCATTATTATTATTATTATTTTTTATGTCATTTGGGGTTGCATTTTCACCAGTTCACAGGAGTTCTTGGAGCATTCAACTGTCAAGGAGGTGGATGGTGCCCTGTGTCCAGGAGAAACAAAAGTGCAAGTGAAGTTTCAGTCAACTTGACTTGTTTGGTAAGTCCAAAAGACATTGAATGGGGACATGGTGGAAATCCAATTTCCTTAAAAGGAATAGAATGTTTTGCTGTTTACAAGTACAAAGAGGGAAACTAAGGCTCTTGAAGACATCAGAATACCTTGAAATAGCCATTGATCCGTTCGACTACGAGCTTTTCGTGGTTTCTCCAGTGAAAGTTTTATCAAGAAAATTGGTGCAATATGCCCCTATTGGATTAGTCAATATGCTTAATTCCGGAGGCGCGATTCAGTCACTTGGGTGTGATCACGTCGAAGGTATAGTTCGAGTTAGTGTTAAAGGCAGTGGAGAAATGAAGATTTTTGCATCTGAGAAACCTCGATCATGCACCATTAATAGAGTAACTGTTGATTTTAGTTACAATGATCATGTGGCTGTGGTTCAAGTTCCATGGCCTGATTCATCAGATTTATCAGTAATCGAGTACGTATTCTGAAGTTCAATAGGAACTTCGTCCCATGTTAAAGATTTTTATCTTGAAAATCTTGATATAGACTAAGAAGTCGTGTGAATAATCAAATGGATGCGAAAGAGCTTCCAATAATTAATAATTATGTATTCTCGTTACAACAAAATCGACTAAATATAGTAAAAAATAAAATAGAACTTGGCCAACTGATATCAGTACTCTATCTAGAAATCAGCAACGTTTATGCAGCTGGAGCGTAACGAGCATTATCATCGTCATCATCGCCCTCAAAAGAAACTATAGGATCACAGTCTTAATCTCGACCATCAATGCTGCTGCGGCCGTTTTTCATAAATTTTGATTTTTATCTAAATTAAATAGAGAATCAATCCACCGTCAAGTTAGAAGAAACCCAAACTCCCTGAATAAGCCCTCGAAAGACTCGATTAAACTTGGTCCAACTTCTTTCTAAACGTGCTCTCGAGACATACCCTCATCTCAAAATGAACCACACGTGTCTCCCTCCATCCTTCGAAAAGCTTTTGCTAACTGTTCATAGTAAGAACCTATATAAAGGGTTTAAGGTAAAGGCCAATGACATTCTTTTAATTTTTTCCTACGAGATTCACTCCAAAATTATTCTCTTTATAGTACAAGTCACACTAGAGGAGAAAATGAGGACTCAAGTCCCTCCCTTCTTTGCAAGTTTAGAGACAGTTTTGAACCATTGCTAGAGGTGAATCTCCACTGGAAGAAAAATTAGACAGCTTGGAACCATTGAATAAATCTTGGTTGTTAAAGAAAACGACTTGGCCATATTCAAAGAATTCGAACCACTAGGAGAAGTGATTTAGCCAAACTCTTTAAATCTTGGTTTTTAAAATTACACGTAAACTTAAAATTTTTCCGTTCAAAACATCATTTTTTTCGTTAATTCCGATGGTTTATCTGCTGTAATTTTCCTTCTGGTAGTAAAATCAATACACAGTTGAAAAGCAATGTCAATTTACTTTCATAGATTTTCCGAACCCATATCCAAAGTTTGAGTATGAATTTAATTTCACACGGAAGTAATGATTTTCAAAACTCAATAGGTATTGAGATTTTTCAGAACATGCCATATTATATAACCGATTTTCCGATATTTTCATATTTTGACGAAGAATTCTTAAGAAAATATGCAGCATAGAGAAAATTCCCAGGCTCTCTTCTCATAGAGTAGCGAGCTCGTAGCATAGCCCGCACTATACTTCAGTTTTATTCAATTGAATTACTGATTTCAATCGAAATAGTACTCCACTTTAATTTGATTTCACCTTATATTTATATATTTCTCTAAACGAGTTAATGCAACATTATCCCCAAAATTCACATAAAACCAGGAATTATTACTCAAACACAGAACCGACCGGATTGGACAAGCTTAAAGAAGAAAAAGAAGGTACTCTACTATTCTAAGGTTTCATTACTACTTGAGTCTTCTGGCCGGTCTCCCTTGCCTTGTGTCCAAGGTGCCCTGCCGTATCTTGAACGCGCCGCTTCGCCTGCTCCAATTGCTCCGGCATACTTCCACTCATTCGTCTCGTGTAGTTGATGAGCCAAGAGAGTGAAGAAAGTGCAGTAATCCCAAATGCTCCCGATGTCAAGAACCCAACCACCGCCAAGCAGATAGTGAGCACGGCCGGGACCAAAACCGGGCTGAAAACCACGAACAGTGGTGTCATGAGAGCCAGCCCGATAAGGGAACCGGCGAGAGTCAGCCCAGCAAGGCAAAGGAGAACGCCGCCTACTGGTAAAAGAGTGACCACCGTCAAGACTTGTGAGGTTAAAGGACGACCCTGATCCTTCTCTGCCTGGTGGTGCTGCTGGTAATCCGCCATTGACACGGTGGTTAAATGAGATGAGCTAGATAGATTTGTGTATATACGAGAATTGGTTGTAGAGAGTGGAGCGGTGGAGTGGAGTCCATATATAGAGAGGAGAATGGCGACGCGTGGAGTGAGTGAAGACACATGTTTGTGCAAGGTGTTTGCATGCATATATGACTCAACCTCGGTTTGTCTACTAATTATTTTAAATTTTTTATTTTTTTAAAGCTCATTTTTAATCACAAGTTCTTACACGTAAACACAAAATTTTTCTTGTTTTTTAATCGCACATCCTCCAAAATTCACTGTTCCAAAACTCAATCTGTTGTTCGTTTTCTTGCTTTCCCAAGGTTAGTTTTGTCTTTTTCTCCATCCAAAAATTTCAAAAGCAAATAGAGAACAAGCTAGGCAGAGTTTGGGCCAAGACAAACTAAAGTCTGAAGAGCAAATTTGGACCAACAAGGAGCTCCGGAGCAGGTCTAAAAATCAAGCCCAAACCAACTAAAAGGGCTGCTTTCTGTGAAAAATGAAAATTTTCTGACTTCAGGACAAAATTTTAGGCCCAAATGTACAAATCAAGAACTTGGGCGAGTTCACTTGTAAAAGAGCTTAGGATATCAGGCAGAAGTCCTAATTAGAAGTGTCCAAAAACACAAGATGGGCAAATTAGCAGTTGACAGATAGCAAATTAAAGGATAATTTTCATAAGTAAGAGTATAACTTTGGTCCAATTCAATAATAAGAAAATAAGTTTTAATTTTCAAAAATCAGATTTTTGTTAATTTTTATTTATAATTTAATTAATTAAATATATTAAGGTCACAGATCTATATAATTTGGTCACAGATTCACAATTCAGTTAGTCACATATTATTTTCGGTCACAAATCAAAAATTTGTAATGTCAAAAATTATTTTACGTCACAATTCAAAAATTTCATAGGTCACAATTTGTTCATCGGTCACAGATTCACAATTTAATTAGTCACATTATTTCTCGGTCACAAATCAAAAATACTAAATATCACAAATTTTTGTACGGTCACAATTCAAAAAATTTAAAGGTTACAATTTTTTTCTTAATCACACGTCAAAAATTTATAAGTCACAATTTCTTTATCGATTACAGATCACAAACATTATAAGTCACAATTTATAGTCACAACTTATAATCGGTCACAAATTAATAAATTTTTAGGTCACGTATTATCTTTTAGTCACAGTTCATATTTTTCATTAGTCACATATTATTTATAGATCATAGATTAGGTCACATGTTATTTGTTAGTCACAGTTCATATTTTTTATTAGTCACATATTGTTTACTGATCACAAATTAACCAATTTAATGGTCACAACACCACCACATATCGCTAACATCACTGTCGCCCCACGCCAACCACGGCCTCTAGCAGCACAGTCGCCAAAACTACTGTCACCACCTCCCAGCAACAACATCAACATCTCAGACAAACCACCACTGCCACCACCACCACCACCACCACCACCACCACCACTTCCAACAAACTACCATTTCTACCGGCACCGCTACCGCTACCGCCACCACCACCACCACCTCACCGTCATACTGTACCACAGTTCACCGCCACCACCAACACCTCACAAATATGAAAATCACCAAACCAACACCACCATCTACAATAACAGAACCAGCACAGAAGGACTACTACAGTCATTACCACTTGAACAATCGTCGCCATCATCACCCACAAGCCACCAAAAACTACCTCCATTGCTGAACCCACTACAACACAGCTGCACACACACCACCATCGTCGCGCGCACAATCGCTCACCACCACCGTGCCACCATAGTCGCACACCACCCGCTGCACCACTTCCAAAATCGCACACACAAATCTACCACCAAATCCACCTAGAAAGCCGCCAGACCTACCACAGTCGCACACAACCACAGTCGTGCACCACCTCTAACGCCGTACGCACAAATCGCGCACATGACATAGAGTACCCACCGCCACAGATCGCGCACACACTCCACATATCGCCGTGACTTCTGGCCCGACTCCTGGCTCCAGCGGCGACGATGGTTGTCAAGGGAGGGGGGAGAGAGAGAGGGATGGAAGCGAGAGAGAGACAGAGGGATGGAGGCGAGAGAGAAATTTTAGGGTTTTAGGTAGATTAATTGTTTTTATATATATATTAATTAATTAATGAGATATCTGATTTTTGAATAGTTAAACTTTGAGTCAAAATAGTCAATTTTTAAACTAGGATATTGTGTAATTTCCACCAAATTAAATCGAGCAAAATATTGAAGGGAATGGGGCCGCACTAGGGACCTCTACCTACCTTGATATCATGTTAAGTCACCTCCTCTTAAAGTTAAGCTTTTAAATGAGGTGAAATGTCTACACCAATTTCATGAACAATTTTCTCGACTTTCATCAACATATCTGACGATATCATAATATTTCACAGTACTAAATTCGGCTCATCTATCCCAAAAAACACCTCATAAACATTGACTATCTTAGAATAAGCATTCACAAGTGCACTATCGCAAATAAATTCCAGTCTTAAACCAGAACGATCACTTTCCTATGAACTGCCCTCAAAATCGTCTATATTCCTCCATTCAGAACATGCACGCAAAACGCAAACGAATGTGAAGTTGTCAGGCTATGTTTTTCCAATCAGCATGCGCTTATAACAGCATAAATGCATATGAAAATCAGTGGGCCTGAACACAAGCTCGAATTCTGGAGTTCCACGAATAAATGCTCCGTCGAGGACCTTTATCAAACAGGTTGCTAGCTGATACGAGGCCATTTTTTATGGCACAGAATCTTTCAATTTTGGTTGCATAAATTGGATCACGAGAAAGGTTAATTTGGATAACGAGTGAGTCAAGATCATGGTTCTTGGAACAATTATTTGATAATCCTGTTTTACACGGAAATTAGGGGGACCCATAATGGTGTGTTTGATACATTGAAACGTACAATACCATGGAGTATCAAAATAGAAAAAAGAAATTAAATTTTTTAACCATTGTCCTATAAAATGTTGTCAAGTACTGCACACCAAAAACATGCTTCCAATGTGTTTTTTCAAGGGGAATAATAACCAAAAACTAAATTTAGTATTATACATAACTTTTTTTTTTTTTTAACCCCAATTTAGTGCACCAGTGATGACAGTATGCAATAAGTCAGTCAATCTTCATCTCCGGGAAAACTTGGACCACAAGTAAACAATGAAGAAACACAAAAGCGCAAAAAGAACCACATGCATTACATGGTTTGATCCTTCTCTGATGATGCTTTTGTTGAGTCTCCTCATGTTGTTTTTGACCCCTGCCTGAGCTTTGATCATTGTCATTTGCTGTACAGGCAAAATAATCAAGGAGAGAGCATTTTATTATGACCAAACAATCCAAAACTATTATACATCTAATATTACATTAGTCAAGGATGATAATACAATAAAACAATAACAAATAATATCAACCAACAAAAGAAATCACATACTGATAAATGAGATCCTTGAATAGAAGGAATGTTATTTCCATTAGAATTATTCTAGATGTACATTGTTGTTTATTTTGAGGATGACATTTCCCCTAATGTGTCAAAATCTGGCCAGTGATATGAAATGTATTTGGAAAATCAAAGGCTATAGGTGTCAGTTGGAAAAATGTCAAAGTTAATGTAAACAACAATGTACATGTAGCATGTTTCTTTCCATTATATGACTTCTTCCTATTATCATATCAATGTACATTGGTTATAGCCCATCAAACTATGGAACTTCTATTTTCCAAACGACAATTTTTTATATTTTCCAAATGACAAATATTTTTATGGAAAAGGTTCATCAACTTGATCATGGAAACAGGAGTCATCAAGTATAGCATTAACACAGTATATTACCACTTGAAAACCAATATGATCATTCATTATTTTTTACCTAAGATGTCTTAACAAACAAGATCAAATTCTTTCCAAAATGGAAAGGAAAAAAAAAAAAAAACAAACTTGTGAATAGTAGCAGTAAAAAATTATTTCTACAAAATATCGAGTACAAATGGACAATAATGATGTTGCTACCACACAATCCATCGTAAAATCCAGCAATCAGACGAAGCAAAAGTTCAATTCAAACTCAAGGAGTGTGTAGCAGATAAAATACCAGCTGATTAAGGAAATCATTCTGGAACCTTGCTTCTGACTCAATCTCTTGAGCTACCTGCAATACTGTTTGTGTAAATGAGAGCCCAGAAAGATAGAAAGACAATTTAATATGGTGTTGAAAATACCACAAGAACTCAATGTGCTCATATGTGTTAGCAACAAATTGCATATTGAGTAAAAGCTAAGCGTTCCCCAATAATAGAGCCAAAAAGAAAATCTAGTAAGTAATACATTCATATACATGTTTAAAAAATCCTCAAAATAAGCAACCCAATCAAATAATATTAAACAATCCACAAAATAAGAAACCCAATCATATAATAGCAATGACACTGAGAATAATAACAATATCAATAAGGTGGAAACCAAGTAAAAAATTAACTTCTAGAAGAGCAGTAACCCACTTTATCATCAGATTTACCAAATGGGCAAGGTAAATCACAACAACACAAAGAGGCAGCGTCTAATGGACTTAACTGTGAATAAGCTGGGAAAGACGATAACTTAGTTACCTAACCTCACTTTACCATTAATTTTCCCTTGTCCCCTCATTATTTCTTGCAAATTCATAAGTTAAAATTAAGGAAATTCAAAGCCCACAAGATCTTGCATCAAATTTCTAGAACAATGAATTTATCCTATACATAAGCAAAGAACAAGTTTTGATCTCTCACGTGACTTTATATAACTGGAATCCAATTCTCCTTATAATATTCCTTCTTCAACCAACCACCTAGGGGTGGACAAAATGTCCAAACCAAACCATATCCAAACCAAGCGGTTCGGTTTGATTCTATTAAAAAAATTAATGGTTTTGATTCTTTGAACAGAGAACTATTTGGTTTTGGTTTTGGTTCTGGTTCGATTCTAGTTCAAAAACTAGAACCAAAACCAAACTTACCATTTAATTTTTTATATATTAATTAGTGGAAACCTTAATTTTATATTCATCGGAAATAGCTCATTAATTGAATACAGTTTATTAATCGATTTTGGGTCATTAGAGACAGACGGCTCATTAGTTGTTTACACCCTAGTTTTGTATTCATTTGAATTATTTCTCCTTCACTCATTTTCAATTTTCACAACGTCACGGCATGTCATCAAGTCGGTGGAGTATTTTTTTAAGATCGAAAAATGAAACTGATCTATTACTTAAAAAATCTTTAAACTATTTTTTTTACCTTAATTGTTTGATGAGTTATCTGCATTCTTCACAAATAGAAAAAAATCCAATAAACATTCATGAACTATTAAAACGGCTAATGTTGCCTATAAAAGTGGACTGCAAAATTTTGCATAATTCATTATTTATTGTAGGGGTGTGCCTTCAAAATTACTGTAATTAATTTAGTGAATCACTGCTATTACGTATTAAACAATTTTTTGTATGAGAATGAAAACTAACTTGTGTATTGAAATTATAACTATATTTTGTTTGTTAGTTATAACTTTTTTGATCTCAATGATTGAAATTTGAACTTGTTGAATGTGTTTTTTTTTTTTTTTTTTTTTTTTTTTTTTTTTTTTTTTTTTTTTTATGTAGGTATATATTACTATTTTATATGGTGCAAATTTGAAAATTTAAGAAATGAAACTAGAGCCAAACCAAATCAAACCAGAACCGAACGGTTCAGTCGGTTCCATATCTTTAAAAAAATCATTTAATTTCATTATCAGAAAAATCATTGATTCATGGTTTGGTTCGGTTCTCTTGGAACCAGAACCAAATAGAACCATGTCCACCCCTACGACCACCCACTCAACTCTTTCCCCTTTCTTGTTTTCATGCAAGATATGTCTACTAAAACTGTTTTCATGATACAAATAACACAATGCGCCATAAAATCAGAGATTCAGAATAATTGAAAGAAAAATACGCTGTGTGACCCATTCTATTCAGAGGGAAGGACACACAAAAATTTCAGAAATGACGTACCAGGTATTATCCTTGTCTTTGATCTAAAATTTTGGGAATAAGGCTTGGACCAACAACTTTATTTCATTTTGCCAAATTCATAATGAATTGTTCTTTGAGAAATACATTCGATCATGGGATATCATACACTGCAAAATCTATCTCAGAAGCTTCATTGGTATTAAACACTATCCTCAGATTGGTCACCACAATGATACTCTCAACAACATTTGCTGCTTAAAGCTAGAACTAGCATTAATTACAGATCCTGGAGGAGTAACCAGCTTTCAGGTTTTCTTGACACTTCATCTGAATCCTGTGTTTTTAGTTTAACAAGTCTTGAAGATTCCCAAATAATAAGTGATTTTTCTTACTCGATGGGCTAAGAGCTGGATTTCGTAAATACCCTGACATACATATATAGATGTGAAGGCCTGTGTATTAAATTTACAATCTCCAAGAACTAAATAGCCTTTATATTGGATATGCAGTTGCTTCAGTCATATGTTCACGAACCATAGCTCATACAAGAAAAAGACGGAGTAGCCTGGGAACTTGTGCTATAAATTCTTCAGGTCAATATTAAATCATATGCATCTTCCTAAGCAAATCACGGCATCCATGCCCATTATATTGCTCCCAAACAAATACTTTTTACGGACTAAATAGTTAACAAGTATCAGATCACTGGTTATTGGTAAGATAAATCAATTCCACTATAAGATGATCGCTGTCATAAACCCTAATTGCAGAGAATTCCCCAATTATAGAGATATTTTTTGGCATCAACTTGCAATTTTAACAGAGTTAATACACATAGGCATATAATGCCTTTATCCCACGCAATTAGGCAAATACACTCACGAACATGCGTATATACTGATGATTCGAAACATACATACAGGCGTATAGAATTTCCAGCAGTTAAAAAACACCTTACATCTCTGAGTTGTCGAACTTGCTTGCGAAGACCGGTGACCTCCTCATCGAAGTCGGCATGAATCGGATCAATTCGCAACTGAATTTCATCAGAATTACCACCCACTGCCGCTGGCCTCGTGCTTAACCCTTGTCTGTTTCAATTATTAACATTAATAAAGAATAATAATAATAATAATTCTCAAATCGATAAAATTAATTTTATGAAGTACCTCGATCTGTACGAAGCAGCCATTGATTGAGCCCGAAATTATGAAATTGTGAAAAATAAGGAGGAGATTTGTGTAAATTAAGAACAGCAAAATAGAGGTTTACAAAGGGTTGGAGTCATTTTTGAATTTCCCTTTTTCTTAGGCAAAGTAAACAACTGAGGGCTACAAGCATTTGTAGTCACCCAAACTTTAATATTTTTTCAGTTTTGCCATTAGAATTATTTTATTGTTACAAATGAGTCACTGCACTTTGAATGCCCTTTTCCCATCTAGCAAAAGCCATAGTTGACTCCTATTAAAGAAATTCAATCTCAATGAAGCAACTCAAGTGTCACGGTAGCCTTGAATTTCTTTATTTTTTTAGTCTAAGGGTTCATTTGATAACAACATTTTCCATGGAAAATGTCACATCCGATAAATTCATTTTCTATTTTTGCTGTTTAATATAGAAGTGAAAATGAAGTTCAAATTTCAAGGTACAACCACTTCAAGCATGTTTTTGACAAATTTCATGGAAAATCTATTTCGATAGGGTACTTGGGAAAATATTTTCCAACTTACATAGATTTTCAATTCCTTTTCACATTTGTCAATCAAACATAGCTTAAGTGTCTAACACGGCTAAGGCGCAGCTTCTTGAATGAGTAGTGCTTGCATTTTTCCATTTTTTTTTTTTAATATTTTGGTCCTCTATCAAATTAAAGCAGAATGTACCTAACGATACTCTCATACAGTATTGATCTATTTAAAAGATAAAAATATCACAGCCACATAATTTCCTTACCAAATTATCATTTCCGTAAACCATGATACAATTTCTATAAATTCAATGAGATTTCACACATCTCGTAGAATTTACAAGTACTTTTCACATATTCATCACTTTTTTTTATATCTAATTATAATTTTGGCCATCTTCAAGTTCCCAAGTTTCATAGATTAGTAGCCCATTCTTTTAAAGTTTGATGAACCCCCAACATCTCTTTGAAGACAAAAACAGCCAACACACTAAACTGAATTGGAAGTTGGAACCGTAATCTTGAAAAAGGCTAATAATAAATTATAGGTCCTATAAAAAGGATCATAAATGATTTGATATCAAAAATATTATTACCTAAATTGGAGTTAAATACATTGGTGGTAATTAATCTACGTCACGATGTAATTTTGTTTGGGAGAGATTTTGAGGTTAAGAATTGATTTTTGAATAGTGATATAATGAGAAATGTGTGGTTGAAAAAGAAAAAAAAAAGTTATTGATGTGAAGAAAAATAATATTTTATTGAAGAATGTGCGATTGAAAATATGAGAATTGATTGAGATTTGATTCTAAGAATCCCTACCAAATAGAGCCATAATAGTTTATTAAGTTGACCAAACTGGTCTATATTTGAATTGAAATAAGTTTCGAGTGATTTGATTCAAAAAAAACCCTAAGGCCCTATTTGATTATACAAATTTGTCATGGAACTAGGCAAATATTTTCCACTTTCTTTGTTTTGGATGTTTGATTTGTCAATTTTGCCATGAAAAATGTTTGCCACCAATATTCTAGGTACAACTCCTTGAAGCACAAAAGTAAGAATTTATTTTTTACTTTGCTGGAGTTTTTTTTTTTCTTTTTTAAATTTTTTTGGCAATAGAAACATATTATAAATATAATGGTAAAAAAATTTATTGGTTTAATTGATAATTTGCATGAAAAACAAAGCCAAACGAACATAAAAAATTCATGAAAATATTTTTTTATTTTACCTTTTGACAATCCAAACAAATTTTAATACAGATTCTAAAAAAATAACCATTTACAAGAAAAACAAAGGCAAACGGATTGGGTGGAAAATTATACCAATCAAAACCATTCATTACAATTCCCTCTAAAACAAATTCTAGGCAAATCACTTCCCTGTCAAACATTTTATTTGCCATCAATTTTTCATCTTTCTATCAAACGGACCCTAATATTCTTCGAATTATTAGTGTTTGATATTCTAAACCTTTGAGTTTGTAGTTAGTTCGATCAAGAAGATTGCAATCAATATTGATTTGAATATATGTTGTATCTTGAAATCCACTTAGTTCAGATTGCAAAATTTATCTCAAAAGAACTCAAAAGCTTCTTTTCTTTTCTTTTTTTATAAGAATTATTCTATTCTATTCTATTGTTTTGATTGTCAATTCGGAGAAATTTAGGCCTTGTTTGATTATCTTTCTTTTCCATGAAATTAGGAATTTTTTTTTTCATTTTCCTACTTTTTGCTATTTGATAGCACATATTTCCTATCAAATTGATTTTCTTGTTTTTCTCACACATGTGCATTTTCTTGGTTTTTGAGGAAAATGTTTTCCAACCACTTTGGAAATTTCTTCTTCCTTTTTTATTTTTTTATATAATAGAAATAAATTATAGATTCAATGATACAAAAAATTATCACTTTTATTAACAATTTTCATGCAAAATAAAGTCAAACGAATGATATTTGGTATAATAATTTTTTTAATTTTTTTTTGGTCAATTGGAACACTTTTATTGACAACTTTCATGCAAAACAAAGTCAAACGGACACCAAACTTTTAATTTTTTTCAAGTGAAAAATTATATCAATAAAACAAATAAATTACAATTCCCAATAAAACAAAATTTAGGCAATTCAATTTCATGTAATTCATTTTCTTTCTACACAAATTTCACATTTACAATCAAACGGACTCTAATAAAAGGAACTACGTAACCCCCGTGGGTCCACCAAAAATGCACAAAAGACATATTTAGGTCTGTGGGCCATATAATTAAAACACGCCGCAGAACCGCCCAATCAAAACTCAGTTAATTTTAAGGTCCAGCCACTTGGCAAACCCTATTAACGGCCCAACTCTTGATGCCAATAATACCCTACGTGAGTCGACCATACGCACCCCACTCTTCCTTTCCGCTAAAGAAATTCGAAATCGAAAGGCCATGTTTGGTATGAGAAATTGAAAATTGACGTTAAAAAATATATTTTTTGCTCCCCTCCATATTTCTATTAGGGTCCATCTTATTGGAATAATGAAATTTAAGTGAAAAGAAAACGAATTATAAAGAATTAAATTGTCAAGAACTTGTTTTACTAGGAATTGTCAATTAATTGTGTTTGATTGGTATAATTTTTCAACTGAAAAAATATTGAAACTTTCTATTTTTTGGTATACATTTGATTTTATTTTTCATGAAAATTATCAATTAAAGGGATATAATTTGTTTCAATTGTAAAAAAAAAAAAATGATAAATGAAAAGCTGAATACCATTTATTTGACTTTGTTTCTTATTAAAAATTGTCAATTAAAGGAATTTTATTATTATTTTTATTTTCACAATTGGGGATAGAATTTGTTTTAATTGCCAAAAAAAATAGAAAACAAAAAACCAACAAAATTGTGGGAAAACTAATTCATCAAAAAGGTGGAAAATGGGTCAACTGAGTGGGGGGCCGGGGGGTAAAAAATCAATTGCCAAGAAAATTTGATCAATCAAATATACAAAAAGTGAAAGTTGAAATTCTATTTCCAACTTCCATGAAAAATAAAGACTTATCAAACAGGCCCTTAGTGTTGACATTTAAATCTCTACGATCTCATTTGCTTATGTTGTGCACAGTTTGACATCATAAACTTGCAAAAAGTCTTAACATTCCTCAAACGGGATCCGACGTTAGTTTGCACTTCAACAAGTTAGTGTTTCTGACTTTTAATTAACTTTCGAACACATTTAGATTCCTCATGATTCAATCTTTGTCACAGTTGATCATGTATGATTCTATTTCTTTTTTAACGACTTTCGCACGCTTAACAATCAACATTCTACACCACAGTGTGAAGAATCTTCAAATGTCACCTATCCCTCCAAATAAGGCATATATTAATACGTTGTATCTAATTATTGAATGATTCAATAATTAATGAGTCTCATTAGCGTCCATACAGGCGTAAAATATTTGTTTGCCTAATTTGTCATGTAAAAAAGGATGCTATGTTTTGTAATAAGACTAAACTATAACGAAATTAAAATTTCAAATGTGTAACTTCTCTAAAAAAAAACAAAATTTAAGTAGCTAAAATGAAACTTCTCTCAAAGTCGGCAGGCTTCGAGTGCTTACGTTATATGTATAATTTTCTTTATTGGTACCAAACGTGCCCCAATAGCGAATATCCGAATCAATTGGAATTGGCTACGTTCCTTCTCGGCTTCTCCGTGTTGAATTATATTTTTCAATATTTATATATTTTATTCCAATTTCCCTAAACAATTATAAATCCTATAAATAGGACTCGTCTGTTTAGGTTTGAAGGTGCCAGTAAAATCCCTCTCCCCCTTAGCTTTCCTTTCTCTCACTAAAGTTTCCCTAGCATGACTTCAAACTTGAATTCGAACAGAAGTTCAAACTGTAAACGAACAATCAAATTTCTCTACAGCTATGGTGGCAAAATCGTCCCTCGTCCCACTGACGGCAAACTTCGTTACGCCGGCGGTTTCAACCGAGTTCTGTCCGTCGATCGGTCAATAAAATTTGCAGGTTCGTTCGTTAAATTGTTTCTGTTTATCATTTAGAAGTTTTGAATTTTCTGGAAGAGACTGACGTAATTTTTGAATTCATACAGAGCTGATGGTGAAACTTGAAGAGTCGTGTGGAGACTCGATGAAGTTGAAGTGTAAGCTACCGAGCGAAGATTTAGATGTGTTGGTTTCGATCACTTGTGACGAGGATCTGAAGAATGTCATTGGAGAGTACGATCGTCTTTCACCGGATACGAAAATCACAGCCGTGCTATTTCCAATCAAACCATCAAAGAAAATCTCTCCTCCGTCTTCTCCGATGTCGTGTTTTGATTTCCCGTCGGCTATGCGTAAACCAGTTCCTGCAGCCCCCACATGTTATCACGTACCTCCGACGTTTCGGCGTTTCTCTCCGGCGGTTGTTTATCCGGCGACGGCGAGGAAATACAATTGCTATCAGGAAAGGAACCCTAGAAATTTCTGCTACGCGCCGAGCAGGAAATTTTCCCATTCTCTTCAGCACTAGGCGCAAAAGCGTAGAAAAAGTGAAATCCAAAATTAATTGGTTTTCTTTATTTTTTTTTCCAACCCTGATGGGGATTTTTTTTTATATTCGGCGGAAAAAAAATACAGTGAATTTAGAACTGAAAACAGAAAAAAGTATATAGTTTTATGGCTAAGTACACATTAAAATTGGAATATTAAAATTTGATTTCTACGAAGTGTTGTAAAGATGCGATTTATTCTCGATTCTCCGATGTTGCTGTGTCATGTGTGAACAATCCGTTAACCGCCGCCGCAAATGCCTTCAATACCGAGCCCCTTTTTGGCCCCCATTATTTCAAATCCGTTAACCTGAAATTTTTTTTGGCCCTGTTTCAGCCGTCATCCGTTTCATGGATTTCACGTGACGTCAAATGTGGTATATTCTGTTAGCCGCTGTTATCATCTGGCGTTCACGTGGGATTTGGCTACACGTACCGGCGCAGCACGTGTGATTGTCACGCGTTTATAATTGGGTTCAAATATTTATTTCTTCATTGAATGTGCTGTTACTGTTTTTTAATTTTAACTAAATTTCTCTATTCCTCGTTAATTTATTGATTAATTCTGATGATTTTTTTTCTTGTTGTGCAGGTCAACAAATGCTCGAATCCCTTGGTCCAAAATATGGAGATACTGTATTTAAAAACCACTAAATGCTTAATACTATATTGGGTTCTTTGTTAGGCGGCCTAAACGGTTGGATAATCAATTAAGTTAAGCTAACGATGCATAAATAATTAATTAATTTGATTGACAATATTGGAATATTAAGCAAGTTGGCCACCTTGAAATTTCAAGATATGTATAACGTACAGATCTTGATTGAGACAAAGAACATCCTAGATTAGAATCATTAATATGTTTTTATTGACAATATTAACCTTACACAAAAAAGTTCGATAAATAATGTCAGAATGATATTTGAAGGTTGGAATCTTATAAATTTTGTACCCTTGAAGAGTAATCATTAGTTTGAAGCAAGTTGCATAACTTGTGGATGATTAGAGGCTAGAACCGTAATCAAAATGAAATTATTACTTTGGGAGATGGTTATCTTGGCGAATAAAGCTACTAGGCAAATGTCGCACCCCATGGACCCTGACCATCAAGCAAAACTCTAACTTGGCTCGGATTGAAAGTCAAATCCATTTGGGGCCTTTAACCTAACTGTGGTAGTTTGATCATGAAATTTGTGTTGTTTGCCCAATCCTGAAATATGGGAGTGGGGTTGGGAGAGGGGTTGATTTAGCCCCCATTCGACATAGTTTTTTGAGATTATAAAGAAGTGAACTTCATGAAATGTGTGTTTAAGAGTAACTAAGAATTATGTGTCCAATAAAATGTATATTCAAACAAGAGCTTATTATACTTGATCCTTGTTTGGTAAAAATTTTCCTAAAGATTTTAATCTAAATCAAAGTTAATAATTAATTTTAACCACATATTACATGAAATTCAAAAATTTTTAACCACACATTTAATATACTTTTATCAAAATCTATTAAAATTTTAATTTTAATCCCCCACGAAAAGGGCTTAATTTTATTGACAGTGTGATTTTGTACTAAGAAACATTCTAGGGTGTGTGTGAAGTAACTTTTAATTAAAAGAGACATGTTGGATGAATGTATTATACGGTGAATATTGAGAACTTTTTAAATTCGATAATACAGAATAATACGTTACATATTGGATTTAGGAGAATCAGCCGTAACAAATAATTAATAATTGCTTTTAATTTTTAATTTTTTAAATTTTAAATTTTATTTTTATTTTTATTTTTAAGGAGGAGTAGAGTGGGATGAGATGTCAGTTCTAAAAAAAAAATCCTTAACCAATTAAAATAGAGTAAATGATAATTGCTTTACAATTTTGTATGTAAAGAAATAATAATCTTGTAGCAAATTGATATATCCTTCTCGATCATATTCACATTTAGATTATTTAATTTTGAAATGTATAAACTCATGTCCAAACTCCTCTTTTATCCTACTACATTTTTTATTTTTATTTTTTAAAATTCACATAGCACCCAAAATACGATTGTATTTGAATTTTTTTTTTTTTTTTTTTTTTATATAATAGGAAGCGTGTTTTCCTCTTCTTTTTGCAAGTTTCTCCGTAAATAAATGATATAGAAACTTGTCCTTTGAATTCAAACTAGGAATGTAGAGAGATTATATTTTTTTTTCTGTTAATATTTGAATTTTTTATTGTGTGGCCTAAAATTGTGAGGTAGACACAATAATTTATTTTTCATTTTAGACACGTATTGATATATAAATGTGAATAAGAATATTTCGGCATGACAAGTCATTTTCCTATACTACAACTATTTCTTTGCAATTGAACACGAGTTATAGAGTCAAATAATAAGAAAAGAACATTCAAAGTATCAAATTTTGGTGGTCAAAATTTTGATATATTTGACTTGTTCTCATAAGTTTAAAGAGTCAAATAAATATTGTAAAGGAAGGGAGAGAGGACCACTAATCAATTCTCCAGTCAAAGGCTCCACTTCGTACGATTTTTTACTCATAAATTATTTTCGGATTTCGTCGAAGGGGAAAAAAGAATAATATTCAGATGAAATACATATTAAATTAAAATGGAGTAGAAATAACAGAATTACTTTTTTACTTACGTTTGGATACAAAAAAATTACTTAGCGAAACACACTGATGCGGGAAGGCTATTACTTTCCCAGGTGATGTGATTTACCTCCAGTACCATGGTCCATGGGTCATGAAGGCCATGATCTGTTATAGAGCATGTACAAGCCTTGTAAGGAACAGACCTTTTAAGAATAAAAGCAAAATAAATCTTATTCCCGATCAGCAAAAAGCATACATTTAAAGGACTTCTTTACGAGATTGTAACAATATTTCACAATTTGAAACAAAATAAGCAGACTGTCTTATCCCATGTACTTGCCAAGTTGTGCACGAACATTATGATAGGATGTTGGCTACAACAACAAACTATGCCTTATACAAGGTCTGCTACATAGACGAGGATGTTTCTCATACATGACCAGTAAATCAAATGGCTAAAGGATATAGGCATGATGAATACTCAACTCATAGCATTTCTCAATATTTGTTCCTTTTTTTTTTTTTTTTAAAGCAGAACTAGGTATAGCAGTATAATTCAGCCAGTTTCCTGTTCCAATTCATCGCCATCAGACTCTTCATTGTCAGGATCATCATCATCTGCATCATTGTCAATGTCTTCGTTATCATTATCAAGTGTAGTCTTCCCAACTGTGATTAAATTGTTATTTGCCTTTCTGATTTCATTACACTACAAAGCCACATATAATAGTTATGAATAAACCAAATATGAAATAAAGACGGGTCAACTTCTAATCTGTTGAAGACGAAATATAAAATGATACAAATGTTGTAAATAGTAATAGTTTTTAAATTTGAACAGCTAGAATGTACAGCTATGAATTTTTGTTCTGTACATCTATAAAACTATTGCAATACAATCATATTCATGATTCTATTGCTATTGCATATATGGTATCAGAGCTTGTTTCCCACTGAATTAAGACGTAAAAAATCCATCTTTGGTCTCCTCTTTCCTTAATCCTCTCTTTCTTGTTGATCCTCCATTTAGCCAAGATGTCTGGAGAAGAGATTTCTGGAGCAACAATAAAAATCAAGGAGTTGCAGTCCTCTATTTACATCTACGAATGAAAAATCATTTCTTTGGATCACTGCACACCATTTGAATGGCCAGAAATTCTTACACTGGTCTCATTCTGTGCGAATGTATATCAGAGGCCGTGGGAAGATTGGATACCCGACTGGAGAAATTGTTCAACTGAAAAAAAAGGATCCCACATTTTCTACATTGGATGCTGACAATTCCATGGTAATATCTTGGCTTGTGAACTCAATGGAACCTATGATAAGCCAAATTTCATGTGTCTACCTACTGTATATCAACTGTAGGATGGAGTTTCTGAGATGTACTCGGACTTGGGGAACTCATCAAAAGTCTATGAAATCCAATAAAAACTGTGTGAGGCGCAAGGTGGAGATAATGTCACAAAATTACCATGAAAACTTGAAAGTTTGTGGAAGACCATGATTTGTTCTATAAACATGAGTGGAAGAGTGTTGAGGAAATGCTCATTACCTAAAAACTGTGGAGAAGGAAAGGATTCTAAAATTTTTGATTGGTTAGAATTCTGAATTGAATGAAATAAGAGGTCGAGTTCTGGGCAAGCAACCACTTCCATCCATCAGAGAGGTCTTCTCTGAGGTAAGGAGTGAAGAAAGTAGAAGGTTGGTGACGATAGGAAATAAATCTTTAATGTCTACCATTGAAATTTCTGCCTTAAATGCTCAGCTGAAGGCAGTGCTGTTGCTGCTTTTTTTCCCCTAAAGCTAATCCAGCTCCGAGGAAATTTCAGGATAAGACTCGGTGGCGTGACTAGTGTAACAAACCTGGACATACGAGAGAAACATGAAGAAAATTTCATGGGAAACCAGCAAATTGGAAGAGTGGGCCATTTGGTGACAGAGAAGGGCTAGGAATGCAAGCTGGCACGGAAAATGAGGTGGTTGTTCCATTTAGTAAAGAGCAAATAGAAAACCTCCATGAGTTGCCGAGTGCTAATCAGTCATCGAAACTCCCTACAGGTTCGGTAGAACAGACAAGTAGACTCCTAAGTGCATTAACTAGTTCCTCTACTACAGTACCTTCAACCATATTTATTTAAATCCTCCTGTTGTCTTGGTAATTTGAAAACTAAGTGCCTGTTTGGCCCTCTTTAAAATTTTAAATTATTTACTACACTATCATTTTCACCACACATTCACACAATAAAATATTCCACACACAAATCAATAAAGTTTCTTTACTTTTTAACCACACATTCTCCAAAAAAATACTATTCAAAACCCTTTAATTTTTCAAATAATGGTGACAAACTGTTGTAATGTTGTTCAACATCAATAAAACATAAGTATGGAATTGGAAAAAAAAAAGGAATTGGTGGCCGAGAGTTTCGGTCGCGTGGTGTCATGCAGACACTAAACGCCTCATGATTTTGTTCTATGCGATGGCATATGTTTGTTCTATGCGGTCGCATAAAACATAATATGTTACCGTTGGTGACCGTTTTGGTTTAAATTTTTGGAGGTTTTTCACCACATTTTGGCACTATTTTGCGTGGATTGATCCATGCCTATAAATAGGTGAGCATGTTCAAGGTATTAACAATTAAAAAACACTTATGATTTATAAATCATTCCACAAACAAAGATCAAAACTATATTCTGATCCATATTCAAAGTTCCTCCCCTGTGTTCTTGAAGTTTTGGGAGATTTCACTTGTGCTTGGTGTTAATATTCTACAAGGCTTTTTAAAATCCTGCAAATCATTTGTCAAGATCCCTTGAAGCATCTCATTCAATCCGAAAGGGGACAAATATCGTTTGAGAACAACGATATCGTGTTCGAGCCTTCGAATCGTTGTTTTTCTTCCTTTATCATTCTGATTTCTTGTTTCTTCTTCATAGTCCCTTGTTGAAATATTTCCAACACAAACAGGGGATACGATTGTTGAGGGTAGTTTGTCACCAATTGCACGTAAGGGTTCCATTGTTATCTCAGAAAATAAGGAACTAAAATAATCTTTCAGTGTGCCAAATCTATATTGTAATTTTTTATCAATCAGTAAATTGACTAGGGGTTTTTCAACTTTTCTCAATTTCACCTTAGCTGCATTCTAGCTCTGCCACGTTCAATTTCCTAACATTTCGTTTATAAGAAAGTCAAAGGCCCACCTATAAAATCCTTATGTTCTTCAAATATCAACTTGATTATGGTAACAATCGAACGATAATCCAGTATTTAAATAATCCAACAATTCTAAAAGCATTCGGATTCAAGGGCATATTTGGCTAATCTTAAAAAGTATGCTTTTGCTTAAATGTACGTATAAGTAAATTTTAAAATTAAAAAAATATATTAGTAAAAGTTAGTAATAAGTAAATCATCATCTTGACGCGGTACAAATACAACAGAATTGTTCTCTTGCCCAACTTGGCCAAGATAAAATGTGACCAAAGCTGAGGTGGCAATATTTGGAGCTTGTTTGGTACCAATTAAAATCTGATTTTAATATAAGCCAAAGTTAAACAATCAATATCAACCACTTGGTCACACAACTTTTCAACCACACATTTCAAAAACTTCCATGATAATCTACTAAAAAAATCTAATTTTAATCCCCACCAAACACTCTCTTGAATTATCAACAATGATGACTTGCCACATGACTCGTGACTCGTGAGCTGCGGGCACAATAAGCTCTGCCCATCATGGCCAGAGATCATCCTTGACATACACAATGCTTTCAAATTTCTTTGACTCGAAATTAAGTAATAAATTAAACAAAACAAATGGTTACTCAAAAAGTAATTACACTTCTTTTTTAGGCTTAACCAAACATGTCACAAACAAGACGACCTGAATTATTCCCATTCTCGTACCAACCAAAAAATCAAGGAATTTAAAAAAAAAAAAAAATCATAAATCAAGTGCAAGTCATTGAATACACGCAGATACTCATCGCGAATGTATATTTTTGCAGTATAAATTAACACAGTATGTCATTGATGACAGCATTCAACAGAGAAAAAATTAATCAGTATAAATAACAGGAAAATACAGAGATTATGACCTTGTCTTCGTAATCGGATTCTTCCATAGCAAGAAGGAGCTCGTCGTTTTGGGGTTGCGGCCACTGGGTAGGAAGCAAATGCGACGTCGGAATGATCTGTGTCGTCCATGGGTAGTGGGTCATGAAAGCCGGATATTGGAGCATTTTTCCTATGGGCTGAAATTTGAAAATGTATTGGAGCTGCTCTCTCAAATTATGTTACTCGATCAAAATGAGTTCCGTAATACTGCGTTTGTAGATAATACGTGGTTAAAAGTACGAAAAAAATATTTTATTATTTTATTGTAGGAATGTATTACTAAAAAATGAGTTTGAAAAAAAAATGAATATTGAGATAGTGGAATGAAATTTGCATAGAAAAAAATCAGTTCCAGACAATTCAATATTTGTATATAAATTATTAATTAAGGGTGCGTTTGATTGTAATGGTGGAATTTGGATGGAAAGAAAATGAATTGTAGAGAATTGAATTGTCTAAAATTTGTTTTAAAGTGAATTGTAATTAATGATGTTTGATTGGTATAATTTTTCACCTAATCCGTTTGACTTCGTTTTTCATGCAAATTGTTACTTTTTTGGATAAATTTTTTTACATTCTGTATTAAAATTTGTTTGAATTATCAAAAAGTAAATAATAATAATAATAATAATTTTTGAAATATTTTGTGTTCGTTTGACTTTATTTTTCATACAAATTGTTAATTAAATGGATAAATTTTTTTATTATTGGATTTATAATATGTTTTCATTGTCAAAAAGTAAAATTAAAAAAAAAATGGAAAACACTTTTCCGTCAAAATCATGAGAAAATAAAATGTGCTTTAAATGGTTGTACTTAGAAAATGGGTGAAAATGAATTCCATGAAAAAATTATGTAATCAAACACCAAAATTAATGGTGGAAATGTTATTTTCCATCATTTTCCACCACAATCAAACACTGCCTAAAAACGTGTTTGATTTCCATTTTTTTTTTTCAAAATACATTTTTTTTCATCTTTTTTTCAATCACATATTTTTCAATAAAATAATATTACACTCAAATTCAAAAAAATTCCTTATTTTTTAATCATACATTCTCTATCAAAATACAAATACTATTCCAAAATTCATTATTTCCAAAAATGGGTCTCAAACATGTTCAAAATGTGTTTCATTTGTTTAAATTTCAATATAGGAAATATTATACTTGTCTATTTTTTATTGATGGATAGATGAAAAGTGAAGTTGATGAGAGAGTGTGTGTATGTGAACTACCTAAAAAATAAAAACTTACCATTTTTTTAGAAGAAAATATTTTCATTATTTTTATGAAAAATATGGTCACATGACCAATTTTTGAATAATATTTTTGTATGGAAAAGATGTCAATTAGACGCACCCACCTAACTTGTAAGAATTTGGGTGAAAAAATAATATTTTTCAAGGAAAATAAAGCTAACTAGACACACCCACCTAACTTGTAGCATGTAGGTTTGTTTTGGTTTGGTTGTTCAACTTTAATTTGTTTCAATATGATCATCTAACTTATATATGTTACAATTTGACCCTTCCATCTTTAAGTGTTGTCAAAATTGAAAGAATCTATGACACGGTCAAAGGAAAAAGTATTCTTAACACATTTTTGGCAACAAAAAATTTATTGAGCACAAACGATTATGCATCATACACATATGTATGAGGTGCTACCGTGAGTAGATGAAACATAAGAATCAACACGCTCCAAAGCATATGATTTGCTTTCCCGTTCGGCTCAATAAGAAGCATGTCAAAAGGTGCATACCAAACATATCATACAAGAATGAGTCATGCTATAGTGTCCGCTTGGATAATCACACCCACACGCATTGGAAGAAAAAATATTATTTTATTTTCGCGGGACCCACACACCCATGTGAGGGTGTGGTCAAGCAAGTGGTCATCCAAATGAATTGTTTAGCATTTTTCTACAAGAAAATATGTACGTTCAATAGGGGTTGAGGAAGTCTGGACTAAAAAAATGGGCCGTGCTACATGTACGGCGCAGCGCCACGTACAGGCCCTGTGCGTGCAGAATTATCCAAAAAAAATTATGCTAGGCTAATACGTTAAAAAATTTATATTGAATAGTTTTTCTCATATTTTAAAAAATGTTTTTTGTTTAGAAAAAAAAAATGAGTTGGGCCTGGCTGGGCTGGCATGGGCTAGCCAAATACTAAATCCGCCCCAACAGTGATTGTATTGTTCGATTGTGTACAACATACTACATACAAAAATGGTGAAAAAATATGCATGCACTAGTAATATAAAAGGATAATGCTATGAGTATATAATTAAGTGTTCAGTGGAGTCTACTCTCATGTGAGGGTGCGACCACCCCTATAAACACTAAATTATGTACAATAAGCATTATCCAATATAAAATACACATTACTGCACACAATATTTAAGTACAATCTTTAAAGCACAGACGTGCAAGCACACACATGCACAACTAGGGCAATCTCAATGGTCTTTACTCAGTAAATATCATCTTTCTACGCCCAACCTTTTCAATATACAAGCCCATATGAATGAAATCACAAACATGTAGCAAGTATGGAGACCCTTTTTTTTTCAATAATCTTCTATGAATTTTTTACCTAAAATTTAGCAATTGTCCTTAGGGGTGGGCGTGGGTTGGGTTGGGTCGATTTTTTATTCAACCCAAACTCAACCCAACTTGGTCAGTTTGATAAAAAATCAACTCAACCCAACCCAATTATTGATTTAAACCCAACCCAACCCAAACCGATCAAAATCGGTTTGGGTTGGGTTGGGTTGGGTTGGGTTGGGTTGGTCGGTTTGGACTTCGGCCCAATCAAAGTTAGATTCGATTTATTTGTTAAATTTGGATAATTTTTTAGAATTTGAAATTACTTGAAAATCTACGCTTTTTAAACACAAATATAAGGAATTCTTTCTAAAAATAATGTATAAATAAGTTTAAAATTTAAGAAGCATTTTTTTTTTTTACAATTTTTTGAAATTCAATCACTTCATTATCATGTCTTTAATTTTTATTTTAACGTCAAATGACATTGCATTTTAAATAGTGTTCATGTGAATCGATTTATGTGAAGAAAATTGACATTTATATATTATAAGTCATTATCTTATCTTTACTATTATGTCTATTTAATTTATTTTTTTCATCTTAAATATTAATTTTTTTTAATTCATTGGGTTGGGTTGGGTCGGGTTGTGTTTTAATTCATAACCCAAGACTCAATCCAACCTTAAATTCAATTTTTCAACCCAATCCAACCCAATTGAACTTAAAAAACCAACCCAAACCGATCGATTTGGGTTGGGTTGGTCGGATTGATCGGGTTGGTCGAATTTTTACCCACCCCTAATTGTCCTTATCGGTCAATATAACTCTACCACCATCAATATTTATGTCATGACCGACAAGGCCACCATACTTTAATTGTAATCTTTTGGTCATTTCGTTTTCAAAAATAAATAATAGCCATAAACCTAATTCACACACTCAATTTTACACCTATCGAATCCTCGAAAAGTTTTGCCCAAAGGATGGTGTATTTAATTGAGATTTTTTATGATTTTTAAAATTTAAAAAGTTTATAGTCATTCAATGTAGATTTTTTGACTCTTTAAAAATATTAGTATATTTAATTGAGACGAAAATCTTTATTGGGGCGATCGTACCGTTCTATGTGGTGCGATTGCCCAATGGACGACCGTCCCATCAAAGTTTTTCTTTTAATCTAGACTTTTAATCAAAATCTAATTTTTTCTACTAATTATATATTTTTTTCCATTTTTTTCCCTCTGTTGTCGTTTATCTATATTTTTATGAAAAAATAGAATTCGATTCTTTTAATTTTTTTTTTCTTTTTTTTTCATTCATTTTTTTTTTTTGTGAAAAATAGCTATTTTTGATGAAATTATAAAATGTTATATAGATTAATTTATAATTAAAATTTTAATATATTGATTATTTATTTAATTTTTTAAAGGTATATTATGTTAATAATACTGAATATCTTTCAATTAACTGAAAAATATTTCAATTAAAAGGTATGTTATATTAACATCTTAAGTCTTTAGAGCCTGTTTGATAGCCATTTGTTACAAATTATAATGAATTTTTGGACCGTTGCTGGGTCCCACAAAAGAGGTGTCAGCTGCAACAATTGACTAAGAATTCATACAGTCGAAATCTTTCTGATAAAATACCGAAAATGCACAAATTCAATGATATTTAATTCTAGCATTAAGGGCACTAATGTCTTTTCATAAAATAATTTAATCAACTCCTATTTTGTGTCAGAAATTCCTGCTGTAGTGGTTGTCCTTTCACCCTTATAACGTTCCAAAAATTCATTCTAATTCGAGAATTAATGGCAAACAAACAGGGGCTTATTCTCTTAAATATTTTTTATGATACGGGGAGGGGAAAGGAAAGGATATGGGAAATCATGGGAACCATCATCTCTTTTGCGAGAATTTCATATTATTATATTAGATTCATATGAATTCTATCTCGAATGAAAGTCTATAAAAGTTGATAGACTTTCAATAATTTCATATAAATAAATAAATAAAAAATTTGAGGAAATTTACAAAAATCATCACTTAAAATTTTTTTTTTTCCTACAAAACTTTTTAAAAGTTTCAATTGATTACACTCAAATCCGCAAATGATAGTACACCTTTCCTTACCATAAATCGCGGACTAGGTGATTTCCCTCACTCGATAAACTCATAAACGTAAACGCGTACGACCTTTGAGTTTTCACTTATCTCCCAAGTTTTCTTTGGAAAGAAGAAAAGAAAATTAGAAAAACATAATAAAATGGAGAATCCCAATTAATATAAGAGTAAGATCCCATTCCTAAACAAATCTGTTAGAGAAAGAGTGAAGCGTGGCTTACGTTGACGCGTGGATTTCATGTATGTAGATTTTATCGTATCGCTGTTTTCTGTTTTGATTCACCGTAATTTGGCTTTAATACTGCCATATTTTTTTTTATATATTTTCGGTCAATTATATGTTAGGGTTTTTCTATAATTTTATGTAGAGGAGATTCTGCGGCCTACCTGGAACACTATTTAGAGGGTTAGGTGATTATACGCATAAACTATGGAGATCGTGATCAAGGTTCGTTTTTTTAGTTTTTTTTTCCTCGTTTTATTCGAACTTTTTGTTTTATATTCTATTTGTAATGGGTTTAGTTGCTTTCCGTGTTGTGTCTGTGATGCGAGTTGTTAATTTTTGGTGATTTAATAGCGGTTCTTTGATTACGCTCTGTTTTGTTGAGTTGATTATTGTTTTATTTTTTCGTGCGTTCTAGAGTTCTCTCTCTTTTTCTTTCCTGTTTGTAGTAGTGAAATTCTACAAATGGTTTTACCAATTGCTTATTATGCTCATTTTGCAGGGTCCGGTTTTAATTAAATCCCACCTTCTAGCTTTGTTTTTCAAATTTCTGTAGTAGTCATGAGCTAAATTGGTCGAGTTTGTAGGAGTTGATATTCTCTAGATCCCCTTTTTTAATTCTGGGGTTTGATTATGGGTATCATCGTTAGTGCTGATGCGATCCATATTTTTTTGTTTCAATGTATGGTCTTATGTTAGTAATTATTCTTGTTCTCTAATTACTGTCTAAACTATGTCTTAGAAGTTTCCCAGATTTCTTCAAATTTTAATTTCTCAGCTTCAAATGGTTTTTTATTTTTCTGCTTCAAATTGAAGCCTAACCACAAAGATTGCCTTCAATCCCAATTTTGTTTAGATGTAATGTTTATCACAAGTGTGCTATGTTGTGCTGTCCAATGCTTTGTTGGGTTGTAAATAGTCCACGATGGAGCTAGACAAGTTAATGGATGTTTCTGGTTTCTGAATGTTTGTGGAAAAGCTTTATGAATGAAGGCAACATGTATCCAATGGGCCAATGATATAAATTTTAAATCATAAGAAAGATTCTCATGCTTGACGCCTTTTTACAGGTCAAGTATGGGGATACATTAAGGCGCTTCAATGCACGTGTTGTGGATCAGGAACTTGATCTTAACATGGATGGATTGAGAGAGAAGATTCTTTCCCTCTTTACATTTGCTCGCGATACCGAGCTTACGCTAACTTATATTGATGAAGATGGTGATGTGGTGACACTTGTGGATGATGAAGATCTCCGTGATGTGGTGAGGCAGGCCCTAAATCCTTTGAGGATTACTGTGAAATTGAATGCTGAAAAGAGCAGCAGACGTTATACTCGGTCAAGTGGAAGTTCTACTCCCCTGAGATCTCCTGGTGTCCAACCACCTTTCCAAATGTTGAAGTCTAATATTTCTGAAATTTTGAAATCAGTACCAGAGCCTCTCTCTGAAACTCTCACAAAGCTGTCCACAGGGTTGGAATCTAAAGCACCAGGGATTGCTGAGCTGGTTGATAGCTTTTCAAAGGTGGGATTGTCAGCTTACCTTAGTAAACTCTCAGAGTCCCAAATTTCTGGAACCACCACAGATGCAACAAAGACTAAAGATGCAGATTGTTCAAATGTTGCCCCTGTCACATCTGACTTTCAAACCACATCTGAAGAGCCATCCTTGAGAAGCAACAAGGATTTACCAAAACGTAAACCTGAGCTGATCCAAATACGTGCTGAGGAAATAAAACATGATAAAGTGATACTGGAAAAAGGTTCTCCAAAGGAGGTAAATAAGCCCAGTGCATCTCACCTAGGACCAAATCCCCCCAATGTGGTTGGCTCCATTAAACATCCGGATTCTGTGAAATGGTCTAGTCCCAATGATGGGATAAAAAACGTGTTTCACAGTGGCATTGGGAAGTCTCGTGACTCACATTTTGATCCTAGCTTCATTGTTGAATGTCCATTTACTGGGAAACCTCTGAGAAATCATTTTGATATGCCACCTCAATCTGGTTCTCATGGATTCCCGTTCAAAAGGAACAATAGTCAGAGAGACAGTAATGCAATCTTCCATAGAGGTATCGTTTGTGATGGTTGTGGGGTTCATCCAATAACCGGCATTAGGTTCAAGTCGCGAGTGTAAGATATAGTATATTTTTTGATGGATTCATCTATTATAGGCAATTTTTGGGTAATCACCCTTTTTGGTTGTTTCTGCAGTAAAGAGGACTATGATCTGTGCAGCACCTGCTTTGCAAAAATGGGAAATGACACCGATTACATCAGCATTGACCGTCCATTGGCTTATCGGCACTCCTTCTCTTTCAAGGGGCCTCGTCATTCTGTACATACATCGTCATCTGTTTGTCCTTATTTTTTTTTAGTTTTCCTTTAGCATATATGGTTATCGTTTTATGTTAAGCTATATCTGGTTTATGTGATATTCTCAATTGCAGCATGAGCATTCTCCAACAATACCACCAGTCTTCAGGGGCTGCAAGGGCAGTGCACCTTTGAAGCTGGATAGTCGCTTCATTCAGGATGTGAATATCTTGGATGGTACTATTGTTGCTCCTTTGACTCCATTTACCAAGATTTGGCGGATGAGGAACAGTGGTACTCTTGTGTGGCCACAGAACACAAAACTTGTATGGATTGGAGGGGACAGATTAGGTGATGCGTGTTCTGTTGAGGTTGAGGTGGGTTATCTTTTTAATTATGTTTTTATCTGCATTTTCTTGCCATCTGTTATGTATTTCCTTTATCTGCATTGCTTTCGTTTTCACTTCTTGTTTCTTCTTCAAAGCGGAAAGCACAAGTTGCTGGGATAACTTGGGTTATATACACTGTGTTGAATGGTGGCCAATTGTAACTGTATATATTTTTCACTGTTTGATGCACTATTTTTATACTCTTTGTTTCTTTGGGTCAGATTTTTCTAGGAGCACTTTTTTCCTCTATTTATCTGTCTACATGTATATTTAAATATTGTTTGTCATAAATGAAAAGCAGTAACCATTCTTAGATTTCTACCATGGCAGATTCCAGCAGCTGGTTTGGCTGTAGACCAGGAGCTTGATGTTGCAGTGGATTTTGTTGCTCCAGAGCTTCCTGGACGGTATATCTCATATTGGAGGATGGCCTCACCCTCTGGCCAAAAGTTTGGGCAACGTGTTTGGGCTCTTATCCAGGTTGGGTTGGCATCACGTTATTATTGTTTGCTCAATCATGTTTTACTGTATTATCTATAGGTATATATGGATTGCTTTTCTCTTTGTGTTTATGAAGGTGGATACTTCTCCTACGGAGCCGTTACATGAAATTGTTCCGGGCTTGAACCTAAACTTGCCTCCCGTCAGCAATGGCCCAATGTGCCCTGAAATTATAAAAGAGGATGCCAACCCCGTAGTGGACAAGCACCATGAGCCTGACAACTCCAACAAGACATCTGAGTCGGGGCAACAAGTAGTCGAGGTGCAACCGAACACTGAGCAGGATGTGAAATTCCCTATTAATAATATCTTGTTGGTTGGCGGTGGTGAGTCGAGCTCTGTTCCATTTGCACCCCCTTCTGGTTCATATCCTATTATTGATCTTTCTGAAGTAGATCCAGCATTGGCTCATCCAACTCCCCTTGTGCCTTCCGCTGCATCGACTGCTGTTATAAATGCTCAGGCATCTGCTCAAGGAGTTATGGAAATAAATGATGTTGAGGAAAAACTCCTCAGGGAACTCGAGGATATGGGTTTCAAACAGGTTGATCTGAACAAGGAGGTCTTGAGGACTAACGATTATGACTTGGAGCAATCCGTAGATGATCTTTGTGGAGTTTTTGAATGGGATCCTATACTGGAGGAGTTGCAGGAGATGGTTCGTTTCTTGTTTCTCATTTACCAATATGGCATGTTTGTTATGCTGAATTGGACAGTTCTGAATTAAAAAATAAAAACAAGTTTAAAAATCTTGTCTGTTATCATGTCCAACACTTCAATATAGTACCGAACATGCCCATAATGTACTATAACCATCCTCCGTTTTCTTCTAGCATTCTGTTTTTGCTTATGGTCGAATTCTTACAATTATTCACTGCCATGGGCCAATGATGCAGGGTTTCCAGGATACAGAAGTGAACAAGAAACTGTTGAAGAAGAACAATGGAAGTATCAAGCGTGTGGTCATGGATCTTATTACTGGAGAGAGAGAGTTTTAGTAAAGACCAAAGTCCTATAATAAACATATAAATGGTTGGTGTGTGGTCATGGATCTTATTACTGGAGAGAGAGAGTTTTAGTAAAGACCAAAGTCCTATAATAAACATATAAATGGTTGGTGCTATCAATAAATGTGCGGTCCAAAACTTATGTTACCTTTTGAATCTTAGCTTATTGGTGCATTTCTATTTACATCTCTGAACCTTGGTGAACTTTAGTATTGTATATAACTCATCAAATGGTGTTCATATATCTGTGTTTTATTCTGTACCATTTTGTTGGGGGTTCTACTTTGGCCGACTATGCTTGTTTATACATAAATAGACCGCCACTAATAGTCCAATGATGTGCATATTAGCTTGTTTGATAACGTAGATTTTATAGTATTTGACAGTATCTAGAAAAAAAATTAGAGTTTAAATTCCATGTGCGATGGTGAGTGCTACACAGTATGGAAAGCCACATTTTTTTTGCATAATTTCCTGATACTCTAGATTGATATGAAGAATTGCTTCCATGGCTGTTGAAAATTATGATTGTCAGGGATGCGAAGACAACCTTTCCTAACCAGTTTTTTGGCATATACAAATTAGTAATAAAATGATAGACCTCTTCTTCGAACCCTCCACTCGTAAATTGTAAAAGACTTTTAAAGAAGATTGATCAAGCTCATCAGCACAAAGAAGAATTTAACAGAACGAATTACAATGTAAGGACAACTCTATGGACCTAATTATAATTCTGTGGATACTTTAGGTTATTTTGCAACTAGTAACCCGTATAAAATAATATCAAAGGAAACGAGAAAGGCAAGTTTGATAGTGAGGATTGGATGTAAGGTGTTGCGCACCTAACATGCATGAGAAGAACTTGGGCCGAGGCTGGTTCTGCCTTCATCAACTGCAGCTAATTGCATACCAAACATGTAGTTAAACGATGTTTGCTTTCTCTGTGAATCAATGTGTCTCGGCCACTATGTTGCAGAGCCAAAAAGGCTGGAATATGATGTGAGCACTTATAGCGCAAATCTATAGTCTCAGAAAGAACGATTCAACAACATGCTTATAAGCTGAAACAGAAGGATATTCTTTCACTCTTAAAAGGCCATCAAGAACTCCCAAGCATTCTCCATTGCCCCAAAATTTGAAATGTAATCAACAGAAGGTTTGGGAAAAGGTGGATAATTGTGTTTCTTCATCAGACAAAGAACGTCCAAAGCTTCTTCAAGTTATCTCTCTCCTAATGGCTTCTGAATCAGATTCTAATAAGGATCACAATGGTTGTACGGGGCCCATAGAGAGTCTTTGAGAGGGAATGCCCTGCTGCCTTTTATTTGTTTACAACCCTAAACACCAAATCAAGATCCGAAGAATAACGTGATGAAACACTCTTTTAGTGATGGCTTGAATGGGCTATCCATCGTATGCTCGTACAGTTCACTGATACCTTAACATCTTATTCTTCTGAAATTGCCTGAAAAACTTTACGTATCATGATCTATCTCAAAACTGCCACTCTTCATCTCTGTAACTATACTCAAGAACTCCCGGATTAATTCCTCACAACAAAGAACGCGCATAATCTCATTATACGTAAAAGCATTGTGCTTGAAACCAAAACTTCCACCAATCAACATAAAAATGCCATAAGCGTTCAAATGGAATCCTATTCCTCTAAGCTCTTTCAAAACCTCAGCCATTTTCAACTCCCTCTAATTTCCTCTCCGCCCCTTCTTCCCATTCTGCACTTTTAACTACTTGAGCGACCTCTTTTGCCAAATTATGCATAGCATTCTCTTTGGTCAGCCTTTCATAATAATGCCTCAAAACAGTGGCCTCATTTTCCATCTTTAAATTCCAAAACATCCCAGATTATCTTACATGTTTCCTTATCAATATAGTACCCTTTCTCTTTCATTTCTTCAATTGTGACCCAAAATTCCGTCATAAAATCCTTGTTAGCATAAGTTATTAGCATCAAGCTATACATAGAACTGGGTTCAATTCTCAACAACCCATTTGAGAAGAGTGAACAAGGAGAGGAATTTTTCCTCCAGGGTTACGCATTTTAAAAACGGGTTGAACAGACCCGGACTCGATTTTAACCCATAATAATATTGTTTTTCACTTCTTTGTTTATGCAAGATGAATTGCTCCACGTTAATACATACATGAGAAGGGAAATTTCAATTGGTGACACACAAACTGCAATAATTTAACAAAGTATGCTAATGCATAGAGAAATGAATTATTCAATGCAATTCATACACAACTGAAACGTATTAAATTGCGCTGATACAATAAGTTCAACTGCCGAGTTAAATTAGTAACTTTATCTATCATATGAACACATAGCTGACGCGCAATGAAAAGTACATAAAACCATGCCTTGAAGGTAAATCCAACAGCAAGTATGATGAGCTGCATAGAATTCTTCCAGGTATGTACGAGGATATAGTTGATGCCGTGTCCAATCCATATGGGATTTTCACCGGAGGCCAACATTTTTTATCAGCAGCCAGCATCAATGAAGTAAGGACCAATCAACAAAAATTGACAAATTCTAAAGAAATATTAGTTCAAGCAACAAAATATACATTCCTACTGAAGTGTCAATGAATTTCAAGAACTGCAGGCCAAAGGACACCCCGACTGATCTGCAGGAAGTTTTCATTTCATTTAAATAAGTAGAATAATTTAATGCACAGGGTGACACTCAACAAAAGTTGAAAAATGTTAAGGCAGCTACATCGGCTGCATGAAAGTATAGCAAAATGAGTTTACAAATGACAGGTTTTTTTCTAAAGGAGACCAAATCATTAAACTTACAGAAGAAAATTCTCAATTATTACAGAAAGCAGAAAGACTTAACGAATCAGCTATTATATAAGTTGCTCAAAAAGCAATGAACAAAACAAAAGAAACTTCCATTGAATCATCACAACAATTAACTGAAACTAATACACTAATGCATAACAAAAGTAACTAAGCCCATATATGAAATTAAATTCAAGACTTTAATTTCACAAAATCTTGGATATATCACCAAGTGAAGCATGGTGGCTCATGTATTTGACCGCTCACTCAACAATCTCCTGAATGACACCGGCACCAACTGTCTTTCCTCCCTCTCGGATAGCAAACCTCATCCCTTGCTCACAAGCAACTGGCATAATAAGCTCAACCACCATTTTCACTCGGTCGCCAGGCATCACCATCTTCGATTCTTCATCCTTGTCATTCATGATCGTGGACACCCTTCCTGTCACATCAGTAGTCCTCATGTAAAACTGTGGCCTGTAACCAGCAAAAAATGGGGAATGCCTTCCACCCTCCTCCTTCTTCAACACATATACAATAGCTGTAAACTTTGTGTGTGGAGTTATAGTCCCAGGTTTAGACAAAACCATCCCCCTCTGAATATCTACCTTCTGAATACCTCTCAACAACAAACCGACATTGTCCCCAGCCATCGCCTCATCCAAAGTCTTTTGAAACATCTCAACACCAGTCACAGTAGTATTCCTAGTCTCTCTCAATCCGACAATATCCACAGTCTCACCAATCCTAATCCTTCCTCTCTCTACCCTCCCGGTAGCCACCGTACCTCTACCTGTGATAGTAAAAACATCCTCAACAGCCATTAAGAATGGCAAATCAGTCTGCCTTTGAGGAATAGGAATATAATCATCAACAGCATCCATCAATTCGTAAATCTTATCAACCCATTCGTTTTCACCCCTTTTAATCCCCGAATTCGCCATTAATGCCTCTAAAGCCAGTAAAGCAGAGCCCGAAACAATTGGAATATCATCACCAGGAAATTCATATGAAGACAACAATTCCCTTACCTCAAGATCAACCAACTGAAGCAGCTCTTCATCATCAACCTGGTCTTGTTTGTTCAAGAAAACCACCATATTCGGCACCCCAACTTGTTTAGCAAGCAGAATGTGCTCTTTCGTCTGGGGCATAGGCCCATCTGCCCCTGAAACCACCAAAATAGCACCATCCATTTGCGCAGCACCAGTAATCATGTTCTTAACATAATCAGCATGTCCAGGACAATCCACGTGGGCGTAGTGGCGATTCTCAGTCTCGTATTCCACAGTGGCAGTATTAATGGTGATACCACGGGCGCGTTCTTCTGGGGCGGCATCAATTTCGTCGTACTTTTTAGGGGCGGAGCCTCCAAGTGAGGCCAAGGCCATAGTCAGAGCAGCAGTTAGTGTGGTCTTTCCATGGTCGACGTGGCCAATTGTTCCGATATTGACATGGGGTTTCTTCCGCTCGAATTTTCCCCTAGCGGCCCTGACTGTAAATCTTCCGTGAGACCGCTGGGTGGTGGCGGCGGCGGCGGCGGCAGGTTGGACAAAAAGGGTAGATAAAGAAAGAGTAAATGAAGAGGAAAGCACAATTTTTGTGGATTTTGAAGAACTGGGTGTAAGGGAGGGACTAGATGAAGATGACTGGGTGTAAGCGTATGAAAGTCTTGAAGAGGCAGTTGCGGCGGCGGCTGAAATTGAAGCCATAGACGAAGAATTAGGTAGAGAAACTAAAAGGCAAAAATGGAATTTGTAGAGAGAGTGTGTGTGAGGGTTTCTGTGTGGTGAGTGGAAGGGACAACAGTGTTTATCTATGAGAAAAAGAAAAGATGGCCTCAGAAGGGAAGGGTTCTATCCTTTGTCCCAGAAGATTACTTTGGGGCGTATTGTGACCGATGGGAGCATGGAATTTCTATGGTATTGAGTTTATATGATGCCACGTGTAATATCAGGTACACTGGATCTTCGACTAGTGTACAACCATGTTTGCTTATAAGCAAATTTGAATTAGTTATTGAATTTCTTTCAGTATTACCCATTTTCATCGTAGCACACAATAAAAAGGTTTCATTTTAGTGGCTAAAAGGAAAGAAAGTGGTTGGAAAAGATTTGAAGTGAATACCCCAAAAAAAATAAGTCTGTGTTTAGGCCACGTCTATAGTCATATTTGGACTGATTGGTTGGTTAGCATATATAGTAATATTAGCCAATAATGTTCTTTTCTACTAGCTAGTAGCAACAAGTTTTGTCTTTAATCTAATTGCAACTGGCTTTGACTTGATTTAGTCTCGGCTTTCTCTTGATAACATGCTCAAGCAGTCGAGATTTTATTTTTGTCCTTTTGAAGTTTGAACTCTACTTTCTCTTGACTTAGTGATCTGGATTGATTCTCTAAGTCTTGCAGTGAGATCATTTTTCACAGACGTGCGACACTAGTGTCACTCCGTTTGACTACTGAAAAGGTTATAAGCAAACCTCCGTTTTCTCCTGGTGGCGTAGGTAGTTCTTCTATTCCGATAATCCAAAGTTACCTGCAAAATGAGGGCAGGGCTCTTCTCCCCCGTTGTACCTCCGACGTGAAAATTAGAATCGGATTGAAAGATATCAATTTTGGAATTGAATGTTTGAGGAGAGTTTTGATAGTAAAAATTCACTAACTTTATACCTGATCCGCCTGGAGGTATTTATAGGCGGCTAGGGCCGCGTAATTGTCGGACGGTTGCAACGTCAGGTGTCCCATATCGTGCTCCCACCTTCCCCACGTTCTAAGGAGGCGGTTATTGCCCGCCTAGTTGTTGGTTGTCTTTGTGACAACTGTTAGGCGGCCTCCATCTAGTTAGGTACTTTCTCGTGACTACGTGTTACAGAGCACTTCGTAGTGGTAGGCTGTTTAGCATGAATGTAGAGCCCCCGCGGGGGGTCGATGGCTTCATGCGGTAGGCATGGGGGTCGACGTCTTTGAGTGGTAGGCATGTGGTTGACCATCTAGGGGCCGTTGTCGTCTTACGGGTATAGTGAAGCCCACGTTGGTAGACGCGGGGTGCCTCCCAAGTGACTCTATTCTTCATCGCTGCACGCCTGCACCCGGTACTTGCTAAGGGATAATTGCTAAGAGCGTATTATATCAACTACCTTGAGCTAACTTTCATCACGAGTTTAAACATGAAATTATTACCCACAATGCTTGCTAGCATGTAAATACCCTAATATATCCCTGTGCTACACTTACTGCTGCCCTTTCGCATGTTCCAGCTTACACTCGTGCTCATGTACAATATACTGTCATCCTGAAACAAACTTGCTTGAAATGAGCTCTCCTATAGCTTCTTGTACAATAGATAAAAAGGGATCTTCTCATGTCCAACACAAACTGTAACAGAACAGTTGCGATGCATTGTACATTGGAAAGAAACCCGCACGATATTAAAACACCATATAGAGTAAACATACTATATCCTCGGATTTAGTTTGGTTGAATAGCCTCATTCATATTTATATCAATGACTTCACCATTCACGACCTCCTCAAACAAGGAACACATTATATGAATAATGTCTACATCTTTGTGACAAGGGTGTGCTCAAGTCGAGGAAAAGGATAGTGAAGATGAACCAGGGATGTACAAATTCAACACGGGTCATTATGTCATTATATTCTTAGTATAATACTCAATGAAATAATAAAATTTGTGAGCGCCCGTTAGGGCAGAAAGTATCATTAAAGCAGGGACATGTACAAAGCTCAAGTAGAAAAAGAAAAAACACTATATCCTTCCGTAGAATGCCTATACAACAGAAATCATCCAGGCAATGACGTGATTCATCTGATTTCCCTCGTGCTCCAACTTGTACCAAAGAAATCAGCCACATGCAGCTCGTGTTTTGCCCGGGTAAACACGATACCTTCACATTAAATTGCATTGCACTAGCGTCCCTGGAATGTCTTATAGTCTACCCCATTTTTCATGATCTTCTAATATGATCCCTGGTGAAAAAAGGATGCTCGAGGGCCTCGCGTGCTGACAATCGCTCTGATGGGTCATATCTAAGAAGCCCTTGTAATAGATGAATGAGATCTCCGGCTGAATGATCTACGTGCCGCATGATTAGGTTCTGAAGGCGAGGCAACTCTAGAACAGCTTTCACACTTTCTCTCGACGAAGCTCCTTCTGGCCAGTCGAGTCTACCCCTTCTAACATATTTCTCAGCTTGTCTGCTGTAATATAGAATAGCAACGCGTAAACCAAAATCCAAGACAACGAGCATTTTTGGCTAAGCTTAAAAGTTCACTCATTAGTATATTAGGCCACTTTTATGCTGTTTGATAGCGATTTTTTTTCCATGGAATTGGTTTCCACCAAATTCCAAGATACAATCACTTGAAGCGTGATTTCGTGAAATTCAATGACTTGCTATATGGTGGGAATTGGTTTCCACCTTTTTTTTTATTATTTATTTATTTTTTATTTAGCAATAGTAACAAATTCTAAGATAAAGTGTAAAAAAATTTATCCCTTTAATTGACAAATTTTATGCAAAACAAAGCCAAAAGTAAAAATAAAAAATATTATTATTTTTTTTATTTTTTGGCAATCTAAACATATTTTGTCCCCAATGGTAAAAAAATTTATCCATTTAATTGACAATTTGCATAAAAAACAAAGTCAAACGTATTATAATAGAAAAGTGAAAAATTATACCAATCAAACACCTTTAATTCAATTTCCGGTAAAACAATTCCAAACAATTCAATTCCTTTCAACCCATTTTCCACCCTTGCTATCAAACGGACCCTTAGTTTGTTATGAAAGAAATAAATGATTTGATTTATTAGTCAAAGTTGGAATACGTTACCTTTTTTTTCTTAATTTTTTGAAAGCAACTTATTTAAACTTGACAAGGAAAAGAGTAATATATCCAAAAACAGGTTTGGAAACAAAAGATTCTTGAAATCAACTTTCAGTTTTCATATGCTTAAAAGCATGAATTAAAAACATACTCGGCCTTTTTTAACATATGGTGAGGCAGTGATCCAAGAACCCGTTCCATCATTGCAAGGTGCTCCAGATTCTCATGTGTTTGGAACAATACTTCTCCCTGGCACCATCGCAGGCAAAAAAACGTGAATTATGCTAAATTTCGATATTATCACTTCGACTGAAACCCAACATCTCAAAAATATAAATCAAATAGGAAGGAAATTAAATAACATACCGAGCATAGCTCCACTAAGATACAACCGACACTCCATATGTCACAAGGGTAACTCCACCCAAGTCCTGTTAAGGCAAAAATCAAATAAATTAGTTTGAATCTAAGTAATGAAATGATAGAAGTGAAACATGAAATCAACTCCAACATGATAGTTCATCAATTTTTACCTAGAATGACTTCGGGTGCACGGTAATGTCTGGTGGATATTATGTAGGTCTGATTCTTTCTTTCATAAGTTGTGCTACCAAAATCAATTACTTTGATAGCACTTGATTTAGGTATTCTTTTATGATACGAGGCATCCTTTGAGGACCTTGAAGAACCCTAAAAGCAGTATAAGTGCATCAAGTCAGAGGTGGCATAAAGACGTACTAATAAAAACAGTGCCCGGATTAAAATTTCAATCCAGAGTAAGAAAACAAGCCATCACCAAATAAGCATAAAGCATCAACTATGTAACGCTGAAAAAGTACACAATTTTATCTTCCAAAGCATAAATGTATTCAAACATGAAGTTGGTCAGGACACAAATAATAAAGAAAAATATTTAGCTCATAATCAGGAACTTTTTTGTATTCTGGCGAGACAAGAAGAATATTCTCAGGCTTCAAATCCGTATGAATTAGGTTCAAATCATGCATGACTGCAAAGTATTCAGAGCAAAAATTAATGCTAGGTGAGGATTGAGCAATTATAAAATACCAAACTGTAGATTATTACTAAGAAGAGATACCGTTTCCCATATTACTATACAAATGCTTCCAAAACATTAAATTCAAAGAGGTAGTTTTAAGGAATTTAGATCTACACTGATGTTCTAAAATATTAATGTCGCATCCAAAACATGTATTATGGATGAAGAGAACTATTACACACATGCTATACATTCCAACAGCTGTCTGCCAATCTCACGGACAAGGTCAATGGGAAATGAGCGATAATTGTTTTTCCGTAAAAAATCATATAAGCTTGGTCCAAGCTTCTCAAAGACCTGTTAAGACCATTTAAATTCATCCACGTTCTTAATCTTGAAATATTTGTTACACTGGGGAAACTAATCCACCAAATTATTGATCATATACTTACAATACAGATATGGTTACGATAGTCAAACCAGTTCCGTATTTGTACACAACTGCAAAGAATGAACCAGTTCAACCAATGACGATCACAAAAGCCATAGAAGTGGCAGTATAAGACAAAGCACAAAGGAAAATTTGCACTCACCGATTGCCACCTTTATCGTGTCTTCCAAGTTGTTGGAGCACTTCCACTTCAATCATAGCTGCATCACGATACTTCTTAATACCTCGAACAATTTTGATGGCAACCATTTCTTCTTTTTCCCAATCCCAGCACTCCAGGACCTGACCAAAAGTACCTGCGAATAAAATTTTGGTTTAGAAAACAGAAGAACAGAGGCAACAATCCCAATTTAAGCAGAGGACTCCCTCCTTTTTAGTTTAGGTATTTACCTTCACCCATCTTGCTGTGTATTTTATCTGTAAATATATCACAGAAATACAACAATTAGAGAAAGTGATCCCATTAGCACAAAAATTATATATGAAACAAGGAACCTACTATGGGTTCAATTTTCCAAAACCAGGTCATTTCAAGTTCTTAATCAAAAATAGAAAAAAGATCGTCAAAAACTTTATGACAAGCTGAAAAACTTGAGTCCATCAGATGAAAACATCAACGATTGTTGCACAGGCAAGCTGTACTCGTTTTCCATAATGTTTTAAGCACGATTTATTCCATGTGTATATATTAAAATATGTTAAAAGTTATGGGTCACGGAATAGTTAAAAAAGAAAAGGAAAATCTGCCTATAATATCCAACATAATCTACATGAATATATATCTAAACAAGAGAAGAAAACTTTTTTTTGATGAAGTATAAGGTAGTTACAGCGAGAAGTTAAATTTTCTCCAAGCTCAAATACATAATGGCCATCTTTGTCATCTTCTCGCCTTGGTGGAGAACCATTTTGAGCCAAGCCCTTAACAAACAAAGAACTAGCGTACTCTGTGCTTGAAGGTGCATAGCTTGTCACTTTCCCAATCTCTTGTCCACAAAAGAATCCTAGCAGAGCCTACACACAGGCATCCGTTCACGTTTTTTTTAAATATCAGATATCATTAATTTGGTTTACCTCCTTGACACCACCTTCCATACCCTTCCAAACACACTTCATTGCATATAGAAGAACAAAGAAACGAAGTTATCATAAAATAGATCATTATGTGCATAGAATTAAATCTAAAAACCAAGAAAAACGTATAGCTCCACACTTCAACAGCGTGAGAAAGATCTTGGCTCAAAAAACAAAGAAAACAATGCCCAAAGGAAAACCACGCCATATTCATGATCTTCCAATATCATGTTTACAAACCATTTACGTGTAGAACTATTCGCATTAATTCATTTCGAAAGTCCTGATCAGGGTATAACTAAACAGAGGTACATACAGAAGCAATAAGAATAAGTTGCCCAATAGACAACTAAGCTGAAACCAAAATAGAATTTTGACAATTAATCCCCCACTTAGGGACCTATAAAAGTTATATAACAAAACACAGAGATGATCATACAACTTAACATGTCCAATAGAAGGTGCGGAACACATCTTACAAATAAATTTAGAAAATTCACAGTACCAACCAATTGATTTCCTCTTTACATGTCAACAATCAGTAGGTCAAATATTCGAACTGTATCATATCTGATCGCAAAAAAAGTAATTTTGCATCAGATACATAGAACTAAACATAAGGATGATTATCCAACTTTACAAGAACTTAGACCATCTCCAACCCTACACCAAAATTTGAGGTAAGTTTTGCACCATTTTGCACAAAACTAAAAATAAACTCCGGGCCCATTACACCAAAAGTTGCACCGAATGAATGTTTAATTTTTTTCTTCATTTTTTTTCCATCTTAACGACTTATTTATCTAAAAATTTATTTATTTAATAAACTACTACATAAATTACTAAACAAATAATTACAATTTGTTAATGAAAATATTGAATTCATTAATAAATTTAAAGAATGTAGTACAACTAATAATGATAATAATAATAATAACAAATTTGGTTCAACATGGAAAAGAGGGGCAAAAAGGATATTAACCATTTTGGTGCAAATTATGGTGTTGGGTTGGAGAGGGATTTCACCAAATTTTGGGTGCAAAATGGGGGGAAATGGTAAAATGGTGTAAGGGCTGGAGATGCCCTTATATTGTGCAAGACACATCGTACAAATGAACACATAATTCAGGGATCATCTAATCCATTGTTTTCATGTTTACATATCAACAATTACAAGGCAAAATTTTCAAAATCAATCATACCTGATAGAACTAGATTCTAATTTTTCATCAGATTTAACCCAAAAAAAAAAAAAAACATAAATCTAAAAAATTTAAGATGAGATCTTAAATACCTTAGGAGCTTCAGGTTCAACATCCCAGCCCAACCGAGGCTTCTTCCTCGGCCGCCAGTCCATCGTCAACCCAGTCACGCGCTCCATCTCCATTAGAGAGTCCGAAAATACTAGAGACAGAAAAAAATGTTCAATGGAGAGAGAGTCAGAGACAGAATGAGATTAACGTTACGTACGTTGTGATATGCGAACAAGAGAAATCTAGGCCCCGTTTGACCCACATTTTTATTTTTATTCTCATTCTTCTACTCATTTTTAATCATACATTTTTCAATAAAATAATATTTTTTATCACATCAATAATTTTTCCTTTTTTTTCAACCATACATTTCCCATCATATCACTATTTCAAAATTCATTCTTCTCCAATAATCTCCATCAAACACTCTCCTAATGTTGACCTAATATCGTTGATTCGTTGGGAAGAGTCGGTTGAACCGTTGAGGGCATTGAGGCAATACATAACCGTACACGTGGATACTCTTATAACCCTTGGTTTTGTTTGAGATTCTCCTAAGCTTTTAAGGAATAGAAAATTGTAGTGTCGGTCCTTAACTTTTGAAAAATGGAGCACTGGAGAATCTATCTAAATGTTTCTGACATTCAGATGTCCAACATTGCTTCTTTAATGCATTAAGGGTTCGTTTAATTGACAATTTGCATAAAAAAAAAAAAAATAAAGTCAAAAGAACACAAAAAAATTTCAATTTTTTTTTTTTTTTACTTTTTTGCAATCCAAACAAATTTTATCCCAAAAAGTAACAATTTGCATGAAAAATAAAGTTAAACGAATTAGGTGAAAAATTATACCAATCAAACGTCATTAATTACAATTCCCTGTAAAACAAATTCTAGGCAATTCAATTATCTGTCATTCATTTTCTTTCCACCCATTTTCCACCATTGCAATCAAACGGACCCTAAGGTCCACTTAATAGCTTTTCTGTCAAAATGTTGTGTGTCTCTCGCACGTTGTCTCTTGTTTTAAGAAAAATATTTCATCTATCGCGTAAACATCTCTCTAAATCTAGGAAAAATGGAAAGTCAAACACACTTGCACCCTAGTTGTCACACGTCAACTTTCCATTTCCCTTATGTTGAGCGAATCGAAGGGATTTTGAGCGGCAGATAAACGTGTTCAGGGACGGAGCTACATGGAGGCCAGTGCCTGCACTGGCCTCACCTGGGGGGCTGAAACTTCTTGCAGCAGTTGAAGAGGTCGCACCGGATTTTGAAGAGGCCGCACTGGATCTTGCAGCAGTTGAAGAGGCAATTGAGTGGCTGCTGCTGCTGATCTTGATTTGGTTTCTCCAATACCGTACCAGTTGAAGCCATCAATTTTTTCCGCTCATTTGTAGTTGAAGAGATGACCATCATCTTCTCACAGTTTCCTAGCATTTCTTCACTCCTCAAAGGAATCGCCTGAAACAAAGAGGAAGCAGCCAAAGAATAGGTGACGAGGTGAGTAGTCTTGTTGACGAGGTTGAAATATTTGAGAGAGAGAGAGAGAATGATTAGATAGGGAATTAAGTCATTGTTTAATTCTAATTTCACGTCAAGGATCTGGCCTAAAATTAATTAAAACATATTTGGACAGTTGTAAAACACAAAAAAAAAGGCCGCACTAGATTTTTTAAAATGGTTTGTATTGTGGGCTTTGTATTTTTAATTGTATGTTGGCAAGAGAGAGAGACTTGAGGGTAAGATGGCAAAAAAACTCGGTAAATTTGATACTTGCGGAGTCCCATCCTAGTTAAGACGGAAATTATTTGTCTAATCGGGTAAAGGAGATGGGGGTCCATCCCTTGAAATAAATATGGAGTACGGGAAACATGAACTATTTCTCTCTAAAACTCTGCGTTGATCACGTGAAACTCTTTCGTTCATAGACTAATTTTGGTGAAAAAAATTATTGTAGTCGATGTCTAAAATTGTGCCTGCACTGGATAAAATCTTTGGCTCCGCCCCTGAACGTGTTTGGTGTTAATTTTGTTAATTTCTACTAAACTATCAACAATTTAAGTATCCACGTGAGCAAGAGTGCATGTAATTTTTTACATTCCTGGGAAAGTTATGCACGTAAGATTTTTACATTCTTGGGAAAGTTTATTAGAATGCATGATCAAGAATCTTATAGAAAATTAGTTAATGCGTATTTGTCAAATCTTATATATCTTCAGTAGAATATTGAGATTTTTTTTTTTTTTTTTTTTAAAATTGTCTTTGATTAGATCATTTGAAACTTAATTATGCAAATGTTGAGAGGCCTTTCTGAAGACCTAGATGACATAGCGATGGGATTGGTTTTCTTTAAGCAAACAATGGACTCTATTATTGGTAATTACCTCTTGAATACATGGGAAGTGAGTCCGTGGATTTATACTCCTCTATTCACATTCGACTATATGTCAAGTTTGATACAAATCTTATTTATTGCATTTGATCAAATCAGAATATTGGATAAAAATAATAATTAATGAACGATTATAATCCATTCAAGTAACAATTGACAAGTCGTGTTAGACATTCTCATTGTAAACCAATGATTTAAATCCCTCGAGATCTCTAGGATTCAAGAATTTGGAATGTTACACACAATCCGTATGAACACCACAATAGTGTGCAACTTTATTGCATAGTGATTTTACGATGGTGATTTTCCCTTGTTACTCTTATAATGGTTAGTTGGCTTTGATTTATTAATTTTGTGGTGAAATAGTTCAAATATTTCTGGTAAATTATTTGAGACATTTTTAAGAATATAATTGCGTTTGATCGGACCATTTAAATTTTGATTATGCAATAATTTGGTTTCGAGGCTTGTCTTACTACAAGGATGACATGACGTTTGGAGAGCATGATATCATATCTGGGTTTGGGAGTTCAGTGGACAATGTTTGATTTTAAACTTTAATAGATAGTTTTTTTAACAAATGGCTGGCTCTATTATTGACACCTTATATATGTATCACGATAATTATGTAAGCTCAATCGTAGTATTTATATTTTTTTATTTAATGTTGGGTATTGTACAATCGTTTCTAAAGACTGCGACAATTAACAAATCATGCTTGACTAATCTATTGTGAGCTAATGATTTAACCCCCCCCCCCCCCCCCAAAAAGACTCCATAATCGAAGAACATTAGTTTTTACACACGATTAATTTTTTTTACAAAATTTAGTGATGAATGAAATAATTTTTAAAGTCCAGTGACCCCGTGTAAATCTTTTGAAAAGTTCAGTGATAGTTGGATGATTTTTAAAGTTCAGTGACTATTTGGACAATTCACTTGTACATATCTAGAGGTCCCAAAATTACATCACCTTTTGTAACTTGACTGATTAAACGAAAAATACCCAAAACAATTGTAAGAAAATAAGAACACGGAGGAATTTTTCGGCCAAAGATCATTTGCATTTTACATATTTAATAATTTTAAATTTACTTCAACTTTAAATTTATATATCTTAAAAATAAGTATAAAAATTATTATTATTTCCCTTTTTTTTTCTTTCCTAAATCACATAAAATCATAATGGGTCTGCATAAAAATAAACCTGGGTTCTGATACCAAATTGTTATGACACATATTTTCTCAAGATTTGAATCATTACCAAAATCCGCATTTAAATTTTAAACAATGTGGCATGCAATAATATGTATAATTATGAAATGGTATTTTACTCAACGTTTGTAGAAAATAATATATATATATATATATATATATATATATATATATATATATATATATATATATATATTTCAAAAATGAAATAAAGAATATTTTCCTACGTCATATCTTAAACATATATATTTGGAAAGATCACATAGAATTAGAGGGTGTTTAGTGTGGATTAAAATTGGATTTTATAGTAGATTGTAATAGAAGTTTTTGAAATATGTGTTTGAAAAGTGGTTGGACCCATCTGGTTAATATTGATTGTTTGACTTTGACTTGGATTAAAATCAGAACCAAATAGGCTATTAATCTGCAAATTAAGAATTAGAGGCGAAATCATTTACACGTGCATAATAATTACCATTTGACTCTCTATATATTCACGTATACATATGCAGTTATCAATATCATTTATATATATATATATATATATATATATATAAAGCACATTTAGTGAAATTGGGTTATGAAATATTATCATCATAAAATCATATTCAAAGCATAATTAAATAGTTGTTGTAAAAGGAAAGTTTATTAGGGTTTGTAGTGAAAGACAATTATACCCCTGTAGCCCTAGAAATTATTACCATTGTATCCCTGATTCTTACCTATAAATATAGGGCTTTGGTCATTAATAAAACACACACAAGTCTATTGACTTAATTCTTTCTTCTTCTTTTTCTCTATTTTATAACACGTTATCAGCACGATCGCTTTTAACTAATTACTATTTTTTCTTACAAAAATTTTTAGTGGCCTATTCATCTGAGCCCAAATTTACAAATAGTAATTTTGGAGCATCCTATCTCTATGCACCTTTCTCAGCACTCATATTTATGTTGTGATTTTTGAAATCCCTTGAAGTGTATCATGTGTATTAAACAAGGGATCGACAAACATACATAAAAACAGGAATGACTTATCTCTGTGCAGTGGACTACATGGAAGTTTTGGCCAATAATACAGAATGATTGCCGAGCACGAGGCCATAAAATTGTGAAACAAAATACGAAACGGTAAAGGCACGCACAAAGGCATGAGTTGTTATGTTTTTAATTTATTTGCTTATTGTTTATAATTCGATTAATTATCTCATTTTTTTATCAATAATTTGTTATTACTCATGAAATAACACAACATTATATAATTAATATTCCAGAAGAATATTAATTGTAAATTTATCAATTACAAATAATTTATTGTTGCTCCTGAAGTAGCACAATATTATAATTGATATTCTTGTGAAGAGCATAAATTATAATTTTAAATATTCCAGAAGAATATTGATATATTGTTATTGAAAAAACAATAATAAAATACAACGTGATCCCGAAGTAGCACGTATTTCGAAATACATATTATTTTAAATTAGTGTTTATCTTTGAAAAAAAACACGTAACTTATGTTGATATTGACTTAAAAAAAAAAGTGTTATCTAGTATAGATTTTTCTTCAACAACCAGAATAAATGGAAGGTCAATATCATAAATATTGTCATGTTATGTTGTGCCTAGCATACACTAATCGGCAGTCGCCTGATAATCATTGATAAATTGATGGGAAGAAATCAAAGTCATTGTCTGTGATAAATCAACGTCATCATCCGTTTCACGTGTCATACCACATATCAGGTTTAATTTCTTTCTTTCTCCATATCTATGTAGCTAGTAAACTTTATATTCTATTCATATTATTATGTTATCCAAATAAAGCGCACATCTATACTTATTAATGTCTATGAAAAATATTTTGTCATTCTTGAAGAATTCAAAATTTATGCATATTAAATTTCATATGATGTTAATATTCTAGGAGAATATTACTTGCGCTAGAATATCGAATTCTATGAGATCTAGTTTATTTCATGATTTGAGAAATTTTCTAGATCGATATCATAAATGAATATAATATTATTGCTCTTGAAGAAGCTCATCTCTGCAAATAATACACGACTCTCGAATAGTTAATATTTTCTAAATAATAATTCGTTGCTCCTGAAGTAGCACACTATTATTTATGTTTTAATAATATTTTACTTACTCTCGAAGATGATAATTAAAAATTATCTCTTTACTCTCGAAGAGTAAATTCTTATACAATTTATTATTTCAAATAATAATACGTTATTGCTCCTGAAGAGCAAAACACTCTGATTCAATAGTCCAGAAGAATGTTATTTATAGATCTTTATATTACAAATATTTTGTGGCTCATGAAGTAGCACAACATTATATTGATATTCTAAAATAATATTATATGCTCCAGAAGAGCATGATATTACAATTTCAATATTCCAGAAGAATATTAATTGATTTCTATGTGAAATCACGAACTAAATTATTCAATTTCTTTACGTGTTCATTCTTCTGCATACGTATTTACATTATAGTTAAAATTTATTTGCTCCAGAAGAGTATGATAAATACGATCTAATATAAGTTATGTTTTTACTCCTCAAGAGTAAATTCTTACCTAATTTATTATTTTAAATAATAATATATTATTTGCTCCCGAAGAGCGTAATATTTTAATTTTCAATATTTCAGAAGAATATTGATTTATTACTCTTTGAAGAAGTAATAATTAAATATAATGTTCTCTCGACATAGCACTTGTTCGAAGAATATTTATGAATTCATGTTTATCTTTGAAGGAAAACATATAACTCATGTCATATTGATATTGATTAGTTTGTCTTCTTAATTGAGTATTATACGAGCATATAATGTTTATTCATATTCTTCGAAATTAAATAATGGGAATGTATCTTATATTGAACCAGAAGTTCAATTTGATTAGCATGACTAGTTGGACCATCGTTGGATCAATAATGATGCGAAATTTAAAATTCAAATGGATATTCAATGAAGAACCAGAAGATTTTTCAATTCAATGAATTCATATATATCACTTGTTCTCTTTATCGACAATTGATCATTAAATGCCACTAGCTAAAATAGGATTCAATTCACTATATTTTTAAAAATTATTTAGGGTGATATATGGGGCCCCGTCACCCACCACGTTGACCATCTAAATATTATTTGTATCTAATAGATTTGATACAAATATTAGATGATTGCATGGTGTTAGTAACCTGAAGTTTGCGAATTTATTGCTCAAGTTATGAGCATAATTTTCAAATTATATAATCAAGACTGTGTCTTATTAATACTAGTGGGCATAAATCTCAATATTTGAATATGTGTTAGTTGAGATGTCGATAAGTGATTTAACACTATTGTTTGTTAAATGCCTCCAATTAATTTAATTGAGAACAAAGTGTTTTTCCCTTTTTGTTTGGGTAATTCTATTACGCATCATTGCCAACATCATAGTTCTCCCTATTACAATTGACTTATAGTCAGAGCCTAATTTTTCATCTAATTATTTTGATAGTGCAGTATATGCAAAATCAACCCACCACAATGCACTGAGATGAAAAATAAAGAATGTTGAGAATAAATGTATAGTTTGAACCCTTATCCCAAATATGTGATATTTTATAATGCTGAAAAAAATTATTGTCAAATTGACTGAACAATTCTCTCAGCATTAGGGGGAAGAATTAAGAAGTTGAAAATAATATGCAAATGCATCATTATCAAAATTATCGCAAAAGATCACTCGAACCAGAAGTTCGAAAGATAATTTATTTAGATGCATTTACTGATCAAAATGATCAAAGTGCTCCTATACGAATTGATGTCCTAAGAGGACAATTTGATATCATTATATTTGATATATCTATGGCACGCCTGAAGCGTGATGTATTCGATTCTAATACAAAAATCTTTGAACAAATATGGAGCAATTAGCAAAGATGATTTCATTAAGGAGGCATATACTCTTAATGAGTATTTAGACATAACAAATTATAAAATCCCTGAAGAGGTTCAGGTACCTGATATATTGAAATTTGAGATATCTCAATAAGTTATGTCGTTATAGAGTAAGAAATAGAATCGAAAAATGAAAAGTTGTCGACAACAATTTTGTACATGATGTGCTGCATCATATATGAATCGCGATGAATGAAAATAAATGCGTCAAAATATATCGATCGAAATAATGTTCGGCCAAATAAAATGGACGCAATCATAAATTGATTTTACTAGAGAAACATGATGTTTTTGGACCTGTAGTCCAATAATCTAAAGATATATACTTATGCGATTAGAAAATGAGAAAAATGAAGTCATAATCTGTAATGTACGACTCTCAACATAGTAAATTTCGCAAAGATCGCCATTGATGAAATCACGAATTTATATCATGTTATCTTGACAATATATGAAATTTGAAATACGTGATAGTCAACTCATCTGACATGACTATTAATGTTATCTCTGAAATATTTAATATGCCTGAAGCATAACTCAAATGATGCATGTCTGAGAACCATGTTTCAAATTAAATTGCAAAGATTATTATATGGATTGAAACAATCTGGATGCATGTAGTATAATCGCCTAAGCGAATATTTGTTGAATGAGGGCTATAAGAATGACGATGTCTGCCCAAGTGTTTTCATAAAGAAACAAACATTGGATTTACAATTGTGACAGTTTATGTTAATGATTTAAATTTAATTGAAACTCCTGAAGAGCTCAACAAAACTGCTAATTATTTGAAAAATGAGTTTGAGATGAAGGATTTAGGAAAAATCAAATTTTGTCTCGGGTTGCAAATTGAACACTTCTCAGAAGGATTATTTGTTCATCAATCGACATATACAAAAAAAGTTTTAAAACGGTTTTATATGGATAATGCACATCCATTGGCATCACCTATGATTGTTCGATCACTTGATGTGAAAAAGGACCCATTTCGTCCACTTGAAGATGGAGAAAAAGTTCTTGGTCCTGAAGTACCATATCTTAGTGCAGTTGAAGCATTAACATATCTTGCAAATTGCACTTGATCCGACATAGCTTTTTCTGTAAATCTCATTGCAAGATATAGCTCTACACCAAGTCAAAGACATTGGAGTGGTGTTAAACACATTTTCGTTACCTAAAGAGTACGATTGATTTGTAATTATTTTCCTCCCAAAAGTCGGGATCAACTTTAGTGGGATATGCAGATGCAGGTTATTAGACCCACATAAAGTTAAATCACAAACAGGATATGTGTTTACACGTGGAGGAACAACTATATCATAGAGATCTGTAAAGCAATTCTTGACAGCAACATCTTCAAATCATTCCGAAATTATTGTAATCCATGAAGCAATGCGAGAATGTGTATGGTTGAGGAACATGACTCATTATATCCAAGCATCATGCGGATTAACTTCAACAAAAGATAGTCCAACAATTTTGTATGAAGACAATGCAACTTGTATTGCACAACTCAAAGGAGGCTATATCAAAGGCGACATGATGAAGCATATTTTTCCAAAATTCTTTCATACACATGAGTTTAAGAAGAATGGCGACATCGATGTTCAACAAATTCGCTCAAGTAACAATTTGGCCGATTTATTCACAAAAGCACTGCCAACATCTACATTTAAGAAGTTAGTCCATGTGATTGGAATGCATCGATTCAAAGATTTTTAGTGATCAACATCAGGGGGAGTAGCTTTACTCTTTTTCCTTCGCATAGGTTTTATCCCACTGGGTTTTCCTAGCAAGGTTTTAATGAGGCAGCATTTATTTTTAATACTCCAAAATAACTGTACTCTTTTTCCTCCGTTTGATTTTTTTTGTCCTATTAGGTTTTTATCAAACAAGGTTTTAACGAGGCAGATATTTTGTAATGTGTCATTCAAGGGGGAGTGTTGTAAAAGGAAAGTTTATTAGGGTTTGTAGTGAATGACAGTTATACTCCTGTAGCCCTAGAAATTATTACCATTGTATCCCTGATTCTTACCTATAAATATAGGGCTTTGGTCATTAATAAAACACACATAAGTCTATTAACTTAATTATCTCTTCTTCTTTTTCTCTATTTTATAACAATAGTAAACATTATATAAAGTTAACTACAAATTTAATTTTCCCTTTTTCATCAACAAGTAAAGAGGCACAAGGCATGTGACGGGTCCCCCATAATTGGTTCAAATCTGCATTAAATTATATCACCAGCAATATCAACTTCCTTGGATAATAAGGCATAATATATTTTAGAATCATTATAGCACATTGCATTTATTAAAAATGTATGGCAAACTGTAAATCAATTCCCAAAACTGCTGTATGTTTAACTCTCCAATTCGACGTAATTATTTATGCCAAAAACTTAAATAGGTAGGAAAACACAAGATGTCCAAAACAAGTTAAGATTTCTCAAGTCATCATACGAAATTATATATCAGAACAAATTTTGTCCCAACTATCAAATTAAATGAACGAGCTCAATAAATTAATAAACTCAGGTTACTGCTAAAATTTAGAATTTAAGGCATGTTACAATAAATTATTTCATTTAGTCCCAAAATAATTCCTGGTCCAACGACTACGCCCCCTCACCAACCAACCAACAATCCGATCTAACTTGTAAGGAGTAGGGAAAATGATAAGTACATGAAAATACTCAGTAGGATATAAAATAATGGTGCAATCCCGAATAATTTTTTTTTAAAACATGTGTCAGAATATCATATCATCATCGTATCTTTATAAACCGGTAAGAGCTCATATCATATTATTTGTACAGGAATGGTCATATCATTCATATCATATCATATCTTTAACTTGCATGAGTATAATAATTCATCAACATGAAAAAAACAATTTAAACATGATAGAATCAATTGTACATCGTTATCCTACCTTGTTAACTTCATTTAGATTTTGGAAGACAAAAAAAAAAAAAAATCATGTTCCCTTCTTCTTCTTCTTTTTTCTTTATGCCTCTGCTGTATTTACAGTGCATGAATATAGTGTTTTTTTTTTTGGTGTGTGCCCCCTCCATAATACATGTATCTATAGTTAAAAAATAAGAAAAAATTTTGGATTTACGTATAATAATATTTTATTGAAAAATATGTGATTAAAAGGATGTTTAATCACTGTTGTAAAATATATTTTTTGGAAAGAATGGGGCTCAAACATGGACTATATATATAGGCAATAATAAACTATTCTCAAGAGTTGTCACATAGTGGGAAACATGTAGAATAGGGTGCGTAATTGTATGAACGTTGAGGAAAATAGAATTTAAAACAAAAGGTTGGACCAAGTCTAATCAAAATAAGATTCGTACAAGTGTCAACTGCAACCCCAAATTAAAACATTTCCATACGCGTGCAGTGCCTTCGCTTACATTCAAAGTTATAATTAATTAAATAAAAATAAATTAGCTTTTTAACAATTTCTTCGGAGCGCAACATCATGGAGCTTACTTATTCGAATCAGCTTTTATCTCAAGCCTAAATTAGGTAATTAATTACGATCTATTCAACGAGCCGAATATTCATAATTTCATATACTTAGCATTGCTCTACCAATATCGAATATTTGACATAACTAAAATTGGAAATTAATATATATAACACTTTTAGTCCCTAAAATTTCAAAATATAAAAACATAACATATAAAAAAAATAGTATTTCTATTCTATCAAAATTTTCGGGACTTTACATTAGGGAATGATTGAGCTCTTCAGGCACCCAACTACCCAAGAGTCATGAAAAAGTTGCAAAATGAGGTGAGGGGAATTCTCAATGGAAAACAGGACATAACAGATGTTGTCTTAGAAAAAATGCATTATTTGAAAGCTGTGGTGAGGAAACTCTACGATTCCACACCCTAATCCCATTACTGATTGCTCGGGAAGCAAGAAAAGATGTCAATGTAATGGGCTGTGACATTGCAGCAGGGACGATTATCATGACCAATGCATGGACCATTAGCCGAGACCCTCTTTACTGGGACGAACCAGAAAAGTTTCGGCCAGGGAGATTCTTGAATTCGCTGATAGATATCAAAGGACTCGATTTCCAGTTGATCCCTTTTGGGGCTGGTCGGAGAGGTTGTCCAGGGATCTCTTACACAATGGCAACTAATGAACTTGTGTTAGCAAATATTATTCTGAAATTTGATTGGGAATTGCCTAATGGAGCAAGAGGAGAGGATTTGGACATGAGTGAAAGCCCAGGTGTTTCAGTCCATAGAAAAGTTCCTCTTATGGCTGTTGCAACTAAATGTTATTTCTAACCATAGTTGTTTTCTAGGCTTTGTTAGATTGCAGTGTAATGTATTCTAACATACATAACAAAATAATATGGTGTTTGGTTTTGTAATAAGAAAAGTGTACAAGTTTTTATCAGTCACACGACTCACACCCACATATATAAAATAATAATAATTTTATTCATTTAGAGTGGCAGGGACTAATGTTGATCATCACTCATATAAATAGTATCGTACCACCACTACCAAACAACCTTGATAATAGGTGATTAGTAAGTCGTCTACTGTTATTGTAAAGCTTAAGTTATTCTAGACGAGATAAATTTATGTACTTCAAATTTTGTTAACCACCACTCCAACTTGTGAATTTACTTGGAGTAGTGTAATAATGTAGTATATCACACATAATATTGCATAGAGTTGCTTCTTTTACGGGCTATTAGTTAATTCGATTGGGAAATAAAGTGTTGGTTAAGTGTGTGAGTTTTGAAAAATGACAATTTTATGTAGGTTTTCAGTAAATTGAATTGCAAGGAGACTAAAATTTAAGTGGTCAAGAGATTTTTATTTATGCTAATGTTTAATAAATAAATGGCTATGAAGTAAAAGTACTACATAATTATATTCAATGTTTCAAAAAGCTTAAATTGGGTAGCGAAACATTTTACCTCTGTTACATGAGGCGTTAGCCTTGATATAACTAATAGAATAATTAAAAATACGAAAATATGCTCATAATATACACAAACCATCTTAAAAAGTTTATAATCAAACAAATTAACAAAATTAGAATTTGTGTGTTACAGATAAACGTACAATAGTTCAATAAAATGAAAAATAATAATCCAAAAAACTAAGGCAATTACTAAAATTCATAGAAAAAACCAAGGCAAATGTTGCACACAATTTAGTCAACTTGTGACTTAAAGGCAATTATTTTATTAGGCAACGTGGTCTATAGGTCTCGATTCCATTCTTGTAAATGTGTCAAACTCCTGAATATTTGAACATATCATTAGGTGCATGTGGCTTTCTCTAGCGGTGGGAATGCGGTCATGAACACTCCTATAATGAAGTCAATCAGCTATATTGATGTATTTGGACGTCGAATGGACAATGGACAAGAGTCACAAGGACGTGTACGATATTCGAATTTTAAGATAAATAATATTACAAAGTTAAGTCGTTGTTGAGGGTGTGAATTGCATTATCTGTGAATGACACCAATTATGAGTTTTTATAGTAGAAAATGAGATATGATGATCGTTAGTTGAATGACACATGTCCTCATCTTAAGAACCGATGCATCAACCTCATAATCGTCACCTCTAATGTCCTATGGCTGAGGTGGCATTGGATGATATTAGAAAGTGGTCACCTTATAGTCTAGATCTAGCATCTAAAAAATAGACTGCAAAGTTAGCTCTCGTTTGACCCTCTTTTTTCCTACCAATTTCGTATTTCCAACAGTGAAAAACATTAATTATACAAGAAAAAGTAATTGTGGCACCTAACCCACGTTTGAAAAATTCAGGCGTTATTAATTGAATACCGTGTTTGCCCTCAGTATGACTTGAAAATGTACTTATTTACCCTTCAATCCTTCTCTCAAATTTTGATTAGTATTTAAGGGCAGAATTGAGAAGAAACATATCTAAAAATAACAAACAATTACGTTATTGTTGACTTCCATACATCTTGCTGCAAACGTGGGACCCTTTATACTGTTAAAAAAAATTGGTGGAAGAAAGGGGCTCAAATAGGCGCTTAATTGAGATGCTCCTGTTGCGAAGATGTCAAATTAATCAGTTGTACGAAAGTTCTTGTATGAAAGATATTTTGAGCGAAGCAATGGAAGATGTCTTGTGGAACAAAAGGCACTTTGCTTTGAAAATGTGTGACAACGGTGTGTGGCACCTCGCTTAGGACATGGAGGTTCGATAGCTAAGGTACATTTCACTTCCTTTCTTGATAGTCTCGGTTAATTAGGCCATATAAGCAAAGTGGCGTGGAATGCGAGTTTTAAGTGACTTTTTGTTATTTTCTAAGTGGCTTGCACATGGTCAATAATAAGAGATTTGTAGGACCGGGCATCACATGTTTTACTCTCCCTTCCTTCTTGATTTGGACAATATTAATTTGTGTTGAGGTGTTGTCAATTTGATAACCTGCTATTAATTCCTCTTTTTCTTGTGATAAATTAAAAAACAACCTCTCACACTCGACTAAATCACACTTAGGGATATAACACTTCTTCTATAATTGGTTGCATATGTACCAATATCTAACTTAGAGAAAATGAAACAGGAAAACCCGCTATGGACCCGTCTTGCAAGTTCAAATGAAGGATAGAAAGGTGGAACGAGAATGACCCAACTTATTGCGAACTTAATGAGTTTGGTTAAAATAAAATCAATTTTTTTTTTAAAGGATGAAATGTATGATTGAGAAGTTGATAAAAGTTGTAAATTTTATAAAATGTGTAAGTTTTGGGGGAAAAAAAACGAGGGCAAAGCACGGGTTATATGTTCATGTGAACGTTAATCTACGTATTTGAAAGATTCATACAAGATTTGAAACATTCTATGTTAAAGACCGAAATGCATAGCAATTTTTTATAGTAGGTGTTTTGAATGTTTCTTAGTCAATTATTTTTCTTCCTTTCCTTTTTTATTTTAGGTAGTGGGAGAAAAGTTCGGACGGATGAAATAAAGAAATGGATGGCCGAACAGGGACGCAATCGAGTCAACTGAGATGCAAACCGTTCAGACACAGAAATGAACAAACACAAAGAGGCAAAAGATTTGATAAAAACATTGAACAAAAAAGAGTGTGATGAAATTTTAATTCTTAAAATCAATTGGGGATCTGTGATTCAGTCAACATCCTATTTCTTTGTCTTTGAGAATAGTGATAAATAAGGACATGTCTATTTTCCTTAAATTTCTTCGTCAGGTCCCACTCCCCTGTCTCTTCTATTTGTTTTCCTACAACCCCAGGCCCCGCCTGCTTGACTTATGGTACTCTTTGTCCATATGTGGAATTTTTGTTTCCAACACTCTTTAAATAAGATTTTAGCCCTTCTTTGCCCCCTCGTCTTTTTTTTTTAATCGAAATACATTTTTCAATAATAATTTGAATTTAATTTAATTACATATTTTTTAATAAAATAATATATACGTAAATTTAAAAAAAAAAATTATTTTTTAACTATACGTTTCTCATCAATACACTATTTAAAAATACATTTTTTAATCAGAATATAGATCAAAAAAGGGTTTAAATAACAATTTTGACTTATTCGATAATGATAATGATAATGATAAAAATAAAAATATTAATACTAATAAACTCCCTCAAGTATGGACTAGTTCCATTGCAATAGATGTAGACGACTCTACGCGTGTTACTATCCATTCAGTCGTCTTTGATGATGATGATAATAATAATAACGATAATAATAATAGAGGAGGTTGTGTGGATGATAAAATTTAAATAAATGAACTTATCTTTATATGATAAGTCCATGTTTAATTTAGTTTTAAAAAGTTAAATTAAAGTCAACAATTAATTTTAACAAGTCCCAACTTCATCAAAATCTATTAAAAATGTGATAGCAAATCCAAACAGGGACTAACTTGAAATCTTAAATAGTTAGTTGGACAAAGTTTGAAAAAATTATAAGATATATAAATATTAATAATATAGTTTTTCTTCCTTTTGTAAGAGAAATTTCTAATTAAGATATTTTTGTAGAAAAAATGGAACCTAACAAAAACATGTGATTGAAAACAATCATGCTTGGCATATAATATTTTTGAAAATATTGTTGACAATATGCCACGTGACATGTTGTCATTAGACAGTTTTAAAAATAATTCATCTTTCTAACCAATACTTTTTTGACAACTACAACATTGTCAACAATATTGTACAAAATAATTGCACAAATAAATTTATCCTTCGATGTTTACAATTCATGCATGAGCATAATGAACCATATTTTACCATTTAATGTACAAATAAAATTTTAGGTTTTTACAATAATTTTTTCATAAATACATGTACGAGCTTGTTTGAACCCCATTTTATGATGAAAATGCATTTTAAAAATAATATTTTGATTGAGAATGTGGGGTTAAAAAATAAGAAAAAAAATTTGAATTCGTGTAAAACGTTATTTTATTGAAGAATGTGTGATTGAAAATAAAAGAAAGAAAAATGTATTTTGAAAATAATGAATACCAATTAAGGGCTAGATATTTTAAAGTGGGGGGTTTGATCCGGATAGAATAAGTTAAAGTGGGCACCTATTATAATCAATAATCATTTTTAACAATATATTCTCACAATAAAATAATTTTACATGTAAATTCATATATATATTTTTTACATTTTAATTACACATTATTCAAAAATTAATTTAAAAAAATTACATCAAACCGGCCATAAATAAAAAAAGTTTAAAAGGCATATTAAGCTTCTATTTGGTGTGAATTAAAATTAGATTTTTAAAATATTTGATAAAAGTTGATTAATGTGTGATTGAAAAATTGTAAAAAAAAAAAAAAAAAAACAGTTAAAATATTGTAAATTATAGGGCATGTTTGGCTTCCATTTAATTCTCATTCTCATTTTTTTTTTTCATCTCAATCACACATTTTTCAAATAAAATAATATTACACACAAATCTAAAAATTTTCATCATTTTTCTACCACACATTCTTTCATCAATCACTATTCCAAAATTTCTATTCTCATTAAAATTAACATCAAACACACTGATAGTGTCAAGCATGCTTTCTCATTACGCGCATTCCTCTGTGCATATATAGAAGAGCCTCTTATAGTTAGGGACAGAAAACAGAATACATACGATCAGAAAGTATGTTTAGTTTTAAGCACCAAATGGCTGAATTTCTTTTACAAAATCCATTCATATTCACTTTTATCACTATATTTCTTGTATGGCAACTCGTCAAACGGGTGGCGGCCCCTTCAAACAGCAAAAATCTTCCGCCATCGCCGCCGAAACTCCCAATTATCGGAAATCTCCACCAAATCGGCACTCTCCCACACCATTCCCTTCAATCCATGTCCAAAAAATACGGCCCGTTAATGCTTCTCCACTTTGGAAATATTCCGACGCTTATCGTTTCATCGGCGGACGCCGCCAGGGAAATTATGAAAACCCATGATGTCATTTTCGCTGACAGACCCGAATCTAGCGTTTCGCGGCGGCTTCTTTACGACATGAAGGATTTGTCAGTTGCCCCATATGGAGAATACTGGAGGCAATTGAAAAGCATATTTGTACTCCAGCTTCTGAGTAACAAAAGGGTACTGTTACTATTTCACTCCGGTGACTGTGTGTAGTATTAGAGCATGTTTGGCCTTCCTTCTTTTGTACAAGAAGCTATTTATTTGGGCAGTATTACTCTTGATACTACGATTTTTACTTTTTTCTTTTTATCTTTTAAGCTAGGCCATTGTACATAAACTGAGCGTAGAGTTTGGAATTGCATGGATTGACTTGATAAGATTTTGTCTATAACAGGTACAATCATTCCATGCTATAAGGGAAGAAGAAACGGCCTTGATGATGGAAAAAATTAAGGAATCGTGTCTTTCTTCATCGCCATTGAATATGAGTGATTTGTTTACAGCAATCACAAACGACGTTGTTTGTAGGTCAGCTTTCGGGAGGAAATACAGGGACGGGGCGATTGGGGAGAAATTTCTGCAGCTGATTACTGAATTTTTGGGACTTTTGGGGACTATCAGTGTTGGAGAATTCATTCCATGGCTAGCATGGATTAATCGTGTTAATGGTTTCAATGCCAGAGTAGATTTTGTTGCTAAAGAACTTGATGAGTTTCTTGAAGGAGTAATTCGAGAACACTGGGATATGGAAAATACAAGCGGAAAGAATGAAAGTAAAGAGAATTTTGTAGATATTCTGCTTAAGATTTACAGGGACAATACCACTGGTGTATCCATTGATAGAGATAGTATCAAAGCCATAATCTTGGTAAGCACCCCTCCCTCCCATATAACTGTAATAAAATTAAACAACTTCAACTGTTACTGAAAGAAACAAATACTTACAAGTTCCTCGTGCTTGAGACGTCATCAAAGTTTGACACGAGCATAGTTTCCTAGGTGGTAATAGACTTTGAAGTCAAGACTTTTGTCAACTTCGATTGAACCACTTCATCTAAAAATTTACGTGACTATTAATTCTCTTAGCCTTAAGTTTTTTAACTTTCTTGATTATTTCAGGATGTGTTTGCTGCCGGAACTGATACCACATCCACAGTTCTGGAGTGGGCAATGACAGAACTCTTAAGGCACCCAATAGTCATGGAAAAGTTGAAAAATGAGGCGAGGGAAGTTCTCAGTGGCAAACATGACATAACAGATTCTGACATGGAGAAAATGCATTATTTGAAAGCTGTAGTGAAGGAAACTCTACGATTCCACACCCCAATTCCACTACTGGTTGCTCGTGAAGCAAGACAAGATGTCAAGGTAATGGGCTATGACATTGCAGCAGGGACAATGGTCATGACAAATGCATGGGCCATTGGCCAAGACCCTATTAACTGGGAAGAACCACAGAAGTTTCAGCCGGAGAGATTCTTAAATTCGTCCATAGATTTCAAAGGACTCGATTTCCAGTTGATCCCGTTTGGGGCCGGTCGAAGAGGTTGTCCGGGAATCTCGTTCGCAATGGCAACTAACGAACTCGTTTTGGCAAATATTGTTCAGAAATTTGACTGGGATTTGCCTAATGGAGCAAAAGGAGAGGATTTGGATATGAGTGAACGCCCAGGTGTTTCAATCCATAGAAAAGTTCCTCTTTTTGCTGTTGCGACTCAATGCTATCTCTAATCCATATGAATTTCTTGCAGCGTGATGGAAACAACAGTTTGTACCATAAACTAAACATTCATAATTCTTTATGCTTTTCACACACTCGCACTCGCACTCGCACTCGCACTCGCACAAGCAAATAAATTGGAGCCATCGTTTTTAGGCTGGGATTGTATATTTGTATTGTATTGTGATGTATTATAGTTTACAAGTAAAAAATAATATTGTGTTTAATTCTTCAATTAGGACAATGTATCGCATTTATTCCATTATTACTTAATATTACACTGAAAATTTATGAAATATATAATGCATCGGAAGACATATATATATTATGCAAATAAACATGTATACAGTTATAAAATTAACTACTTGTCAAATGCCATAGCAAAGCAACCCTGATAATAGTGATTCCCTGGCTGTCGGCGGCGCTCAATGAGTGATGTGAGACTCAAAATGACGATCGATTGTCTAGTGTTTACCTTATGGAACTATGTATTTTAGCACTTGTTTGGGTCCAAATTTTAACATTTATTTTTCTTTTCAAATTTATTTTCAATCAGAGGTTTTACGAGACTCACAAATTTTATAAGTTTTTCAATCATTCATTTTATCAATTTTTATAAAATTCTATTAAAACAATTGATTTTTGGCCAGACCAAACATTGGCTTAATTTTGTGTTCAACGTATTCACCGGATGCAAACAATTTTTTTTTTTTTTTTTTTTTTTTTTAAAAAAAATGCACCTGCAACAATTTTTTTTTTATAAATTAGTAGTGGCAAGACTTTAGCCAAGGCCCAAGGGTTCGAACTCTCGGTGAAATAGTGAAGAGAGAGGGAGAAAAAGAAAAGAAGCAATATGCTGCTAAATCATGTCCATAGTATTCAAATATCTGGTTTAGCCGGAATTTAACTACGAGGACCAAGATATGGAAAGGGTGTGTAACTGGCTATAATCAATAAGATCACTTTTGTGTATAAAAGAGTGATAGTCCCCTCACATGAGGAGGATCATCCATGTGAGGGCTGGGCCCCCCTCATGCGAGGGATTGTAAATATATACAGCATTAAGTATTGTACATATATTATTTTCCTAATCAATAAGACAAAGTTTGATTGTTGATATTTTTTATAAAAAAAATGCCAGTTTTTCACACAAATTCCTACTTTTATGCTGATTAATTAATATTTTTTTCATGATTTTTTTTTTTCTATTTTTGGTCACATTACCATATTTTCCTTGAACAACAAGGAAAATAGTTTTAATTGTTTAGAAAATTAAATCAATCAAACATATTTAATTGAGAATTTTCATGCAAATAAGTTTTAGGCAATTAAATTGCGTAAAATATATTTTTCTCTCCATGTAAATTTCATGCTTGCAATCAAACGTATCATAATATTTTTATCCATACTTTTGGGGAAAAAAATATGTTTGAGATTTGAGTATGTTTGGAAATTGATTATAATTAATTTAAATTATAAATGAAAGGTATAAATTTCATAAATATGTCAATACAAAATGTTTATGATATAAACACATGCGAAACAAGTGCGAATTTGTCCCTGCAAATGACTGGAGAAGAAAGGCTCGTCCTCAGAACTAATACGATAGTTTGACTTACCCACGTTTGATGTTACGCTTACCGAGTTTTGTTTAGCATAAATTGACCTTTGCCTAAACTTGCGATCCTAACCTTTTCTCGTCTGGTTACCCAAACTTTGATTCCTCGCCGTAATTTCTGGATCAATGCGACTGTAATGCATCGACGCCACTCTATCGCTGCCGGAAGAAAAATAGTCTCCATTCCGTCCCTTAAACATTAATTTTCCACACAGACTCACATATAGTGAATTTGAGTTTCAGTTCCGGGATAGATTTTATATACATGGAAAGTTTGAACGTATCATCATCGTCTTCAACTGCAAAACCCAGATTTTCTTCTCAACAATTTCTCAAAAAATCGACATTCTTCAGGCCTATACAACGGACCCTAATGCCCCGTCACACTCCCAATAGGAAAATCTCCATTCCCATTTTGAAGGCCCAGCAGGTAATTTTATGCCTCCTTTTATATTCATATACATACATAAAATTTATCATACGAGCGTGTGTAATATTTGATGGGTCTTATTAAATTGGAAGTTATTGTGAGTTTAAATTGTATTGGGTTGCTTCTTTTGTGGGTTTTTAGTTAATTTAATCGCTGAAGTGTTGTTTCACGTAAAGAATATTATAGCACTAAAGAACTGATTTGTTTATAATTACCTGTAAAAAAATTGGTGCAAATGCTTGAAAGCTATGAACTTTATGTTAAATATTAAGAGATTACAATGTAATTTGATTGCACTTTCTAGTCTGAATTGAAAGATGGATCAGCCACAGTATCGGAATCTAGAATTTCTGAAGGAGATGCACTCAAAGTTAAAGAGTGGGAAGTGGGGATGTTCCAAAATGAAGTAGCTGCAAGCCAAGGGATAAGGATTAGGAGACGCCCTCCAAGTGAACCTCCTCAGCATTATGTGGGTCCTTTCGAGTTTTGCTTGCAGAATGAGGGTAACACCCCACGAAATATTCTCGAAGAAATTGTATGGCAAAAGGACGTGGAAGTATCACAGGTACAGTTGAACTTGCTACACATGCACATTTTCTTTCTGTCTTTTTTTTTTTTTTTTTGGGTGTGTGGGATGTGGGATGGGGGTATGTGCTCTCGAGAATTGAAACAGGTATTAATGGTTAATAGATAGTGATTTGTAGATGAAGGAGAGAAAACCACTTTTTACATTGAAGAAAGCACTTGACAATGCTCCACCTGTTCGCGATTTTATTGGAGCTCTTAAGGCAGTGAATTCACGAACTGGATTATCTGGTCTGATTGCCGAAGTGAAAAAGGCCTCTCCAAGTAGAGGAGTTCTTAGAGAAGATTTTGATCCTGTAAGTTTGCAATGTTAATTGGCATTAGATGTGGACATATATTTATATTCCCTGGCCCCTGGAATTTGGAAATTTATTTTGTGATGAAGTGGTGCACCTTTTTCAAATAGGATATAAATATATTTTGATGAGCATGGTCTGACTACTAGCTGAAGTAAATATTGCAGAAAATTATGTTACACAGGGTATAAGTAATTTTTATATTGAATTATTGTATCAGATGGTGGCATCACAATTGTGGGTGTTCTGTGCGCAAGGATTCGATTTCTAAATTTTTTTTGACTCTGGTAATAGATAAGGCAAAGCCGTACTTAGCAGCAATGTGTAGGGCATATCTGCATGTGTACATCAATAACTTAAAAGAAAGAACAGTTCTTTAGCATGACGAACTTCCAGCAACAAATTCTCTTTTCTTTTTACTTTGATATGCAACCAAAAAAAAAAAATAATGCTTGATAATTTGTTCTTATGCGCTAGATAGGCTTTGTCAAATAATCAACTTAAAAAAAATGTAAAAGGGAATCAGCTATTTATTGTGTAATGGTTTTGGTCGAGGAGTAAGCATTGAATTACATGAATAAGCAGCATGGGGTCCTGGTTCTCCAACTTAATTTAAGTTCAGAGTGCTAATTGCTGCCAGGGACAAGTAATATAGGGTGTGTTGGCTTCTAACTCATAAGGGTTTAAGGATAGAGAGATGGGAGGAAAATGACATAATTTATTGAGAAGTTAATACAAATATTTATTTCCCCTAGTCCCTCTGTGATTCTTTGCAAAATTAGGCGAAATTTATAACAATGTTATTTTCCTTTCTTTCCCCCTTTGATGCATGTTTGGACGTTTCATAACATGAACTGAATTTATGTAGTGGCATTTAATGATAATAATGAAGATTCTGCTTTCTGGAGGTGTTTTCTCCAAATACATAATATGTATTTTCCAGTTCTTTCCGAAACCTCTGAAGACATCCAGGAGAAGCTGTTCACCCTCTTTAAAGTTTTCCTAGATATGTTTCTGTAGACTGTTGAGATTTCTACAAGCATATCATTCTTTTGAATATTTCACTCCACAGGTTGAGATTGCTAAAGCTTATGAAAAAGGTGGGGCAGCATGCCTAAGTGTATTGACAGATCAGAAGTATTTCCAGGTAAGAATCAACTTTTTTAGTACTCGAACTTTTGCTTCTAGGAAATATTGCTATGTCGATTAGGTATGTTTTTTTTCAAGGTTTGTTGGTTTTTGTTTCACTGCAAAGTACCATTTTCACTTACTCCCTTTTCTGTACCAAATAAGGGAAGCTTTGAAAATTTAGAAGCCATAAGGAATTCTGGAGTAAAGGTTTGCCCACTTCCAATACTTTTTTCGTCTTATAGCTCAAAATATAAGCTTGATATTTCTATTTTATAATTCTTTACTGACTTTGTACAATGTGTGCAGTGCCCTCTACTGTGTAAAGAATTCATAATAGATGCTTGGCAAATCTACTATGCTCGAACTAAAGGTGCAGATGCAGTTCTATTAATTGCGGGTGTTTTACCAGATCTTGACATCAAATATATGATCAAGATCTGCAAATTGCTTGGGTTGGCAGCACTGGTTGAGGTTGGGCTATTGCTCTTTGTCGTTAGCATCTCTAGCATGACACACCCACTTCATTAGAGATTGAAAACACTTGATGATCTTAAAGACCCATAAGTTGTCTCTAATAGAGCACTCCTCGTACTTCCATGTTGTTACTGAATTCATTGCATAATCATCAATGTCCTTGACAAAAATCTCTGTCATATGACCATCTTTCAAAATTTTGTTTAAGCTCAAACCAGTTAGATTTATAAGCATGTCTGTCTCAACTTCAATAGAGGGAAAAAAAAAGGTAAAAGCAAAGTAAAAAAGTTACTTGTTTTGAAAATGATTGACCTGCTAATTTCCAACTTCACCAATGAAAAATATTATTTATTAAAGTTACTCATTTCTTATAAGTTAACTTTTAGCGAATTGTTCTAGTGGTTGCTAAAGAAGTGACGCGTGTCTTAAGTTCGTCTATTTTCAATGCTCTTCCAACATTTGAGAAAAACCTCTCTAGCGCAAGGGTAATGTAATGCTCATTTTCTGCATCTTAGATGCTTGCTACACATACTTGCCTGGATATTCATTGTTAAATCTTATGAGGCAGGTGATATGTTATGCTATTATCTCCATAACTGCAACTCTTGACCTCTCTTCTGGTACTTCATATTATAGGTGCACGATGAGAAAGAGATGGATCGTGTCCTCCAAATAGATGAGATTGAACTTGTTGGCATCAATAATCGAGACCTAGGTACTTTCTGGCTTCAATTAATTGTGTAGAGATATGAGCAAATACTATACCTATATGAAGTATTTTTGGTTAAAAACGCTGTTAGTTACTCAACTTACATTCAAGTTTCGTGTTAGTCACTGAACTTTATTTTGTTTTAAAGTGGTCGTGAAAGTTTACCTTTTCATTTCAGTTTGATTACATAATAAACATCCGTTAGTTTTTTTAACAGAATATCTGTCATGGCAGAGGACAACGTAATGTGGTGTCAACATGGATGTCTTCCATGCCATACATATGGTTAGAAAAATTAACAGATTTTAAAAAGTGACCAAACTGAAGAAAAAAACTTCAGCTGCCACTTTGGAACAAAACAAAGTTCGGTGATTGACATGAAACTTCAGTGTATGTTGATCAAAGTATTTTACTAACGTCACCTTCATTTTATAGTTTTAGTGCATTTGTGTTATTTTTGTGTTTAGCTTGTGGAGGAAGATGTACCTATTGGTTAATGTTGAAGCTTTATCATTGCCTTGCTCTGTAGCATTAGAATTTTGGTATTATTTCTTCAGTGTGGTCCCTCGTTGCATAGCTTAGTGCTTTTCTAACTATTATTCTATCAGTATGGCACAAATTAAATTGCTTGTCATTATTGTAGCCTTTAAGTTAAAATGGTTTTAATTCCTGACCAGTGATCAAACTGGGAATGATATCACTACTTCTTTGGATGTTCAGTAGACTCACTCACAAGGATAGAGATGATGAAACTATTTTTCGAACAGTGTAGTAGGTGTTGACTTTTATTTTAAAAGAGTTCACCTTGGCCAATTTGCAGAAACATTTAAGGTTGATATTAGTAACACTAAAAAGCTTCTTGAAGGTGATCGTGGTGAAAGGATCCGCCAGAAAGGGATAACAGTGAGTAACCATCCTAGCATCATCAGTACATGAAGCGTGTTTGGCTAAGCTTAAAAAGTTTACTTACAAGTAATTAAGTTAGCTAAATATATATTTTATAATTGCTTCTAGTTTGAAATGAGTAAGTTATTTATTTTCATACAATGATTTTTAATATAAATAACTTTTATTACTTGTAAGAAAAGGTAACAGATCCAAAAATGTTCGTAAACAAAAAGTTTCTTTAGAAAGTAACTTGTATTTTCTCAAGCTTAGCCAAGCATTTTATCATCTCTTTCTCCTGTCTTAGCGAACGATGCACCATCTACATCATTCCACCTTGATAATATTTTTTACCTCTAATATTCAAATTCTTCAGGTTGTTGGGGAATCTGGACTTTTCACTCCGGATGATATTTCCTATGTACAAGAAGCTGGTGTTAAAGCTGTGAGTTCAGCTGGTTAAAAACTTTTTGGGAAATATACCCTTCGTTTTAATCTTTTGTCTTCTTAATTAAGAACACCTAACAATTATTTTAAGAGGACAACCTGCCTAAGAAAAAGATTAGTAGTAGAACAAAGAAAGAAACAGACAGGCAAACTAAGAAAAAACAACTTCCTACCTCTGTGGTTGTGCACTCTTTGGGTAGGAATCCTTATTCTGGGAAATCGTGGCTTTATTAAAGACAATTAAGAAACAACCAACTAGTCTTGCATTTGATTTCTCTCAATTAAATAGCAGTTTCTTGAAAACCAGACTGACTCAAATCAGTTCTACCAGAAAAAATGGGGAATGGGACCCAGAAATCAGTCCGATCACTGCTTAAGAATCATATCTCACAAACCCGGGATGAAACCCGGTCAACCGGTGTCCAGTTCAATGATTTAGCCATTGGTTTACTGAATTCTTGATTGCATTTCTATATTTTTTTTAGGGGAAAAAAGAGAGAGAACAGTTTTTTGAGTGAATCAACCTTGACATGTATCATCCTCTATTATTATGAACACTATTAACATTATTGAACCTCAATATTTGGTTATTGATACAATTTTTGTGCAGTTCGATAGCTGTTTATAATCGGTCAAATCATTTTTTATACACACATTCGTGGGACCTACAAATACTACTCAATTATCCATCACTCATTTCTATCTAATTATAATTAAAACCAAAACAACTCCCAAACATGCTTTTTGTTTCTATATGATGAAATTAACATTATATGTGTGTTTGTTTATTAATATTCTAGCATCTGTTAAACTCCAGTTTTACCTTTTCCTTCGATTATTTACCTTTTCTGGCAATGTCTGAGTCTGGTTTAAAAACATCGCTAAATAGTTAAGAGGAGGTTTGTTTGGTCAAGCCTGAGTAAGTGTATTCACATGCACATGTCGATTTCTGTTTTTTTAAAGATTTATCTAGCACTAGGAGGACTCGGTTGCCTTGATATTTCGACACCTGACCACACAACAACATCATGTATCCTTTGAAGTTTATTTCAATATAAGAGGTTTTATCATTTCTGGGCATGGACTATAGCTCGGGTTCAGCTTTTATGGAAAACAGTATTTTTTCTTTATGCAAATTTGAGCTGACAATATTTCTTTGCGATTTCTACAGGTGCTGGTTGGAGAGTCGATTGTTAAACAGAAAGACCCTGCCAAGGGAATAACTGAACTCTTTGGTAAAGATCTCTCTTTATGATTCTGGAAATCAAACCTTTTGTAGCTCGCCTTTGAATCAAACATTCCGCTCATTTCTGTTAGGATCACAGTTTTGTATTCAGAGTTACTATTTATGCATAATATGTTATGGTGTGCTGAATGGGTATTATTTAGTCTAATATTGTGTACTCGAGGAACTGTCAGAATCGATGAAATTGCTATGAACTTGATTAAGGAAGAGGTAGCCTTGTGAATTTTGTTGAATCCTCCATAAAGATCCTCACTTTTCTCCTGTTTCTAGATTACAGGCATTCAGCATGTGTTTGAAATATTTTCCAGTTTGGAACTGATGATGCAAGGTTTTGAAACCAATATTTCAATTGTTTGAATAGTTCTAAAGATTCTTTGTACTGTCGTTTATTGTGTTTTTTAATACAAAATTCAAACTCGAATGCATAAAAAGATTTAATTCTACGACGACAATTAAATTTTATAGGAACAAGTTGAGAACATAAACTCGGATGGTCTTTACATTAGAACTTTGATGGGCACATTTTGTCATTTTAACTGGGAAATGACAACTGTGAAAACTTGTTTATCTGTTAAATGGAATTATCCCTTTGAATTTGTGGAAGCTAACGAGTATAGTATTTTGTCCTGTTTGAACTCCATTTTCTATAAACTTATTTTCAGTAATACACTCTTTTAATAAAATAATTTAACACTTGAGCTTAAAACTTTTCGTTATATTTTAAACACACAATCTCCAAAAATCATAATTACAACTCCCTTTTCACATAAAACGGTCATTCAAACAGAATTTACATATATTTAATGAAAATCGTGCCTTGTTGAGAGTGATTGATATGCATGACTATGGAGGTGTGATTGAAAATCTATGCTCGGATTCTTTGGGATGCGAAGTAAGAGTTGAGGTATGAGGTTACGAAATTGAGCTATTGCACCTTATGCCAAAAGAAAGATGAGTTTACCTATGACATGAATAATGGGTTGTTGATAGTTATACTGGGAGGCTAATGCAGTCTTAAGAAGATTGATGTTTGACATTATCAAATTTGAAGAACATTTTCAATATAATTTACCATAAAGGGATTTACACGCAACTTGAAATGTTCATCCCCCCCACCCCTCCCCCCCCTTCTTCTGAAAGTAATTTGGAACGTTCTGTAGTGATGTCGACCCGCTCAAAGAAAAGCTCGCATTATGCGGGCTTAAGGCCAGTCAGGCCCGAATTGGAGAAAAAATTAAGTGACCCGATCCGGACCGCAAGCCCGCTTTTTTTTTTCAAAGATTAGCACTTAAAAATAAATAAATGGTAAAAAAAAAAAATTCATTAACCGCGGGTCGATTTTCCAAAACCCGACCCTGACCGCTAAAAATATATATAGGCCCGTGAACCGGCTCGCTCGATTTGTGGGCCAGTTCTCCTTCGGGCGATCGGTCCGCCCATCTTGACACCTCTACTTGGAATACCTAAAGCCTCGTTTGATAAAAAAGTTGATAAAAATTTAAGTTAAAATTAATAATTAATTTTCATCACACGTTTTCTGAAATTTACAATTTTTATCAATTTTTTTTATCTAGATTTTTATTTTAATTACACTAAACTGGGGCAATATTGTTGGGCTCAATCTCCGCAAACGAGTCCGTCACAAATAGAGTAAAGTCAGTCGGGCCAAACAAGAGAGCAACCCGATCCGACCCATTTACATCGCACCCTTGCGGCCTTGCCAAAGAAAGAGCGGAATTTTTTTTTTTTTTTTTTATCATAAACCGCCGCTTTGGCAAAGGGAAACCATTCAACAAAAACTTCCTTCCTCTACCCTCGCTCGCCCCCTTCCTTATCCTCAAACCCCTCGAAAATCCCCAAATTTCTTTATTTTTCTCCTCCTTTCCTCTGCGCAGACACACATCTATATATAATGTCTTGTGCTACCAAGCTTATAACAGTGGCAACAAATGGTTGCCTAATTTCAGTGCCATCACTCTTCACCAAAGCAAAAGTTTCACATTCACACTCAAATCTCTCAATCCCACTAAAACCCGTAAAACTTCATCTCTCTTTGTCCACTCTCAAAAATAAAACGCCCCATTTGAGGTTCTCTGTAATAGCTGCTTTGCAAGAAGAGAACAATCCAGTACTTGTTGAAGAACAAGAATTCCAAGGAAATTTTAACTCGGATAATCTAGAAACATCTGAAGGAGAAGTTGAAGTAGGAGAAGGGAGTGATGATGTTGTAGGGGCTGTTGAGGATTATGAAGAGAGTGATGATTATGTGGAGCCACCTGAGGAAGCTAAAATGTATGTGGGGAATTTGCCTTTCGATGTGGACAGTGAGAAGCTGGCTCAGCTTTTTGAGCAGGCTGGTGTTGTTGAGATTTCTGAGGTGAGTTCGTGAATTTAAAAGATTTTTTATTTTAATTGCTTTTGGTTAGAGAAGATTGTTTTATATGTCTGGTTCTGATTGAAAAGTTTGAACTTTTTAGGGATTATTTAACGCTGGCTATATGTGACTTGCAGGTTATTTACGATAGGGTGACTGATCGGAGTCGAGGGTTCGGGTTTGTGACGATGAGTACTGTGGAAGAAGCAGAAAAAGCTGTAGAAATGTTCCATCGTTATGTAAGTTTCGGACTTTCGTATAACCATTTTCAAGCAAAAAAAAAATTATGAATTGCATATGTAGATGGATACATGTTGTTTTGGTTTGTTATATGAATTATGGCCTTGTTTTGTGTTTTTGACAACATGGAAATAATGATGAAAAATCAGAAACTTCAATGAAAGAATACATGGACTGGTAATCTGGCCAGCGGTTAATTCTCGAATTAAAAATTTGATGGCTTAGAGTAATTGGAAAAGTTCTAATATTTGAAGGATTATTTGAGTCATGCCTAGATGTAAATAGGTTGGGTATCTTAACAGTTTGCTTTCACGGTTGCATTTCTTTCTCGGCTATGTCAGAAACACAGTACAATAAGTGCTGCTATTTGAAAAACGCTAAAAATCATCAATCTTATTTTTGCAACTCCACTTCGGCTTGATTTTGGTACACTCTATGCCATACCATGCAATGCCCCCATTGTAATTTAGTGGCTTAGATATTGTTATTGACAGCGTTTCTCAACTTTATGGTCTTATTTCTATGACTAACATTATTAGTGTATGATACCTCAAGATAAATTTTGAGCTTATACTTATACAACATGTTTGGCCATGTGTAAAAGTTACTTAAATGTACTTTGGTGCAACCTTTTTTTGTTTCTAGACATGTTTAGAGAAATTGATTTAATTCTTATTTGAATAATGTTACTTGTACATAAGCAGTTACATAATGATCTACATGCTGCAGGTGTCAAAAAGAGAGGAGGAAAGTTTTTTTTTTTTTTTGGTTGAAAACATCTCACCACATCATATGTATGTAAATCATTATATAAACATATTATGTACATGTAGCGCAACTGTTTCTTACTTATAGGTAAAAAAGTCGCAATTTAGACAGTAAGGTAGCAAATGCTTTCAAAATAAGGAACTTATTATTTCCAACTTTGACCAACAAATTAATTATTTATTCAAACTTATCTACTTATCTATAGATTTTTTAAGCTTAGCCAAACATGCGCTATACTCCGTTGTCTGATGGCATGAAAGGAAAAAAATCACCAACCAAAGTCGTCGATCCATATGATACAAGCATATCAATTTACTTTCTTATCTGATGATGGATCGAATAATGAAAATTTGTTTCATGCTAAGGAAGATGCTAAATTATACTGTAATACGAAATTTACATGGGCTCGCTACTAACTGGGGAAAATTGTTGGCAAGAGATATCAAATGTTGGTCAGTATGGGCAATGGTGGACGTGTGACAATAAGCCTATGTTTGGTGAAGATTAAAATCAGATTTTTAGTAGTTTTTTATAGAAGTTGATGAAATGTGTGGTTAAAATTAATTATTGACTTTGACTTGAGATTTTTATCAACTTTTAATCTGCACCATACAGGGGCTAAGGTTTCATGATATCACAGTAAATTTGAAAATGAAAACATGTTTGCTTAAGTCGCTTCTGTTTGCTCTATTTGCAGCTGCCAGACTTTGAAAATTGCATGCAACTAATTTTTTAGTCAAAATTGCATCACTACGATCAAATAATTTCAACTAATTACTTGAGTCGTCTGCTGTCTGATCCGACGATATGGTTTTAAGAGGAAAATTTTATCATATTATAACAGTGTTAATCTGTTCAAAATTCTTCCTTTCTCCCCATCTGTTTGGTGCTTCCAAGTTTTGAACTTCTGCTATAGCTAATCAACTCACTTTTAAAATCATACTGTTTAATTCGTCATGTCATTCAAACATCGTGAATAAATTATGCGCGTGTGTTTTCAACATGCAGAAAAGAATTTTCTAAATAGAGTTTACCATGCCAATTTTATTTAGTGTAGTATGTCTCAACTTTTCTATATTCTTTCTCCTGCAATGCAATATGTACTCAATCTTGTTCTTCTTTCAATATACTAGAGTATGCCAAACCCCTTATCCAGGTTAATGCATCTTGGCCTACAAACCATTTACATGAACTTGAATGGATATCTTGAAAATAATTAGAAAAAAATCTCATTCGTCTTGACCAAGTGCTTTTTACAGCCAAGTTTATGGAAGTTCATTTCATTTTTGGACAGGATCTAAATGGAAGGTTGTTGGTTGTTAACAAGGCAGCCCCAAAAGGGTCCCGACCAGAACGTCCACCTCGAGTGTTTGAACCTTCTTACAGAATTTATGTTGGTAACCTGCCATGGAGTGTTCATGATGGACAACTAGAACAGGTATTCAGTGAGCATGGTAAAGTAGTAAATGCTCGCGTAGTTTATGACAGGGAGAGCGGACGATCTCGTGGTTTTGGCTTCGTAACAATGTCAAGCGAGTCTGAAATGAATGATGCCATTGCTAACCTCGATGGACAGGTAATGCTTTGTGATTTATCATCCTTGGAAAATACAATTCTTGAAATAATTATTTATTAGATGAGAGTTGAAAAGGTCTATATGATCATTTATAGTTTGGAAAGTAAGTTTTTATATTAGATTACACCGTTTTTTATATATTAATGAAGGAAACTATTGTTAGTTCATGTTTAAAAATACTAAATCTGGTAGCAAGGCATTTTGTCAACTTGAGGGGAGACTTTAGTCTCCAAGTGCCATGAGCCAAGCCTCGACACTTTAGTAAACCTTAAAGTTATGAAAATTGATAATAAAAATCTAATTTCAGTAATTTGCAATTGAAAACGTACACTAGATAACAAAAAGTAGCAAATAACATTTTAACAGTAGTAATCACTTAACAAGACTACTAATCTAGAACTAGAACAAGTTATAAATTATTTAAGAATTCTGTTTACTTTCAACTTTATAAGGAAATCAAACTCAGAAGAAAGATAAGGAAAATTCAAAGTTAACAAGTAATATATAATAGAAATAAAAGTTTCATTTCAAGTCTCCTGCCACCAATCATTTGCCGTAAAAAAGTGGCAACTTCATTTGGGGAAGTCATACTTCAATGTTAAATTATAGGACCTGGGCATGCGCAGTCTCTTCACCTGTTATCTTCTCTAAGCTCTTTACATTTTTTAAACAGCCCGAAAAAACACTTAAAATGTTTTACTCTATAAATAACCAGCCTGAATGGAGCCACCCCGAGGCTTACATAATGAGGCGTGTACCTTAGTATTGCAAGGAGCAAGCCTTGAAAAAGGGCAGTCAAAGTGTAAGCTTTGAAGCTCCTAATGAATGCTTTATCTGAGTGCACCTCAAGGCGTAAAGCTTTTGAAAACACTCTTGTTTTATATAGTTTAGAATTGGGAGAATGGAATCTTCATAATAACATCTTCATTTGCTTGTTGCAGAGTTTGGACGGGAGAGTGATCAGAGTAAATATTGCTGAAGAAAGAGCCAGTCGCAACTCCTTTTGACTTGTTTAAGAAAACATGTAACCTGTAGTTCATAGATATTCAAAGTGAGGATTGTAGTAATCATCTTTTAGTCAGCTGTCAAATGGTAAAATTTTCTGTCGGTCATCAAGTCTATTTTGTGCTGCTCCTGTTAATTTGGTTGCTTAAGCTGGTAACATATGGAGATTATGTTTTGATTCTTGGGAAAATACGCCTTCTTTTTCCAGTCTGAAGTTAGTTTTCCTATTCTGAAGTAAACACCATCCTCTGTTTATGCTAAGAAAAATACTAGAAATCAATATTCAGATTTTTATGAACTTCTCCAGCAAATATATATTTATTGTTGTAGACTTGCAGTTATATCATTCAGAACCCTTTCTACTGTTGACACTGTTTATTGGAAGTTGATCACTCGCAAGTCTCCATAAATATTGAAATGCAAGAAACCGTAGACCATCTCAATCCTCGGTCTTCTTTTTGGTGCCTTTCTTTCTTTAGTCATTTCTTCTCGTTATGTGTTTATCGGGTTAAGGATTGTTATTTATGTCGGTCCTGTTTTGAGTTGAAGATATCAGTAATTTATGCTAACGGCAGATTGCTTTACGTATAACATGTGTTTCTTAACAAAACAAGAGTTTTCCCATTTTTCTCTCCATCTCAATGCTGGAAAAGAGTACGTGCGACTGAAGGACTATGGTTGATATTAAGAAAAATTGCAATAGATTGCTTAAACTAGACATGTTGGAAGCACAGCCATCTTCTGAAGCTGGTCAGATAAGCGAAAGGGATGATTGAAGGCTCTTCTTCTGCAAATCCTTCGATTTCATGCAACTCAGAATCCCTTTTTGTTTACCATGGAGGAACCGTTTATGATGTTATTATGGAAAATATGTAAAGAAATTGCCTGCTATCAAATTTAAACTGAGAAGGGTAAAAAGTGAAATGGACCCAAATTTTACTCCAAAAACCAGAGGTATGATGGATAAACTGATAAAACTCTCAGATTCCTAAAAAGATCATTCCATCTCTCAAACCCCATAGAGAACACCCTAAGCTTCCAACTCAAATATCTTTTGACTCTACATATGCGAGCGTCTGATAACTATGAAACTGTTAAAACATTTTATTTTTGAGAAGAGATATTTGCAAGCAGTGTACAATCGACATTATAAACAAAAACGTTTGTCTAAGCCATTTTCTGTACAAGAAACTGAAGTAGAAGGCATATGAACAACAAGAACCTTATTACATGTTCAGAACCACAGATATCTACCCAACTTATACCACAACCCTTAACCTCGTAACTGAGCATCTCGACTTGTCAATGGTACATAACGAACAGAAGTCTCACTTCGAATGCTTAGTGAACCATCTGGGTTCTTGTCCACAACCTGCAAGTCCTGGAAAATGTTCCCCACAGGGATTACTAACCTGCCACCAGGCTTCAACTGATCGATGAGAGCTTGGGGAATTTCAGGTGCCGCAGCTCCTACATGAATAGCATCATATGGTGCATACTCAGGCCAGCCCAGCCTGCCATCTGTCAACATACAAAATAATATAACCAATAAATGTATGGTGACGCATAAAATAAGTCACCATTGCAACTAATAATTCAAGACGCAACACAAGATTCCTCAGGACAACTATACGCACTACAAATAAAAATGCAGTATTTCATATCAAAAACCTTGAAGATATCTCATTCCATGGCAGGGTGAATGAGCTAGAACTGAATGGAAGTATCTAAATAAGCATCGGGACGATTCCACGTTGGCACAGGGAATGAGGTAACTTTATATTTTCAGTCCAGCATGATCAACAGTACCGGAGACGCTAGCCTCCTAAATTGTCATCATAAAAATTGTAATCAAAATTGATTAAGCTGTTGCTAGTGTAGGAAGCTGAGCCCATTGGTGCCAACATGGAATCGCCACACATTTGGCTAAGCTGAAAACTAGGAATAAAGCACATATTTTGGTAAGCTGAAAACATTAACCAATTTTGAATTTCCTCTTTAAACCACCAGATTTAACATGAAAATTAGCCAAATAATTTAATCACCACACTGAACATAAAATCTTATTTCAAAATGAGGCACTAAATCTTGTAAGGGTAGCCATGGTCCTGTAGCGACCGAGAATTTTAATTATGTTTCTTGAAAAACGTGTCGTTAAACTTTAAACCCGAATTTTAAAAGTAAAAACGCGTTCGTCTAGCCGTTATTAAATTAATTTAAATCGAATTCAATTTCGAATATTTTAATTTATTAAATTCCTTATCGTTTAAATTCGAAATTAATACGATAGATTATTATTTCGGCCCAATAATCCATTAGTCCAATTAGGGTTATTTTAAGCCCAATTCCTTAAGTCCAATTAGGAAATTTCCTCCGGCCCAAATTTCTGGTCCATTACTATCCTAGGGATTCGTGCCCTAGTTTCTACGATATATATATACCCCATCTCTACCTCACTCACGCAGCCCACAAACAGTAGCAGCCTAGGTAAGAAAATAATTCCCGGTTTCCCTTCCTCAACGCAGTAAGTTCTCAACTCATTCTCCATTGATGCTAGAAAATCAATTTCTAGCATCAACTGATTCACGTGTGATGCTAGAAAATCAATTTCTAGCATCCACACCATCACCTTCAACCTACAGACCGTTGCACACGGCCACTGTCCATCCCACAACCCAGAACCACCACCTCCAACGCCACTGCAAGCCACCACATCAACACCACCACCACCTCACTACAACCCAAAACACCTGCAGTCTCGATTTCGAGCAACACACATACACCACCACAGGAACAGCCCCACTCAACCCAAAATCGAATCCCAAATCAAAACCAAAATCGAGGAATAAACAGACCCAGGAACTTACCTCATTCTCGACCCATTCCCCAGCCGTTTACCGCCGGAAAATCCAAGAAACCCGAACTGCCAGCTTCGGTTTCCCTTAGCCGAACGCCAAAATCACGCCCCAGCCACCTCCACACCACCGGCGTCTTCACGCGACGCCGGCGCTAGCGTCGCCGGCCGGAAGCGACGGCAGGGGCGAAGCCCTGCCTCCCCGTCGCCTTCCCGTCGCCTCCTCTCTCTCTCCACTCTCGCGTTCGGTGAGAGAAGAGAGAGAAAGAGATACGATTTATAAAAATTGATTTTTGAAAAATTATTTTTAAGCCCCTAGTTTAGAAGTTAGTCTATTTTGGTCCCCAAGTTCTAAAATGTTTTATTTCAGTCCCAAAGTTGGTTTTTAAAGAAAGATAGCCCCAAAGTTTATGTTTTAAATCAAATCAGCCAACAGATTTCGATAAAGTCCATTTCAGTCCTTAAATTCCTATTTTCAGTTTTAACAATTTTCAATTTAGTCCCTATTTTAGAAAAGTTCAATTTTAGCCCTTAAACTTTTATTTTCAGTTTTAATAAATTCCAATTAAGTCCCTAAACTTTATTTTTATCGTTTTGAATCTTTAAAAAATTTCGAAACACTAATTCAAAGTTTATTTTCTATTTTTGGCTAGACGAAACGTACGAGCGATTGAGGAATTGAGATTTTTCTTCCCACTCCACTTTTTACGACTCGAGATAGATTGAGGTAGACTCGCCCCCATTAATTAGTTTAAATTATAATTGCATGTATTATGTGATTTTATGTGATTTATATGCTTTGATGCATAAGATGAGAATCCCTTATGGGATAGATTATGTTGTTATGCTTGTCGTAACTTATATGCTTAATTGCATGAGAAGAAAGAGAATCTCGCATGAGATAAGATGATGTTATGCATAACTTACTTGCTTAAATGCATGAGACAGACTATCCACACCCTATGATTTTAAAGAGCCTATGATTTTTTTTCAAAGAAAATAAGCCTATGAGAATATCACTGTATAAGTTGCATAATTATGTGTTCAATTATTCTGTAGATTAATTACTGGCGATGAGTCTACTGAGTATTTCTTCGAAATGCTCATGCTACTATTTTAACAATATTTGCAGATTTTGGAGACGGTCGAGTTTGATGGGCAGTGGTGGCATGAACGAATAATAGTAGTTAATTGCTTTCAATTTACTTTTAAATTTCACTCATTTGAACGTTATGAACTTACCTTGTCGTTTCCGCTATTTCAAACTTGAGTTTTAAAGTTTAATAAATTTTCTTTAAATTAATTCTAATGAGATTTATTGCCGTTAACGTTCACAAATTTTAAATGTGATGCTTTTAAAAATTAGTTATTCCGCCAAACTTTTCAGTTAAATCAGGGCAAAGAAAAGATGACGTGGCGTTCCGGGTCCGCGGAACTCGGGGCGTTACAGCTTGGTATCAGAGCCAGTCTGCGTTTCTGTAGACTGGCAAATTTTCAAAAAAAAAAAAAAAAAAAAATTTCAAAAAGATATTTCACATTATTTAATTCTTATTGATGAAAGTCGCCACTGCCATCACTCGATCAGCCGACTCCAAAGGTAAAAGAAGTTTATGAAGTTTAAATGCTATTTTAATTCGGATACTTGTTTTGATGCTATATGAGACTTAGAAGAAAGAAAGAAAGAGAAAGAAAGTGTATCCGAATTAGAGAGAAAGAAAGAAAGAATGACGAATTTGAGCATAATTTGAAAAAGTTTCCTTTAATTTTTACGTCCTCGTAATTTTAACTAGAAGAGAAAAAATAACCCCGCTTAATTGGACTTTGCATAATTGATTTAGGACATGGCACCCATTCGTAGAAATGCACTCAGTGACGCAGAACAAGCCTTTAGGGATTATGACCGCTTCAGGCCCGAACTTGAGTGGACAATTGCCCAACATGTAGAGCAGTTGAATATCGTACGTGAGCGGGCCATACAGCATGGCTACGTGACCAATGATCACCGATCGATCCGTCACCTACTCTCTACTTTTCGAAGTGACTATGCGGAGGTAGCTAATAGCATATATGTAGATGCTTTAGTATCTCTGAATGTGGAGATGGAGTATGATACCTTCTGCACGAGACTTGTGGCATATTGGCCCATGTACTTTGAGTACCGCTATGGATTTGCTCCCGAAGAAGACTCAGAAGAAGAAGCTGAGGAAGACGCTGATCCAGCGCTAGGAGAGTTCTCGGACGCTGAATCAGGCGTATACGAAGAATAATAGAGAGATAGGAATTAGAGTAGGCTCGACATGTTATTGTAAAAAAAAAAAAATTTGTTGTTCGGCTTACATGCCTTTCTACCCATGTATTTTCGTTAAAAGAAGTCAAGTTTTGAATAAAATGATATTTTGGATTCCAATTTTCATTATTTTGAGTTATCTGCTATCGTCTACGTTGTTGGTACACTGAATTCAACCTTTATGAACGACTTTTAAAATTTTATGAAGGTTATGGCACCACCAACTCAAAGCGATGTCATTCGAGAATTACTTAACGTGGTGCAAGAGATGAGACAAGCTCCACAGCCGGTTAACCCAACAATACCAGCAATAGAACAGTTCCGGAGATACCACCCACCTACGTTCGATGGAGGAGATAATCCACTAGCAGTGGAAGAATGGCTCCAGGCCATTGATAAGATATTCAGGCACATATCTTGTCCTGAGGATAAGAAGGTAATTTGTGCCGAGTTCATGTTAATCGGAAGAGCTGATTTCTGGTGGGAATCTGCATCACGGACAAGGAGCTCAGAGCAGCTAGCAGCTCTGACTTGGGACAAATTTAAGGCTGAGATCAGGGATAAATTCTTCCCACAAGCCCTCAGAGATCACAAGGAGTCCGAATTTCTACGTCTGGTACAAGGTGAAATGGATATAACTGAGTACGAGAGGAAATTCGAGGAACTGTCACGTTATGCTCCACACCTGGTGGAGACTGAGTTCAAGAAGGCAAGGCGTTTTGAGAGGGGTTTACGCCATGATATTCGACAGATTGTCAGTTCGCATGAACTGCCAACTTACGGAGATGTTGTGAAGAAGGCTCAAGCAGTAGCCTATGCCGGTGTGAGAGTTGGGAACCAAGGCAATCAGAACGAGCAGAGGTATCAGGGAAAGAGAAAGTGGCAAGGTCCCAATCGCAATCAGAATCAGAATCAGAACCGGAATCAAACATTTACCAAGAGGCCAAATCTAGGACCAACAGGGAGACAGATGACCACTTTCACTCCACCCTGCCCTAAGTGCCAGAGGCCACATAAAGGAGAGTGCCTTTTTGGAAAGGGTGTCTGCTACAAGTGTGGCCAGCCGGGTCACTTTGCATCGGATTGTCGTGCCCCGTCCGCCCAGGGTTCCAATCAGAAGGCGAACCTAGACCAGAACAGAAAAGGAAAAGCAAGAGTGTTTGCTATGGATGCAGCTGAGGATTCTGACGTGATTGCAGGTATACTATCTATCTCTAGTATTCCTGTATATGTTCTAATAGACTCAGGAGCTACGCATTCATTTATAGCCGAAGCATGTTTAGGAAGACTGAACTTAATAGGAGAAGAAACTGGTAGTACTCTCGAGGTTAGTTTACCGTCAGGAGGAACTATCGATACCAATAAGATAGTTAAAGCAGTACAAATAGATTTTGATGGCCAAGTTTCGAAGGCAGACTTGAATATCATCCGAATGATCGATTTCGACATTATTCTGGGTATGGATTGGCTTAGCACCAACCATGCCGCAATCATGTGCCACGAGAAAGAGGTTATTTTTCGCAAAGATGGTGAAGAAGTATTCAGATTTCACGGGACGAAGATCAAAGCACTTCCTCGCCTTATCTCGGCTTTACAAGCGGAGAAATTATTAGCCAAGGATGACTGTCATGGCTATGTGGTTAGTCTTCGAGACAAACCCGTAGAGGAGATTACTCTGGACTCAGTGCCAGTGGTATGCGAGTACAGCGATGTCTTTCCAGATGATCTATCGGGTACTCCACCAGATAGGCAAGTGGAATTTTCCATTGATTTGGTGCCAGGAGCTGCCCCTGTCTCTAAAGCTCCGTACCGCATGGCGCCGAAAGAGTTGCAAGAACTGAAGGTGCAGTTGGAGGAATTGCTAGAGAAGGGTTTCATCAGGCCAAGTGTGTCTCCATGGGAGCACCTGTTCTATTTGTAAAGAAGAAGGACGAAAGTATGAGAATGTGCGTCGACTACCGAGAACTTAACAAGTTGACGATAAAGAATAAGTATCCCCTTCCCAGGATCGAAGACTTGTTCGATCAACTGAAAGGTACAGCTATTTTCTCCAAGATTGATTTGAGATCTGGTTACCATCAGCTAAAGGTTTCGCCAAGTGACATACCAAAGACGGCGTTCAGGACACGCTATGGGCATTATGAGTTCACGGTAATGCCTTTCGGCCTCACGAACGCACCTGCAATATTTATGGACTTGATGAATAGAGTTTTCCATCAGTATCTCGATAAATTCGTTATTGTTTTTATCGATGACATACTGGTCTACTCCAGAAATTCTGCACAACATGAAGAACATTTGAGGACTGTGTTGGAAACACTGAGAGCAGAAAAGTTGTATGCCAAATTCAAGAAATGTGAATTTTGGCTTGAGCGAATAGGTTTCTTAGGTCACATTGTTACAGCTAAAGGCATTGAGGTTGATCCTTCTAAAGTTGAGACTGTAACGAATTGGCCAACACCTGCAAATGTTGGAGATGTGAGAAGCTTTCTTGGATTAGCCGGATATTACAGACGATTCATAGAGGGTTTCTCTAAAATAGCAGGTCCTATGACTCAGTTGACCAAGAAGGGAGTTAAGTTTCAGTGGACAGAACCATGTGAACAAAGCTTTCAGAAACTTAAGAACAGACTTGTCTCAGCACCAGTATTGACTATACCAGACGGGTCCGATGGTTTCGTTATTTACAGCGATGCATCCAAACACGGTTTAGGTTGTGTATTGATGCAGAATGGCAAGGTGATCGCATATGCTTCAAGGCAATTGAAGCCACATGAAAAGAATTACCCGACCCAAGATTTAGAGCTCGCAGCTGTCGTGCATGCTCTTAAGATCTGGCGACACTATCTGTATGGGAGTAAATGTGAAATCTACACCGATCACAAGAGTCTCAAGTATTTTTTCACTCAGAAGGAACTGAACATGAGACAACGACGATGGCTAGAACTAGTGAAGGATTATGACTGCACTATTCTTTACCACCCGGGTAAAGCAAATAAGGTTGCAGACGCCTTGAGCAGGAAGAACGCTGGACATTTATCAGCTTTGGGAACAACGCAAGATCAATTGATTCGAGATTTTCAGAATTTAAGGATCGAAGTGCGAGTCCCAACAGTCCAAGGATCTAACAAATTGGCAAATCTGATCGTCAAACCAGACTTGAGAGGTCGGATTGTAGCAGCTCAAGTCGGAGATAAATTCTTGGAAAAGATCAGATCCGAAGTTGGGACTGGTAAGAGAATAGGTTTCGAGATTGCCGCTGATAAAGCGCTTATGTTCAAAGGACGTCTTTGTGTGCCGAAAGATGAACATATCCGGAATGAGATTTTGACAGAAGCTCATTCAGCATCATATGCATGCCACCCAGGAGGGACAAAGATGTATCGTGATTTGCGCAATACCTTTTGGTGGAGAAACATGAAAGGCTGCATTGCAAAGTTTGTCTCTCGATGCATGACGTGTCAGCAAGTCAAGGCTGAGCATCAGAGACCATCAGGGTTGTTAAATCCCTTGGATATACCAGAATGGAAATGGGAGAAAATTTCCATGGATTTTGTGACAGGGTTACCAAAATCAGTGAGAGGTCATGATGCTATTTGGGTTATTGTGGACCGACTTACGAAGTCAGCTCATTTCCTACCAATCAGAATGACTCTCAATGTGGATCAATTAGCCCAATTGTATGTTAAGGAGATCGTCCGACTTCATGGAGTACCAGCTTCCATTGTCTCCGATAGAGATCCAAGATTCACTTCGAGATTTTGGAAAAGTTTACATGTCGCAATGGGTACTAAATTAAATTTTAGTACGGCTTATCATCCACAGACAGATGGACAGTCTGAACGCACCATTCAGACATTGGAAGATATGCTTAGAGCTTGTGTGCTAGACTTGAGTGGTAATTGGGAGACTCATCTTCCATTAGTGGAGTTTGCCTATAATAACAGTTTTCAGGCTACTATTGGTATGGCACCATATGAAGCACTATATGGGCGACGTTGTCGATCACCAGTTTATTGGGATGAAGTAGGCGAGAGAAGAATTTTAGGTCCAGAATTGATTGAGAGGACAGTTGAGGCTATTGAGAAAATCAGACTACGGATCAAAGCTGCCCAAGATAGACAGAAAAGTTATGCCGATCGAAGGAGAAAAGACTTGGAGTTTGAGATTGGAGAGAAAGTATTTTTGAAAGTAGCTCCTATGAAAGGTACCATTCGTTTTGGCAAAAGAGGGAAACTAAGACCTCGTTTTATCGGTCCATTTGAAATCTTAGAAAAAGTAGGTAACGTGGCTTATCGTTTAGCGTTACCACCCGAGCTCTCGGCCGTACACAATGTTTTTCACGTTTCTTTATTGAGAAAATATATCCACGACCCGAGCCATGTGGTAAATTTTCAGACTATTTCGATTCAGAGGAATCTGTCTTATGAGGAGACACCTATGTGCATTGTGGAGAGAAAAGTCCATGTCTTAAGAAACAAAGAAGTCCATTTAGTCAAAGTTCAATGGGGTAGACAGGATAGCGATGAAGCTACCTGGGAAAAGGAGGACGAGATTCTGGCTAAGTATCCAGATATTATAGATCAAGTAAGTTTAAATTTCGAGGACGAAATTAATTTAAGGGGATAAGGTTGTAGCGACCGAGAATTTTAATTATGTTTCTTGAAAAACGTGTCGTTAAACTTTAAACCCGAGTTTTAAAAGTAAAAACGCGTTCGTCTAGCCGTTATTAAATTAATTTAAATCGAATTCAATTTCGAATATTTTAATTTATTAAATTCCTTATCGTTTAAATTCGAAATTAATACGATAGATTATTATTTCGGCCCAATAATCCATTAGTCCAATTAGGGTTATTTTAAGCCCAATTCCTTAAGTCCAATTAGGAAATTTCCTCCGGCCCAAATTTCTGGTCCATTACTACCCTAGGGATTCGTGCCCTAGTTTCTACGATATATATATACCCCATCTCTACCTCACTCACGCAGCCCACAAACAGTAGCAGCCTAGGTAAGAAAATAATTCCCGGTTTCCCTTCCTCAACGCAGTAAGTTCTCAACTCATTCTCCATTGATGCTAGAAAATCAATTTCTAGCATCAACTGATTCACGTGTGATGCTAGAAAATCAATTTCTAGCATCCACACCATCACCTTCAACCTACAGACCGTTGCACACGGCCACTGTCCATCCCACAACCCAGAACCACCACCTCCAACGCCACTGCAAGCCACCACATCAACACCACCACCACCTCACTACAACCCAAAACACCTGCAGTCTCGATTTCGAGCAACACACATACACCACCACAGGAACAGCCCCACTCAACCCAAAATCGAATCCCAAATCAAAACCAAAATCGAGGAATAAACAGACCCAGGAACTTACCTCATTCTCGACCCATTCCCCAGCCGTTTACCGCCGGAAAATCCAAGAAACCCGAACTGCCAGCTTCGGTTTCCCTTAGCCGAACGCCAAAATCACGCCCCAGCCACCTCCACACCACCGGCGTCTTCACGCGACGCCGGCGCTAGCGTCGCCGGCCGGAAGCGACGGCAGGGGCGAAGCCCTGCCTCCCCGTCGCCTTCCCGTCGCCTCCTCTCTCTCTCCACTCTCGCGTTCGGTGAGAGAAGAGAGAGAAAGAGATACGATTTATAAAAATTGATTTTTGAAAAATTATTTTTAAGCCCCTAGTTTAGAAGTTAGTCTATTTTGGTCCCCAAGTTCTAAAATGTTTTATTTCAGTCCCAAAGTTGGTTTTTAAAGAAAGATAGCCCCAAAGTTTATGTTTTAAATCAAATCAGCCAACAGATTTCGATAAAGTCCATTTCAGTCCTTAAATTCCTATTTTCAGTTTTAACAATTTTCAATTTAGTCCCTATTTTAGAAAAGTTCAATTTTAGCCCTTAAAACTTTTATTTTCAGTTTTAATAAATTCCAATTAAGTCCCTAAACTTTATTTTTATCGTTTTGAATCTTTAAAAAATTTCGAAACACTAATTCAAAGTTTATTTTCTATTTTTGGCTAGACGAAACGTACGAGCGATTGAGGAATTGAGATTTTTCTTCCCACTCCACTTTTTACGACTCGAGATAGATTGAGGTAGACTCGCCCCCATTAATTAGTTTAAATTATAATTGTATGTATTATGTGATTTTATGTGATTTATATGCTTTGATGCATAAGATGAGAATCCCTTATGGGATAGATTATGTTGTTATGCTTGTCGTAACTTATATGCTTAATTGCATGAGAAGAAAGAGAATCTCGCATGAGATAAGATGATGTTATGCATAACTTACTTGCTTAAATGCATGAGACAGACTATCCACACCCTATGATTTTAAAGAGCCTATGATTTTTTTTCAAAGAAAATAAGCCTATGAGAATATCACTGTATAAGTTGCATAATTATGTGTTCAATTATTCTGTAGATTAATTACTGGCGATGAGTCTACTGAGTATTTCTTCGAAATGCTCATGCTACTATTTTAACAATATTTGCAGATTTTGGAGACGGCCGAGTTTGATGGGCAGTGGTGGCATGAACGAATAATAGTAGTTAATTGCTTTCAATTTATTTTTAAATTTCACTCATTTGAACGTTATGAACTTACCTTGTCGTTTCCGCTATTTCAAACTTGAGTTTTAAAGTTTAATAAATTTTCTTTAAATTAATTCTAATGAGATTTATTGCCGTTAACGTTCACAAATTTTAAATGTGATGCTTTTAAAAATTAGTTATTCCGCCAAACTTTTCAGTTAAATCAGGGCAAAGAAAAGATGACGTGGCGTTCCGGGTCCGCGGAACTCGGGGCGTTACAGTCCTGTTCGATCTTGTACACTACATGGTAAAAGACAATTATACCATTCACTCTTGTCAAATTATAGTCATCAAACATGCATTGATGCACAAGATTAAATATTTTAGTAAACCTATAAAAAGGATATAAACATTTAATCATATTAGTTAGTAGGCATAGAGCATGTATGGCTAAGCATGAGAAAAGTAAGAGTTTTAACTTATATGTTACTTACTCCTTTTAAGGAAGTTACTATTTCGGAAAGTAACTCTTACTTTCAAAATATAATTAAGCCTTTTAAACTTGGTCAAACATGCTCATAGTGTTACTGGTTCACTTCTTTGGCCATAATCCTGAGCACTATAGCAAGGGGGAAAAGCATGAAAAACGAAGACATTTTTTTTTTTTTTTTTTGGGGGGGGGGGGGGGGGTAATCCAAACAAAAATTTTAATACAAATTGTAAAAAAAATTATCCCAAAAAGTAACAATTTGTATGAAAAACAAAGTCAAACGAATCAGGTGAAAAATTATACCAATCAAACACAATTAATTACAATTCTCGGTAAAACACATTTTACGCAATTCAATTCAATTCCTTGTAATTCGTTTTCTTTCTACCCAAGTTCCACATTTGCAATCAAACGGACCCTTATTGTAATATGGTTTCCACAATGTAAGCGTACAACAATTATGTATCACCATTCAAGTAACCATTCCGAAAATTCTTGTGTTTGAAGTATCTTAGGGGGCGTTCTTGTGTTTCAATTTTGTGTTTTGAATTTGTTTTGTATTTGTGTCCATTTTGAGATTGTTGAAAATTCGTTCTTTTGTCGTTTTGAAAAAATATTTCTCAACTCGTGTTCTTTGAGTTTTGGCAGATTTGTGAAGAAAACAGCCAAAACGTAAAAAAATTATTTTCTGTTTTTTTCAAAAGCTCGTTTTCAAAAATGGGAAAGAGAACGCGTTCAATGTTTTGGAAAATTGAAAACAGAAAACGGCCCCAAAACAGCAAAGAAAACGCCCCCTTAATTTTTTTTATGAAATTTTACATGGTGAAGAAATATGTAGCAATTAAAAAACAGCCACTGTCATACCTCATTTTGCAAACTAAAACAGAACCACCCTCATAACATTAGAAATAAATAGAAAAGCAGCTGGCAAAATGAACATGCTCTTTTGCAAACTAAATGAAGAACGTTCTCAAAATGTTCGATATAGAAAAAAAGCAGCGAGGCAATTCAAAACATACCACCAGTATGCATCACAAGGGATCCTTCTTTCAATAGTGAAGCTGCTGCACTCTTCTGGATATTCTGAAGGGACGATTCAACCAACTCAGGAATATGTTCCACCCCAACTGCACGACCTTGTGGTCCAACCATGATAGCAAAGCATGCAGTCAAATACCCTGTCCCTACAAAAAAAAGTAACCTCGTATAATCCAGAAATCTGAAAACTATAGTGGAAGTTCAAAAGATCTCAAGAAAATCAAGTTCACCAATAATTTTCTTTGCATTACTAGAAATATGCAGTTCACACTCATAACAGTATGTGACCAAAGCGCTAACTCCTAACAACCTCAGCGGCACCTAGAAGATAAGCACACACTTCATTAAAGTTTCCAACTGCAAATGTACTAGATTGATACACCATAAATTGCACTTGAAATGCAATTCTATATAACATCTTCAAATGTTAATGCTTCTAGAAGACAGTATCGTATTACTGTATAGCCAACAAACTTTCGATCACAATAACAACTTGGACAAAAGAATACCTGCACCAACATCCAAAGAATGCATGCCAGGCTTCAAATGGTTTTCCAACAATTCGAGGCATGTGGCATGCATATGAGGTGCAGAAATAGTGGCATTGTAGCCTATCTGCACGGGACTGTCCATATATGGTGGGGCATCCTCAGGCACAAACAAAGCCCTGTCAATAGTTTCCATTACTTCGGCTACTTTTTTCGACCTAATTACTCCATGACTCTGCAATAACTCTACCATTTTTTTGTTTGAATTGATTCCACTTCCAGTCCAGAATCGCTGTTGAGAAACATAAAACAATATTGAAGTAAGAGGTAACAGGAAGGTCCATCTCATAACCTGTGAGAAAAGAAAGATATCAAGTGGCAAAATCAGGTCTATAAACTTGACCGAAAATGACTTTCCCAAGAAATGCAATAGAGTTCTAGTTCAAGTCAATTCTGGGATGTGAACTGAAAACGTTTTCCTTTCATTCATTTTTTTTTAAATTTTAAAAGAAAATAAGACTGTTGCGAAGTTAGCAACAATATAAGTCCCTAATTAAACCAATGCACCAATGCTATACTTACACTCACAAATCAATAACAAAATTAGGTGCGGCATTCAGTTCCCAAACCAATCACAATCACTTCAAGCCAGAATCTGGCCTCAAAAATCAAACCCACTTTCAATATCTACCGCGATATATATATATAGGAATCAATATTTTCTTAACGCAGCTCCACTCCGAACTATCACCATACCAAAATTCTTATATTCCATTTAAATTTCAGAATTTTCATATATAGACCTTCTATTTCTCCCTAATTTCACTTCAAAAACAACCAAAAGAACAATAAACGGCATGTATTCGAAGGATTGGATATAAAAACGTTAGATATACAAACGCATTAGGCGTGTGCAAGAGAGGTAGGGTTACCTCCATGCGTGAGAAGAGAGAATTCCCCGTGAAGATGTGAGTATTAGGGAGGCTAGAACGAAGGAAAAAAGCTGTCGCGGAGATGGCGGAGACAAGCGGCGGTTGAGATATAGTGAGACGGCCGTGAGAGTGGAGGTGTCGCGGAGTAAAATATGGTAACGATAACTTTATAGGCGCACGATAGCGGCAACCATACGCTATTACTGAGAGCGAGTGTGTGTACGTGGAAGGCATTTTTCACTCTAATCACTTCTCTTGCCTTTTCTTTAGTCTCTAGCTCTTTCGATGCACGTGTTGCTCACGTGCCTGGAGTTTCTTGGGCCTTCTACTTGGCCCATTTCTCGAACAGCCCAACTAACGTTTTTCTTGACCTAAATATTATCCTACTAAATTTGATTGAATTGTTTGATACATCTTCTATAATTTTGAGTGTGAGGGAGTTATTGCGGATAAAACAAGAATTAGAAAGGGAAAATTACACAAGAACTTCCTATTCAACTTTACATTTTCAAAAATCAAGATTTAAATTAATTCTTTCAAAAGTGATATATCACACTAAAACAACCTATAACACACTATCACAAACCGTAAAAAACGATGACTAATTGAAGTAAATAAAATCGTTGATTCTAGTGCTACCGCTTCTCTATCGCTCCATCGCTTCTACAGCTTCTTTATTGTGTGATGCTTCTACTGCTTCATGTTGTAGTCATTAATCAATTAAATGTGATGACGACTATTGTAACATGATGGTTGTGGATTGAGACATCAATGTTGATGATGGGTTAGAAATGGAGATGGAGGGTATATTTGGTAACAGAAAAATGTCACAAAAAGAGTGATTTGACATCATGTTGTTGAGTAATCCTAACCCCACGAGGTAGCGATGGAGGTGGTTGGAAGTCAATATGGTCAACAGATGTCGAAAGAGTGAGTCAAATGAAAGGCGAAGTAGGTGCTGACTCTTGGTAGTGGTCGTGGACTGTGAATTTGAGGTGATTGTGGTGATTTGAGTGGTGTCGACGATGATAGAGTTGGGTGGGATGAATTGAAGAGTGTTTTATGATTGTTTAATTGGTACTTTGTCACCTAAAAAATGTGTGGTTTGTAATTAAAATACGTGATTGTGACTCACAAGTTATATCTTTGTAATTGTGAATTGTGTTCTTTTTTACTAGCACGTGATTGTGAAAAAATTTGAGTTATCATGATCATGACTTGATTAATTAAATTATAGGTCAGAACTTCATCGAATGTTAAAAATTGTCATCACCTAGTTTTTTGAATAAATTTCACAAATTTGTTATTTTAAAAAATATATCTTAAAACCTTTATATTGGCGTAATTTTTCCAATGAGAAACCAAGCAAATTTTGGACCCGGCCCGATAAAATTTTAGGGTTGGACCAAAGTCCCGAATCGACTCAAATCGGAACCGAACCTAGCAGTTGTTCTAAAATTAAATACCCAAACGGGTACCCGAATATAGAACCGAAATTTCAATTCGGTTATCGGTTCTAAACTTAGAACCGAATCTTTTTAAATTTTAATTTTTTTATATTATATAAATCAAATTATTTAATTTTTTCTAAGTAAATTAGCAAATTAACAAATAGTTGGTAAGTATTAACAATACTTTAAAATATTTTTATCTCTATGATTTCTAATTTATATTTCTTTATTTTATGTAGATTTAAATGTTTGAAACAAATGAATTATTGATATAGAATGAATCGTCGATATTTTAGTATTAGTATATATTTTTTGGTATTTGTATACATTTGTAAATTAAATTATTAATCTTATTGTACAACTTGTTATTTATATGTTACTAAATTGAACTATGTCAATTTGTAAAATTAAAATTGAACGTGTCATTAGTTATTTTTATTATAAATGTTAAAAAATTTAATAATGGTACGGAATCGAACTGAACTCGAGCAGGTCCATAATTATATTTGGATCCGACGATTCCATTTACTAAATACTTGAAAATTTTTGTTCGATTCAGTTCTTCTCAGAATTGAACCGGATCATATCCAGCATTACGAGAAATTGTCAATTACGCCATTGTTTGAGCCATATTCTTTTCATAAGAATAAATTTTTGAATAGTGTATTGATAAAAAATACGTGACTAAAAAATAAAATAAAATTTTGAGTTTACTTGTAATATTATTTTTTTGATAAATGTGTTATTGAGGTGATGTCAAAATATTATTTAAAAATGTATTTTTCCAAAAGAATGGGCTCAAACAGCGGCTGTTATAGTTGTCTGCCACACGTACACGCAATTGACGTTTAGGGTTTCTCTTGAGTTTATTCCATCAAATCCTTCCTGCACTCTGATTTCTAATGAGTTTATAGGTAACCTCTTCAATTTCTTTCGACTTTCAATGATTGATCATCGTTTTCTTCCTGAAAATTTTCTAAACAGTCAGACAACAAAGATTTCATAATCCAGTACCCAAAATGTGAGTATCTACTCCATTTTTTCGTATACATTTTCATTCATCTTTTCAATTCGATTCTTTTTCCTATATGATTTTGGGGGGTTTGAATGTATTTTGAGATGTTTTTGTTTTATTTTTCAGGTCCCGAGAAGAAATAACCATGGAAGCAATAAAACACGCTCTGAAAGCGCTTAGAAAGCGCCATTTACTCGAAGAGGGTGCACATGCTCCAGCTATAATAGCCGTTTCGCGCCCCCTGGTTTCTCAGGTTATTTTTATGCGGATCTAGGGGCGGGTCAGGCTTTGCTACAGCCCGTCCCTCCTGCCCAAATGTTCATTAAAAAAAAAAAATCAAGGATTTTTTTTTTTTTATGTGCGAATTTTTTTTCCCCGAATTATCTCGTCCTGAATTTTTTCCTGGATCATATTTGGTTTCTTTTCGAAAGTTTGTGGGAAAGATGATCCTATGGGGTAGTTAAAAGTCCTGAATTTTTTCCTGGATCATATTTGGTTTCTTTTCGAAAGCTTGTGGGAAAGATGATCCTATGGGGTAGTTATAGATTATAACCCTACATAGGTAATTTATTTTGCTACGTTTTAATTACCACTAAAGCAAAATTACTTGCACTCATACATAAAAACCACATTCATGATGTTGGATATAGAAAATCTGTAAAATAGACGAATGGTTGTGTAATTAAGGAAGTGTTTGCTCATTAGAGCTGTGTTGTGCATCAGTTTCATATAATTATAAAGTCAGGCATTTTTTATGGGAGTCTTGATCTCCGATTGGACTAAAATCAAACTCCATGATGGCTTTTAGAGAAACTATATCTAATAAAAATTTCTTTAAACATTGTTGATGCCGGATGGTTTTGGGATTTCTTTGAGGAAATTTGGGTTTTAGTGAGCATAATATTGATTATTGAATGGTAGAGACTACTAGGTTGATTAAAGGTGCTGGGCTATCTACAACTGCCACTGTTTTATCAAATCATATCCAAATATGACTTATCTTATAAAAGGGTAGAAAATCGCTTTAGTCAATCTAGTCAGATTCCATTCATCTTCTTATGGTGCATAAAATATCAACTGGGAGATCTATTGAAGTTTACCACACGTGTTACTTATTGGGGTACATTCACGTGATAGGTGAATTTATTGTTGAAGGCATGGACTGCGTAATCTCCTCAATACTTGGGATGGTCTGTCAATCTTTACTCTATTTAACGCGATGCATCACTTGAAAGCTGTTTTTACCTGCACTGTTGTCCCTTTGTTGTTTCTGTAAATAGTACTCAACATGATGCAAGGAGGCTCACATTGCCTCTTTTTGCAGTTTTATGCAGCAAAGTGTCTGCAATTATTTTCTCATCTTACAAAACTAGAAAATTACACCCTTCCCGGTTTTCTATTTCGTGACTTAGACCTTCCTTCACTAAACCCATTATTCATGCCGTCCTTATATCTGTAAGTATCACAATTATGGGTCAAAAAGAATCTGCACCAGTACTTTGTGCAAAGATTCTATCATGTTTCATAGAGACCGAAAACACCAAGCAAAATTGAAAATAGCATTCAAAATATTGCTCTTTTGTTCAAGAAAATCACATGAATTTAATATTTATTTAGCATCGGAATTACATCAGAAATTTTGCATAGTGATTTTCAGTTTCATGTAACTACTAATCATGTGAGAGTCAACTGCCTTGTCAAAATCCCTCATTTCAATAATATTTAATTTGATATTTTTCTTTCACAAGCTTTATCCCACCCAAACTCCTTGGTCCTCTTCTCATTGTAATTTCCGGCCATGAATGACATAATTGTGAAAAATTCTCATGATTAAAAGAAACATCACCCATTTCCAACAATAACGCTGAATAAATTTCTTTTTCTCTCAGACCATGTCATTTTTTCTTCACTCAGGCCTCACAGCTTCTAGTTGATCTTGCAAAGCCTATGATTCATAACGCTTGTTATTGATATTGAATCTCGTTGTTTTTCATGTTATTTGAACTTGTTTACCTCCATGGTTCTTCCTTGTGTTATGTATTATGATATCTAGAAGTTCATCTCTTGTTATGGACATTACTGATATTGGAAAGCACTGAGATTTCTACTTAAGGCAAATTTGTACAATAAGATGTATGGTAGTTGCAAATATTTGCTCTATCTCAGGCCGCGACATTTTATTTTGAAGGGATCAGAGTGGAAAGAAAAAGCTGAAAGTCTTGAAGGGGAGCTCCAGCAGTGTTACAAAGCTCAAGCTCGATTATCAGAGCAGCTTGTGGTGGAAGTGGCAGATTCCAGAGTTTCTAAAGCTTTAGTTCAAGAGAAAGAAGCCCTGATCTCTGACGTGCAAAATGAGCTTAGTCTAGCAAGGTTTTGTCTTGATGTTCTCTCTTTCTGTTCCTTAGTTGGGGGAAAAAGTTATTTTCAATAGATATGAGCCATGTGGGTGTTGTGATAATGAAGTATATAGCATTACTTCATTATCTAAATTTATTTCTTTTTCAGGGATGAACGTTCTCGTTTGACTGCATGTTTAGAAGAAAAGAGTAAAGCTTTAGAATTGTTAATGAGCGAGCATCAGAGTCTGAAAGAACAACTTGAAGCAACCACTCTTAGAGCTAGTAATGCTGAGGCAGAAAATAAAATGCTTATTGACCGTTGGATGTTGCAGAAAATGAAAGATGCTGAACGCCTGAACGATGTATTTTTCTCTTACTTTTGTGGATTGAATTATTGTCGTCGCTATAGTCTTCCATTGAATATGATTAACTCATAATTTTGCATGCTGATACTTGATCCAGACTCACCCGTGACCCGTCCACCTAGGAAAACAATGAGTTGTCTTTGACGATATTATGGTCATTTGTTATTCATCTTCAACGAAATCGTAACAAACTTCTGTTCTTTGTTAATGAATTTTGTTTACTGTATACACCTTTGTTGAATTTGATATTAAATGACAGTGTTATTATGTCATTCTGCTAGAATTTAGAATCTCTTCTTGTGAGTCTGTCATTCAAATTTAGGTTGGAGTGGAGCTGGATGCTGATTATTATTCTTTGAAACTTGAAAATGGAAGGTTTCACTGCCCCAAAACTCCTGGAAAATACGGACCCCTTTTTATGCTTCCACTTATTTAGAAAATTTGGTTCTTTAACTGCTTAAAGAAAAGTTCATCTCATTTCATGCTTGTTTTCTTGTGGTCGGTCTTGCTGTATGCTAATTATATGTTTCTTGTGTTAGGCTAATGCTGTTTATGGAGACATACTAGATCAACTAAAGGTCAGCAGTATAGAACAACTTGCCCGTCAACAAGTGGACGGTGTAGTGCGCCAAAGTGAAGAAGGTGCTGAGTACTATATAGAGTCTCCCATTCCGACTACATGTAGGCAAAGAATCCCGGCCCATAACGGTGGCTGCGCCTCTATACTGTTTGAGTATAATTCAAGCAAGTTGATGAGTGGGGGGCAGGACCAGACTATTAAAATTTGGGATACAAACACGGGGTCGCAGAGTCAAACTCTTCATGGTTGTCTGGGCACCGTTCTTGATCTCTGCATCACCCACGATAACAGATCTGTCATTGCAGCAAGTAGTGCAAATAATTTGTATGTATGGGATGTAAGTTCAGGCCGGGTACGGCACACTCTCACGGGCCATGTAGACAAAGTATGTGCCGTAGATGTGAGCAAAGTGTCTACCCGCAGTGTTGTGAGTGCAGCGTATGATCGAACGATAAAAGTTTGGGATCTGCAGAAAGGTTACTGTGTCAACACACTACTTTTTCAAAGTAATTGCAATACCCTTTGTTTCAGTATGGATGGACAGACCATCTGTTCGGGCCACGTGGATGGAAATCTCCGACTGTGGGATATTAAGACGGGAAAACTTCTAAGTGAAGTTGCAGCACATTCACTTGCTATAACGTCTCTGTCTTTATCTAGAAATGGAAACATGATTTTGACCAGTGGTAGAGACAACTTGCATAACTTGTTCGATATACGTACTCTTGAAATTTGCGCGACACTGCGCTCAAATGGTTACAGAGTAGCGTCAAATTGGAGCAGATCGTGCATCAGTGCTGATGATGGTTATGTTGCTTCTGGATCTGTCGATGGATCAGTACATATTTGGTCAGTAGCAAATGCAAAAATAGTAAGTACTCTAAAAGAACACACAGCTCCTGTTCTATGCTGCTCCTGGAGTGGTCTCGGGAAACCTTTAGCTACATCGGACAAGAATGGTAATATTTGCATTTGGAACGACAGGTCTCCTTTCTAGCCACATGCATTTATTTGTTGAAAGTCGCCCCTCGTCTGGAGATTATGAATGGCAGTTAGTTGAAATCTTTGAGGAATTCTATCATTGCCAGTATACCTGAATGAAGACATAATTCCATTCTCAAAGGTTGTGCATACAAAGAATGACGTGGTCAAGCGAGGTAGATCTGCTTTTAAATATCGCTAGAGATTATCGATCGTGGAATTTTGAGGGGCACAGTTTGGCTTTATATACTCTTTATGCATGCCACGTGAGTTCTTTTTCAGGTTCTCTTCCAACAGTCCTGTACATGTGTTTATTACGAGGACATCTTTTAACCACTTAATGCACATACTTGTAATCTCAGTTAAAATATTATTATTATGGTCTTTCTTCTTAGCTGAAATTCTTGCTTTCATGCAACATGGATCTTACAAGTTGGACCGACTTCATAAAAATTCTGAACATTTTCTAACAGAAAAATTCAGCCCACCAGTCCATAAAAAAAAAAAAAATAAATAAAATCCTGAACTGTTAGATCAACTTATGAAATCCAATTTAGACAGTAGAATTTAGGTCACTCCTAAAGGTAATTATACGTTTACATAAAAAAGAATTTAAAACTTTTTGACTTTAGATTGTTGCTCATTAAAAATTGTCACGTTACGCCAGCTTTCACCGTTATTGGTCCTATTTACAATTTTTTTTTTTTGTTGAGATTAAACAAAGAATTCTTTCAAAAAATTAGTTTAGGTGGTGTTAAATTATAGTCTAAATGAAATGAAAAATTATGTGATTCATTTAATTTTGTCTCTAATTTAATATTACATTAGTGTTATTTAGATTGATGTTTTAATATCAGTTGTGTTCGATAGCATAACTCCATCCCTCCCTACATATATAGGTGAATTCATTTACATTCAAAATGTACGTGCTAAAAATTTAATCAAATTCTCTCTCATCTCTCTTGTACTTGTATCTTTTCGTTCCAACAGTTGATCTAATCGTCAAAGTGCAAACTATCATCGAATTTTTTCTAGGGCAACAACCTTTGCGTTCTACGGTGTGTTCCACTATGCATGTAATGCACAAGTGGACGAAAAGATGATCAAGATCTGTTGATCACTTGATCGAACAAACTTCAAAGTCATCATATCCTTTTAACACTTAAAGTTATTTCTTATCACTATTATCAGATTTTATAATTTTTTTACATTTATAAAGCAATCAAATTTTATATCCCTACAATATTAAAAGAGAACACTTCAAATTCTCTGTTTCACGCACTGTTTGAACTTCACTGTTCATAAGGCATCATGTTCGTGTCATGTTGATGCCATATATACTAATTTTGTCCTTTAATTTATTTCCCTCAAGCAGTACGTAGTTTTCTTCTCACATGACGGGGTTTCTACATGCCTCCACGCAAGCTCTCATACCTCTTTACTTAGTCTTCACACAACTGTTCAAGACTTGTCCTTTATTCTTCTATATTTTCCCTTCTTTTGTTTTTTCTCTCTATTTTGCAGAGCCCTTTTCATTTTCTCTCCATTGTTGTTCTTACTGCTCATTTGAAATCAAACCATAGGCAACAAAATCATAGATCTCTTGGGTATTCTATGACCTTTAGACGACATATTGTCCTTTCTATTTCGCGAGAAATTTTGTTCTACGATTTTCATCTTCTTCTCCAATGACATTTGTATCTTCGCTCTTTACCTGTCCAGTTTTTTATTTGTTTTTCAAATTTCTTCATTTTTCGGTGAGTAAATATCAAGTTCTTGCTATGAATCTTGGGTCTGGTTGATGATTTTATTGTTCATTCCAGTATTACCAAGAATCATTTAGGGTTCTCCGATTTTTCCTATTTTGGTAAGTAAATGTCATTTTTTCCTAAGAATCTTGGGCCTAGTTGACGGTTTTACTGTTCATTTCAGTATTGCCAAATTTTTTTGGGGTTTCTCCGATTTTCCTATTTTGGTAAGTAAAAGTCATTTTTTTGCTACGAATTTTGGGTATATTTGATAGGTTTACTGTTTATTTGAATATTACTAAAAAAATTTATTTTTATTTGTTACTTTTAATTTTTCTCCTCCTACCTTTATTTTTGGATTTTTCAGGAGCTAGAACGTGACAAGGTATTTAAAATGTAATATTTACTGTTTATGACTCTTTAAAATAATAACAATACAGTTCATGAATAATGATCCTACTGTGATGTAGATTTTGTTGGGTAATCTGTATTTTTCGCTTTCACTGTGTACTGTTTTAATTGTTTCTTTTATTTCACAAATGTTGGCATCAACTTTCCAAAGACCTTGCTAAGACAAGAAAAACATGTCTCTCTTAGAGTTGGCTCATAGTTTTGCTGCATTTTGTTTTTATTTCTCAATTATTTGGAAGCAACTAACAGTACTGGTGCAACCACCTGAGGTAATTTCTTCTTTTTGTACAAAATGAAATCAATCTCATTTATATGTTTTTGGGTTATAAACTGAAGTACATTTGTTGTTGGCCTCCAACTAGTGAAAGATAACAATACGGTACTATGTGAAATTGGGATTGAGTCAAAATCACAGTGCTAGAGTGTTAAGTTATAAATTGACTACGCTTGTGTTCTCAAGCATATGAGATATTTTTGAATTTTCACTTCAATGTTTATGTTCGTGAATCTCTATTTATTGATTGTGTCATTAACTGTTGATCCCTTTTATGCAAATTAGATGTCATGTTTAATTTCTCTAAGTTTTTACTTCTTTTTTTTTTTTTTTTTGCTTTCACAGTGTCTTTTATGCTCTATTTTGATTTTTTTACTTTTAAGTGCTCCTGATGGCTATAGATTTGCTTTAATTTCGGGATATGCATGAGCATTAGAAAAAAAGTTTTGAAGCGTAAACTATGATTGTTGTGCTGATATTTGACTTGCTCCTTAAATGAACTATGCAACAATACTTTGTTGGGTTATATTAATTAGATTGATAACAGTTTTATTAAATTGTTAAAAAGTTAAGTCGTTGACAAATGAAGTATCAATTTACCAAGTGAAGTGCCAGCAATCGACTCGCTTTGCCAAAGAAGCCATCATGTTCAAAATAAATGCTGATGTTACCTTTTTGTACGACTTTTCTGCATCGTGTACCGTTCACCTATGTGAAAGATTTGGTGTGATTCTAATTTAGTGATTGAAAGAAATTACTACTTCATAATATTTCTCCAAACAGTTATGGTGAAAATGGGGTTCGAGTATTAATGTGGCAGATCATTCTCACTTAAAGCGCACACCATTTTGACACATACATAGAACGAAGTATTTGTGTGAGTTGTACTTGATATTAAGTATTTAAGTTGCATGAAAACAAAAATAAAAAAACTTGATATGAAAATGGAAATGAAATGATTTTCCTAACAAAAAATAAGACTACAAATGTTGAGAAAAAAAATTTATTGTCAATTTTCTAAATTCAATTTTTTTTTTCAAGAAGACGTTTTCACTTTGGATAATATCATTTATATATTCAAGTTAATCCACATGGTTCAGGTACTAATGTTACAATTGATACAAATAAAACTTCATTTTTAAAAAAAAATTATATCTTATATGGATTTTCTTGTTTGAATCGGTAATCTTGGGTCCTCCATATCAGTAAATCTATGTGATTTTGATTACTTGAGATTATATAACTTGAAAATCTAATTATAGATTTTTGGACAATAATTCTTGTGGAGATGAATCTTCTTTTCATTGCTGCTAAAAGTTTAAGGTATATACTTGTCTGTTGTCTTTGTAGCATAAATATTATGTCAAACAGAAGTGATCCATCACGCCGTTTCTTTCAAGTTACCACACCTTCATTAGGCCATAATGTTCGTTTGGTGAATCTTAAAATGATCTCTTTGTTAACATTTATTCATAATTAATAAAACTATATATAAAGTAAATAATATTTTTATAAGACTTATATATTTTTATAGTCGCTTCCTAGATCTTTTGTACATTGCTCGGGATATGATTGTAGTGATATAGTACGTTTGATTGGTTATGATGAAATTATTTGCAACATACAACTGGAAAGAGTTGATGATAGCATATATCTTGCAGCTGGATGGCCACATTTCTTTGATCACCATAATTTACAAGGTGGTTATGTTATTGTCTTTGAATACAATGGAAATTCTATTTGCGATGTTTCGATTTATGACATTCAGGCGTAGAAGTAACGTATGAGTCTAATACGTTTGAGGTAGAGATTTCACGTACTAGTGATCCTATTTTTTGAGTAACATTAAAGGCTGATCGCGATGGTCATCGAAAAGTTGCGAGCTCCTCTTTAACTTAATTTGTTTCTAGACCGTGTCTTTCTTGACTTACATGTATGAACCATTTTTTATATCTATTGTTCTCACCTAATTCTAAATTCCACTATTTATAGATTTGTTAATTTTTTTTGTAGTATGTACCTAAGGATGGCAATTGGGCTCGCCAACTTGGGGCGCCCGTGGCTCGGTTCAGAAAAAGTCCGAGTCGGCTTAGCTTGAGGCTCGGGGCGAGCCCATTTTAGGGCGTCAGATCGAGCCTGAGTCGGCTGCGAGTTTGGGAAAAAATGGCAACAACTTGAGGCAGCAAAAATACTGCCTTTTAAGGCAATTTTTTTTGTTGCCTTCTAAGGCAGTAAAAGCATAGAAGGAAAAAAAGGCCTACAAGGCTCATCTCAGAAAAGTTCGAGCCTCAAGCTTGGGTCGAGCCTCATTTTTTTGGTCGAGCAAAAGCTTAGCTCGAAAAAAAGCCTGCACCATCGAGACCGGGCCTCAAATTTCGGCTCGCTGACATCTTTATATGTACCTAGGGCCTTCGCTTGATATATCTACCAAAATTTGTCCAGAGTGTTCAAATCCACGATCATTCACATCATAATTGGCCGGTACGAACAAATGTTTATGTATGATGTTTCACCATAGGTTGGGCAGATTATGTTAGAAAGAAACAATTTCAGATAAGTGACACGTGTATTTGAACTTGTGAACGATAAAATCCCCATGTTCACGGTGTACAAAGTGTGTCGCGCCGATGAAAGTTTGACTCTTACATGAATTGTACATTTTCATTTGTACCTTTCGTATTTACTTATTATCGAACATTTTTTTTCTTATGTATGAACACGACATAATTAAATCTATTAGAATTTGGATTTCTAATTGCTCATGCTATTTTTACTTCAAAATTGCACTCAATTTGTACATTTTATTTATTTGAGTAAAGTGATTATAGAAATTTGATTTTAGTACTTTTAATTAACCTCTAAAATGAAATCCTACATTTGGATTTCATTCAATGCTACATCATCATTATTTGGAGACTAGTATCCTTATGGCTAAAACTATTCCAAGTAAGTAAACAGATTTAAACTTGTACTTTTATGTATATATAATTATTATTATGGATTATACTCTTAATATCTTCACAACAATTCAAATATGATATTCTAAGTCTATATGAAGAATATTTTGCCTTTTAGTACTCTTACTTTTGGCTTTCAAAACTATACCTTCGTGCAATTAAAGAGGTTTTTTTCTCACTTAATCATTGCTCTATAGTGTAACTATTCTTCTCTGTATTGCTATTTAAGATATGATTTCATTCTTACACTTCTATTTATTTAATCAAGCTACACATTTTTCTGCAAGTACGTCTAAGAAGTCAAATATTAACAATAATGCTTTAGCCTCTTCCAAAGCATTTATCACTAAATTTAGAAAGAAGTCTCTCAAAAGCCTACAATAATTTGAAAGAGCAGTCAAATATTTACACAAAAAAAAATTCTCTTTTGCTTGTAGCTACAAAATGAATGTTTTATAGCTCAAACCAACAATGAATTTTCTGTCAACATATTTGATTGTTCTTTTAAATTATGTTATGTTTTCTGGAGATTTCTTACTAAACTTTGTCATGATTACTTTGGAAGAGGATGAAATTCTATATTCCAACATGATTTCACATTGAGAGGTGATTCTTTAACTATAAAAAAAAAAAAAAAAAACTATCATTTATTATAGAACGTTGTTTTTTCTCAATTAATAATCTTAAACTTCAAATTTACTAACACTTCACACTACTCTTTTACAGAGAAAACTCATTTTCCTTCTCTATTCTAGGAAAACTAAAGATATTAACAGAAGATCGATCACGAGTTTGGACATACGTTTAAGTGAGACCTAGAAAGTAGATTTTCTTCATTTTCGATTTTTGAAATATTGTCGTGTTGGTTCGTCAAATCCTACGGACGAGAACACTGAAAAAATTAGGCACTAACATGCTTTGCCAATTTATTTGAAAGTTTCATTCCTGATAATTTTTTTGTCTTAGGTCTGTCCTCAGAGGCATTCGGCTTTCTGCCTGATGCAAAAATATGAGGACTTGAATTATTTGGATACTAATCTTCTACAAAATATTCGCATTTGCAATTAAACGTTTGGAAAGTTTTATTCATATTGAAGTCGACAAATAGTATTGTATTAATGAGGCTCATATTTTGCACTTTTGTATAATCTTTTTTTTTTTTAATTATTAATGTAATTATTTATATTGCATTTCTTAATCTTCTAATAGTTTCTCGTGCTAATAAAAGACATGTTGACCTTTTGATCTCTGAAAACAGGCATGTAAATTACTTGCAATATGTATCCAAGCAAAGTCATTCATATTCCCTCCAACAAAATTTGTAATTTGCTCTCAGGTAAAAGCGAGTCTAATGCACTCTTTAAGAGCATGTGGGTCCATGTGAATAATGAAAAATATAACGTTGATTTTGTATAAGTATGATATTGTATCGCGCTAAAATATTAACAATGATATATGTAGTTTTATGTATACTTCACATTGATTATTCAATTGCATTCTTTTTCGTCTTTTATCAAAAAAATTATTATCTTATTATAATTATTATTCATCCCAAAAGAAAGGTATATTGAGGTTGTATAATTGCTTTTAAATGTCTGATTGAATTAATCAACTGCAAGTATGGTACCACACGTTGCTTGAATCATCTTGAAAGAAATGATAACTTATTTTTTTACCATGTTTTGACATTTTCCAATAGACCTAATGTTCCAATATTAAACCTTTGAAGTTTTTTTTTTTTTTTTTTTTTTTTTTTTTTTTTTTTTTTTTTAAGTAATCGTCCTTCTTACAATCGCTGTTGCAAATGATATAGATTCTCCTCCTGCACAAAGAATGCAGTGATATCAGTAGGAAAAGTTCAATGGACCCGAGGAATTGCAACCCTGAAAAATTAATGCTTCAACTTACACTCTAACTCAATAATCCATTAGAAGACATCAACAGATCATAATATGATGATGCAGATCAGTAGAAGATCTCAATTGATTGGTTACTGCATATTGTCTCCCAAAACCTTCTATTTTTTTCAACTACAACCTATTGGTGACCTTTATTCTACTATCGTTGAACTTCAAAAAGTCTACAAGAGCTACAAGACTAAAGAAACCTTGCAGACTGTGTATTTGAGCTACAATTTGTTGACATACCATTTAGTCACTTCATGTAATTAAGTACTGTTGTCTACAGAATAGAACAGTTTCTTATTTGACACATGTATTGGTTGAAATCCTTGAACTTAGCAATTGACAAGCAATGCTCTATGTCTTTCTTCAATAATTTTGATTTTCATTATTAATATATGTTATTCATGAGTTGTTATAAAAATTAAACGCATGCGCTAATATTTAAAAGTCATAGATTTCATCACATGAATAATTTTTTCTATAAGATAATACTGTTAAATATGTGAAGCCATCTATACAATGGAATATATAAGGGTGATGCTCCGATTATATACTTTTACTACAACTTGAATATACCATAAATCCCTTTGTTCTTATTATCACTATATAATTAAATGTTTACATGTTTAAAATAATCATTTGAATAAAATCTTTTATAAAATTAAAACAATCGTCGTGCAACACACGATCACTCACTAGTTCTTTTAAAATTGACATTCAGCTAATGAATTTTGACAGCTATAACCTTAGAATCTAAATTGCAAATGTGTCTAGTTGAGCATCTTGTCTACCAAAAGCAATTGACATTTTGTCAATGTATTACAATTCTACAGCACTATTTGAAATCATTGTGTCTAATCATTGTTTCTTGCACATGATTCCATCATGTGCGCCTCAAATTAAGGACAAATTTCCAAAATATATTAGCCCTATATATTGCTTGCTTCTCGATCAAGAATATCTGAACTAATTGTTTGTTATTCAATAATTCTTGTTTAGACAATTTGTACCATCCATACATTGTATTTTGATATAAAATTTCAACACACACACACATATTACATATATACATGCACTCAATACATAAATCACAAAGAATGTGGTTTCCAAGTCAAGAATTGATCTGTCTTTAAATTGGAGAAAGTTTTGTTAAAGATGCAGTTGTAAGTTGTATTCATAATCAAAATAAAAGTCATCCCAACTGCTCCATTAAAAGAAGATCAAGCAGCATTTTCTTTTGCTGCTTTTTTGGTCCCATCAAAAAACAAATTTTCAACCTAAAATTTCAAACCACGAGTAAGAAATTATTACTATTTATTGAGTTTGGTTCACAATATTAAAAAAATTAACAACTTTTTTTAATACTCTCGAGAGTTGTACATTCCACTTTTATATACGTGCCGTAAATGACACCAATTGATCTCAAAAGATTGACCGTATATTTTATGAGGTGAAATGGACATATTATTATGGAGAAAAACTTAAATCAGTCATGCCGGTATTGAGAACTAAATATGTCTTTAAGTTTTGTTACTTTGATTAGATGGTGATCGAATGTCATAACTATTCAAATTGGATTTGATAATCACATATATAAGTAGCGGTGACAATGGGTTGAGTCGAGCCGACTCGGTCCTTACCTACACGAGCTTGTGGCTCGTTTTGCAACGAGTTGAGCCGAGCTCTCGATGGGCCGAAGACGAGCCGAGCAGAGTAGAGCCAAACCGGAGCTCGCCCTTTTTTTTGTTTTTTGTTTTTTAAAAATAAACCTATATATATATATATATATATATATATATATATATATATATTATTTTTATTTTTTTTGGAGCCATGAGCCTAGAATTTCATTTTTGCTCGTGGCCTCGTCATTTTTGACGAGCCGAGTGGGCGCGGCTCTTTTTTGCAAGCCGAGCAATCGAACTCACAAGCCGTCCGACTCGATTGCCACCATGTAAGAAAGAGATAATATATATATATATATATATATATATATATATATATATATATAGAAATTATATTTAATAAAATATATTAACACTTCTGCTACGTGCTTTCTCTAGAATCCAAATATAACTTCCAACGGCTCAGATTTAACAGGCTAGGTTCTATTTGACAATCAAGTCAAAAAGATAAAAAAGCAAAAAAATGATAAAAAGAAAAAAATGGTGGAAAGAAAAAGCCACCAAATTACACCCCCAACCCTCCTCTTCCCAAGCAGTAGAAACTATGTCTTCCTATTAGTCCCCACACTTTCCTAAATTCTATCTCAGAGGTTGTAGAAACCTAAAATTTCACAAGACCAAATGAAAATATATATTACTGTCTTGTTTTAACTTATAATTTATCAGCAATGAGAGCCCTTCCGACAGTTGAGTGCGCCGGCGCTGGAGGTGATGGAACTGATGAGTGAAGATGGCTTTGCACCTAAACTTGAAGCCCTAGCATAGCTCGATGATGCTCCGGCACCAGAAGGAATAAAATATGCTCCATTCAACATTAGGTCACCTTCCGATCTCCAATTCCAATTCTTCCACTCGCTTTCTGGTGCATCCTCGTGTTTCGTCACCTACACATTTACGCATATGAATTAAAAGTCTTATTCCTTTTAAATTTAGAATCGAAAAAGGGAATAATTTATCTTAAAATAACAATTATGTGAATTTTACCTCTTTGCTGAATCTTTTATTAGGGGCAAGAAATCTGTTGCCTTGGCTATTAATTGTTGGGGCAGCACTTCCTCCTATGGCATACATTTCCCAATGGGTGTAGTCATTGTTCACTACATGGAAGTAACCATGTCTGCACCTGCCAGTAAGAAAACTCGTTACATCAATATATGGTCGGTCCGTCTACGAGCTAATACTGAATACCAAACATGTACTAATGTTTGACTTTCTAGCATTACCTCGGCATTCTTTGGACAAGCCCTTCTCCAAAGTGGTTGAAAGCAATAGTAACTTGCATGTTCTTGTCTTCATTGTAAGAATCACTATGTCCCAAAAGCATAACCTTGTCATGATGAGTCATATAGTTGTTTGAAATTGTAATAGCAGTGGATCCTTCAATGGCATCAATCAATCCATCATGGCAATTTGACAAGGAGCAATGATCGACCCACACGTGGCTTCCACCAAAGATCGACACGCCATCACCATCTGATATAGTCCTCCACCCAAAGTGCTTTGTGGAGCTCCTCACCATAGCATTCCCTCCTTGTTTACAGTCATGTATGTGTATTCCATGTATGATAATGTTAGTCACATATTGAATGGTGATGCATGGACCACCAGCAATGTGTACACTTGCACCTCTACCATCAATTGTCTTGAATGAATTCATAATAAGTTCTTCTTTCAGTCGGATTACCATATCTCTAGCAAATATGATCCACAATGGCTCTTGTTGGATGACGGCATGGCGGAGAGTCCCTGGCTTTGGGTTGACCACATCGTAGTCCCCAGAATCTGTTACGACGTATATTTTTCCATCTCTTCCACCAATGGCATTCTTTCCAAACCCTATTGCGCAATCCGCTAGCTTCTGGCGATTCCGCTCCCAATTGGCATTGCACCTCCAGCAATCATCGATGGGATTCCCCGTGTTGCAAGAGAGAAATCCCAGTTTCCTCCTCGAGGCATTGAGTTGTCTGCATTCGAGAAAAGTCACACGTTGTTAGTCAAAACTACTACAATTACGCTCAGTAAGTATTACTAAACACGATTGGACATCACAATCGAAAAACAGGACAAATTAAGTACTACTATTCTCAATAAATTTATAGTTGAACGTACGTGTGAACTTCTTGGACGACCGATTCGGGGTCTTGAACTGGAGAGGAGGAGGCAGCTAGGGATTGAATTAGAAGACAGAAAATGAGAGAAATGAAAGAGATTAAAATGAATGCCATTTGCCTCTCTTTCAAAGTGTATAGTGAAGTAGTGAGAAAAAAATGGAGGGTGAGGGAAATGAATGTAAAATGGGGGGTTATAAAAGAAAAAAAAAACAGCCGGGGAAGAAGGCGGGACTAAACGTGTAGGGCCCTCCATTTCCTTTGTGATTACTAATTTTGCGGAGATTCCCATGAGGTAGTTTTGGTTCGTTAGGCATGTCTTTACCTTGTCAAGGTTGGAATAAATCGCAATACACACCGATGTTGTAAGAATTGGATAGGATAGATTTAACCAGAAAATAGTATAAACCCGTTAAAATAATATTCACATAAAAAATGACAAATTTCTTTTTTGTATTTATTTGAATTTTTTGGGCCATCGATTTAATCCAGACCATTCAATTTCAATCAATACTTGAGCTAGTTTTCAGAATAGTTACTTTTTTGTTTAATAAATTAAAACACTAACTAATACAGGCTACATTAGTTTTAAAATTAAAATCAAATATACGCTAAAGTGTTTAAATAATTAAAAATAAAGGATCTTGAATGTTATTTAAAATTCAGAAGAAAGATAATTAAGGAAGAATTGTTTTTATTTAAAAAATGGACGCTCATTAGTTTTGTTTCAGTTTGTATTATATTAAAATACCGTCATCCTCTCTGGAGCCAATAATTCCCCGAGTACAGGGAATTATTAACAGGGTTTTTACAGGTGCTGTCAACACAGCACCTGTATATATATATTTTTCCATCTTTCAATGAAACTGTGTCATTTGTTATCTGTTAAAAAATTCTGTACTCATTGTTCCTCTAGAGCACAGTCTTCTAAGTTTTACCCCGTAAACTCTACAATATATTAAAAAACAGATGGTAGTTCCCCCATGCATAAGCAGTCAAGGAGTGCTAGCTTTGATGAAAAGTTTTATTCTTCTTGAAATGAAGTTTTTCAAATGTTTGGGGTATCTTGTTTAGATGGAAAATCGATTCTCGTCCAGCAGTGAATCGAGTCGAAGTGAGTCGACTTCATTAACATAGAGTAGAATAGTAGATTGATTTTAAAAAAGTTAATTTGATTTCGCAGTTAATGAAAATTGCTGATACGTACCATATATTAATATCGGTTATGTCACCCATTATGAGAATGCGAAGAGAGACTGGTCTCCAATTTTGTACTTACGTATAATCTTAACTCCCCTGATTTTTTATATACAATAATATAAGCTCGAACTTACTACATATAGGTATAACTTGGTACAGTTCAAATTGCCCACAATATGTCATGAATTACTCCCTACGTCCCAATTATATAAACTTGTTTCGTTTTTCACACGGATTAAGAAATGTTCTTTAATGTCATTGAAAAATTAATTTTTGCCAAGATCTTTTTTAGTTTACCCCAATTTAATTTTCAGTATGTAGTAGTAAATTATTGTTGAAACTAATAAAGAATTTGGATGATTTCAAGAATTTGGCATATTAAGTAGAGAAATGAGAGTTGTTCCATGTTTTCAAGAAGTGAGAAATGTGTGTATTCGGATGATTTCAAAAAATTGGCATATTAAGTGGGGAAAATTTAATAAGAGTATATTAGTAAATAAACACAACAAAATATTCTACATTTAGAAACATGCTTATATATTTGGGACAAGAGAAAAATGAAACTCAGCCTATATAATTGGGACGGAGGAAGTATTATTTCTGTCGAGCATATGTATTTACAAATGTGTTCCCTCGGTAAAAGTGTCAAAAGACGTGCCTAGGTGCCTTAGAGTGATAACGTTCTTTATTTGAATGTTGCACGTCGAAGAGGTGACTGAGTTCAATGAAGGATCTTGGGAAAGACAGACATGGAGTAACTGTAAGCACTTATATATTGTATTGTGAACAATATTCTAAATAGCACGTCAAGACGTACTTCTTGGGAAAGACAGACATGGAGTAACTGTAAGCACTTATCTATTGTATTGTGAACAGTATTCTAAATAGCGCGGCAAGATGCACGTCTTGGCGCGTAGCACGTCCCTAACGCCAAGTAAAATCGTTTGACGTGTAATATGGCAGTCAACGTGAGGCGTTAACCGATAAGGCGCGCATTAATTAATTTTTAAATTTTTATTATTTATTTATTATTAAATGATTTTTTGATTGATTAAAAATTAAAATAATATTAAAATAAGAAAACGTCTTTTTACGCATTAGCCTCGTCTAAGCTCACCTATCCCTTAGTTTGGCCTCCACGCATTGCCATGCATTACGCTATTTAGAACCTTGATTGTGAACATTTAAATTTAGTCACCGAGAAAAATTCGTTAGGCTATGAGAACCTAAAGGGGACGTTCTCTTCGTGTTTAAGTTTTGTGTTTTGGACGTCCATTTTGAGATTCTTGAAAACTCGTTCTTTTTGTCGTTTTGAAAAAATATTTCTCAACCCGTGTTTTTTGAGTTTTGACAGATTTGTGAAAAAAATAGCCAAAACGTAAAAAAGTTGTTTTCTATTTTCTTCACAATTTTTTCAACCGTTTTCAAAAATTCGTTTTCAAAAATGGGAAAGAGAACGCGTTTTCAATGTTTTGAAAAATCGAAAACAAAAAACGACACGAAAACAGCAAAAAGAACGTCCTCTAAGTCATTGGAGAAACTTGTTCCTTAAAAATTTTCTTTGGCTCAAATTTTACCTGGTGTAGAATATAATTATATATTATTTATCAACAATATTGGTCAAGTTGCTTTATTTTTTTAAGTAAAGGCCCTAGTCGGTAGGATTTTTGTTTTTACTTCAACATTTTGAGAAGAGTTTTCTACTTGTTGACAAAATAATTTTAGGTCAGTTTTCTCTAAATACTCTTATAACTAGAAAAAAGTACTTTAAAATTATCTAAATATGTTTTCAAAAAAATTTAAAGTAACTTTTGATTTTTCAAAAACCTGCCAAATTAAAATTCAAATTACTATTCATCTTTTCATTTAACTTGTTGGTAATAACTTGCTTTATTTCCATATGGATTCTATCATTTGTGATCTTGCACAAATATTAATTAATTCGTTAGTGACATTACTTTAACGGCTTGTCTTATTTTCTTCTTAATTGATAATTTTTATTGTAGCCTTATTAGTTAGTGGAAATTACAAACTTGCCTGTTTTTAAAATTTACATTTCATAAATCATATTCTAAATTTCATATTTCAATATTCAGATTATAATTGATTATTTAATATTTATTAAATAAATATATTACTAATAATTCATCTCATCATCCATACCCCCCTTTTAATTTCATATTTCAATATTCAGATTATAATTGATTATTTAATATTTATTAAATAAATATATTACTAATAACATATGACCCTATCTCATTAAAAAATAAATAAAAAAATTGTGACACCTCTCTCTCTCTCTCTCTCTCTCTCTCTCACTAGAAAACAACCACCATTCATTGCCGTCGAAAATTAACTACCGCACCGTGCAGGGATTGTCGTAGTCGTGTGCCCGCGGACAATTGCACATATGGATGGCAATTTGGCTTGCCGGTTCAAGTTTTTCGTGAGCTAAAAAAAAAAAAAAAAAGGAAGGGAGCAACAAAAAGGGGAAAAAAAAAAAGCGCCGCGATTTTTTGGCCGAGCAAAAGCTTAACTCGAAAAAAAGCTCGTATCATTTTACTTGAGCAGAACCCGAGCCTCAAATTTCGGCTCGTGAGTTAGCTCGACTTGTTGACATCCCTAACCGCACGTAGTGCAGTCGTTAGTAGGACCGCCACATGCAACATAGTCACGTGCGAGACCATCGTTGTGGCTCCATTAGCTCTCGCCGTGGCTTTTTCAGATCTGTCAGACCACTTATCGTAAACTGAAATCTAAATCCCTCACCAAACAAACCCTAGACGAAGAAACCAAAAAACATGAGGAGGCGGTAGTGGTGGAGGAAGATTAGTGATTCTCTTGGTTTTTATTTGTTGATCTGGTTTTGAAGAAGAGTGGTGGTGGTTTTCTGGTTTTGATACAAATTGGTTGTTCTTCTAGTTGCTTCGTAGGAAGAGTGATTGCAAAGCTAGATGGTGTTGTCTGGTGTCGGAGAGCGACGTCGTTGCAGCGGCAATTGGTGTCGTCTATAGCAGCAACATTTGTTGTTGTTGGTGTCTTGGTGATGGTGGTTGTTGTGTTGGTGGTGTTGGCATTGAAGTTGGTGATGGTGATGGTGGTGCTGGTGTTGTGGCGATGGTGACGAAGTGGGTTTCAATTTTTTGAGTGTTGTGATCAATAAATTGGTTAATTTGTGATCAATAAATAATATGTGATCTAATATAACGTGTGATAATTTTGGTAAGTTGTGATCAATTAATTCGATAATTTGTGATTGAGAAATAACTTGCGATCAATTAATTTGATAATTTGTGACTGTGAAATAACTTATGATTTATAAAATTTGTGATTTGTGACAAATAAATAAATAGTGACCTATAAAAAAATTTATTTGTGACCGAGAAATAATTTAGAGCCAATTAATTCGATAATTTGTGACCGCATAGTATACAATTTTGATCTTAATATATATAATTAATAAAAAAATTATTTAATTGATTATTTCATAAATAAATTTTATTTAATATCTGATTTTTGAAGTTTTAAACCTTATTTCTTAATTTTAAAATGGGTTATACTTGATCTTTTAGATATGAAATCCCCATTGGTTATTATATAATTTTTAAATACCCCAAAAGCAAGTGGAACATATATTATAACCTATTAATTATAGAAAAAAATACCAAAGTTCTATTATGCTAATTAATCAAATCATTCTTAACAACAATAATCTTTTGATTCTTGGGGCCCTAAAATATTTGTCTTGATTTCTCTTGGACAACAAGCAAAAGATACAAATCATAATCTTTCCTCTTTATTTGCATTGTCAAATAAACATATAATTAAATCAAGAAAAATCTTCATTATACATTTTTCTTCTAAATTTGGCCAAATCCACATGCTAATTTAGCGATAAATTTCATATCAAAAATTAATAACATGTTTTAATATGAAAAACTTGATACTTCGAATAGTCGGATTATTCCGAATTTCAAAGTTTAAATTGAGTTTTAACAATGACGTCTTGTTAACTAACTTTATCAACATCACTTCTTAGGGATGTAAAGGAGTCGAACCGAATGTCACAGCTTGGTCAAGGCTAAGGTAAAAAATGGTTTGGACATTTTTGGACCGAACAGAAACTAGTCAATGCTCGATTGAAAAATCAAGGCTCAGCTTGGGCTTTCAGCTGAGGTCTTATCGAGTCGAGCTGACTCGTATTTTTTTTTTAGTCATGCAATTCATTTTTTAACAACATAATTATGTGCATCTTGAAATCCAATCATTTGTTCTAATATTAGACACATCAATTTACTTGTTTGAACTTTTTAACTTTGGTCTATATTAAGTCTCTTGTTCGGTATAAAAAAATTAAATTTTTAGTAAATTTAATAAAATATGATAAAATGTATGGTGGATGAAAAATTGTAAAATCTACAAAATATACGATTAAAAAAATTTTGTTGATTTTTAATTAATTTTTTTTATTAAAGTTCTAAATTTTATTATTAACACAATATATGATATGATTAAAAAAAAATACATGTCTGCCTTTAGAAAAAGGCAGCTACCGTTGTCTAACGCAAAATGCAGACAGCTGCCAGGATTTCAAAACATTGGCTAAAATGGCTCTTGACACGAGCCGGCCTGTGTGGCTGGTTGAGCCACACGGGTTGGCTCAGGCTCGAGTCAACGTCCAAAAATGAAGCTCGATTCTCCCGAGCCACGAGGCGATTTGATTCGGACTCACTACTTCTGCAATTTGACTCAAGTAGTGAAGTATAACTGATCATTCCACTTCTATGGTCGAGCTCCTTCACCTATCACTACTTTGCGTATTTCTTCTACCTTCATTTATTCGTTGTTAATTAGAGTTTATAGAGCAATTTTGACGTAAAAAACGAAGATATTTAGAAAACAATATGTTTACTTATTTTTAAACTTGTTGACGAACGATTGATCTAAAAACTTTTAACTGCTGAAAGCAAAATAAATTTGTTTATTTATTTATACCTATATCTCAATAAATTGCGTCTAAATTAAAATAATAAGTACAGCCATGAACCATGTTACTTGGATTGCTCTCGTGCCTTCAAATTTGCAACTGGTGACTGGTGAGTGATAGCTACTTGGCAACCTCTCCTCTTCCACTTGAGCAATAATATCACATCTCGATTATGGAAGTTCCCACCCGGGATTTATTCATACGATATTAACAAATTTTATCACATACTTCTTCTTCTTCCTCCTTTTTTTTTTTTAAAATAAACAAATTGATAATTCAAATATCTATCCTGCATAACTTATTTTTTGTATTAAAATCATTGTTACGGGTCTATAGAGACCCACCACTTCACCCGCCAAGCAACAGACGGACTGAATTCACACAGACGAAGTGAATGAACGACTCCGAACTGAAGCACTAATTTCGCCTATCCGAACTGAAGCACTGATTTCGCCTATCCAAACTGAAGCACTGATTTCGCCTATTCGAACGAAGCACTGATTTCGCCTATCCGAACTGAAGCACTGATTTCGCCTATCCGAACTGAAGCGCCTTCACTTACAGTAGAACCGAACTCATCCGCACTTCACAGCGGATGCAAAGGCCCGCACTTCGTCTCTACGACGCTTCATGAACCTGCCCCGCCTCTTCCCTACCAAGATCTTTTGTACAAAGATCTTTCCAAAGCCAAATCTCTGACTGATTCATGGGACGTGTGGCAGGGTTCAAACGGTCATTTCAGCCGCATTCGTCAGAACATTTAATATCCGCCAACCTATTGATTGACAAGCTGATACCTAGGATGGGACGACTCAGGAAGATCTGAGGCCACGTGTCTCCTCATCCAACGATTCTCCTCTTCCCATCCTTAGTATAAATATCTCCACTTAGTGCTAGAAGGAGGATTTTTGATTTTGAATCCCCACAAACGACATAAGATATTCTCTCTTTTTATATACACTTTGTTACTTTCTTGTTTTTCCTAACCGTCGGTGACCTTTTCCGGTGAACTGAAAAACTGACTTGATCGTCGGAGTGCTCGCGGCCGCCTCCACCCCCACCGGAAAAGGGCCACGAGTGACTAACGATTTGCTACCGTATGCAGAAAGAGTTCACATGAAGACTTATCTGTTGACGTCTCGGAAGACCTTTTTTGAGGTCAACACTCATCATAAATGGCATTTCAACAAATCATGTCATGTACTTTCAATTACTGCCAAGCAAGGTAAATTTATAAAGAAGGCACAATCAAATTCAAATCTATTAGACCCTGTTTGATATCCCGTATTTTTCATGGACCTTTCGTGGTATTTGATAGGCAATATTTTCTTTGCAAATGTTTTCCACTTTTTTGGCATTTTTTATTTTTATTGTTATGGAATTGGCTTTCCTACTACTTTGTTGGGAAAAGTTTTTTTTTTTTTGGAACAAACTCTAACATCGATTGTAAAAAAAAATTATCCCTTTAATTGACAATTCCCATGAAAAATAAGATCAAACGAATGATATTCAGATTTTTTTTTTTTTTTTTTGGCAATTGAAACAAATTATATTCCCAATTATAACAAATTATATCCCTTTAATTGAAAATTTTCATGAAAAACAATGCCAAAGGAATACCAAAAGATCCAAAATTTCAAATTTTATAGGTGAAAAATTATATCAATCAAATACAATTAATCGACAATTTCTGATAAAACAAGTTTTAGACAATTTAATTTTCTATAGTTCGTTTTATTTCCTCCCAAATTTCACATTGCAATAAAATGGACCCTTAGAATGATAGGCAAAAGCAATAGCATCACAATCATTAGATTATGTTTGCCAAATTACACATTATCACATTTAACTATTTCCTAATCATGTTGATTTGTGACATATGACTAAGAGATAATTAATAACTTTACTTTAATAATGAACAGATTCCATTTGTGCCAAGGTCAAATTTGGGCTATGATTAAAAGACGAGTAAATATATTCACTGTAATTATACTTTTACTTTATTTAATCAGATAATTGTTTTTAATTTTGTTCAAATGGATAATCGCACTTTAATTTGATCTCATATAAGGTAGAATTGTCAATTTTGATAATCAATGATGGGATAGTTAATAATTAACGATTATCACAAGCAACAAATAGTTTCCGACATGGTACAACTTCATTGAAATAAGTGACGAGCCTCAGAGATTGTTATATCATCGATTTTCGTTTGTTCAAGTAACGGAATTAGATGAAATTACTCGATCAAAATCAAATTAAAGTGCAGTTACCCGGTTGAACAAAATTAAAGTATGATTACATGGTTGTAATAGAGTGAAATTATTCATCGCAAATGGAATTTACCCTTAAAAACATTATTTTCCATTTTTTTTCCATTAAATGAAAATATGCCATACAATTTTACGAAATTCTATATACCGTAAACTCCATTCTACTTTTCTGTTTCATTTTTCTATAACGTCAACTCCGTTCTATCTCTACCTCTTTTTCTTGTCAAAACTTGTTAAAAAGTTTAAAATTACATGAGGCTGTAAAAAGAATCTTAATTTTCTACTTTTGGCTTTCAAAATGTTTAAGAATTTTCTATTTTTTAATATTGTTTATGTAATGGGACAAGTAATTATTTTATTAAAACATAACAATTTAATAAAATAGTTATATTAATATTATATGTTCTCACCTCTTATTTTATCATTATATACATACAAAAATTATAAGTAGAACTGTGTGATCATTTTTGTAAGTTCTAAATCGACCCAACTATTATACGTGAAAAAATATTTGTAAAATTCTTCATCTTTAAATATAGTAATAATTTTAAATTATAAAAAAAAGGTAGATATAAAAAATAAAAATTATGAAGGAATGTTACTATCGTTATCCCTCGTTGTTTTGGTGCTTCTTAAGAAATTTCTAGGATAAACACCATAACGGGACAAACTAAACTCAGCCCATTGGGCCTAATGGCCTTTCGAGCACCTATTTAAAGTCCAATGAATCGAATGGAGTTGTAAAAAGGAATGCCGACCCATAATTAAGAACTTGATGTTCAATTGATCAATCACGATTCACATGTGAAACCTCGACAATGATCTGCTTCTCCCCGTCCGAAACACAGTGAATGATTGTCGTGGTTTTATTTTTCCTATCACGATAACATCGATGAACCTGTTAAACCCATTCGAATATCTCCAAATAAGAACCAACCTTTTTAAGGCTCAATCTCTATTGATGTTGTAGTGAAGCCGACGAAGGAGTCAAACCTAGGGGGGCAATTAAATCCGAAAGCTCGGACGGTCCAGGCTCGGGCCGAGCCCCATTTTGGGGCGTCGGCCCGAGCCTGGACCGGTCCGTGAAAAAATGTAAATTTTACCCAAAAAAAGAGAGAAAGAAACAAGGCAAAATCCGAGCGGGCTCGGCTCGGGGCCAAAAAAGCCCGAACTTTTTTTTCTTGGTTCGACCCGACTTGTTGCCATAGCTAGTCAAACCCTCTCAAACTCGGAGGCTACAATATTAACAACACGGTATCAAATATTTTGCCTTGAATCGATACATGTCCAAGACTTGTGAAAATGGGCAATACCATTTTCGTTCAACGATATCAGGCGAATAAAACAAATTTCATTTTTCATCTCCCTTAGAGTTCACAATTACCTCGAACAAATATAAAACATATCATGTAACTAGAGAAGTACTTCCTTATAAAGAAACTCGCAATGTGTAAATACCACATATAGCTCCTGTTTGACCTTTATTCTCATTCAAATTTTTTTATTTCTCTTATTTTCAACCACACAATCTTTCATAAAATAATATTATACGTAAATCAAAAAATTTTCATTCTTTTTCATTCACGCATTCTTCAAAAAATACTAAGCTAGCGGCTTTATCATCTTACATGTCCAAGATTTTAGATTAATTGTAAATGTAAAATCAAGTTCTGCTTCTCTTAGTGCTTTCAAGCTCAAGAATCCTTTGCAGAGCCTCCTCCTCCTTTTTCAGCATTGATATCAGAAGAAATCAAAGGCAGGTGATATTCTAATCAACGACATAACAGATATGTGAAATTAACATGTATTATACATGCCCCTGACGAGAAAACTTCATTTTAGAGAACGCTTTTTCTTCTTCAACTAGCATGAAGTCATTGTCATTAGCTCTTCTCTACTCTTCGGAAGCCATTCGAAGTACATTGACTCTCATATCATTCAAAAGGACAAAAACTCGTATGAATCAATTTTGAGTGGGTTGTTACTTCGTATTGGAAGATCAAAATAAATTTGTGTTCTCCACCTAAACCTTTCAAATTTAATTTGTCGTAATCAACGTCTGAACTTCACATTTGCTCACAATGTTAATTACTTCATTTAGTGTTACCTCTATTACTAAACTTAACTTTCGAATTCTACGCGAACGTAAAAAATTAACGACAATCTTATATGAGTCATGTTTCTAGGTAAATGTGCAACCTAACCCCCGTTTGGTAGCCATTTTCAAAAAATGCATTTTTTTCTCTCTTTTTTTCAACCACACATTCTTCAATAAAATAATATTACATTCAAACCCAAAACTTTTCTTTTATTTTTAACCACATATTCTCCATCAATCAACTATTCAAAAATGCATTTTCTCCCCAAAAATGATTACCAAACAGGGGCCTAATCAAGTCATGTATATAAAATTTGAAAAATCGTAGTCTATTAAATCATAATGAGATGGCATATATAGTCAAATTTTGAAGCCATGATTTGATTGGGGACTCAAAATTTTGTTTTTGAAGTTTGGGGACTAAATAGGCAGCCTTTCTAATTTAATAACTAAATAATTGCAGTAGAGGTCCCAAACCTTTTAAAAACTCATAGACTTTTCCCTAACATTTCGATCGTTGTAGTTGTCACCTTAACATTTCCAATTGTAGCACTTGAAGCCCATTTTTCTGATAATCGATCCAAAAATTAAGTTTGATAATATTTTAATCAATTTTAAAATGGAAAAATGGTAACTGTCTATTAAAATAATTAAATAAACAACAAAAGAAAATATAATCTTCTCACCAATGCCCACCGACATACCCACCGCCACCGAGACCGCTCTACATTCCTTTTTGTGCAAAGATTTTGAGTTTGATCATGAAACATGTTATCAGTAGCTTCTATTGAAATCCAAAATTCAGCATACCCCCATGTTTTCATTTCAAAATTGCTCCAAATCCCATTTCAAATAATCTTCCTCTCCACACTCATTGTTTTGGGAATCTTGCACAATACGTAGACATACCATGTCTTATTGTGAGGAATGGTGACAAAACATACTCCTTTAGAAACCCACCTCATCTGTTGAAAAATCGTCGCCAAAATAGAATTACTCAAAACTTGGAGAAGATTTCACTGTAATCACCATTGATAATTTATCGGATTTTTTCGAAATTGTACAGCCCAATACCAATAGTTTGTTTTACCAGCTAAATATGGAAGAAAAAAAAAACTTGCTTATGTGATGAAGTGTATGCGCTAGAGGAATTTCAGCTACATATCGTCGTGGATTCACTTGCCTCACTAATAATTGGCAATACAAGAACCATAAATTTTACAAAAACGCGATTAATTGCTGAAGAAGATGATGTCAAGAAAGATGAAATTGAAGTCGAAAGGCATTTTAGGAAAATCATTGGTAAGACGACAATTTCTCGAATTTCTAGTGTTTTGATTTTTGAATGTTTTTCGTGAGGGAGAGAAAGATTAATAGGAGCACAGTATATGAGTGTTAGGTGGTAACAAGCCCTAGATTTCTCCTTTGCTAGGAAGAAATTCATGGTCCCAATGATATGGTAGTAGCGACAGTTGTTGTTATGGTGGTGGCGGGTTTTAGAGTTAGGCGCGGTCCGATTCGATTCAGCTCTAAACCCTAATGAGAATCGAACCAGACCCGAAATTTTCGTTTATTTAATAAGTGGAACCATGGGTCTAAATTTAATTATGGAACTGCTTGAGTTCGGTTCCATTCAATTCAGTTCGGTTCCATTTGATTTCCATGTTTTGTACTATAATTATTTTTTTTTAATATTTGGAAAGCTAAATTAATTCAACTAATGACATGTACAATCTTAACTCTTACAAAATAACGTAGTCCAATTTTATGTATCTTTTACGTCTCTATTTGTTGAATTCTTTGTAGATTTGATTGTGAAAATCATAGAAATACGACAATAACGAGCTTATAATAATTAAGAGAGATGCTACCGAGTTTCAATTCGATCTCTCAAGAAGAAGAAGCACTATGATAAAGTAACAGATTTGGAAAATCATATTTTTGGGTTGCAAATTTATTTAGAAAAGAATAAAATAATTTGGCTTGTTTAAAATAAATAAATTTAAAAATTAGAAAGATTCAAGTGTTATTCGGTTCATTGGTTCTTGATCTAGAACATCAAGAACTGAGAACTGAACCGAATCCGTCGGTTCTCAATTTAGATATTCATTCTGATATTTCACTTAAGAAGAACCGCTTGATTCGATTCAGATCCGATTCAGTTCAGAAATTTTGCCCAACCCTAGTGGATTTATTTTTGTTTTAGGTTGAGGGTTGGGGATGGGGTGGTTAGGAGTGAGGAAGAAGAAGATACAATTTTTTTTTTTTTTTTTGTTTTTGATTAATTTTTTCAATTATTATCTGTGAAACATATAAATTCACCATTTCGCCCTTCTAAAATTGATTAACATGTGGTGAAACTGATTTTTGGGTCAACTGAAGGACAAATTCATCCATTTGGGCCTCAACTGTTACGGTTTGAAAGGTTAGGGGTGATGAATGTAATGATTGAAATATTAGGAAAAAGTCTACAATCGTTTAAAAGGTTTGGGGTCTCTGCTGCAATTATCACTTTAATAATTTCCAAGCCCCTGGGTCATTTTTGTAAATTCGTCGACTATTTCTAAAACCCTAACCGCAGTTGGTTCAATGTGCCAACTGGGCAAATTAGCGTATTTGTGTGAATGGTCCGGGAGGTAAGCCGGACCGATCCCCTTCTGGAACACGCTTAATGTACCGAAGCCACGTGTATATCCTAAAAAGGAAAATGATCTTGCTACATGTACATTCGGGATGACATTCCGGATGATATTCTCCCTCACAATAGGGGGATGACATTCTTCCTCACAATAGGGAGACCATGATTATTTTATTGGAGCGTGAATCCTCTCTTCTTGTGAGGAGAAATATCATTCGAAATGTCATTCCAAATGTGCAAATAACAAAATTCAAAGGAAAATGATGGATAACCCTGGGTTTTGGACAGGCACCCTACAATTAAGACCGGGGGACGGGGGCGCGGGGTGCAAATGGCCCCTGGAGTCAAACCCGGGATTTATTCCCGGGATTTGTAGCAAGTCTCTCCTAAAAATAGATGACGTGTACATGTAAACCGGAGCCTTCATATTTATAGCCTCCGTTCTCATCCTTTCCATCCTCTGTCTTTCTCATGCTACAGTCGCTTTCTGAAAAGAACCAATACATACAGATAGAAACAAATATATTGTACGCAGCAATCCAATCGGAAGACACATATGAGCTTTTGAAGATCGGGTTCTCGATTGCTTCTCTACTATTTCTCTCCTCTCTTGGCTCGAGATCCGAGCCAAGAAAAGAGGAACTTTTTGCAATCCACACAGGTAATCCAGAAATAGTTTGAAAATTTAAATGATGTAAACATGTAAAAATCTTCTAAATACAAGGTGAAATGGGGCTTTGTTTTGTCAAATTGATGTAGAAATTTTTGGATTATTGTACTTATGTATGTGTTTATTTGTTTGGTTATTTTTGGGTAGGGTTTGGATAGGGCGCGGAATGGCGAGCAACGAGGGGTTTCTGACGGAGGAGCAGAAGGAGATGCTGAATATAGCGGCCCAGAATGCCGAGGTGATGTCGTCACTGTCGTTATCTACATCACCGAAATCTCTGGGTCCAAAGTCTCCCACTCAGACTTCTTCTCTGCTGTCGGAACACCATCACGTCAAGGCCCCAGGAGGGGGGAAGTCGGCCACTGCTGGTGGCCTTGCGGTTAGGCATGTGCGGCGGACGCACTCTGGGAAATTTATCAGAGTTAAGAAGGGTAAGATTTTCATAAAGACAACAGTAATAATAACTGTTTTTTTTTTTTGGTTATTTTTCTGTCAATTTTTTTGTTGTTGAAAATCTTGAGCTAAGCTATAATTTAGAGTAGTAATTATTTCTAGCTTAAATTAAAAATCAAATAAATTTTTATCCATTTGAGTTGTGGCTTATGGACTTGCTGATTGCACTTAATATTAATCGAAGGGAGAGCAGGAAAGCTTGAAGAATGCTTTTGAACTTTCTATAACATGTTTGGCTCTGGATAAAAGCTAGCAGAAATGCTGGCTTTTTATTCTTTTTGGGCAGTATCACTGCGCAAAAAACTAGATTCTGCTAATGTTTAAGCAGAGCCAAACATGCTAATTGAATGAAGGAAGTCGAGTGCTGATTTCCTGTCATAGTTTAAGCTAATTTTTAGGTGTGCTTATAGGGAAACTTTTCAGTATTTTTTTTTTCCGGCATTTGATATCTTTGCCAGCCTGTCCACAGCTGAAGCCAGTTTTTAGGTGTCATTTAGAAATATCTTGTTGAATATGATTTTTTGTTGCACGACATCTGAGTACTGAGTTCAGGTCGTAGTGCAGCCAAACTTTAGGGGTCGATATGGGAAATTTTGTAGAATATATTGTCACCTCACATTGCAACTACACACTTGCACAGATCAGTAATGGAAATCTTACAAGCTGAACCTGTTAAAATTGCAACCAAATTAAGAGAAATAGAATGGGGAAAGGGATAAATGGAAAATTAATAAGAATGGGGAGAGAATGGCTGTTGAATCACTCAGCTAATTTTTTACTGGAATTTGCAGATTACACCGATGCATCATCTCTCGTACATGGTCTGTATATATATACACCCTTTCAATACAAAGTAAAAGTCGCATTTTCCAAGTTCAAAATGATAAAAAATGTTTTTTCAACCTATTACAATTCATTTAAGTAAGACGACACTGTTTAATTAAACGAAATGACGCCATTTCTAATTCAGATTTTATTAATACTGTTGACTCCTCCTTCCTCTTCTTCTGCTTTGCTCTTCTTCCTTTCTTTGGCTGATCTGATTCTTTCTTTCCCCAGTGATTTCCCACATAACAACCCTCCCTCTCACCTTTATCTTGTCCCAAAGATCTACAACTAGAAAATTTAGCTCTAACCCATTCCACATCTTCCCAAGTAGCATTGTCAACTGTCAAGTATAAGATCAAACCAATGGCCTACCACGTTATTCTTGCTTTTCACCCACCTGGACTGCAAAATGGGTAAGGGATAATGCTCTGTCTGCTTGGTTGACTGCTCTCGTGTAGTTGTAGCATCGGCGTATTGTTGTCCCTAACCTTTCTCTTCAATAATGATGCATGAAAAACTGGCTGAATTTTCGAACCTTCAGATAATGTCAATTGGTAGGCTGTTGCCCCTATCTTCTTAACAACCTGGTATGGACCAAAGTATCTAGTACTTGGTTTGTGGTTAGGTATGAGTTCCATTGATTGTTGTGTATAGAGATGAAGTTTGAGGAAGACCTAATCCCCTTCTTCAAAAGACCTCTTTGATCTTTTTTTATATGCATATTGCTTCATCCATGCTCTTGCTGGTCTGATCTTAAATGGTTGGGCTTTTTGTTTTAGGGAAATATGGTGATCATGGGAGCTAGGGAATGGTTAGTCTTTTGGTTCCTCAAACACTTGTTGAATTGGTTAATAACCTCTAGTACCTTGTTAGGTGTTTCTCCCTTTTCCTCCTCTCTGACATAGTACAGTTGCCTAAATATTCCATATGAACTCCTGCTAAATAGTCTTTCTATCTCCTACATTGCCGTCATTTGAACAGGGTATTATGGCATTTCACCCTTCAAATCCTCCTCTCCATTCTTGCCTTTGAATTTAATACACCCTTGTATAAAATCAAATAGGATAGGAACATAGGCTGATCTTGTTTTCAATACATTCAGAATAAACTCTATAAATAGACTAAACTGGCTCATCCAATTAACTCCCAACACCATATCACTTCCTACAAGCTTAAGAGTCCTTAGCTTGTATTGGAATTCCCAGCCTTGTACTCTCCAAATCAATGGTTGACATATAACTTTACTTTCCAGTTGGTCACCATTTGCTACCCTCACTGTGACAATGTTGGTCTCATTAGTAGTACTCTCCGATTCTTTAGCTAGTTTTTCATCAATAAAATTGTGGGTGCTCTCACTATCAATTAATTTAGACATCTTTCTCCCCTTGATTACCCCAGGAACTCTTATGGTTTTGTGCTTTAAAACCCCAGCAAAGGCATTAACTGATATCTCCATGATCTCTTCACCCCCTGGTTCTCCTTTAGACTCTGAGTCTATATCCTCATTTGGTTCACCTTCTTCATCCTGATCCTCATCCACCAGTATAAAGTTCAGTGACCTATCTATGCATACATGGTCTACGTTGTACTTCTCATCATACTTGTAACCAAGCCCCAAGTTTCTTTTGGTTTGAAATCCAGTGGGTATGATACTTTTGTAGTTGTTTGGAGGTTTATTGGGTTTGGGCCATGATTCTTTAGCTTTGGTTTTCTCAGGAGGTTTGAAGGGTAGGGATTCCATTTGTTTGGTAAAAAACTTTTGGTTTTTTGGAATTTGTTAATTGCTTGAATGGTGGACTCCTGAAGGTCGGCCACTTTAAAAGCTTTGGCTAAGGTATTTGGTATCATCATTTTAACCATGGACCTGATCTCCCCTTTCCATCCACTGGTGAACACAAAAATTAAGTAAAATTTTGGGCACAAAAATTAATGGTGGATTTCAAGTTCTTCAAAATTCTCTTGGTATTCAGATATTGATCCCAGCTGCTTAATCTCGCTGAAGGTCTCAATCACTTCCTCCCTCGTCGTTTTTGAAAACCTCCTGCAAAGTTCCTCAGAGAATAAACTCTAATCTGCCCCAGGATGGCTTGCAATGAATCCATAAAACCATATATCGGCCGTCCCTCCCAAATGCATTTCTACAACTCTCAATCTAAGTTCATTAGGAGTTTGATAGAGTTGGAAATATTTCCGGACTTTCCTTAGCCACTCCCTAGGTCATTCTCCTAAAGGTGGAAAATTCATCTTAGGCAACCTATTATTTCCCTTAAGCCCTCCTTTGGTATTAACACTATTCTCATTACTACTAATTCCTGGCATATATATCCCACTCCCATACCTCAAGTTAACCGTATATCCTTCTAATCCTTTGTTTTTCTGCTCAGTTTTAAGATCATAAGACATCTGGGCCATCATGGCCACTAATTTCTCTTACTTTTGATTCATATCTAACACCCCCAATTTCTTTTGCCTATGGCCAAATACCTGGAGTTTTTTTATCTGTGGACTCAAGTTTGTTCTCCAACCTACTGGTAACAGCCTTGAAGGAGGTACCCAGATCAGCAATCCCCAAATCCAGTTTCTTCAAATGTTCATCAACAACTTTGGCCCTTGTATCCTAACTAGTAAATGCCCAGTTAAATTCGCTTGCTCTGATACCATTTTATCACGAGCTGAATCTCACCTCGCAACTTCACTCTTTCACAGATCAATAATGGAAATCTTACCAGCTGAACCAGCTAAAATTGTAACCAAACTAAGATAAATCGAATGGGGAAACGGATAAATGGAAAATTAATAAGAATGGGAAGAGAATGGTTTTTGAATCACTCAACAATTTTTTACTGGAATTTGCTGATTACACCGATGCATCATATCTCGCACATGGGCTATATATATATACACCCTTTCAATACAAAGGGAAAGTCGCATTTTCCAAGTTCAAAATGAAAAAAAAAAAAAAAAGGTTTTTTCGACCTATTACAACTCATTTAAGTAAAATGACACCGTTTAATTAAACGAAACGATGCCATTTCTAATTTAGATTCTTATTAATGCCGTTGACCCCTCCTCCTTCCTCTTCTTCTGGTTTGCTCTTCTTCCTTTCTTTCTCAGTTATTTCCCACGTAACATACAGTTACTCTTTTTTGTTATGACACGCGTCAGTTGCTGAGTAGTTATTGATCAAAGGTAAATGATCTCATGGGCCATTAAATATCTATGATCAATCAGTGCCCTGTCTTGTATACGTGGCGCAGATTAATTTGGAAAGGATACGTAGGTATTATGTAGACAGAGCAGATTTTAAATTTGTAATATTGCCTCAAATGGAAAAGTTTGATATGAAAAGAAATTTTGACAGGTTTATGATTTTCTGGTCAGCAACAGTCAAAGATGGAAGACATGCTTCCGACACTAGTAATATATTGTTACAAATCGGATCAGACTGGACCGGACAGTTCAACCGGAAAAACTGGGAACTGGGCTAGAATGGTTACCTATTAAAACCTGCATGTTTAAAAATCAGTGTCTTACCCATTCAACCTGCTGGTTAACCATGAACCAGTCAACCTGGACGTGGGTTTTTGGATTCATTCCCCTTTTTATTTTTTTAGGTGGATAAAATCTCGCTATTTTTCAAGCTTTTCGATCTGAACTGAAAGATTTTACAAGTAAAATTTATCTTACAAAAAACCGGCGTGAATCATGGAGACGAAAAGATGTAAAAACTTACCTTTAAAATTTATAATGGAATCTGACTTTTTGCCCAACACTTGGAAGATGTGAATCAGTTTCTATTTTTGTTTGCAGAAATGAGGTGATAAGGAATGATGTGAATTAGTTTCCCTTTTTTTGTTTTTTTTGCAGAAATGAGATGATAAGGAATGATGAGGAATGCCTGTGGTTTTTCATTGTCTTTTCATTTATTTCCTTCTATTTTGTTATTATCTCTTTCTTGACTAATAAATAAACACTTAATTTTTTGTTTATTTACTAACTATGATGCTCAAATACTCCTATTAAGACGGTGGTCCATGTCTGACACGTGACACTTAAGGCCAAGTATCCAATAAGCTATGTGCTCTTGTCAGATTTTTTATATACCTTTTAAGTTACCAACACTGATGGATAGTTTAGACACAGCCCTTAGACAAGTGCCAAATATGTCATGTGCCATATTTTGTATAAAAAATTATAAAATAAAGATATGAATATGAATTTTAAAAAAGCAGTAATTATTATTAATAGCATATAATTGGTTATTAGAAGTTCCATATATGAATCAGTTGTCTGGCAATGGTATGGGGATGCATTTATTCAGCGTCCACATTTGGTAGATGAATGATATGCTGATTTGCTTTTCATATGGCGCTATAGCCTTTATATAAGGGCATTGAATATGAGTAATGCTATATAGATCCACTCTTGTTAAAACACCACCGTACGTGGCAGCACGTGGTAGGTTGAATTAAATGAGTTGCATAACTCCACATTTAAGTGGACTTATCATTTTATGCCACATATGATGATGTTTTAGCACCAGTGGTGCTATACAACATTAGTCATCGAATATAGTATATTTCGTTGCTCAGTTGCTCTATTGCATATTTCTTGACTGATTGTGAAAACACTGGTGATATTATTGTGCTCTCTTACTTTTTCGATGTTTTAGTTTTGATGTTTCAGCTCCTTGTGTTTGGTTCTTCATGCTTTGTTTATCTGATAATGATGACAGATGGTGCTGGTGGTAAGGGCACCTGGGGAAAACTACTAGATACTTCTGTTGAATCTCGTATTGACCGGAATGATCCCAACTACGACAGTGGCGAGGTAAATTGTCTATCCAATTTAATTTATTTTTATCTATTTTGGTGTATACAGTTTACACTTTGTTCTTCTATTTTCAATTGTCTTGACAGGAGCCATATGAGCTTGTTGGATCTAGTGTCTCTGATCCGTTGGATGAATACAAGAAAGCTGTGGTTTCCATTATTGAAGAATACTTCAACACCAGTGATGTGGAAGTTACTGCTTCTGATCTCAAAGAACTTGGGTCGACTGAGTATCATCCTTACTTTATTAAGCGGCTTGTTTCTATGGCCATGGACAGACATGACAAAGAGAAGGAAATGGCTTCCGTTTTGCTCTCAGCTCTTTATGCTGAAGTCATCAATTCGACCAAGATAATTCAGGGTTTTTTTTTGCTTCTTGAATCTGCTGATGACCTGGCTGTGGATATTGTGGATACTGTTGATATCCTTGCTTTGTTCATTGCTCGGGCAGTGGTTGATGATATTCTGCCACCATCCTTCATTACAAAGGCCAGAAAAATGATTCCTGAAGCCTCAAAGGGATTTGAGGTATTGCGGACTGCTGAGAAAAGCTATCTGTCGGCACCACATCATGCAGAACTTGTGGAGAGGCGGTGGGGTGGCAGTACACATCTTACTGTTGATGTAGTGAAGAAGAGGATTGCAGATCTTTTAAGGGAGTATGTTGAGAGTGGAGATACTTCTGAGGCCAGCAGGTGTATTAGGCAGTTGAGTGTTCCATTTTTTCATCATGAAGTTGTGAAGAGAGCCTTGGTTCTTACTATGGAGATTCGTACAGCAGAACCACTCATTATGAAGCTACTAAAGCAGGCAGCAGAGGAGGGTCTGATAAGTTCAAGTCAGATGACGAAGGGGTTTGGCCGGTTAGCTGAGAGCCTTGATGACCTTGCTCTTGATATTCCTTTGGCCAAGACCTTGTTCCAGTCCCTTGTTTTCCTGGCAATTTCAGAAGGATGGCTGGATGCATCTTTTCTAAAATCTCCAGGCGAGGATGGGGAGGAACCAGACAAGAATGATGAAAAGTTAAGGCGCTACAAAGAAGAGGTGGTGACAATAATTCATGAGTATTTCCTCTCAGATGATATTCCTGAACTGATTCAGAGTCTGGAAGATCTTGGGGTACCTGAGTATAATCCATTTTTTCTGAAGAAACTTATAACTCTAGCCATGGACAGGAAAAACAGAGAAAAGGAGATGGCATCTGTTTTACTCTCTGCCCTTCATATCGAGATCTTCTCAACTGAAGACATAGTCAGTGGGTTTGTTATGCTTTTGGAATCTGCTGAGGATACTGCACTTGACATTTTAGATGCTTCAAATGAACTCGCTTATTTTCTGGCAAGGGCTGTTATAGACGATGTCCTTGCCCCGCTGAATTTGGATGAGATTGCCAATAGGTTGACACCAAATTGCAGTGGGAGTGAAACTGTGCATATGGCTCGATCATTGATAGCAGCTCGTCATGCTGGGGAGAGGATCCTGAGGTGTTGGGGCGGCGGGACTGGCTGGGCTGTGGAGGATGCAAAGGACAAGGTACAGAAGCTTCTGGAAGAATACGAAAGTGGGGGCGTCGTTAGTGAAGCTTGCCAATGTATTCGAGATCTTAGTATGCCTTTCTTCAACCATGAGGTGGTGAAGAAAGCTTTGGTGATGGCGATGGAGAAGAAAAATGACAGGATGCTCCATTTGCTTCAGGAGTGCTTCAGTGAGGGGCTGATAACTATCAATCAAATGACCAAAGGTTTCAGTAGGATCAAGGATGGGCTGGAGGATCTGGCTCTTGACATTCCGAATGCAAAGGATAAGTTCAAATTTTACGTGCAGCATGCCAGAGAAAGGGGCTGGCTCTTATCGTCATTTGGTTAGCCAGCTTCACATGCTACACCAGGTGTGATTACTTCTTGAGAATAAACATGAATAGTTTCTCTCTGTATGTTGTTGCTTAAAGTCCTGAGTAACTTCTCTATGCATCAGAAGTAGGTGGGTTTGTTGTTTTTATAACCGTCTGGTATGCTCGTTCTTTCCTACTTTCTTCTGTTCGTTGTCTGGAGAGGATTGTGATGTATAAAGTTAGGGTCTTTGGTTTGTTTTTCAATAGCGTTAGATATGCTGCTGCTGCTTTTTTTTTTTTTTTTTTTTGGGTTCATGTTTCCATTACCTCTGCTTAGAACAAAAATTACTACTAAGGAACTTTAAGGCAGGCCTAACGTGTTCTTTTGATTTTATTTCGGTTTTGTGTACGCGGCTGTGTGTGCAAGAATTAGTCCATGCTTTCTGTGGGAATTGAGGTATGGAAGCTGTGTGCTAGCCTTCCATTTCATGCTCCCTATTATGAAGGATTGATGGGTGAAAAAGTTGTTGCGAATCTACAATATAAGTTGCTGCAAAAATCATCCTACGTTGAAGAGTTCAGTTCTAAAAGACCACTAATACACTGCTTGTAGTGGTGTCTAACGGGCCATGTTGGATAGCCCAGAACCTTCAACAGGGGCCCAGATCACCCTATTCGCCTGACTTGTGTTGCTTAAGCGAGTGAGGTAGGTAAGGATGACAATGAGTCAAGTTGGACCAGACCTTTCAAAAGTCAGGCCCAATTCAGCGTATGCACAATAACCGGCCAGTTGGACTTGTGCCCTTCATGGGCCAGTGGTCCCGTCTCCTATAAAATCCAGGTATTAGGGTGGGGGACTAATGGCAAATGTGCATTTCTACTTCTAGTTCTATGTATTTAGTATTTACTATCCAAGATTTTATTAGTGGGAAATGTAGCTTGTACAATCAAAGGCACATGGAGAACATTTTAAACCGCTCAACGCCACCAATGTATGAAAATGGAATAGGGTTTCTGCTTTGAATTAAGCTCCTTTGCCAGGAAGAATTTGACATGCCTGATGATAGATACTCGTATGTAGTGGGACTCATGTGGAACCCATGTGAATAAAAATGCAAAAAAAATAACTGCCCACCTCCTATTATCAGGGCCATGGTAGCATAGCAGCATTGTTTTGCCTTTCGATTTGTTTTGGAAATTAAGAAGTCAATATAGATTGTATTGTGTACGACTCGGTGAGCCAGTCTAGACTGGCCACCCATGGCCTGAGCCCCACTCAACCTAGTTCATGCAGAATTTTTTTAAAAACATTTTCTTCAATTTTTTCACCAAAAACGATAAAAGAGACAATAAATAAAAAACATGGGCTAGCCATTCAAGTCCAAACCAAATGGGTGTTCTCCGTAAGGCCACTGTCTGATGGGCTAGCCTCGGCCATCCGAGAGCCTGCTTATAAATAAATTAGGATACAAAGCATGGAAAAAGTACGAAGGGATCGAGTGTCAAAAATTCCATGAATACTCATTTCTATCCAAAAAAAATACAAACAGGACACAAATAGACACCAATGCTCAAAACAAACAAAATTAGTTTAGACATTAAATGAACTGAATTACGACTCAACAAGAAAATATGACATGAATATATTAAAAATACATAATCTTCATGAACTTGTGGAAGAAAAAAACCAACTTCAAGAACAAACAAAATTAGGTTATTAAATGAAATGAATTATGAATCAACAAGAAAATATGAAAAGGTAAAACCACTTATCTCGGGCCACATAGTCCGGGGATTTCCATGGGAGACACGTGTCCAGGGCCACATAAGAAATCCTGGGCCAATGTGGCCAGGATTTCTAGCAAAACCAATGAAATGAATATAATAAAAATACATAGTGTACATAATATTTATGAACTCGTAGAAGAAAAAAAAACCAACTTTAAGAAGGCCGAAATTCCAAAGTCCAACAAAGAAAGAAAGAAAACCAAAGATCAACCTAAGGTTAGATATGGTCTGGTTCATTTCAGAATTTTTGAGTATTTAATAAGTGGAATCGTCGGGTCCAAGTTTAATTATGAAAAAGTTTGGGTTCGATTTCATTCGGTTTGGTTCCATTCTATTCCTCGATTCTGTAAAAAGATTAATTTTTTTAATATTTACAAGAACGCTACATTAATTTAACTAATGACATATTCAATATTAGCTCTTATAAAATAGAATAAAGCTACTTGTACACAATCCTCCACATAATCCCTTACACCCCCCTCACATGGAGGGGGGCCCACACATAATAAAATATTTGTGGGCCCCCCCTTCATGTGAGGGGGGTGTAGGACATTGTGTAAGGAGGTGTGTGTACATGTAGCATTGTTGTATAAAATAACATAGTTCAATCTCATGATATATTTTACACACCTCTTTGTTGAATTCTTTATAGATTTGACTGTTAAAATCACAAGAAGAGAAAAATAACGAGTTTACAATAATGAAGAGAGGCGCAGCCAAACATCCAATTCGATTTCTTCGTAACGGCAGAAACGACGCTACGGTATAATATATTTGAGTAACATTTATGCCAATTTGATTAAGTTAGACTTGAGCTGAAAATTAAAAATAGGAAAATTATATTTTGAGTTTTGACTAAATTAATTAGTTAGCAAATTTATGTAGAGAAAAATTAAAAAAATTGATTTATTTAAGATAAAAAAAAATTAGAAAAATTCGATTCTTATTCAGTTCTTCATCTAAAATCGTGAATCGAATCGAATCTATCAGTTTTCGATCCAGATACCTGTTTGAGTATTTACTTAACAAAAATCGCTCGATTCAATTTGATTCAAGTTCAATTCGATTCGAAAACTTTGTCCAGCCTTAGATCAACTTATAAAACCATGGCACAAACAAAGAATATCATAAGAATATAACACACATTTAGGCTTTTTATAAATTGAAAGAAATACAAGGACCTTAACTGCAAAAATCCCAAATTAACCCATCCAAGAACCACTACCCTATCAATCATTGATAATTTTGGTCTGATTCCTAGTGACAAAAGCATTGTTCGGTCAAGCTTAAAAGTACTTATAAGTAATAAATAAATAATTTATTTGTTTTTTATTTTATTTTATTTTAAGTTGCATTTAAGCTGTTTAATTTTTTTTTCAGTAAAAGGAAGTAAATTATCCAAACGTGTCACTGTCATAACCCACAATAGGAAGTTCTAGTTAGAAAGCCCTACACTCTTGATTTTACCTTGTTTCTCTACCTTCAATAGTTCAATTTGCCCCTTTCATCTGTACATTTCACCACGAAGAAACAGATGAAAGAAGGGTAATATAAAATATAATCCCAGTTAAAAAGCCAAAAAAAAAAAAAAAAAAAATGAAGGCACCCAGAAAATAGAAAAGTTAACTCTTTAATAGAGAAAAAATAGAGAATATCAGCAGCATCCGTTTAGTGTTTCCTGCTTTCTGTACACCTAGAATGCTTCCCTCATGAACTCTCATCAGATCTCACAATATACTTGCGACTATAATCACTTGCATATGCAAGGATTGGTGCAGAGTTGTATGTATATATGTATTTGTTTGTTTAGTTTCTGGTTTATTTTTTTTTGTTGACTTTTTAGTTATTTATCAATGGCCGGCCTAGAAGCAAGCGGTGGGAATATTGAGGTATTTCCATGGCTAAAATCTTTGCCAGTAGCTCCAGAGTACCACCCAACCCTAGCTGAGTTCCAAGATCCGATTGCTTACATTTTCAAGATTGAAAAAGAAGCCTCCAAATATGGGATTTGCAAAATAGTTCCTCCTGTGCCGGCACCATCTAAGAAGACTGTCATTGCTAATTTAAACAAGTCACTTTTGGCCCGGTCCAATGAGTTGAACCCCGCACCGACTTTCACCACTCGGCAGCAGCAGATCGGATTCTGCCCGAGGAAGCAACGACCGGTGCAGAAACCCGTGTGGCAGAGTGGGGAGAATTACACTGCTTTGGAATTCGAGGCAATGGCCAAGAATTTTGAGAAGAGTTATTTGAAGAAGTATGGGAAGAAAGGGTTGAATGCGTTGGAAATTGAGACCCTTTATTGGAAGGCAACTGTGGACAAGCCCTTTTCAGTGGAGTACGCGAATGACATGCCCGGGTCTGCCTTTGTAGTGAAGAAGGTCGGTGGGAAGGTGAATGAGGGCCCATTGACGGTGGGGGAGACTGAGTGGAATATGAGGGGGGTTTCAAGGTCGAAAAGTTCCTTGTTAAGGTTCATGAAGGAGGAAATTCCCGGGGTAACTTCACCCATGGTGTACATTGCTATGATGTTTAGTTGGTTTGCTTGGCATGTGGAAGATCATGACCTTCATAGTTTGAATTATATGCACGTTGGTGCGGGAAAGACATGGTATGGTGTGCCTAGGGATGTGGCTGTTGCATTTGAGGAGGTGATCCGGGTGCAGGGATATGGTGGAGAGATAAATCCTCTCGGTGAGTTAGTATTTAACTCGTCGAAGCAGATACATGTTGAAATTTAGTATCATTTGTTTACAACGTTCATATTGACAATGCATATGCTCTATTTTACATGTGCTTGGTAGTGTAATGGGTGAACAGTATTAAATGTAGGATGTTTTAGTGGATAACTTTTATTGTTGAAATTGCCTAATATGCTTCTGCCTTTTCAATTGATATAGTTTTGGCTGTAAATGGATATGTTCTGTTCTTACATTCTGGTGGGAAGTGTTGTGTGCATATATATGGTAAATCGGTAATCTTAGGTGCTAGTTTTATTTCAAGTCCACCATAATTTGCTATGTGGAAAGGTGTTGACTATAGTGTTATTACAAGTTAAAGACCTTGTTTGATGATTTAAATGAAATAGTGTTTGTACTCTATTCCTTACCTCCCACTACCCTAAAAAGAAAAAAATAACAGTCCTTTTGAAACCGAAAACATAATATTTGAATTCTTGAACATACCAAAGTTTGAGAACAATTTGAAAACAGCAGGTATTCTGTTACTGCTATAATAGATTCTATTCGCATACTTGAGTTAATGTTTGTCCATCCTTCAAATGAACTTTATCAGTCTGCATTTTCTTACAGTTACTTTTGCTACACTTGGTGAGAAGAACACAGTCATGTCGCCCGAAGTACTTGTTAATGCTGGTGTTCCATGCTGCAGGTGACAATTTAATATGGCATCTTGTTCTTTATATTATTTGCCCACTAGAAATTAATTTCACTCACATCTGGAAAACGCCCACATTGCTAGGTTCTCGTATTTTCTGTCACTTGTCGACTGTGCTAGGTATCTCTTTCACCAATTTAAGAAATTAAACGAAGGTAAATTTTTATATATAACTGGTGGATAAACTTTAGAGCTTGTTTGTCACCCATTATTTGAGAAATTAAAGAGTTTTGAATAGTATTTTTTTGGAGAATGTGTGGTTAAAAAGTAAAGAAACTTTTTTGGTATGTGTGTAAAATATTTTATTGTATAAATGTGTGGTGGAGAATGTTCCTATAGCAAACAATTTAAAATTTTAAAGGGTGACAAACAGGGGCTTAATATACACTTGAAAGAATTTAAAGTTAAATGCAGAGTAAGAGCGAAGAGATGCTCTCGTAAATACGTGACTTCTTAAAAATTATATTTCTTGGCCATCTATATTTACTCGAGACTTTTTTTTTTTTTTTTGCTCTTTTAGTTGTGGAAAGTCTTTTGATGCTGTTGTGTCTACATATTTAATAATATATTTCATGTCCTGCTTCTTGCATGCTTTGATCCTTTTGAGTGTTCGCTGGAAATTATCTGGGGATCTCTTACTTCCTGGTATTTTGATTTAGGTTGGTGCAAAATGCTGGAGAATTTGTTGTTACTTTCCCAAGGGCCTATCACTCAGGGTTTAGTCATGGTACTACATTTTCTTCTGCTTAATCCTGTTTAATGTTGAGATATGAATGTATTTTTATATTGTTAGTATGATCTTTCAATTTAGGATTTAATTGTGGAGAGGCAGCTAACATTGCTACTCCTGAATGGTTGAGGATTGCAAAAGATGCTGCTGTTCGTAGGGCATCAATTAATTGTTCACCAATGGTGTCTCACTTCCAGTTGCTGTATGACCTGGCACTTTCATTATGTTCAAGGTTTGATTCCTCGCTATAGCTGAATTTCTGTTTAGTTCTGCAGTACCCTGAATTTTTTAAAAAGCCTTCCAATTGGTTATGCCTCTATAATGTCAGTGGTTTTAGGTTCAAACCCAGAGATAATGTAGTTTTATTGAAGTCTAAATTATAACCCTGAAGCCGAGAATGGTAAGGCTAGAAAAAGTGCCATATCCCTACTCTTGACTCTTTTAAATTGTTACATATTTATATGCTCAGACACTATTTTTTTTGGTTCCCAACCAAATGATTCCCGAGCGTTATTTACTATGTCTTGTGAATATTGCTTCTGCCATTTTAAGAATAATAAATTTGTACATACAACAAAGAACTCTTATTTTTATTTTTATTTTTTAATAACTTTTCCTGGTGTTACTTATGTTTCGCTGTCTTGCTCCATTAACATGTGACTTCCATTTTTCATTCTTGAATTAACACGCATGCTTGAAAAACCCCTCCTCTTGTAAGTCGGGTGTACTATTTTGTCCAAACAATTTAATGTTCAATCTCTGTTCCAATAGTTGAGCCTATATATAGTACGGTACTGCTCTTGATAATTTAGCCACCAATCTCCGCACCACATGTTTTGTTATGGCATTTCCACGTGAAGAAATGTTTCTTTGCTGAAGCTTTCACTCAAATGTACAACAGAATGGATTAGTATTTGTTCTGGGGAAGTTTTGTGTCATATTGTATGTAGGGGTAGCTATTGTTGTCTCGAGTGCATTCCTGTCAATTAGTGCCATAATTGTTAAGAGAAACAAAATAAAATCATGTGGCTTATGCATAAATCTATGTACTGCTGTTGACTTATTATCAGTTTATCACTTATGAATTTTGTTCATTGTCATTTTGTATTTCTATTTCTGCAGCTTACCAAAGGGCATTTGTGTGGAACCACGGAGTTCCCGGTTAAAGGATAAAAAGAAAAGTGAAGGAGAAATATTGATCAAAGAGCTATTTTCGCAGGATGTGATGCAGAACAACAATACACTTCATATTCTTGGAAAAGGATCTGCCGTTGTAGTTCTTCCTCAAAAATTTTTAAGCAGTTCAAATTTACAACGTGGAACCCTGTCACCAACCAGATCTAGATTCTTCTCCAGATTTTGCAGTCCTGATCTTGAGCTGAAAGCTACAAAAAGTACTGTTTGTGAGGATGTCACGCTGGGCAGGAACCAAGAAGTGAGGGAAGTGAGAGGCTATCCAGTAAAAGGGAAAGTTTATTCTTTGTGCAATGGTAACGAGTTTCCATCTTTAGCTCCTCAGACAGGAAATGCAGACTCTGATGTAAAACGAGCTTTCCAATTTGATAGATTGTCAGATAAGGGACTGTTTTCATGTGTCACTTGTGGTATTTTGTGCTTTGCCTGTGTTGCGATAGTTCAACCAACAGAAGCTGCTGCTAGTAATCTAATGTCAGCTGATTGTAGTATCTTCGATGATTGGGAAGCAGCTGACAATGGCTACAACCCCTGCACTGGAGATGTGATGAATCCCCATTCAGGTATCTTCTATAAAACCATACATACTGGCTGGTTCATATGGATGGGGGTTTTTTACATATATTTTTAGCCTTCTGTAATTGGATTCTGTAGATGACGTATCTTATTCATGGATGTGGTACGCATAACTCTCTCTCTCTCTCTCTCGTTGGATAACATATATGCTACACTTGAAAATATAGATGCATAATTTCTCGTGGCGTATCTGTATACAAAGTAAACATGTGCTTGGGTCAGATTTAGAGCACGTTTGGCTTAGAAGTTAACTTACTTTCTAGAACACTAAGGGTGCGTTCTCTTTGCTGTTTTCGGGCCGTTTTCTGTTTTCGATTTTCCAAAACATTTAAAACATGTTATCTTTCCCATTTTCGAAAACGAGTTTTTGAAAACGGCTGAAAATTTTGTGAAGAAAACAGAATACAATTTTTTTACGTTTTGACTGTTTTCTTCACAAATCTGCCAAAACTCAAAAAATACGGGCCAGGAAATATTTTTTCAAAATGACAAAAAGAACGATTTTTTAACAATCTCAAAATGGACACCCAAAACACAAAACACAAAACGAATTCAAAACTCAAAACGCAAAACTGAAATACGAAGAGAACGCCCCATAAGTTTATGAATAAAAAAAGTGACTTTGAAAATCATGCTTGCCAAATTTTCCTAAAACTAAGTTTGACATAATCTTAAGCACAGCTAAAATGCATCAGTTTCTTGACCAGTGAAGAACTTATCTCACCTGAGAGTGGTTCTGTTGACTTGTGTCCACATCCCTTTAAGATTTTACCACTCCACAATGTAGACTCTCTTTTAAGATTGATGCATTATATAGACAAGAAATTTAGTGCTCTTCTGATGATGTTTATTTCAAAGATAATTAGTGGAAGATATATGTAGTGTTTATTGGAAGATAATTAATAGAAGATATGGACTAGAAAAGAATACTTGATTTTGATTTCTATTTAAATCACTTAATAAATAAGACCCTGCTTATTGTTTGCAACTTGTACTGCATATGATTTAGTATAATTTATAGATTCCATATGCGGTCCTGGGACTATTGCTTGAAAAGGGTATGCCTTCTCAGGATGCACTGATATAGATAGTATTATTGTAACCCAAAAAATCTGGATTTGGTGTTCTCAAAATCTTTAGGATACATATGAAGTAAGAAGTACAAATATAAGTATACAAATATATGCATAGTATAAAATTTGGAATATGCAATGCAGCAGAAGCAACCTGCCACCAAAATAATATATTGATGATTAGTGTCACAAAATCAAACATCTAAATAATTATAACTTTTCTTTATTTACTCAGTGTAATATTTTAAGCAAAGAAAATAAGTATCAGATTTTTAGAACTTGCAAAATAGTTCAGTGATTTATATGCTGAAATCCTTAAAGATGTTTCTCCATAAGCTAAGAGAACAATAGTAATCAAAAGAATTACACAAAGATTTGTATTGAAATGGATTCAATTCAATCACTGAATCAATTGCTGGAGCAATTGATTCACTTTTTGTTCTTTAAATGCTTATTATTGATAAAAATTATCTGAATAAATCTTGTCGTTGTGGAACACTTAATTTTTTAATACAAGACGTGTGCTTGCTTTGTCCGAAATGTGTCCGTGTCGTATCCAGAGTACCCCGACATTATATCTGCTATTAAGAATATTTTTTTATGCATATCGGTCGTTTATCCAAGTATCTTATAGCAAGGGAGTTTTGAAGCTTCCTAACTTCCTTTTTTAATCTGTTGTGCTCAAACCAAAGATTTTGACTGTGAATTATAATTTGAACTTTTTGTTTAGTTGCAGGATCTGTTCTTAAAAGGACACCACGCGGACTATTTGATGTCCCAATAAGTTCCGCTCAAATTGGAATGCTAAATGATGATAGAGCGATAGTTGTTTCAAATAGTAAAACACAGAAGGATACCTCTGCCCTCGGCCTGTTGGCTCTGATGTATGATAATTCCTCCGACTCTGAGGAGGAAGAGGTTGAATCACATATTCCTGTCAAAGACCCTGAAACTGAAGGAAGTGATTGCACTGAAGGTGTACATGACAGTAAAAACCTTGGCTATTCCCAAATTGACAGCGGGAATGAGGTTCCTATCAAAATTTCCAATTCTCATGCAAAGCATTGCCCAGCCAGAGCGGAAAATAAGGATATAGGGTATCAAAGTTTAGATTATTCCAATGAGTTTGAAACCGACAAGTGTAAATTAGTTTACTCAAATTCTTTAGAGCATAGTTTTAGAAATTTAACAAAATTACAGAACAGCACATCAAATTGTAGCCCTGTTGCCGGTAAGGATGAAGTGACAATTAGCACTGCTTTGGTACCATTTGAGAAGACAACTATGTCTTTTGCTTCACGATCTGACGAAGAATCTTCTAGAATGCATGTCTTCTGCCTTCAGCATGCTGTACAAGTAGAACAGCGGCTCAGTTCATTTGGAGGAGCACGCATTTTCCTTGTCAGTCATCCAGGTGAGACGTGATTTAGTTTTTCAGCATATAGTTCTTAATACCTTTGGTGCATGTGTGGTACGCTGTAATGGATGATGAACAAGATTTGTGCTTCTTTTTCTTAATGTTGTCCAATCTTTCCATTATAACATGTTTTTCCTGGTTAATTGATTTTCTTTTTCATAAATCTGGTTTCTTTTTGAGTCATTATGTTGGGTTAAAATGAATAAAAAAAGGAAATATCCCATGATAGTTTGTGGTTACTTCTCCAAATTTGGAAGACACTTTTTCTGCATAAATTCATTTTGACATGATCTGTTAAATTGGACTATCTCAATAATTTGAGAACTCGTAGTTGAATGATTCATAATTGTAAATAGGCTTGTTACACACTCATGGAATGGAAAATGGGATTGATTGTTGACTCTCTGTATCCAAATGTGGCATCCCTCTCGAGCCTTACCACTACAAACAAAACATTAAAATGAAATAATACTATAAATACCCTAATCGATCATATTTGCTTTATGTAGCCCAATGATCCTGCATTTCAAGCTTTCCATGTGGAGTCCCATCTTTCTTTCTTCTTTTCATACAACGGGTTATATTTTTTGTTTAAAAATCTGCAGACTATCCCAAATTAGAATCTCAAGCAAAAAAGGTGGCAGAAGAATTGAAAATTGATCATCTCTGGAATGATACGCCATTCAGGGAGGCTACAGAAGAGGACGAGGAAATGATACGATTAGCTTTAGATAGCGAAGACGCTATCCAGGGCAATGGAGACTGGGCCGTGAAACTTGGCATCAATCTCTGCTACAGTGCTAATCTTAGCCGATCTCCTCTCTACAGCAAGCAGATGCCATACAATGCAGTTGTATATAATGCGTTTGGATGTCGTTCCCCAGCAGATGCTCGTGAAAATGATGGAAAGGGTTCAGGGAAGCAGAAAAGGTTTGCTGTTGCTGGAAAATGGTGTGGTAAAGTCTGGATGTCGAGTCACGTTCACCCATTGTTAACTAACAAGGATTTCAACGAACAAGATCCTACTTGGGTCGAGCTGGATGTGAAGGTCGGGAGACCATTGGATGCCACCCGAACTGCTGAAGCAGCTTCTACAAGTTGCAAAACTATTAGAAAGAGTCTATCAGGAAATAGGTCAGCCGTGAAAGCAAAATCTCTGATGGCAGAAAGTTTGGAGGAATCTTCTGAAGATTCTTTAATCTGGAACTCTCTTAAGCAAGTTAGGAGTATGCTTGGAAACAAAAGAATGAAAAAAGAAATTCCCGACCCTCAGAATAAAGGTGAGAGAAGCAAGAGAAATTTTGAAGCACTCACTGAAGACGAGGTGGAAGAATCTCCAATCAGGAATTCTATTAAGCAGCAAGTCAAGAATAAGCTTGGAAACAAGCGAACTAAGAGAGAGAATCCAGAGCCTCAGAATAAACGAGAGAGAAGCAAGAAACATTTTGACTCACTCACTGAAGACGAGGTGGAGGAGCAGTCGGTTGGGAACTCTCATAAGCAACTTAAGAGTAAGCTTGGAAGCGAGAGAGTGAAGAAAGACAATCCCAGGCCTCAGAATACTCGTGAGAGAACCAAGAAACATATTGACCCACTTAGTGAAGACGAGGTGGAAGAATCTCCAATCAGGAACTCTCGTAAGCAAGTCAAGAGTAAGCTTAATAATACGAAAACTAAGAAAGTGACTCCTGAGCCTCAGAATACTCGTGAGAATAGCAAGAAACGGTCCGACTCACTTATTGAAAGCGAGCTGGAAGGCTGGCCAGGTACACGACTAAGAAGAAGAACTTCAAACCCATGTAAAGATTCAGGACTCAAATCAGCTAAAGCGAGACCCACACCAAAGATGCAGCGTAAAAATATGATAACGAAGAAAAGTCAAGCCATGAAGGTTCCATCTGGTGGTGGTAGCCATGAAGGTTCCACACCAAAGATGCAGCGTAAAAATATGATAACGAAGAAAAGTCAAGCCATGAAGGTTCCATCTGGTGGTGGTAGCAATTCAAAAATAAGGGACGAGGAGATGGAGTACCCGTGTAACATGGATGGCTGCAGTATGAGTTTTAGCTCGAAACAGGAGCTTACGTTGCACAAACGGAATATTTGTCCAGTCAAGGGATGCGGGAAAAAGTTCTTCTCACACAAGTATCTGGTGCAGCATCGACGGGTTCACATGGACGATCGGCCCCTGAAATGCCCGTGGAAAGGCTGCAAGATGACGTTTAAGTGGCCATGGGCTCGGACTGAACACATAAGAGTTCATACGGGTGCTCGTCCTTATGTTTGCACTGAGGCGGGATGCGGCCAGACGTTTCGGTTTGTGTCAGATTTCAGTCGACACAAGCGCAAGACCGGTCATTCTTCGAAGAAATCCAAAGGATAATTTAAGAGGATGATTCAACATGGCTGATGTATCTGTTGTTCAAGTAACAAAAATAGAATTAGGTCCTAGGATCAGTTTAACCTTGTAATTTTTTCATCGTGATACAGATTATTCTGCTTTGTCGGGTTCCTCATTGGGCCCATTTATAAACTTTAACTGGAACGATTTGTTCAGTCTTGGAAGAGAATTTTCTCCCAAAAGAGGGAATGCAACACGCCAAAATTGGTCTTGAATAGGATAAGTTCCCCTTTGTGCATGTCTTTGATTATCCACTTTGTGCATTTCTTTGATTACCTGTGTTCAAAAGTTCAGTCGAGATTTACTTTTGAAAATGTGACTTAAATATAATAGAAAGAAAATCAGTAAGTTGGAGTCTCACCTTGACCCTTATATTAATAATTTTGTATTGAATTTTTGATTGATTACTCCACTTAATCATTATTGACTGGATGGTAAGGTCACAATTTTAACATTTTTCGAGTCACAATTAGTACGGATGAGTACAACATTTAAAACTTTTCCCCTTTTAGGAAGATTGAGAAAAATAAATAAATGTGCACGTAATAACTTTTACATTATCTTGCGATCTCTAATTAGCTATGACTCAGGAATAATTTGCTTTTCTTGTACTCGACTTGATGACTACTATCATGCTAGAAGCCTTGTCTAGGTAATAGTAAAATCTCGTTTAATTATCTATCTAAAATATATATAAATGAGGGATTGAGGAGAAATTTTTTATTATCAATTTTAACGTTACATATTTAGATATAAGTCCAATATACCATAGTTTATCTTTATATCTTTGATTTTCATTTACTATTACATTTTTATGTTTATGGTTAATAATACCCCTAAAGTTAAATTTATTTTAACTAAACACAATTTTCAATTTTTTATTTTACCCTTATATTTTTATATTTATGATCAATAATATTTTTAAAATAAAAAATTTCAACCGAATACAATTATTGTTAAAATTAATATTATTTATTTCTTAAAAGTAAATTAATTTTCAATCACTATTATTACTGATTATCAATATATAATTAATAAAAACTTAAATAAAAATTATAACAATGCTACATATGTAATTAACATGAAATGGCATAGACTAAGCCAATTAATATTAATATATAGAATTTATAAAAACAATAAATTATATATACAATTAAAAAATTTTGAACCTAATATTACATATTAAAAGAATATTTCGAGTTCAAGCTCGGCTCGTACTCAAGGGCCAAGCTGAGCTCGTAAGCTCACGAGCTCATTTTTTTAAAAAAAAATTAAACTTTTTTTTTCGCATTTTTACGAACCCACGAGCCAAGCTCGAGGCTCTTGAACTTTAAGCTTGTGGACATGGTCCACGAGTCGTTCGCGAGATCAAGCTTGTCCCGAAACGAGCTCAAACCGTCCATGGACCGAGTTTTAACGAGCAAAGTCGATAAGCTGACAAACTACTCCATTTTGCCACCCATACCATCAACTCTTTAATCACCATTAATTTTATAAATTATGAGACAAAAAGTCATTTTAATAAACCAAATGTGAATAGGTGATAAACATTCAATTACGCATTTTACTTTTACATAACTTTATATTTATGGAGAAGAATACCCTTAGCATTCAATTTATTTCCTCTAAATAAGATAATTAATAATTATTATTGCTTTCAAAAATTAAGTCAAATAATTTTCACTAGACACAATTATTACTAATTAATAGTACACAATTAATAAAAATATTATTATATACCATTAAAAGAAATTATAATAATACTAATGTATATAATTAACTTGAAATGACATATTTTATTAAGTCAATTAATATTAATATACATAATTTATTTCCTTTTTTTTCAATCCTAATATTACATATTAAAATAATATTGCATTCCTAAAAAATTCTATTGAGAATAATAAGTTCAATCCATAATTACAATCTTTAAATCTTTTATTAATCAAATATTTCATTGTCCATAATATAAATATTTTGCTTTGAATTGATATTTTTAAATAAAAGTTTTAGACTAAAGGAAGGAAATAAATGAGAAAAATTATATGAGAACTCCCTTACTTTTCAAGTCTCAATTATGAATTTTTTATTCGTAATCCACCACTCACAAATCACATATTGAGTACGTGTTTATAGATTTTTCTCTTTCCTATCTTACATTCTCCAAGTAATTGTTGATGTGTAATATGTAGTAATAATCAATTTATTAATCAGAATTATATTATTCTTATGATGATAGGAAATCCAAATGTGGACTCTTTTGATCGGAATGATGACTAATCTTTTTTATAGGGCACAACAACCGATTGATCTATTTTTCATTTTCATTTTTTGTTTATGATGAACTTTTTGGTAATGAGAATTATGTGAAAATTTATTATATTGGATAATTAACTTTGTATTTATTTTCTACAGATACTCTATCTTTTAGTCTAAATTCACTTGCATCCAGCTATCCTATTCAGTACAAATTTTTTGTTTGCTCAACTTGAATTTTTTTACTTTATTTTTATGACATTCATTGATTAATGAACACGTTTTTATCCTTATTGTTACATTTCTACAATGTGTGAATATTAGTTTTGAGGAAACGGAAATTCTAATGCCACATTTTCTCTTGCAAGGATTTTCTATATGAACCCTGAGTCTGGAAAAACAGTTTTGTGCTTGTTAGAATTTGTATTTTTTTTTTCACTTAAACATTGGACGAGAAAAAAATTATCAAAATTTAAAATTAGATTCTCTCAAATACCGAGTGGTCATACTTTCATAATTTTTAACTCTTACAAAATTGATTCAATACACATTTCCATACAATATTTAACAATTTTCAAGTTATTAATTTTATTGATTATAGTCATCCTCGTAATTGAGATTCACTTAGTATTGTTACCTTTAATTCATAGGAAAAATATAATTTTATTTATACTAAATTACGATCACTAATCATTAAAAGCTCTTGATTGCATAGCTCCTCCCCCCCCCCCCCCCCGGCTCCATTTTTTTTTTTTTTTTTTTGAATATTTGGGTTTGACACAGAACCATAGTTGAAAATTAATTGTGTAAATCATTTAATTGCATAATCAAATAGTTAAAGTTTATGTCCCATCCCACAATTTTTGTTTAAATATTCGGATATTTTAAATTTTTGTAGGCATTTCAAAAGTTTATTTTATTTTTATACCAATTATAACGATAGAATATTAATCATATCATCATACTAAAAAGTGTAGATTTTAAATTTTAATTTTGTAATATGAAAATAGTGTCATAGGATATATTAAAAATTGTAAATACAATTGATACTTATTAAAGTTATATTATATATGAATATTACTAAAAATATTAACATCATTAAAACTAAAAGATCTTATATATATATATATATATATATATATATATATATATATATTTTTTTTTTAATTATTTCATTTTGACTCTCACAGGATTATTAGAAAAGAGATACATGTCTTCAATAATACAGAATCTAAGGCATATTTGAGCCACATTCTCATTCTCATTCTTCTACTTATTTTCAATCACATATTTTTCAATAAAATAATATTTTTCGTCACATCAATAACTTTTCCTTATTTTTCAACCACATATTCTCCATCACATCAACAATAAAAATGCATTTTTACTCCAAAAAATGTGCACCAAACACACTAATCAAATTGAAATGAATCAAATATGTTTACTTGAATTTTAGGCAAGCCAAGATACTAAAGGTATTACTACTTTTGACAAATTAAATTAGGTATAACTTTTTATATTTTATGATTTTGGATATATTTAATTAATATAAATTATGCATCGATTTTTTGCGTTCTAATACATACTTTATTTTTTAAATATAATTTGACTTATTTATATTCAAACAGAAAGGATAAAAATTCAATTTTATAAATTTAAGTACGTCAGTTGTTAGCAGAAGTGGTAGAATAGCAATTTTTTGACGTGCTTGCTTATTGTCAATTCAATTTTTGATATTAGATATTTTTAGTTTTTCATTCTCAAGATATGTTATTTTTTATAATTTTATTTCATATTTGATTCTTCTTTTTTATCTTTTTGTGTGGAATTTAAATACAAATCAATTTAATCAACAAGAGTTCCTAAATATATTGTTGCCAAATAGTATACCACCACATAAGTTAATCTTAAAAAGAAAAATTCCTAGTGGCACTCTTAAGAAATCTAGACCCCATCCAATTGTCTTTACAATGGAACAAAAATGATTTGTCGTGATTTTACGAAACATATTATTTATTCAGAAATAATCATTGGATAACATGCTGAAAAATACGTTTTTCTTCCGTGCATCCCATTAACTCCAACAAATGATGAATGATATTCATTTAAATTCAAGAGAAAAACAATTTTCAATATATTTATGATTGCAATTACCATTAATAAGGTTCAAGGACAAATAATGCTTACTATTGAAATATACATTCCTTAACATATATTATCTCATTGGCAATCACACTATTTTTTTGTGGAATTTCAATACAAACAATTAAAGCTTTGGTAAAAGGCTACAAATAAAATTAAAAAAGAAGAAAAGTTGTAGGATGTTTACAAAAAATATTGTGCATAAAGAAATGTATTTTAGGCCCTGTTTGATTCCCATTATCATTCTCATTCTCATTCTTCTACTCATTTTCAACCACACATTCTTCAATAAAATAATATTTTCATCACATCAATAACTTTTCAACCACATATTCACCATCATTACATCAAAAAAAATGTATTTTCTTCAAAATAATGTGCATCAAACGGTCTCTTAATGAAACTATTACATTTTTAATCTATTCAATCTTTCACATTATATAAATAATTTCATAAAAAGTATTATTATCAATTACACAAATTACTTTAAAAAATAGTATTAATACTTCAGAAACATTTTGCATATCATTCATATGATATATAAGACGTGCAACCCAAGTATTTACTACTAGTTTACCTAAAATCATTAATAACTTTTTATGAAGAATAATAAGCAGTTATTTTGTGTCGTTGAAACTAATGTTTGACCTTGAGTAAATTGAAGAAATAACCTTTTAACAACTTTTTAGCAAAGCCAAACAGAAGCTTGGATAATCTTTGAGACTAATTTGATGGAAGATTTTTCAGAAAATTATTTTCTCTAACCGGAGAAAAGAGAAAACAAAAAGCCAATTTCAAAATTTAGTTCATGTTTGGTTTAGCTAAAAAAATGATAAAAATCTAATTAAAGTCAACAATTATTATTCATATATTTCATGGGATCTATACTTTTTAATCTACTTTTCAATCACATATTTTATCAAAATTTACTAAAATTTGGTCCATGTTTGGCAGGAATATTTAATTTAAGTCAAAATCGAAAATTAATTTTAATCACATATTCTATCAACTTTTATCAAAATGTACTAAAATTTTAATTTTAATTTCCATCGAAGTGCTCTATTTTTTTCCAAACCAAACGGGCTTACTCTATGACCCTTTTTTTCACTTTTAATATCTGTGGTGTGGTCGAGAGAGAGAGAGAGAGAGAACAATAAAATTAAAAACATCTCAGCACCTACAAATTTTCATATGAATGAAAGATTGTTAAAATCGGATAAGTTACAGTGAATTCGTGGAGCCCTAACACTTTCAACTTATCGTATTTTTCAAAACAATCATGCTAGTGATATATAATATTGTTTACGTTAAGGTGTATCATCCTTAGATGGGTGAGGGCTCCACTCGAATAAATGAGAATATTTTATTTTAGTTGGCCTCCCCATGTGAGGGTGTGGATATCCATAGGTAACTCAAATTATGTACGACTAGATAAATTCTTTTCAAAATCGAGATTGTGATCATTTTAGGTAATTTAGTTGCTTTTATTCTAGTTAAGTTTTTCTTTTGGTTTAAATCACAATCATTTAAAAATTGATTTGTCAAGTAAATTAGGATTTATGTGATTAGTTGTACGTTATAATCATCGTATAAACGATATTCATCCCCTTTTTGGTCTCATTTCTCTAAATTTATTTTTAATCATACATTTCATTTCATGCAACTTTTATCAAATTTCTAACTACATATTTTATTAACTAGATAGCATTATTCTCAATCAAAATCTATGAAAATATTTTCAGAATAGATTCTTGGCAGTTGTACATTTAAGGCATTCTACTCTTCTTGGCTTAACTCTTTAATTTTTCCATAAAGCAATTACTTCATCGCCTTCCTCATTTACTCCTGTGGTTAGTCTTGTAACAAATAAATAGGCTTGATCCTAACTTCTCCTAATTATACATGAAATTATCTTAGTTTCTTGACTAAACCAAAGACAGTCGAAATAATGGCCATTTCCTTTACATTTTCCATTGCTCAAATCATCCTCTTCACAGCCACTGCCATTTTAATTTTCTCCACTCCTTCAACTGCCCAAGCTGGAATTTTCCCTCACCCTTTCATGAAAGTTTACGCCTTTGGCGACGCCGAAACAGACACCGGCAACACAAGATCAGACACCGGTCCGACCATATTCCGCTTCGTATCCAACCATCCTTATGGCCAGTCATTTTTCGACCACCCCACAAACCGATACTCCGACGGACGTCTGATGATCGACTTTTTGGCTGAAGCCCTGTCGTTGCCGTACTTACCGCCGTATCTCAACAAGACTGCTGATAAATCACATGGAGTAAACTTTGCTTATGCAGGCAGCACTGCATTGACGCACAGTTTCTTTCTGAGCAATAATCTTACACTTAACATTGTTCCTGTCTCACTTCAGACACAGCTCAGTTGGTTCAACGAGTTTCTTGAAAGTGAAAGGTATTCGAGCTCACCAGCATTGCTCGGGTGCGAGGCAGAATATATAAATGATGCACTGTTTTGGGTCGGAGAAATGGGAGCAAATGACTATGCATATAGCTACAGATCTTCTGTGCCAACCGAAACCATTCAAGAACTTGCCACCACTCAGGTCATCGATTTTGTACAGGTAATTATTTGGACTGTGTCAAGCATAATTATTTATACCTTCGACTGCATAATCTATTAATATAATAGTCCAGCCATAAAAAAGGGCTTTAAGGAGCCTCAACGTAATAGATATCTACGGTGGTAAGTGGACGTAACTAAGGGTGAAAGTTAATAACTTATTAGTGTTGAAAGTTATAACTCTTGAATTATATAAATCCCTTCTATTTGGAAAAATAAAAATGAAATCATTTCATCTTATATACTCTTTTGCAAAGTCGATTCAAGCATTATTTTACTTATATTTTGTTGTGGAGCAAATCTTGAGAGTTCTTAGAATCTCTTGTAATTGCTGCACAAGTGATTCAATTGTTATATTCTTAGAGGTGATCGTGTCATTTAATGACGGGCAATTCACTTTGGAATATTGTGCTGCCACGAGTTGCGATCGTTCGATAAATTTTCTTTTCTGCATTATATTGTTCTGCAGTAATACCTGCAACTAATTTTTGTCCTACATGCTTAACCATTTTCGTATTTAATTTGTTGACAAGGCATTGCTAAATAAGGGTGCAAAGTATATCCTTGTTCAAGGCCTGCACCCCACAGGCTGCCTGACATTGTCTATGGCAATGGCTCCTTCAGAAGATAGAGACAAAATGGGATGTGTGGCAAGTGTGAACAACAAAATCTACACTCACAACACAATCCTCCAGTCGAAATTGAACAATCTCCGGATAAAGTTCCCAGAAGCTATCATTGTATATGCAAACTACTGGAATGCCTTCTATCACGTGTTCGAAAATTCTGGTGAGTATGGCTTCGACGAGAAATTCAAAGCCTGCTGTGGATCCGGGTGCGGAACCTACAAATTCGATGTGGTTTTTGCATGCGGCTCGCCTCCCTCGACTGCATGTAACAACCCTTCTAAGTATCTGAATTGGGATGGTGGACATCTTACTGAAGCCATGTACAAGGTTTTGGCTGACTTATTCATCAATGGGGAATATTGTGAACCAAATTTCAGCTTTTTACTGAGCAACAAAATGCAATCAGGATAGATAGATCACAGATCCCCTTTGTATCCCCTCTAGCAATAGTATGTAATACTGTTGTTATGTGTTAAGGGAATTGAAAATGGTTGGCATAGAATGAGAATCAAATCAATGGTTTGGCAAAAGTTTTCAGAATATTTTTGGAACATTTCATATGTAACTCTAACATCAATGGCATATTGGGTAAGGAATTACGTGACATGGAATAATATAAGAAATAAAAAGAAGTTAAAATCTTGATCAAAGGTTGAGGACCCATGTGCAATTTATCAATAAATCAAACTAAAGGTAAAAAAATGGTCATTTGGCTCAAAATTTGATATTTTAACGATCAAACAGACGGTTCCATCATGAAAGGCTGAAAGCGTATCAGGTGCAGACTTTTGTAAAGTTTGGAACCTCAAGTGCTAGCAGTCAAATGTTCGAGATTTCATTGTCTCAATCTTCAAAACTAGCATAACACTACAAACATCCGTGTCTCGAGAAATTATAATTTATTGGATTTGTGAACGAAGCTCAAAGTATAGTCTGTCTATTACCAATTTAATCTAACACTCGTATTTGCAACATTATTATTAATGCACAAACATGAATTCTATGTCTAATACATCCTCACCTAAATTCTACGAGTAATGTTATGTAGCTCAATTGGAGTAGTAACCCCAATTTTGATGGCATTAGAGATAGGCTAAATAAAAGGTGGAATTAAACGAGTCATTTAATTTCACTTATCATTTAATGTCACATTAGCATCACCTAAACTGAGGTTACAACTCCAGTGAGGTTAAATAGCATTACTCAAATTACATGTATATTATATTATAATACTACCATATCTATGTGATTTCTAAGGATATAAGATATTGGTTTTGAGCTTGTTCAGCCCATTGCAGTCCCAAATTCGCCCCTGATTAAGACCTGTGTCCGTGTCCCCTAACCAGTGTACGTCATTGATTATGATTACAAATTCAAAATCTACGAGAAGATTGTAAACGAAGTGGAAGCCTAGAACACAAAAAGAGCCTAGGATCCATAAATTATCGTAAAATGATTTTATCCATATTCTTTTAATGAGTATATTCTTATGATTTAGATTCAAAATCTATAACAAGATTGCAACAGAAGTTGAAGCCTAGAACATAGAAAGAGTCTAGGACCCAATAGATTAAGGGATAACAGATTAAAATGACATTATCAATACAATTTATCTTAGATCAGATGGTCCGGATTAATACTAGTTCCGTTGCTACTTGTTTGATTCTAAACCTCTTGAAAAAACTTTGTAGTCGTCCCTTGTCATTTTAATTGACATAAATCAAGATCTTTACAATCCATATTCTTTTAACAAGTATACGTGTTCTCCACATCTCAAATTAATCATCCCTAACACCCGAACATGTCTTTTCATACTCCCAAAGCACCGATGAAACAGTTGAAATAGTTAGCTATACATTTAAGGCAACCAACTCTTCTCAACTACCTTCATGAATATTTCCATAAAGCCGTTATTTCATCACCTCCCTCATTTATTCCAACACTTGGTTTTATAATAAATAAATAGCACCTGATAGCGTTTTGCACATTATTACACTTTTGATCTCTATTTCACTTATAACTACGCTCGCGACTTCTCCCAATAGATGAATTGATCTTGGATTTCTTGACAGAAAGCCAAAGATAGTCGAAACAATGGCCATTTCCTTCACATTTTCTATTGCTCAAATCATCCTAATCACAATCGCAACCATATTGATTTTCTCTACTCCTTTTTCAACTGCCACTAAAACTGAAATCCCCTCTAAGCCTTTCAAAAAAGTGTATGCTTTTGGTGATTCATACACAGACACAGGCAACACACAATCATCCACTGGTCCAAGTTATTTCACTCATGTATCAAACCCTCCTTATGGCACAACATTCTTCCACCACCCCACCAACCGATACTCTGACGGACGGCTTGTGATCGACTTCGTGGCCCAGGCTCTTTCGCTTCCGTTCTTGCCTCCATACCTCAACCCAAAGTCCGATAAATCGTATGGTGTCAACTTTGCTGTTGCTGGATCCACTGCTATAATACATAGTTTCTTTGTGAAAAACAACCTTACACTCAATATTACTCCTCAGTCACTCCAAACACAACTCATTTGGTTCAACAAGTTCTTGGAAAGTAAAGGGTGTAAAGGCTCAACAACAACACAGGAGTGCAAGGCAGCATTAGATGATGCACTGTTTTGGGTAGGTGAAATTGGAACAAATGACTATGCATATACCTTTGGAACTTCTGTCTCCAGCAAAACTATTCAAAAGCTTGCCATCTATAGTGTCACCAGTTTTCTTCAGGTAATTCATCCATTTTCTGTGGCATCAATGTCTTTTACGAGCTGGAAAGATATATCAGCACGAGGACATAATTATAAGCACTTGAAACATGAATTTTTCTTAAGGGAATATGTCATTTGTTACTACGACATATTATAATTGGCAAAAAATAGTATATAAAGTGAGATCACGTGCCCATTCTGAGACGAGTAGGAAGACAAATTCCTGATTCTTACACCGATAATTAAACTAAAAAAATAAAATAAAATAGCATAAAAAGGAACCATTTTGCCTTAACAACCTGAGCCGGCCTTGACTATAGGCTGCTGCCTATGCCCCCATAATATTAATGCTTTTAACATTTATATATAAATAGACTCGTAAAGTGTATATAGAAGGCCTAGATTGTTTGTACGATCCAAACTAGAGAGGAGCAAAAATGTACAATTTCGTGTTCAGATGAAGTGTACTGTCTTTTTCAAAAAGTGAACATTTTTCTATTCTTAGAGGAAGAATGGATGGAGCATATGGCTTTCAAAAAGACAGCACATGAAGTAAATTACTCTTGCGGGACAACATTATCAGGAAAAGAAATTAAAATGTCGTCACTAATACTGCATATCAAACATCCATTATATATATAATTACATATCGTGAGTTTCATGATCTTACGACTTTAAAGAAATGATTCTGAAATTCCATGGCTATAAGCACTCCACAGGCATTGCTGAATAAGGGCGCAAAATACGTTCTTGTCCAAGGCCTGCCACCTGCAGGGTGCCTAACACTGTCCATGACACTGGCTTCTACAGATGACAGAGATGATATAGGGTGTGTAGGCAGTTTAAACAAGCAAACTTACCTTCATAACACAATCCTCCAAGCCAAGTTGAATGATTTCAGAAAAAAGTTCCCACAATCAGTCATTGTTTATGCAGACTACTGGAATGCTTATGTGAATATCGTAAAAAAGGCAAAGAATTATGGCTTCAAAGAGCTTTTCAAAGTCTGCTGCGGGTCGGGTGGTGGAACGTACAACTTTGACGTGTTCGGAACGTGTGGCTCACCGGTGTCCACGGCCTGCGCCAACCCTTCTCAGTACATCAACTGGGATGGAGTTCATCTTACGGGAGCGATGTACAATGTGTTGGCAGACTCTTTTCTCAATGGGACATTTTGTCATCCACCTTTCGGTCATTTACTAAGCAGGAAACCGCAATTTGGCTGATTATACAATCCACATAGATTGGATCAAGTGATGGTGTCTGTTATTGTCTTATATTGTGATGTTCTACGAGATTGTTGTGTGTATTGAGAAGCAAGGTTGCGTTTGATTGCAAGTATGAAATTTTTGCATTGAAAAAAAATATTTTCTAGGCAATTTACTAAGCAGGAAACCGCAATTTGGCTGATTATAAAATCCACATAGATTGGATCAAGTGATGGTGTCTGTTATTGTCTTATATTGTGATGTTCTACGAGATTGTTGTGTGTATTGACAAGTAAGGGTGCGTTTGATTGCAAGTATGAAATTTGCATGGAAAAAAAATTGCCTAGAAATCATTTACATGGAAATTGTCAATTAAATGCGTTTGATTGACTTAATTTTTCACCCAGAAAATATTGTACTTTTCCATTTTTTGATATTTGATAGTCATTATTTTCCATGGAAATGATCACTTTTTCTATGACATTAATCAAACAATTTTTTAGGACTTTCTTCCATCGAAAGCCTATTCAGTGAGTGAACTAGTGTCATCATTTTATTGTGATTTGAATGTCAACGATTTAATTAATTATAGGAACGTACCTTACTAACTACATTATATTAACACTGATGTTCTCATTGCTTAAGTTACAAAGTGCACTACTATTATGCAAGAACAATATTCTGCTTGATCATCTGTCCAACATACAAAAGAATTTCAATTGTTTCCTATGTAGCTTGAATTAGTACTCATAAAGACCTGTCTAAAATTATAGTGGCTGCATTCTATGCAAGAGCAATTCTTCAAGCATTCTGCCCAACATTGTTTTAGACGCATGCTCTTGTTTAGTGAAAACTGAAGGAGATCTAGCAATTGCACACCTCCAAGCTTTAAAGCGTTCCATCAAATGGCTAATAAGCTCTTTGCAAGTAAATTCCCCTGTCTGGACCTAACAAGAGGTTCCGTGTCTTCTAGTAACTGCCTCAATAGGGTCGCATCATGAGTCACCAGCACCATTATCATCATGACATCAAATGTGGGTTCACAACAAAGATGATGATAACTTGCCTAAGCAGATGGCTTATGAAACTATAACGCAGAGGGTAATGAAGGCTGCAACATCAATTTTCCACCCTGAATTCATGAACCATGTAGATGAATACATAGTATGCCTACCTCTTGACCGAAAACAGATTAACAGTATAATCAGGTTATAGCTGGAAAAAGTACAAAAGAAGAGAGCAGATCGGAAGATGAAGATTCATGGTCGATAACCAACTTAAAACTGCATCAAACCTTGTGAAATGATTTTTAATACATTTTGTGGGGGTCACTTAATCAATGGAAAAATATTCATGCAACACATTTCAAATTTATTTGGAAAAAGGCTTTTTTGTACTAACATTAATTCAAGAGTAAAATTACAATGTAAATACCAATCCAAGTATGGTTAACATAGTCTCAATACCCATGTATGTAACTTAATCTTTCCTGGGTAGAAACACAAAGTTTGTGTATCACTTTAGTACATTAGATTCCTTGTTCCTTTCATAAAAGCAAATAAGTGGTACACATTAATCAGTAAACAAAAACAATGAAAATATGAACAGGGAAACAAGTCATTTTCCTTAGAAACATTCTAACAAATACTTGGTGCCCAACAACAGCAACCTTTAAGATAATTTCAGATTTGAGTTAAGAAGAGATGGGACCGACATTCTTACAAATCAACAAAGAGCACTCAAAATATCATCCATGAATAATGATGAAATTAATTTAGCAACAAGCGTAACTGCAAATTGAAATAAAGCTTCCGACACTCAACTACAGAAACTCATAATTAACAGTAAAAATTGTTCAGATCTCAATCGCCGCCGACCTTGTTGTAAACATAGGTGAGGCAACACTTACCACAGTAGGTCTTCTTCTTGCTCTTCTTGGTTCAGGGGATTTTATTAATTTATTTTTCCTTGTTCACCCATAATTTCCATGGCCGCAAGAAATGCTACAACCTAAACCTAAAAGACATCGGCGATTCGAAACAGGTCTTATTTCACAGATACATGGCTAGGCTCACCAAGACCAAATGTGGAGAAGAAAATAAGCAACGGGGAATAACAGCTTGAATAAAATGCCATTAGATAGGTATAGTGGAAAGGGAGCCTTTGGGAGAGCCCTGATCGACTGCCTCTCCAGTGGAGGAAGGCGGAGGAGTAATATGCTTATGCTTTTGATTGTAGTGAGAATGAGAGGCTAAGCAAGACCTTCGGCGAACGTCCATATTATTCCAATTGCAGGTTTGAGGGAGGCCTCCTGCGAATGTCCATATTCTTCCGATTGCAAGTTTGATAGAGAAAATCGGAATGACCCTCTTCATTTTTTGGGTGCGTTTATGAGAGAGAAAAGGACGTGGGTGGAAGGACGAGAGAAGGCAACGTGAGTGAGTAGGAGAGAGAATATTAGAAATTGAATTGCATGGAAAATAAAATTCCTCAACCCTAAAAAAAAATATTTTTCTTGATTTTGTGAAAAATGTGATCACGTGAGCAAAAATAAAAAAATATTTTTCATAAAAAAAATGTCAATCAAATAGCACAAAAATATGAATTTTAATGGAAAAAACACATTTTCCATGAAAATTATAGACAATCAAACGCACCCTAACAGTTTTCACTTTTCAAATCTCTCTCTTTTTGATTTTGAACTGCTGAAATTCATTTACTAAGGGCCTGTTTGATGGGAAAAAAATGTAGAAATATATCTTGTGAAAGTAATATTTTTGAGAATGTGTGGTTAAAAAATAGAAAAAATTATGACTTCACGTGAAAAATTATTTTATTGAAATAATGTGTGATTTCTAGGAAATGAGTTTTAAAAAAATTACACAGAGCAAGTACAAGTACTAGTAGCATAACAAAAATACATTCCTCGTCATTAATATGTTTGCTCCCTGCAATTATTAGACAGCAAACAAATCAATTATTCCAGCAGACAAATTGCACAGAATTAGCCACGAAATCAGCCAAGGAATCATCACCATGATTTTAGCAATAGTCATTGATTTGAAAATTATTTTATTGCACATGTTTATTTCCATGCTTAGTCTTTTCTTCTCTATAAATAAGCACTTTGTATTCATTGTAATTTAAGTTGAATGAATGGAATAAAACCTTCATCTTCTTCCCTGCAAGTTACAACATGTTTCTTCTAATTTCTTAATTATCTAACATGGTATCAGAGCAGTTTCTTCACTGTGACCTCTTCTAAACCTCCTCTGGCTTCCGCAAACATCAGAACGACAATCACCATGTCTGCCATTTCTGATTACAAAATCCACCGTTCTGATCAAATTTCATCAGAACTTCAAAATAATTCTTCCTTATTTGGCTATGGCTACAGATGCCCCAAATTCTTCTCTTTACCTCCTACATCCCTTTGACTCTCCCAATCTAATTCTTAGACAATTGTCCTAAATAGCAGCAAGCTATAAGCCCTGTCCTTAATGCCAAAAATAAAATTTGTTTTGTGGATGGCACTCTCCAAAACCCCCATAGTTGATTCCCCCACCTATTCTCAATGGAGCCAAACCAAGGACATGGTCCTCACTTGATTGCTCAATAGCATCAACCCCTCTATAATGAATTCACTTGAATATCACAGAATATTCAGGAAGAACAATGACTTCTCTACCTCCGACATTTTCACCAAAGCATTTGGATCTGAGCTCTTTCATCACTTGTCTCCAAGTTGGGTATTACGGCTCTCCATACTCCAACTTGAGGGGGAGTATTAGCCAGCAAACAAATCAATTATTCCAGCAGACAAATTGCACAGAATCAGCCACGAAATTAGCCAAGGAATCATCACCATGATTTTAGCAATAGTCATTGATTTGCAAATTATTTTATAGCACATGTTTATTTCCATGCTTAGTCTTTTCTTCTCTATAAATAAGCATTTTGTATTCAATGTAATCTAAGTTGAATGAATGGAATAAAACCTTCATCTTCTTCCCTGCAAGTTACAACAAATTTCTTCTCATTTCTTATTATCTAACAGCAATTGTGAACTCTTGGGAGAATCAATGATAGACATCGTGTAATCTTATATATGATGTGTATAGATTTTTCTGAAGAAGTTTTAGCAATATACCATCTTTAACAAAGTCTGAGTTTGTCGAATGAAAAGTCAATTGACAACTAGAGTTTTGAAAAATAAATTTGGGGGGACTGTATTTTCTAAAACACAATGATGCTTATGTCGAAGCTAAAGTCAGCAACTCATTGTATAAATATTGTAACATTTATAACAATACATTTTGTGACGTTTGAGAACTTAAAGAAATATTATGTTTATAATAACGGGAGGTCCTATGTTATCAAATTTTATGTGGCAACTCTTTCCTTTGGCAACCATGCTATGGGTACAAGAAATAAATATAGAATTTGTACATGAATTTAAATTTGATGAACATGATCTAAAACACAGATGACCCGTATAAATAGCAAATAGACAGGATGCTGTCTTTTCAAAATTCTGTATCAAATATGTGAGTTTTTTCTATACTTAGAAAATAATTTTTCCCTCGGCACCGTGGCTTCACTAATATGAATATCTCTCTTACTCAATAGAAAGATTAGTGCCCTTAAGCAATAAATATAAAGTCAATTTTTTAGCAAATTTTAATAAAAATTAACAGAATATAAAAAATTATGGAACCATAAAATATATGATTAAAATTAAATATTTGTTATAAAATAGAGGAGAAAAGAAGAGAGAGTTAAAGTCAATACTTTGTGTGGGATACAATGGTAATTATTTCTAAGGCTACAGGGGTATAATTGTCATTCACTACAAACCCTAATAAACTTTCCTTTTACAACACTCCCCCTTAAATGACACATTACAAAATATCTGCCTCGTTAAAACTTTGTTTGATAAAAATCTAATAGGACAAAAAAATCAAACGAAGGAAAAAGAGTACAGTTATTTTGGAGTATTAAAAATAAATACTGCCTCATTAAAATTTTGCTAGGAAAACTCAGTGGGATAAAACCTATGCGAAGGAAAAAGAGTACAGCTACTCCCCCTTATGTTAATCACTGAAAATTTTTTAGACGGTGCATTCCAATCCCATGAACTAATTTCTTTAATGTAGATGTTGACGGTGCTTTTGTGAATAAGTCAGTCACTTTGTCACTTGAGTGAATTTGTTGAACGTCGATGTCGTCATTCTTCTTAAACTCATGTGTATGAAAGAATTTTGAAGAAATATACTTCGTCCTATCACCATTAATATAGCCTCCATTGAGTTTTGCAACACAAGCTGCAAATTTGTTGGACTATCTTTTGTTGAAGTTAACCCGCATGATGCTTGGATATGATGGGTCATATTCCTCAACCATACACATTATCGTCTTGATTCATGGATTGCAATAATTTAAGAGTGTTTTGAGGATGTTGCGGTCAAGGATTGCTCCACAGATTTCTATGATATAGCCGTTCCTCCACGTGTAAACACATATCCTGTTTGTGATTTTACTTTATGTGGGTTAGAGAGATAACCTACATCTGCATATCCCACTAAAGCAGATCCTGACTTTTGAAAGTAAAATAATCTCAAATTAATCGTACCCTTTAGGTAACGAAAAATATGTTTAACACCATTCCAATGTCTTTTAGTTGGTGTAAAGTTATATCTTGTAAGGAGATTTACAGAAAAAGTTATGTCGCGTCGAGTGCAGTTTGCAAGATAAGTTAATACTCCAGTTGCACTAAGATATGGTACTTTATGACCAATAATTTATTCTCCATCTTCAAGTGGACGAAATGTCATTTTTCACGTCAAGTGATCGAACAACCATAGGCGATGCCAATGGATGCGCATTATCCATATAAAACCGTTTTAGAACTTTTTCTGTATATGTAGATTGATGAACAAATAATCCTTTTGAGAAATGTTCAATCTGCAACCCGAGACAAAATTTGATTTTTCACAAATTCTTCATATCAAATTCATTTTTAAAATAATTAGCAGTTTTGTTAAACTCTTCAAGAGTTCCAATTAAGTTTACATCATCAAAATAAACTGTCACAATTGCAAATCCAATATTTGTTTTCTTTATGAAAACACATGGGTAGATATCGTCATTTCTATAGCATTCATTCAACAAATATTCGCTAAAGTGACTCTATCGCATGCTTCCGGATTGTTTCAATCCATATAATGATCTTTGCAATTTAATTGAGAACATGGTTCTTGGGCATGAATCATTTGAGTTATGCTTCAGGCATATTAAATATTTTCAGAGATAACATTAATAGTCATGACATATGAGTTGACTATCACGTATTTCTAATTTCATGTATCGTCAAGATATAGACTCTTGATTTCATTCACAACGATCTTTGAGAAAATCACTTTGTTGTAAGACATACATTATACATCACGATTTTATTTTTCTCATTTTCTTTTTGCATAAATATATATATTTAGATTTTTGGACTACAGGTCCAAAAAAATCATATTTCTCTAGTAAATTCAATTTAATATTGCGTCCTTTTTATTTGGCCAAATATTATTTCGATCGATATATTTTTGACGCATATATTTTGATTCCCCGCGATTCATATATGATGTAGCACATCATGTACAAATTGTTGTCGACAACTTTTCTTTTTCGATTCTATTTCTTACTCTATAACGACATAACTTATTGAGATGTCTCAAATTTCAATATATCAGGTACCTGAACCTCTTCAGGGATTTTATAATTTGTTATGTCTAAATACTCATTAAAAATATATGTCTCCTTAATGAAATCATCTTTGCTAATTGCTCCATTTTTGTTCAAAGATTTTTGTATCAGAATCGAACACGTCACACTTCAGGCGTGCCATAGATATATCAAATATAATGATATCAAATTGTCCTTTTAGGACATCAATTTGTATTGGAGCACTTTGATCCTTTTAATCAGTAAATGCATCTAAATAAATTATCTTTCGAACTTCTGGTTCGAGTGATCTTTTGTGAGAATTTAGATAATGATGCATTTGTACATTTTTTTCAACTTCTTAATTCCTCCCCCTAATGCTGAAAGAATTGTCCAGTCAATTTGACAATAATTTTTTTTCAGCATTATAAAACATCACCTATTTGGAATAAGGGTTCAAACTATGCATTTATTCTCAGCATTCTTAATTTTTCATCTCAGTGCATTGTGGTGGGTTGATTTTGCATATACCGCACTATCAAAATAATTAGATGAAAAATTAGGCTTTGACCATAAACCAATTGTAATAGGGAGAACTATGATGTTGACAATAATATGTAATAGAATTATCCAAACAAAAAGGAAAAAACACTTTGTTCTCAATTAAATTAATTGGAGGCATTTAATAAACAATAGTGTTAATCACTTATCGACATCTCAACTAACACGTATTCAAATATTGAGATTTATGCTCACTAGCATTAATAAGACACAGTCTTGATTATATAATTTGAAAATTATGTTCATAACTTGAGCAATAATTTCGCAAACTTCAGGTTGCAAACACCATGCAATCATCTAATATTTGTATCACATCTATTAGATACAAATAATATTTAGATGGTCAACGTGGTGGGTGACGGGGCCCCATATATCACCCTAATTAATTTTCAAAAATGTAGTGAATTGAATTATATTTTAGCTAGTGGCGTTTAGTGATCAATTATCGATAAAGAGAACAAATGATATATATGAATTCATTGGATTGAAGAATCTTCTGGTTCTTCATTGAATATCCGTTTGAATTTTAAATTTCGCATCATTATTGATCCAACGATGGTCCAACTGGTCATGCCAATCAAATTGAACTTTTGGTTCAATAAAATATATATTTCAATTATTTAATTTCGAAGAATATGAATAAATATTAGATAGTCATATATCATTCAAGTAGTCAAACTAATCAATATTCTCGTGACATTAGTTATATGTTTTCCTTCAAAGATAAACACGAATTCAAAATGATATATTCTTAAAAAATGTGATACTTCGAGAACACATTATTTTTAATTATAATTTTTTTAAGAGCAATAGATCACTATTCTTCCGGAATATTGGGATCGTAGTATCATACTCTTCAAGGACAATAACATATTATTATTTGAAATAATAAATTGGATAAAAATTTACTCTTCGAGAGTAAAAGTAGAATTTTTTTAATTATGCTATTTGAGAGCAAATAAAATATAACTAGAACATCAATATATAAATCCTAATGTAGAATAATGGACACGTAAAGAAATTGAATAATTTAATTTGTGATTTCACATAGAAATCAATTAATATTCTTCTGGAATATTGAAATTGTAATATCATGCTCTTCTGGAGCATATAATATTATTTTAGAATATCAATATAATGTTGTGCTACTTCATGAGCAACAAAATATTTGTAATAGACGGATCTACAAATAACATTCTTCTGGACTATTGAAATCGGAGTGTTTTGCTCTTCAGGAGCAATAGCGTATTATTGTTTGAAATAAATTGTATAAGAATTAATTTTTAATTATCATCTTCGAGAGCAAGTAAAATATTATTAAAACATAAATTATAGTGTGCTACTTCAGGAGCAACGAATTATTATTTAGAAAATATTAACTCTTCAGGAGTCGTATATTATTTGTAGAGATGAGCTTCTTCAGGAGCAACAACATTATATTCATTTATGATATCGATTTAGAAAATTTTTCAAATCATGAAATAAACTAGATCTCATAGAATTCGATATTCTAGCGCAAGTAATATTCTCCTAAAATATTAACATCATATGAAATTTAATATACATAAATTTTGAATTCTTCAAGAATGACAAAATATTCTTCATGGACATTAATAAGTATAGATGTGCGCTTTATTTGGATAACATAATAATATGAATAGAATATAAAGTCTACTAGCTACATAGATATGGAGAAATAAAAAAAATTAAACCTGGTGGTATGACACGTGAAACGGATGATGACGTTGATTTATCACTGACGATGGCTTTGATTTCTTCCCATCAATTTATCAATGATTATCGGTGCATAGCCATGGAATTGACCTTCCATTGATTTAAGATGCTGCCTCTGGTTGTTAAGGACAAATCTATACTAGATAACCTCTTTTTTTTTGAGGTCAATATTAACATAAGTTACGTGTTTTCCTTCAAGGATAAACAGTAATTTAAAATAATATGTTTTTCGAAATATGTGTTACTTCGGGAGCACTTTGTATTTTACTATTGCTTCTTCAAGATCAATATATAAATATTCTTCTGAAATATTGAAAATTATAATTTATGCTCTTCAGGAGCAAATAATATTCTTCTGGAATATTAATTATAATATTGTGCTATTTCAGGAGCAACAATAAATTATTTGTAATAGACAAATTTACTATTAATATTCTTCTGGAATATTAATTATAAAGTTGTGCTACTTCAGGAGCAACAACAATTTTATTATAGACAAATATACGAATGTTAAATTCATAAATTATACTACGTATTAAAAAGAGTATGAACGATATAATTAATCAAAGGATAAGCAAGAAAGAAACTAAATTCTGAATATGCACAATTATATGTGACATCGGCAGAATCTAAAAATAAGATAATTATATGCACACGTCAAAACTAAATACGCTGATTGAAAATTAATTGAAGCATTGAATTAAGTGGGCTAATCACGAAAATATTGAAACGGTGAAATAATTCATACCTATAGTAATTCAAAAGGTAAATTTAATCATATTTTTTTAAAGATAGTGACTCCCAACAAAGGTAATTATATACACCAGCCATGCTTTTGCAGTTTCATCCCCAATTAATTCCAAGGACACCTTTTACGTCACTTCAAATTACAACAGTGTAGAGAATGGTGCATATTCGACCACTAATTAATTTTTTTCTAGGAAAAAAAATAGTTGAAATAAAAGAGTTCGTGCTGATAACGTGTTATAAAATAGAGGAGAAGAAGAAGAGAGAGTTAAAGTCAATACTTTGTGTGTGTTTTATTAATGACCAAAGCCCTATATTTATAGGTAAGAATCAGGGATACAATAGTAATTATTTCTAGAATTACAGAGGTATAATTGTCATTCACTACAAATCCTAATAGACTTTCCTTTTACAAGAATATTAACTTTAAATCAAATTTTAATTAAAACTTTTAACTGAACTAAACAGAACTAACACTATCAAAGTTAAATTATAGTACATTTTAACGAATAGAAAGTTAAAGCAAACATTGCACATGAATATATTGGAATTTCGCCTTTTATTTTCGTATTCATATTTTATTTCTGTGAGCGCAAATTGTAGAAAAATATCTACTTCTATATATATATTTATATCAAATGAAGGGAACAGGGGACAAGACTTGAGAGACGGGTTACCTCTTCAATCTACACACACATATAAGTCCTAATCCATAGATCTAGCTTCTGTTCCTGGGTCGCATATCGCAGTCTAATAGTTTGCTACTCTTACCAGTCAAGGTACATAACCAATTGAGATTTTATAAACCCTAATTTCGTTATTACTTAAATCGACATTGAATTACTTTCGATTACGGAACATTTGGAAAATTGAATTCTGAACTAAATTTTATAGAAATCTCGTCTTTTTAATTTCTGGGTCATCTCTATTTTGCCTCCCTAGTAATGGATTGTATGTTTTGTTGAAAAGTTGAACATTTACAAGTTAGAACTGAGGTTTAAAATTTGCACGAATCTTGTTTTTATTTATATTCTGGGTTCATATCTTCTTTTTTCCCACCCTATTGTAGAATAGATTGTATGTTTTGTTGACTTTCTGGAATAAGCGAGTTTCATGTGTATAAATCTTATGTAGTTTGCCTCCCTAGTTTGATGGCAGATTTATTTTGAGGGCTTTTGTAAAAGATTATTTTGTTCTTTTTATGTAGCGTAATGGATGCTTAAACTCTTCAATTAGTACCTGTTTTTGGTATTATTATGAGAAGAGAATTTTAATGTTGGGTTGGAGTGGGAATATTTTGCTGCTGATACTATGGAAAGTACGTGTTGGAAGTTTAAGGTGGTCAGTTTGTTGAAATGCAATTGGTGCCTCAGAATTGGGACATGTTAAAAAAACCAATTCAATGCCTTTAGTTCTAAATATGATTCCTCATTTCGATGAGACTTTTTGTGTCGAGATCTTAGAATATGGATGGTCTGGCCTGCATGATGATGGATCTTTTGGTTGAGTTTTTATATTTTAATTTTTTAGGAAATTTCTGAAATATAGTTGGAATTTGATTTTGAGGTGCAAGGTGGTCATTTTCGTGTTTCTCTAGAATGGAGCTGTCCTTTTTGAGCCTAATCTGACAAACCTAATCTGACAATTATAGCTCAAGGAATTGGGAGATAGAGTTACTCTCTCGTCAATCCTCTGTGCTGTTATGAAATTAGGAGGAAAATGTATAGAATTAGGGAAACAGCTTGTTAGGTGCCTTATTCAGTAAATTGGGTGGAATCGAACTTTTAGCAGTCTGTTCAAATTTGATTCTGTGAATGACTATAATACATTTTGATCTGTGCCTTCAGTGAGAATCTTCTTGGGTTGATAAAGATTTTTCTTACTATAAAACCATTAAAGATTTTCTTAGCATATTTATATTGTAGATATGCACTGGTGTGTTTTATATATTGGTAATCTTATGCAGGTTGATACCTTTCCTTAGAGGATCTATTAGAAACAGTTCTTGATTTGTGAGAAAAACAAAAATCATGCATTTAAAACGGGTACCTTCCTCGGATATTCTTCGGGTGAAATACATATATAGGATACGGAGAGCAAGAATTGAAACTCAACATTAATTGTTGTACGGGAGTACGAATATTAATTTATCGAAAGGTTGTAACAATAAACTTCTTATGCACCTTTATGTTTAAGAGTCCTTAAAAAATTTCTTTGATTATTATTTAAGAAAGGACTTCATTTATTAAATCAGGATTGGTTGAACAAGGTTCTGGCTATTTTTGAACAAGATACCAACGAGATTAACTGAATAATAATGGAATCATAAGATTTACTCCAATATTGATTCCAGATGATTAATGTTATTTATTTTAATTGAATAATGTAGTGAATTGATTTGAATCATATGACATGAATTGTGAATTAATGGATTTTGACTAATATATGCGTGCATGTAGGAAGGATGGGGACGAATTGTAGTGCTCTCTGTTCCTTGGTAGCCCTAACTGGATGTGTTGGATGAATTCTTTGCAGGAAAAACTTTACTATTGAATTGTAAACTTTTTGATGTTGACTAAATTGCAGGACCTGTAATCTGAAAGCTGTCACCATGTCTTCTTCATATCTTCCAGCAACCACAGATTCGCTTGTTCTGGCTACTGAAACAAAAACTCCATCCGAGGCTATATCTATCCTCTATCGCATACTTGACAATCCCTCATCTTCTTCTGAGGCCCTAAGGATAAAAGAACAGGCCATCTCCAATCTCTCTGATCTTCTTAGACAAGAGAACAAAGCTGAGGAACTAAAAAATCTACTGACCCAGCTCCGACCCTTCTTCTCATTGATACCCAAAGCAAAGACTGCAAAAATTGTCCGTGGAATTGTTGATGCAGTAGCCAAAATACCAGATACATCAGATCTCCAAATTGCCCTCTGCAAGGAAATGGTGCAATGGACCCGTGCAGAGAAGCGAACTTTCCTTCGCCAACGAATTGAGGCAAGACTTGCTGCTCTTTTGATGGAAAGCAAGGAATATTCTGAAGCATTAAATCTTCTTTCAGGCCTGATCAAGGAAGTGAGAAGATTAGATGATAAGCTCCTGCTTGTCGATATAGATTTGTTGGAGAGCAAGCTCCATTTTTCTCTGAGAAACCTTCCTAAAGCTAAGGCTGCACTTACTGCTGCAAGAACAGCTGCCAATGCTATTTATGTGCCTCCGGCTCAGCAGGGCATCATAGATTTACAAAGTGGGATTCTTCATGCAGAAGAGAAGGATTACAAAACTGCATATAGCTATTTTTATGAAGCTTTTGAAGCTTTCAATGCCCTTGAAGATCCTCAGGCCATATATAGCCTGAAGTATATGTTGCTCGGCAAAATTATGGTTAGCCAAGCTGATGATGTTGCAGGAATAATATCATCCCCCAAGGTGGGTTTGCAATATCAGGGCCCTGAACTTGATGCAATGAAAGCCATCGCTGATGCTCATTCAAAACGCTCATTGAAGCTTTTTGAGACTGCTCTTCGAAATTTCAGGGCTCAGCTAGAGGAAGATCCTATTGTCCATAGGCACCTGTCTTCCCTTTACGATACACTGCTCGAGCAGAACCTTTGCAGGTTGATTGAACCTTTTTCAAGGGTCGAGATTTCTCATATTGCTGAGTTAATTGAATTGCCTGCCGACCACGTTGAGAAGAAATTGTCACAAATGATCTTGGACAAGAAATTTGCAGGAACTTTGGACCAGGGTGCTGGATGCCTTGTCATTTTCGATGATCCCAAAACAGATGCTATATATCCGGCTACACTAGAAACCATTTCGAATATGGCCAAGGTTGTGGACAGTCTTTACGTGAGATCTGCCAAAATAATGGCATGAGGTCGAGATTGTTGAATGTCCTTCCAATTGTCAGCTACTTTAACGTTTTCTATCTTGGGATTCATCAAGTTATGCTTTCTTTTTCATTCTCCATTGACACTCTCTTCAAGTTATTGTACTCTCTGTTAAACATGTTTCTTTAAATTCTTAAAATGCTTTGTGATCTATTTGAACCTTTTTGGCTATTTCTGGAGACGGACTGATTCTTTTCTTGGATGTGTTTTGGTCGTGATGTTCGTATTTTGTTGTGAATTTGTTGACAAAAATGGAAGTAGAGCTTGATTATAACTATAGGGTTTTACTTACAGCATTAATTCACTTTCAACATCTATTGAAGACATGATAAACAAATTTTCTGAATCTTGTACATCCTTATTCAGTAAAACGTACCAAAACTTGCCATAAATTTATCAAATTGCCCTATGAAAGCATCTGCCATCAAGAAAGTCACGATATTCCAGCACAGAAGGACTCTTCCCAGTTGAAAGACTTGGTTTGACCATCCCAACCATGCATACATAAAGCGCTCGTTCAAGTCGTAATAAGACTTGCTTTGAACATTTTTCCAGCGCTTGAGAATGATAAGGAAGATGGATAGAGAAACAATTATCCCAATACACAATTCATTCAATTAACTCGAAGAACTGGAACTTTCCGGCGTGCTAGTAAAATATCATTCATTTGGGCAATTCGGAGCAAAAGTTGATTTATTTTCTGCAAAAAAAAAAAAAAAAAAAATGTACAGCCAAATAGCCAATGGTTATAACTACGGAATGGGATTATTACGTAAACTAGTTTACTTATCAGTAAATGAATAACTTCCAAACTAATTAATTTTTTTAATAGTCAAGAATGGAAATCAGTAGCTTATATTTATAGTAATGTAAAAGTAACTTTAAAAAGGTAATCTTTAAGCTTGGCCAAACACGCTCTTAACAAATAATACAAGAGCTGCAAAGGCATTCATATGAAGTTAAGTAACGTGAAATACAACTTAACTACCATAAATTAAATCTTACTAATAAGCAATTTCCTTAAATTTTATTGCTTCATCTCAAGCAATTTCTTTAAAAAGTGATCTTGACCAACATAAATTCTTTGTGCTCTTGTACATGATGCCTAAAGCTCAACTTAAAGTCTATATGATATCTTAACTTCAAGTAAAATTCATGAATATCATTGAAAGCTTGAAATATTTTACAGTTTAATATCAATAGTTGTATCATGATTGATTGAGTTTAAAAATAAGTAACAATTTATTTTCAAACTCATTTAGATAAGTTACGTTTTCCTTACTTTTAAATAAAAAATAACTTAAATTCAAAGTAACTCTTACTTTACTATCAAAATAAGTAATTAATTTACAACTTTTGTCAACAAAAATCTTAATTTATTTTAAATAACTTATTTTCAATTTTGATCAATAATTATTATTCTGATTTATTTCAAAACTTTTAAACTTATAAGTGAACTTTTTAAGCTTAAGATAACGAACTAAACTATATGAATTTTTTTTTTTTTTTTTTTTTTTTCCCTGAATCAAACCTGGTCTTTTTCTTTGATGAGAAGTAATAGGTACTCCTTATGCTCCATCTTCATTGATTTCCTCCATTTCAACACTCTCCTATGCAACAAGGACACTAAAACAACTGCTGCAACTCCAGAAACTGACCACAATCCAACCTTAAAGCAATCAAATTTTCTTATCTTAAGAAAAATCCGAAAAAGACCCGAATTCAAGAGTCCCAAGTGCAATCTTTTCGGCTGGTTAACATCTTTTTCCACCCTCTCGACTCCATCTTTTCTATCATCGTCGCCACCAGATGATAACAATGGCTGTGGCTCGTGGACTAGTTCGTTGTTGAGTGAAGTCGAGTCAGGCAGTCGTTCGTGGTCATTTGGAGGAAAAATTGGGTCTTTGGTGTGTATTGAGTTGTTATTGTTCAACTGTATGTGCTCCCAGTCGGACAGGTCTTCTGATACGTCGTTCTTTTCCATATTGTTGTAAGGTTGTTAGTCGAAAGGCAGAAGAGGAATCGAGTGATGTAACAATGCTGCTAATGTTCTAAAATAACATTATCCCTTCTTTGATTATTTGAAATAAATTTCTCAAAAAATCTTGCTTGGAAGATATTTTGCTGGAAATATCGTGAAAGGCAATTTTTAGAATTTGTATATGTCAATTGTCAGCCAGTTGTTTAGGCACATAATGAAGAAAAAAACAACAGCTAATAAATAAAAAAAATTGACTAGAATCTGGATTTTGCAGCTAATTACTTTGGCATTCTTTTACTCATTTCTTTGCTTTTGTGATTTTTGGAATGAATAGTAGTAAGTTTAACTGTGCACCACATAATTAAGGTGATTGCAGTTCATTGTTCCATTTAAAATCGACATCCACGATGACATTTTTATGTGCTGATTTTATGGAAATAGTCATCTACTAAAGTAATTCTCTCCTGGCCGTTCAATCAGCAACGTTTCATCTCCAAACATGTGTCCATTGGTATAAATTTTTACGACCATATAGAATAAAACCCACCTTAAAACTAGCATGTAAAGGTGATGATGACCAAATGCTTAAAGTTTTTTTTTTTTTTTTTTAACCAAAGAAACAAAAGAGAGAGAGAATGATCCAAGAGTATAACATTTGCCCGCATAAGGTGAAATTCTCGAGTTTTACGTTCAATATATCCTAGAATTTCTATATTCCTTTGCACAAAAATTAAAATGTATACCACAAACAGCAAAATGCCATATTAATTGAATTATGTAAGTGGCAATTTCTTGGAATTGAGAACCAAAATGTTGTGTAATGCAAGAGAACACTTGTGTTTGATAGGTACTGTTTTCAGGATCCCACATCGGAAGAACAAGGAAAAGAAGGTGTTAAGGAGTATTATAAAAGAAGACCAAGTGGACCTATTGTACATACTTACCTGGACGGGGTCAATGGACGATCAAGAAGGTCCATGGCCTAGGTTGGTGACTTTCATTGCACTTTGGAAGGGTGCCCGCCTAAGGTCGGCCCAAGTGGTCGAGCCTACGTCATAATTTGTGCTAGTGGGGGCCTGCGTTCGCGCGGCCCCTGCCCAAGTCGTTAGTTCAAAGTTTTATTCTTAATTTGGGATCTAGTTTAGCTTTTACACTGTTCTGGACCTGATCATATTAAGTGTTGGCAAGTAACTACGTGGTTCGTATTTACTTGGACCCTGTTTTGTAGCAGATTTCCTATCTATCATCATTTAAAATAATATGATGGTTTTGTGAAAAAGCTACAAATATTCTTAGTTATTATATAAGAATATAGTAACGGTTGTCAATCAGTTGCTCTTTTATTCGAAATAAAAACTCATTTATTTTGAGTTGTTTTGCCAAATTTCATTATTCGTAGTTGAACTTATTTAGATTCCTAGAGAGCTCGGATCAAATCGGTATTTGATATTCTTGCTTAGAATCCCAATTCAGATTAGTCAAGTTTCTTTATGCCTCCGCTCAGGTTCGTTTTCGCTCAGTAAGCAGCATTTCTATCAAATTCTTCATCATTACAGAGCGAACCAGCTTCGTAATCAATCCCTGGATGTTTTTGGTTTCGAATTTGAGGTACGGTGAATGCACCATACACGCTTTCTCCGGTGCAGGAAGTTGGTACTCTCTCTCTCTCCGTGGACGCATGGTTTAGCTGTTTAGGGTTCTTATCAATTAACGGGAAAATATTATTGCTTACCATGCAAAAGAAGAAAATAAATATGAAACTCGAGACAGGCCGACCTTCTCCATCATTTGGAGGGAAAACTGAGTCTTTGGTGAGTAATGAGTAGTTATCCTTCTGGACAAGTCTTTTTGATCCGTTGTTATTTTCTATATCATAGTAAGGTTGTTACTTGAGACGCAGACGAGGACTCGAGTATTGTAATAGTGCTGCTAATGTTCTTGGAAAACAGTCTGAATGTTTTCAAGGAACTAGCCTTCTATTACAGTCCCATCGTCTTCTTTGATATTATCTGAATCAAAATCGGTCTGTAAATCTATAGATTTTCTTAGGATTATCAGAATATTTAAAACCATAAGTCTAATCTTTTTGTGCTTCTACTTGTGTTTCTCTGCTACATATGAACTTAATCTCTAATCAGCCAAGAAAAGTTAAATCCAATTATTATGAAAAATATTATTTGAATAAATAAAAGTATCATTGAAATATGATGGATATGAAGTTCAAAACTAAGAAACCTAAGAAACAGTAGAGTAGAAGAATATGATCCAAGAGTATAACCGTTGCCTTCCATTTTATAAATTTAATTATACATGCGGCAGCAAACCAAAATGTAGAGTAGCAAGAGAACAATCCCACATTGGAGAACAAGAAACGGGAGAGTTTGAGGAGTACTACAAAACATGACCAAGTGGGATTGTTCTAAGTACATACCTGGACGGGATCAATGGGTAATCAAGAAGGCTCATGGCCTAGGTTGGTGACTTCCATTGCACTTTGGAGGGGCACCTGCCTAGGGTCAGCCCAAGTGGTCGAGCTTACATCATAATTTGTGCTAGTGGGGCCGTGCGAACCAACTCTTTAGTCTAAGCTGTTCTATAATTTGGGTATTATTGGTGAGCTAATAGATAAATTTCCTGCAAATTGAACTGCATTGAGTTATGTTAAATTTTCTTTCTTATAGTTAATAAGGTTACTTAAGGGGGCCAGGGGGTGATCGAAGATGAGATTATACAAGTGAAGATCTGATCTTATACAAGTCTATATTAACAGCAAGGCAAACTCAAGAATTCACAACACCTTGTAAGAAGTGCCAAGCCAATATAAGAAACTACAAGACAGGCCTCCCACAAGTAACGTGAGATCAGAAGTAATCGGCCCAAGATTATCCACAAAACAACAATATATTAAATTCACAAGCAAAATCAACTGCTTCACTTGATAGAAAGATAACTGTTATAATGGACAATTATATGATATATGCTGCAATTTTGTAGCAGAGTCATGTTTTCATCAATCTTAAACAATTAGTCTCAACTTCTTGGTACTCAACATCAATCATCAGCAAAACCAAGAAACCTGTTAATGGATTTAGCAACTGGCGTTGCATCACCCGGTTGATACACTATAAGAGATTCCGGATCCATTTCTGAGATTGTCTGATAGAGCGTTTGGGGACGAGCACAAAACAAATGCTTTCTCTCTGCTAGTTCTTCTGCCAGCTCACTTTGATGATTATCCATCAAATCCTCATTAACTACCACAATTAGAGGTTTTTTGAGCCGTAATGTCTCAAATATGCTCCCTGAACCTGCAACACCAGATAAAATCTAATTAAATAAAGAGCCTGTTTGGTATTGATTTGAGAATCAATTCTCATTTTCAACCACATATTCTTCAATAAAATAATATTTTTCATCATATCAATAACTTTTCCTCATTTTTCAACCACACATTTCCCATCATATCACTATTCAAAAATCAATTCTTATCCCAAAAATCACTCCCAAACACCCTCAAAGTCTGATTGAGACACCCAACAAAATGTCTTTCCAAACATTTGAAGAAAAACTGGTTACATGGACCAAGAATTGGTCACAACCTCTATGGAAAGCAGCAGAGATCAGCAGACCCTGCAATAGTTTTTGATGCTGAAATAGATGGACGGAAAGTAAACCTAACGCCATGTTTGATTCCCATTTTTATGGAAAAATGTATTTTAGAATAGTAAATTGATGAAGAATGTGTGGTTGAAAAATAAAGAAAAGTTTTTGATTTACGGGAAATATTATTTTAATTAAGAATGTGTGATTATAAAGAAGAGAGAGAAAAAATGTATTTTAATATAAATGGAAATCAAACGGGACCTAAATAAATATATCAGTCACAACAAAGGATAGTGATTTTTTTATCACAATTATTATTACGCCAAAAAGTTCAACCACCCATGTGATGGATGACTAGGAGCATGTTTAGCAAGTGATTATAATTTAATCACTTCTGATCAGACATGATTTTTATCCCCACATTTCGTAGGATCCACGACTACTACCCATTTATTATCCACACATTCCATAGGACCTACAATTTATAATCGCTTAAATTTTAATTTAATCACTTTCCAAACATGCATTGATTTTGGGTTTTTTATACCTTTTCCGTGGTGGTCTTCATATATAAGAGTTAAGAATTAAGATAGTACTGGCCCCTATAAAGTAGAAAATATAAGAAAGAACCTTAACCAATTTGCCATATGCTTTCCTCCAGCTCATGTCTAATATATGAATAGCTTAGGAACATTACTCCTAATCATGCAAAAATAGATTATCTATGACTCAGTCAGTAATAGGCATTCAATATGTAGAATAAAGTATATACAGTGTTTATTGGAAATTGGAAAGGTGAAGTAACTTACTGATGGGGGGAAAGGTGCAAGAAAAGCAAATGGAGAAAATACAGGGGAAGTGCAGGTGATTGAATTACATAAAATAGGCAAGAAAGGAGAGTTACCTGCATGACTGATAACAAGAGACGCGGTTTTCAGGTACTCAGCTATGCTTGAGGAAAATGTGAAATAGTCTACGTCCACGGATCCATCTTCTCCAGCAGACTGAAAATCATAAGAATTCTTTAATGACATTATGCTAAGCATCAACATTTTGAAATAAAAGTAGGTGATGCAAACATACTCCTAATTTTCTAGTCTAGCAATTTTTTCCTCAACATTACATCTTCTAATAGATGACACATCCTAATTATTTAATGGATGAGCTAACAAAAACACTAAATGTATTGAGATATGGAGAACTTGTAATGTATTACTTGAATCTGCAGAGTGGCTGGCCAAGACTTTGACTTCATGTGACGCTGTCTGGGAGCTTTTTAACAATTTGGCATGTATTACTCTGGCAGTGGATGAGAATAACAATCATATATGAGATGGGAAAAACTCAGCATCCTATGCTTCTTGAGAAAGGCAACTTGTAGAAAAAAGGTAAATTCTATTATCAAGGTGGTGGCTAGATTTCCCATCTTCAATCAAGTCCTGTTAATTACACTCCTAACATATTCTTCTTCTATTAAGATTAAGAAACCATGCAGCAAGAGGAAGAGGAACCAATAGATGCTAAATGTCACTCATTTAATTTACATGAAGAAGAGAGGTGATTTGACTGACAAACAAGCACGGTAAAGGCCATACTATCTCTTACATACAAAAACTGAAGCATATAAAAGTATCTTGCATAGAGAACTATTTTCCTGCCTATTGAATCACAGCAGTTGCAAATTGATTGTGCATTTGAAACTACTAACTTGGTCACACATTTTAAATTTTTGAGTTAAAGAATGAACACAAACGTGATTATGATAATTAGTTAAGACTATGAATGATATCTGGGAGTCATACTTTGCGGTTATTTTAGAAGTGGAGCTCTGGAAAGGGACAGTACTCAAAAAGTCAGCCCCTTGTATTTATTTTACTTATAGCTATCTTCACTGTCTAGAGACAATTTCAAGAACTATTTTTTGGAGCCTGGAATGAAGCCCATATCTTGCTTTTTTCTTAAAAGTCAGCCCCTCGTATTTATTTTACTTGTACATATCTTCGCTGTCTAGAGACAATTTCAAGAACTATTTTTTGGAGCCTGGAATGCAGCCCATATCTTGCTTTTTTCTTCACCCAAGTAGACCAGGATGGGGAATTGGCTGCATTTAAAATCGGATTAGATACCTAATACTCAACACCATACTGCTAAATGCCAGGATCAACAAGTTAATTAACACCAAATGAAAAAACACAATTATAAATTACCTTCGTGGGGATGTAGGATCCACGTCCCATTTGAATGAGAAGGTGGGTATAGCCCTTCCTATACAAGGCTTCTTTAACTTCTTGAGTGTCCACTGCTCTGACCAGAGAATCAAAACATGTTGTTCCAACCGTCACGAAAACCAATCTCTTGGAGTTCATGCTATGGTCAACCTCACTCATTATATTCTTTAGATTCTCTCCACCTTAATTACTTCAATACTTAGAATTGTTGATAAACATCACAAATTTGACATTCTTGTTCTGAACACAACAAATGCAAAAGAATGTGCTTTTCAGGACAAGGACAGACTCTGCATAGGAAAGTCAATGACACTGTAAGCTTAGAGTCTACTGATAAATCAGTAAAATCTCTATCTTCATGTTTCTGGCTAGGCAGAAAAATATAGAATCAAATTATTCTTTGAACAAATCATGCTCAGACAAAAATAATAATAATAATAAATAAAAAATAGAATTGAGAAAATAGAATGATGAATTGAAAAAAATGGAGAGGAGAAACGGACAGAAAGAAAAAAGAGGAAGGCTGATTGAAGCACAGGCAAGGCTTGCAGCAACTGCACCACATGAAGAATGAAGAATGGAGTGTTTTTCACAATTAACTTTTTTTTTTTTTTTTTTATCAGAGCTTCATATTATCAATTTATCATACTAGTTTTTGAGTGTGGATTGGCTTAAAAGAAAAAGATTAATTTTACCACGCTCATTTCTGACCAAAACCTCCCCGTGCACTTCTATCCCCAAAGGTTTTTTCTTGGCATTAAGTTTCTCGACCCTTCATTAACATTAACATTAAAATTAACATGCACATGATCCTTACACTTCCTTCCAAAATTCGTTACCCTTAAATTGAAATATATAAATAAATTTATAAATTGAATAGATAAAAGGGAAAAATAATTTAAAAATCACCCCTTCCAAGCCCCACACGCCACAACCCAGCTCCACCCCTGCCCCTCATTCCTACAGACACTCCCAGTCCGCAAACCTACAGCAGCCCGACCCCTGCAGCTTCTCCTCCCAACCCCACCCAGTTCAAAGCCATTTTCAATACTAAATTACATTACTGAATTCATGCAGGGAAAAAAAAAATTCTTAACGATAGAATTAATTATCTAAATAATATCCAATAACAAAACAGAGAGGCACAACTCGATTATGAGCATGTTTGGCTAAGTTTGAATGCTAGGTAAGGCCATAATATCAAGAAAAGGCTGAAAAGAATCCACTTTTGACTTCTTTTAGAATTTAAGCTTTAGACAAATACGATGTTGAGGAACAATCATGATCCAAATCCCGGGAAATCTCGAAGAATTAGAGAAATAAAATCTGCTACCAATTTATCCAATAGAGCAGATATTATTTATTGACCACTATTGATTAAGTTATTGAAACGGGAAACAGAAGAGTAATAGTGTAATACAGACAGCTAGGAAATTGGATCTAGGATATCACACAATCAAGAAAGAAAAAGGAAAAGAAAAGAAAAGAAAAGAAAGAAATCTAATTGTTGTTGTTAATTATTGATTAGACTGAATAAAGAAACGAAAAGAAGAACAATCAAACCTGGTGGAATGGAGCCGCCTTCGCACAGGAGAATCAGATCTAAGACGGAGAAATATATATTCTTAAACCTGATTTAACATTGAATGAGGCTTTGCGGATGGAATCCCCAGCATTGGAGAAGACTACGATGTTTTCAAGTTAATTGTACTAAAAATTAACAAATAAGCCAACTCTAGATCAAGTCTTCTGATTTAACCCTATTTTCAAAATTTATTAGGTGAGACAAACGGATCGAACTCTGACTCATCTGAAGTTGACCCTAAATGCCTCGAGCTCGTTTTGTGATGTGCTATGAATATAGCGGAGCTCACATTTTTCTTTCTTTTATCCGATGGCTAGAGTGGGTGATAAGAAAATCGAAAAAATTCTTCGAACTTCAATTGAAACTTAAGAATCAACTCTTTAAATTAAGACTATGAAGAGTTTGAACATCATATTGTTCTTATAAAATTAGTTGACTCAATAAGGTCGATCAAAATTAATCAATTTGTTTTATTACAATTCAAACCGATTAACTCTATCAATACGTTTTATAAAAGTGAAAGACAAAATTGCTACATTTTCAATAGGTCGAGGACCCCATCCGTAATTTTGCCCATTTCCTATACACACAGCGCAAGTCAGCAGTGAGCCAGTGACCCAATCCGGAACTTAGGCGGCACTGTGCTATAAAGCGCAGTGGCAATAATTTCCGACGCCACAATTTCCCTCTTCTCTTTTTGAAAACCCCAGTCCCCGCCACCAACCACAAACACTGCAAAAAAGCAAAATCATATATTCATTATCAGATCCCTCATCTCTCTCGATCGAAACCCTAGCCGAATTCGAATTTCCCCCAGGAAAAGGAAAATGCCGAGGGAAATAATTACGTTGCAAGTGGGCCAATGCGGGAACCAGATCGGAATGGAGTTCTGGAAACAGCTATGCCTCGAACATGGAATTAGCAAAGACGGTATTCTCGAAGACTTTGCCACTCAGGTCCAAACCTCTCACTCTCTCTGTGTTTGATTTTTCCATTAATGTATAGTTGTATTATGCTTGTTATTGGCGAAGAAAATGGAAATGGAAAAGATATTATAAAGGGATGTTTGGAATTTGATTGGTGATTGTGCAGTGCAAATGTGCTGAAACTCAATGCTTTACTTTCAGTGTGAAGTATGTATATGTTTATGTCTGTGTATACTCTTTTTTTTTTTTGGTAGTGTTGTTGTTTTATGTTCTTCCTTTGGTAGAAAAGTATAACCGGAAAAGATATAATGGAGAAAAGTTTTCAATTTTCGAATTGGTGATAATGGGTGGAAATTTTTGATACTTAATGCTTTACTTTTGGTATGATTTTTCCTGTTTGATCGTGATGGAGGTAGAGGAGAAGGCTTGAACTATTGGGTTGGTGAAGTGCAATAACAAAGTGTGGTAGTTCATGTTTCAGAATTTGCACCCATCTTAGTCTGATGAAATGAAATTGCACTGTCAGTTTTTGTGTGTGTGTGTGTGTGTGTGTTAAATAAGGATTTTGGTAGTTTGTCATATTCTGTTTTAGTTATTAAGAGTATTACTCAGCAAGTGCAGTTGGAATTGGAAGGGAAAGAAAGCAATATAATAAAGGGCGAAGTTTCAATTATTTTGGAAAGGGAAGCGCCGGAGAACCGAGAGAATTGTTTCAAATAAGTTCTTGATTATACAAATGAACCTTTGCTGAGTGATTGGTCCACGGAGTTGGGGACATGAAATTCGAACTAAAGAAAACAAACGTGCAGTGGGAACTTTGTTGAGGGATCCTCCTAATGTCATCTCATTATGACGTTTCATTCTTTGCTGGTGGACACAGATCTTAAGTATGCATATTTATCAACTATGTGTTCATGGAAGGTGTATATGCTCACAAATACATAAACTATTTGTAAATTCATGCTCATATACATGTATGGTGAATTGTGTGTGCACTGGATACTTATATCTGGCCCCATGAGCAGAATTGATCTCTATCAGCATTCTAATAAAAATTTCTTATTCTGTGTTAATACAATGCTTCAAATGCTGCAGGGAGGTGACAGGAAAGATGTTTTTTTCTATCAAGCCGATGATCAACACTATATTCCACGTGCATTACTGATGGATTTGGAGCCCAGAGTGATTAATGGTATACAAAATGGGGAATACAGAAATCTCTACAATCATGAGAATGTATTTATTGCAGATCATGGAGGCGGTGCTGGAAATAACTGGGCAAGTGGATACCACCAGGTCAGTATCTGATCCTTTTTCATAATTGATGGCAGATATTATATTCAGTTAATGTGACATATTCTTTTTGTATTGTGAAAGTAATATACTCGGACTAATAGTACAGAAAATATTACTGGATTGCTGGTAAAGTTTGTGTAAAGCTATATAATGGTATTCAATATATTTGGTGAGATGACTGCTGGCCTATTGCTCTTTGTAATCATGCTTTTTCTGCTTGAAATCCCTACTGTTAATTTGATCCACGCTGGTTTCAAAAGTAATAACTTTTGACATTCCAAACTTTTTTTGTCAAGTGATATTGGATTTCAATATCCGAGCGAAACAACTTCCTTTCTCTAATCCAGCAAATTAAAATGAAGTAGATGTACAAATGAGTCGTATGAGGTAGAATAACTATAGCAATCTGCCTGAAATTATTCAATTTTTTTCTCGACTCGCTATCATGGGATGAAAAAATGTAAACGGGTACTGAGACGTTTTTCGTTCACGAGGCGAGGCGAGGCGTAAGTTTCACCACAAACAAAAAAACTTAAGTTGAAAAATTAGAAATATATATATATATATATATATATATAAAACTAATGGTTCCAATGAACAGTAAACAATCATGAATATTTTTTAACAAAAAACAAAAAGCAAAATCCAAAATATATTGACGACGTTGAAAATAATCAATAGTTATATCCAACTATAAAAATTAAATATAGTGTTTAAATTAAAAAAATCCTAAAAGTCTCCAAAATGAAATATAGTACTAAGATATAAATCCTAAAGGTCTCCATTATCATCACTATCTATATGATCCTCTAGGTCATTGTCATCTCTAACTCTGGTATCATTTTCATTTTCATCGTCACTGTCAATATTTATCATATCATCTTCCTCGTCAATCAGTAGTGATGGTGCCTTTCCCTTATCTGTGAATTCAAATAAAACGTTTGTTAATATAATTTCTAAAGAAATAAATAAATAACAGAAAATTTCATATTAACATTTATAAGAATACCTCTTTGTGAAAAAGTGCTTTTTTTATTCGATTGACTTTTTGTATGAGAACTTCGAGAAGAATTTTCAACCCCTTCAACATCAAAAAGAGTTACATTGGAATCATCATTAGTTAGATCAAGTATGCTTGACTGAACTTCAGGATCTTGACCGGCAATCCATTCATCATCAGATGAGAATTCCTCAACAGTTAAAGGATCATCATCCTCTTGCAATGTCTTTAGTCGTGTATGTCGAGCCTTGAGCTTTTTATTATACAAGATATAGACTAAAGTGTTCAACTTCGTTGTGGTCAAGTGATTTCTTCTTTTGGTATGTACTTGATTGAATGTACTCCAATTACGTTCACACTCAGAAGATGAACAAGTTAGACTTAAAACTCGTATTGCAAATCTAGTCAATTCTGGAGTTCCATCACCAAATTGAGTCCACCAAGCAACTAGAACAAAATAATAATGAAAGAATAAACAATGTCACTCACGTCACGTGTAAAAAAAAAAGGGTGAATTCAAATTGAAAATAATAAAAATGTGAGGTAAATAAAATTTAATATCTCCTAATACATAAACACATACCAAGAGAACGTTTTGTGCAAGTTGATTTTGCATTTTCGAGACCAAAGAAATTATGTCTGCTTAGGAAGTCATCCAATTGGAGATCTACTTTCTCCCTATCTTTTTTATCAGAGATGAGTCTCACCATGCAATTAAATAGACCCGCTTTGACTTCAGGATGCTTAGAAAAATTATCCGCTTATTGAAAACGAGGATTCATATAATATGCAGCAGCATGCAAGTCTCTGTGCAGCTGATATCCCCACTTTTCATCTATTATATCCCAAATCTCCTTATAACTCGCTTCCTTGTTGCCCAAATTTTTTGCTATCTCCTCTTTGGCAGTATCGATAGCTCCATAAATAAATCCCATGACAGGCATCTTTTCAGAATCAACGAGTCTTAGTACAGTAACTAAAGGATTTGTGGTTTTTAATGCATATGCAATGCTTGGCCAAAAATTACTATCTCTTAATATGATCTTCTTTATTTCTTTGCCCTCTACTTTGTTTGCCCATCTTGAATTCACCCATTCCTCTGAAGTAAACATAGTTTGTAGTGATTTTTTCAATTCATAAATTCTCTGCAGAGTCAAGTAGGCGGTAGAAAATCTAGTAGCATCAGGTCGAAGTAGCTCCTTTTTTGCAATTTTCCTCATTAATGCCAATACCCATTGATGATTATAAATGTAATTATTTATCTTCTTTGCCTTCATCAAAGCATTCTTGTGTTGTGGCAACTCTCCAAGTTTTTCGAGCATTAAATCAAGACAATGTGCGGCACAAGGAGTCCAATATAAATTTTTTCTCTTATCCATCAATTTTTGTTCTGCTGCTTTATAGGCACTAGTATTATCAGTTATAACCTGAACAATATTTTCTTCTCCAACTTCTTCAACAACGTCATCCAGTAACTTAAGCATCAAATTTGCATCCTTAATTGCATCTGAAGTATCAATAGATTTTAGAAAAACAGTTTCATGTGGATTATTGACTAGAAAATTAATCAAACTTCTATTCCTCATGTCAGACCAACCATCAAATAAAATAGAAACTCCAGTTTTGCTCCACGTCTTCTTTATATCTTCAACTATATTTCCGGTAGTTTCAAATTCCTTTTTAAGATCCAAGTGCGTAGATCATATACAGTAGGGGGCTTAAAACCTCTGCCATATGAACCAATAGCCCAACACATGTTAACGAAAGAAGGAGATTCTACAGCGTTGAAGGGTATTGCATTCTCGAAAAAGAATCTGCCAACATCCAAGCTGATTTTACTGCGTAGCTCTTTCGGAGTCATCTTTGGAGTTTGATTGTCTGTTTCTTCCTCATCACCAATATTTGTAATATATCTATCCATTGGTCCCCTAATGCCTCTCGTAGAATCTTGCGCTTTATTATTGTCATCTCCATCATAGTAATTACCAAGGTGTACCATGTCATCAAATTGTTGTTGTGAAAGGTGTTTTTTCATGGTTCCTGTCTTCATATAATCTTCGATCTCTTTTTTGACATTTTCAGGAACATTGGGACATGGAGCAACATTTTTATGTGTGAATGCTAAATGTTCTTTCATACGCTTGACCCCTCTTGTAATTGTTTTCTTGCAAAACTGGCTTTCAATATAAAGATAGGTCTTCTTCTTATCTCCCGAACTTACGACTTCCTTTCCATATTTTCAGGCCGGATCTTTTCTATTGCCCCTTCCAATCCTACAAGATATTAAAAAAAATTATAAAAGAAATTGTTGCTCCATGAAGAAAGTAACAGGGCAGAGAATCATTCACTGTAACCTCATGATCCTCATCTATTTTTCTATATCAATTAGATAGCTTCCTGAGTCTGACTTTGATACATAAGTAGGACTGTAGGAGAGAATATTACTCTGATCAGTTTTTCTATAATTCATTACCACAGTCATTCAGTTTTAGTGTTCAATTGATTATTCAACTTCTGATTTACAAATTACACAGGACACCAGAAGTCCAGAACCTAAGTAGAGTCAGGCAGGCAGCATATAATTTGATATGAATGCATACTAATTACTAGGGAAAAAAAAAAAAAAAAAAAAACTGGCCAAAACATAATGAGAAAGGAGGACAGCCATTTTGTGAAAAGCACAAATAGGAATTATGTAGAAGAAGAAGAAAAAGAAAAGAGAAGAAACATACTTGATGAAGATGAACTCGAGAAGAACTGAAGAAGACCCGCCTTTTTTTCCAAAATCTGACTTCTGAATTTCTGCCATGTAGTTTAGAGGACTATACAGACCTGGCGTTTAGTATTCTAGGTCTTTTTTTTTTTTTTTTTTTTTTGGCCCAAAAATCGGGCTCTTTTTTTTTTTTTTGGAGGGCCTTTTGTTTTAAGTGAGGCGGCGCCTCATGTCCCTTGAGGCAAGTCTGGTGAGGCGCACGTCCCACAGTTTTAGCCTCAGCAGGCCCGCTTCATGGCACAGGCAGTACACCTCAGGGTGAGGGCGTGCCTCACCCACGTTTTTCCATACCATGCTCGCTATAGATTATATTTAGTAGACCTGTCCTTTGTCATAGTGTATATCTACTAAGATAAGCCTTTACTATCCCTTGCATATTAAATAGGACATACATCTCTTTCTTTCTTTTTCTTTTGTCCCCTCTTTTTATTAAATATATGAATTTGGATGTCGATTAATATTGTTTTATTACTTCCTTTTGGCATTATAATTTTCTTTCAATCAGGGTAAGCAATATGAGGAGGATCTAATGGACATGATTGATAGAGAAGCAGATGGAAGTGATAGTCTTGAGGGTTTTGTTCTGTGCCATTCAATTGCTGGTGGAACAGGCTCAGGTTTTTCGAATCCTACCATGTCGCTGTGCAACTTTTCTATCAAAATTCCAAAGTTTGAATCTTCTAAATCATATTGATTTTGATAAGAATTATGGTAATCAATTGTAAAATTGTAAGAAGGTATATGCTTGCCTTCTCGAGTGAGTGAAAAATGGAAATCAAACCATCATTTGTGGGATGACTTATACTTGAATTCTTTTCCCCTTTAAATCGGACGGCCTTAGCAACATATCATTCCTTAGATATCCCATGCCACTTTATCTTTAGTATGTTTTTCACTGACACAAATACTTTCTAGTTTTTGCCAAGTGATTTGACTTATTTGGGCCAATATCGCTTGCTTTTGCCAGGTATGGGATCATACCTATTGGAGACTCTGAATGATCGCTACAGCAAGAAACTCGTTCAAACATATAGTGTATTTCCCAACCAAAATGAGACAAGTGATGTGGTGGTACAGCCATACAACTCCCTTCTAACGCTCAAGCGACTGACTTTGAATGCTGACTGCGTAGTTGTTCTTGATAATACTGCACTTAATAGGATTGCTGTGGAACGCCTTCACATCTCTACTCCTACTTTTGCCCAAACAAATTCTTTAGTTTCTACAGTCATGTCAGCAAGCACGACAACTTTGCGCTATCCAGGATACATGAACAATGACTTGGTTGGCCTTCTTGCTTCTCTGATCCCTACTCCTCGATGTCATTTTCTAATGACAGGATATACACCACTCACAGTGGAGCGACAAGTAAGTTTCTTATGACTGCTATTTACTGAAAATTTAGCAAGCAGATGTGTTCTGACGTTTCCTGATTTCCTTTTTATTAGTTCAAACTAGGGCCTTTTGTGTTGTTTATTACGTTTTGGTTTTGAGTGTTGCAAGAGGAAGGGAATACTACAACTCTATATCTGATGTTAATTACTTTCACTCATGAACATGATTAGTGTGAATTTACAATTAGTAAAATTCATCACACGGTTGTGTATGATTTGCGTTCTCTCAAGAATGGAACATGCAATACACGTGTTTTGGCTAGAAAAGCTAATATTTTAATGTTTAAAAATGTATCAATATTAGATTGAATCATTTTGGAAGAGTCGCATCGCTTCTAAATGGTTTCTTTTTTGTCTATTTGATCAAATTGCCTTCTGTTCTATGTTGAGAAGTATTGAATATAAGTTGATAGAAATTTTCATCACAAGCTTGCTGTATGTGATTAGTGGTGCTCAATATAGCTTCGGATGCTTTATTTGAAGCAGTTCATTTAGACTCCTGGTATATGTGTTAGCACATTGCTTATAGATCTAGGTTTAATTCTCCCACGATAGTCTTTCCGTCTCTCTTACTCTTTCTTGCTTGTGAGAATGCCATTGTCTCTTCTACCTATCCCCACCCAAGGGCATAGCACACATGTTTACATCTCATTGAGATCAGCCACCATGATTCATCTTATTAAAGCAAAAATAATTAATCGAAATGATTGCTTAACTATGGCAAAGGTACAATCATGGATAATGCTTGATACAAGTGGATATATATTTAATTATCTTATGAATTATGAAGCAGGGCATTTTTTTATTTTAAATATTCTCGTATTTGGAAATATGAAGCACACTTATTTTTTTCATCAAAGCGTCAAAACAGTCAAACTGTAAGCTAATGCATGGAAATTCTTTCTGCAGGCTAATGTAATTCGCAAAACAACCGTACTAGATGTGATGAGAAGACTTCTTCAGGCAAGAGGAAATCTCTTAAAATTTGTCTTACATATATGGGATATATTCTTATGTTGTTTCGCTTTGCAGACAAAGAACATCATGGTTTCCTCTGCTCGAACAAAAGAAGCTAGTCAGGCAAAATACATATCAATACTGAATATTATTCAAGGAGAAGTGGATCCTACTCAGGTAATTTGGGATAATGCTCATCCTTCTTAAGAAGTCAGTAATCACATGTAATTTCAGTTTCAAGAGGTCAGTAATCACATGTAATTTTGGATTCAAGAATTCATTTTGAAAGCACATTTATGGAAAGAATAGAGAAAGTATGTAGAATTTCATGGTTATTAATCAATATAAACTTAGTTTCTGCGACTATAACCAGATTGTAAATTGTAAATCCCATGACTTTTCCAAGTGTATTAAGAAATTTCTTATTTAGTCACGCAACATTCCCTTGTACTCAAAATCTTGGTGAAGTGAAAAAGGTGTGCCATTAGTGCCTTCTTCTTTTTTGGTTTTGTTTGGGGTTTCAGTTTGTTCAGTTAGCACTGTAATGATACTACTATGACGTTTATTGGGTTGATGCATGGAGCATTTATAGATGAACAAGCATCATCCTTTTGAAATTTTTTAAAGCAGGCTTTGCCTAGCATATGAATGTGCTACTGAGTTCACATGCTTAATCCCATAGTGTGTCGTTATGTCTTAATTATGCTTGATATGTCCAAACAATGGACTAAAGCTATAAATGATCTGGTAGTCTTTTATCTCACAGGTCTGCAACCAATTGTGAAATTTATTAACGATTTCATGTGCGAATCCACCATAACGAGTATATAAAACAACACAAAAAATAAAAGAACAACTAAAACATTTTCCGCTAAGGAGTATAATGAGAAATGAGAAACATTAAAATTGGATTTTGGGTAGAAATTAAGAGTTTGGGAAGGTAGAATAGAAACCAAGATGATTGTTTTAGGGTGGAGAGAGTACAGGGATTGATCACCATCTCATAGTCTACTACAGCTCAGTTTGCCTCTATCTCCATAATTTCCTCTCGTGAGGAATTATTTCTCCTAATGGCTCTTTGCTGAATTTTGATCATGATCTTAGAAACCTAAGGTTCTGTCTGTTATATCACTACCGCTGCTCTAGTTATTATTTATTAATGTTCGACTTTTGGAAACCAGGTTCATGAAAGTTTACAGAGAATACGTGAAAGAAAGCTTGTAAATTTTATTGAATGGGGCCCTGCCAGCATTCAGGCATGTCTAATCTTCTTTCAGTTGTTAGTTTGTATATATAATTTATTTCATTTGTTATACATTAAAATCTGTCTTTTCAATTTGATAGGTTGCTTTATCTAGAAAGTCTCCTTATGTTCAGACTGCTCACAGGGTAAGATATCTGCACTTCCTTGGTAAATAATCCCTGTAGGTGGTATAAAACATGATCGGCTTCCTGTGACTGCAACCAGTTAGTTAATTCCTTTCATGACTGTCCTTGTCTTACTCCATGGAGTGGTGTTTTGGATAAAAGGGGGACTGTTGCATCATTTATAATTCTTTCCTTATTTGCTTCTCTGGTACTATCTATTTAGTGCTGTAAAACTGAATAAAATGCATGCTTTTGGAGAGGGTTTTAAATGAAAATAGCAGAGACTGATAAGTGCAAAAGTGATCCAATACATAGCTGACTATTTTTTCCCTTGTTCCAGCTTTTATAGTGTACTTGACCTTTTTCATCAAGAATTTTTTAGACAATATAAATCGTCATTTTATGTTTCTTTTCTTTCTCCTAGTTGCATGTGAAGTTACGTTTAGATGATGAGGGTCAAAATATTGTAGCAAAAAAATTGTAATATATGCCTTTTGTATTTGTTAGGTCAGTGGTCTCATGCTAGCAAGTCATACTGGTATCCGCCACTTATTCTCCAAGTGTTTGAGCCAGTACGAGAAGTTGAGGAAGAGACAAGCTTTTCTGGATAATTACAGGAACCATCCAATGTTTGCTGTAAGTTGTCTGCCTTGTGTCATTTCACATGTAGTTTGTTTTGGGCCTTACATTTCGTTCTTCATTTTTTCCTCTTTTTTTTTTTTTTTGATAATGGATGTCATCAACACTTTCCTCTCAACCTTTCGAGACATTGAAATTGCAGTACCAAAAAGTTCTTAATGAGTGATGATGCTATGTAAAAGTTAAGCCAGTGCTTTGGTAGTTGAAATGGAGAACGAGATTTTCATATTCATATTCTTCCCCTTTGAAATTCATGCTCTATAATTGGTCCTTTTTACTCTTCCCGAAGTAGCAAGCTCTAGGCTTTCATTAGGTTTTGGGAATTTATCATTTGGTATTCAGTCATTCCAATAACTCGCTGGTTTTAACACCTTAAACTCTTAGCTGTATTGTAGACCTTAAATTTCTGCTTGCATATCTTGTCTCACATTTAATGGTTGTAAACATGTCCAGGATAATGATCTTTCAGAGTTTGATGAATCTAGAGACATAATTGAGAGTCTTGTAGATGAGTACAAGGCTTGCGAATCCCCAGATTACATCAAGTGGGGAATGGAGGTAGCCCGCTGCACGTCTGATTTAATTTGTCTGTTATTCCTTTCTTTGTTGCTAATGAGTTCATATGTTTTGGCAGGATCCCAACCATACACTATCAGGGGAAGGAAATGCTACCGGAACAGTGGACCCTAAATTTGGTCTGTGAATTAACCAAGGTATGTTGCAATCACATGAATTTTTTTTTTTTTTTTTTTCCTTTGTTAGGTACTAATCTTTAAGCCTGCACAAGCAACCACCGCCTTGATTGGCTTAATTTAATGATGTTGTATACTTTGTGATTAAAAAAAAAAAAAAACCATGGATGCACAGATATAAAAGTACATGAGATGCTTTTAGTAATTTCAAAGGAATAACGATTGAAATATGAAGATAAAGCAAAGGTTGTTATCAACTTCAACTGAGACTTAAATCTTTTATAACATTGAGATAAAAAAATTGCCGACTATTAGAGCTATTAGTGGTTTTCAGTCTTACGCTGTATCTATAATGCTTGAATACAGAATATAACTTTAGTATTTTATATGGATTCTGTTTTTCCTACTAATATTAATATCCTTGTAGTAAATGAAGGGTGTTATCTATCCTTTATAATATGCAAAACCCTGAAACAAAAGCACGTGCTGAACCAAAGAAAAATTGTTAACTAGCTGATCAATATGGCAACGTGATGTCTCCTGAATTTTAGATACAACATTTTAACTGGACTTTTAAAGAAACTTGTTGAGAAGAAAAACCAAAAGTTCAAAATTCATACGATAAAATACTATCAAGCCATGAAAGAGGAGAAAAGTTGACCGTTGCCATTGGGTTTCTTGGTTTTTTCCCATGATAATTGTAATTGAATAACATTGGCCATTTATATATCTTGTTTTATAAGTAGAAATACAATTCTGAATGTTAATAGTGCAGATAGTGGGTTTTTAGTTGTTTGTTTCTTCTTGCTAGAACAAGAAATCTTATGTCCTTCAAATTTTTGTCACAGGGCTCAGTAAAGACGGTAATGTAGGGTGTATTCAGATTTGAATCTGTCCTGTTGAACATGGTACGGTGTATGTTGGTGTGGTGTGTTATTTGCTTTATCAATAACAAATGAATCCATTTGATGGTGCAATTCTCATTGTGTATATTGATGTTGGCATTTCATCTTTCAATTATTTTGTTTTGTCATCTGCAATTTTACTTTAGATGTCTTATTAGATCCAAACAAGGACTCTCTCTCTCTCTCTCTCTCTCTCTCTCTCTCTCTCTCTCTCTCTCTCTCTCTCTCTCTCTCTCATTATGATGATGATGACGACGCAAATGCAATTTCGTGGAGCTAATTATCAAAGAAAGAGTTGCATCAAAAAAGGATTTTTATTTTTATTTTTATCAAGGAATGAGACCCCTATGTGGAAAAAAGTTTAAAAAAAACTATAAGATACATCCTTATGAAACAAATGCAGGGTTAAAAATCCTTTTAGTTGCTCAATTTGTGGCAAAGTTTTATTTATTTTATTTTATTTTGTTGCAATGTGGTTATGGAAGTTTTACCTTTTGATTTGGTTTGGTAACTCGCAATTCGTTAATTTATCAGATTGAGTATCTAAGGTGAGGTCAACATGGAGGACATTGATATCATATATTTTGTTAGAAAAAAATAATGGATTTTAATTAAGCCTCTTGGCAAAATTTATTAATCAGTTATAAACGGTCAAAATATATTTTAACCACACATTTCAATGAATTTACAAGTATTATTCATTTATTTACCATTTATTTTTATCTATTATGAATTCTTCCTATTAAGCTAAAATAAAATGTAAACTCTAGTGATCGATGAAACAATATAAAGTTTGATTAATGAAATGAGAGTTGTGCTTGATCCTATCCGATTAGAAAAATCCATGAAATGATTTAAAATTTGACTATTAGCGTGAAATTTCACTATATTTTAGAAGTAATCGATGTAGTGTTTATCTTACTTATACATTAATGTTTACATAAAATATTACATAATATTCACATGACATTCTATCATTTGTTAATTTAAAATATAATCAATTTTTTCATTCAATATTTTTTCTTCACATTATTTTCGATAATCGTTTATATATCATTTTTATGTATAAGTGACAAAATTAAAAAATAATTTGCTTTTGTTAACTTTTATGTTGATTAATATTTGGAAAATTGTTACATAAATTTATTATTTTTGTCAAATAATAATTTGTACCAAGAATTATTGAGCTTTAGATAAAAATTTGAGAAAATTAACAAGCATTTAGTATTAAATAATTCTGATTAATATTAAAGATTATACTAATTAGTAAAGAAAATTACAATACTGCTCCACAAAGGCACAACCTATTATTGTAGTAGTAAATTAGTCTCCAAAATTTTGTATAGTTGCATAATAAGTCTTAAAAAATTACAATCGTCTAAATTATTACTAGTAAATCATCACTTGATCTCACACGTTCACCTTGATGATGCAAGGTTTTGCTTATCTACTCGGAGTGACGTTTTAAAAAAAAAAGTAAACAACTGAAACATGTTTCTAGTGTAAATCTCTTGACAATTTAATGAAAATAAAATAATTAAACCGTTTCTAGTTGATAAATGACTATGCAACTATAAGGATCAACTTACTTTTAAAATTTAAACTTAAGGATTAACTTGCTACCGAAGTAATAGTTGTAGGACTAATATTGCAACTTTCCTAAAAGAGGAATTGGAGAAAATTCATTGTGCTATTTAAAAGAAAGAGGGCAGAGAGAGAAGGGAGAGAGATGGGGAAGAAAATACGAATCTTTGCATACAGTATTCTTCTTCTTCTGATCACACTTGAATCGTTCTTTACTTCATCTCTTTCGCAGTCAAACTCAAATCAGGTACTTCTTCTCTTACTTTAAGATGAAATTTAATTTTACGGGGAAATAAGAATTCTTGAAACGAAGAAATTGAGTTAAATTTTGATTTATCTAGTTGGGTTTGTTCTGTTTCTCTAAATGTAGTTTAATTACTCCGTAGTGCTCAAAATCTTGATTATTTTTTTGTGATATTTGTTCTTTAAATAATAGTTAACTGAGGATTTGGAGTGAAGACAAGGTAAGAAAAAAAAAAGGTTGAATATTTAATCAATAGAAAATTTGGTTGATCCTTTTATGCCAATTTTAGGGTGTTTAGTTTCATAAAATCAGGGCCCTATTAAATTTTTATCAAGTTAGAACTTTCTTATGTCATACCATGAAGTTATAAAATGCTTAGTTAATTAAGTATTTTTGGATGGTTTGGATTCTTAGATTCGCAGTGCCGAGAACCAAGTTAATGTTTTGCTTTAGCAACTTGTGATAGCGATAAACCAATTGTATTAAAGAATACTTATGCATCCGTATATGTACATGAGACATGTTTTATTGAATGTCTGAATGAATATTATGTTTCGATTCTTATTCATGTGGATTCACCTGTTTCAACTTAATGTGCTACAGGGTATTGAGCATTCTATTTCAAGGTAACATTTTCTGTCACTTGATGGAAGTTCTTTCTTGTTAATTCCTTTCAAGATCACTTTTTTTGGTTTCCAATCATATTTAGATGTTCCTGTGTCTCAACTGTCAAAGATAAATCTAATCTTTGGACACTTCAAGGAGAAATGCTCCCTGTCCTGTAGTTATTGGTGGCTAACTTTTTCCTTCCTTTCTTTTTCTTTGGTTTTATATTCTTCTATTCTATCCTATTCACTGATACTAATAGACTGAGGGTTAAGTAATTTGACTCTTTCTCAAATAGAGAAATCCAGGAATTGGGATCAATTCAATTAAAATTTATCGAGTCACTCTAATAATACATCGGTTAAGGATCAAGTTGGTAATTTTTCTTCCTTTTGATTCTTAGAAATCTTAAAGAAGATCAACCTCAAATTCCTGAAGTTCATTGTTCCAGAGAGAGGAGTCAAGCTGCATGGAAAGTTATAGAGGAGGTACTTCCAAATAGTTGATAGTTCTGTAGATATGTTTGAAGCCAACCATTAATCTGCTCTTGCTTCATTAACTTTGAATGTAAATTATGTTGCAGTATCTTATGCCATTTTTGGAACGAGAGAAATATCAGCTTTCGAGCAAATGCCGACTTCATCCAAGCAATGATATCTTTAGAGATCAGGAGGAGCATAAGATTCATGTGGATATAAATGAGTGGCGCTGTGGGTACTGTAAGAAAATCTTCCGAGCAGAAAAATATCTGGATCAGCATTTTGACAACAGACACCTAAATCTTCTGAATGTTGTATGTGTCAGCGTCTTTCCTCGTTCATTTTTCTAGAGCAATACCATGGTTCTATGGGTTCAAAACTGCTGGTTTCCGGTATTTTTGGTTGTATGTTGTAGTCAATTCCCTCATGCATTTCACAAATTCTCGGAATACCTTCTCTCTATTTAGCTTACATTGTTACTTTTATATGATATGCTTAGACTTTCAATTGCAAATTATCAAAAAAAAAAAAAAAAAGCGGAAGAAAGAAGGAATTTTAACTGGTTAACATAAAGACCCTTCCATATTTTGCTATTTTTTTTTTTTTTTTTTTTTGGTGTGTGTGTGTGTGTGGTATATACTCTTTGATATACATATCATTGTTATGTTGAGTTCAAGAGTATTGTTGAAATTATCGTTGAAATGATATTTAAGCAAATTTTTGTTTGCAAGATGGATAAGCATACAGGTTTTATAACAAAGAACAAGCGTATGTTTGTTCTTTCTTCTAATTGTTTGTGTGAGTTAGTAACCAGAGAGAGTGGTTATGCTGTCCAATTGGTGTCTTAGTCCTTAATCTTCATTGTTCAACTTATAAAACCCTAACAAAATTTCACATTGTTTCTTAATATGACTGAATTCATAATAGCTGTTAAAATATACTGTAGAAATGGTCTATAGGAAATATACACAATCACCACTATGTGATACCAGACTGGGGAAAATATTTCAAACTTACAAATAAACAATATGATTTTCAGAAATTATAATAGGAATATGGCTCTTACTCATCTGTTCCAGTAAATAAAGCCGCTCCTTTATATCCTTCCCGACCTAGATCTAGGATTCTTCCCAGCCTCTGCCACTGGATTTATATGTTTTTTGAACATTTTACCTCTTTTTTCAAAAAATTTGGTACCCCTCCTTATAAGTAACCCTTTTACATTTATCATATCTCAGTATAGAAATGTTACAAGTTTGTACTTTATCGGAGTCGATAAGGTAGCTGATTTGATTTCGATTTTTGTGCAATTGGAATATCTATCCCCATCCCCATTTCATTCTGGCGGTCATTTTATGTTTACCACATTTTGTATAAAATTTTATTCCTCATATTACCCTCGGCTTTTTTCATCTTGTCTTCATAATTTGGTTTGAACCAGAACAAATACAGAGGGGGAGAAATAAAATACTGAATCATAAGTAATTTGTGAAATAATAGCACCCTAGTCCCATAGTAAATCAAAATTTTTGACTGATTCATATGTTGCACACTGGAATTATTTTTATCATTGGACAAGGGTACCTTCAGAAGATAGAAAGTCGTTAGGTTCCTTGAGATTCAGATCACAACAAAAAAAGCAGAACATTTCTCAAAACTGCACATCCAAAACTTTGTATTGATACTAATTTATGAAACATTGCTACTGTAAAGTAGTCTGATTATTTGTAACGTTAGCGCAAAGCCATTTGAAATTGCCCCACGTGCCATTTCAATATTTCACGTGGAACGAATTCCTGTAGCTGCAGCTTGCATCATAATTTTTGAGGACTGAAGAGGTTGCATTATGTTTTAACATTCACAAGGTGTTCATTTCACGTTACTATTTAGGCATTTACTACCTTTTTCCGTTGTTTAATGGTTCAAGGATTACTCTGAATCAAGATTTAATAGTAATAGCTCTTCTACTAAAATATAGCATGTTCCATAATTTATGATACACTCTGTGTGGATTCAGAGCGACAGCAAGTGCTTAGCTGATGTATGCGGAGCTTTGCATTGTGACCATGTAATGGATACACAATATCGTAAAACCAAGTGCAATCCTGCTGCTGCTGCTAGAAACCGTCACTTATGTGAGGTTGTTCCTGTGTTTGTGATCTTTCACATTATTAGCGTGTTTGGTACAGAGGATTACGTAGTACTAGACAATAATAAGAAAACATACACTATTTGTTTATTATCCCCTGGTTAAGTCCATTTGTTTCTTTGCAGGATCTTGCCAACAGCTGTTTTCCGGTTAATCAGGGCCCCCCAGCGACTCGTCTTCACGGTACCATTTTCTAACCCATAAATGCTTCTTCTGGCTTTAATTTTCCTGATTACCCACATCAACTTTGTTTACGATGTTTTGTAGAGTTATTTTTGCGCCAGTTCTGTGATGCACACACTTGTTCTGGAGGAAGAAAACCCTTCTCTAGAGGAGGCAAGGTAAGGCTTCACTCAATAAATACCCCAGTTTGGGTGCTGTGAATGAAGTTGAAAACTCTTTCAAGGAACTTATAAAAGAGAAAGCGTTTTATGTATAGAGGAGAGATTGCTGATATTCTCAAGGTGTTGCAGTTTACAAAGTTGCGTTGTCACATTCTCTGAAACCAAACTTTGACTAGATGCCTTAAAATGTTTTATATGCACTATTGAACCATTTATCTAAAAGTTTGATTCAACATTATCCCTCACGTAGCCTGCCAGAAAATATATTTTCTTCAAAGGCACAATAGATGCACAATATACATGGGTGGTAGTAAAACTTGAACTCGGAACCTTAACTTGCTTTGGTTCCATTTTGAATCATCTCATCTAAAAGTGTAAGCTGCCAAAGAACAAACACGATTATTTATTTAAGTTAGTCTTCAACAAATTTATTAGACATGTCTTTTTGGGCACTAATATGGCCATAAAATTTGGTTGAGTTGAAGTGATGTTCCAAGAATAGTTGGATCCTCGTATGTGGCACTTCTGGTATACTGGATGCCCAGCATATACCTTTGTGGAATTGGTTTATCTTAATCCATCTATTGGGTATTTGTCATTTTGCACTTTTTCTTTCCTTTTATCGTTGTTTTCCAACTAATTCTTGTTGTTTTACCTTTTTACATGCAGAAGCATGCAAGCATCTTCTACTTGGCGATCTCAATACTGATTTTGATGTTCCTCCCTATATTTTACCTGATTGTTTATTTGTACCAAAGGTTCCGTTCTAGCCTCTGAATTCCCAAACTTTTACATGATATCAAGGAAAAAATCCAAGCATTTTTGCTATAGCTTCTGAAGATTTTCTTTATACATTGCAGAGAAATGAGAATGGGAGGGCAACAACTCAAGCGCATCTCAAAACCTGGAAGAAAACCAAAGCCTTCTTGATGGTAAGTGGTAGAAATTGCTTCGGAATTATCCGATGATGAAAATTTGCATCTGGTCTTTAAGTGTCGTGATTTATTTGTCCTTTTGTTTCATTTTCTGTGAAGCGGATAATTTCAATTTTGTCGCTCATGTCCCATGTTGTAAAAGAGAGCCTGTCCCACAATAACCAAAAAGAAAAATAAAAATCATCAGAAAAAAAAAAATGGATTCCTTAGGTCTTTCCTAATTAACATGATAATTTGTTCTGGAAATAAATTTTAGTGCTTAAATAAGAGTTGGGACCAATAATTTTGGCCTTTAAGCCTCATTTACAGTATGATGCTTGCTTTATTATCTGGATTTCTTGTTTTCTTATGAATTCACTGGGTCTCTTCTCAACACTATAGATATTTTTCACCATGTTGACATGGAAATTTTTTTGATACTTCAACTACCACTTAACTTCCTTTCATCAATCAAATCACGTACATTTTTGTTTGTCCTAATTAAACATGGATTTTTTTTTGATACTTCAACTACCACTTAACTTCCTTTCATTAATCAAATCACATACATTTTTGTTTGTCCTAATTAACGGTGTGGAAGAAGTTATTATTCGAACGACAAGATTGGCTGGCCACTAGAAAGACTGGTTCCCTTTTCTGGTGCACAAATTCGGCTTCGACCAGAATCACATAAGAGTATATGACTGAGATTACTGCCTTCAGAATGTTCCCTTAATGTTATATATTTTTATACTGTTATGTAACGGTTACTTTTGAATTAACTTTTTTTTACTTCAAAGTAAGGAAAAGTAACTCACCTAAACTTATTTTACTTCTTATTGTACGATATGTTTACTGCATTATGAGATCCATTCCCGTTTATGAGCATATTACACGGGCACACCATGCCTTTATATTGTTCTTTTCCTTCCATTTCAGGAAAGACTCTTAGGCATAACATATTGGAGCAGATGGGGAATGAACAAAAATTCAAGTTCTGAGGTACTAACAAGTGTATATCCTTCAATCGTGTCGCCTGTTGAAATGCATTGTCAACATCGGCTCATAATATTGCACGCGGGAAAACTAGCCGCATTGTTTGGATTTTTGTTTATTGTAAGAATATAAAAATTTCTCTTTAACATAAAAAACATCAGAAGATGTTTGAGAAGATGTTTTGATAAACGGATCATTAATCTGTCCATAAAGTATCTTCTGACTCGGGATTCAGTTGCCTCAAGTTTTTCCAGTCTTGTACATTTCGAAAGATGGTGTCTATTAATTTTTTAACAGACGTTAATCCGTCTTCATCAGTTCAGCTTTCTTGGCCTTCTGGATTATGCATAAATTTTATTAGAGTTTTACTTGGTGATTCTGAATAACGTGTTTGGCTATGCTTAAAAATCAGTAAAAGTTACTTAAAGAAAACAGTTGTATTTAGTTGTTTAAGAAATTTATTGTGTTATCAAATCTCTGTGCCCCTTTAGCGTTTCAAATTGATAATTATTTAACGTCAATGGATTTCTTGCATTTAATATACTTAAAAGGTTTACAGACGTTAAACTAAAATGAAAGTTCAGCGACTAATTTGGAACAATTAAAACTCGACAAACAAAGTGAAATATGACTAACAGTGTTTTTAAACCCCTTTCCAAACACTGCATCTTTGATTCTTGATAAATTCTTACGCTAGCTTGATACCGTCAAGCATTCCTGACTATTGCACGACTGTCTACGCTCCCAATGTGCCTAGGGTGCCATCGTCTACTTGAAGTACGGTACGTATGTTGCTACCATTTTGAAAGAATTATATAAAGCTCCCATTTGGTTTAACTAAAAAATTTGATAAAAACACAGAGTCCTTTGACGTACATATTTTATTAACTTTTATCAAAATTTACTAAAAATATATATTTTTAGCAAAACCGATCAGGGGCAAAGATTCATCGAAAACAATTCTAAACCTCACAAAGTACACCATCTTTCAGGTGGTAGGATAATTCAAAACTTGCTATTTCTCTTCTATAAATAGAAGCCTGCAACATACAACAACCAGTTATAATTCCTAATCTATATTTCATATCAGTTTCGAGAATATTATTATATGTTTGATAGATATGATTGAATGGTATTGAACAATATTTGAGAGAGAGAGAAGAGTAGTTAAATTGTATTGTTACACTGTCCTGTCTAGTATTGTGCGCTCTTATTTTTCTCGTCTCTGTGATGAAATACTGCCACAGAAACCAAGTTCTTGTCAGAACCCGCACGAAACAATCATTTTCAACTTGAAAATTCTTGATCCTCTCGGGCTTCGAACATTGTCTCCCTCGTTCCAGATAAAGCTTCGAAGGCTTGCTTTCATAGAGCTCCAAGCATGCAAAATTAGATAGAAAAAGAAATTCATGGAGATATGACACCAAAAGCAAGGGATATCAATTCATTCGATAATAGAAAACCATCAGGATCACTGAGCCGAAGGAACCCCAACACCTTATTCTTCTTATGCTCATCTGATAGCAAGAAACTAAATTCATCCGGTGTAATATTTCTCCCATTCTCGTCTGAGCAGATCATATGCCCACTTTCCACATATGGTCTATAGACCTCACAAACTGAGAGCAGAAGTGAACCACCAAAAGCTTCACCGAAAGACTCTAAATCCAACCCACGCGCAGTTCTGAGAGAAAGCATAACAACATCCATCGCCAAGTCTTTGTGATCAGTAAAACTGTCCTCGGAATGATTCGCCAGTCCATCCTCTAAACTTTGCAAGTAACCCATATAGTCTTTCAACCTCCTCGGCCTAGAAAACCTTACTCCGCCAATAAAACTGGCTGACCCGAGTCCAAAACCATAGAAAGACTTGTTCTTCCAGTATGTAAGATTGTGCTTGCATTGATAACCTTTCTTGCAGTAACTACTGATCTCGTAATGGTCATAACCAGCATCCCTCAGCATTCTTGAAGCCATTTTGTAGAACTCGGCTGACTGATTTTCTGATGGCAGAGGAAATTCCCCAGGAGTAAACCTGTATGCATGCAAATATTACCCAAAAATTTAATAAGGGAAACTGTACCATTTTCAAACCCCAGACTGAGGTTTTTGCACTTTCATTGCATCATGTTCTCGCAATTTGATTCTTAATTTTTGCTGATAAATCACTTACAATGTTCCAAACTTTGTCCCTTGTTCGACTTGCAAATCATAGACTGAAACATGAGTAGGCTGGATTTGAATCGCGAGCTCCAAACTCTCTTCCCACATATCCGGTGTTTGGTGAGGGAGCGAGGAAATGAGGTCCACGCTCCAATTCTCAACCCCACATGACTTCACAATATCAACAGCCTCGTGAATCTCCTCAACTCCATGAGCTCTCCCACATGCTTTCAACAACTCCTCTTGAAAAGCCTGAACACCCAAAGACACTCTGTTCACACCCAATCCTAATAACTGCTTCATTTTTGCTCCATCAAACGTGCCAGGGTCCATTTCCATTGATATTTCAGCATTAGCACACATCCCAAATTTCGAACTCAGGGTGTCGAGAACCAAAGAAACAAGCTTCGGTGGAACCAACGAAGGCGTGCCGCCACCAAAAAACACAGTTTCAAGAGGTGGGTTAGAATCAGAACTTAATTTGGTGGCCTTCATTTCTCTACAGAGCGTTTCAACATAGTTCAATATACGTGGATCATCACAATCACTGTTTGCCGTTCTTGTTGAGGACGAAGATGAGGAGGATGAGCCAAGAGCAATGATGGGGAAATCGCAGTAGTGGCAACGTTTTCGGCAAAAAGGGAGGTGAATGTAAGCCGATGTAGGGGGGAGTTTATGTTCTACTAATAACGAAGACAGATTGGCTTCAGTATTCATTGACACATTTTGTCGAACATTTTGTAGACATTCTTGTGTTACAGCATTTGTAACTACAACTCGCAAGAGCTTCGGGGGTATAGTTCTTTTGGGAATGGCTGTGAATACGGGACAAAAAGTTGATTTCAGAAACATGTTTATGAGTGCAATCTTTCCAACTATCCGCTCATATGACACAAAACATCCTAGTACAGAGTATGAGGAATAGGTGGCAAATAGCCGGTCAACTCATTTACTTTTTTAAAATAGTCATTGATCAAATTTTTTATTACTAACTACCTAAAATACCCCTAAATATAAAAATTGCACTCATTGTCATCTTATTATAAAATATTTTCAATTTAGTCCTCAAACTATTTTTGTTTTATATTAACGCTTTCGCCTTTTCACAAAATTGATATCAGAGCCTAGTAACGAACCTGAAGAAAATTTTTAGAATTTTAGAAATATTTTCTAGAATTGATAGAAAGATAAACTAATTTTAGAAGAATTACAAAATGCCGTTATTTTAACTAATACTAATAGAATTAAATTACAAGAGTTAGCGACAAATTTAAGTAGTAAATTTAAATCTCTAAGTGAAGAGATAAAACAAATAAATAATTCTCAACAATTAACTGAAGTAAAAAAATAAAGCATTACAAATCTTCGTGGATGAATCTCCCGAATATGAAGAAGAAGATATTATTATAAATCAATTTTTAGAACAATATGATAATTATGCGTTACCTTTTGAAAAAATCGATAAGATGAATCAAGACATCATGACTCATGTGAAGAATATTGAATCAAATTTAGAAATTGTAAATGATAATATTAAGATTGGACCAAAAATCCTATATAAACAAATTGAATCAAAATTTAAAGAATTAAAACTTAAAAATAATTCTTATACTTCAATCAAACCACCTTTACCGGCATACGTTATAGAAGAATTAGAAAATAAATTTTTTGAAGCTACTGGAGAGGAATTAGAAGCTTATAAACAAAGTTTAGAACAATTGGCTATCCAAACTGAGAATATATATATAAATGATCCTCCACCTAAAGAGGAGACTACTAAAATTAATACTCCACCTCTAAATGAACAAGTTGAGCCATTAGTCGGAGAAACTAGTGAAACTAATGTCACTACTGATTGGATTCAAGATGAATCTGATGACTGAAATTTGGAATGGATAAAAGAGCATGGAATAATTAATGAGCGAGCAGATTATAATTTTAGAAAAGGTCCAAAAACTATTGCTACCAAGTCTATACATCTTAGGGATAATAATCCTGTTAGATTATTTACTGAACCCATTCCTACAACTGGAATATGGTTAGATATCGATGATAGCAATAATAAAAGCGAAGTTATTGATTCTTGGGCAAAAGCTATTGATTTAGCCGTTGCTTTTCATAGATGGAATACTACTCAAGCTTATAACTTTATAATCCACACTTTTAGAGGAATTACTTCAGACATCTGGAGAAGAACTTCTGAAGAAACCAAAAATCAAATCAAATATGGAGAAAAATCTACAACTACTATAGATAGTAATGAAAGTTTAGATGCTGAAAATTTTAAAGAGATTTTAAAGAGAATAGAAAATTTCTTTAGACATCTACTCTTAGGAGAAGTTATACATGAAACTAAAATTGATATGATTACTCAAGAAACCTTACAATCGGAAAGACAAATGAAATTATTAAAAATCTGTGATATGTGTGAATTAAATGAATATACTAAGAAATTCGAAAAAATATATATCAAAGCATCCAAATCCATAAAAGAATGGAATATATCTGAAGAGCATAAAAAATTATTAAATAGATATTTCCTTAAACTACCCTGGCCATATGGTCAGAAATTATTTGAATTGTACCAAATTTATTGAAAGAAAATAGAATGGGAAGATCCTAATCAAAAGGTTGATACTCTAGGAATGAGAATTTCATTCGCTAAGAGAAAAATATCTGAATGGTGCAAAAAATCTATGTACCAACACCTATTTAGAAAATATGGTAAGAAAGCTAGTTTATGCTGTTATGGAGAAGTAGCAGCAGTACCACAATTTGGTTGTCACAAACCACCCAAGAAACCATATTATAAAAAGAAATTTAAGAAATTTCTTAAACCTTGGAAGAAAAATAGAGGATTTAAGAGTAACAAGAAATATTTTAAGAAGAAAAAACCTTGGAAAAATGAATTTAACCAACATAAAAATCCCAGAAAAAATCTAAGGAGGAATTTTATAAAAAATGTAAATGTTTTACATGTAACGAAATAGTACATATATCTCTCAATTGTCCTAATAAAAATAGAAGAGAAAATGTTAAGTCCATTAGATTAGTGGAAGAAATAGAATCTAACTCAGAATATGAGATAATTGAAGATTTAGATGAATTATCTGAAACTGACTCAATCTATGAACTAGATATAGAAGAAATTGAAGCACCTGAATATGAACATATTTATATGAATCAACAAATTATTGACACTATTGAGACCAACTTAGATAATGAAGAAGGAATTTCGCAAACTGTTGTGTTTGATGAAGAAAGATATGGAGTTATAAAAGAAAAACAAATATCTTTAAGAGATAAAGATGTTTTTATAAGACCTATATTATCTTGGTTTAACAAAACAATATACATTGTCAAGTATGACGAAGTACCTATTAATATCGAAAATGTTAAAGGTAATACTATTATACCTCTTATAACAAGAGAATGGGTTAATAGAGAATTAGCAAATATTAAAAAATCTACTAGAGATAGATTAAAGAATATTGTTATTGAAGGGATCCAAATTATGATCAAAGGATATTTTAGAGAATGAATGGATATTCCTATACAGATATAGTTGATGGATAATAGAATACTTCATGATCATATGGATGCTCTATTAGGAATGGTCTCTGGAAATCTTGTTTATAAGAAAATTATATTTACTATAAAACCTGGATTTGCCATGTCTTTATCAGATGAAAACTTAAGTCTAGGACTAAATTTATATTACAAAATCGATAGATTAATGATGCCACCAAGGAGTAAAGCTGTAACTTTACATTGTAAAACTTTATATGCTTTTACTACTACACACCAAAAGGAAATCAATAAAATTTCAGGGGAATTTATAGAAATTCATGAAGACTTTAGAAACCTAGCACAATTTACTCCTCCAAGAATGTTAAGTGATAATAATATTTCCTTACCACAAGACATATTGCTTGATTTTCATCAACGAGCTAGAAGAATAGACAGTAATGTAGGAAATCAAGGATTAGCTACTTTGAGTAACTCTGGACAATTTGTAATTAGAACGTCTAGTAGAAGAATAGAAAGATGTATCAGTACTAGAGAACTCGTAAGTTCTAGCAGACCATCTACAAGTAAAAACTATTCAACATTACCTAGAAATAGTATTGATATTGACCTAAGAAAGTGTGAGGAAAATAACTTCTTTATCTTAACAGAGTATATCAATAATCAAAATAATTACGAAGAAATCATAGCCATTGTCAATACAGGAGCTAGTACCAGCCATATAAGAGCAGATTTAATTGATCATTTATCTGAAGAAAACCTACCACAAGGAATAACTCTTACAGATTATCATGGAATTAAATATGAAATCAAAACATTTGTTAATCTTGAACTAAGTTTTACTGATATAGAAGGAGAACAATTTAAATTAAACCTTAATATTCATAAAGATTATAGGAAAGGAAAAAATACTAGCCCAATATTACTTGGAATGAATTTTCTTGAAAATGTATCCCCATATGTTATCCAGAAAAACACCCTACAAATAACTATAGAAAATAAACAGAAAATACTTCCTAGAGTTAATAAAACCAAAGAACCAATTTATATGATACAAGAAATTAGATCAATCAAAACTAGTATACTTAGTTCATATATTGAGATAACTCTCAATTTACCAGACTATTGTATGATAAAATTTCATGCTATACTTGATACTGGATCTGGAATTTGCCTATGTAAAAGAAATGTATTTCCTGAACATTATTATAAAAGAGACTATAAGAAAACGACTTATGGCCAAACTGTCAGTGATATTGTTGAAATTTATAGAGATTTTGTAGAAAATGTTCCCATAGTTATAGGAAATAGAGAATGTTTTATTCCTAGAATATATGCAACCGATAAAATTGGATGTAATATCATTTTAGGAGAAAATTTTCTCTATATATACAGCCCATTTACGCAATATAAAGATAGTTTTGAATTCACTACACCTTGTAATCACAAAATTAAAACACCAAGAATTTATAAAGCCATTAGAATTGCACATCAACCAATACACCACAAGCCTAGATATCAGAGTTCTGCAGGTAATTGTGGTGAATGTTATACCGAAATCAATCATAAACAAAAAATCCCTGTATTAAGAATTGACAATTTATAAGAAGAGTTAGAAAAAATTAAACTAGAATTAAAAGAATGTTATCATGAACATCCCTTAGCCAATTGGGACAAAGATAAATCTATTGCAACCATTGAACTAAAAAGTCCAGATACTAAAATATCTGGAAAACAATTTCCATATAGTGAAGAAGATAAAAAAAAAAAATTAAAATACAAATTAAAGAACTCTTAGAATTAGGAGTGATAAGAGAATCAACTAGTCCATATAATAGTCCTGCATTTATGGTAAAAAACCATAATGAAATTAAAAGAGGAAAAACTAGAATAGTAATTGATTATAGAGACCTAAATTCTAAAACTATACCTAATAGCTATAAATTACCAATAAAAGATTTGTTAATAAAACAAATACAATGAAGTAAAATATATTCTCAATTTGATTGTAAATCAGGATATTGGCAAATAAAACTAGATGAAGCATCTAAACCTTTAACTAGTTTTACAACCCCCAATCCATTAGGACAATTCGAGTGGAATGTTATGCCATTTGGATTAATGAATGCTCCAACAATATTTCAACAAAGAATGGATAAGATCATCAGACCAATACAAATTTTCTGCATTGCTTATGTAGATGATATCCTTATTCATAGTAAAAATCTAAAAGAACATATCGATCATCTTAAGAAGTTCAATTATATTGCCAAAAAATATGGCTTAACCCTATCTGAAAGAAAAGCAGAAATAGTTAAAACTGAAATCGAATTCTTAGGATATATTTTTACAGAAGAAAAAAATACTTCAACAACCTCATATTGGTAAGAAGATTATCGAATTTTCAGAAGTAATTAAAGATAAAAAAGAGCTGCAAAACTTTATTGGATTATTAAATTACTCTGAAAAATTTATCAAAAATTGTTCTAAATACAAAGTCCACTTTACCAAAAAACTTAGAAAATGTGTTGATGGGGAATGGATAGAAGAAGTTATCGAAATGATAAACAAAATAAAGAAAGTATGTGAAAATTTACTCGAATTAAATATTCCTAATGATGATGATTTCTTTATTTTAGAAACTGATGCATCTCTATTACACTGGGAAGCAATCCTCAAAAGAAAAGAGAATCATAGAGAATTTCTTTGTAATCCATTGTGTAAATGACCGGAAGAGCTTGTTGATTATACTTCAGGTGCTTTTAAGGATGCAGAAACTAGATATAATATTAATCGAAAAGAATGTTTAGCAGTCAAGAAAGGAGTAGCAAAATTTGAACCTTATTTGTTACCTAAAAAGTTTCTTATTAGAACGGATAATACTCATATAAAACCATTGTTAACTAATAAACTTGGAACAAGTGCAGCTGAAAGGCCACTTATTAGAACGCAAATGTGGTTTGCGCCATTTAATTTTGATACTGTTCATATTAAAAGGAAAGACAATTTTATTCCAGATTTCTTAACCAGGAATGGAACAAATCAAGAAAGAACTCGAAACATTGAAATTCGAGATGAGTGTGAAAGTTGCTGCAATAGAATCCAAGATAGCGATAATGGAGATGGCTGTTGCTAAGCCAATATCGGAAAAGGCCAACAAGGCTGTATTATCTGAAGGCCCTAGTGCCAATAAATCTGAAGGCTCTAACGCCAATATAGAACAAGAAGCATTAAAACTTCATAAACTATCTGTCAAAGAGTATACTACTTCGTCTCCCTCACAGGAAAAAAAACTTACGAAGGAAAGTTCTCTATACCAGAGTTTAATCACTCAAATATTATCAAGGCCTGTAACACTCCTGGTGTTATGGATATCAAAAATAAAAACGATTTTATTCTAACATACGTATTGTTCAATCTTGTCTGCTGCTGGTATACTAGTATTGGAGGATGGATGAAAACTCTAACGTATGGAACATATAACAAAGTTAATATCTATCCAGGAGCTCCAGCTTATTGGGTTCGTGCTCTGTATGAAATGGGAAATATACTCTGTATTTACCCATCAGAATCCTTAAAAGAAATTTCTATGCTATCAAAAGATGTCCGTACTATTGAAAGATATTGTCAAGTTCTTAAATATAAGAACATTTATATCAGATTTTTCACTGTAAGTCCTGAATGGGACAATGAAAAAAATAGGATGCTTCCAGCAAGCCATGTCATCAGAATGGCTACTACTACCAAACATCTTCAGCCTGAAAAGAGTGAAGTTATTGAATCCACACCAGAAGATATAATCAAGATGATAACTTTTCGTAGAGCCAAGGGATACAAGGAGCAGTTTGAGCATATCCAAAAAATTATTGAAAAAACACAAAACATATGGGTGTACAAGTCACAAGATCACATGATCTACAGTAAAGCTGTGGCACCCACTAAACAAGAAGATTGACACTATCTTGACATATTGAATGATCATATCTTTGAAGGACTAGTTAGTAGAACACAGAAGACAAGAGAGGAGCTATGTAAACAATTTTGGCGTTATCCAAAACATAAGTGCTAATGTTATTGCACTGAAGGTGACATCTCACCAATTTCTCTAGTTCCAGATGAATTTTCGGATGAGTGGTTTGAGTCACATATGAAAAAGTAGAAGGGACCCCTTTATCACTACTTTATCAGAAAGATTCTGGTAAAGAAAAATTGTGGGTTTACCCCAATAATTTTCATATTATGACAAAAGAACTTTATGCCACAGTAAGATTCTCAAAGGATTCAGACAAAAGAACTTTATTCTCAAGACCCTACACAATTAAAGCAACAATAATGAAGGATAACTGTAGAAGATTTTTGAAGTCTATAAATTGAAGACGAATTCTCAGAAAAAGGCATCCAAGTCTTAAACAAAAGATATCTCTCTACCTAGTTTTCCATATCTTGTAATATTTTCAGTCTTTCTTCAGTAAGGAGTGTAATTACGACTAAGTACATAACTTTATTATAATTACAATTAAGTTCAAAACTATTATAATTACCGTTATTAAGTTTCAATACTTTATGGAGCTACTATAGGGATTTGATCGAACATATATTATCCAAACTCCAATAATTATATCATGTATAGTCTACCATAGATCACGCAATCTAATTATTAGTCTTTATTTTTTTCATTAAAGGCAAAATACTGAATTCTTGTAATATATAAGATCACAGAAGCCAATAAGGTTTGGTTTGGTTTGGTTTGGTTAGTCGGTTTGAACTTTTAGTCCAAATAAATTTTTAAAAATTTGTCCTCACTTTGGGCCCACTTAAATTACAAGAACTAAAATAACTAAATAACTTTATATTACAAGAATTATTGACTAACAAATAAAATCAAATTAATAGAGACAAATCAACGAAAATCTTAGGAATTTTATTCTTTCTTTATGCATTATGTAGCATGTCTGCCTGATTAGAGAAAAAATGCTAAGTAGAATATAATGAGCTTGTAAAATGAAATTTTCAATGCTATTACTTACCAACAACATTATAGATTTGAGTGAATCGAAATGTAGTTATGAAATTATGACTTATCTTTTAATTTTTATTTTTCTTAAAAAAAAAAGGTAAATATGTAAATGAGTTGGGTTGGGTTGGTTCGGTTAACCAGCGGTTTGATATTTCAAACCATAACCTAACCAACTCACCATGATTTTGTTTAAAGAAAACCAAATCAAACAAATTACCTATGTCAAACCGACCCGAATCGGTTCAGTTTGATTGATTTTTCGATTTTTTTGCCCAGACCTACATATATGTATTTTATCCTCGTCCGAGATCCGATAATTAGGTACGAGCATAAATAACCGTTTTGCCCTTCTAATTATTTTCACTAACTTAACTCCATTCTTTTTAATGGCTATGTGAGTTAATCACAAATGTTGAAGTTTAGTTGTCACTATATACTGAGCTCAGACTTTAGCCTTTCAACGGAAAATACTTACGTAGTCACTTTACCCATACATTAGGGCGATGGTTCGCGATAATGAATTCATGTTCTCTACCTCGCTCGTTCTCAAGTTCCCAACTTATTGAGATATTTTACCAATCAAAATGATCTCACACGATGAATCAAAGAATTATTAAAATCACGAAAAAATACACATAATCCTGTGAAGGGATTTAAATAAAACACACAATGGTTAAGTGGAATTTAATTTTCCGCACGATCATACTATAGAATTAAATTCGACACGCGGTCCGTTCAATACACTCCAAGTGTACTAATGTCACCTTTAACCATTTCTATAATAAGGACAAATTACAAACCTGAATAGTGAATCGATCAATACTACAACTTTCCAATGCAAGGTGCCAATCCTTATATATTGGTTGTGAACAATTATTTATGATCAAAATATAAGTTGTGTCACAATGTACTTCTCAACGCAAGTACCCAACTTATATTATCACAAGTTATCATATGCACTTTTATTTGCATGCTCAAAAATAAATAAAAACCATTATTTATTTATTATAATTCCTTATTTTATCATAGCGAAATACGCTATATAGCACACAACTCAACAAATTTATCCATGCATTTGGAGCTTGTCTATGTCATCTTCAAGCATGGTCACCCATGCTTCTATGCCATCCCCAGTTTTAGTACTCATTAAACTACGATATTCTTGAACGGCATAGTTGTGGTGCAGACCCATAATGGCTCTCCCCAGCCAAAGTTCACCTGGTAAACAGGAAACCTACACCAGCTGCTAAAGTTGCATAACTCTATTTCTACCTTGGATGACGAATCATTTAATTTTCTGAGACGACTCCAATTCTCTACATTTTTCTTTTGTTTAATATAATCGCCATCGATTCTTCTTATCGCGTCTTCCAACTTTGTTATTAGATCACCATATCCTCGGTTGCTATGGTCATCAGCTGTGAGTAATGCGAGCGCGACGCTCCAACAGTTTCCAAAAGCATGTTCTGGAAGAGGTGGGCTTGTTCTTGATCTTAGGTTAACTGCATGGACAGCACCAAACATCTTTTACTTTTCAGTTTTTCCTTTTGCCATCTCGACGAAATGCCTCCAAATATAAGCTGACACAACTTCCACCCGAGTGGGATTCTTCACTAATAGTACTGAGCCAACCGCGGTTGCTGCTTCTTTTAACGCAGCAAGCTTATCTTTATCGAACACAAATCTTTTTGTGACAATCTTTTCGCTTGTCATGGTATCACTTGGTCTGAAATTATAGGTAGAGAAGTCTTTTGGAGGAAAAAGGGCTGCTAAATCAAAGCTGGGCTGCACAATTTTTGATTCTCCACGGCAGGTGGCTGCCCATGCTTCGATGAATGTCACCAAGGACGTGCTGTCTGCTATTTTATGTGACAAACACACGCCTATAACGGTGCCACCACAATCAAAGAAATTGATTTGGATGGCTAGAAGAACTGCCTCAGCATCAACTACACTGGAGGGTTTCACTGGCAAGTACTGCTGCAGTTTCTGCATATGAGGCTCTTCTATAACATCTGAGACATTAGCATGAACCCTAGATTCGATGAGTTCAGCGCCAGCGTCGTTACAATCCACGTGAGAATTTTCGTGAATTCTTCCAGCCAAAGGGTAGAATAAAGTTAAAGTGTTGGATAAAGATTGTTTTAGCAATTGAAATTTGTGGGCATGATCAGTATATTTGCTGCCGAATTCATCAGCTTGATAGAAGAAAATAATAGGTATATAAACTGGCGGTGCGATTTGGTCTAGAAATGAAAGTTTGAGAATTTTATGATGTGGAGAAGTTGGAGATGATGGTTTAATCATATATTTAGAAATTATCTCCACATTGACTTCCATAGTCTGGTTTCTCTGATTCATAATGTTTTGCTTCCGAAAATATTAGCATGCTTTATATAGGGAATGGCAGGTAGAAAATGACATCGACATAATTGATAATTCAAAGGAAAAGCCGAAAAAGGGAAAAATAAAAATTAAATAAATACACACACAGACACGTCTATTATGCATTAAATAAATGCTAAAAAAATAGAGCACTTAAATTCTTATTTCTAACTTAGTCCCCGTTTGGCTCTCATTAAATCTCATCGAATTATATTTTTCTCTTTTCTATTTTCAACCACACATTTTTTAATAGAATAATATTAAACGTAAATTGAAATTTTTTCATTCTTTTACAACCTTCCATTTAAAAAAAAAAACACTATTTCCCCCATTATAATCAAAATTAATGGGGCCAAACGGGGGCTTAATCTTTCATTAGTTACCACATCTCATCAGTGAAGAAAATAAATACTTTATCGTACATTTTCATTTATTTTCCTTTTAAAAATATGTCATTTTATACTCTTCCAATGGATTTTTTTTGGATAGAAATTACTCTTGGAGACATGATGTGCTAAATAATATAATTTAGAAAATAAGAATTTAAGTGCTAAATAATATAATTTAGAAATAATATTTTCCTTTTATATTTCTCTTCGTTCTCTTTCTCTCTCCTTTAGTTGGAGTAAATTGATCGCTTGATCCTCCTTCACCAAGGCCCAAGGCAGGTGGGGGCGCCAGTAATGGAGTGTAATCCAAAAAAAAAAAAAAATTTGATCGCTTGATGGTGTTGCAGTAAAAGGGTGAAGAAAGTGTACATGTATTTGAGAGAGGGAGAGACTGTGTGGTATATCATTTCCTTTTGTTTTAGTGAATTGGGGTTTCATACGTAAAATGATTGTTGTGTGTTTATTAAAAAATTGTTTTTAAGTAGGATGCATAAAATAAAATAGTGGTGACAATTAATAGAAGGTTGAAGAAAATAATATAATGAAAAGTCGAGGGCATAGAGATCAAAATGAGTAAAAATTGAGAACCTCTGTTGTAATTAAAATGTGGTACAATTAACAAAAATTGTTATGTTAATATAATTACTTAAAGGGTGTTTAGCGAAGATTAAAATTAGATTTTTTTAATAAATTGTAATAAAAGTTTTTGAAATATGTGGTTGAAAAGTTGTGGGACCTATGAAAGATATAGTTAATATTGATTGTTTGTCTTTTATTTAAACTAAAATCTGATTTTAATCTGATCCAAACATGCTCTTAATATATTTATCATATACGAGTTGAAATCATTTTTTGGACAACTTTATATTTCAATAATACCCTTTTGAGTTTGAGATATTATTAATTTAGGTTATGCGTTACTAATCAATTTTGAAATTTGTAACACAAACGATTCCACTAGAAAATATCACATAATTAATACATTCCAACATTTACTAGATTAATTGATTTCTCCCTTTTAATTCCCATTGAAAATTATGAGCACCACCAAACCCAAGCAATCACCGCCTAATTACTATTTCACATCCCATCAACGAAAATTCAAAATTCACGGACTGAAAATAAATCCACCGTACTAACCTATTTCATTAGCGATTGCGTGACTCCTTCATCTTTGTTACCCAATTTTATTTGAGCCCCGCTTCATGTATAGCAGGCTCTTGTCAGGGTACTCACATTATGGGTCCCATTGTAGTTATATATATATATATACACATGGGGTTCGCGCTACAGTGAGTGCCCTGTAACTAGGGGTGGCAATAAAGCTCGAAAGTTCGGACGACCCGATTCGGCTCGAAAAAAGTTCGAACGGAGCCCTACTCGGACTCAGTTGCACCGAGCCAAGGCTCGAGCCGAGCCCTATTTTGGGGCCTAAGCCGGTGTAAAATTTTAAAAAAAAAAAATTAGAGCTATTTTAGATTGTTGGTTGTAAAATTAATTTTGTCCTTTGAAGGACTACAATTATGAAGTGAGTAGATAACTATCAAATCAAATTATTGAAATGACTTATACTCAATTTGACCCATACGAGTTTATTATCTAACTCGTGTTTGGTTTTTGTAAAATAAAAAAAAAATAAAAAAAAAAAATATATATATATATATATATATTTTAAAAGTTGATAAAATGCACGATCAAAATATTATTCACTCTGACTTAAATTTTTATTTACTTATTTTAACTAACAATAAAGTTTCCAAAACGTTTTCAAGTAAATTCTCATATAAATGTAGCAATATAATGTTCGTGCCACCCAAAATATAATTATTTTCAAACATTGAAAAACAAATAATAATTATCTAATACTCCTTCCAATCACATGAATCTCGCTCTTGGCATTGATGATTAGCTTAAAAAAAATGAAAAATGTATATTTTAATCAAGAGTTCATTGGGATTAGTGTAGGTAGTAAAAAAAATGTATATTTTATAAAAAAAAAACAAAAAACAAGAAAAAAAAAATATTCGAGCCGGCTCGGCCCGCGAAGGCACGGGCCGAGCCACCTTTTTTTGGTCAGGCTCCCGAGCCGAGCCTGAGCTTTTTTCTCCGACTCGAGCTTGGCTCGGCCCGACTCGTTGTCACCCCCTACCTGTAACCCCCCGAAGACTCCCCTCCTGTACACTCAGGTTAATTCATTTTATTTTGGTCTTGTTTCTGTACATATAATTCATTCAGATCCTTTTAAATTTATTTTTTCTTAAATTCTTTAAATCACGCACTCTCGAAAAATTTCACTTTTTTACAATATTTAGTTTCAAAATTTTACGTCAAACAGGCCCGTAATAAAAGGAATTGAATGCGGGAGTTTACGGATCTTAATTAGTTGTGATATTAATAAGAGATTTGTACGTAAGGTTTGGTTAGAACTTAGAAGTCAATACATTAACTTGCCGGTTATTAAAGACTCGTTACTACTAACTCTGTGGACAAAACTGCCAAAACATTTTCCACGTTCCACATTGCTTAAAAAGTTTACATTTGAGTAAATATATGTATCATGAAAGAATTTTACTACTTGTACAATCTGGGATGACAATCCCAATTGACAATGTCCTCACAGTAGGGGGGCTCACGATTTTTTTATTCATAGTGGCCCCCCTCCCATGTGTGTGATTGTCAACCGAGATTGTCATCACCGATTGTACGTGTAACATGACGTCATGACCCATCATAAAAACATAGTATCACAGCGAGTGAGTTTTCCTCATAAACTCATATAATGAGAATGGTACTCTCGTAACTAAATAAGGGTGGACATTTTAATCGGAATCGAACATTCTAAATCGCAACCGAATTTGCAAAGCAATTTTTTTTTTTAAAGATTGAGGTTTTGGGTTGGAAAATCCCAAACCAGAATTGGAACCGACAGACTGTGAACCTGGCCCAAATTGAAAACTTTCGATTTTCGAGTTGGATCGATTTGATGGGTTGGATCGAATTCACGATTATCTTGTCCAAGTGTAATTGTCTCCATGATCATTTTCATTTGTACTTACATTTAGCATCCTTTATTGCCAACATTGAGGTCGACATGCGAAGAGTTAATTTAAAAATGGATAGGAAGCTGGCTTCATTTTGCTAATGAGAGGGTAGAAGGGGTTGCATGATAGATGAGGAAAGTTAGGAAACTTGAACAACAATGGAGGCAATTAGTGGGAGACTAGTCCACGTGACGGAAGTACAAATTCTTAGACACCGAATGATCACGTCCACTATCAGACTTACGTACATATTCAAACTCTGCAACTCATTGCATGAGGGCTGCTCTCTTCCCCGAATCGGGAAGAGAGCAGCTGTTCCCGAATTAAAAAATTGTCTAAGGGCCAAAAAATTTTATTTATTTATTTTTTTGTTTGAAATTTTTTTTGACAATCTAATCAAATACTATACTTAATTATAAAAAAATTTATCCCTTTTGATGTTTATTTTGATAGAAAACAAGGCCAAACGACCACGAAAAGTTAACTAATTTTTATTAACTTTTGGGGTTCGTTTGGCCTTGTTTTCTATCGAAATAAACATCAAAAGGGATAAAAAAATTTTAAAATTGAGTATAGTATTTGATTAGATTGCCAAAAAAAATTTAAAAAAAAAAAAATTTTGGCCCTTAAGCTATTTTTAATTCGGGAACAGCTGCTCTCTTCCCGATTCGGGGAAGAGAGCAGCCCTCCTCATTGCATACATTAGATTGTTAATCCCATTAAGCTAAATTTCATTTTTGTCTATCATATTTTCAACTATATAATTTTTCATAAAATAATATTACACGTAAATCGAAAAAAAAATTCTTCTTTTTCAACCACATATTCTCTAAAAAAAATTATTATTCCACCCATTATAATTTGAAATAATGGGGACCAAACGGGAGCTAATGTTCAGACGATTTTTCAACTTCTAAACTAGTTTTGAGTACATCACTTCGTAAGAGCCTTCAAGGGACATTATTCTTCTACCACCCCACTTACATTCTTCATTTATCAAGCAAAAATCTCCACCGTGTGAGACTAGAAATAAAATCATCCAGTCATTCTTGTAATACGAAAGCATCAAACTTTGCTTAATACCCCCTAATCTTTCAATTTGGGGCAAAATCCCTCAAAACCATTCGAACTCCGTGGAATACAACATTTTCCTCATTTTTCTTCATAAAGCCTTGTAACATAACAAATTTACCATCCTCTTTAAATAAACAAAAAAAGAAAAAGAAAAAAGAGGGAGATAAAAAAATTAAGAAATAATTGCAGTTAGAGTCCCAATTTTTTTTCAAAATATGCAAACGAGTCTTATTAAAAAAAAAATTACATATTTAAGAAAAAGGAAAAATCACTGGCTCACTACTTTGGGATTGGACCGAGATTTTGAAATTCTGATTGGGCCAATAGGACCCAAAACTCCTAGTTCAAAGTTCAAACGTTAGGGAGGACTGGGCCTTTGACCCGGTATCACTTTGGACATTGAGTGTGTTCTGTTAAAAAATTTTAAAGTTTGGGCCGATTTAAAATGAAATGGAAAGTAGTGGATTGGGCTTCAATTTCATATGACACTTTCTCAGTAATTTATTCCCAAAAAAATAATAAATAAAAGCAAGAGTTGGCCATGAAGCTATGAAAATCACGCCTTTCAGTATTCCGATTAGTAACAACGTTAGAACTTGAATATTTGATCATTAAAGCTCATTAATTCACTATGAATGCTACGATTTGGATAAAAAATCGGATAGCAATTTAGAGTTTAAAGTGTATTAATTCAACGTGGATCAATACAAACCTAACTTTTGAATTTAGAAAAATAAGAGCAATCAACAAAGATAGATAGGAGTTTGTCGTTAGGTATTGGACCAAACAGGATCGTCTAATTCCTATAGAACTTATCACTAAAATTTCCCTAAAGGGGGATAAGGCTAAGAGGAGCGAAAAGGGTTTTCCATGTTTCTGTTGCACCTTTCTCTTCGTCTTCCTGTGATCTAGTGACTAGTCGAGCCTCAAATGTGCGGACCCCATCGATTACATCATCATAAGTTGCATTATTAATTCGTCCTTTTGTTACTGTAGGTCATGAATAAATAGCCAAGTAAATGGTTGAATGGCCAATCCAACATAAGCTAATGAATAGTAATTCAAGATATTGGGATGACATTTTCTCTTTGAATAATATACAAATTTGACTAATGCATTAATTATTTATCCACCAAAAAAAATAAAAAAAAATAGGACATCTTATTCTTAGGGTATTGATGCATGCACATGAACCTTTGGTATGTAGGCATAAACTCAATCACATGTTATCCACACAAGAAGCTCAAAATACTGTCAAATAAAATGTGCTCATGTCGAAATATCATAAGTATCCTACGTCCCATAATATAACTAGAAAGACGTTTTAAATCCCACATATGGGTTACCAGGCATGCGATCAGTGGCGGATTCAGCACCCGGCGAGATCCCGCGACCACGCATGCTGGATCTGCCGAGAAGATTTTTTTTTTGTTGGGAATAGATACAATTTTTATATTATATATCTGATAATTCATTTTATGTACAAGTAATCTTGTTAGCTCAATTGGTTGCACGATTTTTTTGCAAACCGGATGTTCCGGGTTCGAAACCCAGCAATGACATGTTTTGAGTTTCAACATTATTTACCCAAATAGACAATGTGTTATGAATTTTTAGAATATTTACCAAAAATAATGCAAAGTGATTTCGAACCCAAGACCTTCCTTAAATAATGTTCGGTTTTAATGTAAATAGAAATATTTTGACCAATGATTTGTCCCTCTTTTTTATTATTATTTTTTGTTTAATGAATTGATTGGAAAGTTTGGCCAATTAATGGGGACTGAATTTATAAACAAATTGCCTTTAGAGTCATAAAGAGTCTTTCAACAAAACTTATTTAATTAAAAGAATATTTCACTTTTCGTTCACAAAAAAAACAATTGCAAAAAAGTGGGATCACACAAACACATAAATAATTTCAACTTTGTTAATATGATAATGCTTTTTTAAATGACTTTAATTGTAAACTGAAAATTGATATTTTGTTAATATATATTGCATATTTGATTGAAAAATAAATTAGAACATTTTGCAAATTATAGAATAATTTTTTCATCCGAAATGAAAGTTGGTACCTAGTTCTAGTGGTGTATCTAGTTCTTCTATTTTTAGTTCGTACGATTTTTTGAATATTATTTAATTAAATTTAATAAACAATATCGTTATCACGAGCGTTGATCGTCGACATTAATGTTCGCAATCCGTCCTAGCTGAACTCGAACCCTGGATTCGCCACTGCATGCGATGTAGCCCATTTGATATCTTTGTACATGAAAATCGACAAATTCAACTTCTCATTATTCACAAAATTTTGGGTCTTCTGTTTTTTGGTCAAGCACAAGCCATATCACAAGAATAATTTTTATTGGAAAGATATTTTTTTTATTTTTCAATTAGTATTTATGGAAAGAATCAATGATTGAAAATAGCCTACATGTTTCTCAAAAAGAGATTTGTAGAACTTTAACCGTCACGCACACTTGACCTAGAATAGCCTAAAAAGTTCACACGAGATATTCGATTGATCTAACACTCGAACAAAAATAGATTTCAACATGAACATTCTCAAATGAAGGAGAAACCAAACGTGTTACGTAAACAATAGAGAATCCCAACAAAAACGTAACAGCTTTGCTAACTATTCATCGCATTAGCAAACTACAAAATCTACTTTCTTGCTAGAATTTCAGATAACATTGAAATATAGTTGCTACATAATCGTCACGAAATGGTAAACACTAGCTAGGTAAACTAAAGACCACATTTAATCTATAGGCGAGACAACGCGCATGCAATGCAAGCGAGAAAAAGAATAGCAGAAGAAGCTCCATCTTCAGGATTGGAGCTGCTCCTCTTGAACTTGCTATCTTTCCCTTTCTTGCATTGCATTTGCTTTTGCTGATGATTACTCTCTCGTCCGCCCTTAAATTCCTTGAGCTGCCTCCTTTTGATAGCTTCTTCCGACCTTGAAACCATCTTCTTAGAAATAATTATCTGTCTTTATGTGAAAGAGAGAGATTTGCAGTGGTGCATGAGAAACTAATATTTGCAGCCTCTATATATAATGGAGGAATGGAGGGTTTATGTTCAAATATGTAGTGATTGCTTTTTCTTTTAGGACCACACACTCTTGCTTGCACTTTTTCTTGTCTTGCAAAATAGGGAAAATTTTCAAAAAGAAAATAATCATTATTATTATTATTTTTTTTTCAATCAAACAACATTTCAGTAATGTTCAAGATTAAATTTAAATAAATAAATTTTAGGTATTTGATGAAACGAATATGGTCCATGTGTATATTGAAAACCAAGTTTAAGCAAATAAATGTATTCATTCGTTAGATGGGTCACTCATCACGTGTTATACTTGAAATAATAATTCAGATTGAGAAAATTGAAGAGTCACATCATTAATATAAAGCCTCTCAAAGTAAAGAACATTGTTGTGTACAGAAACTGCACACAGAAGTCATACAAAACACACACAGCAAGGGGTGGTTGGGGGATTTTTTGGCTTTTTTTTTTTAAAGAAAATGTTATTTGTACACCTCATGGTCCCTCCATGTGAGGAGGATGTAATGTATTTGGTACACTATTATGTATATATAGCACTTCCGTTTTTTTTATCACAACATGAGTCCCACACATGTGAAATTTCTGGCAGAATTTTGTGGAACAATTTTCTGTACAAATAATTTTGCTCCAAAAGTAAGGGTGCGTTCTCATACTGTTTTCGGGCCGTTTTCTATTTTCGATTTTTCAAAATATTGAAAACGCGTTCTCTTTCCCATTTTCGAAAACGAGTTTTTGAAAACGGTTGAAAATTTTGTGAAGAAAACAGAAGACAATTTTTTTACGTTTTGGCTATTTTCTTCATAAATCTGCCAAAACTCAAAAATTATGGGTTGAGAATTATTTTTTCAAAACAACAAAAAAAATGAGTTTTCAACAATCTCAAAATGGACACCCAAAATACAAAACACAAAACGAATTCAAAACTCAAAACACAAAATTGAAATACGAAGAGAACGCCCCCTAAATGATTCTTTGAAAATTTTCCTGGTACAATATGCAATCATCAAATTTGAATTGATTTTTGATTGGATAAAGTAGTTCTATTTTATGCATGCAAACTGAATCTTATGACATGATTGATTTTACCAACTTTTATTCAGATTCTTAACTTTCACAGGTAAAAAGGGCCAAAAATGATGGCGTGGGGCGGGGGGGAGGGGTTAGACCTCATTGGCAGCCACATTTAAACTTTCTCCCACCAAACCTAACAAACATGCAGCAGTAGTAAAATGCGGTTGGATCCGTGAATGCCATTGTATCGATGGATTAAGGGCTATAAATTTTGGCAGTACCCAGTTGGCAAATTAATTTTCGTGTACGCTCACATTTATTTGTAGTTGATATGTTAAATTAAATAACACGGAAAGTTTATCCTCTTTTAATATTTCCGATTAAACTAACATTATTATTATTATTATCATTAGTTGATGGAAAATCGATCAAAAATGCACTTATAAAAAATGCGGTTAACAGAAAAAGGCAATACAAAAAACGCTAAATGAAAATATAGATAAACAAAACAGAAAAAGGGTTAAAATTCAATTACATTTTTTATAAGTGTTTTTAATATACGGAAGATATCTTTTGTTGACTTATCATCAACTAACAAAAATAATGTGTCGCGATAGTGTTTTTGTTTGCCACGTCAACGACTCCATTAGCTTTTCAAATTGTGATTTATTGAGTGATGAGGGAGAACATTTTGATGAGTTCAGTGACGATTCGAAAAACTTTTAAAATTTAATGATAAATGAAAAACATTAATGATCGTTTCAATTTTTAACCCTGCCTTCTAATATAGCAAAATTCAGATAGACAGAGATTAGATGACTGATATTTTAAATTAGAAAATGATAAATATGAAGAGATAAGAAGAACTAAAATTATTCTCAACATATATATGAATGATGAATCTATTCGTTTGGTCCCATATGGGAACTCCAAAACTTCATGTCCAAAACAAGAAATTTGCATGTGCCAAGCCATGTGAACTTGTTCCAACCATGATACATCCTCCTCGTCCTAGGCTATTTTCAATTGGGCCCTTTGTTTATTTTCGTCATACAATGATTATATCTTTTTTTCTTTTTTCTTTTTATCATAATTCGATTGAAAAAGCAAAGGAGGATGGAGGCTATTTAGAGCTTGTATGGGAGAGGTTTTTTTAAAAAAAATCATTTCCAATCACACATTTTACGAGATTTTTAACCACGCATTCTCCAAACAAATATTTTTTTTCTTTTAGAAAATCTCTCCCAAACAAGCTCTATATTATGAACACAATGTCTGAAACATTAAATGCGCGATATTCATGAAAAATGTTTGTTAAAGTTTAAAGAGACTAGAAATGTAGTTGGAGTACATGAACCCATTATTCTTAGCATGAAGGGGCCATGGCTTTAGAAAATGGTATGTTTGCCATTCAAAGGACAAGCCACATTAGCTTTCTTTACTCTCATAAATCATTGATGGAGACTTCTTGGACTATATATATTCATGTTGGGAGCAACCTGAATATATGCTTGCCTAGGATTAGTTCTAGTCCTAACTTCAATAATATAAACCTAGGATTTTTTTTTTTTTACCCTTCTATAAATTAACATTTTAAGCATCATTGACTTTCATGGAATTTTAAAAATTCTGAATTGAATATCGCACCGATATCTTTTTTTTTTTAAAGTTGATATTGGGTAGTCCTATACTTTTATGAAGTTTGTAAAATTATGTGGTTAAAAAGTCGATACAAGTTATTGACTCACGAAATGTGAGATTAAAAATTAGTTTGAGAGAAAATAAATGTTAAAAAAAAGGGACCAAATAAGGACGATATCTCTTGCTTCGAACTTCTAGACATTAATTCAAGTTTAGAAACATGATATAGTTTCATAAAATTTGAAAATAAGAGTGTCTCGTGTCATTTTAACAGATATGTAATTTGGGACTAATGCAACTATAATAAAATTTATGAAGATCAACTTGGTATTGAGACAATATTTGGGGACTAATGGTGCAATTCTTCCTATATAACCCTTTCATTTTTCCACACTCACTGTACAACTACTCAAGACCCTTCTTTTTAGCCTGTCTTTCACTATATGGATACACACCTGATCATGGGTAAATACTAAATCGGAACATCTTTACTTTTATATATTTATTTATTGATTTGTTGTGATCAAATAAATTTAGTATCGTAACAGGAAAGGTTAAGATTGGAATTAACGGTACTAGATCTGATATGAACTTCGACGATATTTATTTTACCTTTATTTTCTGTGGATTTACGAAGAATATATGTTTAGCTTCAAGTCAAAGCAACAACGGACTTTTGTTTGAAATATATAAACTGAAAAAGAATCAATTCAAGCGACAAAACGTGAATTTATGATTAAAAATGAATTTGAAAAATAAAAAATTGTTTTAACGATTATCAACCAGGGTCGTTGAGACTTGTTTTGACTTTGATGATCATCCAACAATGTAGTTGTTTTCACTGTAGCATCGCTACTTATTGTCAATTGATTCTGATTCATAAAGCTTCAATTTTTAGGTTCCAGGAATAAATGTGGTGTAACCGTTGTCAAAGTAATTTATTCTTCCTGGGCCCACTTCCTCTGGGAATCATTGAATGATTTTATAAACTAAAGACTAAAGATTTTATATCGGCTAATGTATAGAAAGAAAAGTAACAATCCTGAACATAACCTAAACCCAGATGCCAGCCCTTCGCCCGAGACGATATCTATTAACATCTCAAATATGAATAAACATAACACCCAGGCATAAGATTGAATTAGAACACGTGCATGAATACCAAGGGAGAAACATAGGCTCACACCCCTAAAAATGAATTTCCTTTCTGACAATTGGAAGATTGTACTACGATCATAAAACTTCTCTCTACCTCCGCTCTCGACTGGTCACTACAGTCTACAGCTAAACGTATATTTTCCATTTATACAGAACCAAAGGAAACGAAGCATAAAGAACAAAACAAAAGGACGGACAGATACTGATGGACGATACTCTTCCCAGACCCTGGACAGGATGCAGAAAGTTTTAAGGTTACATCCAGATCTGCATGATCTACATTAAATATCACTTAAATCAATCGATCTCTCCTTCCTCCGGATCATTGAGAGCATCGGGAATGCTTTTGGGCTCACCTTCTTCTTCCTCTTCATCATCCATCTTCATGTATAATCCAAGTTGCTCCAGTGGATTACTACTGACCTGAAATTTGAAACTACCAAGACCATTTTGGGAGTGTTCAGGGCTTGTCTCCTCTATGAAGCTTTGTAAATGCTCATCCGGAACAGCTTTGAACATTTCTAAATCTTCCATAAACTGACTATTCTCATTGATATCAACAGTCTTCTCCATCTGTAGTCCAGACCGTATTCATTAGCAAGGAATACTCAGGTTTCAACCTATTTTTGTCATGATAAATGTGCTCTCTAATTTTACCTTCAGCAGAGCCTGACGTGCAGCTTCCCTTTCAAGTTCTCTCTGCCTTTTGGCTTCTGCTGCAGCTTCTACTTCAGCTTTTCTACGAGCCTCTTCTGCAGCCTTGGCTTCAGCTTGCAAACGAGCTTTCTCTGAAAGCACATTCACATGTGAACAATTAAACAATAATATGCCAGTTTTAAGCATTGAGAAACATCCACTAGCCATATATTCAAATCGTCAAGAAACACAAACCTTCCTTTCTCCGTCGTTCAAGCTCTTCCATTTCCAGCCTCAACTTCTCAGGATCCTGCTTTTCACCCTAAATTTTTTTTTGTTGAGGTCTGTTACTAGACAGCACAAAGTGAACGCAATCAAGCAGGATGGTAATAATTTAAAATTCCACATACCGTTTCAAGGGTATTCTCTTGAGCTTTGATTATAATATCAGCAAATCGACTTCTCAACAAAGCTGCTCGGTACAGCTTTTCAGGGGAGACTTGCCTCTCAGGCGGAGCACTCTCCCCTAAAATGTTACATCATGCTGGTAAGATGACACTTCATAACTAATACCACACATTTTCTTCATTACAATTCACCACTTACCCTCTTCAGGACCGTTTGGCTCAACAGAGACGAAGTTTGACAGGGACTGTTGCTCAGCATGGCCATCCAAGGACTCTGCAATGAACTTGGAAAATGTCATAACTCATAATGTACAACAGCAGCCAGTAAAAAACTAGTTCATTACGGCCATAAACTCCAGACCTCCAGTATCTAGACCACCCAGATCATCTTTCTTCTGCTCCAAATTCATTTCAGAAACTAATGTTTCCTGCCATCGGAAAGAAACGAAACATATGCTAAATGCTACCTTCAAACTAAAATTTTTAGAAGCAAGTGGTACCTTTTTAATATTTTCAAGGACCATGCCTCAGAAGGGGGAAAAAAATTTAAATGCACAGCATACCTTTACAGTACCTCCAGGAACTGAACCTTTAACATTATCAGATTCACCATCGGCATAACTTCTCACATCTGAATCTTAGTAAATAGCACCAAATCAAAATAAAATATAGGTTTCTCTGAACGTGAATCAAAATTATCCAGAGTTGCACCAGACCATAAAATTTTAGTCTACTACCACAGATCACAGTTTCAGTCTTAAATGCAGCTAAGAATAAGAAAAAAGCTCTCTCAAATAAACAGAATCAGTCATCAACGATGCATTCCTGATATCCTTTGAGGTTTATACTTCAGCCTTCAGAAGTAAGCGCATGTTGAACCAATTAAGGCAGAAGCTTTCAGAACTAGTAAATGCTCAAGGCGAGTCCTTCAGATAAGGAATCCAAGATTCGAAGAGAAGATAAAAATGACCAACAAAAAAAATATGAAAAGTAGAAACGCTCAATATTATCCGTCAAAAAAGATATATTTTCACACACCAGTGTTTTACTCAAATATAGATAAAAAGGAACTTCAGCACAAGTTCCAAATTTGGGTCCAAGCAAACAGCAACCACCAACTTAACCAACTCTATCGCAACAAGTAATAAACCCCCACAACTGCAGGTCAAAAAACATCAAAATGCAAGTTTGGCATTTGGCAAGCTTACAACATTTACGAAGACAGGTGTTTCACCTACTTGAGGGCACACCAAATGGAACAATAAGTTAAAAAGAGAATCTGAATGTTTTCATATAACAAACCATGGACCAATTTGAGCCTACAGTTAAAGCAATAAGCCGATCAAAACCTAAATTTTATTTTGTACACGTGTACCTGGGCGTTGAATGAGGTGGATAGCTACAACTGAAACCTAGAAAATGAGGTATTAAGAGAGTTCGAGTGTAAAAGCCCACGAAATAAGAGAGCGTGGTTATGAAAAGAGAACATTCAGATGGCAATGAAGGTTAAAGAGAGTGCTTCTCAAATATACCAAAATATAAGTGAGGTTTCTTAAATATGAACTAGCTAAATAAGATGTAGAGTTACTCAAGAGTCCTAGGTAAAAGCATTCAAAGAAGTTGTATAATTATATATTTAAATCATGGATGGGACAAAATTTATTCTATACGTAACCTCAAAAATGAAAAATGGCAGAGATATAAACTGATTTAAGTGTATTAAGGTTGAAATCTCGGCGATGTGATCACGGAAGGAAGAGGACGGCGTCCCTGTGGGGATACCAATCAGGGGTGTATATTTTATGCTAGATGAAATAATTTAAAAAATTAATAAATAAATAAGATGTCTAATAAATGGAGGGAGATGAATACAGTGACTATTTACCAAAAAATAGAATCATAATTGGATAAAGTATGAAAGTATTAACCTCACGCCGTGGAAATATATTAAAATGAAGGCAATTTAAGTGTAAATTTAAATTGGCGTGTAATGCAAAGTACTGAGGAAACCAGCTTGATTTTATGTCAGGTCTACTTCACAAATCGTTTTGACTTGCCAATTTAAGGATAATCCACATTTTCAAAAAAACCTGGAACCTAAAAATGAAGAGGGACGTCACATCTATCTTGTTATACGAAATAATCCAATGAACCCAAATACTCAGGCAAATATCAAAGTTATTTTTTCCTCTTTTCTCATCGTTTTACTCTTCCTGTTGCTCATACATATTCAATGACAGTGTCAACCATGCAGCAACTCCCATCTTCAAAACCAAAAGATTTACTATTTATGTTCTTGGGCTTTTCAAGAAAAAGACGTGTCTACCGAGAGCTGTTAGAGAACACTGGGGTTAGAGAGCCGTTCACCAGCCACAATTACTTCCAGTTCATATCAACTTGGAAACTCCCATTCTGGAATTTTAAGATCACGTTTTCTGTATCAATCAGCTTTAAATTGAAATAGCAACGGAAGGAAAGAAATCACAAGAATGTGAGAACACACTTTAACCCACAGGAAAGAGAAAAACCTATGCACAAACATTAGACATGCCAAAAAATAACCCTGTTTGAGCCACATTATTTTTGCCATTTTCATTCTCCTACTCATTTTCAACCACACATTTTTCAATAAAATAATATTTTTCATCACATCAATAACTTTTCCTTATTTTTCAACCACATATTTCCCGTCAAATCAACAATAAAAATGCATCTTTTCTCAAATAATGTGGCTCAAACAGGGGCTAAAAATGAATCTCAAATATAAAGTAGCTAAACTTAGAGAGGTGAACATAAAGTACATGCAAGGGAGTTGCAAATATCAAATATGCAGAAACAACAGACTTGAGCAGGAGAAGGAGAAGGAGCCCAATCAGAACAAAGGAAAGGATATTTAATGCTATTCCAACATAAAGAAGCAAAAGACTAAAACGTCCAGATTGATAACTAATGCCACACCTTGACCAATATTTATATATTTTCAATATTATAATAGGATATTCAGTTGGGACGTGGGCTTCAACATAGTTGCTTATAGAATGCGGTATATGGTTATGTTATTTCCATTGATCTCAATATCGGGGAAGCTCATCCTGTTACCATGGAACGGAGACCATTCAATAGTTCAAGTCAAACCCCCCATAATCCATTTACCCAACAATTCATTAAAAATTTGAACAAAACTCCAATGAGATGATACATTATCCATATATACATCAAGTAATTGCAAGTAAACATTACAGCCCTAATTCGTTTTAGCTGGAAAAAAATCCATGCAAATGACCTTTCTCATGGTGAGATCAGGATGAAATAGCAATTCCCACTCCTCTAACCTTTAACACTACATTCTCCTGGATGACATCCAGTTCCACTAATGTACCTTACAAAAATACTGTGAGAAATCATCAAATTAGCATAAAATTGTTTCAGAACTTTCAGCTCCAATGCTTGAATGAAGGAAATACAGAGGGTTACTGATGCCCAAAGATTGGCAGACACGAGGTTTCGGAACCTGAAGGGTTCGAGAAAGCTTCTTTTTGGAGGACTCGGAATGATCGGTAAAAACATAATATTCTGGATTCAGGCATACAGAAAGACAAATGAAAGTTTGGTACACATGGGCAATGAAAACTTGCAGTCCACGACATCCAACATCTACAAGCATGCTTGGCAGTGATTATAAATTCTGGGTACTATAGAATTTGAGGACAATGAGCGGGTAATAGTTTTGGGGCCTACAAAATGTAAGAATAAAAAGAAGGTTTGACCAGCTTAAATAATAATTTAAGCTTTGCCTATAACACCAATAAAGATCGTAATCAATATAGATACAGACCCTTAATTGAGAACATTCATATGCTTCAGATCTTAGAAAATCAAAAATTTAAAGAGAAAGTTCATAGTAGCACGAACCACTGGATGAGGAACCTGACTCACTGCTGGAGCTAATTGAACTACTGCATTTCCTGTTCCTTTCGGTATTGTCCTCAGTTTCCAAGGCAGGAAAGATAGGGGGATCAATCCCACTGATATCTTCATCCTCGTGAGCTGGTTCCTTGTCTGCTAAAGAGTTTACGAGAGGAGGTGACAGTAGTCAATAATCAAAGCAAGCCCTAAGTGACAACCAACAACTACCTCAAAGAACTCATTATTCAATTTGCAACTTTATCTGTAGAAAGGGAGATTACCCTTGCAAGGTTCCACAGATGAATTGCTCAATCCTGAGTCATTTCGAATCTGCAGCAAGACGCAATGAGGTACACGATACGTATAAACATAGATAACTTTAAAGATAACATGAGCGCACATGAGGATCCATTCAACTAAGTACCTCCATTTCACATGGCGCAGCTGTTGCTTGATTTTTTTGCTTTTCCAGTAGATACTCGTCCAACAGCTTTCGTAGTGTGAAAAGAGTATCATCGCCGAGAGTGTCAATATCAATTTCAATCTCATCCTCACTCACTTGATTCCCATTCAAACTACTCTCTTTCAAAAAATCAATAATATTTTCAGGTAATTCTGCCAGTAAGGTCTCTAATTCTCTGCCCAGTCTTTGTTTCTCGACATCACTCATAGCATGCTTAACTGATTTTTGGTTGACCTTGTTTTCAGCTGATATACTTTCTGCTTTTTAGTAGCAGGCATAGAAGAGGCAGTTTCAGCTTCTATAATAACACTTGATCTTGAAGGCTGGGATTCATCTGGCATTACGGGAATCTTCTTCTCAATTGGTTTCCATCTCACTTCAAAGAACTTTTTCATTGTCTCTGCCATGAAATGGACATCATTTCCACGTGGGTTGTAAGTCAATGCATTTTCAAATGTGAGCCTCACATCCGCAGCAAACCCCATCGGACTGGAATATCCACCTGAAAGTAACTTTTTTTTTATTGTGCCCAAATCCATTGGATGCTTAATAACATTGAAGTAATCTGGAATATTCAATTTTACAGTATCAACAGGTTCGTTGAAGACCCAACCATGCTGATGTGCCATCAACCGATTTAGCAGAGTCTCGCACTGTTTCATCAACATCACAAAATTGGTATTCTGTGGCAGACCCTGCTTCACAGACCCTGTATGCCTACCGTCTACAGCCTCACCTTTTGTGCGAGGCCCATTTCTTCCCGGAGGGAACATTTTCTTCCCTGGTGCTGCAGCCATTTTATTTATAGACATAGGATAACTTTCCACGGCAAAGGGTCTTTTTAGTCCTTCGCTATAGCTACGTAGGTCACTAGTAGGTAAACACCTCATGGCATTTGAGCCCATTGAAGCTATCTTTGTCTGAAGCATCTTAACTTGTTCAAGCTCCTTTTTCAACTTCATCTCCAAATCCCTCCTCTCCAATTGCGACATCTCGGAAAGAGACATCACCTTAATAGGTACATTAAAGCTATCATAATCATTAACATTTAAGCTAATACACTTTCTTTTTGGATCATACAAATCCTCCGAAGCTGCCATTTCAGTGTTCACTCTACCCGCACTTCCAAAACCTTCAGATTCAGCCACCGTCTCAACTGCATGCCTATAATCTGGCACAAAACCAGAAGAATAGCCCTTTGAAACTTTCCGGGCTTTCCCCATCATAGCAGGTACTCCAGTTTCCGAGCACTTGTTCAATTCCCTCCGTCCAGTGTACTCTATAGGAATAGTTGGAGCCATGAATTAAACTCCTGAGTTCCGCACATATTAACCTTTTTTTAATTCAAACCCAATTATCTGCTATTAACAGCCCAAACTTTCAAAAGATTCCAAAATATATATCCTTTCTGTGTATCCAATAAAAATTAATGATGTCCACGTTTCCAAATCTTACTTCCACCACCAACAGAAATGCGATATTTTATTTTCCCCACTCAACTCAGAGCTGAATTCTACCAGAATTTCATTTCAATTAAAAAAAAAAACCTAACTTCAACAATCATTCAATGATTCAATTAATATCTAAATTTTTTTTTCTGATTCCAAAAGATGGGAGCAATATCCAAACCCTAGATTGAATACAAAGCTTCCAAACATAAGAGTGGACAGGAAACGGTAAAATTACAAAACTAAACCTAGAGAATGCACCATAAGAATCCAATAAAAACCTGGATCTCAATACGTAGTGGGGATTGTGTTCGGGTGATGTGAATATGTTGGTGGGTCCGACCCGTCACAATAGTGAAACCCTAAAGATAATCGCGAAACCTATATATACAAAATATTTAGTTGCTTGTATAGAGAGAGAAAGTGTAGAGAATACTTACGCTGAGCAATTAGACTTTTGCTGGATCGCCGCTACTTAAAGGCGAGACACCGTCAAGCCCGCGATTCAAACAACTCCTGGCCGTCCACTTTTCGTGCTATTTGATCAGACGGCTCCTATTTTTTTGCTTTTTCAACAATCAGATCTGCATCTAACGGCTGTCAGTGATTCGATTATTGGCGATTATTCTATAAATTATAATCTATTTCCGTTTAATTCGCTGATTAGAGGAAAAAGACCAATCGCAAGTGGTGTGAAGATATTACACGAACGGCATCGCACTATTTAGTGTCACAGTGTCGTAAAAGTGGAGCGATTAAGTACATTGATGTACTTATTGAGAGGAGATTATAAGAACGAGATTTTTATTGACTTTTACTTACTTCTCAAACGACAAGATTTAGATTCGCTTTCTAAATGATATTAAATTGGGCTTTTTAAGATTAGTCATTAGTAGGAAATCTATGTCATGGGCCTTTAATGTTTGGACATTTTTGGTTTTTTTTTTTTTTTGCCAAAATTTTTGAAGTTGTAAAGAACAAGTTTTAAATTTGTAAGATTATTGTTTACTGTAGTGAAAATTAGTATAAATTAACCTAACGTTTATCGATTTTGTTGGTCATGCTCGTCATGACAAATCAATGAAGCAAAAGTGGGAAGGTGTGGGTGCCTCCAGTAAACAGAAACATGAATGGAAGAATAACTTAAATTCAACTCGTTGAATTGATTCAACCAAAAAATCTAGAATGGATTGAGAAGAAACAATGGAGAATTTACGAATGTCTCTAACCAAAATTCAATACTAGAAACGTTTACAAAGAGTGAAAACCCTATGAAAGAATAAAAGCCAACTCCTCTTGAGGGTTTAAAATATCTGCCCTTGAATCGAGACATCATCATCCATGATAGACCCTCTAAACTGAATGAAATGTTCAATATTAAAAATATCAATAGTACGAATGTGGCTTCGCAACTTCAAATGATAAGCAATGTAATTAATTTTCTCTACGATCTCAAAATGTCCAATCCCGCGAGAAGAGAACTCGTTATATTCATGAGGGAGAAATCTATATCTCATAAACAGTACAAAAACAAAATCTCCAACCTCAAATGTAACATGGCAATCCATAGCATCAACAACCTATTTTATACCATACAGTATACTCAACTAGTTTTGTTATAGCTGCCTCATGAACATGTCGCAAAAAATCAACAAAATTCACATCATAGTCCTGAATTCACGTCGTAGAGGGTAAGTAATTAGGTATAAGGGACCATGAGGAACCACTAATGTAACAAATTGAAATGGACTACAACACGTACTCTTGTTGATGGCCTGATTACCCAACAGATGATTAACTACCTTGGTCTACCCATCAATCTGAAGGTGATACGAATTATCGAAGTTTAAGTTCAATGATGATAGATTTTCACATAATCCTCCAAAAATGACTCGAGAAACTAGTGTCAATCAGATACAATAAAAGATGGCAAACCAAGCAAACGATAAATCTCACGAAAGAAATGCATGGCACACAAGTGGCATTGATTGCATGCTTGCATACCTCGTTGGAGAACCTATCAACCACAACAAAAACGAAGTCGTTATCTCGTTGAGTACATAGCAAACCAAGCACAAAATCTTTGCTAATGTTAGTTCACGAGTGAGATAGAATAGGTAGCGGACGATACAAACCCGCATTGGTGGCTCGACCCTTAAATGTGTTGGAAAATTCCGCAACATTCCACATGGCTCGAAACATCACACCTCAAAGCTGACCAGAAGAAAGACAGATTGGCAAGTTCTAACATCTTGTTATGGCCCACATGTCTGACGCGATGAAGTTCGTCAATAATTATGGTTTGCAGACTACATGCTAGAATTCACAAGTGCAACCTACGAAAAAGAAACCGCTCAAACCAGAGAAAATCGTCCTCATCTCAGAGTGAAGTATCTCTAGCACAAAACGCGGATGTAGTAGGTGATCGAAGACACTACTACTATAGATTAGTACATAGTCGAAATAAACTACAACATACTTGCTAATAAAATATAGTTTGAGCAACTATTATTGTCAATAAAAGATATAAGTCTTTTATTGAAACCCCTCGAACCGGAGAAAAGCATCATCATCTCAGAGTGAAAAATCTCTAGCACAAAACCAAGATGTTGTAGGTGATCGAAGACACTACTACTATAGATTAGTATATAGTCGAAATAAACTACAACATGCTAATAAAATAAAGTTTGAGCAACTACTATTATTAATAAAAGATTAAGTCTTAGGGGATGTATAGATAAAAGTATTATTCTATCAACTTGAAGGCAGTTATAAGCTTTGCCAAACATAAACTTTGATAATCTAATAACCAAATCATATTTACGTGGTTAATCATAATTAACTTCAGTCAACACAAAAGTCCTCGGCCATTTTTTATGGAAAAAACATGAAAATCACGGAAAACACGACTCATTTGAACATGATGTGATTAACGTTATTAATTATAAATAAATTGTGTTTTTCTTAAAAATGTTCCTCTTATTTGTCTTCCGTCTATCTCTTCATTAAAACAAAATCTATAGTATCACGTGAAATTTCAAACTAATTACATTATTTGAGGTCAAAAAAAAAAACTAGCTATTATGAAACATATTTCTGTTTAGTGTTTTGATATTTTTTTATTTATTTTTTATTATTATTATTTGTTTGTCTCTCATTTCGTCAGTTCTGTTTTTTTTTTACAACAAATAATGAAAAATGCATTAAAAATTTATCTGCGCGTGCTAAATTCGAAGTACTATTTTTTTTTCTCATAAACGGAACAATAATTACTTTTAAATTCCAAGCGTTAAAGGCCTTATTTTTATTAGAATTTGATCAAATCCGATAAAATTTGTGTTTGAAAAATTTATAAGAGTCGTGAATCCTGTAAATATATGATAAAATTTTGAGTTTAAAAAAAAAAAATTGAACTTTAAAAATGTAGCCAAATAGGGACAAAGTATACCCATGACTTTTCATGCATTTAAATTGCCTAATTTTAGCTGAGTTTTGGAAAAAAAGTTGTCAAATTTTATAAATTAATACTTCTAAGTCCATCGCGTGAAATTAAGCTCGCTAATAAATAATTTTACTTGCTCTTAACCTTTCATGAGCCATCTACTATATATGCCACATGTCGGCATATAAGTGTCATCAATAGTTGTACCGCTGATCTTTTTCATGGTTGAAGCTAATCATTGTAAACATATGGTACATAAATTGGCCAGTTAAGTTCCGTAAAGTATGTAAAATAAATTTTAAAAATTTATCTCCACAATAATAGTTGAGATAACTTGTCCAAACTCGAGAGTATAGATGCAGTAGCATGAATCAATTGTTTCCTATCGATTATCACACAAAGAAAGTTTGATTAAAGACAATTTAACAAGTATGGTTGAAGGACGAAAGATTCAAACTATGCCCTTAAGAGGGTAGCATTGTAGGGATTGTTCATTATTACCATATGATTTTCTTCCATTCCATGTTTGAGGAGAGGAAAATTTCTTTAGCAAATAAGACACAGATGCCCTTTCAAATTTGAACATTTTATTCCTAGAGCATGTGGGGATTAAACAAGATTGCCAAATCTTCATTGCAAAAACTATCATCAAATAGAACTAATAACATCTTTAACCACAAAAATGTCTAAGATCCGAAGTTGTATCAGTACAATGAACGAGATTTTAATTTACTTTTCTTCCTCAATACAATCTAATCCACCAGTCATGCTGTTGGAATCACCATTCACCTAGGAGAAAGAGTTTTTGTGCATTATCAAAGATGGAAGAGCAAGATTTTATTTAACAGATGTGTTATGAATCAGATTGGCTACAAGAATACTTTTTCGATTCACAATTTAGATGAAACAACGGAGAGAGCATGGTTAACTAACTCCCTTCGCAACACCTTCCCCGCTGGAGACTTTGGAATTGAGTCAATAAATGCAACACGACGAATCTTCTTATAAGGAGCAACCTGCAGGGATGCATCACAAAAGCCAAACAAAGGTTTAGTGATAACATGGTATTCTTGCTCATGTTGCTTTCCTTCAAAGTTTAAGGATCAAACCTCTTTGTTTCAGAACAAATATGATAATCACGATCATGTTCGAGCATCAAATTATTATCATTTTTCAATACATTAAGAATCTCTATGCAGTAAAAAAATTTCAAAGAACAAATTTCATTTTGTAGCATATATTATTTTTATCAGCTAAAGACGTATTTTCATATGATCAACCTAATGAAAATGGATTCTATTCATCTTCTCAAGGAAAACAAAAGGTTATGAACAAGGCAAGCTCACTTGCTATAAAACTATAAATCTAAATCCTTTTCTTGATAATTCAGAGTCAACTGCATGAATCATTATGTCACTCCGCTCATTAATTGTCAGATCTAACGAGAGGTCGAAAGCAATTACAACATGTATTAGTATTCACATAGCATACAATCTGACGAAGTTTTACTCTTTCTATTACAGTTTTAACTTTTAACCGTTATCACGATTACATATCATGACTTTGTCCGACTACACACATTTAAACATGGAGCTAAAAAAAATTAAAATAAAAAATTCATGTTCAAACTCTTGACCTGCTGGGAAACATAGGCAAAGAGCGGCTGTCCATGGCAAATTATGATTTTAGATATGGAGTTAATGCAAAAATTTCTATACTAAATAGTCCGAGTGAAAACTTCCATTTTAAGTATTACTTTATGTCAGAGCTAATTTCTTCAAGATTATCCAAAAAACAGCTTTTGGCATTTTAAAAGCACCATCAGCAACAGTTTTTCAAACATAATTTTCAATCTCGTTCCGACTCTCCCATACACCCACACTCAGAAAGGCGATCACCTAGATTTAGAGCTTAAGAGAGTAGCATCACAAGTGAAACAAAGGTTTAGGGAGCAACCTGCAGGGATGCATCACAAGTCAAACAAAGGTTTAGGGATAACATGATATTCTTATTCATATTGCTTTCCTTCAAAGTTTAAGGATCAAACCTCTTTGTTTCAGAATAAATATGATAATCATGATTAATCGTGTTCGAGCATCAAATTATTATCATTTTTCAATACATTAAGAATCTCTAAGCAGTAAAAAAATTTCAAGGAACAAATTTCATTTTGTAGAATATATTATTTTTATCAGCTAAAGACGTATTTTCATAAGATCAACCTAATGAAAATTGATCGTATTCGTCTTCCCTTTTAGATCTTTGAGGAAAACAAAAGGTTATGAACAAGGCAAGCTCACTTGCTATAAAACTAAATCCTATTCCTAATAATTTAGAGTCAGCTACATGAATCATTATGTCATTCCACTCATTAATTGCTAGATCTAACAAGAGGTTTAAAGCAATTACATCCTGTATTAGTATTCACGTAACATACAATTTGAGGAAGATTTACTCTTTCTATTACAGTTTTTAACTGTTGCCGTGATTACACACCATGACTTTGCTCGACTACACACGAACTAACACCTTTAAACATGGAGCTCAAAAAAAAAAAATAAAAAAAAAATCAGGCACTAACTCTTGACCTGCCGGGAAACATAGGCGAAGAGAGGATGTCCATGTAAAATTATGATTTTAGTTACTGAATTAATGCAAAAATTTCTATACTAAATTGTCTGGTTTAAAACTTCCATGTAAGTGTTACTTTATACTAGAGCTAATTTCTTCAAGATTATCCAAAAAAACAGCTTTTAACAGATAGATAACCCTCACTCAGCAAGTTGATCACCTAGATTTAGAGCACGGAAAATTGGTGGCTTCGACAGATAGATAACTAAGTTTTATAAATGTCATTGTCTAAAATTTATGGAGAATTCATTTCATTCCTTGTCTCGAAACTAAATGATTCCAAAGTTTAACATTTCATATCAATTTGAAAGTAAATAGAATGGAAACTTTCATAAATACATGACATTATTGGGATCTTGTGGTGGCTGTTGAACATACCACCAGGATTAGATATTAGAAGAAAGCAATTCCCACATGGATTAGAAGATCAATTTTTCAACATACAGAAGTTCTATGGAAATTGGAAAAATGATCAGAGAAAGCAGAAAAACATCTGGTGCTATAATGGTATTTGTAAATGTTCGCGAGAAATTAAAAAATATGCAAACATATATACATGCCTGTTTTGTGATGAAGTTCATTATTTGAGTCCCAGTGATACTGCTGCCAGGTTTTCTTACAACATATGCCATGGGAATCTGCCCTGCTTCATTGTCAGGAAATCTGCTCCCAAACACGGAGTCGACAAAGAGTTAAAAACCTTAAGCACGTACAAATAGTACACCAAGAAAACAACACGAAGTAACAAGTGTACTGACAAAAATAACTTATATCAGGGACATTTTTGGGTATTGTAAATGGTCTGAATAATCCTGCCAAGTGAAATGGAAAAACAATTGGTTATCTAGAAGGAAATTTACGCAGAACAGTGGAATTCATAGAGATAAGAAAAAACAAGTCTTCTCATTGACCCACAGCATCCCCTCCATCAATTCCCCACACACGCTAAGAAAGATAGAAAACAAAGCTAGCTAAAAATAATTGTTGACTTCAGGACATACAACTTACACTTGTAATGAAATGTGGAAACTAGATTTTAATGGTTTCTTCATATTGGAATGCCATATCTTATACGTTCCAGTTCCTAACATGTCGATTCATATGAGCTTATGTATTAGAATGTTCATTGGGTTTGTCATTATTTTGAAGTCTACAGAAACTTGACTGTCCAGTCGTATTTCAATCTCGGAAAAATGTTTTTTATCTTCTAGTGTTTACTGTGCATTGAATTAGTAAACTTCTGTTTTAGGTCAAGTGTAGAACTCGCCAGTATATTATAGTCTTTGAAACAAATTAGAAAGTTTTCTTTTATACATTCCTCTACTTTTCGAGGGATCTCAATCTCTCTTGACAAGTTTAAACAGCTTCCAAAAGTAATGTCCCTGTTAGATTGTGAACTATATATATACTCAAAACTGCAAATTCATATGTTATGTTGCAGAACTGTAAAAGATGAATCAAGCAGACATGCTCAAATTGGAAAATATAAAAAAATTGAACAAAATCCCAAAAAAATAAAGAACTTCTAGAAAAGTCAAACATGTTTGGCAAGTTACTCAAAAGTAACCTTTAGGCCTAGCATACATGCACTGTTAATGTCAAATCCAGCAATTCAAACTTTTTAAGTATGAGAATACATACGGAATCACTGCTGCATCAACAATTTCCGGAATTGATTGAAGTAACTGTTCCAACTCAGCCGGGGGAACCTGAAAAGTGTTTGTTTTTACTAGTTAACAGCTTTCAATGGAGGAAAGAACAACTGGATACTGCACTCGATACCAATTCAATATTGGAGAGATTTCCATGTAAATTCAATCACCTGATAAGCTTTGTATTTTATCAGTTCCTTCAACCTATCAACAATGAAGAGAAACCCATCCAAGTCAAAGTAACCGAGATCACCAGTCTTTAGCCAGCCTTCAGAGTCCAAGGTTGCAGCAGTTGCTGCATCATCTCCAGCATAACCTGTCATTATCCTGCCATTGTTATTGACAAATGAAAAACCAGGCAGTTGCCTTAGAAATATCAATTCTTATCAATCTTCTAGGTTGTCAGGTAAATACATAAATTGTATAATATAATCTTGACAACATCAGGGTTTTTTTTTCATCACTGAAAATTATATAATTTTTTTTTATATTTTTATATTTTCCCTTTTAATATTCTCCAGCTGAGAGTATTTTATATGGAGAGAGAGAGAGAGAGAGAGAGAGAGAGAGAGTAAACTATTTGACAAAGTATCTCGGCTCCTCTGGATCTGTTATTAATTATTAGATGCCGGTCACTGTTGATAGTTATCCCAGTATGAGCTTTTCCTCACATATGACACACAATAAATCAATTATATGATTTCAAATGGCTATAGTTCCAAAATTTCAGATGCAATCAGAATGCTGCTTCCAGGCTAATAATAAACTGATTGGTTTTACCAGAGATTCTCAACAAAAGAGACAAAGGAATATTACATGCATCTTGATGGTGATGAGTTTGCTTGTCATCCACACTTCATCAAGCTTAAAATCCAATTCATTAATTCCTTTAAATCAAACCCTTCCAGATAAAAATAGAGGAGACTGTTATAGTTGCCAAGAGAGATGACCAATCAAGAGCATGATTGGCGAAGCTTAAAGCCTTAAACAGTTTAATTATAAGATACTTATAAGTAATTTCTAAAATTAATAGCTAAGTTTAGATAAAAGTAACATATCCAAGCATGTTTAGAAACAAAAGGTGAGTTTTACTTATTTTTAAGCTAGCCAAACATGATCGTCTATAAACATATCACCTTTCATGATTGTCGGTCCTCGTAACCATATTTCTCCGTGCTGTCCAGGAGGCATGCCCTCTCCACTTACAGGATCGACTACCTTTGCTTCTGTGTTTTCAGACAAGCGGCCAGCAGATCCATGCCTATTAGTCTCGTCTGGCCCCATCATCCTCGTTGCCCCTCCGCAACTCTCGGTCAAACCATAGCCCTAATTCAATAAATAACTACAGCGTTATCCATAATTGCATCAGAAAGTTATAAAAACATTCCTTTCAAGCACTAGAAACACCTAGTAACATATACTAAATTTAAACATTTCTAACCTACAGAAGTGTTTCTATTCTATTTTCATGGCACAGTACTTTATTGTGCTTAATTACATTACTCATATGAATTCACAAATTTCCAGCATCATATGAAATATGAGAAACATATAGCAAGGGTAAGTTTCAATGACCAGAACGACATGCTATCCAATATTTAAGATTGTATTCAAGAAAAGTAATTAGACAATATTAGTCAAGTGCTAACGCCCCCCCCCCCCCCCCCCCCCAGGGGGGATCTTGGGCCGAACTTTGATGAGGGTAGGATGGATCTAAGCCCCTGTTTGGTCCCCATTTTCTAAAACTCAATTTCCCAAATCATCTTCAATCACACATTTTCTCAATAAAATAATTTTGAACGTGAATCCATAAATTTTCACTACTTTTTAACCAAAAAGAAAAATATCATTTTTCACAAAATCTATTCTCATAAAATCTCTACCAAACATGAGCTAAATGTAATATTGTAAATAAGAAATCTACACTGTTGAAAGATCCATAAAACACCAACACAGAAGCTAGTGAAATGGAAGTTATGAAATGACTAACAAAAATATTACGTATATGATTTTCCAATATGAGAATGGCACAGAAAATCCAAATAGATTAATACGGAAAAAGTTGCAATTTTGTCGAGTTTTGGAAAAAAAAAAAATTTAACTCATCATATGTGCATAGAGAACAAGATAACAAACAAGCATAACTTCGAAAAAAAAATCATCATATAAAAGTTACAATTGTTTACAAAACAATAAACATAATAAATTGACAAGTATATCAAATTTTAACAATAATGAAACATTTGATCGAGATTAATACACGCGCATGCACAAATCAATAAAAGACAAGTACTTTCCTTTTCAGTCATTTTTTACACCATTGTACCACCATAATTATTTTTTTCAAAATCTTATTCACAATTTCAATAGTTCCACAGCACATTTTTGATAGTTAAAGTGCAGCACAACGTGTTGGAGTAAAACAGCCAAATGCAAGCTAAGTTGCACCCCATTAGCTCGTGTTCCATTCATGAAACAGTCTGTAAATTTTATAGATAATATTAGCATAACATTAAAAACATTCATTTCAATACTTATGCACAAAGATATGTTTTTAAATATAAAGAATGAAAATTCGTATTAATTGTTTCTTTTTTGTTTCCAACCACCTTTAATGTGGCGCATTTTTCTTTTAATAACTGTAGTGTCTAAATCTTAAACATGAATTCATTAGTAAAACAGTCATATCATTAAATAAACCAACTCTCGTCTTGAATAAAGCAACATCGCTTGAATAAGTTGCTTTTTCACTTAAAAGTTAAGGAAAAAAAAGTTAATAAAACGTGTCTGGTTAAGTAACAAAGCAACATCGCTTGAATAAGTTGCTTTTTCACTTAAAAGTTAAGGAAAAAAAAGTTAATAAAACGTGTATGGAAACTTAAAGTTAACTTTTACTTTACAGGATTAGCCAGACATGTTCTAAATAAATTTTTACATTAATCAAATTAAAAAGCTATTTAAAAGTTTCACTTGTGAGTTTATCCAAGCATGAATCTTTTTATATTTTTATATTCAAGAAGTTGCTTTTTCAATTCAGCTCATAAAGAAGACAAACTCAATCACATGCAACTATCACTTTTTCGATAATATTCTAGTAATAATGCAGACAAAATCGTGATCATCAACACTGATCTGTTGCTGACCTGAATAATCTCTATATTGGAGAATCTGGCCTTGAATCGCTCGGAAACCTCCTTTCCCAGCGGCGCACCACCGCAGCCCAGTGTCTGAAGCGAGCTCAAGTCATACTTCATCACCAAATCCGACTTCGACATCGCCACCACTAGCGGTGGCGCTACTGGAATAAATGTCACCTTATACTTTTCCACGGCCTCCAACATTTTTACGAAGTCAAATTTCCCCATCAATACTAGACTCTCCCCCATAGATGCCGCCCTTATTAGCATGAAGAAACCAAACACGTGGAATAAAGGCAGCGTGAAAAGCGATACGGGATGAAGATTAATTTCTTGCTCATCTCTCGCTGATTTATTGTAGTACAAACCGGCGATCATTGCTATTAAGTTCTGGTGGGTTAATACGACGCCTTTTACGTTTCCGGTGGTGCCAGAAGAGTACAGGATGGTGGCCGAGTCGGATTGATGAATTTCTCGTCGTTCCATTTTGATTCCCGGCGCGGCGGAGAGCATAGAGTGGAAATGAGGGGAATCAAGGAGGATAACAGGGAGGTGAGACGGGAGTTTATGGGAAGTCGAGGAGGTGGCAAATGCGAGTACGGGTTTACTGAGTTCGATTTGGTGATTCAACTCAGCGGATGAGGAAATCGGGTTGGCCGGAGAAACGGTGGCGCCAAGGGAGAGGAGCGAAAAATATACGACCGGAATGTTCAGGGAAGGCGGGGCGACAATAAAAACGACATCATTTTTGGATAGGGAGGGGTAGAGTGAATGGATGGAGAGTGAGAGGGAGTGGATTTGTTTGAGGAAGGCTGTGTATGTGAGGCGATGGCCAGTGTCGGCGTCGATGAGGAAAGCGGTGGATGAGAGAGCGGCGGAGTTGGTGGTGGAATGGAGGAGGGAAAGTGTGTACGAGATAATGGAGAGTGGTTGGGATGGTGGCGGCAAAGGGACCGGCGAGCGGAGGCTGTGGTAAATCTTGGTTTGTGGGCAATAGCCATTTTTGGGATCAACTGTTTTCTTGTTAAGCCTTGCCTGAGTTTCCGCCATGAAAATTTGCCCTATAAAGCTTCTCACAGGTCTATACAGAAACGGATATACAGAGTAAAGGTGTGGGTTGGGTGAGGTGGAAATGGAATGGAGGAATTGAGCTGTGTTTTAAGTGCAGAGGTAATAAATATGGATATACGTATGCGTTGGACATAGGTGATCAGTCTGTGCGTGGAGGTAATAAGTCTTGTTTGGTAATGATTCTTTTAGAATAGAGTTTGTGATAAGTGATTTTTTTTTTCACGTAATTAAAAACATATACATAATTATTTTATTGATGCGATATATGATTGAAAATAAATTAGCAAAAAATGAATTTGGCGGAATAGGAACTAAATAGGGGCTAAAGGTATCTAAGCGCATATAACATAGAATTATCATGTGTTTGAATTTCATTTTTTAATTATAGGGAGATTATAATGGAAGGAATAATGTGTTTCAGGATGTGTGTAAATAATAAGTGATAAAGGTTGAGAATATGTAATTAAAATTTTTAAGTTCAATTCTAATTGAAAATTATTAGGCTTATGTTGGTCAAATATTAAGCCTCTGTTTGATAGTCATTTTTGGAAAAAAAAAAAAATGAATTTTTTTGATGTGATGGATGATAAATATGTGGTTAAAAAATAAGAAAAAGTTATTGATGTGATAAAAAATATTATTTTATTGAAAAAATATGTGGTTGAAAATGAGTAGAAGAATGAGAATGAAAAAAAAATGTGTACCAAACAAGGGCTAAAAGTAACTAATGATAATTGAATTTTATACACTTATTTGGATTTTAAAATACAGGTATTTAATAGTTCATTTAAGTAATTATAATCTAATTTATTGTATATTTCGTTTATTAGGTAAAACTCGATTACTGGGAGTGAAATTGAAATAAAGTGGCGAAAAATGGCGAAATACAAAGTTTGAGAATCAAATTGCAAAAATTCAACGATTAATACAGACCGCATGATGATAGTTTGAAAATTGTTAGAAGTCAATTGTATGCAATTAAAAGTCAAAATGGAATGAAATATGATCAAGAATACCACCATAAATCGGTTTATATTCACACAAGATATTTTCCAGATTTTTAATCGAAAATTGAGACCTATTTTTGGCATAGTAAACTTTGAATTGAAAAAAAAAAAAAAAAAAAAAAAAAAAAAAAAAAAAAAAAAAAATTATTTCTAGTAAAATTGTATCCCTGTTAGTTAGTTTTTTTAACACACTTTGAATTGTCTCAATCGGATATCAAAAGATAAAGTTATTACTAAACTACTGACTCCTGTGCAGAGACAACAAAATATGTGTTCGAAAACAACTTTCCTTATTCGATTGGAGCTCTTTTGGAAACCAATTTGGACGTTATTTTCAACCAATTTTGAACTCCTACAAATACCTAACAACGGAATACATGTAAAGGACATCTCCTACACCTCTCATATACATCTCATAATCTGATATTCATCAATTATTATCATCAAATGAGAAAAAATCATAGTTTTTGTGAGAGAATTGAAGAGAACTTGCAATAATTCAATCATGTGAAAATTCAAACTGAATGTTTGGGCAAAGAAGAGAAGGTGCAAGTGGAGATTCATCAAGAAACCATTGAAGAGACTCAATATTTCAAAGTTTATCTTCATCTTCTCAATTTATTCGGATTATGTCTTTTTACTTAAATATTATTTCTTATAATTTCGTTATGTTAAGCTAGTTTTATGCATTGTTAGGATGAGATGAACCCTTGTTATGATATTTTCAGCATTCCATTAATTATTTTGACTTTAATTTGGTTTAATTTGTGAAAGTTTATTATCATTTTTATCGTTATTTTCAATTGTTTGACCACCAATTGAATTGCTAATGGATTTTATTGTTATCGAGAAAGACAGTAGGATCTAAACACAATATAATAATTATTGTAAGGTTTGATAGAGGATAAAAATATACCTTTATCCTTTATATGGTTTCAATAGGTGTTTTAGCACTTATTAATACATCTATCATGTTTGCATATTTAGATAGAAGGGTCACATAAGGGGAATATATTTGATCGCAATCAAGAGAAACTTTCAATTAAATTATGAACATTGACCAACATGAATGATTTCAAATGTCACTTTAATTGTTACATTGAAAAATGAAATAACAAGGGAGATTCGACATCTTAGCAATACATCTCACGTATTTGAAAAACACATTTACCTCATTTGACTAGTTTAATTAATGATTAGGGATTAGTTAGAAATATTACAATAACTTGTTTGCTATTCGATTAAGGTTGCAAATAATTTTAACTCTATTAAATACATAGTTCTCATGGGTTTGACACTTTATTAACTACTTTATTACTTGTTCACAATTCTGTTCACTTGCGATAAATCAAACGATCAACTAATAAATTATTTTTATGTTCAATTAAAGTAGACATTAATTTCAATCATACATCCATAATTATTATTCATTTATTAATTACACAGTTAATTATTACCTAATAGTATCATTCCTCATAAAAAATATACTAATAATTTTAACTAAACAGTCACTATTTATAGAGTAATGTTATTTAACATCAATGTTATTACAGTACTAGTCTAATTGGCAATAAGTGTCATTAAATGAATCATATAATTTCATTTTTAATTGAACATATTACATAATACCACATTTATTGGTACTACTAGATTGTATTATTCCTATGTATATAGAAGAGGGAGTGGATGGAGAGGTAAAAAACATTTTTTCTTCTAATTTATAAATAATAGAAGTGTAGTTTAGTAGTTAAATTTTATTTTTATTACAAATTTTGTAATATCGATAATTACTACTTATTTATTGATTATTCATTTTAATCACATTATCATTTCAACCATTTATAGAAAACCTAAACAAGTACTTTTTTTCACACTTGACCATGTCCAAAAATCAACTTCAACAATTACTAGTTCGACCTTGCTACATGTACCTGGAGGTTGACACTTCGGGTTATTCGATCTCATCTGTCCTCTCATATTGGGAGAGGGGTCCACAAAATTTGTCGAAAGTGGGACCCGACCTTCATGTGAGAATGCCAATGGGGTAGGATAACCGGGCGTTTAAACGCCCGGGTAAAAATAGCAAAATCCTTAGTAGTTTGAACTTTCATTTCAAAATATTCTATAAGAAATAGGCTAGATGGTCAGCATCAAGTGGCATCAGATTAAGACCTTGTTTCATTCCCATATATTTTCAATAAAGTAATATTGTACACAAATTTAAAAAAAAAAACACATTTTCTATCAATCTATTATTCCAAATTTAATGGGGTTCAAACAAGTCCTAAAGAATAAGTGCTTATGTTGGGGTTTCATTAAAATTTTAATGCATTTTTTTTTCAACTGCATATATTTTCAAAAAATTTAATATTACATGTAAATTCAAAAAATATTTTTTTAACCATACATTATTAAAAAAAAATCACTATTTCAAAATACATTTTTCTCTAAAAACTAATTTTAATAGTGCCCAAACAACTAAACTATTTGATGTCAATAAAGTTAATCTCTTATCTACAGTGGACAGAAGAGGACATGCGACATATTGTCCGTTGGTGATCTGGCAATACGTAACAACACATGTTGTTATATCATCGATAGATAACATATCTCTTGAGCGGGAGATCAATTTTGTTGATGTCAATAATATTTAGCACGAATTTATGTGACAACAAAGCCTTTTTATATTTATAAGAATGTTTTAGGCATTAAATATTTTCCCTTAAAACAATTTTCAAAAAATATGTTGAAACGACATTGTTGTGTACAATAATTGTCATGGAGAATTCTCCTTAATCTGGAAATCATTGCATGTGTTTGAAAAAGGGGAGAGAAAATTCAAACATAATTAATTTATTGAGACCTGCTGTGTGTACAGACACACAGCATACAGAATAGGTACATAATATTCACAGTAAATATGTGGGTGGTTTTTTTGGCAATAATTTATTCACATGGGACCCACCCCATGTGAAATTCTGGAAAATTTATGTGATGGATATTCTGTACACACAGAATTATCCTAATTTATTTGCAGTATTTTGGATTGGCTTCCTAACAATATTCATATATGCAAGGGTGTAGGTAGATTAGTTAATTGAAGTCTTGAACAACATTCATAGGTTTGGTCCGATTTAAAGAAGAGAACATTGAAACTAAGCTTTTGTTTGAGCTCCATTTTTTTCATCAAAATACATTTTTCAACAGTGATTTGTCTCTATTTCAATCATACGCTTTTCAATAAAATAATATTACACTCAAATTTTAAATATTTTATTTTATTTTTTAACCACTATTTTTCCTCAATACACTATTCAAAAATGCATTTCTTGAGAAAAATGTGGCTCAAACAAGGGCTACGAGTTTGTTTTGGGTGTTCCATTTTTGGAAAAATAAAATATTTTTGTATTGGTGATTTTTTAGAGAATATGTGATTAAAATGTAAGAATTTTTTTTTTTTTTGAATTTACATGTAAAGTTATTTTATTGAGAAAATATATAATTTAAAATGAGTTTCTAAGGAATAAAGTTATAAATTATTATGAATGAAACATGATTGAATTTCATTAATCTGAATCACAATTACTTTTTATTTTTCTTCTCATCTCATTGTCATTGTCACCTCTTCAACAGTTAAAAGAATAAATTATATTAGATTGTAAGTAATAGATACCTTGGAAATGAAAACAAATGAAGATAAAATGTAGAGATGAAGAATGAAGGTTTCTGTATATTTTTCTATGTGAAATGATACAAAAACTGTAGTATATATACAACAATGCTAACTAAATCTGTTACAAAATATTCCATGCAGGTAAATATCTAACTTAATTACAACAAAATTACAAGTCAGCAAGAGCATCTTCTGGAAGCTTCATTGTGTCTGAGTTGATTTGTATATGCTTCAATATCCCTCCACAAGATGAAGTATAGAGGTTTTCTATCCCCATATTGGATAAGTGTGATCGAAAAACATAAGAGAGAAGAGCTTTAGTAAATACATTAGCAAGCTGAGTATGGTTGTTAACATGGAATGTTTTTAGACTACCATCTTGAATCTTATCTCGAATTAGGTGGCAATCCAATTCTACGTGTTTCGTCCTTTTGTGAAACACAAGATTAGATGTTATATATATATATATATATATATATATATATATATATATATATATATATATATAGCTGTTTGATTGTCACAGTACAAGGAACTTGGCTGAGGATGATTGACTTGCAAAGCATGGAGAATATATTGTTGCCAAGTGAGCTTGCAGCATGTACTTGACGTACCTTTTCGCATCAGCTGATGAAAGAGATACTACATGTTGCTTCTTAGAACGCCAAAACACCAAAGACCAACCAAGAAGTACACGATATCCAGTGATGGAGCGTCGAGTATCTAGCCAAGAAACCCAATCTAAGTCACATTATGCTCTCAAATCCAAGGGCAAAGAGATGGAGAAGAAAAGACCTTGCCTTAGAGAAGACTTAATGTATTTAAGAATTTTATGTGCAGCATGTAAATGAGATACGGTAGGAGAGACCATGAATTGGCTAAGATTTTGGAATGCATAGCTTAGGTATGGATGTGAGTAATTATCCAATTAAACGTCGATAAGCAACAAAGTCAGTACGAGGCTGACCTGAGTATTTGCTCAATTTCAAAATTTGTTTCATATGGAGCTTAGCAGGTCTAGCACGAAGAAAACCAGAATATGCAAAAACATCCAAACGCATATTTTTGTTGACAAATGACAATCCCACGCTATGAACAAGCTACCTCAATGCCCAAAAAATATCAGAGATCCCCAGTGGTCCACATGTATTAAATCAAATAATTGTGAAGTTTTATGTGATGGTGGGAAGAGGAAAGTGATGTTGTTTTGCAAGTAGATAGACATGACAAACATTAAAGTTCATTGATTGAGAATTAGAAACTACAATTGGATCTTGAATAAGTTGAATTATGGAATTAGAAATATGGTCTAAATGATAATGTCACGAATTAACTTCTACATGGAAATGCATAATGGAAGCTAGGGGTGGGCGTGGGTTAGGTTGTATCGATTTTTTTCCAACCCAAACTCAACCTAACTTGATCGGTTTGATAAAAAAATAAACCAAACCCAACCCAATTATTGATTTAAACCCAACCCAACCCAAACCGATTTTGATCGATTTGGGTTGGGTTGGGTTGGGTTGGTCGGTTTGGGCTTCTGTCGAATTAAAGTTAGATTCGATTTATTTGTTAAATTTGGATAATTTTTTAGAATTTGAAATTACTTGAAAATCTACGCTTTTTAAACACACATATAAGGAATTCTTTCTAAAAATAATATATAAATAAGTTTAAACTTTAATAAGCATTTTCTTTTTTACAATTTTTTGAAATTCAATCACTTCATTATCATATCTTTAATTTTTACTTTAACGTCTAATGACATTGCATTTTAAGTAGTATTCACATGAATCGGTCTATATGAAGAAAATTGACATTTATAAATTATAAGTCATTATCTTATCTTTACTATTATGTCTATTTAATTTATTTTTTTCATCTAAGATATTAATTTTTTTAATTTATCGGGTCGGGTAGGGTCGGGTTGAGTTGAGTTTGAATTCATAACCCAAGACCCAACCCAACCCAACCCAACCCAACCTTAAATTCAATTTTTCAACCCAACTCAACCCAATTGAATTCAAAAAATCGACCCAAACCGATCGGCTTGGTTTGGGTTAGTCGGGTTGGTCGGATTTTTGCCCAACTCTAATGAAAGCTAAAATCAAACTATTCTTAGTGAAACAATTAGAAATAGAACGTTCAAGATCAATAGGAGAAATTGGGCTAGGCTGCAGGTGATATAGGTCGTGCTCAACTTTACCTTTCCCAATCGTTGTCCAAGATGAAAGGTCATATATTAAACATACATCAGGCAAGAAAGCAAGACATCAATGTAACTGTGAAGTAAGATTTTCAATAGAAATCATATTAAAAGTAAAGGAGGGGACATAAAAGGCATTCCACAAAATTATGGACTCAATTATCTGCACAACTCCTATATGTGTGACAAGAGACAGAGTTCCATTGGGCATCCTAACTGAGTAAGAAACTGTAGAAGTTATGGAAGTAAAATGTGAGATGTCAGTATCTATAATCCAAGTAGGTCGCGATAGTATATATCTTTGTTCGTTGTGAGTTGAAAGACAAAGTGATATAACAGACATGGATGGTGCAGGATTAGGTGTAGGAGACACTTTCTGAACGTGATTAGCAGATGGTATAGCAGTAGAGGACCCCTTGACTTTGAGCAATGTAAGGAGCTCATGATATTGACCATTGCTTAGTGAAATTAGGTTGGCATCTACAACATCATTGTTATCATCACGTTGGACTGAAGTATGATTGACATAGGCTCTAGTTGGTTCCTCTCCTCTTTACCATGAAGCTTATGGCTTGGGGGATAGCGATTAAGTTTGTAATGCTTTTTAGCAATATGAACCACCGTACGACAGTAGTTATAGATCGCTGCCTCAGTATTACTTGCCTTAAAACAAGAATCAAAACTGTGACTTGTAATTTTGCAGTAAGTACAATATGACCTTTCCTTTTTAGAGCCAGATGAATTTACAGCAGACTTAGAGGGACCAAAGTTTTTTCGTATGGCTAGTGCAACAAATTCAGCAGAAGATGTATGTGAATTCATTATCCCTTGTCTCTCATGTTGCTAAATGTAGGAAAAGACCTTAGTTACAGATGGTAAGGGGTCGATTAACATGATTTGGTCACATACATTAGAATAAGACTCGTTCAATCCAATCAGAAACTGCATCATACAGTCATATTGATACCTTTATAGAATCAACTTTAGTTTGCCACATGTACATTCAGGTAGGGAATCATAGACTGAAAGCTCATCCCATAAACTTTTAAGTATATCATAGTAAATACTCATATAGTCTTCTTTTTTAGTTAGGTTCAATAAGGCCTTCTTTAGTTCATAAATTCAAGAACCATTTTGCTGAGAAAATCTCTCCCATAACTTTATCCAGATTTCATTCACATTATCAACAAAAGCCACACTAGACTTAAGTTGTTGGCTGATGGAGTTGTACATCCAGGACATAATCATGTCATTGCAACGTTTACATAGATCCAAAGAGGATCATCAATGGTGGTGGGTTTCTTTAGAGTTTATTTGATGAAATCGATTTTATTCTTAGCTCGTAAGGCTAGCTGCATGACTTGTGTCTAATATTTAGAGTTTGCGGTAGTGAGCAGTTCGACGACGAGAACTGTTCCGAGGTTGTTTGAGGTCTCCAATCGATATTAATTGGAAAGATTTGCAATATTTGTAAATGGATTAGTGTTTGGTTGTGTCATGACGTTGCTCTCCTCTATTATTGTTTTGTTATCTTCTTTCATGGCTCTTATTCCATGGATAACTTGGAAATGAAAACAGGTGAAGATAAAATGCAGAGATTTAAAAATGGAGGTTTCTGTATATTTCTCTATGTGAAATGATACAAAACGTTGTGCATATATACAACTATCAATCATGCTATCTTACCCTCAAACTTGACCTCGGCCACATCACTCCCCTCACATGGAGTCGGGTCCCACCTCATTAAATTTAATATTTTTGTCCCCTATGGGAGGGGAGTGATGGGGCCGAGATCAAGCATGAGATCAAGTTTGAGGGCAAAGTAGATTAATCCTACAACCATACTAACTAAATCTGTTACAAAATATTCTATATGTAGGTTATCTAACTTAATTACAGTAGAATTACACATCAACAAGAACATCTTCTAGAAGCTTTCCCATGTCTGAGTTGATGTGTGCATGCTTTTCATGCCTTATTATTGAAGAAAATATCTCTTCCCCTTTTTATGAAAATGATTGGCTGTCATTTTATTGTATTAAATTTTGTAGGTACATAAAGACCCCACAACATTATGCTACAAAATTCTTCGCGTCTGATTTTGTTTAGATATTTCTCTGATTTTCTCTTGCAAAATCTGTGTCATAAACCCATGGATTATTTTGAGGAGCAACAATGTGTCATAAACCCATAGATTAGGTCAAACAATGATGGTCAAAATGTCATAAAAATATTTAGTCAGTCGTTATACAATGCTGCGTAAAAGCTAAATAACTACACTTTATATAACGTAACTCATCTTTGTATATTTAGTGTAATATCTCTACCTTTTATTTCTCACACGTTAAAAAAAGAAATCGTACAAAATATTGTGTGAATTTACTTGCGTCACTTCATGCTTTTTTCTTTAGCAGATAAATTTTTTGTTAAATGACATAAATTCATATAATTTAATTTAAAGCTCGACTCGAAGAATCAAATTAAAATTCACTGTAATTAAATACGAGAGCCAAATCCAAATCATTCAATTCTAAAATTTAATAACTAGTCATATTTTAATACGATTTGATTCAATAAAATGAGTCAAAGTGATTTCATATAAAAATGTCTACTCGTGTTAAATCCTCAAACTTGATTTAGACAAAGATATCTTATAAATTACATGAATATTCCTTCTTCAATTTCAAGATGAGCATATACATATACTCTAAATGAAGCTCATCAACTCACTACGACTAAAGGGCATCGAGAATCTATGAAGATTAGAAATCTCGCTCAAATGCTTTACGACATTAGATGATAAGAACCACGAAATGAGAAGATTTTCAACATACTTCCTTAGGCAAGCATCACGGATTTATTTTATTTTTTATTAAAGTTCCCAGATATTTACAAGTTTTCATTGTTAACGCCAAGACTTGAAAACAGCTCACTTGACGATTCTTACGCTAAATTCCAAGTAAAAAGTCCAGTCATGGGATGGTTTTTTAAGCCACGTGTCCACTATTTTGAACTGAAAAATTGCAGCTCAAGACCCAACTTTAAGATTTCTGTAACAATTCACCTTAACTTTTTGGCACTTAATATTTGACCTTTAAGTTTTGTTTTCGACTCTAGTAGATGCTTATAAGGTCATGAACGCTCTTTGTTGGTTGAATATTTATGCTTATATGGTCATTAGCAAGGCCGCTTGTCTCATTATTTTGTTTTGGAAATGGAGGGATAAAGACTAGGCACTGGCAAGATAAGAGTAGGAGTGGGGAATACGTATTTTTCTTTTTCTATATATTTAATTTTCTACCTGTATACGGGTTGAAGCAAAAAATTCGAATTGCAAATAATAAATAGACTACATAATACATAATAATGATGAGTTAAACGTTAAGAAAAATGATGAACATGAAATATCAAATAAGTTGAAAGTTGGAGATAATTAGAGCACTAAAGTGAAGTGAGTTGCCGTCCCACTATAACTAGTTCAGCAGCAATTTGGTCATGCGAGTTGGTTCATCTCATCCAAGGGCTAGTTGAGTAGCACTTTTGTTGAAGAAGTCGACTCATGAATTGAGCATTTTAGTTCGCTTTCATTGTACACTTCTAATAACAATATACCAACATGGTCTAAAATAATTCAAAATTCCATGAAACTGATTAACAAGCACTTTGGAGGATTCTTGATTGATCAATCATGACTGTCCGGATTAAAGAAAAAAAATCTTGGAGGAGTCGAAATATATGCTTCTTGTCCCTTTCTCTTTATCTACTATATATATATATATATATATATATATATATATATATATATATATATTAAAAGTGTGAATTGAGGAGAAACTTTTGATTACCAAATTTATCCTTACATATTTAGCTACATGTCCAATATACCCTCATTTATCATTATATCTTTAATTTTTCATTTTACCCTTACATTTTTATGTTTATGGTCAATAATACCCTTAAAATTAAATTTATTTCAACTAAATTCAATTATTATTAAAATTAAAATTATTTATTTTTTAAAATTAAGTCAATTAATTTCTACTAAACACTATTATTACTAATTATTAGTATATGATTAATAAAAAATTATATAAAATCAAAATAAAAATTATAATAATACTACATATATAATTAACATGAAATGACATAGACTATTAACATGTCTTCTCCTTTAAAAATATCAATTACATCAATTACTTTTTTTTTAAAAAATTTTATTAATACTTAAAAGATATTAGGCATATCATTCTTCCGATACATAAAACGTGCAACGCACGTGCATACTGCTAGTCTTTAGAAAAAGACCTAAAATTCTTTTATACTGGGCTTTATGGGCTTCTAAATTATTTCCATTCCCTGCAGACAACACTAAAACCAAACGCCATTTTTACGCTTAGTGACTGGTGAAAATCCTGAAAGAGTCTCGATTCTCGACTAAATGGAATCCACAGTGACAGCCGATCTTATTAATTTCTTGAATGCCTCTCCAACAGCTTTTCACGCAGTTGGTAATGATCTAATTTCTGTATTACAGTCAAAGATAATTTTGAAGATTGGATTTTTTTATTTATTGCAAAGTTTTCTCATAAAAACATTTTCCGGTTCTTTCTGTCATTTTCTGGTGATTAAATTCGTATCTGTTGATTACTAGACTGATTTTATGTTTTGGTTTCTGGGTTCTGGAATTTTGTGTTCAAGATTATATTTTTATACAAAGTACACGATATAGTTAACAAGATTGACTTTTTATTTACAAGTACCTATTCAAAACAAAAAATTCCTGTTTTTTTTTTTTTTTTTTTCATTTTCCGGGGATTGAATTTTATATATTGATTAAGAGCATATTTATAAGCTTAAAAAGTTCATTTACAAGTTTTAAAAAAAAAGAAATTGAACTAAATTTTATTGATAGAAATTAGTTAAATTTTGATAAGGTAAGTACGGTAAGAGAGACTTGTATTAAAAGGTAACTATTTTTACTGAAAGAGTGTTTATGCAAACATATTTGGGAAAAAAGGTCACTTAGAAGTAATTTACTCATTTTTAGGCTTAGCCAAACTTGTACAAATAGTATTGTTTTAACTTTTGGTTTCTGGTTCTGAAATTATTTATCAGAGGAAGCCAAGAAGAAGTTAAGAAGTGCAGGGTATGAACAAATATCAGAGAGAGAGGACTGGGATTTAAGAGCTGGCAAGAAGTATTTCTTCACCAGGAATCACTCCACTATTGTTGCTTTTGCTATTGGTGAAAAGTATGCAACCATTAATTATCATTTCCAATTTCTTTATTTCACTTTTCTGGATGAAAAATGGTTTCTGACATCATTTATTCTTTAAATATATTGAAATAAGTAAAAAAGGATAATAGAAAAAAATGAGCTCTGAATCTATGTAGTCATATTGTGGCACCTAGTATTGTCTATTGCATATAGTTGTTGAGAGTGAGGATTTCTTAACTCTGTTCTCGTGGTTTAATTCCGATGCGTATAAGTATGTTAATAATACTCGTGAATAAGAGTATGCATCAAGGAAATGGCAAAAAATGTATGTACTTTGAATATAAATTGAGTGGCTGATCTAGCTTCAGTTTTTGCTTAGATATGTTGCCGGGAATGGATTTTATATAGTTGGTGCTCACACTGACAGTCCCTGCCTGAAAGTAAAGCCAGTTTCAAAGGTGATTGATGACTCATGTGCTATGGTTTACATTTGAACGTTTTTTTGGTTGAGAAGAAGATAATTTCGTGAGTTAGTGCTAAAATTTGAATTAGAAAATATCAGGTATCAAAAGGTGGGTTTTTGGAAGTTGGGGTGCAAACCTATGGAAGTGGCTTGTGGCATACATGGTTTGATCGTGATTTAAGTATTGCCGGGAGAATAATAATTAGAGAACAGAAAGATGGTTCAGAATCCTACTCGCACCGGCTTGTCAGAATTGAGGAGCCCATAATGCGAATCCCTACACTGGCAATTCACTTGGACAGGTTCTTCAGATTCTTAAGTTGGTTATTAGATGATGCATGTTTATTTTGATGACACTTATGCTGTTGTCTTTGTTGGATTAGAGGAGTTAATGATGGATTCAAGGTGAACACACAGAGTCATCTTGCTCCAGTATTGGCTACATCGGTTAAGGTAATTTTAGAAATAGATTAAGCTAGTTATCTTTGTTCTTCATGGATGCTTAAAGACATTTAGAACATGTTTGGCTAAGCTTAATAGAAAAATTAGTGTTTCCAAATGGCAAACATGTTTGTATATGTTACCTTTTTCTTACCTCATAGTAAGTAACTTAATTCCTACTTTATTATAAAAATTACCTACCTACTTGTAACTTTCTAAGCATAAGCAAACATGCTGTAATCACACATTGATTCTGAATAATTTGATTTTTATTAGATATACTTTCATCTTTCTACTGTTTTCCCTTGCATGTACATGTCGAGCAACATGGACTTTTATGTTATTTTATTTTTTCACAAATGTGGTAACAAACAGAGTCACATATTCGATGTTTGGTTGTGTAAGTATATGAAGTCTGGTGCTTATGTTTGATAAAGGTTACACGACACGTTTGGCATATGTCTTTGGTTAAATGCGGGCCGTATGTGATGTGGAGCATTAGTGACGCAGAAGCTTATAATTTTTTAAAGAGCAATTGAAGATTAAGAAAAGAAAGGTGGTTCAAGAAGAGAAGAATTGAGGGCAAAGGAAATTCAATCTTTATTCATATAATCAAGTTGTCTATTACATTGAATAAGCCCCTCTATTTATAGAGCAAATAAACTAAAAAGAAGTTAAAAAGGAAACAAACTTTTAATAAACTATAATTGTACTAGGAGTAGAAATTCTTTCAACATTATTAAACAAACTAGGATTTCTGGATTAATTTATTTTCTTATTAAAGCCCATATTATTCAGGAGTTGTATTATAACATTCTATCTTACGGACATTAGTCTTTCTAAGGTAGCTTGAGTTTTCAGTGTTGCTTTAAATTAACACTGTAGAATTGGCACCCATCAACTGGCAAATAATCGAGAAGAGTATGACCTTTCATCATTTGCTTAAAGCAGGTTCATTATAAAAGTGCTGTGATTGCAATCAATTTATTTTATACCATTCTTTTTCCGCGAAAGAAATTGGACGGAGTACAATATTCTTTAAATCGTGGTATTATATTTTATTCATAAAGCCCCTGTTTGGCCCCCATTTTTTTCCAAATTTTAATGTTTGGAATAGTGTTTATTTGAAAAATGTGTCTGAAAAAGAAGGAAAAGATTTCGATTTACGTGTAATATTATTTTATGAAAGATTGTGTGGTTGAAAATAAGAGAAAAAAAATGAAAGAGAATGGGGGCCAAACTGGAGCCAAAATATGCTTCTCTAGTTCTCTTAAACAATGTAACATTTTTCATGCAGGCTGAGCTCAACAAACCAGTTGCTGAGAATGGTTCAGTTGAAAACGAAGTTCCAACTGATGGGAAGAAGATCAAGGAAACAAAAAACAGTCAAAAGCATCATTCCCTTCTTTTGCAGGTAAGTAACTTTCTGGTTAGGTTTTCTTATGTCTAAACTTTCGTGCAGGGGGTTTGAGAAATTCCTCAAATGTCATCACATCTTGTTAATTTCAGCTTTTATTTTAGAGATCGTGAATATGTTCTCATCACTTTTTTTTTCCTTCTTCCTCGTAATCCAGCTTATTGCAACTCGGACAGGTTGTGAACCAGATGACATATGTGATTTTGAATTGCAAGCATGTGATACTCAGCCAAGTATTATTGCTGGAGCCATGAAGGAATTCATTTTCTCTGGAAGACTAGATAATCTCTGCATGTCATTTTGTTCTTTAAAGGTGTGTGCGCTCGAGCTTATGTAAACTTTGTTGGTCAGTTATGTCAATTTCCTGATATATTCAATTCAAGATATGTAAACATGGTTTGAATGTGAAAATCTATTTCCCTTTCTTTGGTTCTTTGCATTGATACCAAATTAGGTTCAAGTCCTATCTTAATTATGTGTTTTCTTCTTTTGTTTTATGGCTGTAATATGCATGAATTCGACATTTTTCCCTGCCTTCTGCTCATTGCCTGCAATTGTCATATCATTTTTTAAGTTGATTGCATAGACTGGTCAAGTCTCTTTCTATTTTCTGAATTCTTATCAATGCTTACCCAGTAAACGAAATATAAAATAGAGGAACATAGTCGATATTAATCTAGAACAGGCATTACTGAAGAAGTACTTGCGGCATTTACGATGCCAATTATTGTAACGATGAACATATATGAATGTTAATTATTAAGCGATATAAGCCCTGGAGCCGGCTTTTTTGAGCCGATAATTTCTGTTTATCTTCTTCAGCTAAATCGCATATGGTTTCATTCAAAAATTGACACCACAAATACCAAGCTCGAGGCTGGTGCTTGGGCTCCTCCAGCCTTCCTGTTCGCAAGGCTCTCATATAAGTGAATAAAAGATAGCGAAGGAGAATGTTTAGGAGGTCCCACCGACGATCAAGTCAGAAAGAGAGGAATACATATTGTCATACCTTCTTGCCTTGCACACTAGTCCTTTTTATAAAATAGGTTAGAGTAGTTTTTTTACGATGAGTGAGTGATTGATTAATCTCAATCTTATCAGTATATATTGGCATCATCAGTCTGTATTATCATCGATGTTAAAGTATCTCTGCAGCTTGAATGCATATGAAGGACAGCAGTCTCTTCCCATCAGCAGTTCATTTTGTTTTTGTTTCTTTTTGCTTTTCATTTCAGGCATTGATCGAGTCGACCTCCTCTGAAAGTAGTCTCCGAGATGAGATCGGTGTAAGAATGGTGGCCTTGTTCGATCACGAGGAAGTTGGATCCTCTTCAGCACAAGGAGCTGGATCTCCTGTCATGTTGGATGCTTTATCACGAATAACAAGTTCCTTTAGCTCAGATGCGAAGGTACCAATAGGTTCATGTCACTTTATTGTTCTAGCTCGCCTTAACTTATTGGTGTTTAATTGTTTCCTTTTTAGCAGTGCACACCTTTAAGTTTTCTCAAATCTTCTCAAATGTGAAGCCATTTCCTCATTTTCTACACTGCCAAATTCGAAAGGGATTCTGCAGATTGGCCAACATTTTTAGAAAGTTATTGAAAGTCATCTTGCCTTGAAAAGCCGAAACTTAAGTAAAGAAATATAATGATCCACTCATTAAGTTATAACACATCATCTGAAATGAATCAGAACTCTTATGCTCCTGTCTGACAAAGCTGTTTTGATTTTATAAGTTGGTCAAACTTCATTTTTAACCATACATTTCACAGGACATATCAACTTATAATCTCACAAACTTTGTCAAACAGTGTCTATAGCTTTTAGCGTCTATTGTTATTGTAGACCTGTATTCTCTTGCATATCTTGCGGTAATTGCAACTGAAATTACCAGGTAAAAACCCAACGTTTGTTTGCTTTGTTCCCCATTTTTCTTGATGAACTTGAGCAACTAAAGTTGACTTTTGTGGCATTATTCAAGTAATTAATTCGATTCATTATTGGGTTGTCACCGTTGGCATTAAATATTATGTTAGTCCAAATATTATAGGGGATTCTGAGTTTCTGTATGTGTAGTATGATTTTATTATCATGAAATGTCTTATTTTCTCAAAAAGGAGGTAAAAACAATTTCATCCAGGGGAAAACAGTAGATGGTCGATGAAGTGGTAATGAATTAATTTGCTAAATGGCAAGGGCACTCAACTGAAGTGTCTACATTTACTGGTTTTTTTATTTTCCATTGGTTTCTCATGTGGAAATGTCTTTTGAAAACTAATAGCTGATTTTATTGACTTAGTCACACTATTGGATTCCATTAACATAATTTTTGATAACTCTATGAGGCGCCATTGCTTTTGGAATGCCTTGATTATCTTTATTAAGAAGTTATTTTACCAGATTTTCCTTTTGCTGTTATCTCTCGTTAAATTGATTGTCATACAGTTGCTACCAAAAGCAATTCAGAGGAGTTTCCTGGTCTCAGCTGACATGGCTCATGCCTTGCATCCTAATTATATGGTATGTGTAATGCCACCATTTACCAGGATTCTGTATTGACCATCTTCTGCATTATGATGATTTGTTTTCGTTTATCAGGACAAACATGAAGAGAATCATCAACCTAAAATGCACAGTGGGCTCGTCATTAAGCACAATGCAAATCAACGATATGCAACCAATGCAGTTACTTCCTTTGTATTTCGGGAGATAGCAACCAAGCACAGTCTTCCTACACAGGTTCGGACTAGTAAAAGTTTTTTAGATGGTTTTGATTAATTGATAACAAGAAACCGATAAGCATTAAGATATGATAAAATTGATAATATCACCAGATGAAAGTAGCCAAATTGTTTTCTTTGAACGTCCGAACCATGGTTCCATGTCCTAACAAACAACCACAACAGAACTTGAAGACACGAAACTAACTGAGGGTCAGAAACAGTATTATATACCCAATTTTATAGGCAATGGTATAAGTTGGGCTACTTAAAAAGTGTTTTAACCCAACTAACTGATGTCATTCATCTTAGTCGATACTCATAAATTGATCACGTGAATACGTACCGACGGTCAGTAGACCATTGCTTTCTAGAACACTTAATTTAGCATTCCTCAACTTATTTCTATCTATATGTCGTCTGAGACGTGAAAACTTACACAAGATATCAAACCACATTTCTTAAATTTTTCGTTTCTTGAACATTCCCCCATGTATTTGGTACTTAGTCCTTATCCTATCTTAGACTATGTTTGGCTCATGTTTATAAACTATTTATAAACACTCAAATCATTTTTTTATCTACGTATTTCGAGGGACTTGCAAGTATTATTCACTTATCCACCACTCTTTTATATCTTTTATTAATTTAAACAGTTTATAAGCACATCCAAAATATGTTTTACATGCATATGCTTTCTGTAGTTATGTTGTCGTTAAATTCTAATGATCACCCCTTTCTTGAACAAGGAAAAGAAAGCAAGCTAAGCAATCAGCTATATTAAGAGAAAACGGAAATTTATACTTATTAATGGGATTTTGTAGTGAGTTGTATATAACTTTAATGATTTTCAAATTGCAGGATTTTGTGGTTCGCAACGACATGCCCTGTGGTTCAACCATTGGTCCCATTTTGGCAAGTGGTGTAGGCATCCGCACAGTTGACGTAGGAGCTCCTCAATTGTCGATGCACAGTATTAGAGAAATGTGTGCAGTTGATGACGTTAAGCATTCATACAAGCACTTCAAGGCGTTCTATGAAGAGTTCTCGCAATTGGATGCAAAAATCACTGTGGACATCTAGGCTGTAGGATTTGTTGAGAATTTGCACTCTTTAATGATGTCGTATTTGCATTTGTAGTTTGGATGAATGCCAACTGTTTCTGAAGTTAATAAATTAGATTTTATATGTCATGTAATAACCCAAATGTTGTTGACGGCCTTTTTGTTGCCTGTGTCCCCTCGTGTATTTTTTCTTGAATTATAGTTCGTGTGTATTCTCCGGGACTTCCCCCTCGCTCTAGGTGTTGTTTGGAAGATCTTTCAGTTCTTTGATATGCGATTTTGCTGCAGTTAAATTCTTGCAAACACAGTCGTTTATTGTATCTATCCCGACATTTCTGAAAACCCGATGTGCAAAAATGATTTGTCTTTCGACTAAACCATTGCTAAATGAGTTGTTTCTAAGCAAGATTATTTGCAAAAATTGATTGTTTTTAAAAGAATGAATTTGTTTTCAAGGGCAGTACAGATTACTTATGATGGTGCTACTCGGGAAAGGCAGATTCAGAGATTAATAGTTGAGTTTCAACGTAACAAACCAAGGTAATGGATTTTAGCTATAGGATCAATAAATTGGCTCCATCTCACGGGTACCCAACAGACACTTACAGATTAACAGGTGGAATTTCAACGTGATAGAATGCAGAGACTACGAGTTTAGTTAAACAAGGTAACAAATCTTAGCGAGAATCAACTAGAGCCCTTGTGGGGTCTTTGTCCCCAACATATTTGCATTGTGAAAGTATCTTGAACCAAAAATAACACTCTAATAGAAGAATTATGTTATTGAACATGTTTGCATTTTGAAAGTTTCGAAGCCAACGCCCCTACGCCTAGGATGTGTTAATTCTTATCAGCCTCGTCTTCCGAATGTGAAAATATGTTTGGCAATGGTAACCATTATAAATTATTAACTAGTTCTCTACCTTACTGAGACGTCTCATTAATCGCGTGCTTAAACCAACCCCCCCACCCCCTTTTTTTTTTTTTTTTTTTTTTTTCATTTGTTAGCCAATTGACCAAACAAGCTCTAACCTCAACAGCCAACTTTAGTGATCAGAAGATCGCAAGTGTGTTTAACCAAATATAAACAGATAAATATGAAGGCAACTATAAAGTGGAAGCAAACATAAATGATAAATATAGCCTTTTGAAAGCCGCTGTCAACAATTATTTTCTAACTTGTTTAACATCTCAACAATGGGTGTTTTAGGTGAGCAACAGCCACAAAGCCTTGCTGCCCCTCATCAGTAATTTAGTAATGCATCAGAAAACTTGGACCAAAATCCCAAGTTTAAAAATATTTAAGTCTAGTTGAAAAAATGGAAACCTTTCAGGAGAGTGCCTTCTTGACATCTGCTGTCACCTCCTGAGGGGGTTTTTCTGCAGGAAGGTTTGCAACGATACCTTTCTTATTGTAATAATCGATAACCTGGATTTCAAGAAAAAGAAAGGAGTAACTTTCCACAGTATTCACGCAGTACTCAAGAATAAAAGCATCAGTTCACAACTATGGCTTCAATAACAGAGATAAATTCTGCATATCAACTCGAATATGCAGGGGGGCTCGAAGACTGATTTATGTTATGAAAGCATGAATCCAAGTGACATGATGATTTCTCCATTCAATATAGGAATAGCATGTAAAACCATACACGATAAGTAATGATATTTCACAACGGGAATGCTGACATTCAGGGCATATTTTGGCTGAAGTTTAAAATTTTACTAACAAGTAAATACTTAAGTTTTAGAATAAATAATACTTTTTGAAAGTCGGAGTTGGAATATATGCAAGTAAAAATTAAACTGTCCAAAGAAACTGTTCGTCACTATTTTCCATGCTGACGGAATTGGTTAATCCAATTTTCAATGCTAAAAAGGAAAACAATCCAAGGTCACCTTGCTTCAGGTTAATTAAAAATAGATGTGTGATGAATTGGGTTTACGACCTGCAAATATTTATTTCTACTCCCTGTTTCTTTGTATAACAAGTTCAATTTTATTGAAGCATTTTAACATGAATCGACAGTGACATGTTGATTGTCTTTGTTGACAGTCCCCGTGGGTCTCTTTTTTGATCAGTTAATGAGGCCTGTGCTGGACTAACTGTAAGCCGACTAGTTCTGGAACAGGACATGTTATACCTATTAAAGTTACAAATATCTGTAACTTGCATAGTTCTTGGAAAAGGGATAACGTCAGGGGAAGTAGAAGAGGAGGAAGAGGGAAAGATGTAGAGCAGAGTGGTACTCATCAATCGTGCAGGTAAACACCTAGCAAACTTATTTTTCCCAAATTGGAAAAATTTTGGAGGTAGAGAAGCTAAAAATAAACTAAATTAACCTCGATTTAAGCTGATAAAGTATAACAGGGGCATAATAGTAAATGACACTAGTGGCGGAATAAGGTATAATCTTTGCAACTTCATTTTTCTAGCTTCAATCTTGAAAAGAAAGTTCGCTAGCATAATTCCTCCTGAGTGGGTGCAAGGAAGCCAAAGCAGACGGGAAAAAAGCTAGGAACATGACAAGAAGAACAGCATACCGGTTCAGTCTGCTTATGGAAAACTTCTAGCCTTGACTTGAGAACAGCTGCAGTGTCATCTTTACGTTGAATTAAAGACTCCCCAGTGACCTTCACAAAGATATTCAGATGAAATCAGCTTCAGTAATAATAGGTTAATCCCTACTATATAAAGCAGTAAAGAACCATCACATGCACTGAGGCAACAAGTCCCACTGTCCCAACTATATAAAGGTGAATTTAGCTCTACAAAAGGAGAAAGAGGAGAAAATATAATTTAATTTAATTTCCTTTCCTTTTCATATCTATCTCTTCTTTTATTCTTACTAACCTAACATAGGAAAAGGGTTAGGAGAAGAAATTTCAAAAATTGCTTCATTTTGTTCTGTCCCTCCTAGCTTCTCGCATTTCTCAATTCTCTCACTTTTAATTAATTCCTGGAATTATCATTGATAATTACACCCATGCGGCAGCAGAAAGAGAAGCTAAACACGACATCATAACTACAACAGGCAGCAAACATTTTGCATTTGCATAATAAGAAAGTAAATTTAAGTAATATGGTATTACATCATCAACACCAGGTACTTTAGGAGGTGCAAACTTGGTGTGGTAGGTGCGACCACTGGAAGGGTGGATCCAGCGACCAGTAATCCTCTCTTCCAAAATTGCATCATCAATTGCAAAGTTAAGAACCTTATCGACTTTAACACCACGTTTTTCAAGCATCTCATCAAGCTGATATAAAGAAACAAAGCAATATCTTAGATCATTATATGAAGATACGCAGGTGAATAAATTATTTCGCAAATGAAAAGCAAATGAATATCCAGATACCACGTAAAAGTAACAACCTTTTGTGCTTGGACTTCTGTTCTTGGAAATCCGTCAAGAATGAAACCTTTTCGGCAGGAAGGCTTTTTCAAAGCTTCATCGATTATCCCAACCACCAAGTCATCAGAAACAAGTTCACCCTGAGAAACCGTGACAAAAACATAAATTCATTAAGACAAAAGGGTGTTATCCAGCAGGTTTATGTAATCATAAAGATGGAAAAAGTACCTTGTCCATGGCCACCTTAGCTTTAATCCCAAGGGGCGATTTGGAAGCAACGGCAGCTCTCAACATATCACCAGTAGCCAAGTGGCACAAGCAATACTCATCCTTGATTATTGGCGACTGAGTACCCTTCCCTGATCCTGGTGGGCCTGTAAAGCAGATCGAATAAAGTTGCTCAGCATCAAAACAGCATGACAAACAACTTCTAAAGTTTATTTCCCAAAGTTACAGTTTGCTAAGAGACAATGCTTAAAAGATATGTATGAAATGACTATAATCCATGCCCCCCTGCCAATAATTTTGTAGAGCGTTTAAGGTTAATAAGGAATACATGAGCTAAGAGCTCGGCCCCTTTATCAACAATTGTAGATACAAAATTACTACAAAGTATTAGTTGAAAGTGAATTGGAGACTGTTCCCCCTGTCAGCTTAAAAGTTATGAAATTAAATCATTGAAGCACCAATAGAACCTCCTTAAACAAATAATAAATAATTTAATTCAATTGGAACTAGTCCCCCAAAAAAATTCACTTCCAAGCCACTCAGCTTTCTTTATATTCCACCACACCCAAACCCAATGAAGGCTTCCAAGTCTCTATTTTGTCTAGGAATTAGAAAGAAAAAACGTTAAATGTCTAATTGAAATGTTGCAGATTAGCTATTATAAATCCAATAATCTAGTTAACAACTCACGTACATTCATTTATTGTAATTAACAAATAAACCCTAATCCACACCCCCCGCCCCCCCAAATAAATAAATAAATTGGATTTCCCATAAGTCTCTTTTGCCTGGAATTTTTAAAAAAAAATTTGCTAATTGAAAAATTAACTACCCTGTTCTATTATACATCCAATGATCTCTTTTAACCAACTGACGTAATACATTCATTTATAACAATTAGCAAATAAACCCTGCAAGGCTAAAACTCTCTCCTCTCTAAATTTCCCGAACCCAAAATAAACCAAAATAAAAGGAAAAAACAAAGAACGTGGAAAGGTCAAAATAGATTTTAAAAAAGCGTGTACCGACCGACGAGGATGACGCGTTTGTCCGGTTTAGATGAACACTTCATGCGGTGGAGGAGCTCCGTCATTAGATCCACCGAAGGCACATCCTCCAAATTCAGTGAAGATGACGATGCACTCATCATTCTTGTAGATCTCTCTCGCTGTGTGTTTGTGTGAAACAAAGAGAGGAAAGGTGTATGAATTGTGAATTTTATTCTCTTTGCTTATATTCTTGCAAATTCGGGCCTCCCAATGTTTGAAACTTACGGGTGGAAGTAAGATTTCAATGAATTTACAACTCTTTGGTAATTTTGAATAAATTTTTACAAATTTTACAAGAATTCCATCAAATATAAAGAAATTTCAAAAAATTTGATTATATATATATTTTTAAATTTAAAATTCATCCAATTTTTTTAAAATTTCTCTATTAATGAAATATTTATAAATCCACTTTTATCTAGGATACTTAAATTTTAAAGGAATTACATTGCCCTGTTTAATTCTCATTTTGAGGGAAATAATGCATTTTAAATAGTTTATTGATTGAGAATGTGTGGTTAAAAATTAAAGAAAAGTTTTGAATTTACGTATAATATTATTTTATTAAAAAATGTGATTGAAAAGAAGAGAGAAAAAAATGAAAATCAAACAGGGACTGAATTTCATTAAAATTTTAATTGAGGATATGTAAATTTAGAAGGATTTTTAAAAATTGTCACAAACTTAATTGAGGATACCTCCTTTAAACAAACAGAAGGTTTGTGAAATGGCGTATTTGCCCTTATGCATGGTTCAATCAAAGGTATGTGAAAGTCCAATTGTCAAAACCCGGGTAATTATATTTGTAATATAAAATTTACCATGCTACTTGTACATAATGAGATATCGAAAAGGTGCCATAATAGACACATGACAACCCCTTTTTAGAGGGCATCTGCCGCTATAGGCGCCCCTCCAATAGAGGATCGTCATGTGTCTATTATGGCACCCTTTCCGTACCCCATTATGTACCACAAGAATAATTCATATAAAATTTACAATAATAACCATTCTTAAAAAAAAAAAAAAAAAAATTTTACTATTTTTTATTTCCCCCACTACAACAGCTAACTTGTCTTCTTTTTTATTGACGGTGCAACTATTTTTTTTTCCCATCACCGGCAGTGTTTCTTTTTCACTCACGGGGTCGTTCTTCTTTTTATTGTGATCTTGTAATCTATAATCTATAATATATTAAATATCACATCAAAAAAAATTATTTTTTGAACGATTTTAACCCCATTACAGTTTAATTATTTTAATAATATCCAACTTTTCGTTTTTCAATAGATATTTAATTTACAAAATATAATCAATACTACAAAATTCTTATTTATGCATGTATTATATTAAATATCACATCAAGGAATAATCATTTTTTTTGGATGACTTTAACTCTATTACAATTTAATTATTTCAATAATATCTAACTTTTCGTTTTTAATATATTTTATTTACAAAATGTAATAAATACTACAAAATTCTTATTTATGCATGTATTCTCCATATTCATTTAGTATAAATAATTTAGCATTCATTGTTACGTATATATTCATTGGTATTAATTCTAAATTAATTAACATTCACGTTAATCCATATATCATATTTACCATTTATCTTTATTTATATATTTAATCCTAATTCTAATATTCATATTTAAGTACATTTTACTATTTACTTGTGTGTATAACAATTAATATTTTATTTTCAAAAGCTTGCATATGTCTCATATTTTGACAAAATGATTAATGGGGGGTCAAATATTACTTTTACTGTATTCATAAAATGTTACAGAATTGCACGTTCAACATTAACTAGTGCGTATAAAATGTGATGATTTTATACTTTTAATAATTAACTCACAAACGAGGTAAAATCTGTATGATAGAAATTAGAAAAGGGGTCGGGTATGGGGACGGTTTACGGTTGCGTGGGAGAGATTTTTTAGACAAAATTAATGGGGGTTGGGGGACTTATAGTTGGTGGTGAAGTAGGGAAGTTTTTTTAATGGGCAAAATCAAATTAATGTGTGTTTGATTGATATTATTTTTCATAAAAATGTCATTTTTTTCATTTAATTTTTTATTTTTGGGGTGTTTGATTGACAATTTTTTTTCATAAAAATGTTTTTCAACTTTTGATCACGTGATCATATTTTCCTCAAAAACAAGAAAAATATATTTTTTAGGTAGAGGTAGTTTTTATTTTCCAGGTAATCTAATCTCTCTTTTCTCTCTCATCTATCATCTTTCTTTTTCATCTACTCATCAATAAAAAATAGACAAGCATAATATTTTTTAAGTTAAAAACTAAATCAACCAAACACGTTTAATTAATAATTTTCATATGAATAAGTTATAATCAATTCAATTACCTAGAATATTTTTTTTCCATACAAATTTCATACTCATAATCAAACACACCATTATAGCGTCGTGAAGAAGGAGAAAAAGAGAAGAGAAAATATAAGTCAATAAGACTATGTTTAACTGCCTTTTTAATTCCATGGAAGTAGGAACTCATTTTTCTACTTGGCTACTTTAGCTATTTGATGACCATTTTTCATTGAAAATATTCTCTCATCATTTTTGTGGAAAAAGTAATTTTAGGTAAAAATAAAAAAAAAAAAAATTAATTAATCTTTTTAGACAATTGAAAAAAATTATAGACTCAACGATAATATCACTTTTATTGACAATTTTCATGTAAAACAAAGTCAAACGAATAATATTTGATATGATAAATTTTTTTTTTTCAGTTGGAACAAATTCTAGATCCAATGGTAAAAAAATTTATCACTTTTATTGAGAATTTTCATGCAAAACAAAGACAAACAGACACCAAACTTTTAACATTTTTCAAGTGGAAAATTATAGTGAATCAAACACAATTAATTACGATTCCCAATAAAACAAATTCTAGACAATTCAATTCCCTGTAATTCATTTTCTTTTCACCCAAATTTCACTTTTACAATCAAACGAACCACGAGATTTTACAGTGAAATGAGAGAAATAATGGGGTTAAATGAGGGAATTTGAGTGATTTTTGATTTTAACTGAAAGGTAATTTTGTCATTTTCTCAATTAAAGCATTTTGATTTTGATTTGTTTATTTAAATATTAGTCAAAGGTTATTTATCCAATAACATTACCTAACCGGGCTGTTTTCCCAAATTCCCCTAAAAATATGCAACCACAAAGCAACAAAAGAAGAAAACCAAAAATAATGGTCAACAGTGGAACAATCCGGAAGGTTGAGCTAGAATGATGATATAAATTTCAACCGCACAGGAAATGCTTTTGATTGTGCAAGTTGCCAAATAGCAAATCCAATATCTCGCATTTACCAACATCATCGTCTAATACTGAGCCTAAAACACTAGAACCCAAATAGGAAACAACTATAAATAGAGATGTTTGTTAGGTCCCTGAAACTATTTGTGTTCACATCAAGATGGGGAGAAAATTGAGTTTTTGCAAATCAGCACGCCACATATTAGCCTACGGACCACACACCCCACCCATGCCTCGGGAATTGCAAACCTGCATATCCGACTAATCCAGATAACTAAGGGTGCGTTCTCTTCGTGTTTCTGTTTTGTGTTTTGAGTTTTGAAATTCGTTTTGTGTTTTGTGTTTTTAGTGTCTGTTTTGAGATTATTGAAAATGCGTTCTCTTTGTCATTTTGAAAAACAGAAAACAGAAAACGCGTTCTCTTTGCACTTTTTTAGAATATTATTTGATAATATTTTATTCCATAAATCTGATCTTTCTTTAAATTTTGAAATATTTTTGAATCATGAAATATTTTTTCATATATTAAAATAACATATAAATTTGTGAAAATTTTTATTAATATTATTTTATTCTAAAAATATGATTATTCAATTAATTTTAATAGTTTAATGCTAATGTAGTATAAAATAACATATAAGTGTAAAATATTTATGCATTTTCAAAAAAAAATTTCACTTTTAATAAAATAACATATACATTTCAATAATAAACACTTCTATAAAATTAAATATATTTTTTTGGGATTGCATGAAATCGATAATAAGTTTATTTTTCCATACAAAATAAACATAGAAAATAGAAGAGAGAGAAGGCAGAGATGAAGGAAGACTTTTTTTTTTTTTTTTTTTTTTTTATGGAAGAAGGAACACTGTTGAAAAATGGAGTGTTTCGCGTGTTTTCAATTTTTTCGAGTTTTGCACAGAAAACGTCCAAAACGAAAAAAACTCGTTTTGTGTTTTGTGTGTAATTTTTTTTTGTGTTTTGAAAAACTCATTTTCCAAAACGACAAAGAGAACGCGTTTTCGTCGTTTTGAAAAACAGAAAACAGAAAACGGCCCCAAAACGACAAAGAGAACGCAGCCTAATTGATTTAATCACTGTCTTCACTTCTAGATTTCTTTTTCTTCTTCTTTTTACCTTCACTTGCAGCTGGAAGATCCTCGGTGTTCTCATCTTTACTCTTTTTCTTTTTCTTCTTTTTGGCTGTTCCATCTTCGGCATTGAATCCATTTGCACCAATTACATTCTCCGTAGGTTCATTCTTTTCCTCCTCTGCCTCTTGTGCCAATTTTCGTTTCTCCTTTTGCTTCTTTTCACTTTTAGGTTCTTCATGAGCATCTCCATTAATAATAGCTGCCTGTTTATCCTCTGCCATGGGTTTGATGTCATCCTTTGTTCCAGCTTTATATTTCTTTTTCTTGTTTTTTTTCGAAGAAAGTTCTGTAGCTGGTTCATCTACATCCATTTCTGTATCTGGGAACATGGTAAGAGAGAAAATGAGCAAATTGTTCACAGACTATATGCAGATTAATGATGTACTAGAGTAAGTGTGAATAGAAAAAATCAGGAGAAAGCCAAAGGAAGCAAATTTAAAGATATATATAGATGTATATATCTATACAAATTCTAAACATCAGGTATTGCGTTTCTTTCCTTATTTCCAAACTGGGACGTTCAGAACTTAATCAGTTGCAGCAGAATATCAGACTAAAACTTCGTGAAGTAATAGAAAATAATGATCAAGAATTTGGTGAATCTGAAAGGCAGGATCATCAGAGAGAGCATTTATACGCATCCGAAAGTGAAGATCTGGATATTAATTTAGAGATATAATTCTAATGTCACTTTATCACAACTTAACTGAAGTTCTTTTTTTCATAATTTTCAGATATGTGATTGTATAAAGAAGTGTATTAGGCCCACCTTTGGTCTCAACAGTTTCAATAGCAGATTTCATCACATCTAGGTTTTTACGAGGAGCAACCCCTTTATCATAGAAGTCTAGACGCTCCTCAACTTGTTCACGGAGCTTTTCTCCAAAAGCAGTGGTATTTTTCTCTGCGCCAATGAGAGATGAGAATATGTTAACAATTTACTGTGCGTGCAAGATCAAAAAACTGACTATTGTTTTTTTCTGAAAGGGTAAGAACTCGCCTAAGAAACAGTCAATGCGAGAAGCAATAGAGCACTTATTTGCAAGATAACGAGCCATCCGGCCTTTGTTCCGAGTAGAAGCACGGCCAATGAAGGAGGAATGGAATATAAGGCCATATTTTGGAGTGTTCCCACGGGTTTTTAGTGCCCTGACAACAAAATAACATAAGCAATATTTTAAAAGCAAAAAAAGTCAAGCATGACGAGGCTGTCTATCTGACTTTCATTACAAGCAACAATTCTCACTCTATCGGAGTGCAGATTAATGTGTATTATTTTATTTCAATATTTCACCTGGAATTCATCAAGTTAGAAGTCACAAAGGCTACTCAACCACCTAGGGATGGCACTTAAGTATATTACCTAAAAAGAGCCTTCTCAGCACCAAGAATCTGAAGAGTTGAAGAAGGACACTTTGCCAAGTTTGTGAGACTACCAGCATGAGAAATCAATCGAGCTCCAACAACTTCGCCAATCAGTGCAGCCAAATTAGGTGCTATGTCATTCATTTTGGCAACCAGATAATCATAGAGCTTCTTCCTGTACTCTGCAAGGTCCATTACCCTTTGCGCGAATTGCTTGACATTAATAAGGTCTATTGGTGACAAATCCTGTCCTGAAAAAGTAAAGAATGCCAGGTCAAAAATAGTAACATGCATTTTCATTTTTCAGGGAAAATAGAATCGTACCCATGGATGCTTTGGCAGCCTCTATAATTTCCTTTGCTTTATCTTCGTCCCCAACTATGTCAGTTAGGCCTAGTAAATGGTCTTCAGACAACTGTGATTTATCCTCCACGTATTTTGCAACTTTGGCATAAAGATAGTTGTCATTAACAATCTTCACCAATTCGGGGAAATGCCAAGAGTACCATTCTCTGTATCATACAGAAATGGCAGAGATCATGATTCATAAAGCTAAACCCATATGAAAATGCACACATGTGTATTTGTTTGTGTGGCTAAAAATCGAAGAATTAGATATAAACCAATACCAGTTTTCCATGTGACACAAAAGAGCAGTAGCAAGCAACAAATACACTAACCTGACTCTCATGGAAAAGGAATTGATATCTTTATCAAGAGTATCAAGAAGAAAGATAGCCTGAATAACCATATTGTCTACACGGTTCACATTGAACTTGACTTTTGCTCTGCTGTAGCTGTGACCCAGACCAAGTTGTGCTTTCTCCAAATCACCAGACTATTTATTTTTTATGGGAAGAATGAGCAAACAAATAAACCAATGGCGCAGCTTCAGAAAGAAAATCTACAAACCTTATTTTTCATTAAGACGGAAAATTGAGAAATCGCAAACCTTTAGGTTTTCAATGAACCTATCAAAATGCAAGCGCACACCTCGAAGAAGCTCAAGGACAAATTCATTGCTTTGGCAAGGGATTTTAGTTACTTCACAAATATGTGACCCAAGTTTAGGCTCAGCCACTCCTAAACTGAATTTAGACTTTTTCCCTTCCTTAACTTTTGGAAGAGTAAGCTCCAAAAAGTTTCTCAGCTCATCAGTCATTTGCCCTAAAACCCACATCATTAGAGGCAGTATTATTCTCGCAGAAATTTTATGAGCAATAAAGATAAGTAACAAAGCCATGGAATGATTCATATAGTTGGAAAAATATTATCAGTCTTGCTACTTGCCAAATATAAACAATTGGGGGATATACCAAATAATTATGCAACGTATGTTCCACTTTTCTTCCTTAAAATTCTTCATTTCTTTGATTTGTGATGGAATGCCTCTAATCAGTGAACCTAAAATATATAGAAATTAACAAATTTAACAATTAAACACCATTTACCCAGGCAACTTTGCTCCACCCCAACCCCTGGAAAACAGGACAGGATGCCTGTAATTTCTTTTTTCGACTCTCATTGTCCTTTCCTTCAAATAAAGGTACATGTATTCCTAGAAAAAAATACCAAACTCTGTAGAAATAATATCAAGGTAGGACTTTTGAAGCACAATAAACCATCATTTTTCAAATTGAACATCATAATCACCTACAAGAAAATGCATCCCATGTATTTAATTTTTTTTTTTTTTACCTTCGGAGACGGCATTGCATTGATTCAGAGCATCAAGGGCGGACTCAAAGGGACTAAAGGCCGCGAGCTTAACTACTTTTCCGAACCGGTTCAGGTCCGCCACGGACCCCCGAACCGCCTCCGTATTCTGCCCAATTTCATCGAGCCCGTGCCCAAGAAACAGACTGTAACCCGACGCCGACTCGTACAGTATGTACAGCGCCATTACTAGCCCTCACAACTTCTCTATCTCAATATATATTTATGTTTTATGTGGTGGTGAGGGAGAGGGCCAGGGTTTTGGGGCGAGGGTATAGGCATTAGGGTTTTCTGCTCCCCATACATGTGGGCGAGATTGTAGGAGTTTAGAAATTAGGCTCTTCCAATTTTAGCACTTCCGCTGTGTCGTATGTTATGATAGCACCTTGTCAATTTTTTTTATTTTTTATTTTTCGTTTTTCGTAAATCACTTTTGTATTTGGGAAAATTACCTGAAAATCTGGATTTAATTCAATTTTCTTAAATAAAGGGGACTAAATTTAATTTCATAATTTAGGTGATAATTAGAAATTATTAATATATTCCTAATAACTAACTCCCACATACCGCACCACGCCCTCTCTCTCTCTTGTTCCCCTTATTTAAATAAATTGACAAAAAAATTAATATAGTAACAGCTTCTAATTGAAATCTAATCATTCTAAAACAACCCAGTTACCCTCTCATCCTTTCTCTTCAACTCCATCAAAACTACCCTTCTCTTTCTACCATACACAAACACAATCAAACCATGACGCCGTCGACGAAGTGATTTTAGGGTGTTAATTAGGTTGATAGCATTGACCGTTTATGTCAATTAGGCTTGGTAGAACCCTAAATATGCGACAAGAGTTTCGCCCCATGAGCAACTAAGTATAGACGACGAATTTGATATTATTTGTAGATTGAAAATTGAATTTGAAGAACTGATAATATTAGCTATTAGCATGTGATTGATGATTATTGGCTATTCATACCCACGTGTTTTATCTTCTGTAACTTAGGCAAAACTTTTGTTATTTATGATTTATTTATTCAAAAGCAACTATGTCGGGTTAATTATTATTGTGAAAGAAATTTGTTTCAATCTTCCCTTTTATTTTGGATCTATCTTATTTTGGATTTGGTTTTGCCGTGATTTTACAGAGATTTCTGGGGTGGTTTTGTTAGTGGTGTTTGCAGTTAGTGGTAGTGGTGCATATGATCGATTGGAGGAGCTATTTAAAGAAAGATCTACTAGATTAAGGGGAGGTACGGTGGATTTTAATATTTTTTATAGAGAACGAATTTGTGTAGAGTTTCTGGTGGAATTTGTGGATAGAGAATTAGTGTCTATTATCTTATGCGGCATTAGTGATGGTGGTGAACGGGTGGCGATGTGGACGAATGACGGCAATGAGAAGTGGAAAGTGTTTTGAAAATGCAATATATGGATTAAACGGGGGTGGTGCGGTGTTGGTGGTAGAGTGACTGTACTGGTGGTGGTAGTAACCATTTGTATGTTAATTGTAACTTTATGTGATCAAATCTGTGTTAATTGTGGCTAGGTGGGATCAAATTTATTTTCATTGTGACTGTCTGCGATCAAATTCATCTTAATTGTAACTGGTTGTGACAAAGTCATTGTACGTGACCAAATTAACCGCGACTTGGTCACATACAATCACAAATTAGACTGATTTGATCACAAACAGTCACATTGGATACAAATTTTTGTCACGGATAACATATATATGGTCTTAAACAATAACAATTTATACAGTACCCAAAACATTGCTACCACGTCACCACCACCACACAAGTGACCAAGTTTATTTTCATCGTGACTGTCTGTGATCAAATTCATCTTAATTGTGATTGTCTGTGACCAAATTCATCTTAATTGTGACTAGTTATGACCAGGTCATTGTACGCGATCAAATTAACTGTGACTTGGTCATATACAGTCACAAATTATACTGACTTGATCACAAACGATCATATTGGATACAAATTTGGTCACAGATAGCATAGATATGATCATAAACAATAACTTATACAGTATCCAAAATGAATTTCAATGCACTATCTCCAATTGTCATCAAGGAAAAAGTCATAAATTTCTCCACCGTTATTTTTCCTTGTTGCGAAGGGGCATTAGATTTTTCTGAGGGATAATAAGTAGTTTTCATCCATGATTCTAGACGTTGGTCTGAATAATCGAGTACCGTTATTAATCGTTGGTGTTATAAACTATAGAGTAAAGCTTAATGGACAAAATAGTCGAGTTCATATTTATTGTCCTGACTTAGCTATGAGTTTATATTCTAGCAAGTCGAGCTTCTTCATTGATTATGATTCACAAAACTTTTTTTCCCATACCACAATTTAGTTTTGATAGGACAGAAACTAGAAGGCAAAATAACAATAAAAGAACATAACTTTCCAATTTCTATAAATAAAATTGAAGTATTTATGTTTTGCTTTTTGGTTTGAGGAAGAAAATCACAACAATCTTTTGATTTTTGGGCATTCTATAGTTTGGAACCATAAATTTTAATATTTTGACAATTTCCCATCTTAAAGAGCCCAAAAAAAAAAAAAAAAAAAGTCGCTGGAGCCATTGCCGGATCTCTCTGCTGAAACAGTCTCCGTCGGAGTCGGAGCAGTAGTCAGAGCTGGAGCGATCGTCGGAGCTGATGGAGAGGTGGATGATAGATGGTGTAGTAGGTGTGATAGGATGGGGTGAGTGAGGTGACATAAAGTGAAAATAATTAATGTATATTATATTATAATTTAATATTTAATAAATTTATTTACCACCTGATTTTTGAAATAATTTGACAAAAAAATTGATTTTTGCAAATCCTAACTCACTTTTAGGCCCGCTTGTGAGTTTTTTTTTCACCAATTTTGATAGATTTTTCGTGAAGCTGTCTATAATGAGTTGAAAAATTGGTATTTTCAGTTTTGGATAATTTAAAAATCACCCAAAATTAGTGTAGTGTAATTTTGATCGGCTCCCTCAATCCAACAAATCGGCGGATTTTAACTGTTTTTCATATTCTCTTCTAATTTTACCATGTATAAAATGATAATTTTCAACTAATATATTTTTTTCAAAAGTAAATTTTAAATAAAAATATATTTACTGGAAAATTAAATTATAATTAAACAAATACTTTTAAGTAAAATATTACATTTAAGATAAGAAGAATTACATTATAATTAAAAAATACTTATGAGTGAAAAATTACTTTTATGTAAAAAAATTGTTTATAAAATAAAAATACAATATACTAATAAGACAAAAATTAACTCACAAAATAAAAAAATTACTTATAAAAAAAAAATAATTAAAAACATTTTAAATTATAGATTTAACTTATAATTGTAAATAATATTTATAAGTAAAAAATATTAACTTAAAATTCTAAGTAAATATTTAACTTTATTTAATTTTTTAAGTTAAATATTAACTTATATGTAAGAAAACTAACCGTGAGTAAAATATCACTCATGAGCTGTGTTCTAAGAAACGTAAAGTGTGACAAATTCGGCGACCAAGTTTCGGCATATATTTTCTTATTTTAATATTATTTTAAAATTTTAAATCTATTTTAAAATTATTTAATAGTTAAAATGTAGTAAAATATAGTGTAAAAAAAGAGCGCATAGGCAAGAAAAAAATAAAAATACGCGAAAAAGCGAGAAGAGAGGCGTTTTGCGCCTGTTTTTTAAAACATTGCTTATGAGTAGAAAAATTTCCATACAAGAAATAATAAATTTAAAATTTTATAAGAGGACATATATGTAATTTTATTCTTTTAAAAAACTTTCAAAATTGATGGATAATAAACTCTCAAATATAGGTTGTGCAATTTTAAAAATCACTACTAAAACCATTTAAAATCGATATGTTCATAAATGCTCAAAATCAGTACTTCAAAAATGCTCATAACGGATACGTCGAAACTCGCGCAGGCCCTCGAGTTTTAACACCGATTTCTTTTCTTTTCTTTTCACCGCTTACCATTATTTATATTCCTAAATATGTATATTTACTTCAATGCTTTATTTCAAAAAAAATTAATAGATTTTATATAATTCAGTAAAAATAATTATATATTGTATATAATCGTATTCTTTATAGCATATTTCAATTCCTAACTAAATTTTTGACATGGAAGTTGTTCACATAGAACCACATCAATAGTTGCTTATCACCTTTAACACACCCAACTTTCCCGACTGACTGAAAACTTCATCATTTGATGATAGGTCAACACCACTTCTCTTGCCTCATTCAGTGCGAGTGATCGTACATTTTCATTGTACTCCATAAAAGCTTTTGCTATCACAAAGTTTGTCATGATTATCACACTTATATGTTAAGTGCCCAAGGTAATTAGTAGCTTGACCATTCCTTCTAGTATGACAACTCATCTTCCAAATCCTTATATATAGGAGTAGTAACAGGATGGATCTTGTCTGGCAATATTTTTAGACATGATAACTTCCTATGTCATTACATCAACGGCCCTGTCATTATTGACCAGTTTTTTTACTAACATTAAAGTCTATTATATCTCCACGATCACAAGGCGTCATCATGAGAACAGGTGAACCCTTTAGGCATCTGTCATTTGAAAAACAATGTTTTCTGTGAATCTATTATGTTCACTATTGAGCTTGAACCATTAGATTGGGTATAATTCCTTATGGCAGAATTAGAGTTACCTCCACTTGCTATTATGTTCACAAAGTATCGTAGGCGAATATCCTAGGAGTTGTAGGTCTAAATGTAAGCTCGTATGTCTATTAGTTGTGTATCAAAATGGCGAATAACCACAATTGTTCTATTGTGGGGCAGGTATACAACCAACATTTGTAGTATTAGTGTCAATTGATGAACTCTACACCAAGGAAAGTATGACAACTACCAATATGTGTATAGATCGTCAGATATTTTGACATTGGACATGATAGTTACCGTTATTTTCATCATCAAAAGCCAAATATCTCATATGGCCATTTTGATAAGAACATGTATACGTATGCTCTAGTCGGGTTACACTGATATAGAGATAGTGGCCTACTGCCTCTCCACCTATTAGACTAGATCGACTTTTATGACGGTTGGCTAGGTCAACTTTTATAGAAGTTGACTAGATCGACTTTTGCTCACAACTATGCAGAGAGGTGGTATCTTATAACTCGACTCATTTTCACAAAAAATCAACATGATTCTACAAATCTGGAAAATTGGTAGACAAGCGATCATTTTATTCATTTTGCAAATTTGTTACACAAAAAAACACATTTTTGCGAGTGTAATTGAAAATTTTGGTTTATTTGCCATATTTAGTAAACAACTCATTTTTGCAAATTTAATTGAAAAAATTGGCGATGATGTCAATATTTTATTTTTTATATTTGCCATTTCTATTGCATCATGTTTGGTAGAGTTTCTTTAAATTTTATTTGCAATCACATATTTTTATAATTTATTTATTTTTTAATCACACATTATTTAAAAAAAAAATTAATTTTCATAATCTCTATACTAAAAAAAATCCACCTTCAACATACTTTACAGTTCACATATATTTGCAAATTTTCTACCTTTTCCTGGCAAGAAAGAAATGAGCACAACACCATGACCGCGTATACTAGTGACATGACAAGAAGGCTGCTAAAGTGAACACTTCTCCCTCAGGCATCATCTCTATATAAGCCCCCGGCATTATTGAATTTTTTTTTTTTTTTTGAATTTAAGTGTAAAATATTTTTAGTGTGAATATATAATTGAAAATTAATATGAAAATTAAAAAGTATTTTTAAAGAAAGACTCAAAGGCAAAATTTCCATACCCCATGTGCATTAGTGGAATGACAAGAAAAGAGCTAACATAAGCGCTTCCCCTTCCCCTTCCCCTTCCGGCTTTACCTCGATATACAATACCCATACTGCCCAAAGTTTCAACCATAACCCACCTACGCTCACCCCCTCCAACCCCGCGCGCAATTCTCCACTATCTGCTGTATACACAAGAATCTATACATACAAACTCATATCTGTATATTGTTCTTGATTTCTCTACTCTCCCTCTACTCTCTCTCTCTCTCTACATTCGAAGGGGAAGAGCCGGAGAAGAACAGAGATGGTGTCGACGAGGCGAAGTGGATCTCTGCCGTCGAATAATAATAATAATAATAACAAGAACAATAAAAACAAGAAATCATCTTCTCCGGCGGAGTCTTCATCACCGAAGCGTCAAAAGGCAGTCTCCCTCCCTCCTCTCTCTCTCTCTCTCTAATTTTCACAATTTCCGAATTATTTAAGTTGGACGTTGATTTTGAATAATTCTCTCTTTTTTATCTATTTTTTTGATAGGGCGAGAGCATTAATTGTAATGATAACAATTCAAAAGCGTCGGAGAAATCAACTCCGCCGGCAGAGAATCCCAAGGACAACAGCTCCACCGATCCAGCACTAGAACTTCCGGCCGCGACCTCCGTCTCTGATGCCACTCCCATATTTGCAGAAGGCTAGAGTCTATTTAATTGTTGATCTTAAACAAATTCATATTCTTTGTATGTGCTCGTAAAATGCAGAAAACGTGGCGGTTATTTTTTTGTATTCTTGTTTTGGAAATTCAGGGACGACGCCGGCTATAGCCGACAAGACAAGGAGCTCATCCACTTCCTGGAAACAGCATCAAGGTCGTGAAAACACCTTGCTTTGGTGTAGGCTTCTCAGTGAATTCCCGAAGGTAAATTATTTTTCATAAATTTCTAAATGTTTTTAGTATAAAGCGGAGGTCCTGGTTTACTTTAGTTGGAGTTGGTGAGTCTTCATTTATTATTTTTGTATTCTGAATGCTGAATTTTGATATCTATTTTGAGGGGTGTTGAATTTGAAGGAGTAAATGCTTTTGTTGTTTGATTGCAGAACCCAACTGTTTCAGTTTATAGTTATACTAAGAATTTCTCTGTGGGGTCCAGCAAACGCGCGAATCTTTCTATTCGAGATCAAACCATTAGTGCAATTTTGTGTTTCATAAGGCTTACTCAGGTATCGCTTCAATTTGGACTTGGCTGCAAAATTTTCTTTCTTGTTTTTCAGATATTATAGAGTTTCTGAAATCACAGTGAATCTTTTTTAATATATATGTATCCTTTACTTCCCATGAATGTGGCCATGCGTTGTTTCATGTAAATGAACACAACATGTGGTTTTCTTCACATTCAATGAGTTTGCATTCAGTTGAATTTCATAATGTCAACATTCCATTTGAGCACTAATTGTTTGTGGAAAATGATCAGCGCGAGGGGAAATCTGTTGCAGTTCTTGAAAGCCGGGGTAGCAAAGGATGCGTTCAAGTGAATGGAAAGACAATTAAGAAAAACACTACTTGTGATCTCAATTCAGGGGATGAGGTGGTCTTTGGGTTTCTTGGGAATCATGCTTATGTATCCTTCTTATTTGTTTGCCATTGTTACTTGTAGACTTCCATTTTCATATTCTTTTTAAGTTATGTTTTGTTTTCTTTGTCCTCGTGGAATATCCTTAATTTTATTCATATAGATTTTCCAGCTACAGCCCAATTACCATGTAATCAAGACGCCTCCACCAGATGTTCGGAGCTTAGGAAAGTTGATTCATGCTGAAAGACGAGCAGGAGATGTGTCAGATGTAGCTGGCGCTTCAATTTTGGCGTCGCTTTCAAACTCGAGGCAAGATGTATCACGTCTGAAGCCTTCATCTCAGGTCGTTACTAAAGTTTACCCAGAGAATGAGCTACCTCCTCCTCCTATTGTCAATGAAGATGATCTGGTTGGGCAAGAAATCAATTTGACTCCAAGTTCAGGGAATGAAACTGCTAGCAAGGTCCTCGCTCTTGACAGCCATTTAGACTCTGGCACAGAGGTAGGCAACTTAAAACTTTTGGAGGAGTAATTTGCTTTGACCGTAATCATTAATATGAATATTTTAAAAAGCCCTAAGATGCCTCACCTCTGTAAGGTGAGGCACAAGACTAGACCTGTGAATTATTTCAAAAGAATATATGAAATGATAAACCATGAATCCAATCTAAAACAAACTAATAAATTTAAAAGTCCAACTTGCAAACAAACATAAAATAGTTCATTATATTGTAATTTATTAGTACTAGATGTAGAACAATATAGAATTCTACCATATCATCACTACTAATAGTATCGTTTTGAGGGAATCATCAACATATTTGAGTTCCTTATCATCTTCCCCCACGAGTTTCTTATCATTCTTTGTCACTGTACTCTACTTGTATTAGTGTCTCTTCTTTCTCTTCCATGTAAAGGTGAAAAAGAAGAATACAAATAACCCCCTAAAACTTTTTAGGCTCTAAAAAGAACAGCACAGAAAGTTGAGGCCGTTAATAAAAATTCGAAGAAGGGCAAGACGAATGAGTCCTCACCTCAAGAAGCCTTAAGGTTCAGCCTTTAGTAAGCCTCAGTAAATCGAGGCGTAAGCCTTAACAAATTGTACTGAAGTTGTAAGTTTTCAAGGTGTTAGATGAAAGCCTCACGTGAGGTGTGCGCCTCTAGGCATAAGCTTCAGACAGCTTTTAAAATAATGATTGATATTGAATATTGTGTCCTTACTTATTGAGCAAAATTTCTGAAACAGGTGGTGGAAGAAAGAGACTGGGTTCTGTACTCAATTCCGGTGTCTCGAGCTGGGAAGTCCTTGAGAAAATCAGCATTTAGAGAAGACATACTTGCAGCAATTCTTGATGGGCGAAACCTTGAAGTTTCATTTGATAACTTCCCATACTATTTGAGGTCGGCAATATGATGGATCCTGTTATACATGTAATTGGTTTTAGTGTTTTTATGGAAATTGTTTAGAGAGCCATGTCCGCGTTGGACAAGTTATCATGTCTGTGCCAGTTGACTAGTTGCTACTATATCTGTCTCCAATTTATAAATAGTGGACAACAAAATGCATGCTTTTGTTTAGGCATTCTGTTAATTTCTAAATGCTTTTATTTTATCCAACTTGCAGTGAGAGCACCAAAAACGTGCTGATTGCAGCTTCATATGTACACCTGAAGCACAAGGGTCAAGTTAAATGTATTCCCGAGCTTCCAAATCTGAACCCCAGAATCTTGTTTACTGGTCCAGCAGGTCTCTTATTGTTTAGATATTTGTTTTCATAATTTCACTAACTCTATAAATGCTTTATTGCTGCCAAAGTTTGAACCTTGTAACATGTTTATATTTGTTTTTTAGGATCTGATATATATCAGGAGATACTTGCAAAGGCTCTTGCTCATCATTTTGGGGCTAAATTGCTTTTATTTGACAGCCATTCATTTGTGGATGTAAGATGAGACCTTGTGAATTTTAATGACAATTTTAAACTATGCTCGAGCTCTGTCTGTTTAGCAATTTATTCTCCTTTTGGCATCTTCTGAGATTTTTTTTTTTGAATGCGCAAGTCTTTCAATGTCATTTATACGTTCTCCTGACAAAGTAGTTTGACGAGCTCTCATGGAAATTCTTGGCTGAAATTATTTTTGGCCACTTATATGATAGACACTTATATTTATTGCTATAGCATTCTAAGTTATGAATATCTTCGGAACACAATCGAGATGTCTATATGTAAGTGTTGATTGGTCATTATGGACAAGTGTAAAATACCTTCACAGAAATAAGCATAGATGAATATCTTGAATGTGGGTATCCATTTGCAATCCGTAATTATATATATTTGCTTCATTACAAGGAGTGTTTACCCATGCAATCTTTGAGCCTATATTTTTGCCATTGGTGTAGGCTAAGAAAGTATCAAGTATAAAACAACCACCGAAGATTATATAAAAAAAGCAATTTACCAAATTATTGATGCCGAAATTAGTTTAAGCTCAAATATAGGGAATTTTGTTGCTTTGTTGGATTCTTTCTTGGTCTTGTAATTTTCATTGTCCGCTATCTAAAATGAGATCATAGCATCAGCAGGACAAAAAAATGTTTACTTTGTCATTAGTCAGTTGTTTTTGTCTTGTAGGGTTCATCTGCCAAGGAAACTGAGCTATTAAGAGAGGGTTACAATGTAGAAGAAGTCTGCAATAGCACTAAGCAAGTTCCTGGTTCCTCAGATTTGGCCAAGGGCATGGAACTTTCATCTGGTGAAGCAGATATCCCGGATTCTTCAAAATTTCCTCTTGGCTCAGACTCCCAGACGAAAATGGAAACTGACAATTTACCCAATTCAGGGAATGTGGCTAAGAAACCCTCAGTTAAATGTGGCAAGTTTCTTTGTGCTTTATGTTATAGAGGAATTTATTTTGCTCACGGTGTCTTTTAAAAAAATTAACAATGTTTCTTTTACTTTTACCTTGTCTCTGTGTATATCTATGTGTTGATAAATTTTTAGGCGATAGAGTTAAATTCATTGGTCCAGCTTCTGGAGGTTTGCATTCAACTTCTGCCAGGTATATTGTAATATATTACCTTTCTTTTTAATAGGCTTTTTAATATAAACTTTTGTTGGTAATTGATGCTGGATTCAGGTTACTTAATTTAGTAATAGTCAATTCTTTGATGTTCTTTTTCTTCATGCAAGGTTTGGGTGGTGGTTTTAATAGTAGATGGCCTCCTGCAGTAGTAGCAATTAATTTCAAAGTGGTTTAGCATCATGCCATTAATATGTAACTAGACGTGTTTTTCCTTGTTTTAAATTGAGGTTTCGTACTTTCTAAAAGAGCAACCGGTTCACCTGTGCATATTCTTTGTGCAAATTTTAGGGGTTAGTTTTTACAGTAGACGAATTTTTGCAGTGCTATTCGCTGTTAATTTTAGAGTTGTCTGGTATCTCGTCTGTAATGTATCAAAATGTGTACTTGATATGAATAATGGGGAAAACCAGTACATCATTGTAGGCATGTCTTGAACGCGTTGGGGGAGTATTTGTTCCTGGGCCTTTATCTTGATCTGTAGATGTATAAATGGGAAACATGCCATTAAGTCTACTAATTTTATAAGATGTTAATGTCTCTGGATTGGCACGCAGATCATGTGTATATCCTTTTCTGTAGTGACAGCTTATTAATCACAACAGCTGATTTTGATTTCACATCTCTTTTTCTGGTTTATTTGAGCCCTTAAAAGGAGATGAGGATAGGGAAAGAAAGAGACTCTCTTGAGTCCTGCCTTCTTTTTTGGCTGAAAGCACGATCAGAGATATTCAGATGCTACCCTGCCATTTTGTTATTAAAAACCTCTTCATGCAACTGCAACAATGAATGCTTGAAGATGAGAACACTGATTGGAGAATAACTTAACCACTCTTGATCTAGTCGTGACATGACTTTAGACTTAAAGTGGTAGATTTTTTTATTGACGATGATGAGCTAATAAGACATGATAGAATTTTCTCCCGCTCTCAGTTCTAGTGTTGGCCATGAACTAATCGTCCGGAAGGTCTAGTTATTTTTATTTGAGGAACAACAAATCTAGATTTTAGGTCGTATGTTTAATTTGAGTGATTTCATTAGTTACTTTGCTGCAATTGACACTAGGCACTTGTTAAATGACCACAGAAGTAGAATATACACGTTAAAAACATATTCTTGTGAAAGTTACCTTGGCATCTTATATAGGGTCTATGAGTTAATTTACTTCTTGTTTTGTTTTAAAGGGGGTTGATTTTTTATGATAACATCTGTTGTACTTCAGTTGCACCCTTTTCTGGAACTTTTAAGGATAATCTTATACCAAAAAAAGGTGCATTATGAGTTAACCCTACGTTTGTGAAATAACACTTTTTAGCTGCATCTTTAGGGGCCCAACTCCTGGAATGCGAGGAAAGGTATTATTACCATTTGAAGACAATTCCTTGTCGAAAATTGGTGTGAGATTCGATAAATCCATACCTGATGGTGTTGATTTAGGGGGTCGATGTGGTAATGGTCATGGATTCTTCTGCAATGGTAATGTGCAGCCTTGCTTTTATTTTTGAATTCGAGTGTATTTTTGTGCAATGGAAAATTCCTAATTTCCCTTCTCTCCAATCACATTTTCTCTCTCTTGCCTTCACTCTCTAGCCACTGAGCTCCGCTTGGATACCTCAGGGGTGGAGGATCTAGACAAGTTACTCATTGACGCAATGTTTGAGGTGGGGTTATTAATATGTTCAAATGAATGATTTCCTCATGATTTCTTTTGTGTGCCTACTGAACTTTCATATCTAACAATTAATTTCACTCCCCATGACTAGACTGTATTTGAGGTGAGCAGAGATTCCCCCTTCATACTGTTCTTGAAAGATGCTGAGAAATCTGTGGCCGGAAATTCCGAATTATATGTAACATTTAGAAACAAGCTGGAGAAGATTCCTGATAATGTTGTCATTATTGGTTCTCACACTCAGAATGACAATCGTAAAGAGAAGGTAGTGTTGTTTGGATGAGTTCTTGGCCACTGTTTTATTGTTTGATCTTATCCATGATACATATTATTGACATTTAGAAATCTTCTTTCTTCATGTTGTTTTGAAGTTGCATGTTCTGGAACTCAACACTTTTTGGTTCTTAATTAAAATGGAATCTAAGTGCATTTTGTTTCTTGTCTCATCTAGTTAAGAGTATGAACTGAAGATAGTTTTTCCATGGTGCAGTCACATCCTAGCAGTTTGCTTTTCACCAAATTTAGCAATCATACAGCTTTACTTGACTTGGCATTCCCTGTAAGGAGCTCTCTTTCTTTACTGTCATATTTTGATATATACTTCCTGCTACCTGTTTTGTGCATTACAAAACAAAGTAAGTTTAATCTTATGTCATGTAAGTTTTATCTGTGTGCCACGGCATTGGCTTTGCTAATGTATCTTATTTGTCTCACCTAAAGAATTTCTCAAGTTGGACATTAGTTTCTCTTATTATTGTTCTTAATTTATCACTGGATTTTTCCTCACGATAAAACTTCTTTTCTTTTCCCTTTTTTTTTTTTTTTTTTGGCGGGGAGTGGGGTTTGGGAAACATTTGTCCTGTGAAAAGAGTAAACTTATCAGAAAGGGCTTGCATTATACTAAATCTTTTAAATAATGATATTCCATTGGATTGGAGGTGCCTTTGGAAACCATCAGAGTTTTTATGCCAATTGAGGTGTCCTTGCTGGATCTGGTTATGTATGTAACTTTGGCCTTCATGAGTTTGTGTGTAGGTTGCTGATGTGCATGTTGGTTCTTTTCTTAATAGATCTGATCATTATTAATGTACACTTCGTATCATTTCTTGTATGTAGCTTATTGCTCTCTGCATTGATCATTCGCATACTGGAGTCACATGGTCTACTTTTTATTACCTCAGGATAGTTTGGGGAGATTGCATGACAAAGGAAAGGACATTCCCAAGGCAACCAAGCTTCTATCAAAACTTTTCCTCAATAAAGTTACCATTCACCCGCCTCAGGTTTGTTCTTGAAATTCTGAGTGTTATGGCCTTTTGTCATTTTAACTATGTACTGATAATTTACTCGCCATTTCAGGATGAAGCACTCCTAGTTAGTTGGAAGCAGCAATTGGAACAAGATGATGAAACCCTAAAACTGAAAGCAAATCTCAATAATTTAAGAACTGTGAGAGAACCTCTTCGTCATAACAATAACTGTAATTCAGTCGGAATGCGATGCTTGTCAAGTTATCCTTTATCATTCTGAGCATGCCAAATAGCTCCAGACATGGATCTTTTTATTTCTTATTTTTTTGGCAGAGTTCTGTTGATTAGAACTATACAAAAACACAATGCTGAAGAAGCTTCCAGCATTTTGTTTGACTTTACTAGTTCGTGCATCTGCAATTTCTTTACAATATTTGAGCACAGCAATGCAGAGACTCACTTTATATTTTGTGGGTTGAATTGCTTCATGTTTTTACATATAGGCCCTGAGTCATCATGGGATGGAGTGTGATGGACTTGATACATTGTGCATTAAAGATCAGACACTTACAAATGAGAGTAAGCATTTCTTTTGGCCACTGTATTAGATGACAAATATTCTAATTCTTCGAAAAATTGAGTTTCCAGAATGGGTGAACAAGAGCTGAATACCTAATTTTTTGAAACCTTTTGAAGGTGCCGAAAAGGTAGTTGGATGGGCTTTATGGCATCATTTGACGTGGAACCCTGAAGCTGATGCTGATGCAGATGCAGATGCAGATGCCAAGCTTGTTTTATCTACTGAGAGGTAATATGAGTAGCCACTTGAAATTTTATGGATGGCTAACTAAATTAGTTATTGGAACTAAACTGGTATGACACTTGAGCAGTATCCGGTATGGGATAGGAATACTACAAGCAATCCAGAATGAATCCAAAAGTTTAAAGAAGTCTCTTAAGGTGATACTTATGTTTCTTGACATCAGAGAATTTTTTTTATTGAACTTTAGACTTTGTTGGACATATTTTATTGTGATTGCTTGCTCAATATTTTTAGAGGTTTATAGATTTTCATTTTCTGTCTTACCTAGGATGTTGTGACGGAGAATGAGTTCGAGAAAAGGCTTCTGGCGGATGTTATCCCTCCCAGTGATATTGGCGTGACATTTGACGATATTGGAGCACTTGAAAATGTCAAGGATACATTGAAGGAACTGGTGATGCTTCCTTTACAGAGGCCCGAACTTTTCTGCAAGGGTCAATTGACCAAGGTTTTAACATCTGAATCTCGTACAACAATAATTGATAGCTCTACATGATGGAGAGTTTTGAGTTAAAGACGCCTGAGTGTTAATTCAATATTCTTTGTGTTGTTTAATTGTCTTGGTGAATTGTATCCTCTTTTCCTTTTCTGTTCTTCTATTACTGTCCCCTCGTTCACATCTGTATTAGGAAACTTATATAGTGATCTCTCTTGATGGTATTTTCTTAGTCGCGGATTATCTTGATTGTATAGGTCACTTTCTCTGTGCTTGCACTTCCCCCCATAAAAAATTAATTCCGATGATATACAATATTAATTTTTAATTAAAAATTGAGAATGAGTCCCCGAGTAAAGGGTGATTATATTCACACCACATTTTAATTACATTAAAGGTCATTGACCTCTATTCATTATCAGACTCATATCAACTTTTTTCTTCATCATATTTTTATTTTTAACATTTTCATTGATAAGAAAATCTTGACCTTAACCATGATTTTTGTTCAAAAATATTATTAACGTGCTTTAAAATGAGGACAAATATTTAATCACATTTTTGTAGTATTATTTGTTCCACTTATTCAAAAATAAAATGGATAAATGAGTCTTTTTACTCTTATCTTAAAGAAAATTTTGGAGGGAAACCATAATTAGGAACCATTTATGTTAATTTGAGAATAAGAATGCGATAAAAAAAGTTTGAGATATAAATGTGATAATGTGTAAAGGTTATGAGCCTTTCATCCAATTAAAATGTAGTATAGTTATTAAAATTGTGGTGTGAATATATTTAGCCCCGAGTTAATCCTATATATTGAAATGGGCTCGCGATTAAGACTATCGTACATTTGCTTATGAGCTTAAGTAGTTTAAAACAAACACCAAATTTGCTGATAATTTGTTAACACTGGGCAGATATTCTCTTGTGCTCCTAAATGCCATTTTTCGCTTACTTTGAGCTTCCAGTATTTTCTGCCTGCTTTCAAGTAATGTCTCTAGAAGTTATCGATATACTGTTTGGCTTGTAATTTTGCATTTTAGGCGTCCAAAGAACCTTTCAATTCATTTTTTATTTTTAATTTTTTTTTTTTGCATTTTGCAGCCCTGCAAGGGTATACTTTTATTTGGCCCTCCTGGAACAGGAAAGACCATGCTTGCAAAGGCTGTTGCCACTGATGCTGGTGCTAACTTCATCAACATTTCTATGTCGAGCATTTCTTCAAAGGTAGATTCATCAGGGAGCTTGTTGGATGATTATTTATGAGATCATTTGATGATTTTGTTTTATATATTTAACTTGCAGTTTTCCCTTACTGCAGTGGTTTGGTGAGGGAGAGAAGTATGTGAAGGCTGTGTTCTCGCTTGCAAGCAAAATTGCTCCTAGTGTTATATTTGTTGATGAGGTATGTGTACATTACACGTTTGTACAATTAACCCGTGCATATCTATTTAGGGAAGTGGTCCTCAGACTTTAAAAAGAATAAAGTTAGTTCTTAGCATTTCATTATAATTGCACAATCACTTACCAACCACAGAAGCCATTTAAATCTTTGTTATATTGTCACTTGACCTTTATAGAAACACGTCTCTCCTCAAGTTTCTAGGAACCAATCCAAGTTGAATAAGACCTAGCTTCATAAAGTTGGACATATGAGGGACACTAGACGGTTTAATAGAGATTTGGATGGCATTCATTGTTTGGGACTGATTATGCACTATAATAATAAGTTGAGGACCAACTTGCTCCTTTTTAAATGTTGGGGGACCAACTTGCTACTTGGATAATAGGTTGAGAACCAATGGTGCAGTTTTTCATATTCATTAATTCGAAACTTATACATAAGATTGACTTTGTGAGCTCTTCTTTTTTTTTCTTAAAAGGTTGATAGCATGCTTGGCCGGAGAGAAAGCCCAGGAGAACATGAAGCCATGCGTAAAATGAAAAATGAATTCATGGTGAACTGGGATGGACTGAGAACAAAAGATACAGAACGGGTTTTGGTGCTTGCTGCCACAAACAGGCCATTTGACCTTGATGAGGCTGTAATAAGACGGCTTCCACGTAGGTAAATCAATACGAAGAATCTTTCTGCCTTTCTTACTTCACTTGTGAAACTTTCATTATTTTTCTGATGTTGTTGCTTCTGTTGTGTCATACCTTAGATTGATGGTCAACTTGCCGGATGCTGCTAATAGAGAAAAGATTTTGAAAGTGATACTAGCAAAGGAGGACTTGTCTCCTAATGTTGACCTGAATTCTGTTGCAAGTATGACCGATGGATATTCTGGAAGTGACCTAAAGGTTGGATTTACAGACTCGTGTTCTTTTGGAAAATCAATATTCTTTTAGCCTTGTCCACAATTTGAGGATCTATGCTTTCTGTAATTTAACTTTTTTTCCTGTAGAATTTATGCGTTACGGCTGCACATCGTCCAATTAGAGAACTTTTGGAAAGGGAAAAGAAGGTATGTTCCTATGGATGATATGAGCTTTACTGCTGATCAATCTCAATAGGGTAGTTAAAACATCAAACATCAATTTTCCAGGAGATATGAAATGAAAATTAGTACCTTTATGAGGCATGTTTTGTAAGCTGGTACGGTGGTGTACCAAACTATATCCTTAAGATGTTAGTTCTTGTTTTCGTTGATTGCCAACGGGAAACGTGAATCATGAATATAGACGTGGCATTCTCTTCAGATCAAATATTGAAGAAAATGTCATATTGTCATCGCTTATCTGCTAGAAATGACAACCATCGACTTACATTTTGAGACAATGATAGGAGCAAGCTGCTGCTGCTCTTGAAGAAGGTAAACCTCTTCCAGCTTTGAGGGGGAGTGCTGATATTCGGCCGTTGAACATAGATGACTTCAAATTTGCTCATGAGCAAGTGAGTTGATAATTCTTGTTTATGATGTATGGCATAGCTTAAAAGTATTTTTTTGCAAAACGGGTTTGAGTTTTTCTGGAAGTTACTTTGTTCCGGGACTTTTAGTTTAAAAAATTCCTTTTCTAAAATTAAGTCTCTACTCACTTTCCTAAAAGTACTTTCACCTTTTTTTCAATCTTATCGAAGCATGCTCCCGGTTGTGTCCTTTAAGCTGAAATTTTGATTGCGGGTGTAGGTTTGTGCAAGTGTTTCATCAGAGTCTATAAACATGACCGAGCTTCTTCAGTGGAATGAACTTTATGGCGAAGGGGGTTCTCGACGGAAGAAATCCCTTAGCTATTTCATGTGAAGGTGAAATTTTTCTGTACAAACATTTCTTTATCTTCATCAATTCCTTGCTTTCATCCTGAACCTTGAGCTAACTGCTGCACCGTTGGATGTGCTGTGAAGTTATAGACTCATAGAATGCAAGGGTTTTTGGTTTATAGATGCATTCCTGTGAATTGGAGATGGTATAAGGGTATAGTAGCCTCCTAAGTTGATGAAGGCTGTTCCTGCCTTTGTTTTGTTTCTCATCCATGTGCCGTCAATTAGGAAAATATGGTGTTCAATTTAATAGTAAAAGTATCAAAGAAAATCTACTTAATTCAATCGATGTATAATATACGTCTCTACTTCTTTATAATTATTGAACCAACTAATAAGTAATTTATTCTGGTTTCCTTTAGCTAGTGCATGGTCGTGTGGCTGAATGCCTGAATCTCCTATGAGTAATGATTTGAGGTTTCGGGAAGTTCTATGAATAAAGTTTGATTCTTTGAGCAGCATTTCTGGGTTTAATTTTGTTCTGCGGCGTCTGTTAAAGTAAGGAGACAATTACAAGTTTCTAGTGATGTTTTACACACTGGACCATGTATTACAATAAGCATGATTTTATCGGACTTCTCTTCTTTAATGCTGTTCGAGTACAATTTTTCAATCACACTTTTCATTAGCTTTTATCAAAATCTATTGCAAATTTGATTTTAGTCCCCATCAAACAATAGCTAAATAAGTCAAAGCAGGCTGGACTATGCTGTTTTACTCCTCAACTCAATCTCATCAGGCCGCAATAGTGTTCAACCTCCAATGTGCCTTGGAGACGAAAACAGCCCTGTTCTTCCTATCTAGCTTATCGTTTAACATGTATCCAAGTTTAGCCATCTTGTTTTGATGTACTCGAACTTTTTTGGGTTGGTACCAAGGAATTTTCCACTCGTATCTTGTCGAATAAACATGACTCTGTCAACCCGTTTCATTGCATTACGAGGTTACAAACAACAATGCTAGATGCACATTAAAAGTTTGGCATTGTTGTCGACACTCCATTGTTTTCAAATAAAGTATTGGCTGCAAAAGAGTGTGTTTGTGTGTTTTTTAATCCGTCCAATGTGATGTCGTCACGTGAAACAATGTAAAGTATAATGTCAAACTTAGTGTATAAATAGCATCATTCGATTACAAATCTTACTAGGGGTGGTTGACAAGAAATACTGAAATAGTGTCGCCAAAGTAGTGGTCCACTTCTAACTTTCTGTGCCTTTATTTATTAAGATTTCTGATGCATGTTGTCCAAACTAACTAAAATAGTATAGAAAAGCTTTCCAAAAGAATTTTTAAATGTTGTTTATTCTTTAATATATATGGATTTCAATTTCATGTATCACTCGGTCACATGCTAAGTTCACTGTTCATCTATAATCAACTACAAGTTTATGTCACCAACTAAAGTTAGGAACAACGTATTCTCTTCTTTACCTTTCTATTGGTGTAATTGAATCTTGAGGTACTTTCTTGCTGACTTGAAATATAAAAAGTAAAGTCCCCGATTAAATTATGGACTGGCGTAAATAAATCCCGAGATACTTTATAAATTAAAATTAAAAAGAAAATTTTAATCTTGTAACTTGTTTTACTGTAAGAACCAACCGACAAGGCCCTCTTGTCCAATCCTATAAAAAAAAATTACATAAAAACTTCATTTCAACGTAGAAGTGCTCAATTGATGAAAAAAAAATGAGCGACTACTTTGTAGATAAAAATTCGTGTTGTAAGTCACCTTTAACCATTAAAAAAAGGTTCACTTTTAACTTAAAAATACTCGATTGATAAAATATTCCGTCATTAATCTTAAATTCAATTTCACCACAATTGATTATGCATTACATATAAACAAACTTCTTTCCACCTATTTAAATACAGAATTTCGAAAAACAATTATTTTTCCCTTTCATTTTCTCTCCTTAACCCTCGTTTGCAAGAGAAAAAAAGTTGGGTTTAAGCCTAACTGGCGGCACGTGTGAACTAGATACTCTGCGCACAAATCTTCCATCCTAAATGATGAGAGACGAGTGATCCAAAGTATAAAATTCAGTAACACCAAAATCATCCCCCTACCCCACTTACCCTACCCTACTGTGCCCCTCCCACGTGCCAGTCTGCTAGAAGCGTGGGTTTTATGTGGAGAAAAGCTAATAGCTTTTATAGAAAATTGCACTATAATATCACAATATTGCATTAGTAACGAGATAGTCTTCAATCTTGTAAATTGATTTTCTTACACAATTAATCTTCAACGATACAAAGCATTCAAGCTAGTGTAAATTATCATATGACTTTCTAGGAAATTCGCGTCACTTTAAATTCTTGAAACGTTAATCTAAGTTAGGAACCAAAATTTAATAAATTTTTTAAATGTTAAGGACCAACTTAGATTAGGGTGACATATTGGGGAGACAGTGAAAATTTCTCTAGCTTTTTAACACAAGAGGGCCGACAACTTGGGCCTACTATCCATAAAGCAAATTGCCCTTAACCAAAAAGCCCTCTTAGGGCTCAAACCACATCACGCACTTTGCACGTGAAATTGAAATTATTACTCATCTCCCTTTCCATAATCAATTATTTAAGTCAATTATTAAATATTTTACATACATATATATACAAGTGACGAGGTTGACGAATGATATTTGAGTTTATATCGTTCGATCTTACATAAGATACTACGAACGCGCATGTTTGATGTGCTCGATTGAATAGAAAAATATATGAACATGTACATCTTTCTTTCTTTATTATAGTTACTTGTATCTCGTCCAACTTATAATTGAATTAAAAAATTATTATAAATAAAAGCAATTTTAAGTATGGTCGAGTTCAATGTATTGTAAACCAACTTTATGAAGTACTTATGTAAGTGATTAAAGAGTGAGGACACAGAGTTTGGAATCATGGGTCTAATGATGCAATGTTGTTTAGTCATTTTGCATGGGAAATATGGGAATTTCCGAAAGTACCCTTGTGATGAGATTCTTATTTAAATCCCACATTGCGTAACCCTAGTCCCTCACATTATTTTCTTCAATGGAAGAACATCTCAAAGAACTGCAGCTACTATCCAGTACTAATCCACACTCTCCACCTTCTTCATCACAGGCTTCATCCTGGCCGTTGGATTCGTCCACTAAACTCCGACCACGGGATCACTTCGATGGTCCATCACTAGACCTTCAATTGTCAGTAAGTGTCAAGCCACCATCAGATTGTGTTGTAATAAGAAGAGTTAGAGATTACAATGATGTGAAGAAGTTTGATTCTAGCAATGTTGAGGCCTTGAAATGGCATGCGGCGGAGCAAATTCGATTGGCGGCAATGGAAAAGGCTTACGCGGAGCGTGTGAGGGAGCTTTCGAGGAGAGAAATGGAGATGGCCGAGTCTGAATTTGCTCGTGCTCGGGCCCTATGGGAACGAGCACGAGAAGAGGTTGAGAAGGCTGAGAAAATGAAGGGAAAGGCTGTTGGAAATATGGATTCAAGATGCTCGGAAATCACTTGCCAATCTTGTAGACAAAAGTTTCTACCTTAAAAAAATGCTAACTACAACTTTTGAGTCCATATAGCGAATTTAAGTTTGTTCAACTTCACATGATGAGTTTGGAGTATTTGATTCCCCTTTTACAGAATGAACAATAATCTTAGATTTGGGGATTTTGTATTGTAAATCTGTAAAATGAGAAAAATGGGTTGACCAAATGATTGTGTTCTCTCTATAGAGCCTTCTTATCTCTTCCTTCTCCAAGCTCAGGTTATGGAAGTAAAAATTAAGGGTCAAACGGTTAAGACTAAAATAAAAATAAAAATGAGCACATGAATTTTAAGATTAATCTGCTCAAACGAGCAACCATCTTTTGAGAGCATATTAAGGGATAAATCCCATTTTAAGATGGAACTGAACCCTTATATGTTGGTCTATATTTTCATCTTTATTCATTGTGAGATTTTATTCCTTAACATGCTATCGCAAGACAGTGGATCGTTTGAGCAAATCAATCTTGAAATTAGCGTGAGCTGGCGCCAAAAACTTGTTACGGGTTTCGCAGGATAAATTATACTGCAAGTGTACTGTATCAAGTTTTGTTATATAAGATCAAGTACGGATGTCGAACCCACATAGATTGAAATTAAATTCCTTCTGAGTACTATAATTATTTTAGCCTCTATATTATCTAGAAGATCGGATTTTTTAATCAATGTTTTTATACTAATCTAACGTGGATGTGGCAGCAGTTCAAGTAAAATAAGACAAATTATACGAGATTTATCAACGTGAGAAAGTCTAGGGAATGATTTTACCGTACTATCAACAATGTTTTTCAACTTTTATAGTTACTTCAATCAATTTTTCTTAAGTTTATAGGCAAGAACCCTAAATTTATTCTATTCTCTCTCTCAAGTGCCGAATAAAATCTATTTCTATATTTTAATCCCAATATCTCTATTTCGAATTAAAAATTTAGAAATTATTAAGAGCTTGATTCTTAAATGGAATAAGCCTCAAAGATGTCATATTTTCCCTCGAAACCTTCAAAATCTATGTTATGTTATTCTTAGATCGCGCCTAAATATCATTCTCTCGAGTATCGAGATTTAAAACATTAAATCATTTAACTATTGACCAAGTAATTGTAAGCAATGCGTAAGAATCAACTCAAATAAACTAACGAAAAAATCAAAAGAAATAACTATATTATAATCCAAACATGTCTCAAGTTAGGTTACATCACACTCTAGATCTAGAAATTAGTTAATGAATAAGAGAAACAACATAATCCAATCTAATATAAAAAACATGAAGAAGAAAAGAACGAGAAAAATTGATTTAGTGCTTGAATTCTCTTCCTAATTGTTGTCTTTCGTGCTCTTTATCAATCTCTTGTTTCCTTGCCTCTTGAGCCATCTTCTCCCCTCAAAAGTAGGTCTTCAGGTTTGTATTTATAGTCCCTTAAAGTTTCAAAACGAGTTGGGGTTGGACCGGGCTGAAAATTTTCTAAAAATCCAATTTTTTTTAACCTCGACGGCGACATCGCGGCGCTAGCTGCGATGAATCCATTTTGGCGCCACAACGCCAGCAATGCTGTTCCTTTATGTTACGGTTGGGAGCTGCGGCACCCAACATTCTGTTGATTATCTGGCCGTTTCTTGGGCGCCCATAGGTGCCATTCACTTTTTTTGCCTCACGTTCTTGCCTCTTTTCTACTTTATTTTTCTCTTCTTTCATCTCTACTCTATGCTCACTTCCATGATCAACAATTTAGCTCCATTCCAAGCTCCATTTTCTCCAAGTTACTTTAATTACAAGACAACATGAACAAACACATCAAAACGCTTAAAAGTGCTCAAAAACAAATCAAAAACTATGTTTTAGAAGTGCTAATTCAATGAGTGAAATACACTCTCAGGTTACATCTTAAAACGAAGCACAACAAGAAGATCTTATAGTACCTATCCTGATCTCTAAACTATGAATTATTTCTTGTTAAGGGACAAGATGAAGATAGGATTTTGTAAAGAAAAATATGGATAAGAGAAAGATCAAACTAATTGGAGAAAATTAGAGATGTTGACCGTAAATTTATCTAAATTATGTGAGAATGCAGTCAAAGGTTGAGAATTTTTTATGCGATTCAAAGAAAGTCGACTCTAAATTTATTGTAGGTTAAATAACAAGTAGAAAAGAATCATTATACACACGCTTGCATATTAGACATGTCACACTTATTGCAACTTCTTTAAGAATCCGTACCGGAAATGAAGGATACGTTTATGTATTGAAGCCTGTATTATCGTTCATTGTAGTCCTTTGTATGAATATTCACCACGACTACGCGTATGAAATGCTGTTAGCAGTAACTGATTTAAGTAACTTATTACCTAAACAACTGTTGAATCAACTAAAGAATTTACTTCTTAGTGTGGGAGGGTGATGGGATAAGCTAATCACCCGTGCAGGATGGCAACCCCTTGTCTTGGCCATCGTAGCACCTATGTCCTCCAAGGTATACCCAAAGACCCGAGAAGGACGTAATTGTCCCGCCCTTCAATTTCTGGCTGTAAAAGAGGGCAGGAAGCTCTTAAGGCTGCCTCCAAGCACGAGCAACTAAGAGAGCTATTCTATTTAGAAGGTTACAAAATGACGAGACCGACCTAGGGATCCACCCCAAGCCCACTCTCGTTTCAAACATGCTACTGAATTATCCACCCACTCTACGAGAATGCTCCGATATCGACTCGAAGATGAAATCTTCAACTTTGATACCAATTGATGTAGGGGCTAGCCACCACTTTACCCAGAAATTAACCCTCGTGACAATAATGAAATCCACCCTACATCATCCAGAATCAAGTTATGAATTCAACCCAAGCAGGGCCCTTTGGATCCGCCCCCATTTCAGTCATGCTCCTTCATTCGAAATAAAGTGTTTTACTAAGATTAAAAATAGTAATTCCGAACTCAAGTAGATTTTATTTGCCTCCGTATGGCATCGGGGGGACGTCAAATTGAGAACCTTATAGAGGTTAAAAAGGGCAAATAAATCAGAACATAAAGTTAACAAAAATCATTAAGAAAAAGACAAAATAGCTGCATACAATTGTATTCAACTTGTTAACTTTAGTTCAACATAAACCAAACACCCACTATCAATGTCTGAAATCCTACCTAAAAGAAACATAATAGGATAAGATGACTCTTACTAAAAACACCAGTCCCATCAGTGATCAGCAGCAGCACCCCATTTGAGATGTTACAACAATTTGATTTTCTTGATTTGCCGACTACACTATAGATTAGGGAGCGTTCTCTTCATATTTTAGTTTTGTGTTTTGAATTTTGAATTTTGAATTCGTTTTATATTTTGTGTTTTAGGTGTCCATTTTTAGATTGTTGAAAACTCGTTCTTTTTGTCGTTTTGAAAAAATATTTCTCAACTCGTATTTTTTGAGTTTTGACAGATTTGTAAAGAAAACAGTCAAAACGTAAAAAAATTGTTTTCTATTTTCTTCATAAAATTTTCAGCCGTTTTCAAAAACTCGTTTTCAAAAATAGGAAAGAGAACGCGTTTTCAATGTTTTGGAAAATTGAAAACAGAAAACGGTTCGAAAACAGCAAAGAGAACGCCCCCTTAATTTTTAATCCAAATTACTGTGAAAGCGTAGATTATCGTTCCTATTAACACCGAAAAATTTGAAGTGAGACATGTTTTCATTAGCACCGCGTGATAATTTACCAAAGTTTACACAGTTTTATTGTTAGGGACAGAATGTGCTTACTATATTAATTTTGTGGAACAACTTGCTCCTTTTTAAAGGTTGAAAACCACCTTGCTACTATGACAAATACAATAACTTGGGGACCAATAATACAATTTCCCAGAAAAATAAAACAAATAGAAATTAAGAGGGGAAGATAAAAACTGTCTTAATTGGTCTAGTGAGCACAGAAAATCATAGTTTTACTATATTTTAAGTCCCCTTGTAAAGCACTTGCTTTTGGAAAATGGCAACAAGGTATGGGAACAAAAAGGGCCAAACTGCAAAAATACAAGCGACTATTCACCTAAACAGCTAATCAAATTCACAAGTTTCTCGCTTGAGTGATTTACCTAATGCAGAATCTTGTAAATACTTCCCTTGCGTCTTGCTTTTGGTGCAGCAGTACTTCTACAAAGCTGATATGCTTCTATTGTCTAACACCTCGTCTAACAGCTGAAGTTGTTGAGGCACGTTCCCTCACGTGCTGTCTAGATTAGGTCTGACAAGTTTAACCTTTATAAACGAGTGTCGTGAGACTTAAATTGAGGACATTTGTTTGTTCTAATATGCGTTTAATCACATTATCTGTCAGACACTTCAACATTTGATAATTCAAGCAATTTTAAGAACTGTTCATAAAAGAATATGAGAAGGGAAGCTAGTGTTTAGATCAATGCTATCTATTTTTGTCTCGAATGTTGTGGAGCCTAATCATACGCCCATTTTTGGGTTCAAGGGTATGTATTAACATTTATACGTGCATATTGTTTTCCTAATATTCTTAGCATCTAAAGAATTAATTAAGAGACCGCTTTTTGTGTGTGTGTGTGCGCGCGCGCGTGTCATGGGAAAAATCAACAAGTGGACACAGCCCTAACCCTGAAGGTGAACCGCTATCTCCTTTTGTGTTCAAAATTGTAACTCGACACCCATAATGGTTGACTGCAGCATAACCTGATGATAGCATTGTTGATCATTGATCATCAAATATGACAGCTTAGATATTCTACTTTCTGTCACTTATTTTTTGATTCTGATCATTTAGCAATTGCCAATTTGTAATGGCAATCAAAATTTCAAAAAGAGGTGAACCAATTGATATAGATGTAGGACCATGTTTGATAATCAGCACAGTAATTATGACAAATCCTAAGACATTTGTCCTTTCCAAATTGTCAGTATGCTGCACATTGCAACAGGGATGCTGTATTTCTACACAATTCAATCAATCTATATGCACATATTTAACCCCGACGATAAACCGTTGGTAGCGAGATAATGACGGAAAATGACATTTGCCACTTCGTAGTGGTCCTAGCCCTAAAAGGATCTATGAAATGTCTCGCGATCCACTCAATCATCGTCTAGACAATTTTCAGGAGTCTGTTCGTTTAGATAGGATCACATCCATTGAAGAAACTGATGATTGAACTAACTTATGTCGCCTAGTGGGCATTCGCATGTACTCGTCCATGTCAACAAGTGAAGTGATTTCTCATATTTCTGATTTAATATTGTACAACCTACCATACCAACTTAACAATATGAAAGCCAAACACAATTTCAAAAATTGTTCAAACAATTCATTCTAACTGGTCTAAAGAAAAAGCCAATTTACTTTTGGAGGTGGGAAAGTTTTCGTACTTTTGTGGGTCACAAATTCTGACAAATAGGAAATGTGGAAAACACCATAGCATTGCAGTGGACAACAGTTTGGAATGGGTTGCTTTACTTATTGGCAACAAAAAAGTAAAAATGATAAAAGTTTTTGATGATTGATTCAATAATTTCAATTATAAGTTGACATGAAAAAAAAAGGTGCTGTAAGAAGTTTAATCAACATTGCCCACTGAGGCTTTTTCAAGCTTTTCAGATAAGTGTTGCTATTTCAGTCGTATAGCGAGCATTTGCAATGTCGATTCTATTTTGCTGTCAGTTAAGAGTATTTAGCCTTGCAATCTCTCAGTGTATAGTACGAGACAAAATCACATTATCAAAAATGATGCATAGCAGAATACAAGGCAAGCAATTCTTTGTACTTACGATAATGATATCTTTAATAGCCCGAAAATTCCATAAATTCCTAAAAACATTATCTAACACAAGCAAAACTCGGATCTCAGACAGCTTAGAGTAAGATAATAGCAAAACTCTGCTTCAAATAACGTTACAGGTGTATGCAAGGAGCAACACATAAGTAGAGTTGGAATATATTTATTTTTAAATCTAACTCATTTTGTGAAAGAAAAAGTAGAGTCGAGAATCAAACTGCTCGGAACTAGAAGTGAACTTGGCTCAATAAACCTGCAATTCATTTGTCTCAGACAAACTCATGCGATGAGCAAAGTAAATTTCTAACACCAGTGAAACTCGGGATCTCACAGAGCATAGATGATTACAATATAATGAACACGATTTTAATTTTTTCTTTACGTAGTACAGTACAAGAATGTTGGAAAGTAAATAAAAAGGGAACACGACTAGTAAAAGGAAAAAGAAGTACAGTTTACACAACTCCAGCAGGAAGTGTACAAAAACTAAATATTGAATCTTGTTGAATTGATGACATATTTTTGCTCTGTACCATTCCTAAGTGCTCAAGCTACAAGCATATGAGAACAAAAGCAACCCAGAAACATTAGTAACCAGTAGATGCATGGACAAAACATCAAAAATATTCTGGAGAAAATCAGACGTTAAAAAAATTCTGATTTCAATAGATTATTGTAATTTACTGCAGGTTACAAGCTTAAAATATCAATTGTAGGAGATACTTAGAACATACAAAAGAAATTGAAGGCGGAAAGAAAAGGACTATCTTGACATACGCGACAAAGTCCTAAGGTAACAACCTGGCAAATAGATATCTTCATTTGGAAAAAGAATTGGACAGTAAGGAGGCCCACAAGGTTGTATCATTGGCCTCACCAATAATCACCACAAGAACAATTTCCATCTCTAAAACGGTGAAATCTACTAGCATCCCTCATGACAATTTCTCTTTTAGTAACCATGGCTATTAGTTTAATTGCACTGTGGCAGTCGTTGCAAATCCTATGACTTTGCACAAGTTGCAACGGGGTTGAATCAGAAGTGCTGATTAGCCCTAATGAAACAGCCAACTTTTCACTATGATAAGTTAGCATGCGTCCGTCTCGTTCATCCACATCAGGAAGCAAGGTTCTTCCTTCGGGAACGTATCCATTTCTAGAGATCTCCAGCATTAAGTTATCTAAATTATCATAGATATCCTTGGTTAGATGATGGGATTTATCTCCACTGAAGAAAGCATGTGGCTGCTTCTTAATTTCTATCCACGTACATGCAGGCAACATTCTCAAACCTTTTCTCTTCAAGGTTTTCACAACTTCAGCCGCTTCTTCCAATTTCCCAGCATTCATATAAATATTCAAAAGTACAACATAATTAGATAGCTTTTCTGGTCCCATCCCATAAAGTTTCTCTGCAGCAAATTTCCCGAGCACAAAATTCTTGTGGATCCTACAAGCTGTCAGTAAGGCAGCCCACATGTTTATAGTAGGCCTGAATGGAGCATCTCTTATCAATGCAAAAGCTTCATCCAGAAGCCCTTCGCGGCCTAATAATTCAATCATACAAGCATAATGCATTGCTCTAGGTTTCACCTTGTAATTCCTACTCATTGATTCAAATATTTCCCACCCACTATCAGATAGCCCTGAATAACTACAAGAAGATAAAACTGCTAAGAAGGTAACATGATTGGGAACCATTCCTTCAGAAATCATCCGCTCGAATAACTCAACCGCCTCGATTCCACGACCATGATTTCCATATCCAGATATTAAGGCATTCCAAGACACGACATTCTTTTTTGGCATCCTCTCAAAAACATGCCTAGCATCTTCTATCCTTCCCCATTTGCAATAGAAGTCTACAAGTGCTGTATTAGCAACTATATCTAACCCAAAACCATGACGAACTAGCCCAGCATGAGCTTGTTTGGCATGCTCTAACGAGGCTAATCTTGTACAAACTCGTATAATAATTGAAAATGTAAAGTGGTCCATTTTGATGCCAGAATCCTGCATTTCATAGTACATGCTTAATGCTTCCTCACTATAACCATGAAGTGCATAACCCGCAATAATACTATTCCATCCTACAGTGGTTTTTGCTGGCAACTCATCAAACACAAACCTTGCATCCTCTACGCTTCCACACTTGCTATACATGTCAATCAAGGCACAAGACACATAGGTATCATCATATAGGCCCATTTTCATAGTGCAAGCATGCAACTGTTGTCCAGGAGAAATGAGTTCCAACCCAGCTGAAGATCGAATCATAGTCGCGAATGTCCGCGATCCAACATCCACAAACTCTTCCCACATCATCAAGAACAGCCTAAATGCCTCTACATAATCTCCAACATCCACAAGCCCCCCAATTATGATGTTCCAAGACACCAAGTTTCTTTCAGGCATAGTATCAAACAACCTATGTGCATCGATCATCATCCCGCATTTCACATGCATCAACAGCACCCTGTTTCTTATATACAAATCCGGCTCAAACCCAGAATTTAGCATGTAAATAAACACCCTTTTGACACCTCTAATTGATTTCAAACCAATACAAGCACTCACCAATGCATCATAAGTACTGCAGTTAACATCATTATCATCCTCGCATTCCAAAATCTCAAACAATTCAAGAGCCTCACGGTACCTTTTGCACAAAACCAACTTCTCTATTTGACCACAAATTCGAGAATTAAACTTCGAACCATCCGAATGGGTTTCTGTTTCTTCCTTCAGATTCTTATCTTCTGTTTTTAAGAATTTAGGCAAGGGTCGGGGCCTTAAGCCTTGTTGATCTAGAAAAGAACACCGAAATTGGAAAAATGGAATTCTGCATTTTTTCCTTTTAAACAAAAAGTACTCGGAAAAAGAGAATCTTTGTTTCAAAATAGTGGGTTTGGCTAATGAACATGCAAATCTGCAACTGCTATGAATTTGATCCAGAGACAAAGAGACGTCCATATGGTTTCTGAATAATCAAATTCAGCAAAACAAGAAAAAAAATGAAGAGAACTACCTGCGAATAGATTTGGATGTGAAGAAACTGGGGCAAGAATATGAGAGGGAGGTCGTCAGCTTTGAAAGATCCGCCAGTTTTGGGTTTTTCTCATTTTTCTTGTTGTTTGTTAGTTCAACTACTCGCAATGGGAAACAATCTCAAATTGATCGATTTACTACGTCTATGTTTGTGATGGATTCTCATTCTATAATTAATTGATATTAACCACTGATCCGTTAAAACCAATGTCACAATTCGGGCACGAGGATATTTATGACAGAATAAACTTTGAGATCGAACCAAGGTTCAGACTCTGTAAAATTATAATTTTAGGAGTAGTGTCAATGATAAAGATTCGAATGAACTAAAACAGGATCTAAAATTGTATATTGTAAATTCTTCATTGATTCCAGGTCTTGTTTAGAAGTGAACATTTTCATCTATCCGCCGCCCCCCCCCCCCCCCCCCCCCCCCCCAACCGCAAAGTTGTGATTACATTTGAGACTATGTTCTCGAGTCGTTTTTGTTACATATATTAGTATTTAATTCATTCGTTGCTGTATAACAATTGAAGATTTATTTTTCATTTTTGGATAGTTTCATTCCATACTACTCAATTAAGAGTCTATTTGTTTCAAATTAAAATCTAATTTTAATCTAAGTCAAAGTCAAATAATCAATATTAATCATATTTTTTTTTGGGTCTCACAACTTTTTAACCCCACATTTCAAAAAACTTTTATCACAAACTACTAAAAATTTGATTTTAATTCCTACCAAACACCTTATAAAATAATGACTCAAGCTTGAGTCATAGATAGCTAGCAATTGAGTATTTGCTTCACAATAAATATGTTGAATAGGATTGAAAATTGTGATCTAGGACAAAAACAGTACAGGATGTGACTAAATCTCTATTTTATACAGATCCTCCAAAACTTATTTTCTTTAAAATTCCTTTTCAATCAAATACGTTTTCAATAAAATAATTCTACACATAGATCCATAATTTTTTCGTACTTTAATCATATATTCTCAAAAAATCACTTTTGACAAATTTTATTATAGAAAAAATCTACATTAAACAGCCCTGAATATATTTATATCCAAATTTTAACTAACAAACTAGTACGTGAATCCAATTCAGTTTGCAACTCTAGTCAAACGAGGGAGTGAACACACTCATAATTAGATTGCAGTGAACAAATAAAATATAACTTCAATAATATGAAATCCATGACTAGGTTTATGCATACGATTTTTGATTCCAATCACCAGTCTTGTTACTCTCCATCAATGACTCAAATTGTGCGATAGATGTGGTGAATCAAAGATTGGGGGACATTCATGTAACGAGTATTTGGTAGCAAAAAATGCGATAAATGAGAGTAGCTCATAAAATTTTGATGTATATATGAGGAAACCACATGTATTTTCGACTTTGGTGATTAAGTGTCGTTAGAGATTTGAAGCGAAAACTGGAATGATTATGACGAACATAAATATTTCAATTCATACAAGGCATGAAAATTAGAGAAATCTGATTTAAGAAAGATTAGGAAACAAAACTTGTGAGAGTGGGATCAATAAACTTGTGAGAGAAATCTTTTTTTTTTTAAAAAAGATTTTTTTTTTTTAAATTTACGTGTAATATTATTTTATAGGAGAATATACGATTGAAAATGAATTTAAAAAAAAAAAAACATTTTTAGAAAAATGGGGCCAAACAGGAAGTTAGTATTTTGAAATTAAAGAAGGGAGAATGGTAAAATTGAGATTTGGGAGAATTAGCCTGCTTGAGTTCCTTTTTTCCTAAAACTCATTTTTAACTACACATTCTCTAATAAATAATTTAAAACGTAAATTATAATTTTTTTTTTCCTATTTTTAATCACATATTCTTCAAGAAATTACTATTTCAAACTTAAAATTTCTTACAAAAATGGAGCTCAAACATGACCTTAATTTCCACGTACAAAAGTTATGTTAAACAAGAACATCTTCTCACACAAGCCCAGAAGGCCCGTAAAAAATGTTTACAGGCCCACGTAAAGAAAAAAGCCTAGTCCAAAATCAATTTAGCACTAGCACTTAGGGTTTTAATCATATCTGAGATTCTATTCGGGAAACCTGGTTCTCCGTTTTGGGTCTTGATTTCTGCATCGCCGCCGTCTTCTTCGCCATGGTATTGTAAATAATTCATCTTTGTGATTTATATGCGTGCTTGTATGTATTTTTGGATGCAAAGATGCCTAAAGAAGCACTGTAACGATTCATTTGCTAACATTATAGGTGAAGTATTCCAGGGAGCCCGACAACCCGACCAAGTGTAAGTATTCATATGATACACTGATGGATATACGCATTTGCAGTGCACCAAACTTGTTCTCATTCTTTTAGGGTAAGGTACAAGCGGTGGAAGTGGTTGTGCTAAAATCTGGCGAGTAGTGCATTATGCTTCAATTGCTGTGCCTTACCCTTTGCAGGCCAAAGTTTTCCTTTGAATTATCGATCTTTTCTATGTGGGCTTGCTTTTGTGTACATTGAAATGATTGTTTGAAAATCTGAACTGTGTATGTTGTATGTGTTTCAGCATGCAAAGCCAGGGGATCTGATCTCAGAGTTCACTTCAAGGTGGGTGTTTTGCTAGTTTATTGTTGGATTTTTGTACTTCATTATTAATTACTATGAATTAACGCTTTTTTCTTCATTTTATTCTTGGAGAATCAAATTATTTCTGCAAAAAATAAAATAAAATGAGAATCTTATTATCTTCTTTTTGTTTAACATGATATTTCTATATATTCGTTTTGCATGTCTGTTCCTTAGAATAGAACCCAATTGAAATGACTGGAAAAACTTGAACTGAAGAAAAGGAAACAATTATCTATAATTCTTTTGAATACGAGCGTTCTCTGTATTGGTTTTGCATTTCAATTTCTCAGTCGAATGATGAAAATGCTGTTCCCGCAATGATTCCAACTGTGTGATAAATGAATGTTGTATTTACTTATTTATGATAAGTTGTGATGTCATTATTTTTGGTTTAATATGGTATTAATCATTTCTGCTGTGATCACGGCAGCTGTTTTTATTGTAGCACTATTTAGAAGTTTTTCTGCTGGGTTACATTCTATAACCTTTTCATGTGGCGATGTTTTAAAAGATTTAAGGAAGTGATGATGTTACTGAGAAGGCTCTTAAATTATCCAACATCTGAAATGCATTTTATATGATGCTCCTAAATAATACACTTATGTTTTAGTTTTAAGAAAACAATGCTGGATTGCTTAGTTTAAAGATTTTACTTGGGGTAGCTGTTTTAAGTACGAAGGCTTTTGCAATATGACGCTGTATTATTAATGAAATATAATCTAAAAAAGCTGTTACTATGATTTATTTAGTTAACACGTCTTATTCGTCTCAGTTCTTTGTTATAGTATATTGTACCATATTCTACTAATGGTTTATGGAGCGAGTCTCCATGATTTAAGGTGCTCAAGATATTTAGACCCCCTCCACCCCCAACAGGAAAACCATGTTGCAGAAACAAACATAACTCTATTTTCAATCGTTTGGGTCGGCTATATGAATCTTTTTCTCCACTTCATTCAATTCAACTGTGCTGATTGTTCTACATCAACTAGATATTTGACCACTACAACATACCATGTTAGTGGACTATCCGTTGCTCTTTTGACTTGTTCTATCAAGACCACGTCACTCTTATCAATATCAATGGGTAAAGAACAGGTCTTTGCTTTAACTATGCTCATTCAGTGTTACCTCCACTTGTTGGCCTATATTATCATTTCGTATCTTATCAAAAAGCTTGTCACAACAAACAAACAAACAAAAATAAATAGGTAAAGAATGGGGGTTGATAAAGCAACAAGGAATCAATTGGATTCAGAGGCCCTCAATATCTCATACGTTGAAGTTCTTGCTGAATTCAATTGGATTAGTATGGATTAGTAAATTATCTCTATAAATTGGACCATCAATGTCATTTTTTTTACTAGATTCCGATTTAATTTTCAATAGCAATATTCCAGTATAGTTTTTTGAACTAGATTCGCTCCATAATCTGGTATAGAAATTTTTCTTTCAGAAATTTGATTATTGCTGCATATTTTTATTTTTCTTTTGGATTTTTGAAGTTTTGTATGACCAGATTTTGCTGCATTTTAGATCTATATTAAAATCATGCTCTGCTACAATTTTACACTGTTTGCTTATCACTCCATTGCTACATTATTTATTTTCAGAATACAAGAGAGACAGCCCACGCTTTGAGGAAAATGCCTTTGTCCAAGGCCAAAAGATACTTGGAGGACGTTCTTTCCCACAAACAAGCTATTCCTTTCACACGATTCTGTCGTGGGGTTGGCCGCACTGCTCAGGCAAAGAATCGCCATTCAAATGGTCAAGGACGTTGGCCTGTTAAATCAGCAAATTTTATTCTTGACTTGCTCAAGAATGCTGAGAGCAATGCAGAAGTAGGCTTATTTTTCTGGATATTTTGCTCATGTTATTATAATTTCTAGGAAAAATTGCATCGCTGAAGTTGTACAATCTGTTCCCAACCACCGAAACTGCCCGTCTTTATTAAATCATTATGTGGCTCTTACGCCTAACTTTTTGAAGCTAGATTTACTTTTCCAACTTTTGCTTGTGCCCATAAATTTGAAGTAAGTTGAGTTTTAAGAAAGATTTAACGAAGATTTGGGCAGTTTCCGTCATTGTGACGGGTTGTGGAACGATGAAAGTTTGAGAATCAATTTGCTCTATTGTAAAGGTTGTTGACCAACTTGCTACCTGGGCAATAGTGGGGACTGGGGATCAATGATATAATATTTCCATAATAGCTACTAACAGAAGAGCATTAACATAATAATTTTTTGCAGGTCAAAGGCTTGGATGTAGATTCACTTTACATATCTCACATCCAGGTGAACCAAGCAAGGAAACAGAGGCGTCGCACATACCGTGCCCATGGGAGAATCAACCGTAAGTCCCTTTTGTTCCCTCCAATTTTTAGTGGCTTTTTCCTGATCAAAAATCAATTTGTAATGATTGTTGTTCTGCTCACAGCTTACATGTCATCTCCCTGCCATATCGAGTTGATCTTGTCAGAGAAAGAAGAGCCAGTAAAAAAGGAGGTGATTAATAACATTTTCCTTCTTTTAATATTATTAGAAAAGAAAAAGAAGTGTTGAGAGCTGAATCAAGCGACTTGTTTTGTGCCTCGTTCATTTTGCTCACAGCGTGCTAATATTTTAATGTTCTATAGCTTGTATTTCCATACGTTTCGCTGAGCTTAAATATTAGGGGTTACTTTCAATTATCTAACTTATTTACAAATTTGACCAACAAAAAAACTGTCTAGTTAAAAACTTATTTACTCGTAAGTAAAACTTGCAAGTAGATTCTGAAAGTAAGTAGTTTGACAAATTTTTATAATGTTTGGATTTGCAGCCTGAAACCCAGCTAGCTCCCAAGAAGACAAAATAGACTTCGAGTTCTACAGAGTGATGCCTCTTTATGAAATGTAGACTGGAGGTAGTCTTCAGGAAGGCGGAAGAATTTCAGTTACATTCTCTACTGACAAGAGAACATTTTTATATTATCTGAATTTTGTTGAACCAGATTTTATGTTTCTACTGTCTTTGACTGAATTTGGTCTTGAATTAAGACACAAGCATTTGAGTGTTGAATAATTCATTTTGACATCGATGGAGGCTAGTGTTTACTTTTGTTTATTTATTATCATTATTATTTCTTTGCGATTTTTATTGAAGTTTCTTAACCTAAAATCTGCTGGTGCTTTTGTTTATTCAAGGATGTAATTCTGGCACCATAACCCCCCAACTCCCACCCTGAGCCAAGCCCCAACCATCACTCCCTCGCCTTTCTGCACTGCCCGCCATCACTAGTTTTTCACATTATGAACCAATTTATTGTCCACAACATTCAGGTACAACTAGGAATGTCAATTTAACTTGTCCCGCCCTGCCTTGCCCTGCCCTGATCCAATGGGACCCAAAAAACCTACTCTGATGAGTTGATAGGGGTGGGACGTTGGGAGTCGCCCGTGGTGGGTTTTGTGGGACGGAGCATGGAGAGGATGCTTCGTCTCGAACCAGCCCGTGAAAAAAAAAATTAAAAATAGAATTTTAATAAATTGTTTGTTTTAAAATATTGTTGAATGTATTTACAATTTTATAATACGTTTCTGATTTCACAATTATATTAGGACCATGTTAGAGGTACAAAATGGATGACAAACTCATCAAGTTGTGTTCTCCTATTGGAGGGGTGTCGAGTCCACTGACACCCCTCAAATAGGGGGGGCCACTTGGCAAGTTTGTAAAAAATTTTGTACATATAGAGTAACCTATTATATTATACAATTGTCAATTTAAAAATTTAAATGACTAACAATTGTTTATATAATTTATAAATTCGACCATTCAATCTTTTTATTATAATTAAATTATATCATCTGAAATTCTGAGTTATGATAGTTAAATAAATATTTTTTGTTTTTGAATGATTTATACCAATTAATCAAAGCAAGTTAATGTCTCAATCGATAAAAAAAAAAAAATTAAAATATAAAGGTTAAACTTTGAATAATAACATAACTCGAATTTTTAAAAATGTAAAAACAAAAAAAAAATTAAAATTAAAATTAAAATTAAACGGGATAGCAAAAAGGGCAAATTCTTGCCCTGACCCTTCCCCGTCTCTCCCCATGGACGGGACACGGGGCAGGGTGGAAGTGCTCATCCCGTGTACGCCTCATTGTCATCCCTGGGTACAATTGCAGAATGTAGAATAGGATTCAGACAAAATAACAATGTTCTAAGCTATACTCTCAAGGAAGAGGCTATGGGTACAACACCGTACACAGCCCTCACACATTTGTGAATTTTAATCGAGAACCCCACCTCATGCAGACAAAATAACAATGATCTAAGCTATATTCTCGAGGAAGAGGCTATGGGTACATCACCCTGCAGAGCCCTCACACATTTGTGGATTTTAATCGAGGACTCCACCTCATGGATGAGGGCCATCACTGGTCGTCACTCATGCCGTGTCCAAGTGTTGTACACAACATTTTTCATACTCTCAATTCATATTGGATTAAATCCGAACCAACTTATTAACCATTAGATAAAAGTATCAAGAAGTACAAAATTGAAATTTTACAAACGGAGAACAATCGTTTAGAATTTTTTGATCATAAACCATTTAAGCTGTCTCAAGGTTGTGCAGCTTCCAGAAGTTTCTCATATATCTGTCTCGCAGTCAAATCTTCGACCTGGTTCAGAAGTTATATAATCAGACACAAACGTAAAATCCAAATAAATAGATAGATAGGCTAAGCAAGTAAAGCAGAACTCTGGTTAGGAAAATGATGTCTTTATTGTCGTCATACTAATTTTTACTAATAGGTTACGGATAGATGAATATTTGAACATATGCACGTGTGTGTATATAAACAGATACATGTACGTTTACCATAATCAAGATAGATGCAAGGAAATTTTCTATGAAGTCCTGTTTCAGCTTTTTACTTTCCCTTCACTTCTGGAGAGATTCTTACAAAATAGTTGATAGTTACTCTCCTCGAAGGAGACGTCTCTATGCCTTGATTAACAATGGTTCTTTTATTTATTCCCTGGGGTCCAATTTCTCGAAATTACTTTGTCAGATCACTAACTAGGCATGAACTTGCAAAACAATCAAACTTGATTATTAATTTTGAAAAGTTCTGTTCGCTGTAGCTCAATGCTATGGAAAGCTCACTGACAGAAAACTAAAACACCGCTATATCCGTAGAGATCAACTTATCAAAACACAGAGGCAATTTTCTGTGAGTACTTGCTCGGTGAGCTAGAACTAGACTCATTAAAATACATGTCAACTGGAGAAGGAAAAAGTAGTGTGTATATAATATCAAAAAACAGACGGTTTAAAATGATGAAATTTGAGACGTGAACTTACCACAAGGAGCTTCGATTTGTTACTCCATCCTCTTTGAAGAGTCATCTGGCTTAATTTAAGACCCAATACCTGTCTCGAAGAAATTTTACCTGGTCAACTTAATTTCATTTGATAAATCAACTGAGGTTCAATTTATCATTTTTTAAATGAATAAAATTCTGTTGCGTACTTTTCCCATGAATTCTAAAAGCTCATTGTTAGCTTCTCCTCGAGCTGCGGGTGCAGCTACAGAGACCCGAACATCATCAGCATTTACTCCTGGTATAAATGTAATTCAAAGACACCATTCTTAGCAAAGAATGATCATCAGTTATCTTATACATCTTTATTTCATCATCATCCTTTAGAAATGACAAATTCCTGACAGGCCATATGTACAAGATGACAGTTTGCCCCTACCAAAAAGAAATATTCTGAATCTGCCCATGAAGTAAAAATATAATTTTTCACTAGTAACGTTTCAACATCACATCTTCAAGATTGTAATGGACAGAAAGAAAAGCTTTTCTGGTTTAAAAGCAACAGCCTATAGGCAGCAGAGACCTACTAACAAATGCAGAATATACTGTGATCACAAAGATTTTGGAAATAGTCATGTGGTCATGTAGACAATAGAGATACTATCTCGTACTACTGCTATTCAAATCAAGCCTAGGGCTCACATGACATTATACAAGTCAATGTTATACTTCTAAGGTTACAGGATCCGGATTACTGAGGTTGACTGCCTCTAGAAAGATGGCGTATAATAGTTTACTCGGCCTATAGCTAACTACTGACTTTGAAAGTTTAAGAGACTGTCCCTAACATGCGCTGCCTGAATAGGTATAATCATTACCCACCCCAACCCACCCACCCACCCAACCTCCCTTCTAAATGCATGTATGGGCCTTACACATATTAACATTTAGAATCTGCGGATTGCAGGAAATTCAAGAGTCATAAATCACATGCAATTATCTCCTCTTTCTTCAAACTGTTTCTATTTTGTCCAATTCCTTCGGCTGCAGAACAATAAATGACAATTCACTAAGTCATGCTTAATTCTTTCTTTCATCTTTTTGGCAAAGATTAAATAAACATTCTCAAGGAGTATACAAGAATGTCTTGAGGCTGAATAAAAACCAGAACCAATCACACTGAAAGCATACAAAGAAATTGATTAACACAGGAACTAGCACACTGAAAGCATACAAAGAAACTGAATTTTCCACACGAAGGAACTACTGTAAGCAAAACATATACTTATTTGATTTTAAGCATGTCCCTTTGTGTGTAGGTACATGCATCACATGAATTCTCTTAGCAAGAGCTTTAACCCATGGACATCTATGATGCAGAACAGTAATTAATTTACTTGTAATTGCAGAGCGCTGTGCACGGTCTTCCACTTCTATTGCCACTTGAACAAGGCCTCCTTCTAATTGTGATATACAGGGTGGTACAGGAGCATCCTACAGTAAATAGCAAAAGATCCAATTATAGCTTCCTCACAAACAGTTAACTCACAAGAGAGCTTTAAGTATATACTATTCCCTAAAGCATGAAAGAGCAAGAAACGTGGAAGTACTATGGACATCGGACAAACTTGAAAACAGGGTAAATGATAAGGATCTATGACATGCCTTCAGACCTTCAAATTTTTATATTGCTTGATTCCCAAATTGAGCAGTTTGAAAGATTAATAACAAGGAATCAAGGATAATGATTGACATACTGATATTTGTTACCTGCGGATTGGTTTCAGCAGCAATTGTACTAAGAGCACCATCAACCACATATATGAAAGAGGAGGATTCTAGATCTTCTTCTGCACGATAGCAAACAAACAGCTCACAACCCAGACAATTCATTCTATACTGCTTCTCCATTTTTCCTTCACCACTGCACGAGAAAGGTTCACCACAAGAAAGATTAACTTCAAATAATTTAAACTTCAGAAATTAAGCACAGAATAGCTGAATAGATATAATGAAATGAGATGCACCTATCAAATGCTAAAAGCAGGTAATCAGTAATTCTTCATGAATCCACAAACTGCCAGCACTATAACCGATTTTTGTTAGATTATATATTTTCAAGTAGTGAAATGCTATGTATGCAAGCATATAGCAAATCAGGCTTCTCGGTTCCATGCAGGAGGCAAAATTCCTTGAGTAATGCTATCTATCATCAATAAAGATGCATCACCAATTATGTGGCAATAGGTTCCTTGATTCATTGTCCAATTGCATTGTGATGCAATTGAATTCATTGGACAATGAAACAATAGACATATTGCCACCTAACTGGTCATGCATCTTTACTAATGATAGATAGCATTATTCATATTCCCGACTTCACCAGGCAACACATATGATCAGCAGTTCCAGCACAAACAACATTTTAGACTTTGACGGATGGTGCACAATTTCATATTTCTCATTGAAATAAAGAGCAAGACTTGGGATATGATCTAAGCTAAGATAACCTAATAAGAAAATAAAATATTTCAGAAATTAGCCAAGCCCAGTTTTGTGCTCTCTCTCTCTCTCTCTCTCATTCAGAAAGATTGCAGATTATCTAATTATCATGATATCTCCACTGCCTCGGACATCTGAGCAAATCTGGAGGGAAACTATAACACAAAAATTGTGTTTACAGTTTTTCACTCGTCTGCCCAAGTCCGATTCTCCTCATTGAAGAAAAAATATGCAGACTATCCAATATCATCAAAATTTGAGTAGAACTAAAGGAGATCTTCTTAAGGATGGGAAAAGTTTTTTACTGTCTTTTAGTCTATTAAAGTTACATGCAGTGACGGCTTGAAGATTTAATTCATCTAGAACAGATAAACAGACTGCAGGAACTGGAAATTACTCACAAACAGAAGAAACAGGTAAACTCTTTGATAGAATATTGAATCAGCAAGACTAAACATAATGGGATTGTTCCTAAATACATTTGGGTATGCAAATAGATGGAGAGATCAGTTTTTCAACAGTTCAATTCGTCCAAAAATAAGAGAACTCGTAAATTAGGCACCAAGAACACGTCATACAAAAGAAATATTAGTCCTGATATCTGTTCTGTCTCTTTCTGCTTTTATTCATTATTAAGTGTTTTAGTCGAATAAAACGAAGCACTATAGAAAGCTAAAAAATGGAGGATTTGCATGATAAATATTCAACATGACATCTGATACAATTTGATAAATAGAAGATTACCGCTTCAAGAGAACTTTTCCCCCTTCACTAGTATTCAGCCTTGCAAGATGCTTCTTCTTGTCCAATACATATGCTTTGTCAGTTTTTCTCTTTGGCATTTTCTGCAATTGCGTATCTACAATAGTGCTTCAGTATGGAGAAGCGTAAATTTACAACTGGTGTATCTACAAATAGGGATTTCTTTGGCCAGGCAAAAAAGAAAAGCAAGCATAACTGAAATAGAACCAGTTTTGTTCTTCTCGAGAAGTCATAAAAAATTTGAGATAAGATCTCAAATTAGGCCAAATTACATTGGAAGTGGAATTAAAATTATATCTTAAGTGATAGCTAAAAATATTAATCAAATATGACTATACTAATAACATAAATAGAAGACGATCAGTTACAATAATTTCTCCTCAAATTCAAAATACAAAAACAGAAAAAACAAATTTCACAACAGTTCTTCACCCATCTCAAACAAATGATAAGAACAATCTTTTTTCCAGTGCATTATGCTTGGGATAAATTTATTATGCATACGGAAATTTTGAAGCCAAATCGAAGTTCATTTGGAGAAATATTCCAAAAAATCAAAAAAATCAAGAACAAAAAAGAAGAGTAAATTACCGGTGATGAGAATGTGAGAGCTGCAGTGCTTGCAATAGTATACGAAGAGATCGGAGTTCGGGCCGTCCGGCGCGGCGTCCTCGCTGGAGTACGTGTGCGTAGTCCGCTTCGGCATTTGATTTGAATTTCTTTCTCGTTCAGCGACTACCTTTTCCTCCCAAGTCACGACCGACGAAAGTGCCACTACGAGTCCGGCAATAAAGCTAAGTACTGGAAAATTTTAATAGATTGGCACCAACGCTGACGTGGTCAAACTTAATTGGCCTGTTCTTTTTTTTTTCCCTCTTCCAATGACATTTGCTACAGTTAAGCCCATTTGATTCTGATTATTTATAAAATAAAAATAAAAAATTTAGTTGTTATGAATCTCATATAAGATATGAAAAGTAACAAATAGTAGCTGATTGAGATTGATAACGATCATATTTTTCATTTTTATAGATGATTAATGAGAAATAAACGGAGTCTTACAGAAGGAAAGCTGCCAGATATTTTACAGAACACATCCAAGTAGGTGGAGCCTGAATATTTTTTGCAATATATAATTCACATGGGCCCACCATCCATATTAGGATTCTGTACAACTTTTGTATGTTTTTTTTTGTCTGTACATATGAAAAAATCCTCTTCCAATGATAGCGGGTCAAGTGTGATCTGTCAAAATTTTAGGTCGAAATAATCTGTAATTATAGTATGATTGAGGAATCCAGTGTCCAGAAGGGAAATAAAAGATAAAAAGGTCAATTAAATTTTCAATTCATTATAAATACTTTAAGAATATAGACGTGTTTTAACGGAATAGATACCGACGCTCATATGGCCTATATTTTTTTTAATGTTTACCCATCTTCCAATTGTGCCAAACCAAGTGTTTTCTATTAAATTTTCTGTTTAAAAAAATTTGTATCTATAGCATGACTGCTCTTTGGGTGACATGCTCAAAGTATCCTATGAAAAATAAGACATTTAAAATGTGACACATTTGCTCATTTTTAAGGTAATAATATTTAACAACTTAAGGTGACTACAAGTGATGAGATATTTTAAAAACAAGAGGAATAGATCTTTTGTTCTTACTCTCTCTACCAATGATTCATTTCCTCATTTTTTTTAAGTGTTTGATCAATTAATGAAATTTGCATGCCACCTAAATTAGCGTTTAGCATCAGTGATACTAAACGTCATTATTCCTTAAATTTTTTTTTTTCTCAAAACTCATTTTCTACGACATAATCTTGCGATAAAATAATTTTAACATGTTAACCCATAATTTTTCTCTAATTTTTAATCACATTTTATTCAAAAAATATTCTAAAATTTCATAAAATTTATTCTAAAAAATCTATATAAAAAAGTCACATATTAATTGAAGAGTGAACAATCTCGTAATTCAAATTTATTCATTAGAGTCCACCGTGTGAAATTGATGTGTACATTTTCGATTAAAGTTTTTGGATAATGTATTATTAGTCATGTTGATAGTATGGATATAAATCGTCTTGGAACCGAACCCCAAGAGCCACGAGAAGTTTTATTCAACCTTTCTTACGAAACCAAACTAAGATCCATGCAGTTCATTACTTAAAACTAATGGATGCTGTAGTTGATTGTTAGATGTTACAGTAACTGACCATCCAAACTTGCAAAAAAGACTTGTGAAGTAATGCTTCAGTTTAACAGAAATTAACATGCTCGTCATACGTCCATGACACGAAGGCAAATCATAATAATACTTTCTAAACAATGAGATCAAGTACTAAATGAAAGTTCTAATAAAAGGTGGCGAAACAATAATTTGATGTAGAATGACGACGACAATGAGATTGGTTATGTTGCCAAGTCTCAACCATTCAAAATTGCACAAATCTGAAAATTTCATAGCCATAAAATGGAAATGGAAAACTCGACCATAAAGCGGAACAGAAAACCTTCGAGCCAAACTTTTTGGCTGGACATTCCAATGCGGTGAATGAATCAGTGTAATTCTGCAAAACAGTCGTCACCGATTAGATACGCTAAAAACTAGGACATAATTATTGACCAATACATAGCAAGGTATCCAAAAGTGTCCAACTTAGATGCTCTTACGAGATGATTACTTACTGTTGTGACCTTTTCTAATCAGCAACTGCATAAAGCTTATTTTAAGATCAAAATGACAAAAGAAATCCTTGAGTAACTTACAAATTTTATTGAAGGCCACAATATCACAACTCTGGACATACTCATTTATTGGTTCTACCGTGAGACACTCTTCAATAAGTGTATCAACAGATACCAAGTCATCCACAATGGTAAGCATAATCTGAAGCTTCTTGATACCATATCCAACGGCTACGAGTTTAGCTGCAACCAATGTGATATATTTTGTAAGTCGTTCTTGTAATGTAATTAACTACATTGGAAAAGAAATCTCTCATTTTACAATTTCTCCCTGACAGTTTTTTTCACTCCAAAACCTAGGTCGAAAGCACATGCTGGATACTGAGTGGGTACTACATCATGTTCACTATCAAATTCGGAAAGTCTTGTATAGGCAGTATGCTTAGCCTTAAGCTAGGTTACAATAGCCGTTACCACCCATCATTAATATCTAAAGAAAGAGAAAAACTTACATGCACCCCATAGCAAACCATCCATCTGCACACTTCTAACAGCTTCCTCAAGTTTTTTCATATCTGTCTCATCATCCCATGGTTTTACATCCATCAGGACAGATGACTTCCCGCCTAAAAAATTATGAGCATAATGATTGATATGAAGATTTTGTTTGATAATATATGAGAATATAAAAATGAAATAAATAACATTAAAATGATTTGAAATGTCAGATTAAATAGGCAATAGATTGTGTGGAAACTTGAATTAATTATGATTATGAAATTCCTATTATTTTCTCTAGCCCACTTATAAATAGGAGAGTGTTTGTGTATTGTTTTTTATAACAATTTGAGCGCGCGCTGCGAACTCACTCTCTTTCTTCTTTCCAGATGCCTTCACAGCTGCAGCACGTGCTTCAGCAGCCTTCTTCTCTTCCTCAGTCTCCTCACCAAACAAATCCACATCATCATCATCGTCGTCCTCTGCAGCAGAGGCCTGAAATTCAAATTTTGTGCTATTTGTAAGGTTAAGCAAAAAAAAAAGACAAACAAAAACGAACTCATAAGCAATAATACAGTCATTCAAAATTTACATCGCTCTCCAAAGAGAGAGAGAGAGAGAGAGATTAAAAAATGAAATAAGTGCCTAAATCTATGCTACAGCAGATAACTTATTCACTTGACAGAATTTTCAACACAACTAAGAATAATAAAGCAAGGAATGTATAAATTAGCATCTTGCCTTAGTGTCTGCAACAGGAGGAGTTGCAATAGCCTCCTCAGGAATTGGAGCTGATCCCTCGACTATGACACCAGATCCTTCAGCAGAAACTCCACTACAAAAGCATGTCATAATAGATTATCAAAGCAAAACTTTAAAATGCCGAAAATCACAATTCAACTCAGAAAGGACTTACGAAATCCTCAATAGTGCTTCAATGTGGTTGTACCACCGTGAAACATTCACATAGTCAGATGATGGAGGCTTTGGAAGAGCAGCATGCACAGTGAGATCATCCTTAGAAGCTAAGTACCTGAAACAAGAAGTAAAGAGAGAATTCGAATTCACATTCAATTCATTTTTAGCTTGCCATACTCGAAAATAGAAGCTGTCATTATAACAGTTGCATTGTTCTGCACTCTATAAAGACATGCTTCAATTTTCCAGGTCTTTGATTCGAGTTCAATTCGACTAAATATGTCCCTGAACTCTGGTAAGACCACACAGTATTTTACGGAATTGATGCTAACAACTAAGCCAAATTTCTCTAGCTTTTTCCTCGATAATAAGGTATAATCACATATCTCCTCATGATAAAATGAAATATCTATCAAAATATAAATAGGTTTTTCTAAATAACATACATATGAGATTCAAATAAAATATGCGACAGTTCGGGCAGTTTTCAAGAGTACCCATGCAGCTATCATTAAACACAAGCATATTGTAGAACGTTAAAAAAAAAAAAAACCTGTAAAAAGAAGTAAAATTTACCCTGTGATATAACTGCGACTTAAAAGGTATTCATCAAGCTTCTTGAGGCCAGAATCTGAGCCGAGGTTGTAAAATGCGACAGCCATTGCTTAAAAATAATACTCAGATCTGAATCAATTCGATTCAATTCAGCAAAACACACATTAAAAGATTGAATTATAGGTGCAAATCTATGAATTTTTTATCCTACGCGTGTAAAGAAGGAGAGGGAGAGACTCACACGACCAGGGCTGCAGGTGAAGAGCTCGAAGCGAGACTAGAAGTGTGGAGAGTAAAAATAGGGTTTAATCGAGCGTATATAACTGGCACGAGTAAAAGTAGTTATTTCTACTCAGCCCTCGATTATCGTGATAAATGATAATCACCCCTACAGATTGAAAAACTAATAAAGAGCCATTAGTAATTTTTTTTTTTTTTTTTGGCAATGAAAATTAATAAAGCCAGTGCTGGCCACAGAGTATTAGGGTTCGTTTGATTGTGAGACGAAATTTGGATAGAAAAAAGGGAATTGCAGGAAATTGAATTACCTAAAACTTGTTTTACTGAAAATTATCAATTAATTATATTTGATTGATATAATTTTTTACCGGTAAAATGTTGAAATTTTCTATCTTATGGTGTTCGTTTGACTTTGTTTTTCATGAAAATTGTCGATTAAATGGATATCTTTTTTTACAATTGGGGATAGAATTTGCTTTGATTGCCAAAAAAAGTTGGAAAACAAAATCACCAAAATAGTGAGAAATCAAATTCATCAAAAAGCCAGAAATGTTGCACATGTGAGGTAAAAGTGGAAAAAAAAATTCTATGAAAATTTTTGACTAAAATGGCGCCCAATCAAACGGGCCTTAGTGTAACCAAATCTAGTTACAAATTATGGCTCAGACACAAGAAGATGAAAGCATGGAGGTATTATACAAGAGAACGATTGCAAGCAAAAAAATATGTGGTGTCATGTGCAATGACTTTTTAATATGATTGAATTGAGAGTTTCATTTGATAAAGGTTACGCAACAGGTGCAACAATGAAAGCTCGGATCAACATAATTGTTTGAATAACTGAATGTAACGTAATTACACGTGTATAATGAAATAAAGAGTTTGTTCCCCAATGATCATCAGTTCGAGTTTCCTCAGGACCATTGATGTAAGTATCAGACTGTAAACTTTATGACCTGTAAAATTAATCGAGGTGCGCTTAAACTGACCCGAACATTCACGATCATAAAAAAAAAATTATATATATATATATATATATGAAATAAAGAGTGCATAATTTGTATCTTCAAATGACATCAAGTACATAAACTCACAAGTAGTTTATATGCTTCTAAAAAAATCTCATTATCACTGTACTTTTAAAGTTATTTCCTTATAATCGTTACATCCTATACGGAGTTAAAAAAAAACATAGAAATTCGTATGTAAATATGGTATCTATTAGGATACCTCACAAGTCCCTTCTTAAGATATTCCCTAATGTTCCTCGTTGGAGATCGTATTCATTATCTAAAGCCCTCCAATTGCGAGAGGCAACCTGTCTCTGATTCACCTCCTAGGCATCAGCATAGAGCTTCTTTTTTTTTTTTTAGAGTTAGGAGTTAGATTCTCAAACTTGATATTCCTAATATCGTATTGCTCAAGTCAACAAGTGAAGGAAGTGCCTAAGCAGAAACTTCGACGAGTGAGAAACAAGCAACAACCTAATAAAGGAATGAGGCTTGTTGAGTAAGGCCGACTTTGGAACCCAAGTCGACGTTTGCTTAGCCCCTGTTTGATGCACATTATTTTGGAAAGAATGTCTTTTGTTTTTGTGATGTGATGATGAATATTGGTTGAAAAAGAAAAAAAAATTATTTGTGTGATGAAAAATATTATTTTATTGAAGAATATGTGGTTGAAAATGAGTAGAAGAACGAGAATGAAAATTATAATGTGTATCAAACAGGGGTTTGTAAGGTTGAGTTATCTATCTCATACCAAGGCTTTCCTAAGTTTTAAAGAAGGGATGCATAATTCTTCAACAGATTATAACAACTGAAAGTTACCCTGCAACAACAAATTTGTCTTCTTCAACTTCCCCATTCATATCACCAAATGCTTAAAGAAACCAAAGAACCCCACGCTAACCAAGAATGATTGATCATAAGAAACTTCCACTCTTCTTTTTCTGGATGCAAACGTGTGAAAATGACATAAAGAAATTGAAATATAAATTAAGTGTTGCTTCAAATAAAAGAAAACTCATCCCTTCTTCTTCACTCAAGAAAATTATGAACCAATCAGTGGATTCACTAATCAAAAGCCACCACTCTATAATGAGGATGTGAAGGTACCTCATGTGGGATGGGTACAGAATTAGCAAAATGCCCCCAGAAGGATTTCATTGCCATCCTCTTGTTACTCCAACGATTCCAATTCTGCCCCGAGTCTCATCCAAACCCAAGAAAAAACAAACGTTGCAAAAGATATATTGTCGGGGAAGGATGAAATTTACGAAAAGGAAGCTCATACCAGTTCTTGTTTTCATTTTATTGATTGCTTCAACCCTCCGACTTCTCAAACTCACGATAATAACTTCATCTCCGTCTCTGCCTCCAGCTGGATCACCTCTTGTTCGTCTGCAGAAGTGTTCGTCGTCTTCTTCAAATTGCAGGAATAACGCCGGTATTCTTACTGAAAAGGAAAATCGATTTCTCTTGGATCTTGTTTCTCGGAGAATTCCCTGCAAACTTCTTGTTTTTGGGCTTGAACCACAATACTTGAGCCTTGCCTCCTTGAATGATGGCGGATTCACGGTCTTCATTGAAGACGATCCCGAGAAAATAAGCATTATGAAAGTTTTAAACAAGACTCGAGTTTACAAAGTCGAGTACCAGACTATTGCTGATGACGCATTCAAGCTACTCAAGCATGCCAGAGAAAATCCAGATTGTGCACCTAAGTTTCATCTGCCCAAATTGTCAAGGTGCAAACTGGCATTAACAAATCTCCCTCAAGAAGTTTATAATACAAAGTGGGACGTGGTGGTGGTGGACGGACCACAAGGGGACACCCCAGATTCCCCCGGGAGAATGGCGGCCATCTACACTGCTAGTATACTAGCACGAAAAGGAAATGTGACCGACATTTTGGTACATGATGTAGATAGAATGATCGAGAAGTGGTTCTCGCGGGAATTCTTGTATGAAGAGAACTTGGTTTCTTCGAAGGGAAGATTTTGGAATTTTCGAATACTCGGGGAACCTAATGTTACAAATTTTGCACCATATAAACATACCAATGACACTTATCAAACTCCAATATTCACAAGTTTTGCTACTTGATAGTCTTTTCTTTCAAGTATCAAGACAAGCTCAAGAACTACGACAAATACTGCAGTCCTACCTCTATTGCCAGACATACCCTGAAATTTTTGATAAGAAATATGACCATTTACTCGGATGCTCATCAGGTCAAAGGAAGGTGATTGAATATAGGAACTTTCGTATATCTGGCAATCTTAAATGTGTCAACACCAATAGTGAGTGCAATGGGCTAATCGATACTCGATTTGTCAGATCTAGAACTTGCACGTGTGATTAATTCTATAATAGTTTAACTATCTAATAATTAGTATAATTCTTTTACAAGAACAATACCGATCTTATAAATAGTGGTTCCGCTTTCAAATAATAGATAAAAAAATATTACAAGCAGGGACGGATTCAAGATTTGATTTGAGACTGGGCTACAAAATTTCAAGTCGGGCTACTGCGCAAAAAAAAAAAGGAAATAAATAAAAAAATTTACACATGAAAAAACAATTTTTTCAAAAAAATAAAATAAAAAACCTTTAAAAAAAAAAATTGGACCTGAGGGGGGGGGGGGTGCAGCCCAGCCAGCCCCCCCACTGTATCCGTTACAAGTTCTCACATTACTTGAACAAGATAAAAAGGTTGATGGTAATAGATTTACTGATGAATTATGAGACATGGGACACAAAATTAGATTGTTTAATGAATGAAATTTTATTTTTTCTTTCTAAATAGAGAGTTAGTGTCTAATATACCTCGCTGGACGTGCTATAAGAGATCTGCTATTTGGGTATTGTTTTACAGTAATCTTTTTCTTTACTGGAATACAATTTATAGTTATATATAATATAACGAGATAACCAACAACAATTGTCGATATGTCCGAGTGGTTAAGGAGACAGACTTGAAATCTGTTGGGCTTCGCCCGCGCAGGTTCGAACCCTGCTGTCGACGATTTAATTAATTATTATTTTCTTTTACTTTTTTTGGGTCAGAACTAAGAAGGGAAAATTACCGAGAGTTTCTAATTAAAGTTACTTCATAGTTCACATGTTTGGTTACGTTTAAAAATAACTTCTATTTTTTTTTTTTTTTTTGTTCAACGTGATTTTCGAAGTTACTTTTGTTCTAGCAAAATTTATAGACGTAAAATTTACTTTTTGAAAAGACAACTTTTAAGCATAGTCACCCAAATGAAGAAAAGGGGAATTTCCATGTTTATTGGAAGAAAGTAGTGATGTGAGAATGAGATTCTTCTGCCATGTAAATAAACCAATGTTGTAAACCTTACGAAGTGTCAATTTCTACATAGAAAGAACACAAATTCATAGTCCATGGATACAAAACAATATTGACTATAAAACTCATAACTAGTGAATCAATCTATTTTTCCACCCGATCTTTAATCAAGTTAAAAGGAAATGTAAGTCTACTCAGTGCAAATTGCTCCATTTAGTTACAGGGCTCACCTCAACTATGTCCAATGGTGGATCCAACACCCGGCAAGCACCAGCGGCCGCTCGTGCTAAAACCGTCTGCATTCATTTTTTTTTTTTTTTTTTGTGTCTATGTATATATATCTGTAATTTCCTTTTGTTTTCTAGAAGCTCTTGTAGTTGAGTTGGTTAGAATCTTGGTCAATGAAATAGAGTTCTTGAGTTGGAGTCTAAACCATTGCAGAAGCTCAACCACTTTGGCATTTGGTAGATGCAAACATATACACTTTGGCATTTGGTAGATGCAAATATTATGTGACAAAAATATATATGTTCAATTTTATCAAGTAATAGATATATTATCTCCTTTTATTTTTTTAAAACTAAATTTCGACCTTACAATAGCCTAGCAGTTAAACAACTGATCTATCGGTTGAATCACTGATTCAGTGACACGATAATTTGTTTGGGTCAATGATCGAATCGAATATGATAACTATATTTTGAAGAATGAAAGAATAATGAAGAAGAAAATTAAATTAACAGTTTACATTTACTAAAACCCAAAAATATATTTGTTTTAATTTTGTCATTAGAGATTATTTAATCGGCAAAAAAATCTAGCAAAAGGGATAAGCATTGATTCACACCAATTTTTCTTCACACGTTCAACTACAAAATCTTTGTTATGTTTAAAACTATGAAATAGTCATTTTTTCTGTTAGACTGATATTATTAGCAAATCAAACCTTGAAATTAAGTAATTTGACCCATTTTTCAAACTTGAAATTCTTACTCGACAATTATTATTAGATAGGTAGATAACGTATATTCATACTTACAATTCGAACCAATATAAATAATTTCAATTCAAGGTATTTCTTATTATTGCCGTCGTTGACAATCAACTGTCAACGACCGCTCGTGCTCACTCAAGATCCTAGATTCGTCACTGAGTATGTCAACACACCTAAACTTGCCCCAGCTCCCACAACACTATATGCTAAATCCCAAGCATATGAGCATAATTCAGACTTCCAGAGTTGGAACTTCTCGTCCGATGAGGTGATTCCGAATAATCTAAATGCAATTTTAGTCCTTTTTCATTTTTAGCTTTACCTAGGTTAGTGATCGAAGTTATAATAAAGAACGAGTAACAGACATAAAAGGATGTTGTTATGGATATAAATACTACAAATATATAATGAAAGAATAGAAGAAAAACATTTAATACTTTCCAACCGGCCAACCGTACATGGTCCACAGCTGCTTGAAGATCGCTATCCGATGCAAGTACGACTTTATCCTGGTCTGATGGTCATCGTCTTCGTACTGCAGAGGTATGATCATTCATAAAAAGTTCGCAATGAGAGAAGAGAATGGAGGGATTCAACAACAAAATCTACCAGAATCAGTGGAAGGTAGTTACAGTTAATGTCGTTCCCCAATCTCAGAATGATAGTAGTAAGGAGGTTTGTCGAGTTTTGTGTATCTGAACCCAAAAATAGCATTCAAAGTCATGACCACGGAAAACTCTGGCTTTCTAAAATCCTTACGTTAGAAGAGTACAAGAATTGGCTCAGATGAGAATTTTTCCTCAATGGAACTGATAGATAGGCTAAAATGATAAACTTCACTCTCTCCTTCAAACACTGTTGAAGACAAGATTAAAGTGATATACTAGTGGCCATAGCTTAAGCTTTTAGTTAGATCAAGTGGTTCAGTATGGTGCAAGAGCTCGCGAGGCCACGAGTTCAAGTGGCCTCCCATTTAGTGAATTGTGTGTGTATGCAGCTTTAATGGGAAAAATTGAACTCCACCTAACAGTGATATTTTATAGAACCATGCTACATCACCCAAATTGAGTTACAAAAGGAGGGGTGCCCAAGTGATATGGCGCCCCTCCATTGGCCGAGGTGGTTGGCCTCGGCTGGCCTACCAGCCGCCTCTTCCAATGGGGGACCGTCACATCACTTGGAACCCCCTCCCCCCCCCTTTTGTAATTCAATTTGGACAAAATAGCATAATTTTATTTTATAATGGATAATGCTATAGGTACCTGTTGGGTAACCTTCTCCTTGACCCGACTCCACTCACCCTCTCACATTGAAGGTGGGGTTGGCACCCGATCCCCATGTAAGAGCACATGTGAGATCGGGCAACCCAGCAGGTAACTCAGAAGGTACCAATGACTTATCATTTTATAATATAACTCATCAATCATCCTTATTCTTCTTGTGGGATTGTGAAAAGACTCCAGATACAAGAAGCCCCAATACATTGCTTACAAAGTTTACTTCCATTCCATATAATAAGTTTGAATTAAATTTAAAATAAGTTATGATATGATCTAAGATGCAGGAGTCACGAATGCAAATTCAAATCGAGATCCGTTGATTATCAAAGAAGGGATAATGACGCGATCGAGAACAAAACGAGTCAAAGAAGAGTTGGGGATGCTCGTGAAAACCACTATTGATGAAACCATGTTCGGGACACAAAATGAAGCAAGTTTCATGTTAGGGTCGAAGATCGAAGAGATTTGGATCAATGTGATAAAGCTGGTCGAAGGAAACCCTGACCAACCGGACGCAAAGAGATCAATCGGACGTCCGGTAGCCAAAGACCTGAAATCTCTGCCAAACCGGACGCGTACTCTACCGGACGTCCGGTAGAGCACTTCTGTCCATCCGAATGCACTTACCGGACGTCCGAAAGAGTGGTTCGGTACGATCGAATTTTGTGCGATTTATTTCCTTTTTTATTAGGATTCTATTTCTTTCCATATTTTGACATTATTTGTTACTTTATGCACGTTTTTTTATTAGGTTTATGGCTCTAGTATAAATACTTAACTCTTTTGTTACTTTGAGAACTTTTGACATTGAATTAATTGAAAGACTATTGCTTTCTGTTTTGTTCTTATATTGAACAACAAATCGAATTTTCAAAATCTAATTCTTGTGTGTTCAAATATCGGATCGTGGGTTCTTCATTGTGTAATCAAGGGGTTCAATGCATCTTTGTTATCGTTAAATTTTTTGCTTCACTTCGTTGGACTCAAGTCCAAAATCCAGTTATTATTTGACTTTTTTGGGTTCCGCATCAATCTAGTTGTGGATTTCGTAGTCACCGTTGCTACGAGAGTTGCATCAAGTTATCTATTTTGATTTAAAATTAGAGTTACATTCAAAATAAGTAATTTTTTTAGTTAAATATAAAATTATAATTTATTCAAACATGTTTATATACAAAAAGTTGCTTAAGTTAAATTTTAACGGTAAATTATTACTTATTTAAATTTAATATTTACTTACAGGTGAAAATTACATATAAGGAAACTTTATTAGCAAAGAGTTCTGCTTATGACTGCTGCAATTCCAAATCTTTTTCCAGTGGAATGAATCATCGACTTTTTGTGAATCTCATTTCTCTTAATTAATGCACGCTTAATACTCACGTTTTTATAAGTTAATAACATTACATAGTACGATCAGCAGTAATGCTAAGAAATTTGGAAGAATATGAAAATAGTCAGAATCTGGATATCTGGATAAGTTTTACAGCTGAAAAGGAAAATCCGAATAGGAAGAACAAGGCTTTGTATCTCGAGCCACGAGATTTTTCGGTTCAACCACCTGACACGGCGATGAGGGGTCGTGCATTTCTCCGTATGCTTGGCCCAATTAGACGGAAAACTACAAACGAGCCATTAAGAAATTTGACCAACTCAACGAGACATGCTACTCAAAGAGGAGCTTTAAACAGGGTTTTCAACAGGGGTTGAGGTGACCCCATTTTAATTTCAAATCTAGGGTCAAAATGCAATTTTTGAAAGAGTATTATATTTGAACTTTAAAGGGGACTTTAAAAGTATATTTTAAATGGATTTGACCTACATTTTAATTTTGAACCGTTTAAGAGGATGTTTGGTATGGATTAAAATCAGATTTTTAGTAGATTGTGATAGAAGTTTTTGAAATGTGTAGTTAAAAAGTTGTGGGAATAAAAAAAGATATGGTTGATATTAATTGTTTGACTTTGACTTGGATTAAAATCAGATTTTAATCTGAAACAAATAGACTCTAAAATTAAAAATTAACAGTTTTTATATTTTGTTAAAAATATTTATATATTTAAATGTTGCTATTATTTGCCACCTCAGTCAGTGACGGAGCCAACTTATTGAAAATAGTGGGGTCCAAATTTGAAAATATATAGACGAAGGGGTGGAGGGCAACGGGGGTCCCCGAATTTTTTTTTTAAGGAAACCACAAAAAGGAGAGGAATCAAAAGCTCACTAATTGAGTCATTTATCTTCTCTGCGGATAGTGCATCAGTGTAAACAATGCTAATAAATTGAGAATTAACCTAAAATAAGTAGAAGAAATAATATTAATTTTTTTCGCAAGTTCATTTGTAATAAAAGAGAAGTTACCATTCTTCAATCCTTTTAATTTAAATAATAATAATAAAAATCAAAAGAAAAAAAAATTTGTCAAAAAAATGGGGGGTCCAGGACTCCCCCAGGACCCCCTGCCTCCGCCCTTGACCTCAGCCCCTGTTTCGAACCCTGTTTAAAGCCCATGTTTGAGTAGGATTAGTGTAACTCAACTCACTTCAGACTTCCGTTAGAGACGAAAGGCGGATGATTGAAATTTTGGAAATCATTTTTTCTCCACACTTACATCATTATCTTATATAGTCCTTAAAATTAATTTTTTAGTAAATTTTGAAAAAAAAAAAAAATTTGATGAAATGTGTAGTTGAAAAGTATTGGATCTCTTGAAATATGTGGTTAAAATTAATGATTGATTACGACTTAAATTAAAATCTAGACTTCGATTCTTGCCAAACAGGGGCATATTTTTTGTTTAAGACTTACTTTTAAAAATAGTTTTTGTAGAAAGTGATTTATTTATTTTTTTTCCAAAAAATGTATTGTTAAAAAGTAAAGAAATTTTTTAAGTTTATGTGCAAATTTATTTTGTTGAAAGAAGGTGTGATGAAAATTAAGTTTTAGAAAAATAAGGCTCAAACATGGGTGTAGTATATTTTGTCACCATTTTTTTTTTTTTTTTTTGGCCAAATATTTTTTCACCATTTAAGATGTTGCTAATGACTAAACAAGAATATTTCTAAGCAACAACAAAGAGAGACGTTTTAATTTCAAATTCTTGATTTTCATTTCAAACTTGAATTTGGAAATGGAATTATCAGAACGTGGGAAGTTCAAAATCATGCTCAATCTCATCCACTACACCACATCCGGATCAACGCCAACAACTGCCATAATTTTTTCAGCACAAAACCACTTACTAAGCAATTTAGCAAGGACAAAAAAAAAGCCAAAAAAATCCCCACGCCGCGAGAAGATGGAGCCAAAAAAAAGTGAAAAAATCACAGCACTATTTGAACAGTTGAAGATTCTTGAAAAATATTGGGAAACTATTAATAAACAAGCAAAATTAAGCCGTAGACGTTCAATGGGCTCATCAGACTCCATTTTTACTACTTTTTTAATAATGGAAAACTCTCCAAGAGGCCTAATGTCTGCTCTACAACACAGAAGGTCTCCTTCTGGTGGATTAATTTATAAGGTGAAAAAAAGTGATTATGCAGTAGAAGAAATAATTAGAGACAGAAGGGCTGCAATAAAAAATGGCAAACTTAAAGGAAGGCAGCTTTTGGGAGCTTTTGAAGGGGCAGCTGAGACAGAGTTAGAGTGGGAAAAAGATGAAGAAATTACAGGCAGTGAGTGTTTGGTTTCTGTTTGTGAAGAGGATGAAAATTCAGTCCGGAAAAACGCGGAAAATCATCTACAGAAATTATCTGTCGGTTCTTGTTCGGGATCTGATTCTTTATCCGAGGTTAATCAAACGTTGGATGAAGCAAAAAAGGAAGAAGAATTGAAGGTTAAAAGAGTTAGTAGAAATTTGAGAGGAAATGGAGGAAGATTCATGCATGCAATGGCTTGGTTTGCTTTTGTGTCAATGCTGTTTACTCTTGTCCTCATTTCAATGACGTGTGATGGAAAAAATGTGCATGAAGAAGACAAGGTAACATACCTAGTACCAACATAAAAACTCTCCAAAATAATCCTCTTAATATTACGGCTTTTTGATATATATAATGTTAGACACTATCGGTGATAAAACAACTTTTATTCTTTCTTAATTATTCTTATTTAATACAATCGAACGTTTGTTAAGGGTTTATTTTGATCTATTTGGTATTTGTGTTTCTTTATTTGGAGAATAACATGAACTTTTTGTTATAAATTTCGTTAAGTTCATTTACTGTAAAGACTTAGAGTTTCATCTTAAAATATCAACTTTACAAATAGGAGTAATCAAGATCTTATAAATTAGTTTATGTTTTTATCTTTAATCGATGTGATATTAAAGATAGTTGCAACTAACATTGATATTTTATAATATAACTCACCAATCATCCTTATTCTTCTTGTGGGACTGTGAAAAGATTAAAGGAGCATTCTCTTCGCATTTCAATTTTGTGTTTTGAGTTTTGAATTCATTTTGTGTTTTGGGTGTTCATTTTGAGATTATTGAAAACTCGTTTTTTTTGTCGTTTTAAAAAAATATTTTTCAACCCGTGTTTTTTGAGTTTTGCACTACAACAAAAAAAACTCTTTTGCAACATTCATTGATTGAATGTTGCTAAAGGAGTCTATGGCAACATTCAAATAAGTGAATGTTGCAATTGGTTAAATTTATTGAGTTTTAGCAACATTCTTCAAAAGAATGTTGTCAATACTACTTTTAGCAACGTGCAATAAACGTTGCTAAAAGTTCCCCTTTTGCAACGTTCAAGTGAACGTTGCGAAATGTCACTTTTCGCAACGTTCAAGTTTCACTTTTTATTAAGGAATTAAATGGATATATTTTCAATTTCATGTACGCTGTTAGTTTTTACATTAAAATTTAAATATGAACATTTTTTATTTTATTTTTTAAAATTAAACTTTAATATTTTTAGTCATCAAGAAAAAAATGTAATAACAATTTATATTCATGGTATAAATAAATAAATAAATAAGGTTTTTGCCGTTGTCCTTTTTCGCAACATTTGCTTTCGCAACGTTCAGCAAATGTTGCGAAAACGTTCTACTCTATGACAACATCACAATCCGCAACGTGCACCCGAACGTTACAAAAACTCTTTGGCAACGTTTTTTGCACGTTACAGAAAGCTGTTTCTAGTGTAGTGTTGGCAGATTTGTCAAGAAAACAGTCAAAACGTAAAAAGTTTTCTGTTTTCTTCATAAAATTTTCAACCGTTTTCAAAAACTTCGAAAATGGGAAAGAGAACGCGTTTTCAATATTTTGAAAAATAAAAAATCGAAAATAAAAAATGGCCCTAAAACAGTAAAGAGAACGCACCCTAAGCTTCCAGACACAAGAAGCCCCAATATATGGCTTACAAAGTTTACTTCCATTCCATGTAATAAGTTTGAATTAAATTTAAAATAAGTTATCTATTTTGATTTAAAATTAGAGTTACATTCAAAATAAGTAATTTTTTTAGTTAAATATAAAATTATAATTTATTCAAACATGTTTATATACAAAAAGTTGCATATGTTATATTTTAACGGTAAATTATTACTTATTTAAATTTAATATTTATTTACAAGTAAAAATTACATATAAGTAAACTTTATTAGCAAAGAGTTCTGCATATGACTGCTGCAATTCCAAATCTTTTTTCAGTGGAATGAATCATCAACTTTTTGTGGATCTCATTTCTCTTAATTAATGCACACTTAATACTCAAGTTTTATAAGTTAATAACATTGCATAGTACTATCAGCAGTAATGCTAAGAAATTTGGAAGCATATGAAAATAGTCAGAATCTGGCCATCTGGCCTCTGGGTAAGTTTTACAGCTGAAAGGAAAATCCCAATAGGAAGAACGAGGCTTTGTATCTCGAGCCAGACAGACTCGAGAGTATTCGGTTCGCCCACCTGACACGGCGATGAGGGGTCTTGCATTTCTCTGTATGCTTGGCCCAATTAGACGGAAAACTACAAACGAGCCATTAAGAAATTTGACTTAACTCAACGAGACATGCTACTCAAACAAGGGCATTAAATAGGCTTTTAAACAGGGGCTGAGGTGACCTGTTTTTAATTTTTCATAATTTTAAATCTAGGGTCAAAATGCAATTTTCAAAAGAGTATTAAATTTGAATTTTTAAATGGGGGTTTTAAAAGTATATTTAAAACGGATTTGACCAACATTTTAATTTGAATTAGTCTATATGTACATAATAGACTACACCCTCCTCACATGGAGGGAGGGCCCATACATAATTAAATGTTCGTGAGCCTCCCTCCATGTGAGGAGGTGTAGTATATTATGTACACCATAAGGTGTACATGTAGACTAACCCAATTAATTTTGACCCTTTCAAAATTAAAAAATTAAAATTGACAATTTTTATATTTTGTTTAAAATATTTATATATTTAAATGTCGCTATTATTTGCCATCCTGTTCGAAACCCTGTTTAAAGCCCATGTTTGAGTAGCATTAGTGTAACTCAACTCACTTTAGACTTCTGTTAGAGTGAAAGGCAGATGATTGAAATTTTGGAAATCATTTTTTCTCCGCACTTACGTCATTATCTTATTTAGGCCTTAAAATTAATTTTTTAGTAAATTTTGAAATTTTTTGATGAAATGTGTAGTTGAAAAATATTGGATCTCATGAAATATGTGATTAAGATTAATGATTGATTATGATTTAAATTAAAATCTAGACTTCGATTCTTGCCAAACAGGGGCATATTTTTTGTTTGACTTACTTTTTAAAATAGTTTTTGTGGAACGTGATTTATTTATTTTTTCTAAAAAATGTATTGTTAAAATAGTTTTTGTAGAAAGTGATTTATTTATTTATTTTTTAAGTTTATGTGCAAATTTATTTTGTTGAAAGGTGCGATGAAAAATAAGTTTTAGAAAAATAGGGCTCAAACATGGGTGTAGTATATTTTGTCACCATTTTTTTTTTTTTTTTTTTTTGGCCAAATATTTTTTCACCATTTAAGATGTTGCTAATGACTAAACAAGAATATTTCTAAGCAACAACAAAGAGAGACGTTTTAATTTCAAATTCTTGATTTTCATTTCAAACTTGAATTTGGAAATGGAATTATCAGAACGTGGGAAGTTCAAAATCATGCTCAATCTCATCCACTACACCACATCCGGATCAACGCCAACAACTGCCATAATTTTTTCAGCACAAAACCACTTACTAAGCAATTTAGCAAGGACAAAAAAAAAGCCAAAAAAATCCCCACGCCGCGAGAAGATGGAGCCAAAAAAAAGTGAAAAAATCACAGCACTATTTGAACAGTTGAAGATTCTTGAAAAATATTGGGAAACTATTAATAAACAAGCAAAATTAAGCCGTAGACGTTCAATGGGCTCATCAGACTCCATTTTTACTACTACTTTTTTTTTAATAATGGAAAACTCTCCAAGAGGCCTAATGTCTGCTCTACAACACAGAAGGTCTCCTTCTGGTGGATTAATTTATAAGGTGAAAAAAAGTGATTATGCAGTAGAAGAAATAATTAGAGACAGAAGGGCTGCAATAAAAAATGGCAAACTTAAAGGAAGGCAGCTTTTGGGAGCTTTTGAAGGGGCAGCTGAGACAGAGTTAGAGTGGGAAAAAGATGAAGAAATTACAGGCAGTGAGTGTTTGGTTTCTGTTTGTGAAGAGGATGAAAATTCAGTCCGGAAAAACGCGGAAAATCATCTACAGAAATTATCTGTCGGTTCTTGTTCGGGATCTGATTCTTTATCCGAGGTTAATCAAACGTTGGATGAAGCAAAAAAGGAAGAAGAATTGAAGGTTAAAAGAGTTAGTAGAAATTTGAGAGGAAATGGAGGAAGATTCATGCATGCAATGGCTTGGTTTGCTTTTGTGTCAATGCTGTTTACTCTTGTCCTCATTTCAATGACGTGTGATGGAAAAAATGTGCATGAAGAAGACAAGGTAACATACCTAGTACCAACATAAAAACTCTCCAAAATAATCCTCTTAATATTACGGCTTTTTGATATATATAATGTTAGACACTATCGGTGATAAACAACTTAATTATTCTTATTTGATACAATCGAACGTTTTTTAAGGGTTTATTTTGATCTATTTGGTATTTGTGTTTTTTTATTTGGAGAATAACATGAACTTTTTGTTATAAATTTCATTAAGTTCATTTACTGTGAAGATTTGGGGTTCCGTCTTAAACGATCAACTTTACTAAGAGAAGTAACCAAGATCTCATAAATTGGTCAATGTTTTCTTCTTTAATCGATGTAGTATTAGAGATCATTAAGTTCAATGAGCAAATCGATTCGATTAAGACTAAAAAAATGAGCACACGAATTTCAAAATTGATCTGTTCAAATGAGCTACTATCTTGGGAGGCATGTTAAGAGATATAATCACACATAAAATAAAAATGAAAAATACTATGTTAAGATTTGATGTTCTATTTTAAAATGTCAACCTTGTTAAGAAAAGTAGTCTAAAATCTTATAAGTTGATTTATATTTTCATTTTTATTCAATGTCGGATTGTATCCCTTAACAAATACACACCTAGTATAGTAAAAATCAGGGCCCAGCTCTTTAACTAATCTTTTTCAGGATGATGATCGATTTAAATTATTTATAAACACTTACCAAGCATTTATTTTGATTCTGCTTGAGCATGCTTTGATGAATTTATATGTGTTTTCACTTATCACTCATGCTCATGATTAAAATCTGACATCTAAATTCTATTTCTTGTGCTTTTGCACTTGGATTTGGATGCATGGTTGATTCTGAAATCAGTAAAAATACGAATTCTTGAAGAATATAGCTTTGAGGGTTTCAATAAAGACTTCACTCCAAGCATACAAGTGGCAATGGGTCTAACAACAACAAAATATAACCCGGTCTTTGGTTTCAGACTTCTCTTATATTAATAACCCAGTCAGTATTTCATGGTCCCATATTTTCAAGTAAGCTTCCATTATCATTTACTTTTTGAGTGTGTTTTGCCTCCACGTTTATATAAAAACCAAATTGTTTGAGCCAAGTCTTTTGAAGATTTTGCACTGATTTAACTACTCACTAAAGCTGGAAATGAATTTGCTTCTTAATTTAGTTTTTGTGAAATTACAGATGTATTGACACGACATGCAACCAAAATTGCGATTATATTTGTAAAAAAAAGAGAAATAAAATCATTCGTAGGATTGATGATATATCATTCTCTCTTAACTTATAATTATCCGATTAAAATGTTCTGAAATTTAAATTAATTTATATATTAATAGAGGAGGTTGTTCACTTTGAAATTAATATCAATTTATTTTAAACAATCAAACTTAGAGAATACAATATGTGGCTAATACTCGAGGCATAAAAGAGGCATTTCCTAGGGATCCCGAAACCACCTTAACCTATTTCATGACGAGGCCACCACCTTCTGGGAGAAACAAAATGAATGTCCGAGGTTGAAAAATACCTACACGTCAATATTCAAATTCGAATTGGTTCTTAATCTTGGTCAGCAATCATCGTGTTAATGTCAATGGTCCAACCAAAAAAGTGAAATAGTGGTATCGTATATTAAGCTACTCGAACACCTATTGTTTGTTGACAGATGATGAAGTGATATGCAATTTCTTTATTGATTTAAATAAATAAAATTCAAATCAATTGCCAAAATTCACGTCACCTCATCATCCGTCAAACTTTCTGTCAACAAAGATGTATATGTAGCAGTGTTATAAAAATGTTATGGACGTGATTATGTCAACTATTTTTGTCGTGTGTCAACAATTTGAACATGACACATGACATGTCATAGCATATGTGGCATCTTGAGAAACCAAATAATAAAAACACCAAATCAAGAAAAGCATTAGATTGTTTCTTTTTTGAGCACCCGTTGGACAAACTCACATGGTTAGTAAACTAGATATATTGTATTTGGTGTTGGGTGTATGTACAGCATTTGTCCTTTTTCAGCATGAAAAATCGAAATGCATTGCATTGTAGCATGGAAACAGCATTTGTCATTATGGGCTAGTCATTTTCCTCAAATTCATACAAACGTCTCGTAAATATACATCCCCAGTGCATAGAAAAGATAGATATTAAAGTGTCAAAATTGATGGGCTAGTTCAGGTGACCTACTATATCCCAGACTCAACGAAAAAAATGTGATCACTTTTTATGGACTCGTTGAGAATGATTCTGATCTAGTTTGTGGCCTAAAAGAAGTAGAAGGTACTCAGGTGAGATCTTTACGGATAGAAATTGAGGATTTAGGTCTATTATGGCTAAAGATATCAAAGCAATGTGAATGGTGTTCATTCTCCCATTTGATATCACATGTCCCCACCTACTTTTGGCTGTTTGATACGTTTTATTTGTCATGAAAAATGTTTGTTAGGTACAAATTGTTGATGCACAAAAATTGGAAAATATTTTTCCATGTTTCCAGCTTTTTGACAAAATATTTTTTTTTATTTTTTATTTTTTGTTAGCAATTGGAACACATTCCAAAGTCAATAGTAAAAAAATTTATCCATTTAATTGACAATTTGCGTAAAAAATAAAGTCAAAAGAAAAATTTGCTAGATAAAAAATTATACCAATTAAACACCTTTCCTCTCAAACAAATTCCAGACAAATCACTTCCCTGCCAAACATTTTATTTGTCACCCATTTTCTATCTTTCTATCAAACGGACCTTACACATTTCGTAATAAATCTTTTCTAGGAAATTAAGTGATGATAAAAATAAAACAAAAAAAAGTAATGGGACCTAAATTTCATAGATAAACACTTATAATGTGAATCACACAGTGAAGTATCATGCTATTTGTGCCAAGTGTTTGAAGATTTTGTGGTGATTTAACAATTCATTCCAAGGTTGCAAATGTTCTTGCTTTTTATTTAGTTTTATGAAATTGTAATTAGAAGGAACACTACAGTGTCAGCTTGAAATCCACATGCTTTTGACTTCGAAACACCTCTCTTCATCTAAAACACCAAGATAAACTATATTCAATAATAATTGACTAAAAATACTCAAACTACTTAGCTATTCATGACAAGCTATCATAGATAACTCTAAATAAGTGTGTAAAATATATTGATCAATAAGCCATGACTAATTTATAAGACAAAATAAGTATTTTCTAAGATCGTTAAGCTACCTATCACCTTGACGTAATTCATAGCGAGTCCATCAATTTTGTGGTAAATGCCTACATTTAAAAACAACCAAGATTTCAAGATCAAAATTCGACTTGATTTCAAATTTCGAATTTTATATCATTGTGCTCACACTAGCAATCCAACAAAGAAGCAAAGTAGTGGTAGCTCAAGCATGATACAAGCATGCTTTCGTCAAATATTGTTGTCACGTGCCAACATTTATTTTATCAGGTGTTCATCAATTTTGTAAGTAAAATATATTTTATATTTTTATTTGTTTTTAATTTATTGGGTATTACAGGTAAACAAATTTCTTAATTGCGAATTGTAGGGTTCTCATGCTTTAAACGATATGTAATATGTACATTCCATATAGCAGCATATACAGACATATATATTTATTATTTTGGATTGGTTTGATTGGTCAAATAATAAAAAAGAGGAAAATTTGCTTTAACAAATGAAAATTTTCATTAATTTACTTGTTGACCATAACAAACATATTCTACATTCCATCTTGAACTGGTTTGATTAGTCAAATAATTAAAAGGAGAAGGAAAGATTACTTTAACAAATCAAAACATTTCTTAAGAGCCCGTTTGATTCCCATTTTTATGAAAAAATGCATTTTAGAATAGTAGATTGATGGAGAATGTGTGATTAAAAAATAAGGAAAAGTTTTTGATTTACGTGAAATATTATTTTAATGAAGAATGTGTGGTTGAAAAGAAGAGAGAGAAAAATGCATTTTCTTAAAAATGGGAATCAAACAGGCTGTTAATTTAATTATTGACCATATCAGCCATATTTTACATGATTTATACTGTGCAAAACGTCTATATTTTAGGTAAGACACGTTCGTGCTTTAGAGGAGTCTCTACATAAGTAAAGAAGATCATCATGATTCATGGGATGAATAATTAGTCGGAAATGCTAAGTACTGTACAAATTTACAGTCCCCTCACATGAGGGGGCCCCATGTTGATTGTGGGGTCCCCTCATGTGAGGAGGCTGTAAGTCTTGCTGTACACAAAAATGTACAGCAAGCAAGGTTCATAATTATTTGAGAAAAATATGCATATATCCAACGAACCTACAACAGCAAGTTCTAGAGTCTTCTAACCATCTTCAGTGAGTGCTAATGTTCCATTGAAGTATCTCAAAGCAAAAATAGTGTTATTCAACAATAATTGAAGATAACACACTTGAGTGTGAATGATATAATCTTACTCAAAGATCGAGCTATTTGGCATGAATTAAGGTTGGTGAATCTTAATCCAAGTAGTGGTGGCAGCCGAATACAATAGTGAAGTGACAATAAAGTCAAGACCGAAGGGTTTAATTACACTTTCCCAACAAGTCAAAAAAAGAAAGAAAATTAAAGAGTTATTCTTTACTTGCTTTTGATTGTTTTTATTAATTTTGCGAAATTGCAAAACCCAAACTAATGTATTTTTTATTCTTTAATTGTGTTATACTTAGTGTTCATTTTTATTTAATTTCGCAATAGATTATATCTTGTAGAAAACAAATCTGTTAAGTTGTTTTAATTAGAACTGTGAGTAAAACTGTCTATAGAATGTTTTGACTGTCGTATTTTGATTGAAACGAATAATTAAGACAAATTATTTAATTAACTAGATTTTAGTATTTACAATTTTGAATAAGAAAAATGAAATGGTGGCATCTTGAGAAAACGATTGATAAAAAACACCAAATTATTGAAGACATTGGACTGACACTTTTTGAAGCACCCTTTGGACAAATCACATGGTTAGAGAAGAAGATACACATTTGGTGTTGGACGAATGTGTAGCATATTATTCCTTTTCAACATGAAAACTGAAATACCATTACATGGAAACAGCATTTGTCACGATAAACCTCGTAATTATATTTTTCTTATGAAAATTTATCGAAATAATCACTTAAAATAAATATTTATTTTAAGTGTAAAATTCTAATTACCCTTAATGATTGCAAGTCAGACTAGGAGAAATATTGATGAGATAAATCTTGGCCAGTGGATTGGTAGATGGGACAATGGACCAATGTTAATTGGGAAATAATTAGATTCCAAATCCTCCAATGTTAATGCTTGATTTAATTATGATTTGTCCTTAATTCTTTGTCCTAATTGGTTTTTTTTCCTTAAAAGTGTGTGCATCCACCTATCATTTCCATTATCATTTCTTTGAACAACATCACTCACATGAATTATTGCCGACTATGTCTTTTTCATAAGACTCTTCGAACATACTTGTATAGGATATGAGCAAAGTTGAGACTCTGTTCTTTTTTCTGGCCAAGAAATAGTTTTCTCTACCAATGACGTGGGGTCAATTTGATTTTTATAATATATTGTGGCAGACACATTATGATGTCAAATAATGAAAATTACTCATCAATTTGTGACTTTTTTTTCTTTGCTGTAAAATCGAATTTGCTCTTATCTGAATTTCAATTATAAGAAAAACTCGGACACAATTACATTTCATATCATAGTTCTTGTAAATTTATTGGGAGAGACATTTTCAATTATTAGACATGCTTGTTGTGAGGTATATAAGGTAGTTGAAAAAATTATATAGATGTCCTAGTTAGCCTAAGCAACCAATTGCTTTTGTAGGCCTCAATTTTTTTATTTAAAAATTCGAAATCAAATATATCATAAAACATGGGCTTAAACTGTTAAAGAATGAACATATATATATATATATATATATATATATATATAACAATTTAAACATGGGCCTTATGGTTGGACCCGCTCTTTAAAAAAAAAAAAAATTAATTATTAAATAACTAAAACTTTGATCAGTAGGAAATTATAATTACAAATTCTGTCTTCTCCAGTTTGATTCCATACATTGAAGATATTCTCTCTCTCTCTCTCTCTCTCCCCTTCCCTTTTAGAGTACTAAAATGTTCCTTGAATCAAAGCAGAGCCTCAAAAGGAAAATAAGAGAGGACTGAGTGGTGAAAATAATTTTTGAGAATTTTGAAAGAAAATAGGAGAGATAAAAATAAAAAATAAAAATCGTCCAAATCACATAATTGCCAAGTTAATTGAGTGGGGGACCACGTGGGTGGTGCCCTATTTAAAATCATTCTTTGCAAGGCAAATTCTCATTAATATGAATAATATATTTGCAGTTTTTGGCTATAAATGAATATACATAATTGAACGGACCACAGAAAATGCAGTACACAATAAATACTTGCATTTATAATTTTCCTAACTGCAGATATGTACTTAATAGGGACACTCATTAGTTATACATTCCTGTCATCCTATGCCTATTTAAGTAATTAAATTTGGATAATTATATTATCACTACGAATTTTATTAAGTGCACCACATTTTTTTTTTGTATTTTTCTTATTTACCTTAAATAACCTTGAGTAAAATTATAAAAGTAGGGTTTTAATATACATTTTGATAAATAAAAAATTAAAAAAAAAATTTTGTTTCACCACAAACATAAATCTATTTTTTTCTTTCTTTTTGCTCAACATCTAACTGTTCATAGTTGTTCCGTCAACAGTAGCTTTTGCTTTCTTTCACGGCGGCAATATATTTTTCTTTTCCTCACGGTAAATGAATTTATACTCTATTTGATCATGATTTATTGATGAATTGCCTCAGTTTATTTGTGATGTTTGAAAATTAAGAATTGAACTAATTTGTAGATTTTTTTCTTTTTAATGGTCAAAGAAGAAAAGGCCTTAGTCAATTTCCTTTTGTAATTGGAATTTGGAAAGAGGGTTGTCTTCAAGTTATTATTTACTAGTCATAACGTTACATAAGAAGAAAAAGCCTTAAATTTATACTCTATTTCTTTTTGTGTAATAAAAAAAGGTGGATTTTTCGCTTCTAGGTGCACCCACTAGTAATACCACGATAGGGTTTCACTTTCCCCTCTTCTCTTCTTCTTCTTCTTCTTCTTCTTTATCTTCCATTTCTTCATAATAATAAATTTTCAAAATGGGTTGAAAGGATGAGAAAAATGAAGAGTAATGTTAGTATGATGAGTATAATAACTATATTTTTCATTTATAATTTTTATTGGACTAATATAATTGAAAATTTATTGTGGTGTATTTATTAAAAAATATAGTTATTATAATATGATTGGAAAATTATTGTTTTTTTTTTGTGGTAATAAAATTACCTTAAATTTGAACAAATGAACAAAAGCTTCAAGCTCACATGGGTTCTATAAAAAATCATGCTACAGGTACAAAAAAAATTATACAAAATTAGTATAGGAATTTGAAATGGAGGGAGTAAATTCAAAATGGGTGGAGGAAAAATTACACACAGATGGACATGATTAACCAATTTTAAATTCCTGTAAAAAAATTGTATAATTTTTCTGTACGTAAGGAATTATTCTTCTATAAATATGGCAATATCACATTCCATTACTTCTTTAATGCCTTTTTTTAACCTTGAAATTGTTGAGTTTGTTAATTGTGCTTTTATCAAGACTGAATATATATATATATATATATATATATATATATATATATATATATATATAACAACTTGCTATGCATAATAAATATAAGACCTTATAATAAAAGTTTGGGACCATGCTGCACATTTTTGAAATGTTTTGAAGTAGAACAAATTTCTACAATATTAATTAATAAAGATTAAAACACAATGTTGCCATTTTTAAAGATTGCCAATTTATGGTCAATCGCTTGAATTTTGCTCATTTGTACAAAGACAATCTAGACGTTCTACGCTCAGTTTTTAAAGATTTGGGTTGCATCTATTACAATTTAAAGGTTTGGAGTCTATATGTATTTTTTGAAGGTTTGAGACCTCCATTGCAAATTCCCTAATTTTCATGGTTAATATTATTTTGGAAATATAAAAATTAAGGAAATAAATAGTTTTTATATCTGTGTAATATTTATGGTAGTATGAGTACAGTGTCTTTCTGATTTTTTGCACGGTATTTCTGGATTGATCTCCTAATAGTCGCGCACAGTTCTAAAAGCGCTATTTCGGTTAACGTATGAATCTGGTAACACACGCTTCTAGTGCACGTGCCACCTACATATGATGATCTGGTAGCACACGCTTCTAGTGCACGTGCCACCTGTGACACATTGAGTGCCTCGTAGATATGCTGGCTAAAACCTTGTTACTCCTAAACTCATCCACACTTTTGAGTGTAGATAGAGAGAGAAAAACACAGTGAGAGTGCCAGCGTGTGAATCCATCTCCAGTACATTTCCCAACCAGAGAAAAACCAATGGGGAAGGTGACTATATATACATACACATATACAGACACACCCCAATCTTAATTGTTTGCCATGAAACTCATGTTTTGTTGGTATTTTTTGCGTGTAGGAAGAAAAGAAACCAGAGGAAGCAAAGAAGCCTGAGGAAGAAATGAAGAAAGAAGAAGCCCCAAAAGCTAATGAGAAACAGAGTGATGAAAAGAAATCTGAGGAATCCAAGGAACCGGCGCTACCGCCGCCGCAAGAAATCATCTTGAAAGTCTACATGCATTGTGAAGGTTGTGCCAGAAAAGTCCGCAGATACCTTAAAGGCTTCCAAGGTAATTAAATATTTCTTAAATTTTTACATTGTTGTTTAGCCAATTTAGCTATTAAAAAATGGATAAAAATGGAAGTCAATAATTAATTTTATCAGTATGAAATTTGACACATCTTTTAGCAGATTTTCAATCACAAATTCAACGGCTTTAATAAAAATCTACTCAAAACCTGATTTTTTTTTTACGAAAATAAATCCGGGGCTCAGTCTTGAGGCTTGTGAATCGAACCTAATAGAATGACGACAATAGATTTATGTATTCTATCCCAAATTTACTTTGCAGGAGTAGAAGATGTAACAACAGATTGCAAGACGAGTAAGGTGATTGTGAAAGGTGAAAAGGCAGATCCAATTAAGGTTTTGGAAAGGGTTCAAAGTAAGAGCCACCGTCAGGTGGAGCTTCTATCTCCAATCCCAAAACCGCCGGCGGAAGAACCTAAGAAACCTGAAGAGAAAGAGGTGGCTAAAGCCGAAGAGAAAAAACCAGAGGTTTGTATTTCCATTTGATGAATTTGTGAATTTTTTATAATAAAATTTTCCTTTTAATGGTTTTTGTTTCTTTTATAGCCTCCGGTGATTACGGTAATCTTGCAAGTTTACATGCATTGTGAGGCTTGTGCTCAAGAAATCAGAAAGCGCATACAGAGAATGAAAGGTAACTTCATTTTTTTCTTAATTTTATTTTTTATATAAATTTATTTATTTTAAAACTTCTTTTAGATTCATATAATTGTTATTCTTTTTGAGCTCTTATTGCCCTTTTCAGCTGTATATGCAGAACTATTTATTTTCTTTCCTTTTCTTTATTTGCATCTACAAAATAGTAAATTTGATAAATGATTATATATTCTCATTACTTGACAATCTGTACATTCTTTAAGTGGAATAAAATATTCAATTCTTAAGATTCTGTCTGAATTCTTTCAAATTGATAAGTATGATTTTGTACTGCAAATCAACAAGGAAGAAACTTATGAAAAAAAAACTTTAAAAATGGTTGCAAAAAAAGGTACTTAAAATTGATTTTTAAAGTTAGCCAAATGCTTCACAGAGTAATATGTTAACATGGTCAAGTTTTGATATGTAGGAGTGGAAAGTGCAGATCCAGACCTAAAGAGTTCACAAGTGACAGTAAAAGGTGTGTTTGAGCCTGAAAATCTTGTTAATTATGTATACAAGAGAACGGGAAAGCACGCGGTGATCATGAAGTTAGAGCCGGAGAAGAAAGAGGAGGAGAAACAGAAAGACGGTAAAGACGAGAAGAAAGCCAAGAAAGGTGGTGAAGAAGCGAAAGAAAACAAGGAAGGAGGCGGGGACAATGGTGGCGCTAGCGGTGGCGGTGAAGAACCACCAGCTGAACCCGAGGTCGACACCAAACTAGAGTTAAAAAAGAATGAATTCAACTATTACTACCCTCAAAACTCTCAGATTCAAACTCAAAGATTTGTCCAAGAGAATTATGGATATGCTCCACAGATCTTTAGTGATGAAAACGCTCCAGCTCCACAGATCTTTAGTGATGAAAACCCTAATGCATGTTCTGTAATGTAAGTTTTGGGATGAACAATGGGTGTGGTGGCGGGGGCACATGGATAACTGTTCCGTGGCCTTTCACTCTTGACATGTCGTGGTGCGCATGTGGCCCTGTTTAGGGACAGGAAGATGTAGAATTTTGTACCTTTTCGTTCTTCTTTATAATAATTTTTGTCACATACCATGAATAAAAGTACTATAATATATGCCAATGTCTTTGTATATATGTTAATTCTCGTACGGTTGATCTTTGGTTTTTGATACTATGACTTTTTGGTAAGAATGATTGTCAAAATTAATGTACATTTTATTTTAATTCAAAATAGCTTTTCAGTTAAAAATGATGGGTCGACTCAGCTTTATTATATAAATAAAGTACAACTTGGAAGGGGACGCAGTGTGATATCGAAAACAATAAGCGGGTAAAGAAATATAGAAGAATAAGCAACGTAAATTAAATTTTGTATGATCGAATTATGCTGTGTTATTATTCACTTAATTAAATACTCGATAGGCTAATGATCGTTTTCTATATTAGACTTTGATGATTCTAACTTTTGACATGACAAATTATCATATAGTCTACATCTCCTTCAATTGCATCAAACTATGTAACGATGAAAAACCCATTTTTGTACTTGTTTCTTTCAACCTTATTCATGCCTCTACCTCAATCATGCTTTAGCATGATATAAGAATCATGCAGGGGTGGAGTCAAAGAGGATATAAAAAAAATTATACTAGACTGATATATAAAAAAAAAATCAAAAAGCCTATTTCTACACCTCTCTCCCCTCCCTATATAACACATGCTTAACATCGCCTTACCGACTAAAATATTGTTGTTCTAAAGTTTGGTGATAGAACAAGTGTGGCATTAACAACTTGCCTTGATCGAGGTAATGTCTCATTCGTTACTCTATTCTCTTTGTAAGCCAAAATTATACGGAAGAGAAGGAAATTTTGAATTTTTTTATAAAAAAAAAATTGTCATCTTTTCAAACAAAACAAACCCGACATGACTTAAGTATCATATTATCTTTAGTCAAGAGCAGGTTCAGGAAAAAATTTAGCACGAACTAATACAGAAAAAAAAAATTCTTTTTTATTAACATCTGGACCGGAGGATTGAGGTTGGGCAGGAAATCCGCCCGTCTTTAGCCAACATCTTGCTCACTTCCAGGGGCGGAGGCAGGGGGTGTCCTGGACACCCCATTTTTTTGAGAAATTTTTTTTTAAATTAGAAGGATTGTAGAATGGTAACTTCTATTTTATTACAAATAAACTTGCGAAAAAAGTTAATCTTATTTCTTCCACTTATTTTAGGTTAATTCTCAACTTATTAGTAATATTTACATCGATGTACTATCCGCAGAAAAGGTAAATGACTCAATTAGTGAACTTTTGTTTCCTCTCATTTTTTTAATTTCCTTCAAAAAAAATTTCGGGGGCAGCTCCCATCGACCCCCACCCTTTTACCTATATATTTTCAAATTTAGACCCTTCATTTCTAACAAGCTGGCTCCGCCACTGCTCACTTCTATAGCGGGAAGTCGTTCATGTAATCAATTCTACCTCAACTTCCAAAAGAAAAGTAAAAAGCTATTTTTATCTACAACTATCATTTTCACTTTAATGTACTGTTGTACTGTAAATTTACTTTTTCACACGTCTCTTTATATCTCTATCTTGCCATATCCTGAGAAGCTTTATGTGAATCGTAGGACCATGATACGACACCGCATTGTTAAATGGTTGGATCATTATTTTCACAAGTGCTAATCATTGAGTGGCCTACACATTTACACAGCCGTTGATTCAGGGCCTGTACAATCAAGCACCAGTTCAATCTGTTCGATCGCTGGAGTGGATTGCTACGCCTATTTAACTCGAATGCTCAATTATTTTCCCTAGTTTGAGATAATTTTTTTAAAAAATCACTACAAACAAAAAAACAAAAAAAAAAAAAATGGTTTCAAGCATGGATTTTTCGTTCCCGAAATCACAATATTCATTGCTATTATTTTATACCAACAATATATTAACAATCACAAATCTGTTGCTAATAGTGGAGATGAAAGGTTGATAGAGTTTCTAGAAAAAAAAAATTGAATTACATCACCCACAGAAATGTTGTTGGCAAAAGGTACGCATATTAAACAACAACATTAGGCCCGAAATATCCGTTAGTAAAGAGCTACCACTCTTGCTGACAAAATTTCGTTTGTGGTTTTCGTAGTTAAAAGCCTAATATTTTTCTCAACGGATAATTTGTTTCTAATACCCAACCGATACAATCTGTTGGTAATTATCCGTCTGTGAAAATTTGATTTTTAGTAGTGAATATCACTAAAAGAAATTGCATTGAATATTGTCTAGTCGAGCTCAATAACTGACTTGCCATCTCTATCTTGTGAACCCCTTGTTTTGTCATGCTATTTTATAAACCGTAACAAACTAATTCAATGGTGAATCCTAAAATTTGAGTGAGTTAGTACGAATTTAGGTGAGTTTGTGCAGTTACTCGAGAGGTCATTGAACGATTGTCCAATATATGGAAAATATATATATAATTTCGACGGAGCCTGCACAGGTGGCTTCCATGGCTTGTCAGGTGCCGACTGTACTAATTGCTATAAGACAAGCATTTTTTTTTTAAAAAAAATTTGAGTAGACAACCCTTATCAAGTCCTTTTTTTCGATTGATATTATAACAGTAAATGAGTGAATTGTTTAGTGGATAATCACATCCTCGAATCAAATCAAGCATGCTTCTGTATCACATCCACCCAAAATAACATACATATTTCGCAAATTGATCCATTCATACACTTACTGGAAAAAAAAAAAAAAGGTCCAGAATATATTCCCATAGATAAATATTTGTGCTAAATAAAGAAGAAATTTCATAATTTTTTAATGATTATACCCCTATTTGACTTGGAGCGACGGTTAGTTAACTTTAAAAAGTTTACTTATTTTATTTAATTCACTTTGAAATGAGTATTTTTCATATAAAATGAAAATAATAATAGTAACACATTCAAATATGGTTACTTTTACCCTTTTTTTTAACGCTTAGCCAAACAAGTTCAAACTCAAAATTATTGAAACTAGGGTTTTAGTCCCAATTTTTTTATTTTCAGAAATTTAATGAAGTCCTGCTAAATATGCACTAATGTTGGTATGCCCTAGTAAAAAAATGATATTGGATATATGTGCCTAAATTTCATCATAAATTCGAAATAAATAAATAAAGAGAAAAAAGAAAAATAAATTTAAAAATAATGGATTTTGCAAAATTTGTATGTAATTTAAGAAATTACTTTTGACCATATTTGAATTTATTTGATTAGAGAGTTTTTAGAAAAAACTCATCTAATTTCAAGAATTTATTAAAAATAGAATCCCTACGTTATATAAATCTTTGGTCCCTATTCCATCAAGTTAAGCTATAAATACATGATTTTTGCACAAATTTTTTTTTAAAATAAATACACATGTCGAAGCATTATTCAAAGATTAAAAAAAAAAACACACACAGATTGACATAATATTGCTGTACAAATTCTGTGAAGATCAGCTTTTCTTCATACCCTTTTTTTTTTTTTTTTTTTAAATCTCTTTTGGGTTGTAATTACTTTGGCCTCGTACTGCGCAAACAAGTTTGATCAATAATTCAACACCCTTTTCCACGTACTTGGAATGCGTGACATTTGTCACTTTATGCTTTGAATGTAAAATTTTAGAATTAAATTATTTGTACTCGAAATTTGACACTTCGAGTTATCTAATCCCACCAACGTCCTCACGTGATGGTTGAATTAAATTATTTGTACCGAAAATTTGACACTTCGAGTTATCCAATTCCATCGACGTCCTCACGTAGTGGTTGGACCCCACTTTCTACAAATGTGCCGACTTCGCTTCCAATGTCAAAGAACAGGTGGGGTCGAATAACTCAGAATGTCAAACTCCGAGTACATGTAACAAGATCGAAAAATTTATTAGAACAATAAATTAACTTCGTTTCCAATACAACCTAATATTGTAATTTGCATACATCCAAATTAATTTGAATGGATGTTGTGAGCCTCATTTTTTATCGAAGATATATTTATTTTCTTCTTTTCAATTACACATTTTTCAATAAAACAACATTACATGTAAAAAAAATTTAAAAAATCCTTATTTTTACCACGTATTTTTCAAAAAAAAATCAATATTTCAAAATATATTTTAATCAAAAAGGGATCTAACAAGGAGAGTATCTTATTATATATAAATCCATGATTGATTTAGATAAAAATTAATGAAACATGTGATTAAAGTTATGAATTTCATGAAATTATTTGTTGATATTAATTTAAATTTTAATCAATTTTTTTTAGTTAAATCAAACAGTAGCTATGTATTATTACTATAGCTAAAAATTAGACACATGTTCACAATCGGGTTGGGAATATATGAGACTATCATTGTACTTTCTATTCATCATGCAATAGAAAGTGTTCAGTCCGTAAAAGAATGTTGGTGAAAATTTGAATTGCAGTGCATAATTTATTTTGAATATAATATTTATAAGAGTAATGATATTTAGTAATATTAATATTACTAGACAGCATGATGTCATTAAATGAAGAGTATAATTATATAATTAAATAAATTAAATATTTTTATTTTTAATCAAGGTCCTGTTTGATTCCCATTTTAATTTTCATTCTCATTCTTCTACTCATTTTCAATCACACATTCTTCAATAAAATAATATTTTTCATCATAACAATAACTTTTCCTTCTTTTTCAACCACACATTTCTCATCATATCACTATTTCAAAATTAATTTTTTTCAAATAATGTTTATCAAACACACTCTAAATATATCACATAATATTATATAAAAATATTAGAAATCGGTAATAGATATCATTATTTTATTTATGAAGAGTATTATTTATTCTAATTGTTTGTTCCCATGACTACCTATATGTTAGATATGGAAGAGACCTATTGACGCCTTGACAAATGACTTTATTGCAGGCATAGGGATGCGAAAAACACTATTTCCAAGCACTCATTATTTACCTTATAATTTTGTTACTTTATTGCAGGCATAAGGATACGATGAATAAAGAAATCTTGAGCCAGAGAGTTGTTAATCTCAATTGCACAATAATATAATCATTTACCTTATTTCGAATTATTTTAGGGATAATTGTAGTAAAAGTTCTAAATCTATGAAACACTAGCAGATTTTATAAAAAAAATTTATTTATTGCAATCATCACCCCTAATTTTTTCAATCATTTCATGTGGGGCTATTTCAGACGGTTTTCATTTAAAATACTGTCAGTTGATCACCAAGATTGAGTTTGACAATATTTTAATCAATTTTAAAATGAAAAAAATTGTAACTTAAATAAAAAATTTAAAAAAAAAAAATCAAAGAAGAACAAGTCTCTCTTCTTTACCCACCTCACCCTACCTGCCTTGTCCTGCCCTAATCTTACCCTCATTCTCATCCTCACCCTTACCCCAAACCACCTCAAAAATCAATATCACACACATGGACAGAGCTAGTGGTAGGCTGTAGCCCACCATTGTCCTCCCAAATTTTTTTTAAAAAAATGGTTATAGCCTATTTTTTATACTGTCCAACCCAATTAGCCTATCATACGATGAATTCCAGGCTTCGCCCCTGATCACACAGCCATTTTCAAATATCGAAGCCTCTACTCCTTCCACCTTCATCCACCTCTTAAAACTTACAGAGTCTATTCCATAGCCTTGTCGAACTCCAGTCTTAATACAAATTTCTTCTCGGTTGTGAATTTTTTGTTGGCATTGAGAATTTGAGAGTCCCTTGTGCTCAAAATACCAACCTCACAGGTGTACTCACTTCTATTTCAAGATGAACACACATCGGTTTCTTGAATTCCATAGATCTAGTGGAAAATGGCATTTCAGGCCTGTGGCCAATATTTCAATCCTTATATTTTTGCACTGATTTCGATTGATTTTATTGGTTTAGACCAAATGTTTGTTGTCGAGTATATTGTAGTAAAGTGAGAAGCTAAGGAGGTGGTGAACAGAGGAGCCACGTCGAGAAAGAGGAAGTCTTTACCAAAATGTTGGCGCTGAAGAGAGAATCATCTAGCACGAAGGTAGTGGAGGACCGTTGGCGATGACACAATGTAGCGCAGTGGTGAATGGAGGGCTAGTTTGGGGCGTTGTCGTTAATATTGGGCTGCACAATCACATGGAAGGTAAAGTCTGGGTGTATTCAATTGAGATTTTTAATGATTTTTTGAGATTTAAAAAGTTTAGAGGTATTCAATATAAACTTTTTGAGATTCTCTAAAAGTATTGATGTATTCAATTGAGACTTTTATATATTTTTTAAAAGTTTCTAAAAGTTATGGTGTATTCAATTGAAATTTTTATAGATTTTTTAAAAATCTCTAAAAGTCACGATTTATACAATTAAAACATTTTAGAAGTTTCTATAAATTTGTGGGTATTCAAATTTTAATGACTTCTAGGGACTTTTCTAAAAGTCTCTAGAGTACTAACTTTTAAACAGAAATTACTCATGTAAAATCTCAAAATTTGTCTCTCATTAAACATGAGGTTTTGGATAACTTTTAGATTTTTTTAAATTTTTAATTTCTTTTTATTTCTATAAACATTAGAGGTATGATTAAATTTTTTTTATTGATTCTCTCTCTCTCTCATCGTTTATCTCTATTTTCCATGAAAAAATTAAATTGGATTCTCGTAAGTTTTTTTTTCATTCATTTTTTTTATAAATATCTATTTTTTATTAAATTATAAAATTTTATATGACAATTTTATAGTTAAATTTAAACAAATTGACTTATATTTATTTTTAAAACTATATTATATTAATAATATTGAATATTAAATTTATTTTTTATCATGTATATATGTATAATTTTGATTATTATTTAATTAAAGTCTTAAATTTTTATTCTTTTTAAAATATTTTTTAATTATATGAGGAGGAGAAGTAAAAACTACAGCCTTGTATGTAATAATTTCATATTATTGTACAGGATCCACGTGAATTCTATTTCAAATTAAAATCTTTAAAAAGTCTTTTGAATTCTACAAAAGTCTATAAAACTTTTAAAATGAAAGTATATAAAAGTCCACGAAAGATTTTCACTAATTCTATGCAAATCTGTGAAAAAATCAAGAAATTCACAAAAATCATTACTTAAAAAAAGTCCATCAAAATTTTCAAAAGTTTCAATTGAATACACCCCCTTAATATTGATATCTTGCTCAAAATTAGGGGGATGTCTCTCTTCTGAAATTCATGCAGATTCTCAAGTCCACTACTTTGGTTTTTTGATGGTCATGGCGGCTCTTCCAATTTGCCGAGACCACAATAGCAAGCGATGGTGATCGGTGGCCATGTCGGGTTTATTATTTCTGGTTTTGTGTCGAGGGCTTGGGAGTGGGTAGAGTGGGCACATGGGGGAGAAGAATGAGATACAAATTTCTTTTCTTTTTTCTTATTTTTTGGTTTTTGATTTAAGTTTTTTAATTGTTTTATGTGGTAAATAGAAAGTTACCATTTCGAACTTTTAAAATTGATTAAAATGTCGTCAAACTTAATTTTGGTAGTCAACCGACGTCATTTGGATGGAAAAAGTTCAAAAGGATCTCACATGCAACAGTTAAAAAAGGTTAGAAATGATGGCTGCAACAAATGACAAGTTTGTAGAAAGTCTGATAGTGTTTCAAATGTTTGGAGTTTTTATTGCAACTATACCGTTATTTTATGATGATTAGTCTATGCCCTATAACCTGTTTGATTCTATTAAAAATTTTAGATTATAATTAAAATCAGTAATTAACTTTAATAACATATTTTATAGAACTCATATATTTTCAACCACAAGTTCCCTAAATTTTTATCAATATTTACAAAAAATATTATCCTTATCTAAATCAAACATGAATTACGAGATTAATCGAAGTTTAGGACTGAAATTAAGATTAATTGCAACTAGAGGTCCAAAGTTTTCAGAAAATTTGTAGGGAATTTTATGCAATTTGAAGTTATAAATCTTATTCTGATTCTCATCTAAATCAAGCAGGGATTATGAAATTGTCCAAGTTTAGGACTCAAGTTAAGATTAATTGTGACCGAAGTAATCAGAAAAAACTGTAGGGAATTTTATGCAGTTTGAAGTTATACATTGTAAAATCATTTATATAATTTAATTATTTTAGTTATTTAATGTGAGAAAAATGTAAACTTACTAATTTATGATTTTTAAAATTGTTCAAAATACGGTCAAAGTCAAATTCCTTGGTCAACTAATGGACTTATCAACGAATCCCAGCCATCCGTCCTTCAGCCTCATGCACTTTACTGGTTCAGATCTCGAATGCAAAAATAAAAATTTAATGTAAAAGATGCAATATATTTGAAAAGTTTGGGATCGTAACTGCAATTATCTCTATATATTTGATCAAACTGTTACTTTAATAGGTTAGCTTCATAATATATGAGTGTTAAATGGATTTGATCATTTTGTTGGACAGGGCCCATTAAGGAATGAATCTAGAAGGTTGAGGACTATCACTTGAAAACCTTCATGGATTGCATTTACATCTTTGGGTTTAAATCTAATTGGCCCATCAATTTTGAAATCTCATACAGCCCTTATATCTGGAATTCTTTCTCGTGAGAGGTCATTACAGTTATTCCTATTAAGGCAAAATCAAACCAAATCGATGTCTTTTAGTTTCTGTTTCCCCCAAAGGGAAAATTAGACCAAACCTTATCTATAAACTACACAATTCAAAATTAATATATTTTTTATTTCACAAATCAGATAATAATGAAGATTAAGGTTATGATTAATTTATTAATAATCACAACCAATCCCTAATTAATCTCTCTACATGCCCTATCTTCCTTAACTTCTATATCGATGATTTTATTGTAATGCGACCGTGAATTTGTGGTTTGTGAAGGTGAAGGTGAAGGTGGTGACTGATTCGAATTGAAGAAAGTGAAATCAAAACTGATAGCTTTACTCAGCTTATGATTGTTGGAAGGAGGGAGACTGAAGATCTCATGGAGGGTGGTGACACGGGTGATGGTGCAGGTGCTAGTAGCTGTGTGATGGTTATCGTCGGATGGCTCAAAATATGGGAATCCTCGGTGGTTGTAGATGAGGTGGAGGTTGTGGCCGTGTGATGTTGTGTTGGTATTGTTGGTGGCTGTGGTTTGGTGGAGGCACTGGCGGAGCCAACTTATTGGAAATGGGGGGTTCGGATTTGTAAATATATAGGTGAAGGGGTGGAGGGCAACGGGGGTTCGCCCCCGAATTTTTTTTTTTTTAAAGGAAATCACAAAAAAAGAAAAGAAATAAAAGCTCACTAATTGAGTCATTTATCTTCTTTGCGGATAGTGCATCAGTGTAGACATTGCTAATAAGCTGAGAATTAACCTAAAATAAGTGAAAAAAACAAGATTGGTTTTTTTCGCAAGTTCATTTATAATAAAATAGAAGTTACCATTTTTCAATCCTTCCAATTTATAAAAAATAATAATAATAATAATAAAAAAAAAAAAACCCGAAAGAAAAAAAATTTTGTCAAAAAAACGGGGGGAAATATTAGATTTCATGAGTTTGTATAACTTTCATGTGGCTAGTTCTCTCGTCATTTAAAGGCTACCTTTAATGGAATAGTTTTAGTGCTAATTATTGTGTCCTTTGTAACCTAGCAACATTGCTTTGTAACAGCGTGTCCATGTGTTTCTCGACTTCTAATTAGTTTGCAAAGTGTCTAGATGTTGCCCACTTGTTATAATGGTGACTTCATTAGTGAGGATTCTGTAGTGCCTATACAACGTTAGAATCTATCTATTCGTTTTGTGTAAATGCCTCACAATGAGAAATGTGGAGTATGAATATGTCGTGTATCATATCAATTGGATTTTGTGAACTGATTTTGGTAATATGTGATCTCTTTTTTTTTCAATGTGACGTATTTTGGTTATATTATTGCCTGATTTTTACAAAAATACTAGTGTTGGATAGGTCATGAGCTATGTTGTAGAAAATATCACAATCACTAAAGACAAATTTGGCCACATGCAGTCACAATTAAGACAAACATAATCACATACAGTCATAATGAAGATAGACTTTATTACAACATATCACAGTTAACATATAAAAGGTCACAAACTTTAAAAATAAACATGGTATGTTACAAACGTTCATTGTTAACGGATATCTGATTACCTATGTCATTGTTAACACTATCTTGATCACATACAATTATGGCTAAGACGTATCTATTCATAGAAAGTTCCAATAAAGACAGATTTGATTACAATCGGTCAAAGTTAACACATATTTGATCACAAAGGCCCACAATTGACATATAAATGGTTACAACCTTTAAATGTAAACATGTTTTGTCACAAACATTCACTGTTAATAGATGTTTTATTAATGTTCACATGAACGTATCCACATACGATCACAATTAAGACGGACATGATCACCAGAAAATTACAACAAAGACAAATTTGGTTACAAATAATCACAACTAACACAGGAAATAACAACTTATATAGACATGATTACTAACAATAACAACTTATAAATAATTGATCACAAACCATCACTGTTAAACAGAACCTCGTGACATACAACACCAAACATACAGTTAATGGGTCACGGTGATGCTGAGATTCTATGAAATATAGAAACATGTTCACAGATTGTGAATTTTTATGTCACAAGATGAATTCAACAATTCAGAGCAATAGTAGGTTTCATTTGAATAATTTTTCAATTCAACCTATCCAAAATACACAGTTTGTGGATAAAATGAAAGAAGAATTACTTTATAATCGCTTCACAGTAAAAAAATAGAGATCTTCAATCTTCGGATTCTTCGACTACCGTGTTTTGACAATTCTCACTGAATTAAAAATGATTCGAAGAAAAATAATCTATTATTTGGAATCACCAGATTATTTGTGCTCGAAAAGATGAGAATTTTCGTTTCTTCGAAGGTGAGAGAAGATGATAAATTGAGATTTCAATTGGAAGGAATTATTAGGGGTGTTAATGAGTCGTGTCGGCACGCGAGCCCAAAATCAATGTTCGGACTTGATGAATTGGGTTTTACGGGCCCAATCGGCCCGATATTTGGATCGGGCTTTTTCGAGTCGGATCGGCCGTTTTCCTCTCTACATTCCAAGTTTTTAATTTTTTGAAATATTTTCGTGCTCGCCAGCTGGCTCGGGTTCGGCCCGAGCTAAGCTCAATTCCAGCGAGTCATCAGTCGAGCTCGGCTTGGGATTTTGCGAGTCGAACCCATGAACTTATTTGCCACAACTAGATAAGATCAACTTGGTGCAAGAGAAAGAAAATTGGAAAGAAATAACTTATTGTTTCACCCTTGTTTGAGCCTCCCCTTTTTCTTTTTCAAAAATAGTATTTGAAATAGTATTTTATTTATAGAATATGTAGTTAAAAAAAAATTATTTACGTATAATATTATTTTATAAAAAATCATGTTATTAAAAAAAAAATATATATATATATATATATATATATATATATATATATATGATAGAAAATGGAGCCAAACATAAGCTTAATTTTGGTAATGATAAAATGAGAGAATATATTGGTGAGCGCCCCCAAAATAATTTGTGGGCTTCCAAAAATTGACGAGCAAGTCCACCAAAAGTAGGGAAGACTCACTCGCCTTTAAGTGTGTTCAGTACGTGGGTGTTGGCACGGCCCGCCATCTCTAAACGATCATCAACGAGTCGCCTAAGCACCCCCGACAGTACGGGTTAACTTTCTAGCGTCTAAGCATGTTAATTATATATAGGCGTCTTTGGTATCACAAACTTACACGTTTCCGATGTGGGATCAGTTTTTACTTTAGTTTTTAAAACCCAATGCAGAACATTGGCTCGGTGTCAGATTTATGGCTCCTTCTCTTGCTTTTCGATGTGGGAATGAAGGCTCGCTTCCCCCTCACTTTAGAGGACTCTTCTTTAACTTGTATATTTTGACCAATTAATCTTTAATTATTATTATTATTATTTTACTTATATAGTTCCTATTTAGTATAAATTAAAATCAGAATTTAGTAGATTTTAATAAAAACTGATAAAATGTGTAGTTGAAAAGTAGTAAATCTCATGAATTATATGATTAAAATTAATTATTAATTTTGACTTATAATTTTTAGTAAATTTGTATCTACACCAGCAGGGGCATAACTAAAATTAGTTACATAAGATCGTTCCAATTGGTTTATTCCTATTTTCACATAAATTAAGAAAATGTAATTAATAGAGTTGAAATATAAATTTTTTTCTTTCATTTTCGTAATATAAACCTACATTAAATAATACTTTAAATAAGAGTAGTTCATTTCTATGATAACAACGCACATTTATGAGTCTATTAGAATACTAATAAATCAATTATACTCTTAGGCCCCTTTTGATTCTCATTATTTGTAGAAAAAAATGAAAAATATAGTCGTTATGGCTTCACATAAGAAATAAAAAGTCAAAAATGGTGGTTGAATGTGATTAATAACGATCATATTTTTATTTTTATGAATAATTAATGGAAAACAAATAGGACCTTAATAAGGAAATTGACTTTTATAATTTGTGACAGATGAAAAAGTAAATTAAACCCATCTTTATGGGATAAATGAAGTATCATATTTTACTTTTATATATATCCATACTTCTCATCACACATTCCATATTATATATAAATCTATTATTATTTTTTCAAAAAAAATTATGGCCTCATTTGATTCCCATTTTTTTCTATAAAAATGAAAAATATGACCGTTATCAATTACATCCGACTATTATTTTTATTTTACATTTTTTGTGTATAGCTCATAACGACTATATTTTTTGTTTTCATTCTACAAAAAATGAGAATCAAACGGGGCTGCTACAAACTTTGTCAGAATTTGATATTTGTAAAATGTAAATTCCATGCATTTAAACTCTGAATGGGGGCCATTACATCTGGAATTACCATTGACATCTGAAATCCAATAAGGCAATTGGAATTTCTTTCAAGGCAGGTATCATCAGAGTATTTTTAAGAGAGTTTTTAACATTTAAGTAGTGGTATCAAGACAGACGGGCAGTAGGCACGTACGAGGCAGTCCAGTCTGCGATTCGACCCGTGAATCGAGCGGGCCGAATCGTGGGCCTTTTTAACGAATCGGGTCGGGCCGATCCACCCAAGCAGGCCGGCACGTATTTTTTTTTATGTTACTAAGGTTTTTAAAAAAAATTAAACGGGCCGTGCCGAATTTTAGCTAGCGGGCCGCGGTTAACCGGCCATACGGGCTTTCGGGCAGCTCGGGCTACGCATTTTTTACGATCCAGCCCTCTAGCGGGCTTTTTTAAAAAAGGGTCAATCCGAGCTTAAAGTTATGCAGACCGATTCGACCCGATCCGACCATTTTGACACCTCTACATTTAAGCTCATCTTAGTTATAATAGAGAACATTTATTATCACTTTTATGAGGGATAAATTTTTACACATTCCAACCAATCTTTTTTTTTTTTTTTTTTTTTTTTTTTTTTTTTTTTTTTTTATCACTTTTCTCAACAATCATTTATTATTTTTCTTTCATATTTATTGTTATAATCTGAACCAAATCTAAAACTAATTTGTTGCGAAAAGCGGATGATACCGGATTAATCCAATGTCAAGTTGTTGGAGAAAATAAAAGATTAAGCCAAAATATGAAGTAATCGATCACAAGAATACAAGAATGAAATAATTTGCAAATAATGGAAATTTTATTATAATATGGAAAAAGAATAAAAAGATTTTGTGTTTATGATTTGTCTAACATGTAATGAGGTTAAACAACTTAACTAAAATTACTTTTAATGTGCACCTTAATTAGAACTCTCAGTTATCTTCAACAAAGAATTCGGGTCACACCCAGATTCTTACAATCTCCATATTGACACGAATTTCACTGCAATCAACTGAAAATATTCTCCACCTCTATTGTCCCAACTGTGGCAAAATTCCATAATTGAATATTAACAAAATTTCAAGAAATATCTTAAACACCAAAGTTGCTCGAATCATGAGCAAGAAAATCAAACATTATTAATAATCACCAAACGAGGTTGAAACGAGCCCTGTAACAAAATCACTTCAACTGAATGCATCAAAAGAAGGATTTTGGCTAGCATCAATATCTTTAATCTCATTCAAATCATCAACAATATCAGCAAAATTATACTTATGTGGAATCTTATAGACAAAAATAGGTTTATTTTTAACAATTGAATACGATGATACCATCGATAATGGTAGCAAGACGGGTTTACCCATATCTTTAAAATTCAATTGAGATGTATTTTTAAAAGAATACCCCAAATTAGATTCCAATGGTACAGAAGCCAACTTTAAATTCACCTTAAGTTCAAAAAAATATGCTGAAACTGTTAAGTTTGAGGATATTTGACGAGTGTGTTTTACTCACGAGTTTTATTCCGATTATCACCCTGTAAGATATATAAATGAAATTTTATATATCTCATCAACACAACACAAACTCATTTGATAACCTTAGGACCCCCACCTTCAAAAGTATACATGTACCATTTTGAATCAATAGCACTTAAGGAGATAAGATTTATTTTCAGATCTAGAGCGTGTCTCACTGCATCAAGTGTTCTAACCGTTTCATTAAACATCTTTATCCTGACCTGACTAATATTAGGTATTCGACAATGTGTGTCATTAACAGTCATCATAACACATTTTGTAACTTCTTCATAAGTTGAAAACATTTCCTGATTAGATGACATATAAAAAGTGCAAGTTGTATCCAAAATTCAAATTTCATCTAATTTGGAGTTGTAATCAAACATAAGTTAAAACTCTCCATCACTTCTAGGATTTTCTATAGTACTTGTTTATCCTTGCAATGAATTTTGAAACAATACCTTAATTTGCCTCTTGCACAACCACCATAAAAAAAACTAGGTAATATTCATGAACATCAATAATATGCTTCATATTCTTCTTTGAAAATAGATTATCGTAGACTTCTTTAATATTGAGATCACGACTATATAAGATCATGTCTTTAAACAACAAATATGAAGCAGACAAAAAAGGAAAAAAAAAAAAAGATAAAAATCAATCCCATATACTTGAACACTATTCACCTCCTAACCCGTCACAATGAAAATTTTGTAGTACTATTCAATAGAAGAATATCATACTTCATAGTTGCTATCACGAAAATTCTCGATCGATCTTCCCAAGAATTTTAAACCAAAAGTTCTGATACCACTTGTTATAGTTCGAACCAAATCTAAAACTAGTTTGTTACCAAAAGCAGAAGAAAATACTGGATTAATCCAATTACAAGTTGTTGGAGGAAATAATAGATTAAGCTACAACATAAAATGATTGATCACAAGAACGCAAAAATAAAATAATTTGTAGAGAATGAAGATTTTATTATAATATAGAGAAAAAATAGAAAAATTTTGTATTTATGATTTGTCTAGCATGTGATGAGTTTAAACAACCTAATTAAATTGTACAGAAGAGCCAAATATATATATATATATATATATATATATATATATATATATATATATATATTAAAGAATTCGGGCTACTTCCAAATTCTAACATTTATTATATTATACTAACCTTTTTTTAAGTATGAATTACCAGAAATTTATACTTGATGATTTAAAAGTGACTAAAAAATAAATGAACCCATGACACAATTCACTATTTTTTTCTAAATTTTCTTCCTTATATCATATTTTCTTGAATTATTTGTTAATATCTCCCACTTAAAATCCTCGATTGATACGTTTAAAAGATTATAGTTGTTGACCTCAAAAAATGGACCTTCGAGCCGCCAACAGATAAGTCTTCAAGTCACTCCTTCCTGCGCTCAATAGCAAGCCGTTAGTCACTCGTGACCTTTTTTCCCGGAGGGGGTGATGGCGGCCGCGAGCACTCCGACGGTCAAGTCAGTTTTCGGTATAAATGTTTGGGTCACCGGTGGGTATGTGATCACCGGAGACGTGAAGAGATATTATGGAATAAACTAAGTGTATGTGAAAAGAGAGAATAACTTATGTTGCTTGTAGGGATCCAAAATCAAAAGTCCTCATTCTAGCACTAAGTGGAGATATTTATACTAAGGATGGAAAGAGGAGAACCGTTGGATGAGGAGACACGTGGCCTCAGATCTTCCCGGGTCGTCCCATTCTAGGTATCAGCTTGTCAATCAATAGGTTGGCGGATATTAAATGTTCTGACCAATACGGCTGAATTGACCGTTTGAACCCTGCCACACGTTCCATCAATCAGTCAGGGATTTGGCTTTGGAAAGATCTTTGTACAAAAGATCTTGGTAGGGAAGAGGCGGGGCAGGTTCATGAAGCGCCGTAGAGGCGGAGTACGGGCCTTTGCATCCGCTGTGAAGTGCGGATGAGTTCGGTCCTACTGTAAGTGAAGGCGCTTCAGTTCGGATAGGCGAAATCAGTTCGGATAGGCCATTCAGTTGGATAGGCCATTCAATTCAGATAGGCCAAATCAGTGCTTCAGTTCGGAGTCGCTCATTCACTTCATCCGTGTGAATTCAGTCCGTCTGTTGCTTGGCGGGTGAAGTGGTGGGTCTCTATAGACCCCTAACAATAGTCACACAAGTCTATGTATGAATATTTATATAATGCATGGACTTTAATGAGTTGATGTAGTTGTACCGTTTTCACATTGAGGTGCTTGCGTTGTAGAAGAGGACAAGAGTTAAGCGGAAGCAGCGTCCTGGTGCGGTTGGAAACTTCGAGGAGGGTCATTGCAATGCTGAATTCTGATATGGCCGAAGTGATTGGGGTTGGCAACTCCGAGGAGAGCTGTTGCGACGCTGGATTCTGATATGGCCGAAGTGATTGGGGTTGGCAATTCCGAGGAGAGCTGTTGCGATGCAGGATTCTGATATGGCCGAAGTGATTGGGGTTGGCAACTCCGAGGAGAGCTGTTGCGACGCTGGATTCTGATATGGCCGAAGTGATTGGGGTTGGCAACTCCGAGGAGAGTTGTTGCGACGCTGGATTCTGATATGGTCGAAGTGATTGGGTGCTTCATCAAAGTTGGCATCGTCTCCACCTTTGACTATGCATTTGTCCTTGGAGGTGATCCCCGATGAGTTTGCACCTCGGCAAGGTTGATGAATGTGAGAGAACACTTGTTGCTTCATCAAAGATGGCACCCGCTCCACCTTCGATTAGGCATTTCCTTGGAGGTGATTTCTGGTGAATTTGCACCTCGACAAGGTAGATGAATGTGTGAGAACACTTGTTGCTTCATCAAAGATGGCACCCGCTCCATCTTGGATTAGGCATTTCCTTGGAGGTGATCCCTGATAGATTTGCACCTCCACAAGGTTGATGAATGTGTGAGAAAACTTGTTGCTTCATCAAAGATGGCACCCGCTCCACCTTTGATTAGGCATTTCCTTGGAGGTGATCCCTGGTGGATTCGCACCTCTGCAAGGATGAGGCCACGGAATAACCGAAGTGCCTAGGCGAGGTAGCGCCTTGTAGAAGGCCGAACCGAACTAGGCAAAGGATGAGGCCACTGGATGGCCGAAGTGCCTAGGCAAGGTAGTGTCTTTTGCAAGGCCGAACCGAACTAGGCAAATGATGAGACCACTAGATGGTCGAAGTGCCTAGGCGAGGTAGTGCCATGTGGAAGGCGGAACCGAACTAGGAAAAGGATGAGGCCACTGGATGGCCGAAGAGCCTAGGCGAGGTAGTGCCTTGTGGAAGGCCGAACCGAACTAGGCAAAGTATGAGGCCACTTGATGGCCGAAGTGCCTAGGCGAGGTAGTGCCTTTTGCAAGGTCGAACCGAACTAGGCAAAGTATGAGGCCACTGAATGGCCGAAGTGCCTAGGCGAGGTAGTGCCTTTTGCAAGGCCGAACTGAACTATGCAAATGATGAGGCCACTGGATGGTCGAAGTGCCTAGGCGAGGTAGTGCCTTGTGGAAGGCGGAACCGAACTAGGAAAAGGATGAGGCCACCGGATGGTCGAAGTGCCTAGGCGAGGTAGTGCCTTGTGGAAGGCGGAACCGAACTAGGAAAAGGATGAGGCCACTGGATGGTCGAAGTGCCTAGGCGAGGTAGTGACTTGGGGAAGGCGGAACCGAACTAGGAAAAGGATGAGGCCACTGGATGGTCGAAGTGCCTAGGCTAGGTAGTGCCTTGTGGAAGGCGGAACCGAACTAGGAAAAGGATGAGGCCACTGGATGGCCGAAGTGCCTAGGCGAGGTAGTGCTTTATGGAAGGCGGAACCGAACTAGGTAAAGGATGAGGCCACTGGATGGCAGAAGTGCCTAGGCGAGGTAGTGTCTTTTGCAAGGCCGAACTGAACTAGGCAATGGATGAGGCCACTGGATGGCCGAAGTGCCTAGGCGAGGTAATGCCTTTTGTAAGGCCGAACCAAACTAGGCAAATGATGAGGCCACTGGATGGCCGAAGTGCCTAGGCGAGGTAGTGTCTATTGCAATGCCGAACCGAACTAGGCAAATGATGAGGCCACTGGATGGCCGAAGTGCCTAGGCGAGGTAGTGTCTATTGCAATGCCGAACCGAACTAGGCAAATGATGAGGCCACTGGATGGCCGAAGTGCCTAGGCAAGGTAGTGCCTTTTGCAAGGCCCAACTGAACTAGGCAAAGGATGATGCCACTGGATGGCCGAAGTGCCTAGACGAGGTAGTGCATTTTGCAAGGCCGAACCGAACTATGCAAATGATGAGGCCACTGGATGGTCGAAGTGCCTAGGCGAGGTAGTGCCTTGTGGAAGGCGGAACCGAACTAGGCAAAGGATGAGGCCACTGGATGGCCGAAGTGCCTAGGCGAGGTAGTGTCTTTTGCAAGGCCGAACGGAACTAGGCAATGGATGAGGCCACTGGATGGCCGAATTGCCTAGGCGGGGTAGTGCCTTTTGCAAGGCGGAACCGAACTAGGCAAAGTATGAGGCCACTGGATGGCCGAAGTGCCTAGGCAAGGTAGTGCCTTTTGCAAGGCCGAACGGAACTAGGCAAAGGATGATGCCACTGGATGGCCGAAGTGCCTAGACGAGGTAGTGCATTTTGCAAGGCCGAACCGAACTATGCAAATGATGAGGCCACTGGATGGTCGAAGTGCCTAGGCGAGGTAGTGCCTTGTGGAAGGCGGAACCGAACTAGGAAAAGGATGAGGCCACTGGATGGCCGAAGTGCCTAGGCGAGGTAGTGCCTTGTGGAAGGCGGAACCGAACTAGGCAAAGGATGAGGCCACTGGATGGCCGAAGTGCGTAGGCGAGGTAGTGTCTTTTGCAAGGCCGAACTGAACTAGGCAATGGATGAGGCCACTGGATGGCCGAAGTGCCTAGGCGAGGTAGTGCCTTTTGCAAGGCGGAACCGTACTAGGCAAATGATGAGGCCACTGGATGGCCGAAGTGCCTAGGCGAGGTAGTGCCTTTTGCAAGGCCGAACCGAACTAGGCAAAGGATGAGGCCACTGGATGTCCGAAGTGCCTAGGCGAGGTAGTGCATTTTGCAAGGCCAAACCGAACTATGCAAATGATGAGGCCACTGGATGGTCGAAGTGCCTAGGCGAGGTAGTGCCTTGTGGAAGGCGGAACCGAACTAGGAAAAGGCTGAGTCCACTGGATGGCCGAAGTGCCTAGGCGAGGTAGTGCCTTGTGGAAGGCAGAACCGAACTAGGCAAAGGATGAGGCCACTGGATGGCCGAAGTGCCTAGGCGAGGTAGTGTCTTTTGCAAGGCCGAACTTAACTAGGCAATGGATGAGGCCACTGGATGGCCGAAGTGCCTAGGCGAGGTAGTGCCTTTTGTAAGGCCGAACTGAACTAGGCAAATGATGAGGCCACTGGATGGCCGAAGTGCCTAGGCGAGGTAGTGCCTTTTGCAAGGCCGAATCGAACTAGGCAAAGTATGAGGCCAAGGGTTGGCTGAAGTGCCTAGGCGAGGTCTATCCTTTTGCAAGGCCGAACCGAACTAGGCAAATAATGAGGCCACTGGATGGCCGAAGTGCCTAGGCGAGGTAATACCTTGTGGAAGGCGGAACCGAACTAGATAAAGGTTGAGGCCACTGGATGGCCGAAGTGCCTAGGCGAGGTAGTGCCTTTTGCAAGGTCGAACCGAACTAGGCAAAGTATGAGGCCAAGGGTTGGCTGAAGTGCCTAGGCGAGGTCTAGCCTTTTGCAAGGCCGAACCGAACTAGACAAATGATGAGGCCACTGGATGGCCGAAGTGCCTAGGCGAGACAGTGCCTAATTCCGGATGATCTCTTCTTCAGGGATCTTCCTAACCCTCCTTGGGTTCACCTCTTCATTTTTCGAACTCATTGACTTAGAGTTACAGATTCTCTTCTTCTAAATAGCATAGACTTTACACTTAGTTTTTTTTTTTTTTAGGAACAAATCTCGATGTACAGCTCCTGATTCTTTTTCAAGAATCAATCTCTTTCTCAAGGGAGAATATCAACCGGATATTCGAGCAAGCTTTTTGGTGGAAAACTCGTAGTTAAAGTAAGTTTCCCACAGACAGCGCCAATCTGTTGACCTCAAAAAATGGACCTTCGAGCCGCCAACAGATAATTCTTCAAGTCACTCCTTCCTGCGCTCAATAGCAAGCCGTTAGTAACTCGTGGCCTTTTTTCCCGGAGGGGGTGATGGCGGCCTCGAGCACTCCGACGGTCAAGTCAGTTTTCGGTATAAATGTTTGGGTCACCGGTGAGTATGTGATCACCGGAGACATGAAGAGATATTATGGAATAAACTAAGTGTATGTGAAAAGAGAGAATAACTTATGTTGCTTGTAGGGATCCAAAATCAAAAGTCCTCATTCTAGCACTAAGTGGAGATATTTATACTAAGGATGGAAAGAGGAGAACCGTTGGATGAGGAGACACGTGGCCTCAGATCTTCCCGGATCGTCCCATCCTAGGTATCAGCTTGTCAATCAATAGGTTGGCGGATATTAAATGTTCTGACCAATGCAGCTGAATTGACCGTTTGAACCCTGTCACACGTCCCATCAATTAGTCAGGGATTTGGCTTTGGAAAGATCTTTGTACAAAAGATCTTGGTAAGGAAGAGGCGGGGCAGGTTCGTGAAGCGCCGTAGAGGCGGAGTACGGGCCTTTGCATCCGCTGTGAAGTGCGGATGAGTTCGGTTCTACTGTAAGTGAAGGCGCTTCAGTTCGGATAGGTGAAATCAGTTCGGATAGGCCATTCAGTTCGGATAGGCCAAATCAGTGTTTCAGTTCGGAGTCGCTCATTCACTTCATCCGTGTGAATTCAGTCCGTCTGTTGCTTGACGGGTGAAGTGGTGGATCTCTATAGACCCGTAACAATATTAAAAATAAGTTAATATCGATCCGATTACTCTGTTGTCCAAGTTTATGACTATTATTAGCAAATTAACGACAGACCTGACTGAGATTTACTTGGGTGTCACCGACTTTATGCATCAAAAACAGCAATACGTGGCGGTGGCTTGTGTTTGAGGAAAAGCACAAAGCAATCATGTTACCATTGTCCCATTTTTATTAAATAATTACCAAAAAGAAAAAATTAAACTCTTATTCTCTTATGCCCTTGTTTGGTACCCATTTTCATTTTCATTTTCATTTTTATTTTCAATCACACATTTTTTAATAAAATAATATTTTTCATCACATCAATAAATTTTCCTTTTTTTTCAACCATATATTCACCATGACATCAATCCAAAAAATACATTTTCTCCAACAAAATGGATATCAAACAAGCCCTATATTAAAGATGTAGATCAGATGACTACAGATCTGGATGGGACTAAGAATTAAACTATTTTCCTCTCATGGATTACCTCAAGTTTGACCTCGACCCCACCACTCCTCTCACATGAAGGGAAAAAATATTAAATTTAATGAGGTGGGATCCGACTTCCATGTGAGAGAAGTGGTGGGATCGAGGTCAAGCTTGAGGTCACTCATGAGGGCAAAGTAGCATAATTGATGGTACTAAACCTAGATTGCCACGATTGTCCAGAATCTGATGCCATTTTGCCACGTGTCCCAATCTATCCCCTTATAAAATGCTGTCACCATCTTTTCTTAAATTTGTAATCTCAACTTTGTCTCTTTACAGTCTTGACTGTTTTACACCGTTTTCTCATTGCAAGCAATCTTTGTTCTCAAGGCAAGACAGGACAACACATGGGTCATTTTTGGACTTTGCTCACTCATCTTCACGCTCTTGCTGGGTAATTTTATCTACTTGTTTTGTTTGAACTGGTGGGGTGGGGTGGGGTGGGGTGAGGTGAATTCAGAAATTCTTGCTAACAATGTTTATGTAATTGTACATGCAGCCCATCGATTATGTTGCTCTATCCACTGTAAGTGACCCTTTTCTCTCCCGTACGTTTAAGCGAAACTCATACATAATTTTCCACCTCTATTTTAGATCAAGTAATAGGTAAAGTAACTTCCGAGAAAAAGCAAGACTACTTATAATTTTTTTTTGGGTTTACACCCTTATCTCAATTTTTGGATCGAATTAATCCATCGACACAAATAGATCATGGAGAAAAAAATGAATTATTTAGGCCTTGGAGGACTACGCGGCGAACTGCTAGTTTTCAGGATATGCGATATTCATCTACTAAAATCTTGAACAATGATGTAGGATTCGTTCATTTTGTTATATTTATATGACAGATATGCATCGGTAATAACTATAGAGAGCACGTCGAAATTAGATGATGAGCAATGGCTTGCTTACTGGATTTTATATTCTTTTCTTACCCTCGTGGAGATGTTATTCCAACCCGTCTTAGAATGGTAACTAAATATTTTTCACAATAAATTGAATGTATTAGTAAAAAATTGGGAATTTAATTAATTGACTAATTTGCAGGATACCAATATTATACGATGTGAAGCTAGCCTTTGTGGTATGGTTGGTTCTACCACAATTCAGAGGAGCTGCTTTTTTATACGAAAAGTTTGTTAGAGAGAAACTAATTAAGAAATATGGAGGAGCACATTTTCACAAGTCACCTAATGGCAAGGGCAAAAAAAAAATTGTGGATTTTGTCACCCCCAAGAAGGCAAGTTACTATAATTATTTTTGTCTAAATATTTATTAAGAAACACAATTATATTGGAATTAATTAATTAATTAAATTTATTTTGGGAACAGGGAGAGCACGAAGCCTACTGATACGTGATGTGAGGAATTAGTGGAGGATCACAAGTAGTTATTATTGTTTAAAATTGTAATCTCCCCCACCCCACCCCCTCTTTTAGTAGTATGTTTGTCTTGTATAAACGTGGCTTTACATGAGCTAGTATGGCAATAAATAATTATCAGTTAAAAATGAAATTTGAATTTATTGATCGACTTGCAATCTTATTTTCAACTTATTTTTCTCAGTGTTTTCGTATCGCAAGATCTGTAATAAATGATTAATTTTGTAAAAAGATTGTTATTCTTTTATGAAATTAGCAAAAATAATAATAATTTGAGAAAGAAAAAAGAAAAAGGAAAGTTAATCATTCAATTCTTTTTTTTTTCTTTAATATATGCTTTACTCGGCAACAAATTTGTTGACCGGATCGTAATCCAAGATGTACTGTCGTAACACAATCTATTAGCGGGACCCAAGAAACTACAAAAGTGATAGGTTGAGGACAGTGTTGCAAAATATTAGGTTGAGAATTAGATTGGCAGGTCAAGGACCATAGACCATTTTTCTCATAGTCAATATCAAGTTATATCTCAATTGATATTGTTTTAATTGAAGTTTTTTTTTTTTGTCTTATATTGAAATGGTTATATCTCTTCATAATGGTATACTTATTTTCCTCGTATCCTCAATAATAAATTCATTTTTTTGTATCCTCGATAGCAAATTTATCTTTTTGAGAGATTGAATAAGATTTTGATTCAGAGTTTTATATTCTTAATGAGGTTAAATATTTTTCGCACATTGCGAATTATATAGGATAATTATATTCACACCATAATTTTTATTAATTACATCACATTTTAATTTTAAAAAAAAAAAAAAAAGGTTTTCAAGCTTCTTATTTTGACAATTCAAAACGATTAAATATATTTTTACTTTAATTTTTAATAACTACCCTACAATTTAAGTGCATTAAATGTCCGTAACCTTTATGTTGTATTATGTATTTTAAACATTTTTTTCCATCGTATGCTTATTATTAAAATTAACAACTTGTTCGTGATTATGTTTCTTTTTTCAAAAAAAAAAAAAAAAACCACTAAAGTTGGAATAAAAGATTATAAAACGACATTTTTCCTAAACATCATCACATGATTGCATTTAGGGGCAAAGCCGGGCGAGGTGGTGCGGCTGCCCGTGCTGGCTCCGTCAGAATTTATAGTCGTTGCGCAGTTGATTCTTCATTTGTGATTTTTGTCGAGTAGAGAAGAGAGAATTGGGGAAGATAAGTTTGGGCATGGACCTTCTTTGTGTGCAATTTTCCCAAATAATAAAGGAAAGAGAAAGATTCGTTTTGGTCCTCAAATCACAGAGAAGTTGAAACAATGTCAAGATTACCTTAATATGTTGAGATTTAACAGCGGAAAGAGTTTTGATAGGTTGGAGACCACTGTTCTCTACTAGCACGCGCGCCATGGAAATTGAATCTAATGCATCCGCAAATGCCAAATATGGGAAAGAATGAGCATTTTTTCCTAAAAATGTGGCCCATTAATAGCAGATAAATCAAACTTTAATAATTGGCCAAAATCACAACAAATACATCCATTGCCCAATTATATATTGGTTTTTGTTTCTAAAGTAATTTTATTAAGAAATTTGATAACTCAAATTATTATTTTATAATATATATTTTATTGTTAGGTTTTATCAATTTATTTTGTAAAATTCAAATTTGGACAATTTAAGTACTTATCTTTATTCTTTTAAGTGTTTGAAAAACACTTTTCTCTTTGGAGGTAGAAAATAGCTCCAAAATTCAACATTTTAAAATTTTTGGATAGGCTTCGCCTAAATTCAAAGCTTGTCTTTATTATTTAATTATACTCTATGTATAAACATCGTCTTATTTCGTTTAAGTTCATAAAAACTTTAAACTTGATCATACGTATTTGATTCAAAAAATGTATTTAAATTCCTTATTATTTTGGGTTGTATTGAATTATATTTTCATTGTATATGATTTTTATATTTAAGTACATTTATATATTAATTGAAGATTCTTTTAATATAAATTAATTAAGTATTAATAAACAATTTCGCTATATTGAACAATAGCTCAATGGTCGCTCGATGCTCCGCTCTAGCTCACTTGAGTGGCTGGATCTATCCCTGATTGGGCTTTAGCTTGATGATTATAAAAATTATTTTATGGTAATCGTGTAATAAAGTATTATTTGAATGAATTATACTACTTTGCCCCAAATTGGATGATCAAATGGTTGACTTTCTTTCACATGCGAGCGGATCCCGCGTGAATAAAAAGTGGGTCCCTCTAATGTGAGTATCGATCATTCCGCATGTCAACAAAATTCAATCACTGCAGCGGGATTGTATTTGAATAGAACCATTGTGCAATAATTATACAATATTTCAATTATTATATGACCCACTAACACATTATGCACCACAATGAAAATAAATAAATAAAATTACCTAAAAATTATAGAAAACCTGTTAGAAATGATGATTTATTTATTTATTTAATTTTTTTTAAAAAAATATTGCATAGTTCACAAAAGCTATAGGCCATAAAACTACTATAACCCAACTCCTTGATTTCCGAAGTTACGCAATATGTGCTAACATGTTATCTTTTTATAAATGAAGGTGCATCTTTCAGAAAACATTAGCAACATAGAGCACGTTCGAGCTCCATTCTTTCTTTTTTTTTTCTTTTTTCAAAATGTATTTTGGAATTGTATTTTGATGGAGAATATGTAGTTAAAAAATAAGAAAAAGTTTTGGATTTAAGTATAATATTATTTTATTAAAAAATATATAGTTAAAAATAAGAGAGAAAAATATATTTTGAAAATAATGAGAACCCAAGAAGGATATAATGTTTACAATTTTCCGACATAATGGGGCCAGATGGTGGTATAGAAATTGTGAAGTTTACAGACGGATAATAATCCAATGAGCTAACTATGGAATTAAGCGACATTTTGGTTTTTGATAAAAATAGAATATTTTAGTAAATTTTGATAGAATAAGGATTAAAAAGTTGTTAAAAGTTAAGAATCTTATAAATATGTGATTAAATATGATTTTAGAACAAAAATATAAATAATCCAATGATTCTGCTTGATTTCTAAATCTATGGAGTAATTTCTTAAAAGTAGTCGTTTGAATTATATTCTTTAACAATTATAGTTGTTGTCCGTACGATATACGGGTTAGATTATTTTGTAGGAAGTGTTAGCATGTCAAATACGTGAAATTATGTTTTATTTTGAGGTGTGAGATAAGATAGAAAAATTTTGTTTTCAACATATAAATACATTTTTGGATTCATTTCTGTTAAAACAGTAGGGAAAATAATGTGTTATTTATAGAATGAGTGAAAAGATAATAACTTGTCAATGTGAATAGCTACATATTTGTACTTTATGTATATAATAAGAAAAACAACTACATATTACAACTGTATAATCAATAGACAAATTATGTTATATAATATACAAAATATATAAAAAATGAAGATTTCAATGAATATGAAGCCAACGGTTTTGAAATATTATACCCCGCTTCACTTTATTTTATAACTATATTCAAATTAAAATGATTAAAACATGATAAAGGGGAAAAATTTATGAATGTTTATGGCTCATTACGGAATATCAAACGAAGTCGAAATATTACATTCTTAATATCATTTTCAAGTACTCATGGTCTATTATTTCACGACATTGATGGTGTGCAAAACGGTCAATCGTAGCAAATGTTACGGCGCTTCAAAGTAGGTCGTTTCAAACTAATATTTCAAAATAATATTTCGAGAATTTTGATAACAATCTAACTTTAAAAATTCAAACGAAGTCGAAATATTATATTGTTAATATCAAATGAAGTCTAAATGATATAGAAGATTTATTGATTCGACCAGCGTACAATCATTTTGGAATTTTTAAAGTTAGCTTATTATCGAAATATTAGTTCTACTTTGACGCGCCGTAACATTTGCTACGATTGACCGTTTCGCACACCATCAACGTCGTGAAATAATAGACTGTGAGTACTTCAAAATAAAATTAAGAATGTAATATTTCGACTTCGTTTGATGTTCCGTAATGAGGCTGACAATGAAGACAAAAATATAAGTAATATATTCAAAAAACGAGTTATACGTCTTTTTTAATACACGCGTTTGACGTCCGTTTAACTATTTTCGATATTTATTTACATTATTCGATATATCTGCAATATAGTTCTCGAAATGAGTTTCGAGAGGATATAGAAGATTTATGGATTCGGCTAGCGTAGAATAGTCGAAGAATTTGTAAAGTTAGTTTGTTATCGAAATTTTCGAAATATTAGTTTGGAACAGCGTACTTTGACGTAACGTAACTTTCGCTACAATTTGCCGTTTCACACAATATCAACGTCGTGAAATATTAGGCCGTGAGTTCTTCAAAATGATATTAAGAATGTAATATTTCGATTTCGTTTGATATCCCGAATTAAGACACAAATCAAGGCGAAAACATAAGAGGAAAAAAAAGAAAAAAGGTATTGCATGTCTCGCAAAGTGTATGTCTCGCACAATTTTTTTTTATCTTTTTTTTATAACACTCACATTTTATTTTTTTTTTACAAAAATATCTAGTTATTTTTTTAAGTGTATAGAGCAAAACAAAATTAAACAACAACTTTTTTTATTTTTAAAGTAATATATATCAAAAAACCACAAAAAAATCATACGTTAAAAACGACACCATTTTTAACCAATAGTTTCTACAGTAAATATTTTCTTCACTCTTTTAATATATGTAGGATTTAGACAGTTCATTAATTTATGAACAAAATTTTTTTTGGGTTTTAAAGTGTTCGTAGAGATATTTGATTAAAATTTATGTTGGCAAAAAAAAAAAAAAAAAAATCCCCATTTGGTGACCATTATTTCCAAAAAATAATATTTTAAACATTGATTTTTAGGAGGATATGCAGTTAAAAAGTATGAAAATTTTTAAATTTACGTATGGAATATTTTTTTTTGTTTGAATGTGTAGGCTAAAATGAGTGTGTGTGTATATATATATAAAGTGTGAAAATAATAGTTAAAAATGAGTGTATATAAAAAAAGAGTTTAAAATAATGGTTTAAAGAGCTTGTAGAAAGATATGTATAATACTTATGGTGGGACAAAAAAATTTATGGGTTTAAAATGCTTGTTGAAACATTTGTTTAATTAATGTTAATTATTAAGTTTAAGTGCTTGGCTTTTAATAACAAAATCTTTAAAATTTTTATTAATCATGATTTTCGATAATATTTCTCTACTTTTTAATAGCACATTTACAAAAATAAAAACTAAATAAAATTAAAAAATCCATACTAAAAAAAAAAAACAATATTTATCTAAAAAACGTCATATTTAAATGACTAAAGTTTTGAGCGTTTCATGCGTGTGAAATTCATGCACAGGTACACACACTTAGACGCTTCTGAATTTAATCATATTCACGTTGATTTATTCAGACTTATAATTGATGTGTAACTTCACGAATTCAATAATCAATATACAAAACAATAGTAATATATTTACGAGTACTGATTAGTTTCCAAATTTTTATTCATAGTTAAATTGTACCTCAACCAGGTTATATTTATCACTATAAAATAAAAGAGCGAATGGAGGGGCTGGACACGTGTCGCGATTTCCCATCGTCCTAATTCTTTTTTTTTTCCGCCATCAACTTCTCCCGACACTGTCTCTATTTTTTCACTCAACCAACCATACCTCCTGTAATTCAACTTTTTTTTTCCACCACCCGACACGAACTTTCTCCATTTTTTCACTCAACCAACCATACCTCCTTACTCCTCCTTTCCATTCCCACATTGACCATAAGATTCTTCTTCTTCTTCTATTTTTTGAATTTTTTTCTCCCTACGAATTTTGTCAACCAACCTTGTTTTTGCAGGATTCTTAATTTTCCTTGTCTGACATCTGAGATTGAGAAAGAGATTGCTCAAATTGAAATAAGGTATTTTCGTAGCTAATGCCAATTTTTTTTTTTTTTTTTTTCAATTTTTTGCTGTGAAGGTATTTTCTATTACCCATCTTTTGCAAACTCCTCTTTTACCCAAACAAGAACAGTAGGTGCGGTTGCGTTTTCTTCATCTTCCTATACACAAACATATGGCCGCATTTAAGCTTTTATTTTTTATTAATCATTATTTTGGGCATCTGCGTTCCTAAATTTTTGAATTTCAAAGGGTATTTCGATTGTAAATAAAGGTTTTGAGGAGTATAAAAAAGAATCCACCAAAGACCCATTTGAGTGAGTTTACCTGAAACCTACGCATATTTATGTTTCTTCCGTGCATAATGAATTGGTGGAATTTTTGTAATTCGATGTTTATAAGCACTTTTCTGTGGTGTGCATGCACGCACCTTTCTGAATGAGATATTGGTGTGGTAATGAAAATGAAAAATGAAGTTAATGGTTTGCTTCCATCTTACACAGACACACGGTGCCTCCGTGGTAGATGGAGGCACGGGTAGTGTCTTCGTCTCAAATGGAGGCACCGTGTGTCTCCGTGATAGATGGAGGCACGGGTTGTGCCTCCGTCTCAAACGGAGGCACCGTGTCTATGTGCAAGACTTAGGCACCTGTCTCCATTTGCAAGCTCCCAAGCTGGTTTGGGAGGAAACTGGAATCGGTTAAACCCAAACAGGTTCTTTACTGGAAGCTCAAGAATGGCAAAAGCACAAGTGGGTCAACTTCAAAATCTTGGACTTTCAATGATCCTGAGTTCCAGAGGAAGAAGAGAGTGGCTAGCTACAAAGTCTACACTGTTGAAGGCAAAGTCAAGGGATCTTTGAGGAAGAGTTTCAGGTGGCTTAAGGATAGGTACTCCCAGGTGGTCAATGGCTGGTGGTGATTTTATAATTCATGTTATATATTTCCTTTTATGCTGTGTTCTTGTATTTGTGTCGGAATATGAAACAAGATTTTTGGAGGTGGGGAAGACCTCAATTTATTGAACACTGCATCACTTTCTGATTCATGTAGTGGATTAAAACAGCCCTTTTGAATATGATTATCTGATGATGATGATGATGGGGTCAAAGGAGGAGTAAAATATGAGGTGAAGCAACAGGAGTCAAGAATGGAGTTTCGGCACTATTGTGAAGTAAGTCACTCAGACTTTTACTTTTTGTTTTTTTCCCACTGATGTCAAGACTGGATCTTCCATTTTCAGATTCCAAATCTTCTCGTTTCTTCTTCAATAGTGAAGAGAAATCTTGGCATGATATCTTCTGATCCAAAGGGATTTAACTGCAAGTCGTTGTTGTTGTTTGAACTGTCATGAATTTGTTGAGCTTGTGGTGTCTGATAAAATGTCTCTGAGAAACTTATTTCTCGAGTACCAGTTGTGCTTGAAGAAGATGGCTTTTTGCAAAAGAATTTGTAGAAAAAAATTGTTGCTGGGCTTTTGTAATGACCATCTTCATTACTTCTCTTGATAATCCTATTTTTCCACCATGATAAATAGTAAATTTCAAAAAGCAAAGCCAGCAAAACACACCCGAAAACAAGACTCAGACCAATCCCTACACCGCTCAGATATTTCATACTTTTTATTTATATGCATATTCTACATAACTTCAGATGGCAAACCCATATCTTAAAAGTTTCTTCCCACCAATAATGTCTGGTTTCTCGAAAAGAATGAGTCCGGCGCTAAGCTCTCCGGTAGAATGAGTCTTTCTATTTTGGAGGCCAAATTAGGACCCCGGTCCCTAGCCCGAGTAGGAAAAAGGCTTAGGACAAGAAATGTCTAAGGCAGTAAAAGAAAATCTCACTTGAACTTCCTCTGAGTAATTGAAGATAAAATGCAAGTATCTGAGAAAGTATAATGGAGATTCTCTTTACCAGAGGCTGTAGACTTCGAAACTTTCTCTTGTTAAATTTTTTCTTCCTTAATTCCATGTGCACGAATTATTTTTTTAAAATTATTCTTATCGTTAAATTGAAGTAATCTAATTTAGTTTTGTTTGTAGGATTTCATGAACATACTGCAAAAACATTTTTATCTGTCAAATGAGTTAGCTTCTATTGATTTTCCCCTAAGGCAGGGATGTGCAAAATAATTTATAAAAATTTGTTCTTTAGTGCTTTTCGTCATGAATGTCTATTCTTTCATTCCGTTTTCATTCCTACATATTCGATTTCTAAGGTTATTAATAATATTCAGGTTTTCAATTGGTTGAAATGAGAAATTTAAATCAGTGGTTCATTTCTGTTATTGATACTTACTGGAGTATTAACTTTAGAGATCTCTACACAAAGGTACAGTGCATTTCGTATAATCTCAGTGTAGATTTTTTATTTCTTGTCCTATAGCTGGGTAACAAGTGCAATCACATCTGTTCCCTTTCTTTGGTTTATCTTCTTTGAGATCTGAAATCACTGTCAATAAATGGGAATCTTGCTGAGTGTATGGGCTCTTGTTTGTGAAACATAATATTATAGTCTTTCTTTATATAATGCCACAAACTTAATTGGTCCTTAATTCTAGGTTGGAGTTCAATATCGGAGTAATGATGATGGTGAACCATCTGGTACAGCTGGCAAGCCAATACATTCTGCAATTGTCTCTTATGGCATAGATGCAATTGTCTCTTATGGCATAGATAGAGTTATGGTTGTCATTATCAAGTACATGCTCCAATATTTCAGGTGATGAAAGATGGTGTAAGTTATTAAATTCTTTTATCGGTAAACATATTTTTATGAAAGATGGCATATTTTCGTTCTTGCATTGCAATTTCTAGAACTGAAAAAAAGAGAGTTGTTATCTACTTCTAGCAAGCTCGATTTGCGTATCTTGGTATGTTTCTTGCATATATACTAGTTTTTATATTGTTATTTTTATGTTCTTGACTCTTTAAAATCTTCTTGGTTATTTAATGTGTTGCAGGTGGAGCAAGCATTACTAATTTGGGCTGCCTGAAGTAAGAGTTATTGAAGAAAATGGAAGAAAGATAATCTCATAGTGGTGGAGCTAGCATTACAAGTGGCCATATCCCTCAATGCGTTGTAAGTCATAAATGTAAAATTTATATTACTCTCAATTTATGTTATTTGATGCCTTGATTCCAAAGCTTTAGTTATTATGCATTCTTTGCTTTAAGTCGTGGCAAATAGTTACGGCTTACTATATTTAGTTACATTAAGCAATATTAACATAAAATCAGTTTATCTTTCACACAATTCGATTTAGTTTAATAATTTAGTAGCTCCATGTATTTGTATATCTTCAAACATGTTTCTTTTTTATCTTCATCTTTATTTGTTCTGCTGATGCCAGGTCACCAAGCCATCTAATTGATTTTTTTCGATCAGAAACAATGTTCATGTGGAATAATTATTAGGTTCATCGACTTTTAGGTTGATTCTCCAATAAATGTTTAAGTATTTAATATTGAATACGAAATGAGCAGAGTTAAAGAAAGCGCCTTAAGCTTGATATTCTGAGCACTTTTAGAAAATGTTTTTCGGATTTCCCTTTTATTTTTCACATACTACCTCTTTTTTCTTCAGATATTGATTAGTCATTCGTCCTACCCAAATTTGAATTCTACATGGTAGAATTAATGGAATCATTTTATATGCTACTTTTAGGAGTGGTGAAAACCATCTTTGAAGGTGCACCCCCAAAGGAAAAATTAATTACAGTGAGTAAATGATTTGCCTACTTTTACTTTCTATAACTCTCCTCGGACCCTTTGATTTTGGAGATTTGTTATGTGAATAGTATACTAAGTATCTACCATAATATCAATGTCAATAATGTCAAATTGTACAATTGTTAAATGAATTTTTTTTGTCGAATAGAAAAAAATTTGAATGGTGGGTGGGTGGAGATATTTGAATACCAGCTCCTGAAATGTGTTTTTTTGTATTTATGTTTAACAACCTTCATCTTTCACTTTATATGAAAAATCATTGTGTTATAATATCGACAAAATCCAACACTCTTTCATTATTGGTACATTTATTCTTAATATTAACGTGCAACACACGTTGCCCTCACTAGTCTCATAAAAAAAGTGGATAATGTGCTGAGCAAGCACAGTCCAGTCCTTCTCTAAATCAGCCACTGTCACAGATTTTAGCAAATAAATCAAATAAATAAGTACATGTATCCATCACCATATTACAGATAGTAGTTGATTGAGGTAGACCTAAATACACACGCGTCCAATTACATAAATTAGTCCTGTGCTTGTCAGCTCGTCTTGACATCCAGGATTTGTTGCCTCATAAATTATTACCACGCGATGTGTCAGCTGGTGGAATTGGTTGTAGTACTTGACACATAGCACAGTTGCATATGCTCCTAATTTCATTCACACATTTCATCGATTTTTCACAAAATCTATTAAAAAAATATAATTTTAATCTCCACCTAACATAAAGACGAAATGCCATGCATTATTTGGTAGAACACTCTCTTGGTTGGTGAAACAATCGATGTATAAATGTTGTGAATTCATCTATGCCCGTTTGGGCCACATTTTTATTTTTCTACTCATTTTCAATCACACATTCTTCAAAAAAATAATATTTTTCATCACATCAATAATTTTTCCTTCTTTTTCAACAACACATTTCTCATCATATCACTATTTAAAATACATTATTTCCTCAATAATCTCCATCAAACACACTTATATGTGTATGAATGTATGTGATTCTCATATATTAACTTCACATCTATAGAATTTATACAACAACTATGCTACATATACCAATTTTTTTTTTACATAATTCGTTACCGACTACTCACAATAGGGGTGGGGACCACAATTTGAATTTTTTTTATCCACGCATGACCCGCTTGCATGTGAGATGTGGTACAATTCGATGCGCCGTACGCCTTTGTATGCACAAATAGAATTATTCTTTATACAAACTATATACATCTCGTGTCGACGTCTAATACATGATAGTTGCCAAAAATGTTAATAAAATAAATGTTGTCGTTATTTTAATGACATTATTTTGATTTAGAAAATGATATATTAGTTTGAAAAACTAGATTTTATAAAGAATAATGTTATTCATAATCATTAGTGTTAAACACTGATCTATGTAGTACATGGAATTAAATGATAAATCTATTTAAATAAAAAGTTATTTGACTCATTTAATTGACATATAAAGCGCAAATACCTAAATTGGTGCTCTAACACCACTGTTATTAGATAACATTATCATTTTTATAAAAGTGCACCAAATTGAGCTCCTGTTTGACCTCCATTTTATTCAAAATGTATTCTATCTTTCATTTTTAACCAAATGTTTTTCAATAAAATAATATTACACGTAAATTTAAATTTTTTCTTTCTTCTTTAACTACACATTCTTTAAAAAAATTACTATTTCAAAATACATTCTTTTCAAAAAACACATTAAAATGGAGCTAAAATAGGGTCCTATTTTCTTGATATTTACACGTAAGAACAATTAAATAAATTATTACCTAAAAAGCCATGTCACGATATTAACTATTTCCTTTCTCTTTTCAACCCATTCTCTATTGAAATTTTGAATTACAGTGCAAAACTCTCGAGTCATCTCTTTCGTTTCGACTAACTTTAACTTTAACTTCATATTTTTTTTACTATTATATAATCATATCATTCTACTTTCCTTCGCTAGAAATTTCTATTTTAGGCAAATCAATTGCTTTACTCGTACTCCTCTTCTGTTTATATTCATTTATTTTTCTTTTCAATTTAGAATTTTGAAGTTGAAATTGCAAAAGACTGAAAAAATTAAGGGCCTGTTTGGTTTGTATTTCAATTTTCAATTTCGAGTTTTGAGTTCATTTTCTACTTTCAATTTTGAGGGTAAATTTTAAAATTTCTAAAAACGCGTTTGATTTGTTATTTTCAAAAATTATTTTTCAAAATAGAAAATTAGAAAATACGTTTGCCTTGAAATTATTAAATTTTTTTATTACATTTTATTTCATTAAATTTGATTATTCAGTAAAAAAAAAAACCAATTGTAAGTTAATAGATTATTAAGTATAATTTTAAGTTAATATATTATTAAGTATTTTACAAATTTTAAAGTTGGTATTTCTTATCATATTTTTTCTCACTAAAAATTAAAATAATAAATTAATTTCAAAATATTGGAAATAAAAACAAAAACTAATGTGTGAACTTAAACCTTTATTTTTTTTTCAGATTATTTTATTTTTTTTAGAATTTTAGAATTATATATATTTTTTAGAATTTATCAATTTTATTTTTCATTTTAAATTTTTTAAAAAAATTTAAAATTTGATTTGTTAAAATATTATATTTTTATTTTTAAAATTTTTATTTAAAGGTTTATTTTTCTTGTGTGGAGTGTTTTCAAAATTTACTGAAAACACTTATTAGAGCTTCAAAAATGTGTTTTTGAGTTTTATGTTATAAATTTATCATTGTTTTAAAAATGATTTTTTTTATAGAAATAATAGATTAAATGTTTTCAATTAAAACAATATATCAAACGCACTCTAAAATGGTAGGGGATCCACACAATCTGAACACCCTTTAATCATCTCAAGAGAATTTCCTATGCATTTCATGGGCTGTTATCAAGGTGACATCTAAATTGAGATACTTTCGATGTACATTAATGTTTAATTAACATACAATTTAATTATATTTTCATTGTCAACGAGTTTCTCCTATAATTGAAGAGAAAAATAAGAAAATAAGAGGAAAAAAAAACTATTTGTAGAATGGAGATAATTAATTTTTGAATAGTGATATGATGAGAAATGTGTGGTTGAAAAAGAAGGAGAAGTTATTGATGTAATAAAAAATATTATTTTATTAAAGAATGTGTAGTTGAAAATGAGAATTAATTTTAAGAATCTGTACCAACAAGTAAGACTGTAGTATTGACAGTGTCCCTCCTCTTGTCACTTCAACTAAATAAATAAAGGTTGAACTTCAATCTTGAGGTTTCTCACCGTCCCACCTCGAGAACATTGTGGACGTCAACTAAATAAATAGTTTGCACTGAAGGTGAAATTTAATAGATATGATTAATTTTAAATTATGTAATAAATTTTTTAGTGGAATTCACGTTAACATTCAAGATGTTCTAATAATTGCTAAAGAAGTTTGCTTGTTAGAGAGAACTGCGAAAAGTCGAACTGGAGAGGAACTAGGCAACACGGCCGCGCGTGAATTTACTATTGCCATTTTAAAGCGGTTACTTTTGATCACTTGTTTTTATTATAACTCTTTTCTTCTACGGGCCCTTGAATCCTTGCTAAAAAATGGCAAGAACTGAAAACGAAATCCAAGTTAAACAAGAAATTATTGAACCGAGCCGAAAGCCGAATGATTCACTGCCGCGGGATTGCTTTATCAACTTGTCAAGTTCCGATTCCGATTCCGACTTCGATTCCGATTCGGATGCTTTGTCCGACAATGATATTGACGGAATTGTTAACAAAAGGCCTCAGGAGTCGAGTGGAGAAGTTTCTGGAAACAAGAAGAAGAAGAGAGCGAAGGATTTAAGTGTTGTATTGCCGGTGGGGTTTCTTGACCCTCTGCCGGGTAAAGAACCAGTAGCGAAAGATTCAGAGGCGGCGTTGGCGTTGCCTGCCCCGCCAGAACGAAACGCTGGGGTTGTGAGCAGTTGTAAGCAGTTCTGGAAGGCAGGGGACTTTGATGGCACTCCTGGTGACTGGCAATCGGCTACCGGTAAATTTTTGAATTGCATGTTTTTCTTTTTAGATAATAATGCTGGATTGAAGTTAGATTGAATGGAACCTTCAAAATGGCTAGAGTATATGCCATTTATAACTGAAACTCTTGGAAAACTCCAGAGGAAGATTCGGAGACTCAAAAGAAGTATAGTATTTTATTAATTTTTTGTAATTCGATATCATTAAAGGGACTTTAAGAAATTTTGACCAAATTATTTCATAATTAGATTAGAAATTGAGTTTCGGGTTTATAGAAATTGCAGGTTTTTTGTCTTACTTTTTTCCGTAATAGCTGCTTCGTGCAACTTATTTTAGAAGTTTAATTTTTGAAGCACAAGCTTTATGTTCTGGGTCTTTGATAGTAAAAGAGAAGCTATTAAAATATCTCTGTTGTGCTTTGATTATACCTTCTTGCTCTTAAGAAAACTATGGGTGGTAATAAAGAGTCATTCCTTATATATCTCTAAAAATTCTTATGCAGGTGGCATGGATCATGTCAGAGTTCATCCTAAATTTCTGCACTCTAATGCAACCAGTCATAAGTGGGTTCTTGGAGGTATAGGAGATAAACATATTTGTAAACTGGGAATGCATTGCATCGCCATGATATATTTTGGTTTTTGAAGGGAGTAGCGACAGTATTGATATGTATTGTGTTTCTTACTTCTGTTCTTATAATTTTTTTCTGCAGCTTTTGCGGAGCTTTTAGACAATTCATTGGATGAGGCATGCATTATACCTTCTTCAGTGATCAGTAACATTTCACATGTTTGGTTGCTTTAGACTTCTGAATTAATTACTGTTTGCATTTTTGGAATGTCAGGTTTGCAATGGATCAACATACGTGAACATTGATATGGTAAAAAGCAAGAAAGATGGCAGCAAAATGTTGCTAATTGAAGGTATTCATATTTGCTGAAATAAAAGATGAAAATGATTTTTAGTTTAATAAAAGGATGATTTGAGTTGCCAGCCCATTTTATAGAAAGAGGATGTTGAACACCTTCTCCGCCCCCATAAGAACACACACATAGATTAAAAAATGAAGTTCAAACGTATTTCGGAAGACACCTTTTCTAACCACTCATCCAGGGATCTAGGAGATTTTTTTAGACGAGAATCTTGTTTTTTAACATGAACTGTGATGCGTATGCTGTGCCCTCCGGAGGGTGATGTGAGTTAAAGTATGCTGCCTACAATTATGATTGCCACATGCACTACAAACTCCGGTGTCATGGTCTGGCCGCCTGCCAACTCAGGGTATGCCACAAATTAGCCGTGGCCAAATGCTGTTTGCCATGATGGTATTATGATACTAGGCCTAAGTACATTGGTCACAGCCTGTGTTGGCTCGGATCTGCAGATATCTTAGGTGTTCTGTTATTCTGTCCAATAAAATATATCATTGATATCATGTATTATTACTCCTATTATGTCGCTGCATGCTTCAGAAAATTGGTTTTAATGTATGCCTATGAACCCTGTATTTCATAGTACTCTATAGTTATAGGTTCCTTTCGATTTCTCATTTCTAATCAAGCTATGAACTTTTTGTGAATCTGTCTTATTTTTTCTGACGGCTGTTTGTTGATAAACTTGCTTTTCTCATGAACTGTTTGCTGTAACTTTTCCATAGATAATGGTGGTGGGATGGATCCAGATAAAATACGACAATGCATGTCTCTTGGGTACTCTGTGAAGAGCAAAATGGTAGATACTATTGGACAGTGTAAGTAAATCCAGTTCTTTCAACTTGAGTTTTGGTCTTGCTAATGTGTTTGTGGTAGTAATAGGTGCCTTGTACAGAACCTATTAGTTTGCTCATTTATTTATCTGGTGCTCTTTGTACCAGATGGAAATGGATTTAAAACAAGCACCATGAGGCTTGGAGCTGATGTCATTGTCTTCTCACGTTGTTTTGGGGGAGCCGGGAAAAGGTTTATGTTCTTTACTCTGATTTGAAATTTTTGTCCAATATTATTTAATGTGATGACATGCAGTTGAATCATTGGGGGTAGTTTAGGAGTAAAGAAGATAACTGTAAGATCCAAATATAGAGAAAAACCTTTTAAACCCCCATTAAAGGATCAGAAATACATGTTTTTGGAATTTTTTGCACTCTGGTGACATATTTCATCATCACAAACTGTTTACTGCAATTGGCCAAACTCATATCGATTTAAATTTGATTTTAGGCCCACACAAAGCATTGGATTATTGTCGTATACATTTTTGAGGAGCACAGGAAAAGAAGATATTGTGGTTCCTATGGTGAGTGTTTTACTACTCTTTTGTAAGAGCGATTTTGGTTCCCATGATGAGTATTTTACTCCTCTTACGTGGCTAGCTTGAAATGTATTATTTTCATTTTTGCCTTGAATTGCTTAATTAAATGGTTGATCCCTAATTGTTTGAGAAGTTGGACTACATACAAGTATGAATATTATTTCATAATACTTGAAGACAAGGCAACAAATGCAATATTTTCTTCTTATTTATTTGTCATTTCTAAAGTAGAGATTTAGTGATAAGAAAGAGACCAAGAGAACTAGTTGATACCTTAAACAATAGTTATAAAAAGAAGAAACCCATAAAATTATCTGGACACTGTGATCATCCATATTGAAGGTCTTTTGGAATTCTTGGAGTAAAACCATTTGCCTTGGACTGCATGATTGGAATAAAGGCATTTTAGTAAAAAGTATTCACAAATCTAAGAGCAGCTGTCCATCCAAAGAAAGTATGTGAATTGCACTTTGTTAGGTTTTATTTTTGTTCTACATTCATTTCAGAGCTCTAGTGTTATCTTAAAATACACGTGTTTAGTGTTCATGGTCCTCCTTAATTATGCACTTACTAGAAACATTCATTGCAGAGCTCTAGTGTATCTAAAATACATGCATTTAGTGTTCATGGTTCTCCTTAATTATGCACTTTATGTGCACATTTTGAAATAATGTTCACATATTGGCTTATTCTTAATCAACGGAGTTAAAATATTAATTAAAGTTACTTTAGAAAGGCACTGAGCACCATTTATTTTAGAAGATAACTTTTCGTCAAAGAAAAAAGCTACGAATGGCTAATCTGGACTCTAAAATAGCTTCCTGTTATATATCTTTTAAGACTCCTTTTTGACTTTTGTTGAGGTGATTTATGTACTCCTGCTAGCTAGGTTTGATTATTACTATATTATTTGTGCTTCTGTGATTATTGATTTTTCTTAATGATCATAAGCTTGATTATGAAAGAAGAGGACAAGAATGGCACAATATAATGCGATCGTCTGCCGGTGACTGGAATATAAATGTTGAAACTATAGTCCAATGGTCTCCATTTTCAAGTGAAGCAGATCTTCTTCGGCAGGTGATTTTTCTTAATTGGTATTGTTCCCAATGTTTTGATTAGTTCTATTGTAGGCGGCTTGGAGCATTGTATCATTTGAACAATGAAATGGAGAACATACTATCACTACAAATTCTGAATGTTCACTTGAGCTTTCATCATTGTTCTTTCTTACTTATTTACTGGATTTTTGCGCTTCTAATACCCCTATCTATTGATATAATGTTGTTTTTGTTTTGTATAATTTGTATTTATATTTAGGGAAGCTAGAAGCTTCTTCAATCTATTGTTCATTTAACATTGAATCTATATTGATATGCTGGGAACAGCAGCTATAATGCTGATTAATAGTTCATTCTCCAGATGATTTTCCGACAAACTATTTGATGCAACAAGGAAATATCGTTCCTGTTTTAACTTGGCCTTTCCTCTCTGCATCTTACATGTGCTCGAGTCCATCCTTTATTTGCAAATTGAAAGGAGAGAGTAGAAGATTGGGACACCAGTACTTTGTATTTTGCAGTAATTATAGTTTACAGTTGGAGATAGACCACCACGTGTATAGTGCAAACACTTTGAGATATTAATATAGAGGACTGGGGCATTGCAATTATGTTATGTTTTGTGTTACTTCTCTTGTTGTTGTTGCAGAACGATACATTTGGTTGGCAAAATGGGATGAGTGGCAATATTCTATATTCATAGCCTGATTTGGCTCTATTCTCAGATTGAATGGCTTTTTCGACAGAAGTTTCTGGAGCAGTACTTATGCCAGTATCTTTTAGGGGCATAAAAGTACATTTCATGCATGATACTAACATTAGGAAATTTCGGATTTAAGACATTGATGGATCAAGTTGTAGCTTTATAGTTTCCTTTTGACTACAAAAGGTCAACACAGGAAGAAAAACCAAACTAAAAAACTACTGTCAAGTAACTCCTGTATCTATAGGTTCCAAAAAAGGAACTAACTTAGCAGCCTCCTAGGATGTTCTTTTTGTGATGGAGTATGAAAGATGTTATTTACTAAATTACTAAACGTATGTTATATTGAATTATAAAATGTTTTTTTTCATATGGATAATAGAACAAAAGCTTAATCGGACCATCTTGAGGGCCTAATATTATACTACCTGTAGCTCGAACTTTGCTTGACAAGGCATTTTGAGTAGTTCAACCTTGGGTTATCTTTCCTAAGATCAAATGGTCTAGTCAACTTCAAATAGCCTTAGAATCTATTTGGTAAGTATTTGTATGTCCATGCAAAGTGGTTGAACCTGATTAACTTGGTTTTACTTTTTGGTTTGTGGGTGAGGGGAAGGTGACCTGTAAAATCTCTATTAACAGAAGTTATTGGTTTCTAAGAAAATGAACAATGAGATACAAGATTGATGGCAAGTCATACTGTGAAGGTCTTATTTGAACAACTTAAACCACTTCTTATGGCATCACTGAGCATGTATTGCATTTACTGATGTTTACCTGTTTGCTATTTTGTTCTATGATTGTCCTCACTTGGTTGGTCTTGTTTGGACATTTGCAACATAAATTCTACCTTTGCCCTTTGTATATGTAGTTTAATCAGATGAAGGATCAAGGTACACGGATAATCGTATATAATTTATGGGAGGATGACCAGGGCCTATTGGAACTGGACTTTGACACCGATCCACATGTAGGCCCATCTGCTTGTTGTTTGTGGATATTCCTCTTCATATTTAATCTGATACTTGTACAGAAATGATTCTTTCATCTGTTATGGTTTTTTTTTGCTTGCAGGATATCCAAATCCGAGGCGTAAACAGAGATGAAAAGAACATACAAATGGCACAGTTGTATCCCAACTCCAGGCACTTTCTAACATATCGACATTCATTAAGGGTGAGTGGCTGTTATCATGTTAGTTTCTTTTCATGGTTACCCTTGTGACTTTTGGAGCTTCAAAGGCAGGATGCTTAGAGATATCAGTCTTTCGCAATTCTACTAGTACTAGTACCACTACTGTCTGATTTTTTATTTTTATTTTTGTTATAAACAAGTCACTTCTTGAAATTGCAGAGCTACGTATCGATTCTCTACCTCAGAATCCCTTCTAGGTTTCGAATTATTCTGCGTGGGAAAGATGTTGAACACCATAATATAGTGAATGACATGATGCTGTCCCAAGAGATAACTTATCGTCCACAGCCTGGAACTGATGGGGTCCCAAAAGATGCTAATGTAATTTTTGTCATAATGATATTTGGTAAGAGTTTTGTTTCTCTTAGCTTACGTACAAATCTAGTGACTATCTTTTCTCTTTGTTATTAGATGGTTGCTTCTGTAACTATTGGGTTTGTGAAGGATGCAAAAGCACATATTGATGTTCAGGGTTTTAACGTTTATCACAAAAATCGACTCATTAAGGTCTGCTTCTGTTTCCTTATAATCCTTACGATATATGAAATGTTAAATTCTCACCATACATTGACTAAATTAAGGCCTGTCTTCTGTTCCTTCGCGTTCTGTGTGATCTGATTACATTTGTCAATATCAGTAGTTACGTTAAGTGTTAACGAGTTTCTTTTGTATTTTCTGAGATTTATAAACTTAGATCATGCTTTTAAGAAATCATTTAGTTATTCTCGTATTGGTTGGTTTGGGCTGAACTCGTGAATCATTTCATGATCATTCATGTGCTCTAATGCATTAATGATATCAAGATTTTCTATTTCTGCAGCCATTTTGGAGACTTTGGCATGCTCCTGGTAGTGATGGTCGTGGAGTTATAGGTAGTCTTCTGTCCTCTGTACTTCCATAATTTCATTAGGTTTGGTTGCATTATCTTGGACATCTTTCTATCAGGTGTGCTAGAAGCCAATTTTGTTGAACCAGCTCATGATAAGCAAGGGTTTGAGCGTACTACAGTTCTTGCAAGACTGGAGGCGCGATTGATACAAATGCAAAAGACATATTGGTTTGTTCCTAGTGTGCTGCAGCCTGCAGACATTGATTTCCTCCTATTGTCTCCATTCCTTGAGTTTTCTGGGGTTTTAATTCTTATTATTTTCTTTGTCTTGCTTGTCCTAGGTCGTCAAATTGTCACCACATTGGCTATGCTCGACGCAATAAAAAGGCATTTGGAAGAGGTATGAAAACAGGGTCGTGTTCTTCTCTCCACTATCCCACACGGAGAACATAAAGAGTAGGGAAAAATTGCACTATGGGGTACACGCTGATAAATCACAATCCAAAATTCAACTTACAAATTCCCCTTTGATTAGGAAATTTTGATGCATTTCTCGGAGTATGATATGTGATTTTGTTGTGTAGAGAGCTCTCCTGATTCTTGTTCCCCAACCCATCAATCAAAAAAGTATGTTACTTCTTCAAGTAGCAAGACTCCTATCAAGTCGGTGGATAAGGGTCTTAATAAAGAGCATGTGTATGGAAAGGATGATATGAAGAAAAAAGTGTCTGGAAAGCGACGAAGTTCTTCCAGACAGTCATCATCTTCTGCTGAGGATGTCAGTGACAATGATGTGCAAATTAACATTTCCAGGAATCGAGTCAATGGTTTATCCTCTAGGAAATTATCAGGAAAAGATGGATTTCCAATGCCCTCTGGCTTGAGATACGGTGAAGCTTCAGGAAATAATATGCCCATCGTAAGGCCTGTTCGAACAACCAGAAATTTAAGATTTCAGGTAGCTTCTCATTATTGTATTCGTTTTACTCAAGTATAGCTAAAAAGTTCTTACTTTGCAAGCCTCTGTGTAATTGCAAGATAATGACTGTGTTACTATTATACATATTGGATGAGATCTAGCCTAATTACCCAGTGGATCAAGTGTTGACCTTTCTGTGAATCTGGAGGTTATTTTTGATGCTTTCACATGTTTTCTGGAAAGATCTGTAGATTACCTTGATATTCTCCTTGTCTCTCCATTGAGTAGGGCTTTATGGCTGAATATAGAATTTTAGTTTGCTAGTTGATTTATCAAATATAATTAGTCAAAGTAATGGTGGACCCCATTGACTATTTGGAAACAGCTCATTTTTGTGTTCTTCAAGACAAAAGTGTCCACAACTTTCTCAATGAATTGCAATTAATAGTAAGCAGAAATCACCAATGCATAGATGGAAGTGCTTGTGAATCTGGGATGTCTGGAATTGAAGTCACTTTGACTTTGACTTTGACTTTGTTTGGTGCAATAGAGGCTGCTGATCGAGAAACCTTGAAATTAGAAGACCCACCGATAATAGTGAAAGAGGAAAACCTCATACCAAGGAATTTTTTTTTTTGCCTCCCCAATCCATTTTGATGCCAGTCCTTGAACCATTGCTCATCTTACATCAGAAACAAGTGGTATAATGAGTGTTTTCCACAAATTTGTGTTAAACCTTTGACACAGATTCTTTGATAGTAAGCTCATTTGATTTTTATAGGCAGTCATTTTATGCTAGTATTTAAGAGTTATCATTCTATATATGTTGTTATAGATACTGTCAATGCAGTATTCAGTGGTTGATATAATTGATATTCATTAGGCTTTAGCACCCGTTTGAGACCTTTGCAGTTAGTTATCCTTTACTTGAAAATTAAGGCTACATTAATGGCTAAATTATCCAGAGAATTTATATAAGATCTGAAAACTTTTAACAAAAATATTTGCATATCGAAAATTTCTGTTGTTCATTTGTCCTGGAAAAACAAGAGTTGAAGAAGAGTGAGGGTGCAAAGTAGTTATTAGCAAAGCTTAAGAGTTCTGGGAATTCTCCAGTAATATTCTGCTGTTATCTTGGCTTCCCTCGTTCAACTTCTAGTTGCCTTTTTACGCACATGCCATCTCTCTTTAATTAACGGAGTAGCTTACATCCATGAACAATAATTTTCAGACTGATTGCCAAAGTAGTTAGACGAATGAAATTTTTTGAAAGGAATTTTGACTTTATGTTCATTATGCCATTCAATTTACAGGAAGATGATTTTAATAGAGAAGAGTTATCGCACACAATGGAACAGTTGAAAGAAGAAAACAGGGTGCTGAAAGAAAGGTGCTTAGTCTGTTTAATGAGGGATCTACCACATGCTTAATCGTCGTTTTTCACCACGACAACTGATTCACTTTTTCTGATTTCACAGATTGCAAAGGAAAGAGGAAGAGATTCTAGGTGATCTGCTGCATGATCTACAGAGTGAAAAGGATAAATGCAATTCGCTCGAAGCTGAGGTTATTATTATAGTATCCTTTTATCATTGGGGGCATGGGGTTATTTTGGATTTTTCGTGCTTAAGAATAATTGTGACGCTCTACTGCTCTCTAGTTCACTTTCGCAGGAGGCATAAGAAATAATTCTTCACATAATTTTTGTTTTGGAGATAACTTAAAATATTGATGGTGTTTGATGAGAAAGTCATGTCTAGGGAAGATAATATTGTTAATTAGCAATTCTTGTGATATTCCCAGACTTCAACAATTGAACTCCGCCCACCCAACACCCACTCCCCTGCGGGAAAAATGAAGATAGAAATAGAAAAATCAAAGCTCTAGATAGTCTTTTGGCTGGTTTCTTGGCAAGTGAAATTCTGTTTCCTTTTGATCAGCTGCACGAGGCAAATCGAAAAATCCAGGAACTGGTCAAAGAACAAGATAGTTTGATCGATATATTCTCAGAAGAAAGGGAACGTCGGGATGTTGAGGAAGAAAATTTGAGAAAGAAATTAAAGGTTTCCCTTCCCATTTTGCCATATGATTTTATTAGTGCTAATTTTTAATGCAGAATCAGACGTCTAAATTAACTTATGTTTTTTCTCCTTTTATATAGGAGGCGTCAAATACCATCCAAGAATTGCTGGACAAGGTGAAGCATTTGGAGAGAAGGTAAAAATGGAGAATTGGAGCGTTGTGTAATAGTGATAGAATTTTACGTTCTGCATTCATCTACTGTTCATTCATACATCTATCTAGCACGTCGAAGATTGCAGATGAAGGAAGGCACATAATCTCCATCATCCCTAAGTTGAGGGGCACTACATTTTTCAAACAGGTTCTTTCCATTGCTTCTCGTGTTCATTATTTCATAGATGACTTGATGTTAGGAGGTTAGGGATGGAGATATTTTTCCCTCGGAACCAGAGTCTGTAATTATTCCACTACACGATAAATTGTCTCAAATAATTTACTAATTCTATGTAGCTTTAGCCAGATGTATTTAGCATGAAGAATTTATACATTTCCTAGAAGCCAATCATCAATATTAATATTAAGGTTTGTGTGTATGTTTAGGTCTTGGCGTCGGTGGGTCAGTCCGGGTATTTCAATATTCAAAATCACCAATGACAGTTCCGGTATTTCGTAAATTGAATAATTAAGGTCCACTTAATTACCAAAATTGAACTTGACTTGAACCGTTGATTTGGGTTCTGGTAAGAGTACGGTTTTATCCAAAATATTTGTTTAGTAATTGTGAGCTAAATTATCTTCTAATATCTAGTACAAATAGGAGAAATAAAAGTCGAAAAATAAGAGTGCGTTCTCTTTGTTATTTTTGGGTCGTTTTTTGTTTTCGATTTTTCAAAACATTGAAAACGCGTTTTCTTCCCCATTTTCGAAAATGGGTTTTTGAAAACGGTTGAAAAATTTATAAAGAAAACAAAAAATAATTTTTTTACATTTCGGCCGTTTTTTTTACAAATCTGTCAAAACTCAAAAAATATGAGTTGAGAAATATTTTTTCAAAACGACAAAAAGAACGAATTTTCAACAATATCAAAATGGATGCTCAAAACACAACAAATTCAAAACTCAAAATACAAAATTGAAACACGAAGAGAATGCTCCTTAAATATTTCACCACTCAATCAATATGCCACCAAATATCATCCAATTTCGATTGTGGCTCTGCTTGTGGTGCAACGAGCAGCGTGGAAAGTAGTATTAATAGTGGGTACGATTTATTAGGGTACTTACTATTTGGTTGCAAACTTGATACTTGTTGGGTCGAGTAATTGGATTAGGGTGAATAAATCGTGAAAACCAAAATAATTATAGAAAAGACAAATTTGATTTCAGAGTAAGATGTTCGCATTTTTAAATTAAAAATCAAGAACTGTCCAGGTCTCGGGTGATTCTCATTTTCGATTCAAAAAGTTCAATTTTGGTTAAAATGTTAATTCATTTGAACATGCCGTTAATAGCTTCATTTAGATTTTAGTCGTATGTTTGATGATAAATAACGCAATTCGATGGACAAATGGAGCTTGAATTAATTGTGAGTCATTTGGTTTAATTATTTCCATTGTTGTTTATTAATGATATTAGTCTGGGGCATTTCAGTCAAGTTATGTTCAAAAGTCGGTCGCATATTTATTATTAATTATAATACATAGCACTTTGGAGTTTTCACATTCTCTCGATCAATCTTCATATTTAGGCTTGAATCAGCGAGTTTATAGATCAAATCATTTTTCATTATTCACTTGAAAAATGCTTTGAATACAGAAATGTTACAGGAATTTGAATTCCCACTCACAAGGAGTGGGCCACACGTGTAAAATATTGGAAAAAAAAAATTCAAAAAAAAAAACTCCCGTCTACCCATGTATATATTCTGTAGGTACAATAATTTGAATTCATGTACTTATAGCAGACTTCTATTCACTTTTTATGAACTTGATTATAATCAGTTTTTGATGTTGGATTGCATTAGGGTCACAAGTAATAATCGTCATATTGCTAGAACAAATTGAAACCTGGGCAATTTGACAATTTAGTCATTATAACAATTTAGCAGAATTCACTGGGCAATTTGAGATTCTTTCTTTTGATGTCTGTGTTCATACATAAATTAATCCAAAATCATCATATAAACGCAGGAATACGAACAATGTACGTACTGTTTTTGATCTTATACAAATTTTTTTTGTTAAAACCCGAAATAGTTTAAAATAAAGCTGCATGTTTACAATGATTCAGAAGCTTGCGATGAGAAGCAGAGGAAGTGTTTATAGCTGATTCATCATCAAATTGCAGGCCTGAAGAAGACGAAAACAGGTTTAAAATGAATAAAAGGAAATGAGACCCTCTATTATTGTAAACGAGAAACGAGAGTCCGATGACCAAAATGCAAAAAATGAATTTTCACTTGAATTATGCTATAGCATAGTTATTATATTCCCCATACGGTCGCATGACATGATTCATGGAGTTCCATGGCTAAATTTCATTGAACTATGCCATAGCATGAGATTGTACTATACTATAATATTGTACATTTTCAGAGGCATTACAATACATTTCAAGAGGTTTTAGAACATAGAAGGAGGCAAGAAACAAGAAGATCGATTCCAATATTCGAAGATGGAATTTAAGATTTAATTGAGTGATGTTGATTCTTCAATATTTCTTTTATTTTCTTCTTCTTAACATGTCAGGCTAGATTTCTTTGTACTTGGAGAACGATAAATCATGTAATACGTGTTTTTAATATTTAATTTTACATATTTGACATTGAAAACACGTTTTTGGATATTGAATGATTTATATGATTTTCTTTTCTCCACAATTATTGTGTATGGTAGTGTGTGAATATGGTGACTGAAGAGAAATGGACTCGACATAATGTAAATCATTTTAGGGTTCGATAGGAGATAGAAATATACTGCTATACCTTATATGAATCTTTAAGCGTTTATAAAAATTCTTGCACTCTTGTATGTTCACATCCGTCATAGAAATATAGTCGAATCATTTATGATAGTAGGTTTAACATTACTCGAGAGAGACTGTTGAATAAAATAGGAACATTGATTTTTCAAAATTCAATTGTGTTGTCAAAATTTAGAAAAATGATTATTACATAGGAATTCGGGATCCTAGTACGTTTGTCATTCATTAGAATACATCAGCTTTTATTTAGCATAATTTACATTTAGTTAGTTAAATACACTCATAATTGCATAAGTAGCTTATTTTGTTTATAATTTTGTCACAAATAAACACATTTTATTATTCTTGTTTCCGTTAAGGTCGCGATAATTAAAATTGAATTAAATCAATCTCCGTGGGACGATACTTGGACTCACATCTATTTTATTACTTATTAACGAACCGTACATTTGCGATAATTTTAATTTAAAAGATATTTTCGTAAAATAAAAAAAAAAAACAGAAAAATCTAGGGAGGCAAAATAACAAGGTAGTGTTAGATGAAAAGGCATAGTTTTCATTGATGCAATTTGCATTTGAGATCTACGTTCACCTTTGATTTTGAGTAATGCTATTTATAGTCAGCGATTGCAGTAATCATCCTATTTGTCAACTTATTATTGAGGAAAAAAAATTACAGGAAATTAATGTCTCAAATAACAAGTTGTCATATAAAACGATTACTCTAGTCATCGACTACAAGTAACATTATTCGTATGCATGTATATGTATGTATAGATTGAAACGAGGATTGAATTATTTTTCTATGGGCTTCATGCCCTCTCTACATTATGGGACAAAGTAATTCTTATTTTTATATAATATTAACACGACCTAAAAATTTGGTCTATGTTGGGTCGTCCCCTGCTCACGTAGCTCAACGAGTTTAAGTTCGTTTATTTGAAAATAATTTTCTGCTTACACAACGTAGTTAGTAATTTATATCTTGAGTTCTCTATTTTCTTATTGAAAAAGCCCTATCGACTTATGTAGGTCGCGTGCTAGTAAGATACGAGAGCAATTTTTTCGATCTTGCTTACTGTATGATTCATGTTACACTTGTCTACAGATGCCTATATGACCCTTGAGTTGGGTCAAGTCTTGTTGTGTCATTAGACGATTGGTTGTGAAGAAAATTAGAGCTAGCCGAACATTTAGGTTCGTAAAAAATTATTAAGTTAATAATTGTTCTTAACATTTTAAAAATGATTTAATATTAATTTGGTAGTCCATGTAAAAAATAATTCCATCATTTTAAATTGAACGTATTTATATATTTTTACGCAAAAAATCTTAATTCTTAATTTGTGCATGTCTATTAAGAAGTAAGCAACCATGAGTTAATGATGTGTCAAAATTATGAAGTTAAAAAAATTAATATACAAGAACTTAACACAACATTTATAAACTTCAAAAGGGCCTCATCTACAAGCAAATCTTGAAAACTAATTCACATATTAAGTTTTTATCTGTTATACCGTCCAGTACTTTTTGAGTCGAACTTGCATAACCTTGATTAATAATAGAAGAGAAAAACAGTTAATTAAGTCTTATTTATTATATTGTCCAGTACTTGAGTCGAACTTAGGGTTCGACTTTACCCTCGTCAGCATTTTCATCTCTATTCTCTTGAGGAATTGGTAGGGGCAGAGTGAAAATTGGATGTATCTGATCAGAAGATGCTATTATGTTAGGGCTATTCTCCTGAGGAATTGGTAGGGGCAGAGTGGAAACTGGATGTATCTGATCAGAAGACGCTATTATATTAGGGTTGACATGAGTTGGTAGTTTGTGATCTTGTGCATCTCTCTTGTATATCACATACAATATCACTTGGAGTACCCCAAATAGCAGTCCCATTAAGTTAGGAATCTGCATATTGTTCAAATAAAATCAAATATTAGAAAACAATTAAACTTGACTTGTCTTAATTTACCATCAAGAAAAAAAAAGGGAAATAGAGAAAATTGCAGTTGAGGTTCCTAAACTATTTGAGTTGTAGTAAAATAAATCCGAACTTATAAATTTGCAAAGAGTCCTCCCCAAACAATCACTTTTGTAGAAAGTTGGTCATTATTGGTTATTTTTGTCCTTTAGGATGTAAAGGGGTTGTCGTTTGACAGAGCTAGCTTTTAAATTTTAGTAAAAATTGAAGAAACACGTGCATAAAAAGTTAATAAAAACATGTGATTAAATTAAAATTTGATGGGCTGTTATATCATATTCATGGAAATTATCTAATTTGTGTGGCGAAACGCCGAAACATAGCTTCATAATTAGATATACGAGAACCATTTAACACAAATTGGGACTCATTTTGCCACTCTAATAAAAAATTAAGGACCAACATGCTATAATTTAAAAACTAATTGAGTTTTTAAATGAATTGAACTCGTTCAATAATTTTCTTAATGAGAAAAATAACATTTCTAATTCGACGGAACACACATATTTCTATAGTTGGGAGGAGGAATTACCGCGATATACATGTCCTTTAGCAGCAAACCGTAGAAGAACCACATTACAGCAGTCAAAATGAGGAAAAATGATAATGAGATTGGCATAAACTCCACACTTTTGGTTCGAATCACCTGTTTCTGCATTTATGCACAAGTAATTAGCAACATATCACCAATATTTGTCTTCATATTTGCATGCAATTCTTAGTTTTGCCTTGCAAGAAAGACTAAATAAATTACTTCTGAGTTTAGACACGTCCTTACAAAACGTGCAACTTAGTTTCATATACAGATGTATCTGACACACGCACGTGTACATATGGTACAACGCATGTATTTTGGAGTTATGGTACGACAAATGGGATTCAAGATTGAGTTCTCAAATGAATTGGATCTTACCATAATGCTCAGAGGAGCTATAAATACACTTGTGGTCACTGATACAGTTATCCATCCAAGAACTTGAACTCGTTTTGGCTCGTTTGTTAGGAAGTGGGAGAGAATAAGAATCAGCCCGAATCCACCAAAGTTCAATAGCAGCAGAAGCTTCAAAGTCAGTATCTGCAAGGCCAATACAAATAGATCATGCACCAACTCATGTTAAGAACCAAAAATCCATGAACGAAGGTAGCATGTTTAATATACTCGACTCAAATAGGAAGAGAGACACATGATGCATGGATTCCTTCTTTTGCTCGTCTCTCCAACATTTTAACTTTTAGATTACGTGATTCAACATATATAATATCATAGGAAAATAAAGGTGTTGAGTTCAAGTCACGTAGGCACACTCATTGATGAAAATGGTGATGAAAATGGTGCACGTTAAGTTGCAGTTTAATATACTAAACATGTCAGAAATACATACCCGTGCTTTCTTATGCGCATAAACGATGTAAATAGCAACATAAATAGACTCCATGATACACCCGACGGAATTGATAGTGATGAGGAGGAATTCGTTGGATTTAACCCATGCATAATATATCCACACCATGGAACTGAATAATGCAATCACATATGGGATTGAGTGAAACCCTTCAGTTGATTTTTTCTTGTAAACCCTGTAAAATGTTGGCCTGCAGCATATGTGAATCCCATGTAGTTTATTAGTCAGATGATTAAATTATAAAATTAAGTTGACAATAAATAGATAATTAAGAAAACTTACATAGGTGCAAGATATACCATGAAGGAGACAAGGTTGCCTGCAACAAGAAAATTGATGATTAACTATGAACTATAATTTTAGGAAAAATTACACCATTGGTCCGAAACTAGCTTTAAAAAGGAGTAAGTTGGTCCTCAATCTATCATTATAAGTACACATTTAGTTCTTACGATAGAAACCCTCCAAATCTCTATTCAGCCCCGTTTGGCCCCCATTAAAGTAAATTATTTTTTTTTTCTCTCATATTTTCAACCACACAATCTTCCATAAAATAATATTACACGTAAATCGAAATTTTTTTCCTCTTTTTCAACCACGTATTCTCCCAAAAAAATACTATTCCACTTGAAATGAAATATACTTTATTGAGTGCCATGTGAAAATTTGTTGAAGATTTAGACAGTTTCTGGGAAACTGGAAGGGCAATTACTCTGTTTCAAATGTAAGGGACTAGCTACGCAGACAATAAGTTGGGACCAAATGGTGCAATTTTCTCATAATTTGAGGATGATTGTGTGTATGGAAGTATACCTAAAATGCCGAAGGTAAAAACCAGTGGATTGTGCATGGAAAACAAAGCCATCTCTCTCTCTGTCTGATGGAAAATGAAATGCCAGGGATATTAAAGACACCCTAGATTTCTTTAATTGTTCAACTACAGATACATACTAGCAAACTGAAGCAGACACATATATATAGAGGAGGGATCAAAGTTTTACTGCATGAATAGTGAGTAACAGATGGCATGTATGAAAGTAAAAATTGCCTATTTACTTACGATTATTTTTATTTTTATCTAAGAAGCACAAGTACTATTAAATTATTTATCATTCATTTTTATCTATTTATTATTTAAATCATTTATAAACACTTTTCAAAAATACTTTTATGATATAGTATATTTTTACATTTTAAGTAATTTTTTTTTTTTAATAAGTACCTCTTATTTTTAAAGTTTTTCAATTTTCACTAATAAAAAAATTATGTATTTTAAAATTTACTCATATACTTACAAGTTACAAGTATACCCAACATCCTTTAAGGGCCCATTTGATTGCAAATGTGGAATTTGAGTGGAAATAAAAAAATTACAAGAAATTGAATTGCCTTAAATTTGTTTTACCGGAAATTGACGATTATTGGTATAATTTTTCACCAGATTTTTTTTTTTTTTTTTTTGAATTTTTGAATGTTTTGGTATTCATTTGACTTTATTATTTTAATTTTATAGAAATTGTTTATTAAAGTGATAAATTTTTCCACCATTGGATCTAGAATTTGTTCCAATTGCCAAAAAAAAAAAATTAAAAAAATTAATTTTTTTAACATACCTAATATCATTCGTTTGACTTATTTGAGAGTGAACTCCCATCAAAATCTAAATAAACTTAAGGAAAATATTTTCTGCTCGATTCATATTGAAATTTGCATAATATTGAAATACCAAAACAGGAGATTTTGAAATTAAGAAATATCGAATTCAAAAAGTTAATTTGTATCAATACTTCTCATCATTATCCAACCTCTGAAATTAAACTACTACCAAATGAGATCTCGATCAAGATGACGAAAATGGTCCTAACTTTTTCCAGATTAAATCATGGGAGTTTATGCATATCATCATGTGACATTGCAACAAAACGCACTTCCTTTCAGCTTTGGCAGTTTCTATAAACATCCCATTTGTCAATTATTTATAAAAATACTGCCAAATCATAACCTTAATTAATCATTCCACCAATTGCCCTATGAGCACAAATTTGTCATGACCTAAGTTTATGTAATGACAAGTGTCATTTAGGGTTCTTAAGTCCCTATCAGCTGTCATCAGCAAATGCTATTGCGTTCTATCTCCCACCTTTTTGACTTTCGACTTTTCAATGGTGGATTCAAAAATATCACTTATTTGATTACATTTGGCACCATACAATATCTTAGTGAATACTTACCAATCTAATTAATTTCTTTCGCCTTTTCTCCTACTTAACTACTCACGTTCCACCTTTCACAAATATCTAATAGAAGCAATATTGTATTGAAACACTTCTATTCCTTCTACTTTAGATTTTATCTTAAACATGGGATCTTCTATATATCAACACAAAATTTATCACTTTCTAATCAAGTGCTTCGTTTGACCTTTCACAAATGCCTTATAGTAATTTTTGGATATATAATTCGGTTACTTCTCTATAAGGGTCTGTTTGATACATACATTTTCCATAGAACTGACAATTAAATTCTAGAATTTTTCAACTTTTTGGTGTTTGATACACCAAATTTTCCATGAAATTGAATTCCAATCTTTTCCTAGGTACAATCTTCCAATGCACGTTTTGCTTGAAAATATTTTCTCACCTATTAGGTGATTTTTGGTTTCCATCCTTTTTTTTGTCAATAGGAACAAATTCTAGATCAATGGTTGAATTTTTTTTTATTTTTTTTTTCATTTAATTGACACTTTGCATGAAAAACGAAGCCAAACGAACAAAAAAAAAAAAAAATTCAAAATTTTTAAATTTTTTTGACTTTTTGGCAATCCAAACAAATTTTAATACAAATTATAAAAACATTTATTTCAAAAATAACAATTGCATAAAAAATAAAGTCAAACGGATTAGATGGAAAATTATACCAACCAATTGATAATTTCCGATAAAACAATTTTAAGTAATTCATTTTCTTTTCACCCAAATTTTACTATTTTAATCAGACGGACTCATTTTTCTTGTCTTGCCATTGCAATAGTTCTATTAATGATTAGAAATGTAGAAAAAATGATTAGAAATGTAGAAAGCGAGATTGAAAATATCCTAATTTTAAATTTCATATTTCCGTACATGGGGACCATCTAAAACTCACTTTAAATAATTATTTTAATTTATTATGAAAAAGTTATTGACATCCTTACATTCTTATTTTCCGACCATGTTGTGATATATATATATATATATATATATATATATATATATAAAAGTTAAAATCATTAAAATTGTTTATAATTTTATATTTAAATAATATGAAATTTTACTTTTAACATATTTGTGCGTGTAAGATGGTGACTCGTTTGAGAATGTCAACCTTAAAATCAGAATACTAATTTTAACTTTTAGAATAATCAAACTCTAGTTTGAACATTCTTAATTGGGCTTTGATACCATATTAATTCTGAAGTTCATCTAAAAGGTTAACCATTTAGGAGGAGGAGCCTAAACCTTATATGTTTATCATTTATTTAAGAATCTTGAATTCCACCCATAACAACCATGTAGATTTGTTTGAGAACACCGGTTCTGAAATTTGAATAAAGTTGACAGAGTATGATTAACCTCTGAATTTAAAATCACTGCTTCTATACCCCATATTGACCATAATTCACAAGAACATTCTACAGTCTTAGTAAAAGGAGGAAGGGTTAAGGCCCCTCACTGCTTATATACCCCGTATTGTTCCATTGATATACACAATTTTTTTGCCTATTTCGTATTTTTGGTTTCATTTAACATATAATAATAAGAGAAGTTAAATACTTATTATATATGTACGAAATATAGAACCCATTGTTAAAAAAAAAAAAAAAAAAAAAAGCATTTTTCGGAAATACTCATCTTTTTTTCTGTTTTAAGAAAAATAAAATCATATGGATCATTATACATTTCAATTTGAATTAGGAAAACTTCGTTTGAAACGATGTTGTAGAAAGCAAACCCCCTCTGATAAAATAAGAACAACCCGGATTCGAACCTGGAACTAGGATGGAGTAGATAATTTCCTTGTTATGTTAATTAAATAAGGAAAAACCCCTCCCCAAGCCTTGCTTGCATTTTTCATTGCACACGGGTTTCTCTATGTATACATTATTTCCTTTCTTATAAAGATTTTGAAAAGTTGAATACTCAGTTGATCCTTTTATTCGTGAGGAGCTGGATGAGAAAAAACTCCCACATCTGGTCTTTCTAATGAAGGTGGCGTATGTTTTAAAATCGTCCTCCCTGCATCCACCCTTGAGTATATCTTTCAACAGGAATCACACAAGCGTATTCATTTAAATTAGACTGCGGAAATTTGCTCATTAAAGCCTTTCGGATTCTAACCATATTGTCTCTTAAAATGTCAACTTTGTAGCGAGTACCCAAACCCTAATATGATGATTTTGTTTGAAAATTTTCTTATAAAAATATATACCCACTTATTTTATTTTGATATAACGTTACCCGCTTGTTTTATTTCGATATAATGTATAATATACTAATAAAAATGAAAAAAAAATGCAAATATTATAATGATCATATTGTCAATTTAATGTGGTTGGTTTTCCTTTATGAGAGAATCATACACGAAATATTTGATAATATTAACCTCTTACCAAAAAGTTAGCATAGATATTTTGAAGTACTAGGTAGGATTTTTTGAATATAAAATAATTATTTGAGGGATAACATTTCCTTTGTTAGTGCATGATGTCCAATCATTAAATAATAATACCCGTACGATGATTAATTCAATGAAATCAAATCATGAAGTTGAATGCAATCTTGACATAGAAAGAGAAAGACTTCGTGGATAAATATGAGCGACATTCTAGTGTTCTCTTGATTTCTTTAAACAATTGAGAACACTAACTCCTTAATTTGTGGAGAATATCAGATTTTGGAGAAAAGAGCAAGAAAAATTTCTTTTTTTTTTTTTGATTACGCCCCATTAATGGCGCCTCCACCTACCTTGCCTTGGACCTTGGTGAATGAGGTAAATCGCAGGTTATGCCTCCAAAGGTATAGGGTGGGAGGCTGCTTGTACACTTGCACTTATTCAAGAGTCAAATTCATATTTCAGAATTCGATACAATGAAGTGGGTCAAGTACCATTTTAACAATTAAGAAAAATAACCTCAATGACAAATTGAAACACTATATTTATGTTAAGTGTGTTGAGCAAAGCCATTTGAGTCGCTCATTATTGGGCTCAGCTTGACCTACCTGACAAGTAAGGCGAGCCAAACACAAGCTGGCCCGCTTAAAAAAAAACCTCGGCTCGAGTCAACTGGCCCCACCAGCTCACCTCATGTATGGGGAGGGTTGAATCGGTTAGCGGCTCACTCCACTTGACATCCCTTGAACACTACAAACTGTGAAATTTTGATAATTAATTTTTGTAGTAAATTAAAAGGTTCAATTTGACATCCCGAATGAAGAAATTTGTCCAAAATTATGAGAGTTCACATGCTTTGCTCGAAAACATTTTAGGAAGCCATCTCTACATGAAAAATAGGATAAACATCAAATTTTAACGTTGTTCACTATTAATAGTTAAATTTAAATTTTAAAAAAAAAAAATGTGTCTCTTCAATAATTTGAAAATTTTATGCTACTTATTCTATGCACATATTAGGTAACAACTGAAGCTTTTGATTGAGGTAAATTAACTTTATAATTACGGCTATATATTTTAATTTGCAGTTGTAATAGACTGTTACACTTTAAAATTGTATTCTTTTCAACTAAACTAAGCTTTCATGCAGATATTTTCTTAATACATTTCATGGGTATCTACTAATTAATATTAGATTGGCCCAACTTTCTTAACTTGTCTACTAACTCTTACCTTTGTTCCCACGAGTCGTTAAGGCATATTTAGTACGTTACATTAGATGTACGAGTTTTAAAGTTGTGTAGAGTCCAAACTCTAGCATTTAATGGGTCATCTGTCTAGTCCAATCGAAGTACTAGCCTTAGGAGTTTAGATGGGTAATCTTCATTCTTTTTTTAAGGGGATCAACGGATTTCATCCCTTCCTCAAAGAGACTAAAATTCCGATCATTAGCCTCGTAAGTTTCGTTCTAACCAGATTTTGATCGTCTGATAATCTTCATTCTTTTGGATATATAGCTTCACATTTTGAGAAACACGTGACTTTCTAAAAGTGTTACTATACCTAATTCTACATGTTGTACAACTTCTACATCTCTTAAGCGTTATATATCTAACTTCCATACTTAATCATTTCAATGTATGGAAAAATCCACTTGTCGAAATCCCCCTGAGAATAAAAAAATAATTTCATAACATAATTAGTCTGTTTCGCCCAATTTTTTTAGCACTTGGAGACACTTAGAGATAATGTAATTATTAAGTAGGTAGCTTTCCTGGTCTGGAAAGAATTTCCTACAAATTTCCTTTTGGAGTCTAGATTATGTAGACAATTCAATAGAAATTTTTTGCCAGATTGATAATTAATTGCTTCCCACCAAGCAAAAAACAATAGTTTTGGTCTTAATACTTTATGACTAAATATCTGTTTTTCTCATTTTACTTTTCGTGCTTAATTAATTAGCTTATCTATCTATGCATGTATAATAAATAAAGGAAACCATGAGTAATGACATTACATCTGGAGATTTTGGATTAGAATTTTATTTTGATTTTAAACTATAGCTTGATGACTTATTTGGTACAGTAGATTCGAAAATATTAGATATTATTCAGAAAGGAAAAAGAAAAATCGTGTATTTATTTATACAATAAAATACTATTCAATGTTGTGTACGAACAAAGCGAATTGACCCTCAACTTTCAATTTATAGCAACTGGATTCTTGATCTTTTAATTTTGTAACAACTAAGTTGCCAATTGATGGTTTTATTCAGTTTGACAGTTAAAATTTTGAGTTTTTTTGTTAAAAATATTATTATACTTCTACTTAGAATTAAATAAAAAAAAAAATAAGAATCCACAATCCCAACAAGTGTGTCATACCTCTCAATAGGGATGAACATTTTAATTGAAATTGTACCTCTCGAGAATCGAAACCGAGAATCTAGAATCAATTGGATTTCAGACAATTATTGGTTCTTGAACCGAAACTATTGATGCCTGACTACAGAATCAATTTTTTTTAAATTTTTTTTTTATATAATTTTTTACAATTTATTCACACTGACTCAACGGCCCGATGAGATGGAAAGGATGCTTCTTTTGAGCGAGCTTGTTCTTGGTCCCAAGGTAAAAATGGGATAAAAGAGCTACTGTTTCTTCATGCTTGGGTTGGGCTCTTTGAATAGTAAAGTCAACTAAGTTTATTTTTATGTTAATTTCGTAGTGATGAATTTATATTATTTTTAACATTTGTAGAATTTAGTACTTTCTCATTGTAGGTTTTAAGTTTTGTTTTGTTCTTTGATAATTTGGTGTTTATACTCTGTTAAATATTTGATGGCATATTTGCAGTGAATTAAGAAAGTGTTGAAATATATATGTAGTTATATATTTTCTTGCTTCTATTTCTGTTAAAGATTGATAAGATAATTTGTATTGCTAGCTCACGTTTTCTTTGGGGTTCGATTTTAATAATTGCATGGATTGAAATTGTTCTATTTACGAAATACTCGAAGTATAAGAGGAGATTCTGATATTGAAATATTCGGATCCACCCGCTCGACGCCAAGCGTATATTTCAATTTACCATCATCCCCCCTTAGACACACCACACCCTGGATGGAGCTTAGGGTGACTTGTTGGGGTTGAGTTGGGGCACAAGCTGAGAAGGCAGGTCGGGTGCCAACTAGGTTGTATTGGGGGAGCGTCGAGTGGGACTTTCTACTATCTTTTTATCCAAATTATTTTTTTGTTTTATTTTTATTTTATTTAAAATAAGATTATATCAGTCTTTTTAACAAAAGTCAACTTTGTAATAGTGGAATATGCCCAAATACCAATTGGGGAATCAATATAAAATTGAAACATGAAGGTCCCAATTGCTATAAATTGGAGATTATTGGCCTATTTGTTCTATTTTCCATAGATTAAGCACTCCAAATGTAATCTTGTAACTTTAGATACTATAGGTGAGTTTTCTTGGGTAATTATACCCAAGGCATACTTTCATTAATAAAGTTTCCTTTTTATTATATATTACAAAAAAATTTGTTGGTAATTCGAAACGGATTACAATTATAAAATGCTAGAACAGACTAGCACTATTATATTAGTATTTGAAAAATGGAAATTGTTAGCGAAGGTCGGTTGTATGGTGTAGTCAGGTAGGGCCTATCCTATATCATTTTTGGGCCGGCCCACAACGGAAAAGGCAAGTATTTCTACTTGAAAATGTTATGGAAATTCCCATGTTTGCTAATAAAATCTAAATCAAAGTCGACAATTAATTTTAATCACATATTTTATTGGTCCTATAACTTTTCATCCACACATTTCATTAACTTCTATTGAAATTTACTAAAATTCTAATTTTAATGTCTATCAAATAGGGGAAAATTATTTAACATTCTATGGAGATGGATCGATCAAATTGACCTTTAAGTATTCCCATTATTTGAAATTTGGTTCAACAGTAACTATTTCTATATGGTGTTTTTGTTAAAAACAAGAATTAAAGAATTTCCGTGTTTTAATTTGTCACATCGCCAACTCTTGCGGTACAAATTGACTCCTGATGAAATATGAACCAATGTTTAGTTTGGCTAAAAATCAATTTTATAGTAAATTTTGATGAAAGTCGATAGAGTATGTGATTGTAAAAAATTGAGGCCAAACATGGAATAAATTTTGTTGTGTATATGTTGTGGCTAAATGTCTTGTCAATAATGCAACCCGATTTTCGGCAGCAAAATATTGCACAATGCTTGGCTAGTTTTGTCGGAAAGGAATCGACAATTGTTCGAGCACGGCGTTGCTATCTCGGTAGAGAGCTTGTGTAGGCATTTAAATAGTTGTGCATGTCGTTCGGGATAATGTGACTTTGCATATACTTACTGTTAAACATTTATATATCAAAAGATGCAAAACGATTATTTTGTACAGTGGCGTACCAATATGAGAAGTTTAATCGAATAATTAATACTATTAAAGTCTTCATAATTATTCATAGAATTCAAGAATGCAATATCGAGCATTTAGTGGAATGACTAATAATTGTTACTCGTTATTCTCCCACTTGAGCTCCAACTTCTAAACCACTATATGAATCGATTGAATCAGGATTTGGAATTGTAGAATTATCATATCTCTAATTAATAAGGATAATAGGTATTTTACCAAATTATGATATACATGAGAACTCAACTTGATAAAGACTAAAAGATTACCCCAAATGGAGTAGATCGATCACACTCCCACTTCTCTCTTAGACAAACTTGCACCTCTTGGTGTGCTAAAAAAATCAACTCTATCGTTGATTTAGTTGCATCTCTTGGGATGTTATTTCAAGCTGTTTTCAGTTTTGCAAAACGTTGAAAATGTATTTGGTTTGATATTTCTGAAAACAAGAATAAACATATAACATGAAAAAAAAAGGTTTTAAATTAAATTTTATTGAAATAAAATTTTAAATTTTAAAAACATAAAAAGTATAAAATTCTAACAAATAAAATTTAAAAGAATGAAATTCTGAAAAATAAAAATTTTGAAAAAATAATGTGATAAAAATTTCTAGAAAATAAAAAATAACAATAGTTCAAATTCTTAATGATTATTTACATGAAAATTCTAAAAAAAATAAAATATTTAACTAAACACATATTCTCAATCCACATCATTAATTTTTATTTGTATTTCCTATATTTTGACCTCAATTTATTATTCATTTTTATTCTACTTTTGTAGTGAGAAAAAATATTATAAGATTCATCAACTTTAAAATGTGTATACTAGATAATATATTAACATAAAATTGTTAAACTTTTATTGAATAATCAAATTTAATGAAATAAAATGTCATAAAATATTTTTTTTAAATAACAAACCAAATGCTTTTTTAGCAATATTAAAACAAATCCCTAAAACAGAAAATTGAAAATGAACTCAAAATTGAAAATTGAAATACAATCCAAATAGGCCCTTAGCATCTGTTTGAAAAATATTTTTTTAGAATAACAAACCAAACTTTTTTTTAAGCAATATTAAAACAAATCCTTAAAACAAAAAAATTGAAAATGAACTCTAAATTAAAATTTGAAAATTGAAATATGAACCAAACATGCCCTTAGCATCCATCTGGTGAAGATTAATATTAGATTTTTAGTGGAATTTGAATTTAAAGGTTGGAAATAGGGGGATTGTATTAAAATATTTAGTCAAATGGAAAATTCAGTTAATTTCCTTGACACATTTCGGGAAATACATTTTGTCATTTCCAATTTTGCCCTTGACTTAAAAGAATGAATCACCATTTTAGATGTAAACTGATATATTAAGGTAATTCAATCGTAAAAATGAAAATTGCTAGATAAGATGGAAGCTAAAAAGTCAAAAGTCTCATTATTTCTATGTCAATTAACTTTATATTATTCTTTATGGGACCCACAAAGTTGCACCAAAAAATCGATTTTCCTGAAAAATCTACTTCAAACATGGGCTTAGTCTTATCTCGAATAGATTGTACCACGTCAGTATTTAGGATGAAAAATCAACCTAATTAGCCATTGAGGTAATCTTGAAATAATGATTGTTTTTTTTCTCTAGCGCAACCTAGGATTAATTATATTAGATCCTTGACTTACTTTGGCCACAGGTGTACCAAAAAAATGCAAATATCCTCCATAGGAAAAGAAGAAAAAAGGAAGCAAAGTAAAGTAAAATTAAAAACGTACATTCGCAACATGATAGTGCCATCCGTGAGCTAGCTGACTTCATTGCATTGAAAAAAGAAAGCAATATCTTCAAAATGAAGCAAAGCACCTATATCAAGTCAACAGCCTGATTCTTCAACTCTTTTTCTTTGCACAGATCACAGATATGCTTTTATTTACTCAAAAGTCTCAAAGCAAGAAACTTTCCATTCTTTTTTCTTTCAGAAAATTGCAACCTAATTAGAGAAGATACCAATTTTCACCTAATTAAAGAGGTGAAGAAATGGACTTTATATGTTAGATTTTCACATTTCAATGTGAAGAAAATGCACGTTGTCCAAAGCATAAGTTGTTAGAAACTATACAAATTTATTTATTTCAATCTTAGTCTTCAATATGTTGTCTCATTTATAGACATAATTCATTTTTCATTAAAGGTATGACGCATATACAATTGTTATAAATGAGTGACAATATGAGTTGCTTCTTGTTCTAATGTGATACCACGTTAAACCATCCATGTTGTCTATATATCACCTGCGGGTTTCAATATGATGTTTACTTTTCCTTAATATCGTATTTTGCTACTGATATTTTATGTAAAAGCAAAAGGCAAGGGAGGCCAAATTAATTATATACACACAAACACATAAGAGCTAATTCAAGAATCAGTAAAGAATCTAAATATATGGCCCAAGTATATATATATATATATATATATATATAATGTTTTTAAGAAACAATGTACTATTCTTTTTCGGTTTTTGAACTGACAGATTTATTTTCCTGAAAAAAAAAATCCAAAAAAAGTAAAAGTTGATAGAAAAATAGGAATCATTCCATCCCATGATAACTATAAAGATCCCTCAGCAAAAACCCCCATGCACGTTGACTCTCTCTCTCTCTCTCTCTCGCGCACACACAAACACCCCAATCTAGAATGGACAAATTGAGGTTGGGTAGAGTTGGAGCAATGAGTAAATTGCCACCAGGATTTCGGTTTCAGCCTACAGATGAAGAGATTGTGTTTCAGTACTTGGCACCTAAAATATTTTCCTGTCCTTTACCTGCTTCAATAATTCCAGAAATCAACATTTCCAAATATGATGCCTGCAGGGAATTTCCAGGTAAATTAGTTTAAGCCTTTTTAAACAATGTAGTTTAACAATTGTGCTTTCATGACTAATATATGTTTCAATTAGTTTAGGGTTGTTTGTTTGACAAAGCTTTTGATGAAAGTTTTAACAAATTTTAATAAAATTTGAAAAAGTTGTTGATCCATGAAATGTGTGGTTTGAATTTTGACTCGATGGAAAGTTGTTATAATTTTAGCAAAGTTTTATCAAACAAACAAATGTAAACTATTTGTACTGTACTGTTTAGGGGATTCAACCGGCAAGGACAAATACTTCTTCAGCAATAAGGAACCTGGAAACAGAAGTAGTCGAGCAACCGAAGATGGCTACTGGAAGGGCAGCGGTTCAAATAAAAGAATTATATATCGGAAATGGAAACCGTTAATGGGGATGAAGAAAACTTTAGTATTCTATAAGGGGAAGCATCCCCGAGCTTCTAGAACCGATTGGATCATGCATGAATATCGCATTAGAATTTATGGAAACATAGCTAGTAATTCCCTGAAGAGAAAAAATTCTCAGGTAATTTTCTCTGTAAATATTCAATTTATAGATGAATTCCAATTTCTGCAAATTAATATAATCTGTTGGTTTGCAGGGTTCTTCCATCCAAATAGGAAATTGGGTTTTGTGTCACGTGTTCAAGAAGAAACCAAGTACAAAAACTGAAGTTTATGTTGATAGGCCTAGGTTTTGTGGTTTGATGAAATCAGAATTAGAAGATACATGTTCTTCTTCTTGTGCCTCCTGCTCTTCTTCTAATGTATGCTCTGATGATCATTCTAGTTTTTCCTCTGAGGTCTCTTCCAATGCAGCAAGTGAGGAAACCAGTAGCAGAAATGTGTAGTGTAATTTCATCTCATTATCGAAATGAAAGCTCGTATATTTTCGTTTGTTACATTAAACTACCTCCTCTATGTGAGCCGAATATCCAAAAATACAATGACAATTAAAAATAGTAAAATTGCATCAACATCTGTAATCCTAATTGATAGACGAAAATGTGTTCGACTTATAGTACTGCAAGTGCACGGTTCTATTCAAGTAATAAAGTGGATTTTTAAGTCCAAGTATCGTTTTCATAGAGATTTAATAGTTTGACTTTACCTAATTCAATCTTAACCGAAACAAGAATTTTGTTTTGAGTTTTATAACTAAATTGCAACTGAACTAAGTAGTCTAATCATGCAAGTGTGAATGAAAGTACCAAATAGAATTGCAAATTGTACTAAGTGTAACGATATAACTAAATGCAAGTTGAGATAACAATTAAATAAGAGATGCACTAGGTTCGCGAATTTTCATACAATGATCTATTTTAATCATAATTCTACAAATTGACAAAACGTTTAATTAATGAAGAATCAATGTCCCTATTTCATTCAAAACTCTCACTCGATTAAGTTTGAACCTATTTTCATATACAATCCGACTATATCTCTATGATGAGAGCAAATATACAAAAATGCATGAATTTTCGTGAACAATTAAAGATTCACATAAGGTATAGCAGTATATCTCTATCCTCTATCGGACCCTACGATAATTTATACCATGTCGAACCTATTTCTCCTCTTTTGAATGGATGAAATATATATGACACCACACTCATACAACCATTGTACATATAATTGTAGAAAAAAAGCAAAGTATATAAATCATTTAATAATTCAAAACGCGTTTCATTATCAACAAAGTAAAACTAGGAATTAAAATATCACATCACATATTTCATCATTCACCTAGCATAAATAAACTTAGCTTAGCATGGAAAAACTAAGAAAATAAATTGGAAAAGATATCACCATTTCAATTTTTGAGGAAAATCTCGAATCTTAAAGTAATCTTCTCGTTTTCTCTTCTTCCTTGCTCTTCAATATGTTAGATATGATCAGTAATAATGCATAACTCTCGTTTCTGGACGTAATTAGAGTTATAAAGAAGTCCTAGATATGTTTTTATAGGTGGTTGAATTAGAAAAGGAAACTAAAAATACACCATGCGACCACATGGTGCAATCGATTTGCCTTCTGAAATTTCCTGCATGGTCTTGTGCGACCGCATGGAAGAGTAAAACTTTCAATTATGTCGTTTTAGTCCCCGAACTTTATTTATTCAAATCTTGGCCTCATTTCCTCTTTCTCTTTCTACTAGCATTCCATGATTTCACCAATTTATACTTAGCTCGTTCTCATTTTCGATTTGCTCTTCGGGTCAACTTTTGAATAATTGCACTTCGGTCCCTGAACTTTCGTTTTCTTCCGTTTCGATCCGTTTTCGCTCATTTTCGCATGTTTTTCATTACATCCATCAATGTAGCCCTACAAACACAATTTGTATAGAATTAAACCATATTTCAACATATATATCCACAATTATCCATATTTTGTGGTCTAAATAAGTGCGCAAAAAGCACTTATCACTAATTATCATTGGAACTTTATATTCAAAGAAGGCTAATATAATTGTGTATATAGATTTTTTTTTCAATGACAATTATTGACATACTTATGATCTTATGTTTCACTTAACAGTCATTGAATTTTAAAATATGCATCCTACTTTCGTTGACTAAACTATCATTAGAGTCCAAGTGACGTCAATTTGATGAGAAATTCCATTTTCCTTTATTCCTCAAGCCATTGGGTTAAAATGGTCTCCATTTTTTTATTTTTTTCAAGTTCTATCTGTCAATTCGATGTGATTTAATTTTAAAGTACGTGGTTGCTAGTAGTCAACTACAAATCAAAACATTGTTTTTCATATATGCCTCTTGATCATGTTCTTGTAAAAGCCAATTTGCTATTAAAAGACAGTATATCTTTCAAAGGAAATCGTTAGAAGAAAAAGAAGAAGAAGAAGCAGCAGCAGCAAGCAAAGCATATACTCCTTATCAACTTTTATAAAGTGATCCCTTTCAAGAAGAGAACCCCAACATAGGATCAAGAATATTTGCACATGTTTCTTGAAAAGTGGAATTCCTTATAAAAAAAATCGAGAGCTGTAAAGTATCAATGCTTATTGTTAGCATTTTCTTCCTTTTCTTCATATTTTTTTTGCCAATTCGGAATTGTTTTATTTATAAAATTTTGTTTTCTTCTTCCTTTGTCAAGTGCAAATTACCACCACCATTAAAGTCACCTCCATTGGTGAAGATTGAGGCAACCAAAGTGTTGATTTTGTTTGGATCAAGCTTGCTAAAGTGTGTTTGTTTGTTGGTTTTTCCGTGCCTAAATTCAAGATCTCGTAAAGCTTCTGTGCAACAGTGAAATGGATAAATCAAATTAAAATCAAATTTTCGAGACCATTCATTTTGTGAATGTAAATTCGTCAGCGATTTGATTTTGAACATGACACTTTCTTTTTGCTATTTTGACGTGACTTTGAATATAAGGATTTTTTACTTTCTTTTTCAAAAAAATAAAAAATAAAAAAAAATTGTTCCTTTGCAGTAATTACTTCATTGATTTTTTTTTTTATTTTTTTTTATTTTTTATAAAGAAAGGTTCATCAGCGGCTTATTTGTGATGAAAATGCTGATTAGACATTTTGTTACAATAAATTTTTTGCATGCGTTAGATTTTAATTAAAAAAATTATATTCAATAAAACGTGAATCTTTATATATTAACTTAAACTTTTAGATTTTATAGCGATTCAATAGAGCGGTGCTAAAGATGATTATTTTAAGTTGTCATCTATTTATAAACATTCAATTTTAAAATAATAAAATAAAAATATATTCATAGTAACTCAAATAATATAATGGTTAAACATCTCCAAAAAAATTTCAAATACAAAATATTATTCATTTTAGAGAGTCAATGTTTAAAAAGAAATTTCAATAAACTCTATTTCTTTTACTAATAATTGCATTTAATAAGTTACAGATTTTAATACATATTTAAATTATTCAGATTATATTTGAATTGACCGTTCATTGACTCATAAAATAATATGTTAAGACTCTGTTTGGTGGGGTGGGGATTAGAACTAGATGTTTAGTAGATTTTGATAAAAGTTAATTAAATGTATGGTTGAAAAGTTATGAGTCCCATAAAATGTGTAATTAAAATTAGTTGTCGACTTTTATTTAGACTAAAATCTAGATTTTAATTTCTAATAATAAGAGACTAAATAAGGAGAAATAAATAAACAGTTTTTAATAAAATGAAAAGCTAAAATAGAGAATGTACGAAAAAAGGAATTTTAAAAAAATTACTCTCTGAATTTAAATATTATTTATTATATTTTAAGATGCTCTTTATAAATAGATTTTCTTAAAGTTGATCTAAATTTGGTTTATAACATGTTAGCTGTAATCCTTTTGACATGTTCAGTACGACATAGGTCAACTGTGCATGTTTGCAAAAACTTAAAATTTTATCCTCATAATATATAAACTTATTACTTATTTTGTATCCATACATTTCACAAGACTATCAATTATATCAATAGTGCTTGTTTGCATAAATTATAAGTTCCCGAAATTACAATATAATATAATTTAGTAGTAGATAATTAAATAATAATAATGAATCCTACGAAATGTACAATTAAAACTAATATTTAATTTTAATTATTTATTTATATTAAAATTATACTGTTACCCAAGCACGCAATTTCTATTGTGACCGCAACATGCATGCTTACGCTATCTTTAATGGCTTATGATTGTCAATGTGGCTTAATAAATCAATGACAATGGAATCCTATATTTTCAAAAATACACTTCCTACTGTTCATGGCTAGGGGTGTTTGAGCCACATTATTTGAAGAAAAATACATTTTTATTATTGATGTGATGGAGAATATGTGATTGAAAAATAAGGAAAAATTATTGATGTGATGAAAAATATTATTTTATTGAAAAATGTTTGGTTCAAAATAAGTAAAAAATGATAATGAAAAAATTAATGTGACTCAAACAAGGGCTAAATACGCAGAACATTTATAACTCAAAACATACTTGGCACAGCTTGTAACAACGAATAATATGTTGACACGTTCTCTGAGAAAATATATGTTTTAAAAGAGTTTATTTGTAGAATTATTATTCTTAAAATTCGTCAACGAGAAAAACCTCTTTACACTAGTAAAGATCTCCTGGTTAAAGATACAATATAGTGAAAATATATGTTTTAAAAGAGTTCACTTGAGGAAAGCACAAAGCTAGGGCTGAAAGCTCATCAGATTCAGGACATTAAAAATCACCAAATTAAGAAGCCTAAAGAGTAGGCATAATATAGAGAAACCACATTGTTCAAAGTGCAAATTACATATATTAAACAAGCTTCCTAAAGTTCAGATTCTGTTTTTGGATACCAGAAGAACACCCTTTTGTTATCTGCAGACAGAACCTCGTCCGATATCTCCAAGACGCAACCAACTTCAGCCTGGGAGAAAGGAATAAATTCGGTCAGAGTTCAGAAAACAACAGCATCAACATATTTTTGCCACACTTCCCAGTAAGAAAAAGAACAAAATAATTTTGAAAGAACAAAATTTCAAAGATGCACGAACGTAGGCCTCTATTGACAAATACATCTGTAGGTGTGACAACGTTGTTTCTGCAATGAACAATGCTGGTTAAGCTCCTCAAACCATAGAATGTGAAATGAGGAAATGGAATTGATGATGAAGTAGTCAAAATAATCTGGAATAGAGTTATCTCAATTTTGCACATAGTATGCTCAAAATCAAAACATTACCAATCAAACAATCTAAAGCGGATCACTAGTGGCAAAATGTTCCATAAGTTACAAAGTGCACATACATGAATAATAAAATACCAAGAGGGAATATTAGGAAAGTTAGCAAACCAAGAGGGGGAAACTATTAGGACGCACATTTAGTTCTTTTTTGGTAACTAAGTCCAGTTATACAGTCCACCTTATGATACAAACCATTAGTATTTAAGGTTTAAGCATATATGCTTGTGGCATCCTAAAACAGCAACTGCTAAAATTAAAATACCAACTTATTATCTAAACACAAGAAGGCAGCAGGGATTAATGAGGAAGAGAATTCAACAAATACCTAAAAAGAAGAGAAAGCAGAAGAGAGAAATTCTTCATCCTCCAAAAATATCTGCAGATTTTTGATCTTCATCAAGAACCCAATAGCTGCCTCGTCGAATTCCAATATAAAACCCAGTCTGATCAGTTCAGCAAGCTGTTGAATATGATCTTCTTTATCCCATAGAAGTCCCTCAGAAATTACTTCAGCAAAATATGTTGCGAATTCAAGGACGTTCTTATGACCACCAGATTTATCCACCTTCTGCATAAAAAACTCTGACTTCTTTCTCTCCCAACACACCAATCTTCTTGCACTGACATTTATGATTTCCCCCGAAGTAAGTGGTAAACTGTATTCCACGGTTATTGGTGTTGGTGTCTCAAGAACAGTAATTTCAAGCAAGCCCTTTAGAGCGTCGTGCCTCTTCTGTACTTCAATTTGGAGATCAGCAAGAAAACCAAGAATTAGTTTAAACAATCCTCTTTCAATGAAAACCTCCCTTGAATTCACCTGTGTGGGAGCAACTTCATCGAATGCAGATTGCTTACTTTTCTGAACAGATTCAGATAAATTTAGCACTCCAATTTTGCTGTAAATATCAAGCAACTTATTTCTGGGCAAGGATTGCAAACTTGGCTGAGGATACCAGACAAATAGAGGCTGCGAAGCAGACTGTTCAAAAAGATCCTTCAGGCAAAGATCATCTGCAATGAAGACATCATGTTTGTTCACCAACGAAATTCTATCCAAACCAGACAGAACTGGTAGTTTCATAATTTTCTCAGAAAGAACTTTCTGTGTCACTAAACTCCAATGCTTGGCAACGAACCCCCAAAAGGCAATGCATTCATCACTAGATAATAAGTGGCCATAATCCTCCCAATCCATCCAAAGGTTACAGTAGTCATCAAGAGAAGGAAACTTTTTAACTTCTAGAGCACTAGAGAAGAAATCCAGCAATTTCTTCTCGTAATACTTGTCCAAAATGTTCAACTGCTGACCAAATAGACCATCTTTGTCGTGAAGAACACATTCATCAGAACATACCCATTCGCCATCATTAGAACCATTTGGAATCCATATTTTTGCAGCATCTTCACCGGTGGGTTTCCAGTTCAATTCATTTAAGTAAGAATAGATCCGCTTGATAACCATAAAATTTGTATGAGTGTCGAGGTGATTGGCAAGCAACAAGCATCCATTTTTCTTTTCAACCACGACTCCTAAAGCATTTAGCTCTTTTGAATAAGAACTTATGTCAGGGCCATAAAATGTTTCATCGATGAAAGGCCCATCCTCTCGAGATAAGGTAGAACCCCAATCAGAACCAAACAGCAGGCACTTGTCTGGAGACCTATAACCGACATGAGTCTTAATCCATTCCCGGGCAGCTTTTTGCGAAAGAGTAGCAATTAAAGGCTGATTCTCCTCTCTGCAAATTCCGAATGCATTCCAACAATGAGTATACAGCTGCAGCCGTGATGCTAATAGAATTTTGAGGTAAACGAAGGCTTGAAGCCACAAACTTAGCACCGTATTTAAAAGAAACGACAACTCCCATGCTCTGAAGCTCCTCTTTATACTCGTGAATGCCCTTGCCATAGTAATTCTCACCATCATCAATAAAAGGCAATAGAGATATTGAAGAGATAGCTAACCAATCTTGACTAAATAGGATGCACTCTTTTGGTTCTCTGCAATCAGTAAGTCGAGTGCGCAGCCATTTAACCTCTCGAATGCACATCTTGAGATCCAAAGGAAATTCAAAACCAATGCGTTTCAACTTTTTGTAGCATGCGAGTAGTGAAAGGACATTATCTTTATTTATGGAAGACAATGATGCTTGCTGCCTAAACACATGAGCAAATGCTTTTGTTGCTTCCTCAAAATCAACGAGCACTCCTATTTTCTTCAATTCATTTCTGAATGACAAAATGCTTTCTCCATAAAATAGGATATCGACAAGAGGGAAACTGTTGAAAACTTGCAGAAGGCAACCCCATGTAGGATCAAACAGATAACATTCAGCTGGAGATTTGTAACCTACATTTGTCTTCAGGCGTATCTCATCTTTAAGAACTCTAACAAGTTTGTCAGATGAGCTTAAATGAGGCAAGCACTCCAGCATCAAAAGAACAGCTTCGGCTGGCAGAGATGTAAAGCATGATGCAGATTTGAAGTTGTCGACAACAAGTTTGTAGTTTCCTCTGAAGCCAAATACCACGCCAAGAAGCTGAAGTTCTGTATGAAAAGATATAATTTCTACCCCATAATAGTCAGGATCAATAAATGGAATATCACTAATTTGAGAGGCAGCCTTCCATTCTTTATCATAAAACACAGATTCCAGAGGACTCCTATCACCTTGGGAAGTCGGTAGCCATCTTTTGTCCTTTATTCTATTGATGAAGTTATCAGGAGGAAGATTATTGCCCCTCAAAAATCTGATGAATTTCAGTATTGAGAAAACATGGGCTCTAGTTAGAGTGGATGAAGCTGCTATCGACATAAGATGATTTCCAATATATTCACATGCTTCATTAAATTCAGACATGACCCCGAGTTTTCGCAACTCCTCATCATATTTAAATATTTCTTTGCCATAAAAACTTTGATCTACCAATGGAATATCAACAAGCACTGATCCATTTTGAAGAAGGCATCCCCATGAAGAGGTAAATAGGAATGATTGTGAAGGTGGCTTGCAGCTGACGCTGCCACCAAGCGAAACCCGAAGCCAGCTTCCATTCTTTATACAGTTCAAAAACTTGCTTGGCATGTAGAGTCCCTTCTCTTTCAGCTTATGAATCCACTCCAAAAGCAAGAATGCATTTTGTTTTGTTAGTAATGAAGAGAAACTTGGGATCTGAGCATCTGGAGGGGGCAAATTAGGTATGTCTGAAGCTGCAACATGAGATTCAAGAAATTGAAGTAGTTCTTTCTCGTGGGTAAGAACACCAGCATGATTTCCTGAATACAAATAATCCTCTCCCAATTCAACATAACCTTCATTTCTCCATGGATTTGAACCAATCAGTTGCATCCAACGGCTTCCATTAGCAGGGACAAGAACCCCTTGTCTACTTGTGGTCACCTGCCCGTAGTTATTAACAAGTGGCATAGAACGAGATGCACAATTAACCTCTGTTGTGGACAGGTAGTTCTTTCTAAGCGAGTGATAGAGGAAATGGACATAAGTAACAACACATTTTTGGTCATTACCAAGCACCTTGCTCAGAATGAGAGCATAGTCATACACACTTACAAACCTAACCTTCACTTCCTTCATGAGCCAATCCCATATCGTCTGCCTCTTGGAATGTGAAAAAATTCGACATTGTGTCAACTGGGCAAGGAAAATTTGATTATTAAAACGTAGGAATTCCCCATTCCAATCAATCAGCCAAGAGATTTGTTCAAACTTGTTGGATAAAAGAAGTTCTCGACGCTGTGAGACTTCATTTATGCTATACAGAGACACTTGAGATTGTGCACCAGCATACTTAAAGAGTGGTATGTCCACAAAGCTAGTTTTTGAGAAGGACCTCCAATTCTCAGCCGTGAACAAAAGAAGCTCCAAGTAAAGATCTTCTGATCCTTCCAGTACGAGATTGGAACTCCTGACACACTTTGCATACCATTCATCATTGACATAATCTACTCCCAAAAATTTTAGAAGGTGATCATACTTCTCCTCATCAAATGCTGAGCTTAAAATATACTTCCCATGGATAGAAATGTCATACAAGCTCACTTCTTGTTGTTTAGCCATCTTTAACAGGTTCCAGAAAGCGGGCATTAATCTTCCAACTTCGCGGGGTTTATGGAAGAACTTCTGTTGTGTGTATGATTCACAAGGAATAATACTTTCTTCCATCAGTTTAGATTGGATTGATGCTCTCACAGAATTAAGCAGAGCATAGGGAGAACTCATGACCGGTAAGAAGCCAAACATCTGTGGCAGAAAAGCAGAAGCATCTTCTTGCTCTTTCACAAGTGAAGTAAATGCATTAACAAAAGCAGATGGCACACACTTAAGAATACCCTGGTTCCATTTGCAATCCAAAAGGATTGTTTCCCTTGATGATGCCAAAAGAAAATCTGCCTGAATTATGAAAGGAAAGTTTGTAACCATCTCCGTGGGAAGGAATGCATAGATCCCAGGGGAGGTTGATCCTCCGTGAAGACGCTCGCCATTGGGAAAAGCCAATGTGATCACATATTCTTCAACATCAATTCTTCTTTCTACCTTATTTTCCGGTCGGACAGGAAATCTCTGCCTCCACATATGATAGCTGCATTCTCTACCCGAATTACCACCTCTTTCATCAGCAGAAAGATGAAGCAGGTAGGATTCAGCGTCGATGTTCTTCCTTGTAACAAAATTTGTCTCACTTGAAATGGAAATTGCAGTCACTGTATTGCCCCTAACAGAAAGCCTCTTTATCTTTGACAGAAACAACAAAATTTCAGGATGAATGCTTGAAAGCTGTTCTGTCACAGGCTTCACCTTGTCAGGCTTCAGAGGTAGTAGTATCGTTGTGGTCGGAAGGTTAGAACTTGAGCCATATATATGTTTTATCTCTGAAAGAATTAGGTTCTCCTCAACCCATTCAGGGACAATGTAGCCAACGTTGCACTTCGAGCAAGGGGATTCGTTAAAACGAATCTGATAGCCATTGCTAAATATATGTGGCTGAGAAGTGATTAGAAATACACTCTTGAATCCAATTCCTGAAAAACAAATGCAGTCATATTTTCAAAACCCATATAGAATGGAGAGAAAATATAGTTACGCAATTTATGCAGCTTCAGGCGTGTTTTATGAACAATCAAACCAGTCAAAAATCAAATCCATAGATATCATGGCATTTTTCACATCAGATCCAGAACCATTAACTGCTGGCCAGAGAGCCGATAAAAAAATGGACAGAAAATTGCTGAAAACAAAATATCTTTCTGAAAAAGGTGTAAAAATGTGAATAGGTTATGACACATTACTATAACACTTCAAGATTTATTATGACATCTAACATTATCTATCACAAACTAAAATTTTAATTTAAAAAAATTCGTTAATAAAGAAAATCTTAAGACCAAATAACTATTCAGTCTCCAGAATCCGATGGATTACAAATCATAAATTCATACTGCTCTTCATAGCGGACAAAATAGTACTACTCTCTTCATTTCAACTTGAACGGAGCGGTATGACTTTTGCAATCAACCAAAACTTTGTTTTGGAGAGAAAAATTCATACTGTTTTATATTTAAATAACATTAGAATAGAAACCAGCAATTAAGAAATTTCGACATACAAAAATCAAAATAAACCACGCAAAAGTATCAATAATTACCTTTCTCGCCAATATAACCACGTTTGCGGTTGTTCTTTTTTGTGGACCGTCCAATGCTACAAATGGACTCAATGTTCTTTGGTGAAAAACCCTTCTCATTGTTAAAAATGAGCAATGTAGATGCTGCTCCAGTTCGTGTAATATCCTGAGAAGTTATGATAAATTGTAGCGATGGATCAACGCCTTCCTCGTACTCATTATCCTCAGCATTCTGTTACATTATAGTAAATTAAACTCGTTAATAAATTATATAAAATTCATATAGAAACTAAGCATACAACAGTTTATTATCTCCAAACACTGTTTATATTTAATTAAATGATATTTAATAAATTAAAAAAAAAAGCCTCTGAATTAATACTGCTATTAAAAATAATTACAATTACTATAAATGTTAATTAAAAATAATAATCGAATTAAAATAAAGTAAATCATTAGATAATAAAACAACAAAATGATATAATATAAAGGATTTTGGCAATTTGTCCAAAGAAATTTAACGGATGCGGTGACATAATTCAAGGTGACAGCAGATAATTTGACAGAAAAGTTAACTGTAAAACAGATGAAATGTCATGTAACATTATGTCAAGATATTTGCACTATAGCACGATTCTAATAAAATTAAATTTTGTTGTAGAATAAAATGAGACTAGGTCGGGGCGCGGTTTGTCGACTCCAACCCGAAATCAAAATCAAATTAGTCGATTTGGACGAATTTCAACTCAAACCAACACACTCTAGCTCTTAAACCGTCAGTTTGAACTTTTAGTCCAAATTGAATTTTTATTTTTTTTTAAATAATTGTCCGAATTTTTGGCCACTTAGACTACAAGAACTAAATTAACCAAATAATTTTATATTACAAGAACTATTGACTAACAAATAAAATCAAGTAAATAGAAACAGATCAACTAAAAATTTAAAAAATTGTTGCTTCTTTATGTATTATGTAGTCTAACTCTTTGAGAATGAAAAGTGCTAAATATTACATAATGAGCTTGTGAAATAAAATTTCTAATGCTATTATTTACCGACAATATCATAAATTGGAGGGAATCGAGATATAATTATGATATTAGGGCTTATCTTTTCATTTTTATTTTTCTTAAATTTAAAAAAAAAAAAAAAAAAAAAAAAAAAAAAAATAAACATATAAGTGGGTTGTGTTGGTTTAAACAACAATTTTAAACTTCAAATCATGACTGAACCAACCCATATTTTATTAAAAAAAAAAAAAATTCATGCCAGGGGCGTGTGGAGGGGGGCTGACCCCCTATCCCATTTAACTTTTAATATATTTTTTATTTTTTATAATATATCAGTCAAGTAGGGAGGGGGGGAATTGCCTCTCCTAACTCCGTCCTTGAATATAGCTTCCTTTAAAAACACTTATGAAATATGAAGCTCATATAAAAATTAGTTTTCAAACAAAAATTAAGATAATTTCATCCAAAAAAATAAAAAGCAAAAATCATGCCAAACAAATCTTAGTACACAAATCTATATTTATTTTTGCAGTACATGAAAAAAAAAAAAAGGGAAAATATCCATCCAAGATAAAACTAAAAAATCTCTAAACTACCAAATGATTATTTCTCATAAAAATGAAATTTATTGTCCCAAATGAAACCAGATGTATCAGCATGTTTGGCTAAGCTTATAAATAAATAAGCTTCTATTCGTAAAAGTAAAAAAATAGGGATTACTTTTTTCTTTTTTTTTCCCCGGGAAACGTTGATAACTTTTAGACTCATAAATATTTATTTTTAAAAAGAAAGGTACATCATCTGAAGCATATAGTATGAAAAATACTTTATCAATGTACAACAAATATTCAAGAACTTCTGTAAATACATACTGATGTATTTCTCTGCAGATCAACAGTTTTAGTGTATAGATACGTACAAAGCCATGTATATATATACGCAGACACAGACCTGGATGAGTTCCATGAGAAAGTGAACATCCTTAGCGTAGAGCTCTACAGAGAGATTTTTAACAGCTTGATGAAGATCCTCTGTTAGTGGATTCGGTTCTTTAGCTCCAATCGAAAACTTCATTCTCCTTATTTCCTCTATGTGCTCCCTTGGTGTCGCCATTGTCGCTCTGTGATCTCACAATACTAATTTTCACTGTATCGCTCTGAGATTGAAGGACAATTGTGAGAAATGAAGAAGAAGAGGAAAAGCTTTAGCATGTATATATAGTAGAGCATCCCAATGCAATTGCAATGCCATGTTTGGTATCCATTATTTTAAAAATACATTTTTTTTCTCCCATTTTTAATTGTACATTCTTCAACAAAATAATATTACACATAAATTTAAAATTTTTTTATTTTTTAATCACGTATTCTCCATCGAATCACTATTCTGAAATGCATTTTTTGAAAAATAATAAAATAGGGTCTCAACCATTCTCGTTTTAATATAAATCAAAGTCAATAATTAATTTTAATTATATATTTTATTAAGGTCCCGTTTGATTTCAATTTTTCTGCATAAAAATGAAAAATATGATCGTTATTCATTATATTCAGCCACATTTTTTTACTTTACATCTCTTGTCTGGATCCATAACGACTATATTTTTCATTCTCATTTTATAAAAAAAATATGTATCAAACATGGCTTAAATCTACAACTTTTCAACCATAATCTTATTAACTTTTATAAAAATTAACTAAAAAATTAATTTTAATCCTTATCAAATAAGGACATTATAAATATACAATTTAATTAAAATTTCATTTTGAACAACTTTTTTTTAATGATTCAAATTTATCACTAATTTATACATGATAAAATCAACAAAAACTAAAAGTAGGGAGAGATAAAATATAATATAATAGAAAAATATTAAGCTCTTGTTTGGTAGGTATTAAAATCAAATTTTTAGTAAATTTTGATAAAAAAAAAATAATGACATGTATGGTTAAAAAGTTATAGACCTATAAAATGCATGGTTAAAATTAATTGTCGACTTTGACTAAAATTAAAATTTGAATTTTGATTTCTACCAATTAGGGACTAAATTATGGTAACTCCGTTTATAATAGCCTGTGTTTGGCCCTTATTTTCTTTTATTTTTTTCTCTCTTATTTTCAACCACACAATTTTTCATAAAATAATATTACATGTAAATTTAAAAAATTCTTTATTTTTCAACCACGCATTCTTAAAAAATACTATTTCAAACATTAAAATTTGACAAAAGGAGGTCAAACAGGGACATAATCTGTGTATCTAGAAATCTTTCAACAAATGTTGTTTTTTTTCTCGTCATGCTAGCTGGTCAAAATCACAAGCCCTTTGTTTGGTGAAAATTAAAATCAGATTTTTAGTAAATTTTGATAAATATTGATGAAATATGTGATTAAAAAATGCGAGACTCATAAAACATGTGGTAGAAATGAATTGTTGACTTTAAATTAGATTAAAATTTAGATTTTAATTGGGGTCAAACGTCCACATTATTTCAAATTATAAATTTCTCTCTCATTTTTAACCACACAATATTCCATAAAATAATGTTACGCATAAATCGAAAAAATTTCATTCTTTTTCAACCACACATTTTTCAAAAAATACTATTTAAAAAATTATAAATTGAAATATTGGGGACCAAATGGGGGCTAATTATGTTGAACCACACATTCTCCCAAAACTTTTCCTTAATTTTTAACCACACATTTTTCATCAATCGAGTATTCAAAATGCATTTTTCTCCCAAAATGGGAATCAAGCGAGGCCTAAGATATTTTATTTTTTTTTAGATATTATTAAAAAAATTATAATTGAAAATTAAGTTAAAAATTATTTATAAATAATGTGTTGAATCAAGACTTTAGAGCCTGTTTGTCTACCATTATAGGAGAAATTATACAATTTTGAATTATATTTTTTTGGAGAATGTGATTAAAATTTAAAGAAATTTTGTTCATTTATGTGTAGAGGAAGGCTCGCGTATGAGTGGGAGGGAAAAGAGGGGCTGGGATTTACTAGTCAACATTTGTTTTTCTAATTTACTATTAATTCAATTAATTATTGAGACGTTATTTTAAATTAACATATTATTAATTTTAATTTTCCACTCTATCAACTATTTAACATGATTAAATAATTTCTCTCTAAAAAATGACGTGTCAATAATTGATTGAATAAACAGTAAATTGGACAACGAAATTTGAAGAACAGTGAAAAGATAAGCCCTGTTTGATTCCCATTTTGGGAGAAAGAATGAATTTTGAATAGTTGATTGATGAAGAATGTGTGGTTAAAAATTAAGAAATTTTTTTTTTAGTTTGTGTGCAATATTATTTTATTGATAAATATGTGGTTAAAAAGAAGAGAGAAAAATGAAAATCAAACAAGGACAAAATAATTTTATCTTTTGCTTTAAAGAAAGTCTTTTTTATAGCAAAAATAGAGAGATGTTCGCAAGAAAGAAATCGATTTTGTTCTTTCCCCATTCTTTTTCCCTATCACTTAGCATTCGTGCTCTATTAAAATGATTTTTTTGAAAATAATATATTTTAAAATAATGATTTTTTTTTTTTAAAAATGTAATTAAAAAATGAAGAAATTTTTTAGTTTAAATATGATATTATTTTATAAGAGAATGTGTGGTTGAAAATAAGTTTAAAAAAAATATAGTCCAAATAGAAACTTAATTATCCCTCGTATGCTTTTTGCTAGAAATTTGGTTAATTGTTACTTTGAAAATTGAAATATTTCAATTAAAAACATTGATCCAAAAAAATAATTATTGCACTAGCTGACATTCCTATATAAATATTGAATTATTCTAGATGAACAGTTGGAAATGAGGTTCTATTCATCTAGCACAACCTTATTTGGTACACATTTTTTTCATTTTCATTTTCATTCTTATACTCATTTTCAACCACACATTCTTATTATGACTTATGTCAATAAAAGACATAATAGACCATCTCGACAATAATTTTAAATTAAGTTAATAAAATTGATTGTCCAAAAAATATGATACAAAAAGGTATCAAGTCAATAAAATTGATTGTCCAAAAATTAAATCGAACTCGAATTCTAATTAAGGTAAATTAGTGTTTGAACTATCATGTAAATTTAGAATTACATATCAAATACACCTTGTATATTCTTTCACCTTCAAGTTATCGACGATTTGGAGCCACAGTGCCAAATTGGACTCGAGGTTTTCCTTTCCAGTCGAGCCTGATACGAAGTGTGGACCAAACCGGGCCCATGACTGTGACGTGTGGGGTCGGATCGGTAAAGAACTTAAGGTGCGTTTGATTGCAAGGGTGAAATTTGGGTGGAAAGAAAACTAATTGTAGGAAATTGAATTGCCTAAAATTTGTTTCAGAGGGAATTGGAATTAATGGTATTTAATTGGTATAATTTTTCACCTAATCCGTTTGACTTTGTTTTTCATGCAAATTGTTATTTTTTGGGATAAATTTTTTAACAATCTCTATTAAAATTTGTTTGGATTGTCAAAAAATTTTTGTGTTCGTTTGACTTTATTTTTCATGCAAATTGTCAATTAAATGGATAAATTTTTTACCATTAGATTTAAAATATGTTTTCTTTGCCAAAAAGTTTTAAAAAAAAAAAGATGGAAAACACTCCAAAACTATGAGAAAATAAAATGTGAAAAATGTACTTTAAATAGTTGTACCTAAAAAATGGGTGAAAATAAATTACATCAAAAAGTTATGTAATCAAACACCAAAATTAAGAGTGCGTTCTCTTTGCTATTTTCGGGTCGTTTTCTATTTTCGATTTTTCAAAATATTGAAAATGCGTTCTTTTCCCCATTTTCGAAAACGAGTTTTTGAAAACGGTTGAAAATTTTGTGAAGAAAACAGAAAATAATTTTTTTACATTTTGGCTGTTTTCTTCACAAATCTGCCAAAACTAAAAAAATATGGGTTGAGAAATATTTTTTCAAAACGATAAAAAGAATAAATTTTCAATAATCTCAAAATAGACACCCAAAACATAAAATACAAAACGAATTCAAAATTTAAAATACAAATCTAAAACACGAAAAGAACGTTTTTTTAAGAATTACCACCCTTTTCAGTCCAATCATACACTACCTTAAGGACGAAGGAAGAGCGGGGGACTGGGAGTGGATGATGGAAAAAAACTACCAAGGACGTGAGGACAATAATTTGTGGGAATATTAGGCAGATGACAAAAGGCATTGTACGGACCAGAAAACTTGTGCGATGGTTAGTCTTCGGCAAGTCATTGCCCTGCTTTTTCCTTCAAAGTAGTGTCTTTCCTTTTTTTTGGGAATAATTCCCTGCGTACGGGAATTATTCATAGATTATTTACAGGATTTTGAAATGATTTCATCCAAACTCTGAATTTATTTTTTTTCCTTCTTTCAATTTTCAATTTCTTCCCTCTATTTCAAATTCTTGTATAATTTCAATGTATTTATAGCAGAGTTCTTTTTTTGTGCTTACTTATTGACTTACTTGGCAATTATAATAGGCTATGTTTGGCCCCTATTTTCTTTCATTTTTTTCTTTCTTATTTTCAACCACACAGTTTTTCATAAAATAATATTACACATAAATTTAAAAAAAACTTTCTTTTTTAACCACGCATTCTTAAAAAAATACGATTTCAAACATTAAAATTTGACAAAAGGAGGCCAAACGGGGGCATAGTCTATGTATCTAGAAATCTTTCAACAAATGTTGTTTTTTCTCGTCATGTTAGCTAGACAAAATCACAAGTTCTTGTTTGGTGGAAATTAAAATTAGATTTTTAATAAATTTTGATAGAAATTGATGAAATATGTGATTAAAAAGTGTGAGATCCATAAAACATGTGGTAGAAATGAATTGTTGACTTTAAATTAGATTAAAATTTAGATTTTAATTGGGTCCAAATGTCCACATTATTTCAAATTATAATTTAATTTATCTTATTTTCAATCACACAATATTTCATAAAATAATGTTATACATAAGTCGAAAAAATTTCATTCTTTTTCAACCACACATTCTCCAAAAAATACTATTTAAAAAATTATAAATTAAAATAATGGGGGCTAATCATGTTGAACCTTTTAAGATTTTTTTTTTGTAGATGTTATTAAAAAAATTATAATTGAAAATTAAGTTAAAAAATTATTTATAAATAATGTGCTGAATCAAGACTTAAGAGTCTGTTTGTCTCCCATTATATGAGAAATTTTACAGTTTTGAATAATATTTTTTAGAGAATGTGATTAAAATTTAAAGAAAATTTGTTGATTTGTGTGTGGAATATTTTATTGAGTGAATGCATGATGAAGAATATTATTGTAGTAGACAATTTAATTTGTTAAAAGATGACAAACAGTGACTTAGTACAATCTGGCTTTTAAAAAGTTGAAGTGTAGGGGAAGACTCGCGTATGAGTTGGGAGGGAAAAGGGGAGCTGGGATTTACTATTCAACTTTTTTTCCCCCTAATTTACTGTTAATTCAATTAATTATTGAGATATTATTTTAAATTAACATATTATAAATTTTAATTTTCCACTCTATCAACTATTTAACATGATTAAATAATTTCTCTCTCAAAAAATGATGTGTCAATAATTGATTGAATAAACAGTAAATTAGACAACAAAATTTTGAAGAATAATGAAAGAAAGTCTTTTTTATAGCAAAATTAGAGAGATTTTCACAAGAAAGAAATCGATTTTGTTCTTTCCCCCATTCTTTTTCCCTCTCACTTAGCATTCGTGCTTTATTAAAATGATTTTTTTTTTAAAATAATATATTTTAAAATAATGATTTTTTTTTTAAAACTATGTAGTTAAAAAATGAAGAAATTTTTGAGTTTAAGATATTATTTTATGAGATAATGCATGATTGAAAATAAGTTTTTTAAAATAGAGTCCAAATAGAAACTTACCTATCCCTCGTATGCCTTTTGCTAGAAATTTGATTAACTGTTACTTTGAAAATTGAAATATTTCAATTAAAAATAGTGATCCAAAATAATAATTATTGCACTAGCTGGCATTCCTATATTTTGACTTGTTCTAGATGAACAGTCGGAAATGAGGTTCTTAAAGAAAGAGAATTTATATTTGACGTTAGTGTCTAAAGAATATATTGCCTATTTCAAATTTCATTTTCTATAACTTCTATTTATTATTCAAATATTATCTCTAATGTATATCTGAAATTAAAAAAACAAAAAAGGTGAGCAGAGAAAAAAATAAGAAACATGATAGAGAAAAATTAAATTATGGGGACTCACAACGTCTAAAATAGCCCAATATCTAGAGGAGCCTCTTTATCAATGTCTATTTTGTTCTTATTTATCACCTTAGCTAGACAGAGTGATAAACAAGTTGCGTTGAAGAAAAATATTTGTAGACATCGAGCTTGTTTCATATAGATTTTGTCAAAATAATTTTTTCTGAGAATGTATGATTAAAAAATAAGAAAAATTATGTTTCTACTTGTTAGTTTATGAAAACTTTACTAAAGAAAGGATTTCTCGTAATCATACACGGATGAATTTTCATGAAGTTTAAGAATTCATTCACCAATTACTTAACATTGGCAATTTCACAACATTTGCTCATTAGAGACAAAAGATTTTAGTTTCACAAGTCACAAATATATAATGACTTGTGGCAATAAAAATACATAATAGACAATCTCGACAATAATTTTAAATCAAGTTCAATATGATACAAAAAGGTATTGTTGACCTCGAAAAATGAGCTTTCGAGTTGTCAACAGAAAAGTCTTCTAGTCAACTTCTTTCTGCGCACGATAGCAAGTCGTTAGTCAATCGTGGCCCTTTTCCCAGTGGGGGTGTAGGCGACCGCGAACACTCCGACGGTCAACTCAGTTTTCAGTTCAATGTAGAGGTCACCGACAGTTAAGTGATCACCGGGGATGTGAATGAAAATATATAAAAATAGTCAAGTGTGTGAGAAGGGGGGGAGAATAACTTATGTTCTCTTAAATGACAAGATTGCGAATCCTTCTTCTGGTGCAAGGGCGTCGTATTTATACTAAGGGTGGGAGGAGGAGAGCCGTTGGATGAGGAGACATGTGGCATCAGATCCTCTCATCTTATTCCATCCTAGGCATCAACCTGTCCATCAATAGGTTGGCTGATCTTTATCGTTCTGACTTATGCGGTTGAATTGACCGTTTGAACTCTGTCACACGTCCCATCAATCAATCCAGGATTTAATTCTAGAAAGACTTTCGTATAAAAAGGACCTTGGTAGGGGAGAGGTGAGGCAGGTTCTCGAAATGCCTTGGATGTGGCCTATATTCGCTGCAAGGGGCGGATGAATTCGGTTATGCTTCAGTTAGCTCTTCAATTCGGCTGATAAGTTCGGTTGTCCATACCAAATCAGTTCGCCCACACGTGGGGCTTCTCTCGCTTGACACGTGTTGAGTTTTTTTTGACCCGTAACAGTATCAAGTCAATAAAATTGATTGTCCAAAAAATAAATCGAACTCGAATTCTAATTAAGGTAAATTAGAGTTTGAACTACCATGTAAATTTAGAATTACATATCAAATACACTGTATATTCCTGCACCTTCAAGTTGTTGACAGTTTGGATTCATAGTGCCAAATTAGACTCGAGGTTTTCCTTTCCAGTTAGCCTAGTACGAAGTGTGGACCAAGCCGGGCCCATTATCGTGACGTGTGGGGTCGGACCGGTAAAGAACTTAGATTCCGTTTGATTCGTCAAAATTTTCCCTAGAAGTTGAAATCGAATTCCAACTTCCACTTTTTGTCTGTTTGATAGCGATTTTTTTCCATGGAATTGGTTTTCACCCAATTTCAAGGTGCAACCACTTGAAGCGTGATTTCATGGAATTCAATTTCTTGCTATATGGTGGGGAATTGGTTTCCACCTTTTTTTTTTTTAGCAACAGAAACAAATTCTTAGATAAATTGTAAAAAAAATTATCCATTTAATTAACAAATTTCATGCAAAACAGAGTCAAACGTAAAAATAAAAAATAATTTTTTTAAAACTTTTTTTTTTGCAATCTAAACATATTTTGTCCTCAATGATAAAAAAATTTATCCATTTAATTGATAATTTGCATAAAAATAAAGTCAAACGAGTTATAATAGAAATGTGAAAAATTATACCAATCAAATATCTTTAATTTAATTTTCGATAAAATAATTTCTTATAATTTAATTCATTTTCATTTATTTTTTATTCTTATAATCAAACGGATCCTTAAGGACGAAGAAAGGGTGGGAGTGGATGTTGGAAAATATACTAACGACGTGAGGACAAGAATGTGTGGGAATATTAGGCAAATGACAAAAGGCATTGTACGGACCGGAAAACTTGTGCGATAGGTTAAGCGTTGATTCGTCAATTTAGTCTTCGGCAAGTCATTCATTGCCCTGCTTTTTCCTTGAAAGTAGCGTCTTTCCTTTTTTTTTTTTTTGAATAAAGCTGATTGTACAGCTTTATTCTTACCCTTTGGTGCACAGCCCTCTCACATGAGGTGGGGTCCGAACTGATTTAATGTTATTTTAAACTCGGGCCCCACGCCATATTGTGAGGGGACTGTGAACCGAACTGTGTACCGGAATGTACATCAAGCTCGGTTCTTTTTTTTTTGGGCTCACTTTTTGACTTACTTGGCAATTAATTTTTTCATGAGAGTAAATTAATGAAATCATGAATTAATAAATATTTAGGGCGTAATATGATAGGAGATACTGGATTAGTAAAAAGCAGTATTTTAAAAAGTGTAGAATATGCCAAATTTCGATCTAGACAAAGTCTACTCTAGGCGTAAAAAAGGTCAAAAAGGCTTTTATTTATTTTTTAAATATTATTTTAAAATTTTAAATTAATCTAAAAATTATTTGATAACTAAAGAAAAAACTTTAAAAAGCATAAAAATGTAAAAAAGCACGGCTGTGAGCTAAAAAAAGTGCGAGGCGAGGCATTTTGCACCTCTTTGCGCCTAAAAAGTAATATTAAAGAAAATATAATCTGATCTCATTTTCTTTTAACACTATTCATTATTGACAAATTAACATGTTATTGTGGATGCTTTAAGAGAAATCTTGATCAAAATTCATCAATATCTTCTTTTTATAAAACAAATTTTGAAGTACAAAGTTTTTTTTTTTTTTTTTTTTTTTGTGCTTTGGTATGATATTCACAACAATAAGATTTTCAAAAATTGTTACTATTTTTAATTATTTGCTCTTTTGTAGCACGAGCTTACGACAATCGAGTTCAATTAAATAATGAAGCTTTGTTTGACGAAATTTATAAATAATCGAATTTCATTTTAAATAATACATTTCAATGGACTCGTAAATATTATCCACAACTCATTCTATCTACTTAAAAATTAAACCGTTCATAAATTCTTCCAAAAAGGAAGCTAAGTCCATGTTTGAGCCTCATTTTTTTTTCCTAAACTCATTTTTAACCTCACATTCTTCCAATATAACATTTTTGCACGTGCATGAAATAATAATAATAATAATATACTTTTTAACCACATTCTCCAAAACAATCATTTTCACAAAATCTATTCTAAAAAAATGAAACTCAAACGGGACTAAATTAATAAATCACTTTTGGATTTTAAGTCTTCATCTCGTTGCCAATTTACTCCTAAAAAATATATTTTTTCTTTATTAGGTACATACATTACACTTGATTTGTTCACTTAATTAATCATAAGTTCATAATCACATGTATCTATTTTATAAACACTTTTCAAACATATTTTTCGTCACATTAAAAAAAAAACATAAATTATCCTACCACTACATTCAACCGTTCGTGGTTTCTCCTTATTCCTAAATGCAACTAAAGGTATAAATCCAGTCGTTCATAGTCAATGAGTCCGATTTTGAGGTGGCCCATGCAACAAATAATGGCTAACGTGAACACATCTACACAAATTGCAAATATTCACAAAACACAACTCATTCATTTGTAAAACTGAGTCGGCCCACTGCATGGCTCATTGGAGCCCAAGCCATGCCTCAATCGTGCTCCTGACATTGTGGGTGTCTAGACGAGTGAATTGCCCAAATAGTCATTAAACTTCCAGCTATACTTCCATGAAGTCACTGAACTTTGAAAATCGTCTAACTCATCACTGAACTTTCCAATTTGTAATCTCGTTAGTCACCAAACTCAAATTCCGTTTACAAATTGACGGCGTGGATTTTTTGAATTAAAATAAGCAACAAAAAAAAGGAAAGAAGAGAAAAGGGAAACTGAGTTCTTCAACTCCACCACCGCCGGCTTCCACCTCAAAAAACCACCTTTCCGGTCACACCCATCACGGTCAACACATACCGGCCTCTTCTACACTCCAAGACGCATCCAACCATGGTTTCATATCATCAAATAATTTAGCATTTCACAATTTTCAGGCAACCATCTTTCCGGTTCAATTTCTCGTGTGCGAAATGTTGAAGCTGATTCTTCCATATGGGGGTGAAATTGGAGATGACTCATAAGTGCATTAGGTGCGCCTTGATGAGGCAGTGCTATTGGAGGAGGTTTTGATATTAAAATATTTAGATCCATCCGCTCGACGCCAAGCCTATATCTCAATTCACCCCCTTAGACACACCACACCCTAGATGGAGCTTAGGGTGACTTGTTGGGGTTGAGTTGGGGCACAAGCAGAGAAGGCAGGTCGGGTGCCAACTAGTTTGTATTAGGGGAGCGTTGAGTGGGACTTTCTACTATCTTTTTTTTTCAATATTAAGGACGAAGAAAGGGTGGGAGTGGATGTTGGAAAAAAAATATGGGGAATTTACAAAAATGTCATTGTTTTTGAAAATGCACTAAAAAAAAACATTGGCACTTGATTTTTGCAAAAATGTCACTTTTTGTTGTGAAATGTCCAAATTACCCTTAGTCTCAACTTTCTAGGAGCATTTAATGCTTATTAGTACAACCTTACAACCTAATTAATGCTTTGATTTGATAATTTATTTTTGACATAATAAAAATAAGATATTATATTATTTATTATTTAATTCACTTGTTTATTTAAATATATCATTAATTATTTTAATTGTTTACATATATTATTTATTTACTGTTTAATTAATTATTTATTTATTTATTTATTTTAATTGTTTATGTAATATTTAATTTAATTTTAATTAAATATTTCATTAATTACTTTAATTATTTACGTATATTATTTACTTCACATATAATTAGTTATTTTAATTGTTTATTCAATATTTAATTTAATTTCTTTAAATATTTCATTAATTATTTTAATTGTTTATGTATATTATTTCCTTAATATTTCATTACTTTATTTAATTATTTTTTTAAATTACTTATTTTAATTGTTTATCTAATATTTAATTTCATTTTTATTTAAATATGTCATCAATTATTTTAATTATTTATGTATACTTAATATTTAATTAGTTATTTATTTTAATGACTTATTTTAATGACTTATTTCATATTTAATTTAATTGTTTCTTTACTTTTTAAATAATTATTTAAATAAACAATTAAACAAATAATATACATAAACAATTAAAATTATTATTTAACTGTAATGTTGATTGATTTTATGCACCCATCTGATTGACAAGTCAAATTTTATCTAATTTTATGCACTCATCTGTCGAGAATTATTGAGGTAAACTGTCGGGAACGACATTTTATCTGTCGGAAATTACATTTCATCTGTCGAGATTTACCCATCTTTCAAGTACAATTGTGATGTGATTGTTTGTCATATTTTGGTACAACTTTTTCACTTTTTGTACAATTTTTTATGTTGTCAATTCAAGGAAGTATAGGGTATTTAAATTCTTTACAGGGGGCAAAAATGTCAAAAAATGTCCAAAAATGATAATTTTGCAAAGACACTCAAAAAGTGACATTTTTGTAAATGACAAGCCAAAAATTGACATCTAGTGTAATTTCCTCAAAAAATATTAAGGACGCGAGGACAAGAATTTGTGGTGACATAGGCAGAGGACAAAAGGCATTGTACGGACCGGAAAACTTGTGCGGTGGCTTAAGCGTTGATTCGTCAATTTAGTCTTCGGCAAGTCATTGCCCTGCTTTTTCCTTGAAAAGTAGTGCCTTTCTTTTTTTTTTTGGTCTCACTTTTTGACTTACTTGGCAATTATTTTTTTCATGAGAATAAATTAATGAAATCATGAATTAATAAATAATTAGGGCGTACTATGCGATATGATAGGACAGATTGGCCTTTTATACTCATTATTTTGGAAAGAATATTTTTTTTTAATTAATATGATGATGAATACATGTTGAAAAAGAATAAAAAAATACTAATGTGATGAAAAATATTATTTTATTTAATAATGTGGGATTGAAAATGAGTAGAAGAATGAAAATAAAAAAATTAATGTGTATCAATCAGATGTTTAAAAAAATAGTAAAAAGTATTGTTCTAAAAAATGTAAAGTATGTGGAAGTATAGATGCCAAGTTTTGATCTAGGCAAAGTCTAGTCTAGACATAAAAAAAGGGTAAAAAAAAACATTTTTTTATTTTAATATTATTTTAAAATTTTAAATTAACCTAAAAATTATTTAATAACTAAAGAAAAAACATTAAAAAGCATAAAAATGTAAAAAAGCACGACTAGGAGCGAAAAAAAAAATGTGAGTCCAAAACTTTTTTTTTATTTTTTAACCACATATTTTCTATCAATACACTATTCCAAAATATATTCTTGTAAAAATAATGGAGATCAAACAGGGGCATATAATCTGATCTCATTTTCTTTTAACACTATTCATTATTGACAAATTAACATGTTATTGTTAATGCTTTAAGAGAAATCTTGATCGAAATTCATAAATATCTTCTTTTAATAAAGCAAATCTTTACATACAAGAATATTTTTTTTTCTGGTGCTTTCAAAACAATAAGATTTTCAAAAAATGTTACTATTTTTAATTATTTGCCCTTTTGTAGCACGAGTTTACGACAATCGAGTTCAATTAAATAATAAAGCTTTGTTTGACGAAATTTATAAATAATCGAATTTAATTTTATAATACATTTCAAATAATACATTTCAATGGACTCGTAAATATTATCCACAACTCATTCTATCTACTTAAAAATTTAGTCCATGTTTGAGCCTCATTTTTAAAAAAAAAAAATCATTTTTTTCCTAAACTCATTTTCGACCTCACATTCTTCCAATATAACAATTTTGCACGTACATGCAATAATAATAAATCGACTTTTTAACCACATTCTCCAAAATAAATCATTTTCACAAAATCTATTCTCAAAAAATGAAACTCAAACAGTGGACTAAATTAATAAATCACTTTCAAATTTTAAGTCTTCATCTCGTTCCCTATTTACTCCTAAAAAATATATTTTTTCTTTATTAGGTACATACATTACACTTGATTTGTTCAATTAATTAATCATAAGTTCATAATCACGTGTATCTATTTTATAAACACTTTTCAAACATATTTTTCGTCACATTAAAAAAAAAAAAACATAAATTATCCTACCACTACATTCAACCATTCGTGGTTTCTCCTTATTCCTAAATGCAACTAAAGGTATAAATCAAGTCGTTCATAGTCAATGAGTCCAATTTTGAAGTGGCCCATGCAACAAATAATGGCTAACGTGAACACATCTACACAAACTGCAAATATTCACAAAACACAACTCATTCATTTGTAAAACTGAGTCGGCCCACTGCATGGCTCATTGGAGCCCAAGCCATGCCTCAATCGTGTTCCTGACATTGTGGGTGTCTGGACGAGTGAATTGTCCAAATAGTCATTAAACTTTCAGCTATACTTCCATGAAGTCATTGAACTTTGAAAATCGTCTAACTCATCACTGAACTTTCCAATTTGTAATCTCGTTAGTCACCAAACTCAAATTCCGTTTACAAATTGACGGCGTGGATCTTTTGAATTAAAATAAGCAACAAAAAAAAAAAAGGAAAGAAGAGAAAAGGGAAACTGAGTTCTTCAACTTTACCACCGCCGGCTTCCACCTCAAAAAACCACCTTTCCGGTCACACTCATCACGGCCAACACATACCGGCCTCTTCTACACTCCAAGGCGCATCCAACCATGGTTTCATATCATCAAATAATTTAGCATTTCACAATTTTCAGGCAACCATCTTTCCGGTTCAATTTCTCGTGTGCGAAATGTTGAAGCTGATTCTTCCATATGGGGGCGAAATTGGAGATGACTCATAGGTGCATTAGGTGCGCCTTGATGAGGCGATGCTATTGGAGGTGGTCCGCCATCATGAATCATCCCGTCGGCGTCAGAAGTCAAGTTTAAACAGTCCGAGTTGGGTGGGTTGCGTGTTTTGGTAGCCTATTTTGGCTTGAATTTTCGGCCAAATCAGTTGGTTTTATGGCCGGAGTTTGGGTAGGTTGCTAAGAGGGAAGTGATAGTTTTAAGGTGGTATGTTGGTCCGGTGGCTAAAGGGTAGAGTTTTGGTGGTCCAAAAGTGGCTGCGTAAGTATGGAATTCTGGCCACTTTTCGTTGTGTTTTGGCAGCCTGCTTTAGCTTGAATTTTCGACCAAATCAGTTGGTGTTATGGCCGGACCTTGGGTGGGTTGCCAAGAGGGAAGTGAGGGTTTCAAGGTGGTATGTTGGTTCGATGGCCGGAGGGTGGAGTTTTGGTGGTCCAAAGTTGGTGGCCGAAGTATGGAATTCTGGCCACTTGTGTTTTGGCTTGAATTTTCGGCCAAATTGGTTGGTGCTATGGCCGGATCTTGGGTGGGTTACGAAGAGGAAGTGAGGGCTTCAAGGTGGTATGTTGGTCCGGGGCCAAGGTGGCCGGAGGGTGTAGTTTTGGTGGTCCAAAGTGGTGGCTCTAAGGTGGTTGTTGACAGATTTTTTGGTTTTTTTATTTTTACTTTTTTTTATTGTGTTCAAGAATGCCACGTCATCGAACACGTCAGCATTCCGTCCAAATTTTAAACGGCCGTTAGCTCAGTGATGAATGGGGTTACGAATTGGAAAGTTCAGTGATGAGTTAGGCGATTTTCAAAGTTCAGTGACTTCATAAAAGCATGATCGAAAGTTTAGTGACCATTTGAATAATTCACTCGTGTCTAGACACATCATCGTGGACGTGGGGATCAATACTAGTGAGCATGGAATAGCTTTATTAGGTTTCAGTTAGATTATGTTATGAAAAATTGGAAAGTACTACCAATTTCCACGTGACCAGAAGATGCTACCAAAATGGAATTTTGTTTATACATTTTATTTTTTATTCAATTTCGTATTTGATCCAGTTTGATCCTCTACCTTTTCCTGGTCAATATCCACGCTGATTTTGTATGAACATGGATTTTGTAGACTCGTAATCCTTCAGAAATGACACCACAACATATGGATTCATCCCTACAAGAAACATGTAGACAAAACGATAAGCCCTTTACTTCTTCATTTCAATTTCTTTCATCATCATGAAATGGAAATTTGTAGAATTTAGTACCTCCTTATTGTTGGTTTTAAGTTTTTGTTTTGTTCTTTGATAATTTGGTGTTTCTGCTCTGTTAAATTTTTGATGATATTTGATGACATGTTTGCAGTGGATTAAGAAAGCATTGAAATATGAATTTGATTACATATTTTATTGCTTCTATTTCTGTTAGTTATTGATAAGATAATTTGTATTGTCAGCTCACGTTTTCTTTGGTGTTCGATTTTAGTAATTATGTGGATTGAAATTGTTTCATTTACGAAATATCCAAAGTATAAGAGGAGGTTCTGATATTGAAATATTTAGATCCATCCATCCAAGCCTATATCTCAATTTACCATCTTCCCCCTTAGACACACCACACCCTAGATGGAGCTTAGGGTGACTTGTTGGGGTTGAGTTGGGGCACAAGCTGAGAAGGCAGGTCGGGTGCCAACTAGGTTGTATTGGGGGAGCGTCGAGTGGGACTTTCTACTATCTTTTTATCCAAATTATTTTTTATTTTATTTAAAATAAGATTATATCAGTCTTTTTAACAAAAGTTAACTTTGTAATAGTGGAATATGCCCAAATACCAATTGGGGAATCACTATAAAATTGAAACATGGAGGTCCCAATTGCTAGAAATTTGAGATTATTGACCTATTTGTTAGCGAAGGTCGGTTGTATGGTGGAGTCAGGTTGGGCCTATCTTATATGTTATATCATTTTTCGGCCGGCCCACAACGGAAAAGGTGAAGTATTTCTACTGGAAAATGTTATGGAAATTCCACTGTTTGCTAGGAAAATTTAAATCAAAATCGACAATTAATTTTAACCACATATTTTATTGGTCCTATAACTTTTCATCCACATATTTTATCAATTTCTATCGAAATTTACTAAAAATCTAATTTTAACCTCTATCAAACGAGGGCAAATTACTTAACATTTTACGTAGATGGATCGATCGAATTGACTTTTAAGTATTTCCATTATTTGAAATTTGGTTCAACAGTAACTATTTCTATATGGTGTTTTTTTTGGCTAAAAATCAATTTTATAGTAAATTTTGATGAAAGTCGATAAAGTATGTGATTGTAAAAAATTGAGGCCAAACATGGAATAAATTTTGTTGTGTATATGTTGTGGCTAAACGTCTTGTCAAGAATGCTACCCGATTTTTGGCAGCAAAATATTGCACAATGCTTGGCTAGTTTGTCGGAAAGGAATAGACAATTGTTCGACGTTGCTATCTTGGTAGAAAGCTTGTGTAGGCATTAACTAGTTGTGTGCATGTCGTTTTGGATAATGTGACTTTGCATATCCTTACGTGCCGTTAAACAAATGTGATTTAAGGAATTTATATATCAAAAGATGCGAAACGATTATTTTGTACAGTGGCATCCCAATATGAGAAGTTTAATCGAATAATTAATATTATTAAAGTCTTCATAATTATTCATAGAATTCAAGAATGCAATATCGAGCATTTAGTGGAATGACTAATCATTGTTACTTGGTATTCTCCCATCTGAGCTCCAACTTCTAAACCACTATATGAATAAATTGAATCAGGATTTGGAATTGTAGAATTATCATATCTCCAATTAATAAGGATGATAGGTATTTTACCAAATTATGATATACATGAAACTCAACTTGACAAAGACTAAAAGTTCACCCCAAATGGAGTAGATCGATCACACTCCCACTTCTCTCTTAGACAAACTTGCACCTCTTGGTGTGCTAAAAAATCAACTCTGTCGTTGATTTAGTTGCATCTCTTGGGATGTTATTTCAAGCTGTTTTCAGTTTTGCAAAACGTTAAAAATGTATTTGGTTTGATATTTCTGAAAACAAGAATAAACATATAACATGAAATTCAAAACATGAAAAACAAGCTTTTAAATTAAATTTTATTGAAATAAAATTTTAAATTTTAAAAACATAAAAAATATAAAATTCTAACAAATAAAATTTAAAAGAATGAAATTCTGAAAAATAAAAATTTTGAACAAATAATGTGATAAAAATTTCTAGAAAATAAAAAATAAAAATAGTTCAAATTCTTAATGATTATTTACATGAAAAATCAACCTAATTAGCCATTGAGCTAATCTTGAAATAATGATTGTTTTTTTTCTCTAGTGCAACCTAGGATTAATTATATTAGATCCTTGACTTACTTTGGCCACAGGTGCACCAAAAAAGTGCAAATATCCTCCATAGGAAAAGAAGAAAAAAGGAAGCAAAGTAAAGTAAAATTACATAAAAACGTACATTCGCAACATGATAGTGCCATCCGTGAGCTAGCTGACTTCATTGCATTGAAAAAACAAAGCAATATCTTCAAAATGAAGCAAAGCACCTATATCAAGTCAACAGCCTGATTCTTCAACTCTTTTTCTTTGCACAGATCACAGTTATGCTTTTATTTACTCAAAAGTCTCAAAGCAAGAAACTTTCCATTCTTTTTTCTTTCAGAAAATTGCAACCTAATTAGAGAAGATACCAATTTTCACCTAATTAAAGAGGTGAAGAAATGGACTTTATATGTTAGATTTTCACATTTCAATGGGAAGAAAATGCACGTTGTCCAAAGCTTAAGTTGTTAGAAACTATACAAATTTATTTATTTCAATCTTAGTCTTCAATATGTTGTCTCATTTATAGACGGAATTCATTTTTCATTAAAGGTCTAACGCATGTACAATTGTTATAAATGAGTGACAATATGAGTTGCTTCTTGTTCTAATGTGATACCACGTTAAACCATCCATGTTGTCTATATATCACCTGCGGGTTTCAACATGATGTTTACTTTTCCTTAATATCGTATTTTGCTACTGATATTTTATGTAAAAGCAAAAGGCAAGGGAGGCCAAATTAATTATATACACACAAACGCACAAAAACTAATTCAAGAATCAGTAAAGAATCTAAATATATGGCCCAAGTATATATAATGTTTTTAAGAAACAATGTACTCTTCTTTTTCGGTTTTTGAACTGACAGATTTATTTTCCTGAAAAAAAATCCAAAAAAAGTAAAAGATGATAGAAAAATAGGAATCAGTCCATCCCATGATCACTATAAAGATCCCTCAGCAAAACCCTCCATGCACGTTGACTCTCTCTCTCTCTCTCACACACACACACACACACACACACACACACACACGGTGACACACCCACCCACCCCAATCTAGAATGGACAAATTGAGGTTGGGTAGAGTTGGAGCGATGAGCAAATTGCCACCAGGATTTCGGTTTCAGCCTACAGATGAAGAGATTGTGTTTCAGTACTTGGCACCTAAAATATTTTCCTGTCCTTTACCTGCTTCAATAATTCCAGAAATCAGCATTTCCAAATGTGATCCCTGCAGGGAATTTCCAGGTAAGTTAGTTTAAGCCTTTTTGAACAATGTAGTTTAACAATTGTGCTTTCAAGACTAATATATGTTTCAATTAGTTTAGGGTTGTTTGTTTGACAAAGCTTTTGATGAAAGTTTTAACAAATTTTAATAAAATTTGAAAAAGTTGTTGATCCATGAAATGTGTGGTTTGAATTTTGACTCGTTGGAAAGTTGTTATAATTTTAGCAAAGTTTTATCAAACAAACAAATGTAAACTATTTGTACTCACTACAAGAAAAGTGATAATTAACAACTAATATTTCAACGACCAAATCATTCTAGTCGTTAAAAAGTATTTTCAACGACCACATTATACGTTTTGTCGTAGTAATTGGATGACAAAGAATCCAATTTTGAATTGGTTGGAAATATATCACAACAACCGAAAAAATAGTTGTTAAATATTTACTTTTAACGACCAAATTAAAATTGGTCGTTCTAAGCTGGCGCCAAATAAAATATTCCCGCCAAACTATTTGATCATATTCGACAACAACAACATTGGTTGTTAAAAACACAAAAAATATAGTAAATATTCGACGTCCAAAAGATTTGGTCGTTAATATAGTAAAACAATAACTAATTTTATCCCGTCGTTGAAAGTAAAGAAAAACGAGACATTCAACGACTATTTATTTAATGGTCATTACAGGTAACACTCAACGACTGATTATGTTTAGTCGTTGAATGGTTGAATCGTTGAAGGTGCCATTCAACGACTGAATAAATGTTGTCGTTAAAAGTTTGCGAAAAAATATAAATTATGCATGATTTTATTCTCTTTTAATTTATTTCCTTCCATCCTTATCATATTTCCTTAATTCAAATATATCGATCGCCTATAAAAATATTTGACATATTTGCAGTTAATAATCTAATGAAATTTTTTTCAATTACTATTTCAGTATTCTTAGTTATATTTCCAACAGAATATATATTTTGAATTTAAAAGATAAGTTTAAAAAAAAAGATTTTGTTTTTTGGTGAACAACAAAACCCTCACTACAACCCACGTATTCTAGCCACTCTCTGTTTTGCCTCCAAAGCTTTTCCCCAAAATTGCCATTCCCTCTCTTTGCCGTCTTCTACTCTTCTTTGCCTCCAAAATTTTTTCCCCAAAATTATTCATTCACTCCCTTTGTTGCATCTGTTGAATTGGCTGAACAGTACATCGTCAACAAATGTCGGATTAATCTAAAGATTTCTATGATATTCTTTCTTCAATCGGTCTTCAGGTATGCCCCTTCGTTTGTCTTTAATTAAATCAAAATTTGTAGGTTCTTGATGACGTATTCAAGGAATGTAAAGGTTTACGGTGAGTGGAATTATTAGGTCAAATTTGGACAAATTAAGGTTTTTTTTTTCTTTTGGGAACCATGAAGACAGAAGCAGGGACGGTTAGTTACTGAAATTTGGGGATGGAAACTTTAAATGTTTGAGTTTATGTAATTTAATTTTGATTGTTTATTTCTGTTTGGTATTGGGAGCCAACAATGTCTTAACTTTGCTTAACAAAAAAAGTGTTTATGTCTATAGTGAAATTATATGTCAGGATCTATGATTCTGTTTTTCTTTTGGGAATAAACAATAATACAAGTTGGAAAAGCTAGTAGAGATAAGTGGAAGTCCATGAGTGAAGGTGATGAGAATATTATAGTATCTTAACTATTTACATAAAACCAGGAATTGTTGTCAAGTATATTTACTATTTTTTATGCTTTTGAACGCTTAATCACGGTTTGAATTATTTGTAAACAACATTGACACCTGGAGGTTAAATATGTGTTATAGCTCTTAGTAATAAATACTATAAATTCTAAGAAATACCATTTTGATTTTTGTATTTTATGTGATTGTGTTTAATTGTTTGTTATTTTTAAGGCATTTTTCTGTATTCATATTCTTCACAGACATATAGAAAGAGCTTTGGATAATAGAGCTTCCTTCAATTCAAATTGCAACGAGGTAAGTTAGTAAGTCCAAGTACCCCATCATCAAGTTGTTTGAAGGTGCATATGTATATTTGATGTATCTATGTGTTTATGTATATGAGATTATGTATGCCTTTTATCACATGTCCCCAAAACTTATTTTGTTATTTCCTTTTATCTAGCAAATATGAATCACTTTTTACTATTCGTTTGTTTTGTTATTTTTCTTTCATAGGTTAAGAAATGACAATCGATAAGAGTTGGACATTGCAGACTAATAGGTTGTCACATGAATATAGAGATGGCGTTATGTCTTTCATAGAAAGAGCTCAAAATTTCTTAAACCAAGAAGGAAAGACACGATGTCCATGTTGCTCTTGTGTAAATTGTATATTGCAAGATTTAGAAACAATTAAAAGCCATCTAATAGTCTATTGGTTTCAAAGAAGTTATCGTACATGAGTATTTCATGGAGAAAGATATCCTGCGACCACTTCTAATACTACAACTCCTGGTGACATAGAGGAGAGCAGTGATGATGAATTTGTTGATTCAATGTTAAATGTAATACAAGACTTCGCTTGTTCAAGTTCCAATCAAGTAGGGCCTAATGATGAAGGATCACCCCATGTTCATTTTGATAATCAAAATGAGCCAAAAGAATTTGAGAAGTTTGATGATATGTTGAAGAATGTGGAGAGAGAGTTGTATCCTGGATGCACCAAATTTTCTAGATTGCCTTTCTTAGTCAAGATAATGCACATTAAGGTACTAAATAAATGGAGAAATAAATCTTTTGATATGCTGCTCAAACTTTTGAAAGATGCATTTCCTAATGGAACAGGAATACCAACATCATATTATGAAACAAAGACAATGTTGCGTGCTTTGGGTTTAGGATATGATTCAATTCATGTTTGTAAGAACGATTGCGCTTTGTTTTGGAAAGAAAATGCTAAATTAGACAAATGTCCAGTATGCGGAGAAAGGCGATGGAAAAATAATGATGGGAAAAATAAATTTGTAGCTCATAAAACTATGTGTTACTTTCCAATTACGCCTAGATTAAAACGTTTATACATGTCGAGACATACTGCTGAGGATATGAGATGGCACAAAGAAAAAAGACCGGATAATGAAGGAGTTTTAAATCATCCTGCAGATGCAAAGGCCTGGAAGCACTTTGACAGATTATATCCATTGTTTGCAAGTGATCCAAGAAATGTGAGATTAGGCTTAGCATCTGATGGTTTTAACCCTTTTGGAAACATGAGTACTTCTTATAGTATGTGGCCAGTGATATTAGTTCCTTATAACCTACCTCCATGGAGATGTATGAAAGAGTCGTCCTTCTTGATGTGTTTATTAATTCCAGGACCAAAGGCTCCTAGTAAAGATATGGATTTTTTTTAAGGCCCCTTATAGATGAATTAAAAGAGTTATGGGAATCGGGAATAATGACGTATGATTCAATAGAGCAAAAAAAAATTTGCATGCGTGCGGCAATTTTATGGACCATAAATGATCTTCCTGCTTATGGAAATCTATCTGGATGGAGTCCAAAGGGATACAATGCTTGCCCAGTATGTAACAAAGACACAACGTCATATCGAATAAGGAGTAAAATATGTTGTATGGGACATCGACATTACCTTCCTATAAGACATCGTTGGCGTAAGGACAGAAATTTTGACGGGAATTTTGAAAATAGGCAAGCTCCAAGACTTTTGAACGGTGACGATATACTGAGACAACTGGAGCATGTGCAGAATAGAATACTCGGTAAACATAAACAATATGGTGGTAAAAAGCGAAAACGTCAACCAGAAGAATTGAATTGGACAGAGAAAAGCATATTTTATGAACTAGAATATTGGCCTAAGCTTCTTTTAAGGCACAATTTAGATGTCATACATATTGAGAAAAATATTTGTGATAGTATAGTCGGTACAATGCTAAACTTAGAAGGAAAGTCAAAAGATACAGATAAAGCGAGGCTTGATCTTGAAGATATGGGAATACGAAAAGAACTACATCTTATACAACAAAGGAACAAGTGGGTGAAACCACATGCAGCGTATACTCTGAAAGCTGATGAACGGAGGCAATTTTGCAAGTTTCTAAAAACAGTTAAATTTCCAGATGGTTATGCTGCAAACATTTCAAAAAATGTGAATGAAGATGAAGGAAAAATTACTGGACTAAAATCACATGATTGTCATGTATTGTTACAACATTTGTTGCCAATCGGAATTCGACATTTACTGAAAAAGGAGATAAGTGAAACATTAATCGAATTCTCAGCCTTTTTCCAACAAATATGCTCAAGGACATTACATGTTAGTGATTTCGAAAAATTACAGGAATCTATTGTTTTTGTACTTTGCAAATTGGAACGTATATTTCCACCTGCATTTTTTGACATTATGGTTCACCTGGCTATACATTTACCTCATGAGGTAATTCTTGCTAGGCCAGTTCATACTAGATGGATGTATCCTATCGAACGTAGTTTAGGAACATTCAAACAATACGTTAGAAATAAAGCTTTTCCAGAGGGTTCTATTGCAGTCATATATTGTTAACGAAGCATTGACATTTTGTTCCATGTATTAGTCTGATATTGAGACAAAATTTAATAGACCTGAAAGAAAATACGTAGTGCATACAAATGAAATTAAAGAATTATCGATTTTCAAGAACGATATTAGACCATTGGGAAAAAAGGAAGTGATACAGTTACGAGACGAGGATCGTAAAAGAGCTCTCTGGTATGTATTGAACAATTGTCCAGAAATTCAGCCGTACATCAAGTCAGTATACTAAACTCCTAGATATTACTACTCTAATTATTTAATTCAGTCATTAATATATTTTCTTCTATGTGTAGTGAACATATGGAAGAACTAAAGAGAACAAGGTGTCAAAACTTTCAAAAAGTTCAAGAAATCACGTTTCCTAAGTGTTTGAGGATCGTGTAAGTTGGTTTTTCTAATTAATAATATAATTATATTACCTTATATTTTCTTATTATTTGTATGAAACAATGTTACAAATGATAAAACTGCGCCATGTTGGATCACCTGAAGCAACTGATGATTTATATGCTTTAGCATGTCGTCCACACATTCGAGTTAACTCGTATACTGGTTCCGTGGTCAATGGAGTCAAATTTTTGACCAAAGAACGTGATGATAGACGAACAACTCAAAATAGTGGTGTTTGTGTTCGTGGTTTCCATGATAATGAAAATATTGATTTTTTTGGAATATTGACAGAAATTATAGAGTTATGCTATATAAAATGGTGTCGTGCTTACTTGTTTAGATGCAAGTGGTTCGATATAGACAAGAAGAAAAAGAAGATACATGAAGATTATAACATCACTTCTATTAGCACTGTAGGTGAATGGTACAAAAACGATCCTTTCATTCTTGCCTCTCAAGCTCAACAAGTATTTTATGTTGATGACCCTAAGAATGGAGCTAATTGGAAAGTTGTTAAAAAGGTTTTTCATCGTCACTTGTGGGACAAAGTTGAGATTGGAGAAAAAGATGGCAGTCAATGTGAAGACGAACAAATGGTTATACAAGAAGATGATTCATCAACAATTCAATTCAGCTCTGTACAACCAGATCTAGAAACTCAATCATTTGTTCGTGATAATGTTGAACCAATTATGATTGATGATACTCTTGTACAAAATGAAAAAAGAGCAGCTCCAGTGGAAGATTATGATCCTATCGATGACGACGAACAATATGATGATTTTATAGATGAGAACGAGAATGATGAACCCATTTTTACAAATAATGGTTCAGGTTTATACAAGTGACGATGATGATGTGTTATAAAAGCATGTCGATTATAATACACTCTAGTATCACCAATTGTGTGAATTACTTTGCAATATGTAATTTATAAATATTTAGGTAAGGTAATTGTGTACACATCCTCAGTAACTTTTAAATTCACGTATGCTTATTAACTTTAAATATGTGTTTCTCTTTATGTATGTGTAGCATGAGTTCTCTTCCAATGCATGAAGAGGGTAGTTCAATGATGCAGTCCGAAAATCCAGTTTCAGGTACTAGCTACGTTTGATTTTTTTTTTTCATATTATGTTTTGGTGTTAATACTTGCTTACTTGTGAAAAGAAATAATATTTTATTGTAGAACCTCTTCGTAAACGACGAGGACGAGGTCCTACGCGAGGAAAATGAAGTGAACATGCTGTGCTTACTACTAAACATAAATTGCAAGTATAATTTAACAAAAATGGAGAAGCTATTGGAGAGAATGCATGTGTTTGGGCTAATGAAATTGGATTTCTTGTTCGTTCGATGACACCTCTAACAGTAAAAAAATGGAAAGAGATTGGCGATGCTTCTAAGACTCCACTTTTGGATCGTCTGAATGTACTTCTCCTTCACCCTATATGTAACTCTTTATTAGGTACATGTGCAAGTTTTTCTCTAATAATTGTTTTTAAAGGAAAAATTCGAGTTTGAATTGAACCAGCCAATCAAAGATGCTATTGATCGTTCAATGAACAAGAAGTGGAAGGAATATCGTTGTAGATTGCATTAAAAATTTGAAGGCATTGGTGGCAATGAAGATATTAGACTTGCAAAAAAAAAAAAACAAGCCTGCATCTATAATAGAACAAAGTGATTGGGATTTCTTATGTGATTATTTTGCAAGTGATGAGATGAAGGTTAGTACTATGCAATGACACTATTTTTAGTATATGTTCTTAATGGGATCATGTCTAGTTTTGTAGATTTGTTTGGCTCTTAACATTATGGTCTAGTGTGTTGCTGAGTGTTTTCCTCTTCCTTTTATGTGTTTTATGATGCATATGATTTTAAATTTGATTGTAATTGTGATACATTTGCATTGCAGAAAAAGTCTGAAGTGAACAAGGCAAATCGTGCAAAAAAAAAAAAAAAAGGTAACTCTTCAAGGATCAAAATCGTATGTTGCACATGCACATGAAATGGTAAGTGATAAAGATGTTCAATATTATATTTCATGAATTTTATACATCAATTCTATTTTTTTAAACAGAGGGATCCGCTTACAAAAGAGCTACCGGGTCATATCAAATTTTTCTATGAGATGAATTATAGCAATAAACATGGGTGGACAACTAAAGAAGCGGAGTCCCATTATGTAAGTAGTTTTACTTGTTATAAATCTTTAATAAATATTTCAAAAGTCTAATATTTTATTTATAATTTATCCACAGAATCAAATGGTTGACCTTTTAAGAGAACAAAATTCTCAAGATGATCCGAATGAACATTCTATGCTTTTAAAAGAATCTGAAGTATGTGAGCAAGTTTTGGGTAAGAGATTTAGCTACGTTGATCAACAAAAAAATTCAAAGAAGACAAGGTTGGAAAGCTGTGGTACTTGTGCAGAGAATGTTGCTTTACAGAATGAGGTTCAAGATCTTCGTTCTCAATTGAAATCTGTGCAGACATTTTTAAGTCGTATTCCTGAAAAGTTTCTTCGGCCTATTCAATTTGAAGTGTCTTCATCCAATGGTTTAAATGGTGATAATTAATATGTTTTTTACTTTATTCTTGGTAACGTGGTAATAGTCATCTATTTTTATTTACTAGTTTTTATGTTGAGAACACTGATGATATATATATTTGATATAATGAACATCTAGTTGTAGTTGATGTTGAGATATTTTATTTGATTGAAGGTCCAAGAAAATTTTAGTTCTTATTAATGTTCTTTATGTTTGCTTTCATTTATTTCTTATAATTGTTTATAGTTGAGAGTAAGGTTTATTTGTAGTATGATGTGAATGTGTTAAAATTGTAGAATCATGAATATTACCATTGACAATCATATCTCTCGTTATTGTAATATTTTGATTGTTAATATAAATGTTATACAACCACTTCTTTCGTTGTTGAAAAAAAAGACAACTAAATTTTAGTTGCGTCAATGTTATTTTATCGACCAAAAGAAAGAATACAACCACAAATCAAATGGTTGTTGAAACAAAATTAATTGGTTGTCTATACTAATTTTTAACGACTATTTCTTTCGTTGTTGAAATGAAAGACAACTAAAATTTGGTTACTTTTATTGTATTTTAACGAGAAAAATAGCTATTCAACAACCAAACAATTGGTTGTTGAAAAAAGAATCGGTTGTCAATACAAACCTTTTACGACTAGTTATTTGGTTGTTAAAATAATACATTTAACGACCAAATGTTTTTTAGTCGTTGAATACAATTGCCAACACCCCTTTGCCGACCAACGAACGATCAACTGATTTTGGTCGTTGAATGTTATCAACGACCAAAAATATACATATTACGACCATTTATACAGTTGTTGAAGGTGATATTTCCTGTAGTGACTGTACTGTTTAGGGGATTCAACCGGCAAGGACAAATACTTCTTCTGCAATAAGGAACCTGGAAACAGAAGTAGTCTAGCAACCGAAGATGGCTACTGGAAGGGCAGCGGTACAAATAAAAGAATTATATATCGGAAATGGAAACCGATAATGGGGATGAAGAAAACTTTAGTATTCTACAAGGGGAAGCATCCCCGAGCTTCTAGAACCGATTGGATCATGCATGAATATCGCATTAGAATTTATGGAAACATAGCTAGTAATTCCCTGAAGAGAAAAAATTCTCAGGTAATTTTCTATGTAAATATTCAATTTATAGATGAATTCCAATTTCTGCAAATTAATATAATCTGTTGGTTTGAAGGGTTCTTCCATCCAAATAGGAAATTGGGTTTTGTGTCACGTGTTCAAGAAGAAACCAAGTACAAAAACTGAAGTTTATGTTGATAGGCCTAGGTTTTGTGGTTTGATGAAATCAGAATTAGAAGATACATGTTCTTCTTCTTGTGCCTCCTGCTCTTCTTCTAATGTATGCTCTGATGATCATTCTAGTTTTTCCTCTGAGGTCTCTTCCAATGCAGCAAGTGAGGAAACCAGTAGCAGAAATGTGTAGTGTAATTTCATCTCATTATCGAAATGAAAGCTCGTATATTTTCGTTTGTTACATTAAACTACCTCCTCTATGTGAGTCGAATATCCAAAAATACAATGACAATTAAAAATAGTAAAATTGCATCAACATCTGTAATCCTAATTGATAGACGAAAATGTGTTCGACTTATAGTACCGCAAGTGCACGGTTCTATTCAAGTAATAAAGTGGATTTTTAAGTCCAAGTATCATTTCCATAGAGATTTAATAGTTTGACTTTACCTAATTCGATCTTAACCGAAACAAGAATTTTGTTTTGAGTTTTATAACTAAATTGCAATTGAACTAAGTAGTCTAATCATGCAAGTGTGAATGAAAGTACCAATTAGAATTGCAAATTGTACTAAGTGTAAAGATATAACTAAATGCAAGTTGAGATAACAATTAAATAAGAGATGCACTAGGTTCGCGAATTTCCATGCAATGATCTATTTTAATCATAGTTCTACAAATTGACAACACGTTTAATTAATGAAGAATCAATGTCCCTATTTCATTCAAAACTCTCACTCGATTAAGTTTGAACCTATTTTCATATACAATCCCACTATATCTCTATGATGAGAGCAATTATACAAAAATACATGAATTTTCGTGAACAATTAAATATTCACATAAGGTATAGTAGTATATCTGTATCCTCTATCGGATCCTACGATGATTTATACCATGTCGAACCTATTTCCCCTCTTTTGAATGGATGAAATATATATGACACCACACTCATACAACCATTGTACATATAATTGTAGAAAAAAAGCAAAGTATATAAATCATTTAATAATTCAAAACGCGTTTTATTGTCAACAAAGTAAAACTTGGAATTAAAATATCACATCACATATTTCATCATTCACCTAGCACAAATAAACAGCCTAGCATGGAAAAATTAAGAAAATAAATTGGAAAAGATATCACCATTTCAATTTTTGAGGAAAATCTCGAATATTGAAGTAATCTTCTCGTTTTCCCTTCTTCCTTGCTCTTCAATATGTTAGATATGAGTAATAATGTGTAACTCTCGTTTCTGGACGTAATTAGAGTTATAAAGAAGTCCTAGATATGTTTTTATAGGTGGTTGAATTAGAAAAGGAAACTGAAAATCTCGCATTAAAAATACACCATGCGACCACATGGAGCAATCAATTTGCCATCTGGAATTTCCTGCATGGTCTTGTGCGACCGCATGGAAGAGTAAAACTTTCAATTATGTCGTTTTAGTCCCCGAACTTTATTTATTCAAATCTTGGCCTCATTTCCTCTTTCTCTTTCTTCTAGCATTCCATGACTTCACCAATTTATACTTAGCTCGTTCTCATTTTCGATTTGCTCTTCGGGTCAATTTTTGAATAATTGCAGTTCGGTCCCTGAACTTTCATTTTCTTCCGTTTTCGCTCGTTTTCGCATGTTTTTCAATACATCCATCAATGTAGCCCTACAAATACAAATTGTATAAAATTAAACCATATTTCAACATATATATCCACAATTGTCCATATTTTGTGGTCTAAATAATTGTGCAAAACGCACTTATCACTAATCATCATTGGAACTTTATATTCAAAGAAGGCTAATATAATTGTGTATATAGATTTTTTTTTTCAATGACAATTATTGACTTACTCATGATCTTATGTTTCACTTAACAGTCATTGAATTTTAAAATATACATCCTACTTTCGATGACTAAACTATCATTAGAGTCCAAGTGACGTCAATTTGATGAGAAATTCCATTTTCCTTTATTCCTCAAGCCATTGGGTTAAAATGGTCTCCATTTTTATTTTTTTCAAGTTCTATCTGTCAATTCGATGTGATTTAATTTTAAAGTACGTGGTTGCTAGTAGTCAACTACAAATCAAAACATTGTTTTTCATATATGCCTCTTGATCATATTCTTGTAAAAGCCAAAGAGCATACTTAAAGGGTATATGAATCGGTGACTTAATTTGCTATTAAAAAACAGTATATCTTTCAAAGGAAGTCGTTAGAAGAAGAAGAAGAAGAAGCAGCAGCAGCAAGCAAAGCATATACTCCTTATCAACTTTTATAAAGTGATCCCTTTCAAGAAGAGAACCCCAACATAGGATCAAGAATATTTGCACATGTTTCTTGAAAAGTGGAATTCCTTATAAAAAAATCGAGAGCTGTAAAGTATCAATGCTTATTGTTAGCATTTTCTTCCTTTTCTATATTATTTTTTTTGCCAATTCGGAATTGTTTTATTTATAAAATTTTGTTTTCTTCTTCCTTTGTCAAGTGCAAATTACCACCACCATTAAAGTCACCTCCGTTGGTGAAGATTGAGGCAACCAAAGTGTTGATTTTGTTTGGATCAAGCTTGCTAAAGTGTGTTTGTTTGTTGGTTTTTCCGAGCCTAAATTCAAGATCTCGTAAAGCTTCTATGCAAAAGTGAAATGGATAAATCAAATCAAAATCAAATTTTCGAGACCATTCATTTTGTGAATGTAAATTCGTCGGCGATTTGATTTTGAACATGACACTTTGTTTTTGCTATTTTGACGTGACTTTGAATATAAGGATTTTTTACTTTCTTTTTCAAAAAAAAATAAAAAAATAAAAAAATTGTTCCTTTGCAGTAATTACTTCATTGATTTTTTTTAATTTTTTTTATAAAAAAAGGTTCATCAGCGGCTTATTTGTGATGAAAATGCTGATTAGACATTTTTTTACAATAAATTTTTTGCATGCGTTAGATTTTAGTTTAAAAAATTATATTCAATAAAACGTGCTTAAACTTTTAGATTTTATAGCGATTCAATAGAGCGGTGCTAAAGATGATTATTTTAAGTTGTCTTCTATTTATAAACATTCAATTTTAAAATAATAAAAATAAAAATATATTCATAGTAACTCAAATAATATAATGGTTAAACATCTCCAAAAAAATTTCAAATACAAAATATTATTCATTTTAGAGAGTCGATGTTTAAAAAGAAATTTCAATAAACTCTATTTCTTTTACTAATAATTGCATTTAATAAGTTACAGATTTTAATACATATTTAAATTATTCAGATTATATTTGAATTGACTGTTCATTGACTCATAAAATAATATGTTAAGACTCTGTTTGGTGGGGTGGGGATTAGAACTTGATGTTTAGTAGATTTTGATAAAAGTTAATTAAATGTATGGTTGAAAAGTTATGAATCCCATAAAATGTGTAATTAAAATTAGTTGTTGACTTTTATTTAGACTAAAATCTAGACTAATTTAGTAGTAGATAATTAAATAATAATAATGGATCCTACAAAATGTATGATTAAAACTAATATTTAACTTTAACTATTTATTTATATTTAAATTATAATGTTACCCAAACATCCACTTCCTATTGTGTCCGCAACATGTATCCATACGTTATCTTTAATGGCTTATGATTGTCAATGTCGCTTAATAAATCGATGGCAATAGAATCCTATATTTTCAAAGATACACTTTCTACTGTTCACGGTATAGTATATACGCAGAACATCTATAACTTAATTGTAACAACAAATTTAAATAGTAAACGCGTTCTATGAGAAAATATATGTTTTAAAAGAGTTTTTATTTGTAGAATTACTGTTCTCAAAATCCGTCAACAGAAAAACCTCTTTACACTAGTAAAGATCTCATGGTTAAAGATACGATCATGGTTAAAGCACAAAGCTGGGGCTGAAAGCTCATAAGATTCAGGACATTAAAAATCACCAAATTAAGAAGCTTATAGAGTAGCATAATATAGAGAAACCATATTGTTCAAAGTGCAAATTACATATATTAAACAAGCTTCCTATATTATCTGCAGACAGAACCTCGTCCAATATCTGCAAGACGCAACCAACTTCAACCTGGGAGAAAGAAAAAAATTCAGTCAGAGTTCAGAAAACAACAGCAGCAACATATTTACGCGGCCTCACTTCCCAGTAAGAAAAAGAAAAAAACAAAATTTCAAAGGCCTCTATCAACAAATACATATGTGGTGTGACAGAGTTGTTTCTGCAACGAACAATGCTGGTTAAGCTCCTCAAACCATAGAATATGAAATGCGAAAATGGAAATTGACGATGAACTAGTCAAAAGAATATGGAATAGAGTTATCTCAAATTTGCACATAGTATGCTCAAAATCAAAACATTACCAATCAAACAATCTAAAGCGGATCACTAGTGGCAAAATGTTCCATATATTACAAAGAGCACATACATGATTAATAAAATACCAAGAGGGAATATTAGTAAAGTTAGCAAACCGAGAGGGGGAAACTATTAGTTCTTTTTTGTTAACACTGTCGAGTCATACAGTCCACCTTACGATACAAGCCATTAGTATTTAAGGTTTAAGCATATATGCTTGTGGCATTCCTAAAACAGCAAGTGCTACAATTAAAATACCAACTTATTTTCAAAACACAAGAGGGGAGCAGGGATCAATGAGGAAGAGAATTCAACACATACCTAACAAGAAGAGAAAGCAGAAGAGAGAAATTCTTCATCCTCCAAAAATATCTGCAGATTTTTAGTCTTCATCAAGAACCCAATAGCTGCCTCGTCGAATTCCAGTACAAAACCTAGTTTGATCAGTTCAGTAAGCTGTTGAATATGATCTTCTCTATCCCACAGAAGTCCCTCAGAAATTACTTCAGCAAAATATGTTGCAAATTCAAGAACATTCTTATGACCACCAGATTTATCCACCTTCTGCATAAAAAACTCTGACTTCTCTCTCTCCCAACGCATCAATTTTCTTGCACTGACATTTATGATTTCCCCCGAAGTAAGTGGTAAACTGTATTCCACGGTTATTGGTGTTGGTGTCTCAAGAACAGTAATTTCAAGCAAGCCCTTTAGAGCATCGTGCCTCTTCTGTACTTCAATTTGGAGATCAGCAAGAAAACCAAGAATTAGTTTAAACAATCCTCTTTCAATGAAAACCTCTCTTGAATTCACCTGTGTGGGAGTAACGTCGTCGAATGCAGATTGCTTACTTTTCTGAACAGATTCAGATAAATTTTGCACTCCAATTTTGCTGTAAATATCAAGCAACTTATTTCTGGGCAAGGATTGCAAACTTGGCTGAGGATACCAGACAAATAGAGGCTGCGAAGCAGACTGTTCAAAAAGATCCTTCAGGCAAAGATCATCTGCAATGAAGACATCATGTTTGTCCACCAACGAAATTCTATCCGAACCAGACAGAACTGGAAGTTTCAGAATTTTCTCAGAAAGAACTTTCGGTGTCAATAAACTCCAATGCTTGGCAACGAACCCCCAAAAGGCAATGCATTCATCATTAGATAATAAGTGGCCAGAATCCTCCCAATCCATCCAAAGGTTGCAGTAGTCATCAAGAGAAGGAAACTTTTTAACTTCTAGAGCACTAGAGAAGAAATCCAGCAATTTCTTCTCGTAATACTTGTCCAAAATGTTCAACTGCTGACCAAATAGATCATCTTTGTCATGAAGAACACATTCATCAGAACTTACCCATTCGCCATCATTAGAACCATTTGGAATCCATATTTTCGCAGCATCTTCACTGGTGGGTTTCCAGTTCAATTCATTTAAGTAAGAATAGATCCGCTTGATAACCATAAAATTTGTTAGAGTGTCAAGGTGATTAGCAAGCAACAAGCATCCATTTTTCTTTTCAACCACAACTCCTAAAGCATTTAGCTCTCTTGAATAAGAACTTATGCCAGGGCCATAAAATGTTTCATCGATGAAAGGCCCATCCTCTCGAGATAAGGTAGAACCCCAATCAGAACCAAACAGCAGGCACTTGTCTGGAGACCTATAACCGACACGAGTCTTTATCCATTCCCGGGCAGCCTTTTGCGAAAGAGTAGCAATTAAAGGCTCATCCTCCTCTCTCAAATTCCGAATGCATTCCAACAATGAGTATGCAGCTGCAGCCGTGATGCTGCTAGGATCTTGAGGTAAACGAAGGCTTGAAGCCACAAACTTAGCACCGTACTTAAAAGAAACGACAACTCCCATGCTCTGAAGCTCCTCTTTATACTCGTGAATGCCCTTGCCATAGTAATTCTCACCATCATCAATAAACGGCAATAGAGATATCGAAGAGATAGATAACCAATCTGGACTAAACAGAATGCACTCTTTTGGTACTCTGCAATCAGTAAGTCGAGTGCGCAGCCATTTTACCTCTCGAATGCACTTCTTGAGATCCAAAGGAAATTTAAAACCAGTGCATTTCAACTTTTTGTAGCATTCGAGAAGTGAAAGGACGTTATCTTTATTTATGAAAGACAATGATGCTTGCTGCCTAAACACATGAGCAAATGCTTTTGTTGCTTCCCCAAAATCAACGAGCACTCCTATTTTCTTCAGTTCATCTCTGAATGACAAAATGCTTTCTCCATAAAATAGGATATCAACAAGAGGAAAACTGTTGAAAACTTCCAGAAGGCAACCCCATGTAGGATCAAACAGATAACATTCGGCTGGAGACTTGTAACCTATATTTGTCTTCAGGCGTATCTTATCTTTAAGAACTCTGACAAGTTTGTCAGATGAGCTTAAATGCTGCAAGCACTCCAGCATCAAAAGAACAGCTTCGGCTGGCAGAGATGTAAAGCATGATGCAGATTTCAAGTTGTCGACAACAAGTTTGTAGTTTCCACTGAAGCCAAATACCACGCCAAGAAGCTGAAGTTCTGTATGAAAAGATTTAATTTCTACCCCATAATAGTCACTATCAATAAATGGAATATCACTAATTTGAGAGGCAGCCTTCCATTCTTCATCATAAAACACAGATTCCAGAGGACTCCTATCACCTTGGGAAGTCCGTAGCCATCTTTTGTCCTTTATTCTATCGATGAAGTTATCAGGAGGAAGAGTTTTGCCCCTCAAAAATCTGATGAAATTCAGTATTGAGAAAACATGGGCTCTAGTTAGAGTGGATGAAGCTGCTATCGACATAAGATGATTTCCAATATATTCACATGCTTCATTAAATTCAGACATGACCCCAACTATTTTCAACTCCTCATTATATTTAGATATTTCTTTGCCATAAAAACTTTGATCTACCAATGGAATATCAACAAGCACTGATCCATTTTGAAGAAGGCATCCCCATGAAGAGGTAAATAGGAATGATTGTGATGGTGGCTTGAAGCTGACACTGCCACCAAGCGAAACCCGAAGCCAGCTTCCATTCTTTATGCAGTTCAAAAACTTGCTTGGCATGTAGCGTCGCTTCTCTTTCAGCTTATGAATCCACTCGAAAAGCAAGAACGCATTTTGTTTGGTTAATAATGAAGAGAAACTTGGGATCTGAGCATCTGGAGGGGGCAAATTAGGTATATCTGAAGCTGCAACATGAGATTCAAGAAATTGAAGTAGTTCTTTCTCGTGGGTAAGAACACCAGCATGATTTCCAGAATACAAATATTCCCCTCCCAGTTCAACATAACCTTCATTTCTCCATGGATTTGAACCAATCAGTTGCACCCAACGGCTTCCATTAGCAGGGACAAGAACCCCTTGTCTACTTGTGGTCACCTGCCCGTAGTTATTAACAAGTGGCATAGAACGGGATGCAACATTAACCTCTGTTGTGGACAGGTAGTTCTTGCTAAGCGAGTGATAGAGGAAATGGACATAGGTAACAACACATTTTCGGTCATTACCAAGCACCTTGCTGAGAAGGAGAGCATAGCCATACACACTTACACAAGTAACCTTCACTTCCTTCGTGAGCCAATCCAATATTGTCTGCCTCTTGGAATGTGAAAAAATCCCACATTGCGTCAACTGGGCAAGGAAAAATTGATTATTGACACGTAGGAATTCCCCATTCCAATCAATCAGCCAAGAGATATGTTCAAGCTTGTTGGATAAAAGAAGTTCTCGACGCTGAGAGACTTCATTTATTCTACACACAGACACTTGAGATTGTGCACCAGCATACTTAAGGAGTGGTATGTCCACAAAGCTAGTCTTCGAGAAGGACCTCCAATTCTCAGCAGTGAACAAAAGAAGCTCCAAGTAAAGATCTTCTGATCCTCCCAGCACGAGATTGGAACTCCTGACACACTTTGCATACCATTCATCATTGACATACTCTACTCCCAAAAAATTTAGAAGGTGATCGTACTTCTCCTCATCAAATGCAGAGCTCAAAATATACTTCCCATGGGTTGAGATGTTATCCAAGCACACTCCTTGCTGCTTAGCCGTCCTTAACAGATTCCAGAAAGCAGGCATTAATCTTCCAACTTCGTGGGGTTTATGGAAGAACTTCTGTTTTGCGTATGATTCACAAGGAATAATACTTTCTTCCATCAGTTTAGATTGGATTGATGCTCTCACAGAATTAAGCAGAGCATAGGTAGAACTCCTGACCGGTAAGAAGCCAAACATCTGTGGCAGAAGAAAAGCAGGAGCATCTTCCTGCTCTTTCACAAGTGAAGTAAATGCATTAACAAAAGCAGATGGCACACACTTAAGAATACCCTGGTTCCAATTGCAATCCAAAAGGATTGTTTCCCTTGATGATGCCAGAATAAAATCTGCCTGAATTATGAAAGGAAAGTTTGTAACCATCTCAGTGGGAAGGAATGCATAGATCCCAGGGGAGGTTGATCCTCCATGAAGACGCTCGCCATTGGGAAAAGCCAATGTGATCACATATTCTTCAACTTCCATTCTTCTTTCAACCTTATTTTCCGGTCTGACAGGAAATCTCTGCCTCCACATATGATAGCTGCATTCTCCACCCAAATTACCACTTCTTTCATCAGCAGAGAGATGGAGCAGGTAGGATTCAGCGTCGATGTTCTTCCTTGTAACAAAATTTTTCTCACTTGAAATGGAAATTGCAGTCACTGTATTGCCCCTAACAGAAAGCCTCTTTATCTTTGACAGAAACAACAAAATTTCAGGATGAATGCTTGAAAGCTGTTCTGTCACAGGCTTCACCTTGTCAGGCTTCAGAGGTAGTAGTATCGTTGTGGTCGGAAGGTTGCAACTTGAGCCATATATATGTTTTATCTCTGAAAGAATTGAGTTCTCCTCAACCCATTCAGGGACAATGTAGCCAACATTGCACTTCGAGCAAGGGGATTCGTTAAAACAAATCTGGTAGCCATTGCTAAATATATGTGGCTGAGAAGTGATTAGAAATACACTCTTGAATCCAATTCCTGAAAAACAAATGCAGTCATATTTTCAAAACCCATATAGAATGGAGAGAAAATATAGTTACGCAATTTATGCAGCTTCAGGCATGTTTTATGAACAATCAAACCAGTCAAAAATCAATTTCATAGATATCATGGCATATTTCTCATCAGATCCAGAATCATTGACTGCTGGCCAGTGAGCCGATAAAAAATGGACAGAAAAATTGCTGAAAACAAAATATGTGTATGACACATGCCTATAACACTTCAAGATTTATCATGACATCTAACATTATCTATCACACACTGAAATTTAAAAAAAAAAAAAAAATCTTAAGATCAAATAACTATTCAGTCTCCAGAATCCGATGGACTACAAATCATAAATTCATACTGTTCTTCATAGCAGACAAAATAGTACTACTCTCTTCATTTCAACTTGAACGGAGCGGTATGACTTTTGCAATCAACCAAAACTTTGCTTTGGATAGAAAAATTCATACTCTTTTATATTGTCACGAACAATTTTTTTTAAATAACATTAGAATAGAGACTAACAATTAAGAAATTTCGAGATACAAAAATCAAAATAAAGTAAAGTAAAACATCACAAGCAATAAACCACGCAAAAGCTTATAGGAGATTGAGAACAGAAAAAGTATCAATAATTACCTTTCTCGCCGATATAACCACGTTTGCGGTTGTTCTTTTTTGTGGACCGTCCAACGCTACAAATGGACTCAATGTTCTTAGGTGAAAAACCCTTCTCATTGTTAAAAATGAGCAATGTAGATGTTGCTCCAGTTCCTGTAATATCCTGAGAAGTTATGATAAATTGTAGCGATGGATCAACGCCTTCCTCGTACTCATTATCCTCAGCATTCTGTTACATAATAGTAAATTAAACTCATTAATAAATTATATAAAATTCATATAGAAACTAAGCTTTTTTTAATAAATTAAAAAAAAAAAAAAAAAAGCGTCAGAATTAATACTGCAATTAAAAAAAATTACAATTACTATAAATGTTAATTAAAAATAATAATCGAATTAAAATAAAGTAAATCGTTAGATAATAAAACAATATGATATATAATAGAAAGGATTTTGGCACTTTGTCAGAAGAAATCTAACGGATACAGTGAAATAATTCGAGGTTGCAGCAGATAATTTGACAGAAATTTAAACGATGGAATGCCTAATATTACAGACTAAGAGATCCATGGACAAATATTTATATGTTATTTCTGACAACATGAGCATGTGAATATCTTCTAATCTAATCTAAAAATACAAAAAGTACACAAATCTATATTTATTTTTGCAGTACATGAAAAATAAAAAAAGGAAAAATATCCATCCAAGATAAAACTTAAAAAAAACCTCTAAAACTACCAAATGATTATTTCCAATAAAAATGAAATTTGTTGTCCCAAATGAAACCAGATGTATCAGCATGTTTGGCTAAGCTTATAAATAAATAAATAAGCTTCTATTCGTAAAAGTAAAAAATAGGGATTACATTTTTTTTTTTTTTTTTTCCAGGAGACGTCGATAACTTTTATACTCATAAATATATATATATATATATATATATATATATATATTTTTAAAAAGGTACATCATCTGAAGCATATAGTATGACAAATACTTTATCAATGTACAACAAATATTCAAGAACTTCTGTAAATACAAACATACTGATTGTATTTCTCTGCAGATCAACAGTTTTAGTGTATAGATACGTACAAAGCCATGTATATATTTACGCAGACACAGACCTGGATGAGTTCCATGAGAAAGTGAACATCCTTAGCGTAGAGCTCTGCAGAGAGATTTTTAACAGCCTGATGAAGATCCTCTGTCAGTGGATTCGGTTCTTTAGCTCCAATCGAAAACTTGATTCTCCTTATTTCCTCTACGTGCTCCCTTGGTGTCGCCATTGTCGCCCACAATACTACTTTTCAGTGTATCACTCTGAGATTGAAGGACAATTGTGAGAAATGAAGAAGAAGTGGAAAAGCTTTAGCATGTATATATATTTAGAGCATCCCAATGCAAGAGTGAGATTGATGAAGGGCAATTGTGAGAAATGAAGAAGAAGTGGAAAAGCTTTAGCATATATATATATATATATATATATATATATATTATATTAGAGCATCCCAATGCAGTGCAATTGCAATGAAAATACGAAGACTTGATTTTTCTGGTTTGGTACAAATTAAATTTTAATAGTCAAAGTGAATAATTAGCCCAGACCCTCATTGAAACTCAGGGTCGGTTGATTACAAATGTGAGAAACGAGTGAAAAAAAAATAATTGATAAGGAATTGAATTGTTTAGAAAATATTTTACAATGAATTATAATTAATGGTGTTTGATTGATATGATTTTTCACATGGTAAATTTTTTGTTTGGCTTTATTTTTTACACAAATTGTCATTTTACCATTGACTTTGGAATGTGTTCCAATTGCTAAAATATATATATATATATATATATATATATATATATATTATCAAAAAGTTGGAAAATATTTTCTCACCACTATGGTGAAAAAACGTTTTCTAACTTTTGTGCATCAACCGCTTGTACCTTAGAAAACGTTGAAAAACGTTTTTCCAAAAAAATTAGTGCAATCAAATAGATGAATAGTAAAAAGTAGGAAAACGTTTTCCATCTTCCACGAAAAACTTGGCCAATCAAACAGGGCCTAACAGTTTTTCTATCTTTCTTCATTTTAATCACATTTTTTTCAGTAAAATAATATTACATATAAATAAATAAATAATTCTTCTTCTTCAACCACACATTCTTCCAAAAATTACTACTACATAATGCATTTTACTCAAATTTCTCATTATAAGGGGTCAAACAAGGGTTTAACTTTAATCGTATATTTTTATTTAATCTATAAGTTTTCAATCACATATTTTATTAAACCTATGTTTGATCAATATTATTTTCAAAATACATTTTTCTCTATTCTTTTCAACTACACATTTTTCAGTAAAATAATAAGGGTCCGTTTGATAGCAAGAGTGGAATTTGGGTGGAAATGAATTGAATTGCTTGGAATTGTTTTACCGGAAATTGAATTAAAGGTGTTTGATTGGTATAATTTTCCACATTTCTATTATAATATGTTTGACTTTATTTTTTATGCAAATTGTCAATTAAATGGATACATTTTTTTACTATTGGAGATAAAAAAAAAAATTACGTTTGACTTTGTTTTGCATGAAATTTGTCAATAAAAGAGATAAATTTTTTTACACTTTATCTTAAAATTTGTTTCTATTGTTTAAAAAAAAAAAAAAAAAAGGTGAAAATCAATTCCCATCATATAGCAAATCATTGAAATCCACGGAATCATGCTTCAAGTGGTTGTATCATGGAAAAAAAAAACGCTATCAAACAGCGAAAATGTGAAAGTTGGAAAATTTTGGCATATCAAACGGAACCTAATACACTCAAACTAAAAAAAAATATTATTTTTTAACCACATATTTTTTATCAATCTACCATTCCATAATGCATTTCTAAAAAATGGAACTCGAACATGCTATAACTTTTATTAAAATCTACTAAAAAATAATTTTAATCCCCGTCAAACAGAGACATAACAATATACAATTTAACTTGTGTTTGATAGCCATTTTAAATTGATTTTTAGAAGAGTTATGTCCGTTATGCAATAAAGAGACAACTGCATTTATTGATCAATCCTAACAAAAATTGCTCCTTCACTTAGAAATTCATTCTAAGTGAAGTAATGGTAATTCCGTCTTGTGCAGTCAAAAAATGAATTCTCTTTTGGGCCAAAATGCCTGCCAAACAAGGGCCTAATTCAAAATTCATTGTGGATAACTTTTATTTATGATTCAAATTTATCACTAGTGTATATATGATAAAATAAACAAAAACTAAAAGTAGGGACAGAAAAAATAAAATAAAATATAATAGAGCTCACTTCATTTAAAATAGTCTATATCTTTCGATGATTTTTGCTTTCTCTTGTCACGCTAGCTAGACAAAATCATAAATATATTGAATTTTTTTAAGAATTTTTTTGTAGATATTATAAAAAATTATAATTGAAATGAAGTTTTAAAAAATATAAATAATGGGCTGAAACAGGACCGATTAGAAAGTTGAAGTATGGAGGAAGACTCGCATATGAGTGGTAGGGAATCGTAAGCATTTGAGATTGACACGTAAATAAATGCAATTGCAATGTAAATACGAAGACTTGAGATTTTTGTTCCATTTTTGCTATTTGATTTTTTTTTTTTAATTTACTATTCATCCAATTAATTATTGACACGTCATTTTAAGTTAGTAAGTCATTAATTTTAGTTTTCCACTATTCTGTAATATGAATAAATAATTTTTTTCTCACACAAAATGATGTATCAACAATTAATTTGGTGAACAGTAGAAGTTGAACAGATTTCAACTCAAAAAGAGGATAGTGAAAAGACAAAATAATTTTCTTTTTTGCTTTAAAGAAAGTCTTTTTTTTTTTTTTTTAATAGCAAAATAGAGTGTTATTTCCACAAGAAAGTGATTTTGTCCTTTCCCCTTCATTTTTTCCTCTCACTTAGAGAGTGTTTGGTAGGGATTAAAATTAAATTTTTAGTAGATTATGATAGAAATTTTTGAAATATGTGGTTAAAAAGTTGTGGGACCCAAGAAATATGTGATTGATATTGATTGTTTAACTTTAACTTAGATTAAAATCAGATTTTAATCTGAAACAAACAAATACTTAGCCCCTGTAGTCAAAAAATTTCTTTATTTTTAACCACACTTTTTTATCAAGTCATTATTCTAAAATGCATTTGTGGCACAAAAAAAAAGGGCTCAGACAGCCTCTAAAATGAATATTTTGGAAAAAAAAAAAATTGTATTTTGAAATAATTTTTTTTTTTGGAGAATAAGCAATTAAAAATAATTACTTTGAAAATGAAAATTTTCAAGTAAAAACAGTGATCCAAAAAAATAGTTATTGCACTAGCTGACATCCCTATATGAATTTTGGGTGGTTATTTGCAACCATAATATTTATTTGATCTGTTACATTTTAATTACAATCAAGGTTCTTAATTTTTACTCATTGTAACAATTTTTTTCCTCAATTTTTTTATTTTTATTTTCTCATTCTGATCTTCAATCTTCCATTGATTAATCACTCTCGTCCTTGATGATAATACATATTAAAATATTTTGTTTTCATGTTTTCAAATGAACAAAAAAAAAATTCTGTTGCACTTTTGATTTACTTGATAGAGAAATAATTAAATTATGGCGACTCATACAGGCTAAAATATCCCTACATCTAGATGTAGCTCTTGATTAATGTCTATTTTATTCTTATCACCTTAGCCAGATAAAGTCATAAACACGTTGCATTGAAGAAGAGCTTGTTTCATATAAATTCTGTCAAAATAATTTATTTTTTTAAGGATGTGCGACTAAAAAATAGAAAAATTATGTTTTTACATGTAAGTTTAAGAAAACTTTACTAAAAGAAAGGATGTCTTGTAATCATACCCAGATGAATTTTCTTGTAGTTTAAGATTCTTTCACCAAGTACATAACATTGGCAATTTCACAGCATTTGCTCATTAGAGACTAACAATTTTAGTTTCATAATTCACAAATATATTATGACCTGTGGCAATAAAAAACATACTAGACCATCTCCACATTAATTTTAAATCAAGTTCAATACGATACAAAAAGGTATCTAGTCAATAAAATTGATTGTCCAAAAATTAAATCGAACTCGAATTCTAATTAAGGTAAATTAATGTTTGAACTATCATGTAAATTTAGAATTACATATCAAATACACATTATATATCTTTCACCTTTAAGTTATCAATAATTTGGAGCCACAGTGCCAAATTAGACTCGAGGTTTTCCTTTCTGATCGAGCCTGGTACGAAGTGTGGACCAAACCGGGCCCATGACCATGATGTGTGGGGTTGGACCGGTAAAGAACTTAGGGTGCGTTTGATTGCAATGGTGAAATTTGGGTGGAAAAAAAAATGAATTGTAGGGAATTGAATTGTCTAAAATTTGTTTTAGAGAGAATTGTAATTAATGGTGTTTGATTGGTATAATTTTTCACCTAATTCGTTTGACTTTATTTTTCATGCAAATTATTACTTTTTGGGATAATTTTTTTTTTTACAATCTCTATTAATGCCAAGAAAATTTAAAAAAAAAAAATTGAAATTTTTTTGTGTTCGTTTGGCTTTATTTTTCATGCAAATTGTCAATTAAATGAATAATTTTTTTTACCATTAGATTTAAAATATGTTTCCATTGCCAAAAAATAAAAATAAAAAAAATAAAAAAAAAAGATAGAAAACACTACAAAACCATGAGAAAAAAAAGGGTGAAAAATGTGTTTTAAATAGTTGTACCTAGAAAATGAGTGAAAATGAATTCCATGAAAAAATTATGTAATTAAACACCAAAATTAAGGATTTTCACCATTTTTCACCACAATCAAACACTACCTTAAGGTCGAAGGAAGAGCGGGAGACTGGGAGTGGATGATGGAAAAAAAATACCAAGGACGTGAGGACAAGAATTTGTGGGAATATTAGGCAGATGACAAAAGGCATTGTACGGACTGGAAAACTTGTGCGATGGGTTAAGCGTTGATTCGTCAATTTAGTCTTCGGCAAAGTCATTGCCCTGCTTTTTTTTGGGGCTCACTTATTGACTTACTTGGCAATTTATGATAGGCTATGTTTGGCCCTTATTTTCTTTCATTCATTTTCTTTCTTATTTTCAACCACACAATTTTTTATAAAATAATATTAAACATAAATTTTTTTTAAAAAAACTTTCTTTTTCAACTACGTATTCTTAAAAAAATACGATTTCAAACATTAAAATTTGACAAAAGGAGGCCAAACGGGGGCATAGTCTATGTATCTAGAAATCTTTCAACAAATGTTTTTTCTCTTCATGTTAGCTAGACAAAATCACAAGTTCTTGTTTGGTGGAAATTAAAATCAGATTTTTAGTAAATTTTGATAGAAGTTGATGAAATATATAATTAAAAAGTGTGAGTCCATAAAACATGTGGTAGAAATGAATTGTTGACTTAAATTAGATTAAAATTTAGATTTTAATTGGGCCCAAATGTCCACATTATTTCAAATTATAATTTAATTTATCTTATTTTTAATCACACAATATTTCATAAAATAATTTACACATAAATTGAAAAAATTTCATTCTTTTTCAACCACACATTCTCCAAAAAATACTATTTAAAAAATTATAAATTGAAATAATTGGGGCCAAATGGGGGCTAATCATGTTGAACCTTTTAAGATTTTTTTTTTTTTTTTTTTTTTTTGAAGATGTTATTAAAAAAATTATAATTGAAAATTAAGTTAAAAAATTATTTATAAATAATGTGCTGAATCAAGACTTTAGAGCCTGTTTGTCTCCCATTATATGAGAAATTTCACAGTTTTGAATAATATTTTTTAAAGAATGTGTGATTAAAATTTAAAGAAGTTTTGTTGATTTGTATGTGGAATATTTTATTGAGTGAATGCATGATGATGAATATTATTGTAGTAGACAATTTAATTTGTTAAAAGATGTAAAACAGTGACTTAGTACAATGTGGCTTTTAAAAAGTTGAAGTGTAGGGGAAGACTCGCGTATGACTTGGGAGGGAAAAGGGGAGCTGGGATTTACTATTCAACTTTTTTTTTCCCTCCCTAATTTACTGTTAATTCAATTAATTATTGAGATATTATTTTAAATTAACATATTATCAATTTTAATTTTCCACTCTATCAACCATTTAACATGATTAAATAATTTCTCTCTCAAAAAATAATGTGTCAATAATTGATTGAATAAACAATAAATTGGACAACAAAACTTGAAGAATAGTGAAAAGACAAAATAACTTTCTCTTTTGCTTTAAAGAAAGTCTTTTTTATAGGAAAATTAGAGAGATTTTCACAAGAAAGAAATCGATTTTGTTCTTTCCCCCATTCTTTTTCTCTCTCACTTAGCATTCGTGCTTTATTAAAATGATTTTTTTTTAAATAATATATTTTAAAATAATGATTTCTATTTATTATTCAAATATTATCTCTAATGTATATCTGAAATTAAAATAATAATAATAAGAAGAAACATGATGGAGAAAATTTAAATTATGGTGACTCACTAGGTCTAAAATAGCACAATATCTAGAGGATCCTCTTTATCAATGTCTATTTTGTTCTTATATATCACCTTAGCTAGACAGAGTGATAAACATGTTGCGTTGAAGAAAATTATTTGTAGACATCGAGCTTGTTTCATATAGATTTTGTCAAAATAAATTTTTCTGAGAATGTATGATTAAAAAATAAGAAAAATTATGTTTCTACTTGTTAGTTTATGAAATCTTTACTAAAGAAAGGATTTCTCGGATGAATTTTCACGAAGTTTAAGAATTCACTCACCAAGTACTAAACATTGGCAATTTCACAACATTTGCTCATTAGAGAAAAATTTAAGTTTCGTAAGTCACAAATATATTATGACTTGTGGCAATAAAAAGACATAATAGACAATCTCGACAATAATTTTAAATCAATTTCAATATGATACAAAAAAGTATCAAGTCAATAAAATTGATTGTCCAAAAATTAAATCGAACTCGAATTCTAATTAAGGTAAATTAGTGTTTGAACTATCATGTAAATTTAGAATTACATATCAAATACACACTGTATATTCCTTTACCTTCAAGTGGTTGTCAGTTTGGATTCATAGTGCCAAATTAGACTCGAAGTTTTCCTGAGGAAATACCTCTAAATAGCCACTTCAAATAGGTGATTTGTGAAAATAGACATCAAAAAGTTAGAAGTTTTAAGAATAGCCTTTGAACAACAATCTTTCCAAAAATACCCTCTTACATAAAAATTGCAACAAAAGACATCATAATGTATAAAATACTTCAATTAGGTCCCCAAAAAAATATAAATCCAAAATCTTTAATAAATTTAAACCCGAATATTATACGAAATTTTATTGACCTAAAAATTGCAACAGAAACAGAATTAAATTATTTAAAAGAAGATTTAAAAAGTTTCTTTTTAGATTATTTAGATCCAAAATTAAAATATAAGAATACTTGTATAGATAGTCAAGCAATTAGATTTGAAAATAATACACATAAAGAAATTATCAATTTAGAAAGAAGAATTGAAAAATTAAATATAATCATTGAAGAAAAGGTCATAACAAAAGATAGTGAATTTTATAAATTTATTGCGATTTATTAAATATTTATGAAAATAATAAATTTTGAGATTTTGAAGACGGTCTTAGTACCCCCCCATCTTAATTGGTATCAGAGCCATAGATCATAACATGATAATAGAAGATTTAGAAAATAGATATAAAATTATAAAAGATAGATTTGCGGTAATAATAAGAAAACCTATAATAGAGAAAGAAATCTTAAAAATCATACTTATAAAATTAAAAGATCTACCTTTAGATATTAGAAAGGAGATAATAGAAAAAACAGAAATTAGTATAATAAGAGACCTTATGATATGGGAAACTATTATAGAAACTATAGATCAAGAAGAAATGACTGCTATAATAGAAAATAATATAAGTAATTATGGGAATTAAAATTAAAAAGATAGATAATTATTATAAATTAGAAGAAGAAAAAGGATATAAAATATTTTATGAACCTATTCCTAAAAAATCAAAAATATTAACATTAGATATAATTAAAAAAATTACCTAGAGAAATAAAAGAACAAATACTACATAAATTAAGTATAGGATCTATAAAAGATAGATATATATATGAAATGATTAATAAAGAATTTGAAAGTATTTTATATTACAGAGAAATATATGAATCATCATAAGTTATAAATGAGTAATGATAAAGTAGCTAGAAAACTTAATAATATTGTTAGAAACCTAAATAAAATACAAGAAAAAACCTCAAATATACTAGGAACACCAGGAGAAATAAATAAATCACAAGGAAAAATGTTAGGGAAACTAAAAATCGAAAAATTAGAATTAAAAGCAAAATATTTTGAAACCGTAAGAGATAATCAATTACCTGATAACAAAATAGCAATAGAAAGTCTTAATAAAATCATTAATGAAAATAAAGACAAAAAGTGCAGATTATCATATTTATTAGAAGTAAAAAGTGAAAAAATATAATGGCTTTTTCAGAATCATTTGATGAACTAAAGAAATTAGTAAAAGAATTAATAAATGAAACTAAAGAATTAAAAGATGAAGTAGGAATGTTAAAAATAGAAATTAGAGAAATGAAACAAAATATGAAACCAACAGATAAAAAAGTAGATAAAGATAGAATAAAAGGAGAAATGACAAGAATAGGAAAGAAACATGTAGAAACAGAAGGATACTATGAACCAGGAAGTATGGATGATAGATTTAGAAAAGAAATATTACCAATAATCCTAGAACAAGAGAAAGAATTTGAAAAATATACAGAAGAAAGAGGAAAAAATAAAAAAGATGATGAATGAAGAAATAGATAATCTAATAGAAAACTTTGACCAATTAAGTATAGAAGAATTAGAAAATTATGAAATATTAATGAATACTGGTGGAGGACCAACCCCAGCACCAGGAAGTACAAGTAATAATCCAAAATTAGAATTTCCTGAATTAGAAGGAGGATATGCACCAATGCCACATAGACCTTATAGGCAGTACTATGATAGAATTATACCACAACATAGAATAGAAAAATATAAAGATCAATTTACCCCAAATTCAGACTACAATAAACCAATAAATCATGGAGGAGCAAAACTAGATTTAGATTGTAAAATAGATATTAAGAAAGCCTTGTTACAATGGGCAGATGCAATGATATTATTCCTTTTATATAACCAAGACGATACATGGGAATCTACAGATAGAAGAATTGACTATTTAATAGCATCGTTTGAAGGAGATGTAAGAAATTGGTGGGAAGGAGTAACTGAAGATACTAAATTATTAATGAGAAGAAATATACAAACAGAGATGCAAAAAACCTCACAAGAAGGAATAAAAAAGTTAGTAGAATATATATCAGATGAATTCCTAGGGGAAAATTGGATAAACAATTCAGAAGAAGAAGCTAGAAGAGAAAAATTAAAAGCAAGATTAGGATTAATAAATATTATGATATGTGATATGTGCAAAATAAAAGAATATACATGTCAATTTAAAAATTTCTATTATACTCAATTTTATAGTAATGAAAATCAAGGACCATACTTAGAAATGTATTTTGCTAAATTACCAGGAACATGGAATATATATTTTAAAATAGAATATGAAAGATATATAAAGGATAATCCTGTACCAGATACATTAGGAAGTAGAATAAAATTCTTATTTGAAAGATTAACAGAAATATGTAAAAATAGACAACTAATGAAAAAATCTGGAAAATTAACAAGGATTTGTTGCGAAGAAATAGAGAGACCTATTAATTGGGGATGTGGACCGGAAAAGAAAATATAAAAGAAAATTCAAACCAAAAAAGTATAAAAAATATAGACAATTCAAAAAGAAATATCAAAAACCAAATAGGAGATATTATAAAAGAAAATATCAACCAAAAAGAAAAGAGTTTAAAAAAGATAAAAAACAATGCAAATGTTGGAATTGTGGAGAAATAGGACATATAAGCCCTGATTGTACTAAAAAGAAAGTTAGAATTTTACAACAAGAATATGAAGAAATAGAAAGTGATTTAGAAGAAATAATAGATATTAATAATTATGAAGGAGAAGAGGTTTACATATCAGAATCAGAATGAGTCACGAAATAGAAGAAGTTGAAACCATAGAAGAAAAACAAGAAATAGAAAATTCTGAAGGATATGGATTAAAAGTAACATTTGATAATAATACATTTAGAAAAATAGAAAAATTATCATTAGATTTAAAATTAGGAGAATGGAAAATATTCGATAAGATATTTAGAAGAGAAAGAGTAGCTATAAGTGAGTATCATAAGATAGAAAAATCAATAGATATAAGAACAGCTTCAGGAAGTCATAAATTAGCATTACTAACAAAATCCACAGTTGACCAATTAATGGCAAAAGTAAAAGGAAGACAAAAAGAAAAGATACAATACGTTTATCTAGCAGGAATACAATTAATGTTCAAATCCCTATTTAGAGAAGGAATAGATTCACCAATAACAGTAAGTTTACATGATGGAAGAATACTAAATACTAATGACAGTCATTTAGGAACTATAGAAGGAAATTTAGCATATAAAAAATTAATATTTACATGTTATCCAAAATATTGTGTATCAATAAAAGATAAAGATTTTAATGAAGTATTAGGATTACATTTTAAAATACATAGAAAAGATATTATGGAAGAAGGAAATCATATTATGACCATAGAATATAGAGCATTATATACATTTACTAACTCAAACTATGGAAACATTTATTCTAAAAAACCCTATATAGAAATTCACAAAGAATGTAAAGACATATTGAATATTGTAGAACCAAACAAACAACTAAACCTACTACCAGAAATATATGAATTAGAAATATCTAAAACAAAGCCAGATGTAACAGAAAAAATAGAAAGTAATTCTTTAATAGAATTTAAAGATGGAAAATTAAAAAGAAGTAATAGTACATCTATAATACCAAGAAAGAACATAAATCGAGAAATAATGGTAAAAAGGAATATAGGAAGTATGCAAATATATGGAGAATATTATAATGGAATAGAATATATAAAAGGAAAAAATATCATAATTGATACAGGAGCAGCAAACTGCCATATATCAGGAAATAGAGATAAATGATTAATAAAAAGAAGGGTAGAGCCTTATAAATATATCAATTTTGATGGAAAAACACATACTAGTGAATTAGAAGTAAAAATACCAATAGTTTTAGATGGAGAAGAAAATGATAATACCATGTTATGTAGATAATAGTATGGGAGATCATTACCATATATTATTAGGAATGAGTTTTTTACAAGCATTAAATCATTATAACATTAATAAAGAAGGAATCTATATAACACATAATAATAAGACATTGTTTTGTCCAAAAGAATGAATAATGTAATAACATTTCCATTAGCAGTATATATACAAATTACCATTGTAGAAACTAATATAACAACATGTGCTTTAATAGATACAGGAAGTGATATAACTATTATCAAGACATTTTTGTTAAAAAAAACTGGAACAATGATAATACTATAAAAATAACAGGTGTCACAGGAATATCGACACCTATTACTAAAAATAAAGAAAAGGTAGAAATCCTATTAGGAAGTAAACAAATAACTATAAACAAAGTATATGCATATGATGTATTAGAATGTGATATATTATTAGGAAATGATTTTGTTCAACAATTCCAATATTACCAACAAAATAACTATATGATTATGTTAAAAACACCATGTGGACATCTACTAAAAATTTCAAGAGAATTTAAACCATACAGAGTTCAGCCAGCCCAGCGTGGTGAAAGGACAATAAAAATACCAATAAAAACAACTATTAAAATACAAAAAATACAAACAACAGAAAAATCAGAATTAATAGAAGAAATAATAAAAAAGATAGGAAATGTCTATAATGAAAATCCATTAGCTTATTGGAAACCTGAACATCCAAGGGCAAAAATAGAATTAACTGAAAATGTAATAATAAGAGTAAAACCAATGATGTACACTATACAAGATACTCAAGAATTTAGAAAACAAATTGAAGAGTTAAAAAATATGAAATTAATCAGAGCTAGCAATGGACCACATAGTAGCCCAGCCTTTATGGTAATGAAACACTCTGAACAAGTACGAGGAAAACCAAGAATGGTAATAAATTATAAAGAATTAAATAAATACACAAAATTTGATGGATATTTCTTACCAAATAAAGACGTTTTAATAAACCTTGCAAAAGGAAAAGAATATTATTCAAAATTTGATTGTAAGTCAGGATTCTGGCAAATCAAAATGGAAGAAGAATCAATACCATATACGGCATTTAGTACGCCTCAAGGTAAATACGAATGGATAGTTATGCCATTTGGATTAAAAAAAATGCACCTCAAATATTTCAAAGAAGAATGGATAATATTTTTAGAAAATATAATGATTTCTTATTAGTATACGTTGATGATATACTAATATGTTCAGAAAATAAAAATGATCATAAAAATCATATTATAAAATTCCTAAAAGAATGCCAAAAGGAAGGAATAGTTTTATCTGAAAAGAAAGCTATTATAGAAAAACCTGAGATAGAATTTCTTGGATTAATTATAGATAAAAAATGGAATAAAATTACAGTCTCATATATCTAAAAAGATAGAAAGCTTTCCTGATAAATTAGAATCTAAGGAACAAATACAAAAATTCTTAGGATGTTTAAATTATGCAGAAGGATTTATTGAAAATCTTTCAAAAAAGAGACAAAAAATACAAATTTTACTTAGAAAAACTAATACTAAAGGATGGAATGAAGAACATACAGAAATAGTTAGATTGCTTAAGGAAGAATGTAAAAATTTACCAAAATTAAGATTACCTAATGAAAAGGATAATTTGATAGTTAATACTGATGCCTCAGATAAATATTGGGCAGCAATATTAAAAACAGATTTAAATGAAATATGTAGATATTCAAGCGGAACTTTCAATCAAGCAAAAATAAATTATACTACCCATGAAAAAGAATTATTAGCAATTATTAGAGGAATAAAGAAATTTTCATTATTCTTATTATCTAAAAAATTTATTGTTGAAACTGACAATTCTCAAGTTGCAGGACTTGTTAGAAATAAATTACCAATGGAACCCCAATATAGAAGGTTACATAGATGGCAAGCATATTTATCATTCTATAATTTTGATATTATTCATATTAAAGGTACAAATAATTATCTTGCTGATTTTTTAAGCAGGAACATTGAATTTGGAGATGGATAATATCAAACAGGTGATATCAGAAATGAAATCTGCGACAGCCTATGCCAAAGAAGAAGCAGATGATATAAAAATTGGAATGGAGACATTAGCTGAGCTCTTAAGTCATAATATTAAATTATTACTTGAGATCAGTGAATCCCATGCCAAGGTTACAAATGAAATGAAAGACAAAATTGATGCTCTTGAAGCACAATTAATGTCTACTGATACAAATAATAGAAGGATTGATGTCTTGGCACAATCCTATGATACCAAACAGGGATACCAACAGGTACCAAGGAGTGATCCACAATGCGAAAGCAGTAGTGGACCCAGCACTATCAAAAGAGATACACAAAGTCCTAGAAAGTTGACCATAAAATCCAATGATGAACATACAAGGGTTATTAGAATCAGAACCGATGAAGATGATGATACCCCTTTATCAGCAAAAGAAGAATAATATAGATCTTTTGCCAAAATTGTTTATGAATTACAAGAAAATGACTCCTATTTCATATCTTCAGGAGATCATGTTTATCCAAGGTTACTAATTACCAATGATGCAGACCCTGTCATGGTCAAAATGGCAGCAGACTATGGATTTTTAGATCTTATCTACCCCGGAAAAGATCTAAAAGAAATTGAAAGATTCGATGAAATTTTTTAAATCTGAAGTATCCAAATTTGCCAAAGGAAGATCCATATACATAAAATTTTATTCAATCAGTCCAGAAATTGATGGAATAATATTTTATCCTGCTGAGCATATTATAACAATCGGATATGTTAGTAGAGAGTTTCAAATTGATGTCGGTCACAATAAAAAGCCATTACCAAAAATCACCAGATCATGGATAAAATCCCGAAGAGTTTTAGGGATGAAAGTCTTATATAAAATGGCAAAAAGCTTGTATGACAAAAAATTCAAATGCTTGTGTCAATATGAAGGATGGACTCTTCTCACCAACAATGGAGGAGAAAAAAATCAACAATTCTGAAAGAATACATTGAGAAATTTGATACTCATCAAATCAATGGACCTATCACAACCATACAAGAGGCATGCAGAATAAGAGAATGCCCCACTTGCCGACAGAATCAAAGATAAGAAGACAAAAATGATAAACACATGGAGGAAAGGTGTCCAAGCTGCTACAGGAGAATCTTTCCAGCTGTATGTAAAAACAGGATTTGAAGGACAATTATAGAAGGACTGTGTCCTTTATCAAAGAAAATGTAACAAAACAACAAGGATGGAGGGGCCATGAGGCTTTTGATGAAAAGCACGAGGCAATAAAATATTATTAGTATGATGTAAGCAATGATGTAATTTATCTTCAGATTTGTGTATAAATAGAGGCATTTGGGCTAATGAAAAAGGCAGAGTTGATTGAGCACTCAAACTGTGAGATAGCCAAACAATCTTCTGTCTTCCATTGTAGTCATATTTCAGCTTTTAGATATCAATAAAATTCCAAGTTATTTCATATCCAAATTATCTTCAAAAAATATCATGAGTTTCTAAACACCTCATCCCATAGATTCTTGAAAGATTGAAGAAAAATTCCTTTCTTACTTTAACAGAAAGAGAGTTTTCTTTAGTTAATATCTATAATCCGAATTCAAAGAACTGACACAGTGAAGGTGGAAAGCTGGAATAGCAATTATCCCGTAGAGGCAGGAGGCCATTGAAGGGAGCCATTTGCAGATTCAGAACCTGAAGGTTACTCGGTTCTAAGAATAAAGATTTGAGATCAAAACTAAGGTAAAACTATTATTTTTGTTAAATTTAGAAAGATATTTCTGAAATCTTAAAGAATCGTTGGGATTACTTATCTGAATATTTGCATGGCTAAATTATCTAAATGTTTGTATTTATTAGCATTGTTTATCATGTTAAGATTTATATAACATGCCAGGATATACAATTGAAGGATTAGATAATTTATTACAAATTTTATTAGGAAAAATAAATAATATCATCTCTCAAATGGAAAGGATAGATCAATCATCGTCTGAAGAATATTATATACTTGGAGAAAATTTTGATAGATATATGGAAGATTATGTCAATCTATTAGATCAAAGGATGGATTTATATGCTAGAATCCGAGATAGAAATAATGCAGGACAAAATTGAAAAACTATTCTAAAGATAAGGATATATCCTGCAATATAAAAACACATTTCATTAAGGGTAAAATAGTATTTTTAACAATTAAGACTATTGTGAAAAATAGCAACAGTAAACCGGCCATTTAAAAAATTACCCCAGTTTTCCTTTCCAGTTGAGCCTGGTACGAAGTGTGGACCAAGCCGGGCCCATTACCGTGACGTGTGGGGTCGGACCGGTAAAGAACTTAAGGACGAAGAAAGGGTGGGAGTGGATGTTGGAAAAAAATAATAAGGACGTGAGGACAAGAATTTGTGGTGATATAGGCAGAGGACAAAAGACCGGAAAACTTGTGCGATGCGCTAAGCGTTGATTCGTCAATTTAGTCCTCGGCAAGTCATTGCCCTGCTTTTTCCTTGAAAAGTAGTGTCTTTCCTTTTTTATTGGGCTCACATTTTGACTTACTTGGCAATTAAATTTTTCACGAGAATAAATTAATGAAATCATGAATTAATAAATAATTAGGGCATACTAGTTTGATACATATTATTTTGAAAAGAATGATTTTTTTTAATTGATATGATGATGAATATATGTTGAAAAATAATGAAAAGATATTAATGTGATGAAAAATATTATTTTATTTAATAATGTATGGTTGAAAATGAGTAGAAGAATGAGAATGAAAAAAATAATGTGTATCAAACAAGAGCTTAAAAAAATAGTAAAAAGCATTGTTCTAAAAAATGTAAAGTATGTGGAAGTATAGATGCCAAGTTTCGATCTAGGCAAAGTCTAGTCTAGACATAAAAAAAAGGTTAAAAAAACATTTTTTTATTTTAATATTATTTTAAAATTTTAAATTAACATAAAAATTATTTAATAACTAAAGAAAAAACTTTAAAAAGCATAAAAATGTAAAAAAGCACGACCAGGAGCGGAAAAAAAAAGTGCGAGTTGAGGCATTTTGCACCTCTTTGTGCCTAAAAAGTAATATTAAAGAAAATATACAGGATGTTTGAACCACATTCTTTTAAAAAAAAAAAAAAAAAATTACAACATTGATTTGACATCATTTCAACTACATATTCTTCAATAAAATATTATTACACACAAATCCAAAACTTTTTCTTATTTTTTAACCACATATTTTTTATCAATACACTAGTCTAAAATACATTCTTGTGAAAAGAATGGAGATCAAACAGGGGCATAATCTGATCTCATTTTCTTTTTAACACTATTCATTATTGACAAATTAACATGTTATTGTTAATGCTTTAAGAGAAATCTTGATCAAATTTCATAAATATCTTCTTTTAATAAAGCAAATCTTTACATACAAAGAATTTTTTTTTTTTTTTTTGGTGCTTTCAAAACAATAAGTTTTTCAAAAATTGTTACTATTTTTAATTATTTGCTCTTTTGTAGCACGAGCTTACGACAATCGAGTTCAATTAAATAATGAAGCTTTGTTTGAAGAAATTTATAAATACTTTTCAAACATGCTTTTAGTCACATTAAAAAAAAAAAAAAAAAAAACATTAATTATCCTTCCGCTACATTCAACTGTTCGTGGTTTCTCCTTATTCCTAAATGCAACTAAAGGTATAAATCAAGTCGTTCATAGCCAATGAGTCCAATTTTGAGGTTGCCCATGCAACAAATAATGGTTAACGCGAACCCATCTCCACAAACTGCAAATCTTCACAAAACACAACTCATTCATTTGTAAAATTGAGTCGGCCCACTGCATGGCTCATTGGAGCCCGAGCCACGCCTCAACCGTGCTCTTGACATTGTGGGCGTCTGGACACACTGTCTTGGACGTGGGATCAATATTAGTGAGCATGGAATAGCTTTATTAGGAGTGTGTTTGATAGGCATTATTTGGGAAAAATGAATTTTGAAATAGTGATATGATGGAAAATGTGTGGTTGAAAAAGAAGGAAAAGTTATTGATGTGATAGAAAATATTATTTTATTGAAGAATGTGTGGTTGAAAAGAGTAGAAGAATAAGAATGAGAATTAAAATGGGAATCAAACAGGACCTAGGTTTCATTTAGGGCTTGTTTGATTGCAAGGGTGGAAAATAGGTGGAAAAAAATTGAATGGCAAGAAATTGAATTACCTAGAAAATGTTTTATAGGGAATTGTAATTAATGGTGTTTGATTGGTACAATTTTTCACCTGACAAATTTTTCGTTTGGCTTTGTTTTTTATGCAAATTGTCAATTAAATGAATAAATTTTTTTATCATTGACTTTGGAATGTGTTCCAATTGCTATAAAAAAATTCAAAAAAAAAATTCAAAAAGCTTGTACCTTGGAAAACGTTGGAAAACGTTTTCCCTGAAAAATTAGTGCAATCAAACAGGTGAATAGTAAAAAGTAAGAAAAACTTTCCACTTTTTACGGAAAACTACGACCAATCAAACAGGCCCTTAGATTATGTTACGAAAAATTGGAAAGTGCATACCAAATTTCCACATGACCAGAAGATGCTACCAAAATGGAATTTTGTTTATACGTTTAATTTTTTTTATTCAATTTCGTATTTGATCCCGTTTGATCCTGTACCTTTTTATGATTAATATCCATCCTGATTTTGTAACAACATGGATTCATCCCTACAATAAACAACATGTAGACAAAACGATAAGTCATTTACTTCATTTCAATTTCTTTCATCATCCTTCACGGTGAATGAAAAGGAAACATTATAACCTTGATTTGCAAAAAGAGTAAGCACCGACAAATGTAGTCAAGCAAAGAATAGTCGGGACGAATGATACTAAAGTAATGAACGCTTACGTTCTTTAGAATTCTAAGTAGTTGCAGCCAATAAACTTGATCTATAGCATGCCCTCTTTGCTGTGGGGTACTTTTAAGTTTGACCCAGTCAAACTATTCAAATTCCACTTTGACTTAAAAAACTTACAATTTTCCACAATGACCTCCATGCTGTAAAAAGACAAAAACGACCTTAAGTATATAAACAATTACTAAATATTGATTTGTTTAAAGACAATAATGTCCTTTATTTCACAAATAAAAATCAAACACTACGTAAATTTTCAAACTTGTTCGCTTTTTCTTATCTGTCCATTCCAACAGAAAAAAAAATTCTCTCAACTTTCATCAGCCTCAACAATAAAATCTGGGAAATAGATGAACGCTGAAGGCCGAAATTTTTTTATATCAATCACTATAATTTCAGTAAGTACATTTTACGCATATTTAATTTCGTTTTCATCAAATTAGTATACGTTTTTATCGATAAAATTTATTATGATGCATAGTTAATAGATCTATAAATTTTTTAAGCATGAAGAAGAAAAAAATTCATCTGTATCTTTCAGAAATTAGTATACGTTTTTTTCGATAAAAATTATTATGATGTATAATGTGTTAGTAGATTAAATTGTTAATAGATCTATAATTTTTTTAAGCATGAAGAAAAAAAATTCATCTGACGAAATGGATCTGATAGAAATTGGGATCTGATTGTAGAAGCCGGCTGTTTTGGCCGGCTGTTTAAAACAGCCGACTTGAACAGCCGGCTGTTTGTCGACAGCCGGCTTAAACAGCCGGCTGTTCCCACAACAGCCGGCTGTTTAAAATTTTTTATTATTTTTTTTTTTTATTTTTTTTTTCCCATGATTAAATGTAAATTCTATTTCGTCATACAGATATGAATGTAGTTCCGGTCTGTTACTTTGGTGATTTCGAACGAGATGAAAGAAATCGATGGATATGGAAATATACGAGCGAAATACGTACTATCGCAATTGCCTTATCATCAAGTACATCATATGAAGAATTGTATAGTGATTTACAGAACAAACTGAATGTTGATACCTCTCAGTACGATATGGAATTGAAATTTATATTCATCCAGCACGAAGCAATTGTCATGGCACCTATAAGGATTTATTCTGATGCTGAAGTAAATTATTTATTCCTTCTGAACCAGAAGGAGACGACTCCTCTTTGCGTGACTTTAGTGATGAAGGATGTTGTCGAAGGTAATTTGAATGGAGGGGATCACAATGGTAATGATTTTTGGGCTACTGTGGAGATAGCTCGTGATGATAATGTGGTTATTCCAGAGACAGATGCTCCTCAACGTGATATCGTTGTTACGCACAGAATTCCATCTGTAGTTGAGGACAACGAAAATTAAAATGAATTTACAAATGAGGATTTGTTTGCTTCTCGTCAGAGACATGAGCAGGGTGGGACTTCATCAGTTGGAATGAGTGGACCGTCCTCTAACTCTTCGCGCGTGATTCCCGATGAAGATGATTTGGCAGTCGGACAACTGTTTCAAACAAAGAAAGATTTGCAGGAATCTCTACACCTACTTGCAATAAAATACAATTTTGAGTTCAAAGTGAAAAAATCATCGCAGTCGTTGTTGTCGATCGCATGCGTCGGTGACAATTGCAATTGGCGTCTGCGAGCGGCGAAGATGGACACGAACGCATGCTTTGTAGTTCGCAAGTATACACGGGAACATACTTGTGAAGTGGGAATTGGTCGAAGTGATCACAGACAAGCCCGTGCTTGGTTGATTGGTCGACAGATAATGCACCGGTATGAGGACCCACGGACAATCTACAGGCCTTCGGACATCATTAACGACTACCGTCGAGATCATGGAGTGATCTTGAGCTACCAGAAGGCCTGGAAGGCCAAAGAATGCGCATTTCAGGATTTAATGGGATCAGCGGAGGAGAGCTATGTTAAATTGGGCAGGTACTGCCACAACATGGAGAAAACTAATCCTGGTTCGGCATATTTTATCGAGACGGAGGGCGATAATTGCTTCAAATTTTTCTTCATGGCTCTTGGACAGTCCATTCGGGGATTTCGAAATGCCATGCGACCCATAATTCTAGTCGATGGTACAACTCTGAAATCTAAGTACGAAGGCAAGTTGATTATTGCTACATGCCAGGATGCCAATATCCAAATTTACCCTCTTGCATTCGGCATAGTCGATAGTGAGAATGATCAGTCTATGCGTTGGTTCTTCACAAAGCTGAGGGAAGTAATCGGGGAAGTCGAGGACCTTGCATTTGTAACTGATCGGGGACAGTCTTTGATAAATTGTATCGCTGAAGTTTTTCCTGAGGCACATCATGGTTATTGCATGTACCATATACAAGGCAACCTGAAGACTAAGTTTCGGGGCAAAGGCATCGGGAAATTATTTAGAGGAGCGGCCGAAGCATACAGTGTTGAAGAGTGTAACAGGTTCATGGAAGAAATAGGAAGCAAATCATTCCCGGCTTGGGAGTATCTGACAAAAATGGGGATCGAACATTGGGCTCGCTCATACTTTCCAGGCCGTCGGTACAACATGATGACGTCGAACAATGCGGAGTCTCTAAATTCGTTATTCAAGAAGGATCGAGAGTTACCCATCCTCGCAATGATTGAGAACATTCGTAACAAGCTGCAGCAGTGGTTTTTCATGATCGGCGTGCGGAATCACGTAATTGTTCGACCATGCTAGCGCCAGCTCAAGAGGAGAAACTCTGTAAAGCTGCAGCTGTTGCGAGAAAATTTAATGTGGAACCACTAGATGAGTCACGGTTCTTTGTTAAATGTACACGTACTACAGCATACATGGTTGACCTGAGTGATAACACATGCACTTGTAATCTATTTCAGTTGGAGAGTTTTCCATGTCAGCACGCAGTCGCGGTGGCTATATATCGAGGCTTTGCAGCGAGAACATTATGCTCTCGTTATTACACCGCTGATTCTTGGAGAGCAGCGTATGCAGAGACTATATTTCCTCTACCTAATGAAGCTGAAGCTGTGGGAAGTTCCCGACAACATTAGCCACCTGAATACTGTTTCACCACCAGAAATTCAACCGCGCGGTCCAGGACGTCCACGTACGTCTAGAATACCATCTACCGGAGAGTTTCATCAACCGCGTAGGTGTGGCAGGTGCAGAGCCGTAGGCCATACTCGTCAAAATTGTAACAGTCATGTTCCCCTAAGTGACATGTAAGCGGATTTACGAAATGAATAATATTTTTAATATTTATGTTAGTAAAAATTCAGTATTTAATTTTAGTCATCATCAAATTTTTAATTATTATTATCGATGTTCGTTAAATAATATATTCTATGGTAATATTAATTACAAAAGATTTACCGGATTTTAATTTATATTTAATATATTTAGGTGTAATTGTTAATTTTTTTTATACCGTGTTAAAATTTAAATTACAAGTGAGAAAAATTAATTATATAAACAATTTCAAATTACATTAGTAACATAAAAATTCAAAATTACAAATGATTACAATGTACATAAATAACAAAAATTTTAATTAAACCAATAGCTACAAAATTTCAAAGAATAAAAAATTAAAAAAATTATGGGTCGCAGTTAAATTCCCATAAATCCGCTGCTAACTTATTGCGCCAGTTCAGAATCCATGACTGGTTGATAGAATCAACCTTCTGATCTATACTCAAAAATTCTATATATTTTATGACATATATGCCGCAATCACCGCTGCAATTAAACAATAGCTGGTTAGTAATAATAAATAAACATAAGAAGAAAGTCTAAAATTTTAAAAAAATAACAAATACTTACGATATGGTCTGTCTCGCCGTAGTCGTGTCCCGCACGATGGCTAGTCTGTCCTCCACGCAGATATCCGCTAGTCTAGCCATCCGGGGAACGATCACAGCCAACGGCTCGCAGATCTGCTCGAGCTGCATCTGTGTCAAGCACGAGTGATCGGGGTCATACACATACACCTTCGACTCGGTGAACACGATCTCCAGTGCAATGTAGTGATGGTTAGCACAGACTGGAATGTACATATGTGTACAACCAGTCCATGGCCTCCCCCCGACCTTCGGTGACAACCCGAAAATCCAATCGGCCAAATAATCCGGCACTACGTAGTCGCCAGTCTGCTGCCTGAACGACTCGTACTCAATGGCAATGGCCTGAAAGAACTCCATATTCATAATGAGTCGGCCTGGGATGCAAAAGGACTTCGGGAGTCTCACAGCTCTGTCACGCAGCAGATCCATAATAAGGTCGACGTGCTGCATTCAAATGCACATACATCAGTTAATCAATTAATTGTAAAATTATGTCCATATAATTAATAACTTCACTTACATCGTCGGCGAGCCAAGTACCAGACTGGGTGATGTCATGGAACCAGCTGTAGACGTTCTGGAGGGCCTTTCCCGCGATCGTGCGTGGAACCCTGAATGTATACAACCAAAAACACAATTAAAAACAATATGTAACGAGTAATTATTTCGCAATTCACTAACCAATTAATTACAATACTTACCCGGGCCTCCACCGTCTCCACTCCGTCTGGAACGCCTTCCATTTGGCGCTATCCACCTCCCTAAACATGGTCGGGACGCCTCCATCAATAAACGTCCTCCTCTTGGCCTCGGCCGTGTAGGGAGAAACAATGTACTGTGACGGCATCCTAGGCCTCTTGCCAACCGCCTGCTCAAGCACGTCAACAGAACGCTTCTTACCCCCAGTCACGGCCGGCGTCCTCTCCCCCCCCTCAACTACGTCCTCCGTCCTCCAGTCCTCCCCCGTCGGGGCTGCCTCCGCCTTCCCCCCCTCCTCCAACACCTCCTCCGGCAGCCCCTCCTCCACCACCTCCTCCGGCAGCCTCTCCTCCACCACCTCCTCCGGCGGCCCCTCCTCCCCCGTCGGGGCTGCCGCCTCCCTCCCCTCCTCCGCCGCCTCCTCCGTAAACAACCAATCCGATAGGTCCACATCTCCCCAGTACTGTGGGTGACCTCCCTCTCTGTCCCCTCCTCCATCCCCCCTCTCGGCCAGCCTCCCTGACTCCACCAGATATCACAGCCGACCGAAGCGACGCGACCTCAGACTGAAGATCTGCAACGTGGCCCCGCAGCAGAGTCACATCGTGTGACAGAGAGTCGACTCTGCCTGTCAGATCACGACCATGATCCATCAACTCCCGGCGCAACTCAGCAATCTGTCCGGTCAGATCAAGACCCTGATCCATCCAGTCTCGGCGCAAATCTGCAATCTGGCCGGTCAACTGTCGTCGTAGGTCACCGATCTCCCCTGTGATAAGTACAGTCAACCGGGCAAATAAATCATCGCTCTGGCTCTGACCGGGTGTAGGTGGCGACCATGCTGGAGCCGGAGAGGGAGACCACGCTGGGGCCGGAGGGGGCGACCATGCCATGGGCGCCGGCGACGCCCGCCCCGAAGGTGACACAATGGGCGGAGGGGGCGACCTGGGCGCCGGGGACGCCCTCCGCGAAGGTGACACCATGGGCGGAGGGGGCGCCAAAGACGGAGGTGATCCTCGATCTACTGGATCGCGCTCCTACAAAAATGTCAACATACACAATTAATAACTTCAATCTTATTGAAATTGTTTGTACATACATAATTTATCGGTCAAATCACATACCATATCTCGGTCCAAGACCGGATCGGTCGCCTGGTCGCCTGGACCCTCCTCCATCGACACCGTCAACTCTGTTATTACTTCCAGCTGACATATTGACGTTTGAATTATTATTAGTTTAAACTGCATCGATATTTTAAATTGCATAAAATCTAAATGAAAAATTTAAACAATACTCACAGTCGGATCGTCGAGGAGAGTCGATAACTGTCTCCCAGATGGGCAGCCATCCTGTCGGGATGATCGCCAATGATGCATCCGGGGACAACGTGTCTCCAGCCGCTTTGCATAGCGGCTACCCAGTAGGGGGACGGTCTCGTACGCCCAGATCTGCAACATATACAAATATGTTATACACAACATAATTTTTTTTTTTTCAAGAACACTTACAACGTTAAATATGTACCTGCACTGCTAGGGGCAATCCATAGACATCGTACTTACGCACTGCCCCCTTGGGCTTCGAGTGCGATCGGGTGAAGACGTGGACGGTGTCATCGTAACACCTCCGGCCCCAAGGATAGCTGTTGAAGCCATCCAGGTCATCCACCATCTCTAAGTGGAGGAGATCGATCGCAGTCTTCTTATGGTGACACCGCAGAACGTTCTCCAGAATGTAGACCAACCCTAGCTTCAATCGATCTAGCATGTGGTCACATCTCCTGATCGCGTCGATCAACTGCGGCTGAAGAACCGTCCCCTGTCCCGGAAAGTAGACATCCAGCAACCTGTTGCTTCGTCGAGCAACCTCATCCCCAGTCAGCTGTAGCCCAGTCATAAGTGTAAACTCAGTAGGACCGAAACTGGCGATCTTGCCCCCGAGGTCGAAGTGGAGGGCATCGCCGTCGACAGGACTCAGCAATCGACATAATAATGCATCGATCATCTGGCCCGAAAACTGTATATCTCGCAACTCACGTAAAGGCCAGATGAAAGACTGTCGCAGCATCTGTATGTGCTGATCATCCAACAGCCCCTCCACTATCGAAAATGCGTCAAAGCTACTATTCCAAGTAGCTTTACCCGCCATCCGTCTCAACTCGTCATCCAGATGATATTCCATCCTACAAAAATTCAAAATGAGCAATGTTACAACACTGTACAAGATATAATATAATAACGTATAATAACATCACATTAAACAATCTGAAAAAATAATTAATTACAACTACTACCAACAAAAATACACATAGAACATGTTTAATAATTAATTACAATTCTTTGTACTTGCAGATTTTCAATTTCAAAAATACAGTACATAAAAAAATTACAATTTAAAAATAAATAATTTTTATTTAATTACCAAATTAAATTTTTTAAACATAAAAGGAAAAAAATTTATTTTAAATGAATAAATAAATTTAAATGAATAAATACATTTTTTTTTACATTTTAAATATTTTAAAAAAATGAATAAAAAAATTTATTAAAATTATTTAAAAAAATTTTATTTTTTTAATTTATTTATTTAAATTACAAATATTATTTAATTTTTTTTTTGATTTTAAAATATTAACTCATAAGAAAATTACAAACAAATTATAAAAAATTACTAATTTATTATTTGTTAATTATCATTGAAACTAAAAAATTAGTATTTAATTTTTTTTAAACATAAAAACAAAAACGAAATTCCAATTAAATTAAAAATAATAAGGTAATTTTTTTTGGTATTTATCAATTTTAATTTATTTGTTTAATTACATAAATAACAAAATTTAAACAAACTTAATTTTTAATGAATAAAAAAAATATTAAAATTAATTAAAGAATATTAATAATATTCTTTAATTAAATTACCGATTTTAATTTTTTTAAATTATATATTTTTTAATATTTAATTTTTTTTTTTAAACATAAAAAAGAAAAACGAAATTCCAATTAAATTAAAAATCATAAGGTAATTTTTTTTGGTATTTATCAATTTTAATTTATTTGTTTAATTACATAAATAACAAAATTTAAACAAACTTAATTTAAATGAATAAAAAAATTATTAAAATTAATTAAAGAATATTAATAATATTCTTTAATTAAATTACCGATTTTAATTTTTTTTTTTTTGGTAAATTATATATTTTTTATATTTAATAACAATTCATTTTAATTACAAATATTATTTATTACTTTTATAAAAATAAAAGAAAAACGAAATTCCAAAATTAAAAACGAAATTCCAATTAAATAATAAATAATTTATTATTTTTAAAAAAATGGTAATTATCTATTTCAAATTATTTAATTAATATTTACATAAAAGAAAAAAAATTTTAAACAATAAGATTTTATTTTTTTATTTATTTAACATAAATAACAAAATTTATTTCATTAAAATTTTTAATTACCGATTATTATTTTTTTCAAATAATAATTTTTTTTTAGTATTTAATTTTTTTTATTTGTTTAAACATAAAAAAAAAAAATTAATTAAAGAAATTCCAATTAAATTAAAAAAATTATTTTTAAAATAAGGTAATTTTTTTTGGTATTTATTACATAAATATCATTTTTAATTTATTTGTTTAATTAATAAATTAATAAATAACAAAAATTTAAACAAACTTAATTTAAATTACATAAATAACAAAATTTAAACAAACTTAATTTAAATGAATTAAAAAAATATATTATTAATTAAAGAAAAAAATTAAATTATTAAAATTAATTAAAGAATATTAATTAATATTCTTTAATTAAATTACCGATTTTAATTTTTTTTAAATTTTTTTTTTAAATATATTTTTTTTTAATATTTAATTTTTCCAATTAAATTAAAAATAAACATAAAAGAAAAACGAAATTCCAATTAAATTAAAAATAATAAGGTAATTTTTTTTGGTATTTATCAATTTTATAATTTATTTATTTAATTACATAAATAAACAAAAATTTAAACAAACTTAATTTAAATGAATAAAAAAATTTAATTTTTAAAACATAAAATTAATTAAATTAAAAATATTAATAATATTTTTTTTTAATTTAAATTACCGATTTTAATTAATTTTTTATTAAAATTAATTAAAGAATATTAATAATATATATATTTTTTTTTTTAAATATTTTTTAATTTTTTAAACATAAAAGAAAAACGAAATTCCAATTAAATTAAAAATCATAAGGTAATTTTTTTTGGTATTTATCAATTTTAATTTATTTGTTTTAATTACATAAAAATTTAAACAAACTTAATTTAAATGAATAAAAAAATTATTAAAATTTAAACAAACTTAATTTTAAATGAATATTTAAAAAAGAAAAACGAAATTCCAATTAAATTAAAAATATTAATTAAAGAATATTTAATTACATATATTCTTTAATTTAAACAACCGATTTTAATATTCTTTAAAATTTTTTTAATATTTAATTTTTTATTCCAATTAAATTAAAAATAATAAGGTAATTTTTTTTGGTATTTATCAATTTTAATTTATTTGTTTTTACATAAATAACAAAATTTAAATATTTAATAACAATTCATTTTAAAAAACGAAATTACAAATATTATTTACTATTAAAAATAAAAGAAAAACGAAATTCCAAATAAAATAAATATATAATTTTTTTTTTATTATTTTTTATATTTAATAATTATCTATTTCAAATTATTTAATTAATTACATAAATACAAAATTTAAACAATAAGATTTTAATTTTTTAACATTATTTCATTAATTTTTAATTACCGATTATTATTTTTTCAAATAATATTTTTTTAGTATTTAATTTTTTAAACATAAAAGAAAAACGAAATTCCAATTAAATTAAAAATAATAAGGTAATTTTTTTGGTAATTTATTTGTTTACATATCAAAATTTTCATTTATTTATTTTAATTAATTAAAGAATAAATAACAAAATTTAAAAATTATATATTTTTAATATTTAATTTTTTAAACAATAAGATTTTTTTTGGTATTTTATTTTTCAGCATTATTTAATTAATATTTAATTACCGATTTTTTTTTTTAAATTTTTTTTTTTAAACATAAAAGAAAAACGAAAATTCTACATTTTTTACTATTTAATAACAATTCTTTTTAAAAAAAATTATTAAAATTAATTAAAGAATACGAATTTATTCATTAATTTTAAAAATCAAACAAAAATAATTTCAGAACAAAATACAAAATGAATTATTACCGATATTTAATTACGTAAATAACATAAATTACACAAATTTAAATTAAATGAATACAAAAATTTATTTATTATTAAAATTAATTCAAGAATCTTGAATATAATAAATTATCGAATTTATTTTTTAAAATTATATATTTATTTAATATTTAATACAATTTTTTTTTAATTACAAATATTATTTAATATATATTAATTCAAGAATTTAAAAATAAAATATTATTTAAAAAAATGAAATTCCAATTAAATTATAAATAATATATAATCTTCTTGGTAATTATCAATTTGGAATTATTTATTTAATTACATAAATACAAAATTTAAACAATAACAAAATATTATAATTATATAAAGAATATATTTATTATTTGATTTAAATTATATTTTAATATTATAATTATATATAATAATTTATTTTTTATAAACAAAACAGTCGGCCCAACTTATCAGTTGGGCCGACTGTTTTGTTTATAAGGAAAAAAAACAAATCAAAACAGGCGGCCCAAAATAAAAAATAATTAAAACAACCGGCCCAAAAATAAAAAAAAAAAAAATTTAACAGACGGCCCAAAATTTTGGCCTTTTTAACAACAGCCGGGTTAATACCGACTGTTACCCGGCTGTTTCCGGGTCAACCCGACTGTTTCGGGTCGGGTTGACCCGACTGTTTCGCCTGCTTCCTTCGCGCTGGATCGCCGGAAAACGCCATTTCCGGCGATTCAAAGCTCAACTAAGCCTAATCCACCTAATCTAAACCTAAATACCCAATCATTAACACTAATAATCAACAATACAATTACCAAAACTTCAAAAATCATCAACCTCCATATATATTAAAATGAAACCGTAATCAATATTTTAAAAAAACTCACCTTGTGATGAGATCGAACACCCTATTGACGTTGTCTGACTTTGTGATGATCGACGTGCTCTCCTCCCTCTGGTCGGCGCCGGCGAGTGAATATCGACGTGCGGTTTTTTTTTTTTTTTTTTTTTTTTTGGTCCGGTTGGTTCAAACGTGAAAGTGACGTTTGGAGGGTATTTTTGGTTATTTGTCGGGGCATTTAATTTTTTTTTTTTTTTTTTAATTTTTTTTTTTTTAAATCTGGTCAAAGGTCATTGTGGAAAATTGGCCTTTTCAACGGGGCATTTACTATAATTTCCTCCTTTGCTGTAGAGTTGATTAAATCAATGTTCTCTAAACTTTACTTTTAAGTTACGATTACTCAAATTCAAAAATTATTTACTACTCACCCATATTTAAAAAAGGTTACTCATTCATCATTCGTGTCAATTCCATCCGTCTACATAAACAAAAAAATAAAAAATAAATAAAAAAATCCATGCGGACGGATGAAAAATCCTACATGGTGTTGAAATAGTCCACGTGGACGGATAGAATTTGTACGAGTAATGAATGAAAGGTCTTTTTAAATATGAATGAGTAGTGAGTAACTTTTTTAAAATTTAAGTGATCAAGTAGTAACTTAAGATACAAGTTCAATGAGCATTGATTTAATTAACTCGATTTTGAAAGGGTTTAAAATTGGTATTGAAGACGCTTTATTTTCGTCTTAAATATAATTAAATTGATTAATTTCATGAATTATTGTAACTCTGCGAATCAATCATTTGCTCATCTACCATCGAACTGATTCTGAAATAATTAAATTGATTAATTTAATTAATCAATTAACTCGATTTTGGAAGGATTTAAAATTGGTATTGAAGATGCTTTATTTTCGTTTTAAATATAATTAAATTGATTAATATCATGAATTATTGTAACTCTGCGAATCAATCATTTGCTCATCAACCATCGAACTGATTCTGATCGTTCCAATATTATTATTATCATTATTCCTTTATTTCAATTATAAACAATGAGAGAGTATACTTTAATAAGTGAATTCGACAGCTATGCATTAATCATTTTTACAGTTACCAAACATCCAATAACCATAAGAGAAGACGCATAATATACATGGTAAGAGAAGAGCATTTCTTCCCAACTCGCTCAATTTTGCTGATAAAAAATTGTGGTGCGGATGCAGTGGTGAAACCAGGATCTTTGAGTTGGGGGGTCCTAAAATAGAAGATATTGAGATGAAGGAGGAGAGAGTACGGGAGTGCTGCCCCCGATTTTTTTTTTTTTTTTGAGCTGAGGGTATAGCATAAGCGTTCATAATGATTAAAGAATCTGTACAATTTGTGTATTTCATAAACACTACAAAACATTCAAAAAAATTACTTGGGTTTCTACAGTTCTATGGTTGCTAGCTGTCGTTGACGGTGGGACTCGAAGTCACAGAAGAAAGTCGCGACTCATGAGAGAGAGAGAGAAGAGAGACAGAGGCTTCTCTTAATCCCTTCTACGATTTTTGGTTGGAACTTGGGTACTTGGGTTTTTACTATTTTGGGTTGGGCTTTTGGGTTAAATGTGTTGAGTTTAATTTTTTTTTTTTTTTTAACTTGGGCTGTAATTTCACCAAAAAAAAATATATATATATATATCTGCAAAAATTGGAGGGTCCTAGGACCTGCGGGACCCCCCTGGGTCCGCCAGTGTGTGGATGGTAATTTTCCAACATTCATTGACCATTCCTAATTTCTTATTTATAATACCATCGATGTATACGATGTAAGTGAATATTGGATTTTTCAACAAATGCGTTTACATAAGATGTCCCCATTTTTTCCTTGTATCCGGTGGAAATTTCATAAATGGATTTTGATTAAAGAGATATGGTGGTTGTATATAATCCGAATCAGGTGACGGATTACAAAGTTAGTGGGGATATCATTTTGGGTTTGTGATTGTTGCCAGAGGCAACAACTAGTGGGAAGTTTCGGTGAGGCGCGCGACAATTTCGAGCAATAGAGTGTCATGTGCTGGTGATTTGTAGTTGTGAATTTGTAGTTGTGAATCCTAAAAAACGTGTGCTTAAAATTAAAATTTGACCTTGATTCTTAACGAGGTGTAGTAAATGTGGACTTTTAAAAATTTGTACAAATTTAAAAAGTCTATTTAAATTCAATATAGACTTTTAAGATTCTATAAAAGCTCGAGACATTCAAGTCCTTAAAAAGTATCAAGAATTACTTTTTAATAAGTAATGACACGATGTTTAAAATGTCAATGATTTTTTAAAAAAAATTATAACATTCGATATTAAATTTTAAGCGGGAAGTATAAATATAATATGTGATAATTTATTTCTCATTCAACCTAAGAGTTAAAGGAGCCTTTCACAAAAGGAAAAAAAAGAAAAAAGAGAGGATATTTCAATCTGTAATTTTTTTGTCATTTGAATATTTATTTTTACTCTTCCCTTCGCCAGACCTTTGTGCAACGATAAAGAAAATAAATATATATATTTTCTATCTTCTACATGTTATTTTTATCCAATATTACCCATTTCACTTTCTCTCCCTCGTCTTTATATTGTTTCTCCATATTTTCAATTTTAAAAAAAGTTGTAATTAAAAAGTTCTAACGTTAATATTCTTTATTCTCTTTTTGATATATGTTTCTCCAAAAAATATAAAATTGTAATTAGGCCCCATTTGATTCTCATTCTTTGTAGAATGATAATGAAAAATATAATCGTTATGGACCACACACAAGATATAAAAAGTCAAAAATAGTGGCTGAATGTGATGAATAACGGTCATATTTTTCATTTTTATGGAAGAAAAATGAGTACCAAACGGGATCTTATATTAATGATTTTTTTTTAAAAAAAATTTTTAGCAATAGGTATAGACTTTCATGAAAATTGAAGTTACATTATGGCCCCGTTTGATTATCATTATTTGTAGAATGAGAATGAAAAATATAGATGTTATGAGCTCCACATAAGATATGTAAAGTCAAAAATGGTGATTGAATGTGATGGATAATGATCATATTTTTCATTTTTACGGATGAATAACGGAAAACAAACGGGACCATAATGTATTCGCCAAATTAATTGTATAAATAAAAGGTTAAAATAGTTGCTGGGATTAGTTTGTAAAAGACGCACTACATGAGTTTACCTCTTCCTCTTCTAAATCTGTTCCAAATTTCCAATGGGATCGAACTACCACTGTGAATGAGAGCTTCATTAGGTTTGCACAATATATGCTCCAAACATTTAGGTTGTCCTTAATTTAATTGGTGCCACATCCATTTGTTGGCATATATCCACTCTAGTATGGCTACACATCTATGTAAGCATCCTCATTTATGCGATGCCCATTTATCCTTAAATCACTGTGTTACTTTCATAGGTGACTCCTTTATGAGCTTAAACTCAGCCCCCTCGATGGTTTATTACATTCATTCCGAACCATAATTTTTTTCATGTCCTCTTGGACAATAATTTGATAACCTCAATTTACAAGCTTTTATTCTCCACTTGCCATTTGCATACCTGCAGAGTTTTCTTAGAGTGTGTTTGATGTTGACTTTAATGAACATAGAATTTTTGGAATAGTGATTGATGGAAAAATGATGAAGATTTTTAGATTTGTGTATAATATTATTTTATTTAAAAAATATGTGGTTGAAATGAAGAAAGAGAAAAAAATGAGAATGGAATGGGGCCAAGCAAGCTCTTAATTACAATACATTAAATATATGAAGTCCCTGTTCGATTCCCATTTTTCCCAAAATTCATTTTTCTCTCGCTTCTTTTCAATTACACATTCTTCAATAAAAATAATATTACACACAAACTCAAAATTTTTCCTTAATTTTTAACTACACATTTTCCATCAATCAACTATTCAAAATGCATTCTTTCCCTCAAAATGGGAATCAATTATGACCGAAATTTAGAAAATGACTTCCAGTAACATGTTTGAGCATATGCATCCACTGAACTATTGTATTTCATGTGCAAATCTATAATTTAACTTTTAACACATTTTATAAGTCAGTTTGACAACAAAGTACGTAAGGATAAAATATATTATTCCTCAAATTCAACTCTATATATATTTTTTCATTAATTGATAAATCAGCAAAATCATTTAAATTCTAAAAAAAAAAAAAAAACTCAACAAAGACGTTATAAAAGGTTTTAATGTATTGAAATTTGAATGAAACATCCCAATTAACCAATTTAAAATTCTCTTTAATGGGGATGATGAATGGCCATATCTTTACCTTTCAAATTTGTCATAAATGTGTAATTTATACATGAAAACATATACACACACGTAACAGCAAAGAAGACATGAAAAGGCATGAAATGTAACTTAATAGCTAGCTTCAAAATATGCTTTTTATTTCCTCTAATGCTGCCAACGTTTTCAGTAAGTTGAAGTTGGGAGTTGATTTTTCATTTCTTCAATTTATTCATATTCTTCAAATATACATTTTGACAAGAAAAAGCTTACAAAAGTAAAGAAAGAAAAAAAAAAAAAAAAAACATAAGTGAGGAGCAAATTCTTAAAGCTTCGGGTGCCGTCAGGAAAACAATATCCACCTTCCAACTTCATCAATTTCAAAGCGTCAAACGAAGGTAAGTGGAGGTGTAAGTGATTATTTCGTTTTCGAATTTTGATTTTTCGTAAAAGTTTTAAATGAAATGGTACCTTCGGGTACGATGTTTCGGAATCCCTATGTTTGAATGATCTTTCTCCGGCTCTACGTATTATGTTAAATTATAACTCTACAAAAATTGGATTTTGCCGAAAATCCTTCTACGTGCGACAGTATGAATTTATGGTTCGAATTATCTAATTTGATAACGAAATGCACCGATGATACATATTGAGTTTCAAACTCATGGGTTTATTCCCTTCCTACAGATTGATTTGATTTTGCTTGGGGCATGGATGACGGTAGATAAAGAATGCAAACGTGCTATGGAAAAGCCGATGACTTTATATTTTTAATTCGATTATGAAATGTTTACATTCTTTTTAAATAGATTTCTATAGACATCATATGTGGAACTATCCTAAGGACACTTCTTTATGAATAAGTTATATTTAAAAGTAGAAATGTGTTATAGAAGTTAATTCACAAATCACAGTTTACAAAAAGGGTGTTAGCGATTTAAAGTTTGTTGTTTCCTTTAAAATTTCAGTTTCTGCCTTGACTTTAAAAATTCGTAACTCAATTGTTTCTTGAAATTTTTAGACAAAATTAGTGGCGTTTGATAGCCTCATGGGTTAGCTACTGAATGAATTTGGAATCATGTCGATCCGACGTCGGTAGAATTTTATCTGTTACTTAAACTAAACTGCGCTGGGTGTGGATGGATGCTGTTTTCAGCTTCTGCCCTTGATTTCAAAAATTCATAACTCAGACGTTACTTTGAATTTTTGGACAAAACTGGTGGCGTTTGATAGCCTCATGAGTTAGTTACTGAATGGGCTTGAATCATATCGTTTCAATATGTGTATAATTTTATATGACACTTTAAGTGAACTGCGCTGGGATACCTTCCAAACCGAGTTGCTGCGGGGTTTTGAAAAATATTTTAATACCATATACATTGCCGATGGAAGTCCATTTTTGGATATGTCATACTATAAGGAGTTTTCTACATTATATCAAAATTTCATAAAGTTTCGGAGTCGATAGCTATGCAAAACAAATTTATTTTGTCAATTCTCACTCGAGATAGAAAACAAAAAAACATCAACTTTTATTTTTAAAGTCTTGTTTAGAATTTCACGTCAATAGTGGATACATGCATTGAAAATATTCTAAAGATATTTTTGAATTGTTTCTTTTGGTATTGAACTATTTTATTTTAGAAAAATAAAATCTTGATTTTAAATTCTTAAATTAAATATTTACGCTTTCCGCTAAAAGTATGGCTAATTATTAAGTTGACGGTTAAAGTACAGTTAATCTAGCGACGTTTCGGTCCATGCGGATCAGGGCGTTACCAAATGATATTACTTAGTCATGTAACTTGGTCGCCTTTATAATATGTATGGTGAAAGACTGATTTGCAAATTACAGGTTTTAGTTAGAAGGATTATGTGTAAAAGAATTGTAGGTCATCTGTTTTTGAACCATAATCCTTTCCGCTTTTCACGTTTTTTAGATGCTTTATTGTTTTTATACATATTGTGATACATTTGATTTATACTTTTCACTAGCTTCCGTCTGTTATGATCGGAACAGCCTACTGTTTAATTGTTTTTCTTAGTCTCAACTGAAACTGTCTTTCTTTTCAGCTGGTTGTGGAGAGAATGCTGGGGGCCGAAGGAATAAAAAAGGTTGATTTGGGTAGAGATGAATTTACAAGGGAAATTTTCATAATTAAGAAGTTAACTATAGCCCATTTCAAAAGTAAGAAAATAAGTTTCAAATATCTAAAATCAGATTTTCATTCATTTTTATTTATAATTTAATTAATTAAATATATATTTAATTAATTAAATATATTAAGGTCACAGATCTATATAATTTGGTCACAGATTCACAATTTAGCTAGTCACATATTATTTTCGGTCACAAATCAAAAAAATTTAATGTCAAAAATTATTTTACGTCACAATTCAAAAATTTTATAGGTCACAATTTATTCGTCGATCACAGATTCACAATTTAATTAGTCACATATTACTTTTCGGTCACAAATCAAAAATTTTAAATGTCACAAATTTTTTTACGGTCACAATTCTAAAATTTTAAAGGTCACAATTTTTTTCTTAGTCACATGTGAAAAATTTATATGTCACAAATCATTTCCGAGGTCACGAATCGAACTTTCAATAGGTCACAAATCATTTCTAAGGTCACAATTCAAAAATTTTACGAGTTACAATTTGTTCCAATGGTCACATATCAAAAATTTACTCATCATAATTTATTTATAGGTCACAATAAGTCACGAATTAATTTTTAGTCACAACTTATACAATTTTTGGTCACAATTAAAAGTCACGATCACAATATTCAGGTCACATATCCAATTTCGAGTCACAAGTGAAAGTCACAATCACACTTTTTCTCACAGCCAACGTCACAGCAGTTAGCACCATCTCCTCTACCACCACCGCAGCTACCAAAACCCACTCCGCCACCAGATCTAGCAAAAATCTTGCCACATCAACCACCCATAATCATCGTGCCACCGTCGCCGCCACACATCACCACCACCGTCACGACCACCACCGCCGACCACCACCGCCGCCGCTATCACCAATTTTTCCAGTGAATAAAAATCTCAAAACCGACGCAACTGTACCCCACCTCCACTCGTCCCGCCACCACTACAAAAATCACCACTGCCAACACAGCCTCACCACCACCAACCCAGCCTCACCACCACCACTGTCGCCCCACGCCAACCACGGCCAACAGCAACACCTTGCCAGAACTACTACCACCACCTCCCAGCAACATCACCAGCGAAGCCTCCACCAGATCCACAGATCCCAAACCCAGCACCACCTTCATCCCCGTCGCTGCCCAACAACACATTCATCACCGCACCACCACAGCGACCATCGCCATCCCCATCAGTCACCAAACCACCACAGCGACCACCGCCAACACCGTACTCACTGCAACACAACGCGCACACCCCACCGCTGCACCAACAAAGCCGCCACCAAATCCACAAATCCCAAACCCCCGCCACCACCTTCATCCCCGTCGCCACCACCATCACCAGTCACCACATAACCATAGCGACCGCCGCCATAAAAAACACCGCAAAACACCACCGTCGCACCATCTTGAATGCCGTACCCACAGCAGATCCACCGCCACAGTAGCTCCACCACCATACCACTGCCACAATAGCTCGGCCACCATACCACATCGAGAGGTAGAGACAGATGGCTATGGGGTGGAGGGAGATGGACGAGCGGCGCAGAGAGAGAGAGCAAATCGTGGTTAGGGTTGGGGAATAATGTAGGGGGTGGGCGTGGGGGTTGGGGTTGGGGGTAGGTTTATAAATTAATTTAATTATTAATATATTTATCTAATAATAATATATTATTTAACAAAATATCTGGTTTTTGAATAATAAAACCTTCCATCTTATTTATGAAATGGGATCTTTAAAGGTAGGGTTTTATGTAATTTCCACAATTTACAAAGATAGTATGGGAATGGAAAGAGAAGTATATTTACTTACTGTTGTGGGCTGCCTCTCTATTCTGTTTGGACTTATTCCGTTTGGGCTCTTCTGGGTCATAATATTTGGACTGAGGCGTGCTCTTGAAAATGCGACTTTATTAAATCTTGAGAAATTATGATGGCCCTACATCTAGCATCTTCGTGACCATTGGATCTGATTTGTTTAGTTGGAGTATATAATGCCTCCCTAGACCCTTGGTGTTACTGTGTAGTGTATTCGAGTGTTCTAGAGTTTTTCTCTCCGTCTCCAGTGTGTTCTTCACCCTTTCATCTTCTTCGTGATTCTTGTAAATCTAAGTGATATGTTGTACTTAGTGTACATTGATAGAGATAGGCGTTTATTTCTAGATAGGGAGGCATAGAGAAAACTATTATCGAAGAATCTGAGATTTCTTCGTACATTTCTTGTATCGATTCTTTGTGATTTCTTAGTGGATTTGATCTCTATCTATTCTGTAGATGCTCAACGGGTGAGTAGGCCTTTTGGCTGAACATCCGGGCCTTAGGGCAAAAATTCTTGGTATTCTTTACTTATTGCATCTTTTAAATGTTTTTGCTTAATTGATTTGGTTGCTTTAAACGATTCTGAGACCAACACTTACGCAGCTTTTTCTTCACGCTTTTCTGCATTTTTCTCTACTATTTACCTCATCCATGCCCCAAATTCTTGATTTTTGAGCCATTTTAGGGTCATTAGCTATGAATTATTGAATTATATACAAGACATCTAGCGAGTATCTCTTTGAATCACGTCAAGTGTTGCTTCTTTTATATCCAAAATGGGATCTGAAATTATTTTGATGCAGGCATTGCCATATCGAGAACAAGCTCTTACAGTATCCTGCTTGGCCGAAAAGGGCAAGCTGAATCAGTGAAATTTTTTGAGAACTTACAGGCTTTGGTGAGTCTTTATAGTTTATTCTTGCTTGCTTATTTTTATATAATAGATGGCAAGCAAGTACATGAATATTTGTCGGATTTAAATGACTCATGGTATTTACTCCTCTTCTCATTAAATAGATAAAAGCAATTAGAAATGCCAGAGCAGAGTACTCTGCTGAGCCGGGACGGCGTATATCTGTGTCAGCTGTTGCAAATTCAGAAGTCCTTCAGTATATATAATATATCTGTAAGTTGGCGAGTTCACAAGTCACTTTCTCGAGTCTCCCAGATCCAATTACTTAAATAAATTAGATTTTGTTAACAATTGTAGTGAATTAATTTTGACTGTAATGAAGTGCTTTCTTTTTTTATGAACTTAAATGAGCAATTGCATATGCAAGAAGTAGAAGCTTTGATGGAGTTGATTAGTCTCATAGATGTCGTTGTGTTCATTTAAGTAAAACGTATATATGCAAGCCACTTACGTAAAAAATTGCAACTACCGGAATTATTCCTATAAAAATTAACATGGGCTCTATAAGAAGGGCCCACTAACTAAATACATTGTTATGATTCTCTTACGAACGATTGACATTTCTTTTGAATATAGGACGAGACTCTCTGGATTTAGTCCCATCTTTTATGACATTTACTTGAACATGAAACATGGTAAAAAATTGCTAGTTATCTGTTGGAATTATCATTTTTACAGTTTACCTTGGTTGGGTCCATATGGTTAACTGATGCGCTCTCCTACGGTACTATATTTTGACATGTCTGAGTTTCATAGACAGCTTGATATTTAATGTTCCATACCTTATTGCTCAAAAGCAACTAAGCAAGTCAATGTCAACAAACCAGAATTTGAATATTTGATTATATTCAATTTGTATGTGGTATTTTCTCACGCTTATTTCATGCTGCAGAAAGAAAAGGAAGTTATGGCTCTCCTGTCCAAATTAGATTTGCAAAATATCACTTTTGCAGAATCTCCCCCTGGTATGTTCATAGTACATTTACCTTTTTGCTTTGTTGAGCCACGTTATATGCTGTCTTTTGGCATGAATATTTCTTTCTTTAACATTTTCTTGGGATGAAATCGATTTAGACTTGGTGTGATTATTGCCAATCTTGGATGTCTAATAGATAAGAGATGATACTCAGGTGACGCCAATCAGTCAGTCCATCTTGTTGCCAGCGAAGGTTTGGAGGCTTATCTGAAGTCCAGCGCATTTCCAAGCGTCTTGCCAAAATGCAAATCGAATATGATGGACTTATGGCTCGCTTAAGTTCACCTAGTGTAAGTAGAAGTCAGAAACATTTAGATTTGTATCCTTTTGGGGGTTGAAACGCAGAACAAAAGTTCAGCAGTCGAGCTTCTATATAATATATGAACATATAAAAAATAATATTCTTGATTAAAGGGAAAAAAAATGAAAGCTTCAATGAAATCTATTTCTGACTCTTCTGGGCGATCAATTTTCTTTTTCTGGGTTAATTTCTGTCTGCCTGCATAACTACTTGTGGTCTCTCAATTCCCATTTCACTTTTAACAGTTTACAGAGAAAGCCCCTGAGGAAATTGTTCGAGGGGTTTGAGAAAAAGCAGCCGAAGCAGAGGAGAAATTAATGCTCACCAGAAATCGCCTAGCTTTCCTTCAATCTACAGTTTGTGTCAAAATGAGTTTTTGGCGGCAACCGTCTGATCGTTCTTTGAATTTTTCGTGCTCTTCACTGATGGAAAAATATGTGGCTAGGTTGTTGTACAGATCCATATTCGCGAACAAATTGTACAATAAATTTCTGTTGATCTTGTTCTTTCTTTTTCCATCATTTTTGCCTATGTGAAGTAACATCATACCTCGGTTAACAGAAAATGTCCAATAGATTCTTTATGAATACCTCAATTAATACCATTATTGTTACTGAAAATCTCAATGCTTTAAGGGTCGCCTCACGGTCTTATCAAGACGTAACTAAACTTCAACCTCGGCTGATGACCTTATGTTTCAAGATATTGTTGGCATTCTTGGAGTTCTGGCACTCCAACATTGTATCCAGATCTCTATAAATTTAGTGATAAAAGCCATTCATTCCATTTGTTTCTATATTTGCAATCGAACACTACGATAGAAGTAGTTTTATAGAAAATTAGCCGAACTCCATAGAAAAGACTCGTGGAAGGAAGAACAAGTCAAGCCTGTCCATACGAGCAAATAAAAAATGATAAAAAGAGTCAAAACGGTACTCTCCATTGGGCTGTAGCAGACTAACCCACACAAAATAGGCCTTAATAGCTATATGGCCCAAACCACCTAGGATTCTATTTTACGCTATGCTGGCTCATCTCTCTAAGAAATTTCAGGGGGAAAATTCACAACTCAGGTGTTAACTATGGACCAATTCAATTTTTAGTTTCAAAATTCAAAACTCAGGTAATAAATATATATATATATATATATATATATATATATTAAGGTTATAATTATACAATTAATGATCACATATATGTACTTATAGGCCCCAACTTATTTATTGATCATATATTATCAAATTAATAGGTCATAGATTATTTCACGGTCACAAGTAAAAAAATTATAGGTCGTAGTTTATTCGTCATTCACAAATTATCGAATATTTAGGTCACAACTAAATAGTTGATCACAAATAACCAAATAGTTGGTCATATACACCTAACACCCCATCCTCGATCTCGATCGACCACCAATACTTGATCACAAATCAACCAAATAGTTGATCACAAACATTCTTCATCCTACCCGCCACTATTGTCAGGGATGAAGCTAGAAAATTTGTTCAGTGCAGGCACAATTTAATAGATGTCAAATTTGAGTTTTTGGTCATGGATTAATAATAATAAAAATATAAAAAAAAATACTAAAAATGACATCACTTATAAGTTACACTTGTTCCTTGTGAGTTTTCATACTTTAATATCGTTGTACAGTAACTTCATTATCAATCTTCAAAAACATATCTCATTCAGAAAATTGAATTTCTATACTAGGATGTATTGTTCTTTTGTCTTACAAAAAACTAGAATATTTCGTCGTTACATAGAAACTTTGCCAATTCATTGATGCATCCTTTCGAAGTTGGGAAGATAAAACTTTAATCAGTCATATTGCAAGTGTCTATTACACTTATCTTTAGCATAGTAATTCAACAAATAGGCAAGTGCAGGCAAACTTTAGCATACTAATTCAACAAACTTTGGTATATCCCACCACTGCATACCAAACACGGGGCTTTCAAAATAAAAAAGATGGACATAGGCCTAAAGTTTTGCCTACACTGGATCGTATGCGGATCCACCCCTGGCTGTCGTCGCTGCTAACACCACAACAATCACCAACATCAACAATAACACCACAACTCCACCAACAACACCATTGTCATCGCCATCGTCAACAAAAATCACACCAACGCCGAAACATAAAAAAACACACACCACTCCAAACACAAACAAACCCTACAAAAACCACCACCATGGCATCATCAAAAACTACGCGTACACACTACCGCTGTCACAGATTAAGGGTGGGGCCGTCACGCACCAAATTGTGACGGGCAGCAGCAGCAAGCGAATGACAACAAATATTGAAACCAGCACCGACATGCACCAAAGCGTCGTCGTGTAATAGCTCTATGAACGCCACCTCGTAAACGGCCTTGTGAGAAAAGATTGAGACGGAGAGAGAAGATTCAAAGCGAAACGATAGTTTTCCCATCATCGTCGCTGCGGGCGACGACTATATGAGCTTCGCCTTAGAGACGGTCCATGAGAGAAGAGTGAATGGGAGAAAGAGATGGGATGGGAAATATTTTAGGCTTTGTAGTGAGCCAGAGTTGTTGTCTTACTGGTCGAAGAAGAGGATTGTGTGCGGCGGCGACGATCCGTGGCGATCACAATCGGTGGTAGAAAGAGAAAGAGAGAATAGGTATAGAAATGAATTGAGGTTTGAGAGTTTAATTAGGCTGGGGGATGCGATTATATATATTAATTTATAATATAATTATTAATATTAAAATATTAAATTGTCGCCTGATTTTTTATTAAATATACTTCATTTATCATTTTTGAAGTATGATCTTTAAATACCCGCTTTAGTGTAATTTTCACTTAAAAATCACACTTCAAAATCAAATATGAAGTATATTTAATCAAAAATTAGTTGACAACTTAATAATTTAATATTATAAATTAATGTATGTAACCACATCCCTAACCTAATTAAACTCTCAAATCCTAATTTATTTCTATACCTCTATTCTCTCTCTTTACCATCGACTGTTATCGTAGTGAGTCATCGTCATCGCCTTACCCAATCTCTTTTTCGATCAGTAGCACAACAAATTCGACCCACTACAAAGTTTTTCATGCTTTAGTGTTGGGGTGGTTTTTGTTAGCGCTGACGGTGGCAATGTTGTTGTTGGTGGTTGTGGTAGTAGTAGCGACAACGATTGTCATGAAAATTGTTTGTGATCAATTATTTAGGTATTTGTGACCAACTATTTGGTTGATTTGTGACCAAGAATTAGTGGTAGATTGGGATCGAGGGTGGTGTGTTTGGTGTATGTGACCAAATATTTTGTTATTTGTGACTTAAAAATTCGATAATTTGTGACCAACTAACTTGAAAATTCTTGATCAAATGAATAAATTGTGACCTATAAATTTTTTTACTTTGTGATTGTGAAATAATCTGTGGCCAATTAATTTGGTAATGTCTGACTAATAAATAAGTTATGACTTATAAGTATGTATTCATGGCTATTAATTGTATAGCTGTGACATTAATATATTTATTTATTTATTTATTTATCACTCGAGTTTCAAATTTTAAAACTTAAAACCTAGAAGTTGAATATTCGATTTGATATTTATTCCTTAACATGTCCCTCAAATGGTGATTCGTTAAGACGGATCAAACTGTTTATTGGAACTTAATAAGCTATGATGCAATATTAAACCCTTGTTTAATTTAGATAAAAATTATATTTTAAGAAAATTTTGATAAAAGTTGATGAAACGTGTGGTTGAAAAGTTTGTGAGTTCCTTGAAATATGTGATATAATTATTAAATTTGACTTAAATTTTAATTCAATTTTTTAGCATAAGACTAAGATTTAGAGTTCTATTTTAAAATGTTAATATAATATTATTATATTATTATATTTATTCGATATGAAATTTGTTTCTTTCAAGCAAGCTTTATAATTGAAAATTAGGTTAAGAATAGAACTTACAACTGTTTAGCAATGAGCATTGGAAAGTATTGCCAACTGCCAACCAGCAAAGTTTTGTTGTGCCCGAATGATTTGACATGTTGTAAATGTTGCAATTAAAGCAAACTTCGTTATTTTCTTGCAAATCTTTCCATCTTAATCACAAATTATTTTGGGCGGTTCTGATGCAACGGTGTTGATTTGTTGCGCGTTAAAGGATAAGTAATTGTGACTGTGAATAGTGGATTATATTGATTTATGGGTTATGTTGTGTGTAGGGAGGCGTTCACAAAATTAAAAAAAAAATCTCATAAAAAATTCAAAAAAATCTCTCTATTCAAAAAAATTGCAAACGGCCGCTGAATATTTTTTTCGACCAATGGCCTTTGCCTTCTAACGACGGTGCTCAGTGTGCATGTGATGTCCACGTGAAAAGGACGTGGTTGAAATTCTGTTGGTGACATTTTTTGAGGTCAACAAGCTCTTCTTTAATTTCTCTTCTTCAATTTAAACTTAGAAGGGGAACTGCGTGTTCGCTATTTACCTTATAACTTCGAAAGTGACCATGAGATTTTAACATAAATTCTTTGTCGGCTTTGATTCCAAATTCCAAAAACAGATTATTTAATTTAAATAGTATATTAAACCCTTATTTGATTTAACTAAAAATAAGAATTTTAATAGATCTTGACAAAAATTAATGAAAATGTGTTGTTAAAACTGTGGATCCAGTGAAATATGTAATTAAAATTAATTGTTAATTTTTTAACAACTTTTTTAGTTAAATCGAAGTGGGACTCAACATCCGAAACAGTAACGAAGAACACGTAACCCTCACCACACACTAGTGGCCAGTGAATTTTTTCAAAAAAGGCATTTGCAAATAGGGTTTTGGTTTGGATGTTTTCACGCAAGTTGTTTGAAGAAACATTAATCACCGTTGAGTGAATTTTTGCAGCGTCTTATCCAAAATCATTTCCAGTGTAACAAAATCCTATGTATAACGATTCCTTGACAGGCAAGTTTTGTCTGAATCAAATTGGCGATTTAATTCATGCGTTACGGAGTTATCTTTGATGGGGGTAGCTTTGTCTGTGAAATAATGGATAAAAATATTTACAGTACATTAATTTAACTTTTGCCTTATATTTTTACGAGCATTTAGATCCTCGATTTAACCCCATTTTCTAAAATTCATTTTTTTCAAGCTCATTTTTACGGGTCCCACGACTTCTATCAACTATTTAAAGATACATTTCATCAACTTTTATGAAAATATATTGAAACTGTGAATTTTAGTTAATCCTTAGAAGCGTTATAATGTTGACATTCGAAACTCCAATCTCCTCTCTAGTTCATGCAAAAGAAGGTTATGAAAGTTGCTCTTGGGGCACATGACGCAGTGGCAAAAGGCGGCCTTAGTGATGATAGTGCCTCCGTATAGTCATGGGTTCGATTCCTGACTCTGCGTCGCACATCCCACGATTTATCTCATCCACAGGGTCCCAGAGCAGGGATTGTGAGGGGCGCTCGTGATGGGACGTCATCCAAAAAAGAAGGTTATGAAAGTTCATGGATGGAGTCAAGGCTAGAATAAATATATATATATATATATATTACAAAAAATGTACATTATAAAAGAAAATTTTTGCAAAGAAAAAAATGAATCTAGCCCAACTCGAGGAAAATTTTGCACGCTTTTACTCCCTTTCTGGAAGCCCACGATGATCCTATATGGTCGCTAGCAGGAATGGATATTACGATTGCATAGTGCTTGCAATTTACAAGTTCGTGACACTTTGATCTATTAATGACTTTCACTTAGCTATTATAGTACAGAACATATCACAGATGTTTTAACTCTCTAATAAAAATTGAATGAGATTATTCATTGACAAGAATAGAATTTTCCAAAACAAAAAATTTGGAAGTTGCACTTGTCGGAATGGAGGGGACTAGCTGTACTAATAAGCGTGTCGATGCACAGTATTTTATTAGACACGATATCCTTGTAAAACACGTTTCTTTTTCAATCTTACAACTGAGCGAATGTCTTTGTAAAGATAAAGATAAATGCTGTCCGGAAGATGAAAGCACCAAGGGTTGGCTCGAAATGACAAATCTCGTACAAACCAAAACTATCCTTATTGATTAGGTTCAATGCATACATATTGATACACTTTGCGTGTTTGGAATTCGTAGTCGATAGTACATGTTTGGTAAAATAGAGACGACGATGTTAAATTTAAAAAAAATGAGCAATTTTTTTGTTAAATGCGTCCCTATTTGTCTACCACTAAAGTAGGAAAATGAATTTTGGATTAACAATGAATTTTTCACTAAAGTGTGGTTAAAAATAGAGAAAAAAAATTTAGATTTACGTGTATATAATTTATTGTGAAAATGTGTAGTTGAAAATAAGTTTGAGAAAAAAATAGTTTTAAAGTACTGACAGATAAACAGAGACATAATATTTGATATAAATATAATGTCGTGTGTGAAACATGTTCTAAATCTTTCGTGTACTCGTATATTTGATACATGTGGTGCCGAATTTGTGATTAAATTTCTAACCATCAAGTCAATAATAAATTTTATCACTAAGTTTACATGACTTGAATTTATATTAAACTATACAAAATTAAAAAAAGATATAGAGAAAACGAGTAAAATATTTATATATAGCTCAACGTGACAATTATGTTCGTAAAACTTTAGTGTCACTCCGCATAAGGGCTCTCGAGTCCCCTTCCTTTTGTTAGAGTCGATTGTTGAGCCTTGAGTTTGAATAGGAATCGAAAAGGGTAGCCTTAACACGAATAGCTTATTTTAATGGGGTCATTGGTGAGTCAACTATTTGCAATCCCTAAATCCTTTATTTAGCAACTAAAACATCATAAAATAATTTGGTACAAGTCATCCTCGAAAATAAAGCGGGATTAATGTAGCATCTCCAAGGGACTCTCTTCATCATTCTACTCTCCACTCTATTATACCTTCAATTTCAATGTTCATTATTCATTCATCTTACTCTCTTCATATACTCATATTTACTTACTTTACTATAAATATTCAATACAATTATACACATTACACAATACAGATTCTATTATCTATACCTATATATATACATATACATATTCATATTATATTTTTGTAAATTACAATTATCTAATTCTTACATATTCATTCGTCATTTCATCTTCATTCAAGTTCATATATTATCAATTCATCACAAATGGATCTACAATCAATTGTTAAGGGATTATTGAGTATCGGTGGCGAATCATCTGTAACGTCACAAAGTCAATTTCACAATGAATTTGTCGATCTCAACGACGTACTAATTCCTGAAAAAGATATTCCCGATGTGAAAGAGAAGCGAAAGGATAAAAAAGACAAAATATTGGTATCACTTTAAATTGATTCCAATAGGATGATGGTCGATAGAGTCGAAGAGTCTAAAACAGTATGTAAACATTGTAAACACGATTGACATAACAAAAGGACATTAGTATCACCCACCTCAACTATCACTACAAAACATGTGCGGCCAAATATTGACTTGTCAGTTCCTCTCAAACACAATTGCAATTTGGCAGTATAACTGTCGGTTCTGCTTCTACGACACTTTGCACGTGGATGTATTCTTGGGAGAAAGTTCGAACGAATATGGTGAAATTCGTTACCGGTGCTGAGTTGCCTCTAGCAATAGCGGACAACCAACATTTCGTCTCGTACATAAAATAATATCTTCAATCGAGGTACATTAGGGTAAGTAAAAATATTTTTCCTTCCGATACAATATAATATTTACTTAATACACAAAGAAATAATTTATTATTGATTTGTAGAAATATGGTGGTGTTATATTTTTAACTTGGAATTTATGGGAATGAATTAATAAAAGATGTTATATAACTGCAACTGCACACTACATAAACTCACTTTAGTGTATGCATAAAAAATATTGCTTTTAAAATAAGTAAGTTCCCACACTATTAATAATATATTTAACGTTATCATGAACATTATTGGAGAATATCATTACGAGAGTAAAATTCGTTCATTTATATTTGATAACACTAGTGTTAATAAATTAGATGTTAATAAATTGTGTAGGGTACTGCAGCCTGATTTTGATGGTTATTTATTTCATGATCATTGTGTGTGTTATATTTTTAATTTAATTATGTAAGATGGTTAGAAACATATGAAGAATGAAATTAAAAGAATTAGAGATACTCTAATATATATATATATATATATATATATATATATATATATACACGATTTTACCTAGTAGAAAACAAGCATTCGAACAATATTTGTGACGAATTTGGAGTGAAGAATACAAAAATATTTGTTAGTGATGTAGGACATAGATGAAACTCCACTGACTTATTATTAAAATCATGTGAAAGATTTGAACATTTAATAACTGAATTTTATAAGAGTAGTCATATTAGAAATGATGATAACATTATTTTGATTGAATTTGATTGAGTTTTAACTTTTAAAATTAAATTTTTTTTTACGAGTTTTTATAACTACAGTTTTTTTATTTGGAGTGTACTATCCCATTAACTTTGTAAGATCCCAAATTTTATATTCTTAAGTTGGTTGATGTATCTCATTTAAGAAACGAGTTATGAAAGTTCAACCCATTTAAGGTTATGAAAGTCCAAATCATGAGTTACTTAAAAAACCCAACAATTTAAGATGTTGAATATAAGTGAATTTGATTACAAACATTTAATGAATAACTGGCTTGTCACAACGATCATTTGCATGGTATTTCACATGGACAACCCATGTTCGAATCATCATACAAATATTTTCATAAATTTTTTTTATAATATTATTTTTGAGTTAAAAAACTCTTTATTTTGCACATTAAGAATAATTATTTCAAATTAATTTTATTAGTAGGCATTCATAGAGGTAAATTACAATTCATATGAATAATTTATTTTTCTCTATTTTCCATTATGTATTTGTTTTATAAGAATTTTTTTTTACGAGCTTAAAACTCTTTAAATTCTTAGTTAAAGACTCAATTTAGCAATCTTAATGATAATATAACTCTCCCATTTAGTTTTTCACTAAAAAGGGAGGTTGCAAAAAGATGAAAGTTACTTTTTCACTACACCTCTCCTCAAATGTGAATTTACTTTTATTTTCTCTCAAAATTATATTTTATGTCAAGTTAAGCTTAAATGAATAGTAAAGGTGTGAAGGAGAAATGGTTTTACACATTTAATTTGTTCCTTCATATTTCAAGAAAATCAAGTTAGGTAAAGGTGCAAGTGGCCGTTTCGTTTTGAAGTTATGATTTTTCGTTAAAAGTAAAAATGAATTAGCACATTGGGGTTAAAATGAATTAGACCATATACACAAATAGTATAAAAAAAGAAGTTAAATGCTTATTATTTACCATTGCAATGAACAAGCTGCCAATTATTGACCAGTGATCTGCACCCCAAAATGGCCACGACTCTGAGTAAGAAGTTGCAAGTGATGCATCAAATATTCTTGGTGAGAAACTACATATTTATGAATTTTCGACCACCTTTTTCACTTTTACAAATTGCATAGAACTTGACGTGGATATATTTAGTACATTAACGAATTAAATAAAACAGAAAAAATGAGTAAAATATTTATATACACACTCATTGATTTTACTCTCGTAAAATTTTAGTACTTAGTCCCTGTTTGATCCCTTTTTTTTTTTTTTTAGTAAAATATATTTTGAGAATGTATGGTTAAAAAGTAAGGAAAAATTTTAGGTTTTTATGTAAAATTATCTTATTGAAGAATATGTGATTGAAAATAGATTTTGAAAAAAATGGGGCAGGGGCTTAACATGAAAATCGATCAAATGTGTGGTTGAAAATGTTATATTGACAACTTATTCATGAGTATTTTTTGAAGTAGATGTCTGATGTTATGAAAAATGGGTATATTGAGCCGGTGAGTTCAATATTAGATTTGTTGGTATATATTTCAATCTTTCTCTTTCTTTCATGGTCTATTCGAATGAGAATCCTATTCGTTATATGAGAATTTTTGTTTGGACAATTCTTACTATATTCATATCATCATATGTAATGTTTTGATCTTAACCTTCAACTCTTTATTTCCGAGTCAAAATAAGCTGCAATATCCAATAATGATCAACGGATCCCTGAAAACGTATTTACTGCAGGGACATCTGATTCACTGAATTGAAGGGCTGAAAAAAAGTTAACTGTAATTGTTTGTATTTGCATATGCATTAATTAACTCCTCAGTAGAAATGGAATGGACTAGTCTGAACTCTGAAGATAAATAACACCCCCACGCAACCCCACCCCACCCCACCTTCCCCATCCCTTCAACTATTGTTTATTCATGCACATACTGAGTGAGAAAAGACCAGTCAAATGTAAAGCAAATGCATGGGGATGAGGGTAGAAAAAGGTTTTAGCAAAATTTGTATGTACTTTCTCTCCCCTCATTATCTTTATATATACCTGAAACTCTTTTGAATTCCCTCACACCCACCCACCTTCTAAATCTCTCTTCCATCACTTTCTTGAAGCATTTTATTTTGAATTCCAAAGCAAAACAAAAAATGGCAGCCTTTTCATCAAATAATCAGCACCACCACCCTTTTCTTATTGACTCAGTTGTTCTGCAACCAAACTCTTCCATCATTAAGATCTTTGAACAACTAAACAATGCCGATACCACTGAATTTCATCAGGATATTGTCCCTATCAATCGTGGTGTTGTTCAAACTAGATGCCTTGACCAGAGTACAAAAGTTTCTCTCGGCAATAATGAGTTTAATTCTTTGATGAGCATAAAAAACAAGTACAGTATGGATTCTTCTTCAGTTTCTGATAAATATGAGAGTAGTGATCAACAAGTCTCTCAGAAGGTAACTTCCATGGTGGAGAAGAAGATGCAGAGAAAACGAAAATTAATGAGGTCCTCATCAAATTCTGCTCAATCCAAGGTTAAACACTATGCATGAAGTCCTAAAGTTTATAGTTTATTATTGAAAAAAAATCTTTTAAAAATCTTTTGGTAATTAGGATATGAGAGAAGTTAAAGGAAAAAAGCAAAAGAATACTGTGGACAAGAAGCAACCTGGAGAAGAGAAGAAGTCATCTGAAGAAGATCCAAAAGGATATATTCATGTAAGAGCAAGAAGGGGTCAAGCAACCGATAGCCACAGCCTTGCAGAAAGGGTATACTGTTCATTAATCATTAATAGAAAGTTCTCTTATTTTGTTCAATAATGTAGACTGTACAATACAAAACGGTATTAATTAATAAAGAAGAATAAGTGAAAATATTTAAGTAATTCTAATTTAGTTTTTCAAATATATTCAGGTGAGGAGGGAGAAAATAAGTGAAAGAATGAGGGCACTCCAAGCTCTTGTTCCTGGTTGTGACAAGGTGAATTTAAGCACTTATTTTCATTAATCTCTAAACCAGAAAATAATTGGTATTTGGTAAAGGGTTTTAGTTCTGACAGCTACATGTGACTTGATTGAGAAGCAGGTAACTGGAAAGGCCCTCATGTTGGATGAAATTATCAACTATGTCCAGTCCCTACAAAATCAAGTGGAGGTTAATGTTTTCTTTTTCTCTCTTTTTTGTGTTTATACTTTTTCTATAAAGTAAAATTTAAGTTATTTTCTTGTTTCTCCATTTTTCAGTTCCTCTCAATGAAGATTGCTACTGTGAATCCCATGTTCTATGACTTTGGCATGGACTTGGATGCTTTCATGGTTAGACCTGATCAGGTACTGACACGACTCACGAGGAAGCAGTTTAATACCGTTCGATTCAACAGTACTCGACAAGATTAAAAAAAATAAGCTTGTGACAAGTTTGTCAGTTGTATTGTTGAGTCGAGCGTACCAAACATTCCATGAATACTATAGTTGTATCAATAATTTTCTTTAATTTCTTGTTTTTTGTTTAAATATTGTGATTATTCAGAGCTTAAATAGCTTGGCATCAAATCTGCAAACTGTGCAACAATGCGGCCCACAGTCACCAGTCATTCACGAGACAAACACAGCACCCAATTGCTATTCTCTTCTGGATGGTTCATCCCCACTTCTATTTCAACGTGCCCATATGCCAAGTACTCTACCACAGGTATATATTTATTTATATTTTTTGTGACTACAGTATAACGTAACGTGTTTCATCCTTTGTCGTGTGGTTGGGAAATATATAAAAATAATTTTTTGTTCAAGAATGAAGTTTTAATAGAACTGTCAATATCCTGCTCATCCTTCCATGCTGAATTGCATGGAACCTAATTATAGTATACATCTATCTCCTCCATGCATCTCATACGTACTATTAGCTTTAGAATTTGCTCAATTGATACCAGAATTTAACTTAAGTTTCTTATAAAATAGATGTTAGTGATTTGAATCCCGAGGGATAAGATGGGACAATCGAATCCTGGGGGACTTGATGTAAGGTAAGATGGGCACAAGATCTCCCAAAGCGGATAATATGTAGGAATCAACAACTTGGGCACAGGCCCGAATGGTTACATTATGCATATGTTTATGTATTGTATTCATTTCATTAACTGTTGCTTTCGATATTGGAATTTTGGCTTAATCCTTAACTGTCATAATCTGCCACCGTCTTAATTCAATAAAATAAATATTTATATTCCGTCTAACATGGACAAAATTATCATTTTCAGGGTGATGGACAGCTCTTATGGGATGTGGATGACCAAAGACAAAAATTTATTAATGAGATAGGGTTCAGCAACAACTTGTGTTCACTTCATTGAAAAATTTGTCCAACTTGTGTTCATTTCATTTGGTAAACACTCAATCATTGTCCAAGTATATATAGAAATCTCCTAGTGCCCATTTATATAAATTTTATGGGTCGAACATTTGATAAAAAGAGTCGATATGACCTGCAAGTGTAGGGACGTGTTAAAAATCAAAGTCAAATTATCCTTTTAGATGAATTAGTTTAACGATTTATGCTGAATGAATCTATCCAGGTTGTAAGGAATTAGAAATTGCACGCAAGAGTGGATGTTATTCCCAAGTATCAAATAGTAATGGAGAACAGGAGATGGTGGCAGTCGATGAATAAAGGATATGATGAAGCAAGATCAGTGGACATTTACAACCGTCCAATGAGATCAGACCCTTTTTTTTTTTTTTTTTTCATCAGATCCTTTGTTCTTGTCCAATCCTAAATGTATATGGGAGCATAAATTCCTACAGAGATGTTCCATGGATTGACCAAATTATATTGTAAAGATTAATGCATTTAGACATTAATGGTGCTTGTATGATAAAAAAAATTAAGTTTTATAAAAGTTTAATTAATAGCTTGAAGTTAGAAATAATTAAGGGTATGTTTGACATGACTTTTGAGATTCAAAGCTGTTTTTGGTCTCATTTGATTAATTTTATACAAGTGTATATCCTAATTAAAAGAGGTTTTAAAGAAGTTAATACAATATGACTTCTACTGAAACCTCTTACAGAAGAGGAAGTTCGTTTAAAAATTACGTTCCAAACACTAATTAAGATAACTGTCTCACGAAACTCTTCAAGAAATAAAATCAGAAACCCTGTCAAACGGGTTTAAATTGTTTATCATGACAGTAATTAGAGTATTTCTATCCCTTTATAAACTCGTATCGTCTACAATAAATTTAGTCGACTTGAAACTTTTTTTGCATTTTCTAAATAGTTCCCTCTCAAACGAAGTATTAATCATCATGGTCTCTCTCGAGAAATAATCTATTCCTTCCTCTTACGCTCTATGAAAGCTCAACTCTTTTACCAACCAGACTCTACCATCTCTTGTGGACGCAATCACTTTGAGAACCATTGCAATCCAACTTGAGCCCTCCTTGTACATTCGACTGCAATTAAAAATTCATCAAAGTGCCTAAATTGATACAAACTAAAAAAAAAAAAAAAAAAAATCACATCCCACGTCTAATCCATGGGAAATATATCTGGAGGTAAAAATTAACGTGTGATGTAACCTGAATTGTTTTTACCGTGATTATTCTGTTCTGTTATATTGCAGTTAATTTCACCGTTAGGTTATCTTGTCGATTGACATGACTGGTTATTCGTACATGGTTGGTGTTAGGTTAAATTATTTGTATATGTATCGTGGAATCTTTCCGTGTGATAGGTGAATTCCCCCTAGGGACCCCTAGTCCTAGAGATAGAGATGCTTTAGGACACGCCGACAGGTGGCTCAGAAAGAAAAGACACCTTCTCTCTCTCACACACACACTCTTTATTCTTAAATTTAAGCCTTTTTTATTCTCGTTGCACCTTAAAAAAAAAAAAAAAATTTCTTAAACTCATTTCAATCACATATTTTCACGATAAAATATTTTATATATACATTTAATTTTTTTGTCTCTAAATTTTAGCCACACATTTTCAAAAAAATTAACGAAATAATGAGTATCAAATAGGGCTTAACTCCTTTGGTACAATTTCTTTTTAGAACTCATTTTTTTCATTTAATTAATCTTATGGCATGCTTAACAAATATAATTATTATTTTTTCAAATATTATTTTTTATTAAATATAATTCGTAATATAATTTTATTAAAGTTACTTATTTTTTCAAATATTAATATTAAATAACAAAACTAATTTCTCTATATAGTGAGCTCATGTTATTAAATTAATTTTTTTAATTCATTTTCAAAAACACATTGAGACAATAAAATATTTTGTAAATAAATCTAATTTTTTTTAAAAAAACTTTTTAACCACTCGTTTTCTAAAATATAACTATTTCAAAACTCATATTTTTCAAAAAAAAAAAAAAAAAAAAAAAAAATATGAATGTCAAACAGGAGCTAAATTAGAACTTAATTTTTTTTTTAAAAAAAAAATCACCTTTTAAACACTGTCAAACGTGCTTTGTACGTTTTTCAAGGAATAAAAAACAGGCTAAAAAATAAATAATCAAAAGACAGACTGATTTGATAGAAATTAGTTGGCTATTTTTTAAAAAAGTTTTAAAGTGTTCAATCATGTTTCGACGTGTGTTCATCCTATTTTTGAGTCTGTCTCTATAGCAGAATTGTACTAGATATCTTGTTAGGCGGCGTCGAGTATAAACAAGATTTTCTCTGTTTTAAAACTTTTTAAGGTGGTTCAAAATAGTGTTAGAGATTACCCAACTTTCTCGGGAGAAACACGAAGTTAATTAGTAACTCTTGCATAGTTTATCTGCGTATCATGTTCCTCCATCTGTTAACATATTTCCATGTGTAAAGATCCAACCAATTCTTCGAAAGGAGAAAGAAAGAACAATTTAATCAATGACACAATTGAGATTCAGTTATCTGTACCCAATTGGCCAAAGCCAAACTTTTCAATACAATTAGCTAATTGTACTTACTTATTATTTTAATAATGTAAGGTTCCAATTATTTAGTTTCGATGTCGGCAGACACACATTTACTTCTCTCTTTTTTAATAAAATCAATTAACCCGTGGAAGATTGACAAAGTATATATCTCGACTGATCTATGGACCATTGAGATAGAAGTATACGCGATTAATTAGGCAAGACATTAAATGTCGAGAATTCAACATAGACACAAAATACATTCCTAGAGAGACTAGATCACGTGCAATGATTGACAAATTTCGTATGGAAGATTGAACAATGGACCATATTAATAAAGAAATAAATTCAATTTTATTTGTTATCGTATCTAATTTATTTAATACTTCGAACAGAAAGACATATGAGAGATACAATGTTCTAAATCAAATGCTAAATGCTTGATTTTGGTGTGGTATGAATTTTAATTTATACTATTCTAAGCAATTTAGAGATACAAAAGTCACAATTAAATGTAGATTCAAATCGATTTATGAATTACTATATTAATTTTTACTTTTGATAATTTCTAACTAGAGAAACTTACATTATTGGAGTCCAACATATTACTCGAGTTAATTAATTTATATTCAAACTTATGAAGAATATTCAAATATATGTAAAAGCATCACGAAATTAAATTTTTTATTACTGAAATGCCACGAGAGAGAGAGAGAGCAATCGTTTTTAATAAATTAGAAAAGAAAAAGGTAGTACTTTACGTAATCTATATTTATATAGTTTTCTTTATATTTTATTATACTGTACGTAATCTATGTTTATGATATATTTTGTGACCTTACACAATATCGTTTTCTTTATATTATATTATATTATACGCAATCTATATTTATGATACAATTGTGATTACACAAAGTCGTTTTCTTTATATTTTATTAGATTGTACGTAATCTATATTTATGATACATTCGTGAATTTAGACAATATCATTTTCTTTATATTTTATTATGATGACAATTCAGCAAAGAAATAAAAATCGTATTTTTTTTGTTAAATAGTGTACCAAAACATGGCCCAAGTGTTACACATCCTAAGAACTTGAACTCTCTCGATCTCGACCTTCAGATTGAGACAATTCATGTGAGAACATGCTGGAGACTTCTCTTCACTTTTATGATGGCAATGATACGCAAGCATGACCCATATAACTAAAATCAGTAGATTTTGATAAAAATTGATGAAATATATTATTATTAAAAAATTGTGAATCTCATAAAATATGTGGTTAAAATTAATTGTTAATTTTGAGTTGATTTTAATCAATACCAAATAGGGGCTTAATCTCATCATAGTTTATCTTCGATACGCTCATTAGTATTGTTAGAATGGACCGACTTGCTCAAGCCAACCTGACCCGCCTTTGAAAAGTCCCAACCGTGGGGCATGGTCTGTGTGCTAAGCTGCTTGCTTAACAGTGGCCACGTGTGCTTCTTTTCTTTTCTTTTTTCAATTCTTTTCCTTTGAATTTCTCCGCTAAATGTATAGAAAAAATAAAAATAAATTTGGGTTCGACTGGCCCGATCTGGGGCTAACCATTTTCTGCCGGTCTAGGTCATGCCAGCCATTTGGAAACCTCTACGGTACCCATGAGTATGAGGGTACGAACCATGTCTAGTTCTTTCCGGATGAAAGTATATAAATTTTTAATATACATATAATGAAGTTTGGTCATTTATAATTTTGCTAAATTGAAGTTAAGATAGTGGATTATTTTAAATCTTTGACTAAAATTGGATTCCTGTTTATTTATAACTTTCTTTTGGCTTTTGGTCATCCTCGATTTTTTTTCAGAAAGACAATTTTTAAGTATTTGGATATAACATTTTCACATTTTCAACAGACAAAAGTATTCTAATCAAGTATATACATACAAACTCCAAAGAAGAAAGCATCTCCGTTTTTTTTTTTTGGGCCCCCCAGACATAGCTCAATGGTGCAAAGGACAGGAGTGAGGTAGTATCAGCTGAGCTGACAACCGCAGTGTGAGGGTTTGATTCTTGCCTCTTACAAGGTATGAAATTGAACTCTTTGTGGACATCAATAAGACAATTCTTGTACCCTGACCTGCTGCGGCACATCCCGTGATTTACCTCCTCCACAATGCTCTAGGGATGGGACGGGTTGGGGTTCAACCTTTTTTTAAGAAAGCATCTCCTTTTCAATAATTCCTTGCATACAAGAAAATTATACAGATTTTTTACAGGAATTGAAAATGGGTAATTTTGTCAATCTGTGTGTAATTTTTCCTCCACTCATTTTAAATATAGTCTCTCAATTTCAAATTTCTGTACCAATTCTGTATAAGTTTTATGTACCTATAATTCTTTAGAAAAAGTTTTACTTTAGACATTGAGAAATTCGATGTGTACTTGCACTAATTTATTATCGATGAAAGAAAAATAAAAGTCCCTATTTGATGGTCATTATTTTGAGAAAATAGAATTTTGAATAGTGATTATTTGGAGATCGCGTGGCTAAAAATTAGGGGAAAAATTATGTTCAAGTGTAAAATGTTTTATTGTGTAAACGTATAATTGAAAATGAAAATGAGAATTAAAGAATTTTGAATTAATTGTTGTCAATCAGGGGCTAAATAATTTAGAATAGGCGTGCAGTGACGTTAGATCTCTAATATTCTACTTCTCATCCTGTTGTCTTTTCTTGCATTAACTCTTCTGAGTTGTCTATTTTCTGATGAAGACAAATACTAAAAGACAGATTAATTTGGGAAAGAAATTAATTAGTTAGTGAAACCATCAAACGAAATTTTAGTTTGACAGTAATATTTTATCGAACAATGATGCATACAAGAAGTGTGAAAAATGAGGATAGACCAAAATTAACACGAGGTGTAATAGGATCTGATTACTTTATATTGTTTAGTAGTGTACTAAATTTGTAAGGGGAAAAAACATTCATGTAAGGATCATTTGGGGTTAAAAGCTCTACATACTAGAAAACAACAGGGAATTAATGATTACAACTTCAAATCTGAACGTTCACTTAAATTGTCATTATTTTATCATTTTTTTTTTTTTTTTTGTTCATACGTTGGACGGATAAGAAATAAGCAATTATAAATCTCATTGTCAACCCATGCAAGGGGACTATTCTTGCGGGTCCGGCGGCCGGTGTAGGACGGTTGGACGGTTTTGTGGCGAAGAGCAAAAGCAAGGCCGCGTGACATAACATTAAATTGCATTGTCTCCTTTGTCAAGAGAGACATTGATTATTATTATTATTATTTTTTATTTTGGATTACACGTGATTACTTCTATCCACAACTGCCTGTCCCTAAGTCTTGGTGTGAGGGTGAATCGAGGGATATGCCCAAGTTGGTCAGGGTCTGAATACGTTTTCACTTAACTATCCCATATTTTCTTTCTTAGAATTCAAATCCGGGAGATGCTAGCTACGTAGTTTTTTTTTTTCCCCTATCTTTTGCCAACTTGGATGTACTCCTAGGGGTAGAGACATTGATTATTAATAAGGTTAGGGGTGGATCCAGGAAGAATTTTAAGACGGGCTACTATGCCCAAAAAAAAAAAAAAGTTCTCTTTACTTAATTTGTTGAGTCTTGCTTAGTGTACAGCATTGTACAGAGCAAGATACACAGTCCTCTCACATTGAGGGGGTCCATAGTGATTAAAATATTTGTGGACCCCTTCAATGTAAGGGGACTGTACATTTTTACAGCATTTGATGTTGTACAAATAATAAACTCTAATTTTTTTAAAAGGTGAGTTGTGTTGGGGGACGGGTTGTAGCACATCCCAATCCCCCCAAGATCCGCCAATGAATAAGGTCAGGGTCGGAGCCAACACTTAATGAGCCGACATGGTTGCTGTGTCGACTATAAATTACATTAAGTATTAAAGTTAAATATGTCTAACTTTACACTTTTAAGTGATTGTAGTTTAAATGGTAGTGCCCTTGTTTTGCAAATGAGAGGCATCCGATTCGATTACTCTTACTTCCACTTCCTCTTTTAAAATTTTTACATAATGAATAATTATTAAATAACTTTATATGATATACCTTTCATTTATCAACAGAAATGTTGCAGCTCATATAGTAAATTGTTGGCTTTGTATGTGAGAGGCATGAATTCGATTCCCCTAACCTCCACTTCTTTTTTTAATTTTTAACACAATAATTAATAACTAAACAATTCTATATTATCAATTTTTATTTCTAAAATATTTTATTTAAGAAATTTGTTAACTCAAGTTATTATTTCATAATATATATATTTTATTGTTAGATTTTATCAATTGATTTTGTAAAATTCTAATTTGGACAATTTAAGTACTGAAATTTATTCTTTTAAGAGCTGGAAAAATACTTTTCTTTTTGTGGTAAAAAATAGCTTTAAAAATTTATTCACTCAAATTATTGCCCATTATTATATACTTTATTTTTATATTTTATCAATTTAAAATTCAAATTTGGATAATTTAAGTACTGATTTTTATTCTTTTAAATGTTCGAAAAACATTTTTCTTCTTTAAGGTACTAAAATTCACCGTTTTAAAATTTTTGGATAGGCTTCGCCTAAACTCTGAGTTTGCCTTTATCATTTAATCACGTTTTACGTATAAACTTCATCTCATCTTGTTTAAGTTCATGAAAAACTTGAAACTTGATGATATGTATATGATTCAAAAAATATTTTTTATTCCTTATTATTTTGGGTTGTATTGAATTATATTTTCATATTTTTATAATTTTTATATTTTAGAGCATTTATTTATTAATGGAATTTTTTTTTAATATAAATTAATTAAATATTAATAAACAATCACGCTATATTAGACGATCGTTAAATGGCCGTTTGACGCTCCGCCCTAGCGCACTCGAGTGGATCCGTACCTGAATAAGGTCGTGTCCTCATGTGATGCACCGTGCTGTGGTCAGTCCAAATGTGACTGGATTAGTGTTTTGATCCCACTTGTATTTGTGTTTTTGTTATCTTTGATTTTAAACTCGACGAATTCGATTATCTTCTACTGCTAATGAGCTTAATCGACACAAAATTATAGCACCCAAGTTTTTTACGACTCTCAAATGTGGAAAACTTGATTTTTCTTACCCAGTACAAACGTGGAAAAATTGTACTCTAGCCTGAAGGACCACTGCCATTATTATACCTTGACTGCGTTCCATGGAAGATGATGGCCCATACAGAAACACATTGGACCACGCCTATGGTTTTCTGTAGAAGGATCAGACAAAAATTTTGGTAGGTTGACAGCTAATGTAAAATTTTATTAAATTCTATAACATGAATTCTAATTTATCGAAATTAATATTTAGCCCACGGTTATCTATCATTATTTTAAAATTCGTTTTTTTTTTGTTCAAATTCATTTTTAATCACACATTCTGACAATAAATTTTTTTTCACGTAAACCTAAAACTTTTTTATATTTTTTAACCACACATTCTAAAAAATGCAATATTTCAGAACTCATTTTTATTGAATAATGGTTGACAAACGGAGACTTATTTAAATACATCTTCAGCTACTTGCATGTTTCCAAAGCCCATTGCCATTGGGCAGAGAACATTAGATCATTGATCTCCAACTTTTCTATTTTTTCATAAAATCACTTGGTGGAGAATTTATTAATAATAATTAAAGGAAGGAAGCATTGAACTTTGAAGGGGACATACAACCTAACCTCTATCTATTGCTCTCCAGCTTATTGGTGGCAAAATAGTCCTCAACAACAAGTATCATTCAAAATCTGCATTAAATCTTTATCTATTGCTCTCCAGCTTATTAGTATCAAAATAGTCCTCAACAACAAGTATCATTCAAAATCTGCGTTAAATCGTCACATTTCTCTCGTATAAGCATACTCCGCTTCTACTGCTAACTCCAGAAAATTGAACATGTGAAAATCCCATGAGATTGTTTAACAGGGATGTAAACGATTTCATTTGACTGATTATAATAAGAAGTTGATGACTAGTGAACGGAATCATGTCTCGAGGCCCACAAGTGGTGGGTGAAAAAAGCAGCCTTTGAAGAAAATAATAAATATACCCATTTTATTCAGAAACTGTTGGGTTTTGATATCCAATAAATTCAGGCAATGATGTTAAACAGTGTCAGACTATATTTCTTAAGTTTCGGCCGATGAATGAAATAAATATCAATCAATCAATCCATAGGGTCGATCCGAAAGCAACGTGAGCCATTAATTGTAGCTTAATTGTATTAATATTGCATTAACCCAAATTCACCAATAGGACGACTTTATTGTGTCTTGGTCTACTTACTTTGTGTTAGCCCATTTGTTGGACTTTGGCCCAAGTCAAGAAACCTAAACTAGCATACATATATATTCCTTCATCTCCCTCATTCACATGTGTTATGTGTGTGTATTTGCCCCTTTTTGAGAGAAAAAAGGCCTCCCTCTATTTCTACTCTCTGTTAATTTTTCTCTTTGCCTTAGTGGCTCTTGCAAATTATCACCATATAGTTGTCCCCTTGTGGGTGTGAGAAGAAGAAAGCAACCATATGTGAACTTTGTTGTGGGTTGATTACTTGTGTTGATTGGTTGATTGATTGGTAAGTTAATTGAGTTCGAAATTCATCAATAAAAGAAGATTTTTCGCTACAGAAACTTTGTTAAAACAATATTAAAAACAAAATTTTGATTAACCGTAAATAAAATACAAATAAAAGGACAAAGTTAACGTTAAAGTCGATGATGAAATTATGTAAATGACGAAATACGCAAGTGAAACTAAGGGTTTAGGAAAATTCAATTTTCAAGGTTGGAGATGATTTTTTATAAGCGCTAAAATTAGGAACTATTGTACATGTTTCCTAAAGAAAAGCGGAAAAGTAATTATTTTGTTAGAAAACCCGAACCTAGTGAAGTAGGAAACATCAGAAAACCTAAATTCTTTTAGCTTAATACTTACAATAATTTTTTTTCCAAACTCTATTTTAAAAAATCAGAAAAGTCTGGGGCTTGGACCCCACATTCCCAATGTTGATGACTAACTTGCTCTTTTTTAAAGTTGGAGATCAACTAGCTATTTGAAAAATCCGCCTCCCTATTCGAAAAAGCAGGTAGCAATAGTGTTATTTACGTGCAATTGGTAACTGGCCCTTTGCCATCAACCATGTTACATAGCCCGTTGGGTTGACACTTTTACACACATTAGAGAAAAAATATTATTTTATTCACACGGGACCCACACACCCATGTTAGGAGAGTGTCAACCAAGTGGTCATCCAAAGTGTTTGAGTAGCTTAATTCTTTTGCCATTCAGTGTCAATAATTTAGGCATGAGTGTGACTTGGTTTGGATCAGTTTCTACTCCAACTCGAAACTAAAATCAAATTAGTCAGTTTTAATGAATTTCAACCCAAACCAAATCACTTTAACTCCTAAACCAAATTGATTTAGTTAGTCATTTTGGACTTTTAGTCCAAAATATGACAATGCTTTGTGTCGAATACAATTTTTTTTTTTTTTGGTATTATTGGAAAACTGAAAATGTCAGCTCCTAAACCAAATTCATCCAATGCCTACAAAATTGCCATTGATATAAGAATAAGTTTGATTAATTGTGAGCATTAATTGGTCCCTCAATCTAATAATTCATCATAAAAAAATATCATATATAATTAAATATAAAAAATTTCAAGACATTTAGGGTGCGTTTGATTGCAATGATGGAATTTGGGTAGAAAGAAAACGAATTGCAGAGAATTGAATTGCCTAGAATTTGTTTTAGGGGGAATTGTAGTTAATGGTGTTTAATTGGTATAATTTTTCACCAATCTGTTTGACTTTGTTTTTCATGTAAATTGTTACTTTTTGGGATAAATTTTTTTACAATTTGTATTAAAATTTGTTTGAATTGCCAAAAAGTAAAAAAAAAAAATAAAAAATATATATATATATTAATTTTTTTTTGTGTTCGTTTGCCTTTGTTTTTCATGCAAATTATCAAGTAAATGGATAATTTTTTTTATCATTGGATTTAGAATATATTTCCATTGCCAAAAAGTATTTTAAAAAAAATTGAAAAATCACTTTCCCACCAAAATCATGAAAAAATAAAAGGTGGAAAATGTGTTTTGAATGGTTGTACTTGAAATTTGGGTGGAAATGAATTCCATGGAATTGTTTGACAATCAAACATCAAAATTAAGTATGAAATTAAAATTGATCTTCTTTTTATACCTATTTTCTAGGCTATTAAACATAGCCTTAAATCTTGGGTATATACCAATCATTAATTACCGTGATATTACAATTTTTATCTTTTACCCCTTTTCTCTATATAAATATCCTTTGGAATTATGATATATGGATTATTGAAATTCATTTGTCATTCTCATTTGTTTTTTAATCAACCGAGGATAAGATAGAGGTCTCCCAAACAAAGGAAAAAGAAATTTATGTATAAGCATCAAGTGAAATAATTGTGTTTTTCTTTTTCGACAATATTGTACAATATTTTTAAAAGGTAAATTTCGCCTTAGTACAGTTAGGGATGTTAATGGCTCAAGTCGAGTTGAGCCGAGCCAACTCGATTCGAAGACAATCGAGCTCGCCTCGACCTTGTAGATGAGCTCGAAATCTTAGGTACAACTCAACGTTTTGGCTTGTGGCCTCACGAGCAGAGCTAAGCCCATACGAGCCACCCATAAGTCTAAAGGAGTTGAGTCCAGCCGTTCACAAGTCGACTCATTTTTTAATTAATTAACAATATATGTCAAAAAGAAGCAATTTAAAAATAAATTCAAAATTGAGAAAAAAAACTAACCGGACATGAAATCTAAAGAGCTTGTAATTGCGAAATGTAGAAATTACATATAACCAGATTTTTTAAGTTATTATTTCAAAAATCCGATTTAAATTTTGTATACACAAAAATCAAATGATAATTTAATATTACACAATTAAATTAATATATCCACCCCCTCACCCGACCATCCCCACACCGAAATTCAATTTTTTTTTTTCTCTCTCTCTCTCTCTCTCCCCCATTATCTATCAATAGTCGTAACGATAATGCACCTGGGCGAGAGTCATCGTTGTAGCCACGACAACGATGTTGCGCGCTGCGTGCTGAGCGACGATGTTGCTTGACGTCGTTGCTGCAGTGGTGATGATGTGTTGCTATAGCGGCAATGTGTCACACGTCATCGCCATTGCAGCAACGGTGATGCATTCGTCGTTGTACTCAGAGCACATCGATCATCGTCAATTTTTGGGCATTGTTGGTGCCAATTTATGGCTGCAATGGTTTGCCATCGTTTTATCATCGTCAACTAGATCTAATTTTGCGATCGGTGGTTGTCTAGTTTTTGGGTGACGTTGGTGGCGGGCATGGAGCGTCGTTGTGAGTGACTAGTAGTGGTCGGCGTGATGGTGGCGAGGTGGTTGTGAGTGAATGAGGATGTTTGTGAAAAATTATTTGGTTGATTGTGACTAGTAAATAATTTGTGATCGATAAATAATATGTGACCAAAAATTTGATTCGCAATTTACAAAATTTGTGATCCGTGACTTATAAATTTTTTTATTTGTGATCGATGAATTAATTGTGACCTACAAAAAATCTGGTTCGTGATCAAGAAATAATTTGTAACCAATTAATTCAATATTTTGTGATTAAATTGTATAGAATTGTAACCTTAATATACTTAATTAATAAAAAATATATATTTAATTAATGATTTCATATATATAATTTAATTAATATCCGATTTTTGAAATTTTTAACCTTATTTCTTAATTTTGAATTTGGTCATATTTAATTGTTTGGGGGCGTGTTTGATTGGAAAATTTCCATGAAAAATGACATTTTCACTCGAATTCTAATTTCTAACTTTTGGAGTTTTTTATTACCACTTTTTTTCACTGAATTTTTTTTCTACCTTTGAAAATATGCTTTATTTTCTTTATTTTTAAGAAAAATATTTTCTTTGGAGATTGTAGATTTTTGTTTTTCTCTAAACAAAAGATTATTTTTCATGTCAATCAAACACACTTTATATGAAATTTTTCATTGCAAAATTAACCCTATCTTATAAGCCCAGTAAAGCCCAATTAAAAAGCCTAATATCCAACTATGACCGAGGCCTGGTTTATTGGTAGAGTAACAGGTGGGTGACAAGCGCCGAAAAGGTTTTTTCCAAGGTAATACACTAAACAATGGGGAGCAATTAAGCGTGTTCATCACCCCTTGGCACCAATTTATCTCGTGTTGCAGACTTGCAGTGATTTTTACAAGAATAAGTCAGCTTCTTCATCACCAAACTTGGAAGGTAGTATCGGATTTATTCGTGGAAAATGGGCATTATACACTCGATCTGATTGTTGTGAATGGTATTATTTCAATTCAACTCCTTAGAATTTATTTTATTTTTCTTTTCCAAAATCGTTGTTTCTTGATGGTAATCTTCCTCTAGCGACAGCGATTTTCTCGACAACATCTCTCCTGAACTTTGATGCGGTTGTTTATGGTTTTCTCGCCTTTAGTACTGGCTGCCCCTCAAGTGTAATTGTGGAATACCGGACCAAAATCCAATGGAGGCAGTTGTTCCAACTAGACCTCGATGCTCCGTTCCTGCATTATCGTTTTTGCATTTTTAATATGTGCATTTTGTTTAATTTGAAAATGAAGTTTTTATTCTTTGTGATTTTGGGTTTTTCTTTATATGTAGATTTTAGACTGGATTGAAGTGGGGTGAGATACAATCTATAAAGGAAGGTAATCTTCCTCTAGTACTGGCCGCCCCCAAGTGTAATTGTGGAATACCCAGGACCAAAATCCAATGGGGGCAGTTTCGTTTTTGCATTTTTCATATGTGCATTTTGTTTAATTTGAAAATGAAAGTTTTTTTTCTTTGTGATTTTGGGTTTTTGTTTACATGTAGATTTTAGACTGGATTGAAGTGCGGTGAGATACATTCTATAAAAGGAGGTTTTAATCACAGATCTGGGTTTTGGATTATATATTGTTTTGACTACGGTTATTGATGGCAACTCCGAGTGGACCTCGTCCGGGGAATATCCCACCAATTTATACCCCTAATTCTCTTGCTAATAACATGAAAGACTTGCAAATTAATCAACCTAATCTGCCACAGCCAAATAATCCTACTGGTGGTGCCTCTAGACCACCTATCACTACACCATTTGGTCAGCAGCCTCCACCTTTTGCTGGAACCCGACCAGGTCCACCTCTGCCTGGTGCCTTTATGAGGGGGCCTGGGCTCCCTAGCCCTAGTGGTCCTCCGAATACATTGTCACCAAATGTGGCATCTACTAGGCCCACTGGCCCACCTGGATCTCAGCCTTCTCCTCGTTTCACTTCGAGACCGCTTCCTCCTGGGTCGCTGCCATCTTCTATGGGTGGTGCCACTGTTTCCGTTGCCAGTGGTTCTTCGCCGCAATTGGGACCTGGTCCTCATCAACGACCATTTGTGTCTTCTCCTTTGATGTCCGGTCCTGCTGTCCCACCACCATTAAGCACTTCTGGCCCACTTAGTAATGGGCCGCCCAGGATCACACCTGCGCAACCCCAAGATGGCCCACGTTTCCCTCCTGTCATGGGTAGTACACCACGACCACCTCCAATTGCAGCACCGCAGCCAGCAGGAATGCTATCATCTGGATCATCTTCTCAGCATCCACAAGTATGGCCAAACTTCGGTGGCCCATCTGCTGGTGCATCACTGGCCACGGTGCAACCAGGTCCACCATCTGCACCACAACAATACATGCCGCCTTCTCCAGCTCCATCACCATTTTCTGCACCAATTCAAAGTGTGCCTCCATCATTAGGTTCTCCTTATGGGGATGCAGACATGGATGTCTCAACAACAGCAGGTGATCTTTTCAAATTCTCTATGAATTGATTCTCTCATGATTGTCGTATCTGTGTTGACGGATTCATTATTTGCTTATTGGTTGATTGCTTAATGATGAATTTCTCCTGTGTTTATCATCTCAGGATCAGGCAGGGATAGATGGTTTTACCTTTTTCTATAATGCCTTAAAGTTAAGACACAAGTATAAGTTATAAAACAGAAATGATGGCTGATATACTTGTGTTGGTAACTTGGTATTACTTAACTGAAAGTGTGATATTTGAAGTATTATTGGCCCACTTGATAATCATGACACCGAGTATCTTGCTAATTCTCTTTGTAGGGTGTTATGTTGTTTCAAATTCTATGCTAAATTTCTAATGATAACATCTGACATTTAAGGACAGAACTAACCTATTTGCAACTTATAGATAGTCATTAACAAATTTGAAAAATACTTGACACTAGTTAGGCTATACTTCTAACCTGTGAGAAAGTGAGCATGCACAACAAGTTTTAATATCAAAGTGATCATATTTGTTTATGGATAAAAAATCTGCTTCAATCCCTCAAAAGCTATAGAATTAATTTCCTCTGTTGCATTTAGAGCGTGAAGCTCTTGCAATGAAAATAGATGTTATTTTCTTTCCATGTGCCAGCACACATGATGACATTCTGGTTGCTAAATAACCCAAAAAGACGGCAAAATAGGCATTTTCACAGATTGGATTCTGGGAGAAAAAAATTCTTGATATCTTTATCCACTTCAGTTGAATCCAGAGATCTTCTGATTGAAGAAATTGATTTACTACATAGGGTGATTAATTTTTTATTTCTGCTGGTGAGACCGTAGTATTTAATGAGATACTGGGGTCATCGATATAGTGGGAGCCTGTGTATTTCTTCTGTGTCTTCACCATTGGCGCCATAAGAAAAAGTTATGATACATGATATCTGGAAACTTGAACAAGTTTGCATGACTATTAGCTTCTATCTTGTGATTCTGAGATTTTTTTTTCATATTGTTAATTGCTGATGAGAATATTCCATCTTGTGAAGGACGTGTATCTAAAATATTCACCTACAAGCTATGATCCTAACTGGTTTGTTAAAATCAAAAAATGCTAAGACCATAAGAAACTGCACAAGAACTCAGAAGAATTGGTTCTATTATTTTTATTCTTTTGGCATTAAAAAAAAATAAAATGGTTTTCCATGTTTTTCTGTTTTATGATTCTAACTGTTTTGAAGAAGTCTGCGAAAAGTTTTTTGGATGAGTATCCAGCGATTTATGGTTTTAGGCTTCATGATGCAGCAAAACAATGCTTCAATTATCAAATCTAGCCTCACGTTACAGGAAAGTAAAACATGAGGTATTTTGCATAATAGAATGAAAGTACATATGGTTATTAAGAGAAATATTCTAGATATGCACCTGGCTGGGTGACTTGATTAGCATTGGTAAATTGTGGGGACTATTTTAACCTGTTAAAAGTCCTAAATGTGAATTTGCAATAGAGGATCACTGGGCTGCAACTAAACCTTGTCATGAAATTCCAAGGGGAGAATAACTGTAGAAAAAAGGAAGCAGATAAACTTGAGAAATTGACCTATTAAACCTGGTGATAATGTTTAGAGTATACATATTATTTTCATGTCATATCACGGGCTATAAATTTTTTGCTAAGAAAAAATTGTTCAATTTTTGGATTTATATTTGACTAAATAAATCAATTTTTTGAAAAGAAGTCTCCATCTTGAGTCTTCATCCAAATGAATGGTTCCATCTTTGGCCAAATAAATATGTGCTTCCCAAAACCATGGCTGGTTCATTGTTAAACAAGCAAAAGTGGAATGCTTGCAAATAAAAATTTAGGTGTTTAGTCATGTCACTTTAATCTGCTCCAAGGGGATAAAGAATAGCAACGTACTTCCACTCCTCTTGAGAGTCTACATTCTAACTTCAGTGTTTTTTATAGGTTGCTCCACCTCCCCCATTTCCTGGTCTGCAACCGTCAAGAATGTTTGGAATGCCACCACCACTTCCAAATCAATCTGTGGCTCCTACATCTCCTGCTTTGGGTCATGCTGGGGCTTCAGTGACAGCACAATCAAAGGTTGATCTAAATCACATTCCTCGCCCTATCCCAAGTTCTGTTGTGATTCTGCATGAGACCCGTCAGGGCAATCACGCAAACCCTCCTCCGGTAATTTGTCTCCTTATTCACCTGAAAAGTATAGCTTCACTAGTTCACTTGTAATTTTGCTTGATGGTGTATTGAGATGACACATCTTGTCACATTTTTTACTTTCATTGTGCAAAGCGAAAGAACTAGCAAAAATTGTTGAATTCCACAAAATGAGTTGTTAATCGTGCCAAAGGTTCAATATTGTCTCAAATAGTTTTTCATTTTTCTGATTCTTTATTTTACTTTCTGTTTTTCTCTCATGTGAAGCCTGCAACAAATGATTATATTGTCAAAGACACTGGGAATTGCAGTCCACGTTTTATGAGGTGCACTATTAATCAGGTAAAATTTCTGCATTTTGTATTTAAATATTTCTTAATTCATCATTTTTTGGGTGCTGGACTGGGACTGCAATCTTTCATTAGCAATTAAGTTTTGACCGAGGCTTCTGTTTATGATATAGATTCCATGCACTGTGGACCTTTTATCAACATCTGCAATGCAGTTGGCTTTACTGGTCCAGCCTTTGGCTCTTCCTCATCCTTCTGAGGAACCAATCCAAGTAATGTTTCAAATTTCTTATTCTATTCTGGTGGCAGTAATGAAAATATATTTTTGTTAAATTTTACAATAAAATTCACATGCAATCAGCACTTTAATAATGTCTTCTAGCTATACATATGTGGATTACTCACGAGTTTGTTTCAGAAGGCTTATAAATATGGTTGTGATCTTGCATGTTTGCTCTCTTGTCATCTTGCGTTTGAAGTTGTTCTGACCTAATAGCATTCGCTTGTACTATAATGAGATAGGTGTGCAACACCTCTCACCAATCTCTCTGAGTGTTGATATTTAAATATTACCTGCTAAATGAAACATTGTTTTACAATGAGAAAAGTGTGGGGTTTGTCAAGATTGAAAACTTGGCAGTTTATAGATAGATGTCTAAGATATGTTAGGCATATAAGTAGATAAAGAAAGTTTCCAGACTGGAAAGTAGGTAGCTCCTGATTGAAATTCGATGGTCAGTTTCCTTTTAGTTCATGCTGATTGGATGGGTAGGCAAATCTGATGCTCTCTTTTTTCTGTTGACTACTATTTTCTTTAGAGTTCCTGTCACTGCGATATTTTGTTCTAATCAGCTGAAAGTATGTGAAGCAAAATAATCATATTTGGATATAGTTTGTTACGATGCATTTTCTTTGTTATAGTCTTTTCATTACTTCTTAGCCTTCTCCTGTGAACTTATTTTGTCTCTCTCCCATTTAAAGATTTGAATGTTTGGCATGTTTATGTGACTCATGATTTAACATAAAATGTGGCTGTTGATAGTTGTAAGCTTCAGTTATTCTGAGTTTCCTATCCAATCTCAGCTGTGATTATAGGTTGATTGGGCACTTTGACCTTTGTTAGGAATAGGATAATGTCAATATAACTTATGCCCTATGCTTTGTAGGTAGTGGATTTTGGGGAAAGTGGGCCTGTTCGATGTTCTCGCTGTAAAGGTTACATAAATCCATTCATGAAGTTTATTGATCAAGGCGGGCGTTTTGTTTGTAACTTTTGTGGTGAGTACCTTGTGTTCAACACCAGTATAATACTTAAAGTTGGATTATTATTTAGGCTGTGTAGGTATGTTTACAAGATTTTTTTAGTCCTGGTAATTTATTGGGGTTTAACCTTGATGTTGCCATGTTTATCGTTTGAATGATTGAAACACGCGGAATATGGAAATTAATATGCATTTTGCAAAGAGTCGTTTACAAGAACAGGGCATTGGTTTACTAAAGATACTGAAATCCCATAATGTTATATTCTGAGTTTTGATACTTATCATATTTGCGCAGGATTTTTACCGACGAAACTCCACGTGACTATCACTGCAACTTAGGTCCAGATGGCAGGCGTAGAGATGCTGATGAAAGGCCTGAGCTATGCAGGGGGACAGTTGAGTTTGTAGCTTCCAAGGAATATATGGTGAGTAACATCTAGAATGGGCATAGATTGCATTTGACAAGGGATTTTTATCGGGTTAAGGTGACTGACGCCCGAGTTAAAACCTCATCTTTCAGTAGTTGTTCCCTAGACTTGGGAAGCAATCCTGACACTATTAGGCTAGGTATTCTACATGTTGGGATGTCATAGATTGTTCGAGATTACTTTCACTCATTTTACCTTCTATCTAATATTAAGGCCCTGTTTGTTTCTCATTAATTATTCATAAAAATGAAAAATATGACCATTGTCAATCACATTCAGTCACCATTTTTGACTTTTCATCTCTTGTGTGAAGCCCATAACGGCTATATATTTCTTTCTCATTCTACAAATAATGAAATAAAACGGGGTCTAAAGTTATCTATTGTGAACTTTACAAATTTTACCTCGAGCTTGTCTGGACGCACGGTCTAGTAAAAATTGGACCGTTGCTGAGTAAAAAATGGACCGTTGCTCAATTTTTTAATTGTAAACACCCTGACAACTTTGTAGTACCATTTCAGTCCATTCACACTCCCTTCCCAAATTTACCCTCTTTGGTGATAGAAAGTAGAAACTTTGCATATGGCATGGAGGGTAAATGGTCCTTTTCATTCCATTTCAGTCCATTTACGTGAAAGTAAAGGCTGTCAGTGGGACCAAGTGATTTGACTAAAAAATCAATTCTGGTTTACAAAAATCACTCCCAGACACACGCCTCAACTAACCTTCAAATTTGCAATTCAGTTCATGAGGATGGTATGATCCATCGTCATTGTCAAATCAGATCCTTCTGATAACAAATTGTACTTGAATGATAAGCAATTAGTCCTTTCTCTTTATGTTTATTATTCATATGGGAAATAGAGACATATAAATGATAAAAATTAATTTGACCACGTCAAGGAACTTCAACTATCTCTGATTCCCCCAATCATGTGATTATCATTGGGGTAAATTTCTGGAGTCATTGGCAAGTAAATAAGTTCAACTCACTTTTGTCCAGGTATCTAAACTCCGCTGGTAAATTCTGAAATAAGTTTGGAGTTTCCTGTGCTCAAGGACGCTTGCATTTGTAGTTTTTGTTGAGGTCTAGTTGCTAGGCAATCACCGTGTTGTCAGGGCATACATGCTACTAACTTCTTTCAAGACTATTCACTAATTCTATGTTCAACCTGCTTTACTTTTGACCCTTGTGTTGCTAGAATCCTCAACTAATTGGCAGTCTTTGGACATTAGAATCTTATGGAAGACGAATTAAAATGGCATATTTGCCATCACATAACACATCTCTTGTTCGGTTGTAGATGGAGTGTACACTTTTTTTTTTTTTTTTTTTACTCAAGTCTGAGATTTAGTTGGGTTGAGATTAACCGAATATTCCTTTCATGAGTAAATATTATTTACCTTTGATCCGGCAGATAGTCATAACCTCTGAATTTGTAAATTATTTCCAGGTCCGAGATCCAATGCCTGCCGTATATTTCTTCCTTATCGATGTATCCATGAATGCCATACAAACGGGTGCAACTGCAGCAGCTTGCAGTGCAATTAGCCAAGTTATAGCTGATCTTCCTGTGAGTTCAAACATGGTTTCCTCATCTATGTAACATTTAATCTCCATATTCCCATTTATCCATTAGGCTGATGATATGTGATTGATTTAATATGTATACTGTTTTCTTCCATGAAGTACATTGGTCACAAATGTGGTTTCAGCTGTATATCGATTCCATGAGTCATTTTTGAACTCTGATATTAAAAATTAGGAAAAAAAAAGAGAAGCTGTTCTTAAAATTGATTATTATAAGGGAAAATGACATGATGTGACTGGGCAAAATTGGTTTGTTTTGGACTTTTGCATAGATGTAGTGCTCAACAGAATGGGTTGTTTAAACGGACGACACCATAAGGCTTTTCTTGTTATTAATGTAGATTTAAAGGGCAACTGTTGAATCAGTATTCATATCTAGCTATAAAAATTCTTCCACGGATATTATTTGTGAGAAGCAAATTTCTTGAGCAAATAGCTGATAATGTAGAATGAGATGGAAAAGAAAAATTTATTTATTTGACTGCCTGACCCAAGTATATTGGGACTGGTGCTTAGCTTCTTGTTATCCTTGATATTGAAGAGCAACAGTAGTGTGAGTATTTGTATATAACAGAATGACATGAATTCTTGTTATGCTAGATATTGAAGAGCAACAGTGGGATGAGTATTTGTATCTAACAGAATGCCAAGAACAATTTTTTTTATGTAGCAATGTAGTTAACTTTCCTAGAGAAGTCTATTTTAAAATGTTATTCTTTCAACTTCTGAGATGCTTTATTGTCTATTCTTCATATAAATTGAGTCAACAAGTGTTGGTGTCCTTATGAATTTTTTTAATGGACGTCTTTTCTTTGTAAGATCTCTGGGATCAGCAAGAGCCATCAAGTACAAAATCATTCATGTGTGTTCTTATTATTGACTTTGGAGATTTGAGAAATTTCTTGCAAGTTGTAACTGGTTTTGCTTAGAGAAAAAGGACTTTAGGATTGATTGTTGGCATGTGTGATGCAAGTACTTATGAGCATTTTTTTCCTCCCATTTTGGGATAAGTAAGAGAAGGATTATGTGCGCCCAAACCATTATAAAAAATATTAATTATGGACATCCCATTTTTCAGTCTTGGCTTGAGCATTTCTTCTCTAGGTGATCTGTTGTGATGTTTGCCCTGTAATTGTGTCAAACATGTATTGTTCTTTCCTTTAAAATGTTCAAAGCATTTATATAAACAAACATTAAATTTGGTTTAAGCTTTCTTATGTTTATATTTGTTAATGACATATTTTGTTTCTTCTTTGCTTGGGGGGGCAGAAATGCTACAAACAGATTATCTACTAGCTATCAACTGCCAAACCTTTGCTATCAATGTAATTAACTTCGTATATCAATACCAACTCAACCCGCCAAAGTGCAAGTCCTCTTCAGCCGTTCTCTTGATACACTTAATATATTCTTTAAAATAAGTATTTTCCAACTATGCTTTCTATATGTGCCAATATTCTCGTCGTTTATTTAGGGCAAAAAAAAAAATACACCTCTTGGTTCTGTTGACTTTTTTAGATCTTGGAATATCTTTCATATCTCTAATCAGATCTTCGTAGAAACCATCTCAAAACTGATTTCCTCCCCTCTCCTTTCAGCTTTGAAAAATTAAATCTATGTTTGTTGTCAGGATTTGTTTTTAAATTGGAAAGAATTCCATCCCTTCCAATTAAGAAGGGGGAGTGAGAAAGAAGGAAGTGTAAAAAGAAAATAGTGTCCTATCAATGTAGATTTGGTAGCTGCTTATACCTGCATTCTTTGGATTGTCATTGTATAGCACATTATATATATATATTCTGCGACAGTTTATGTATTTGTGAATAAAGAGAATGCTTTATGTGTTTGCTATGTGATGATTTTATCATTGCAGGACGGTCCTCGGACAGCAGTGGGCATTGCTACATTTGATTCAAATATCCATTTTTACAATCTAAAACGTGCATTGCAGCAGGTTGGTAGATAGCAAACAGTCTCCTAAGTTTTTGGAGTACCCAATCCATCCAAGAAGGGATGCCTGTTTACATAGATGACCATGATCTACAATTATTTTAATTTTTTCCATAATGTGCCTGTTCACATTTATTTTCTTTATTCCTAATATGAAAAGCCCCTGTTGTATTCTCATCTTACACCTTAAACAAAATAATGGCTAGCTTCAACACTCGATTGAAAGTCAAAGCGGTATTAGATACTTACTTTAGTCTCCTGCTTTTGTTTCATTGCAGCCTTTGATGCTTATAGTCCCTGATATACAAGATGTCTACACTCCTCTCGAAAGTGATGTTATTGTTCAACTTTCTGAGGTTAATTATTGTTCATTATTCTTTTCTTTTCGAAGTAATGTTGATTTTCCGACTGTGTAAATATTTCACTTTCAGCTTTGTGTTAATTGCCATTTTCCTATCTTCTTTTAATATATAGTTTTATTGTTTTTGGATAGTAGTTTTAAAGTATTAATGCTTTCATTCATGTTTTTTAAGTTTCTAGAGTGATTGCAATTTGTTAATGCAGTGCTGTCAACATTTGGAGATATTGCTGGAAAGCATCCCAATGATGTTTCAGAATAACAGAATAGCTGATTCAGCTTTTGGGGCTGCAATAAAGGTTTGAGATTTTTACACACATACATATGTAGTATATGTCTTTCTTTTCTATTCCGACTCTTTGGAGTCGTTTTTTTTTTTTTGGTGAAAAAGAAGTATCAAATGATTTATTTAAGTGGCGTATGCTACTCTTCTTGGTTGTAGACGAATATGTTTCAAGTGATTGAATTTGACTGTGGTATATGAGTGCTGTATGCTACTCTTCTTGATTACTTCAGGCTGCTTTCTTGGCGATGAAAAGTACTGGTGGCAAACTTCTCGTTTTCCAATCTGGTGAGCTAATAATTATGTTTATATATTAGCGTGAGCAGATGCATACACGATTATACAGTTTTCAGCCTTAAACCCTCTCATTTTGAACTTATTCATTTCTTTTACATCACAAAATGTTTTGTTGTTCATTGTAGTCTATCCAAATAATGATTTATAATATCGTAATGCACGATTTTACACAAAAAAAAAAATACAACCAGATTTCTTGCTGAGAATTCGGCTTGTGTCCAAGTTTTTCTTTTGTTAAACTTCCATGTTGTCATTTATGTCAAGACACGAGAATTATTTATCTTATTAGCTAGACTTGTACTTCAAGATTTGTACCATTTACCAGTCACTGAACTTTGAATAGCTGTTCATTGAAGAATTTTGACTGCATTCCAATTTCTCACTTTACATTCTGTTGGAATAAATTCTCAATTATGCTTAGTTCACTTCGGCCTATATGCTAACTGTATATTTGCTTTTGTGTAATACTCTTTTTGATGAAGTTCTTTAGATGCTTCTACATTTTTTGAGTATAATGTTGTAATTATAGAATAATATACTGAATACTTTTTGGTGTTGCAGTCTTACCGTCGATTGGCACTGGATCCCTTTCTGCTCGGGAAGCCGAAGGATGGAGTAACATATCAGCTGGAGAAAAGGTATGAAAATGTTAATTGGAATATAGTCATTGGCATTGCATTTTGTCTCTTTTGGAGTTTCTAGTGTTTTGTATTGTTCTTACCAGGATTGAATTGAGAACTACATTTTTAAGGGATGGTCTTACTAATGTGTTCCTCTGGTATTTTTTTTGCCCCCTTAATACCACCAAACAAATATTTACAATTATTGAGGCCTGAGGGTAATATCTTGGTCTAAATTTGTGCTGCTTTTCTTTAGTTATTTGTCCACTTATCTTCACCTGCATCATGATCTCTAGTATTATAGATTGTAATTTTTACTTAAATTTGTTTCCGTACTTTATCCAGTTGAATGGTTGACTAATACACAAATATGAACAATCTGTATTGTGCAGGAAACCATTCAACTCGATCTCTACCAATAGCTTATGTTGTTTATAGTTGCAACTGATTATATTTTCCCTATATTTTATAAATATTGTACACTAGTTTTATGGTGTGTTCTAGTGCCAGTTAAAAATTAGTTGTTATAAAACAAGGATGGTATCAAATACTTCCTTTTCCAGATGAATTAAATCATTTTCTTCATTTGATTTCAGGAGGCTAACAAATTACTCCAACCGGCAGATAAAACTCTAAAAACAATGGCCATAGAATTTGCTGAATACCAGGTGAAGTTTACAACAAATTCTCCAAATGAGATGTTTGCTAAATCATGATGTTGATATTGTTTTTCAGATTTATAATTATTCTGTTGTGTCTCCTTGTAGTTTATTATTTCTAAAAATTTCAGGTCTGTGTTGACTTATTCATTACAACTCAAACATACGTAGATATTGCTTCCATCTCAGTCATTCCGAGAACGACAGGTGGCCAGGTAATTGTAACCTAGTTAGCATCTTATCTTCTCTGTCTTGTATAGAATCATGAAGGGCCAGTCCAATATGATGGTCGCAATATCTATTATCTCATTAATAGGATTTGAGTATGAATTTTTTATGTTTTTCTTCGAATCATTTGTTAAGTTGCTCACACGTGTCTGACTTGCATTATCATAAAGGATATATATTCACATTTCATATGCCGATTTCATCATATTTGGATTTTAAAATTTTAACTCTCTCCAGATGTACTATTATTTTCCTTTCACTGCTCTTTCTGACCCTGCTAAGCTTTACAATGATCTTCGGTGGAATGTCACAAGGCCCCAAGGCTTTGAGGCTGTAATGCGTGTAAGATGCAGCCAGGTGAGTTTCTCAGTGTTTGGATTTCCTTCATCTTGTTGTTTGTGTTGATAATAGCTCTATTTATATGGATAACAGCTCTTGACAGCTGGAGGTAAGAAAATGAACTTGTCTGAATTTATATTTCCTTTGGGCAGGGTATTCAAGTTCAAGATTACTCTGGAAACTTCTGTAAGCGCATTCCAACAGATGTTGATCTACCTGCTGTTAGTCTCTCTCTCTCTCTCTCTACATGTATTGCTAGATACTGTTATGATGTTACGTACCTGTGGAATATGATCATACAACTTAACCTTGATTCATTAATTAACTAGTGTTTGCCAGTAGTGATTGGAGTGATAGTTAATTACGTGTGTCAATATCTGCAAGATAGAATTTCTTGGTGGCCAATGTGGATCTGACTGATTGGAAAAAATGTTCAAATAGTCCTGATATTTATTTGCTTTCACTTAATTAATCTTCGTGCATGTTTAGCATAGCTTAATTTTTTTAATGCTCGTCAAACATATTTTTACCCACAAACGACTACTTACTACGCACTTATTAACCACACATTCCATAGGACCCACAACTTATAAGCTTAAAAAAATGCTCTTATTAGTTTTACCTCCTATCAATTCTAGAACTCATTTTCTCCAAATTCTTATACTAACTGACACAGTTTCCTTGCATCTCTTCATCACTTCTCTTCAGATCAAAATGAATTCCAGACTTTGTAGACATCTTATTGTTGCATCGTATGACACAGGATACGGTGACAACATGGCACAGACGCTTTGACATTTGACTTTTGAAAAAGGACCCTGATTCATAAAATCCTTTAAAGATATACATTTATATATTATATTTACTTGTCAATATAAATACTTCTTTACTTTTGATGTTGAATTGTGCAAGTGAAATCTTTAGTATTAGAGGAGTGGCTATCTATTGTGTTAAGAAAACTATGTGCTGTACAATTTAATACTAGTGACATCATAAGCCTGTAATTTTGCAAAATTTACAAAATGGGACGTGTCTTGCCCTTGACGTGTCAAGGACATGTCCCTTAGGTGTTAGAAACCGAAATATTATGAAAACATAGGACAAGCCACATGGTGTATTGGACACATGCCTGACATGTCTGGGAATTGTCCTACTCGTGTTAGAAATTTTAACAAATAATAAAGAATAGGAAACATTATGTGGCTTGTCAGATATTTGTCCTAGAGTGTCCGAGTATCAGTGTCCAATAAGTTTTGGACATTGACACTCCACCTTAGAGTGTCAGTGCTGTAGAGAATGTAACCTTATGAATGTTTCAGTCTTTATAGTCATTGTTGAAGCCTTAGTGGCTAAAAATTGATAAATGGAATTAGAAGGCTGCACGCTGAAAATATATACAAACACATATCCATCTGAATTGTGCACAAACTACGACAAAAAAGTTTGACTCGTGGGTTGATATTTATGTAGAAAAACAATGGCAATTTTTTGTGATTACCATCAAAAAGTTGTCAGGCATTGAGTTTATATAGTCCTGAGAAATCCACTTTCACGTGATGTGGGACCACTGATTTTGTAAGTGATGAGGAAAATGCGTGAAGAGTATATAGTTCAATTTACAACAAAGAATCTCTCTGTTTCTATTCACAGTGAGTTTCTGGCACAAATGTAGAATTTTGATCATGTGCTGATGACCATTCACTTCCTTTAGTTTGAGTGGTCACTTAGAGTAAGGAAATTAATGATACTTATGAGTTCTGAATGTTCTTTTGTTGCCATTGATCTAAATCATGTTTGATGTGGATCCATATTTGCCGCCTGGTGTCTCTAAATCCAAATGCATGTTTTTTTAGTTCTTTCTTGCTATTGCTTATTTGTTTCCTGTAGGTTGTTTTCCTTTTTAACAAAGCTTCACTTATGCAGATTGACTGTGACAAAACAATAATGGTAACACTAAAACATGATGATAAATTGCAGGATGCGTCAGAATGTGCTTTCCAGGTACATTTTTCATTATCTGAATCCCGTGTTTTACTTGAGATCTTCATGTATTTCTTGATTCATGGAAAATGTTTATTTCCTGATTTTTGCTTTGTTTTCATTTTGTATAGAGAAACGATCACCGAATCACTTTCTGTATTTGTGTTTTCTAGTGTGCTCTTCTTTACACCAATGTATACGGCCAAAGAAGAATTCGGGTCTCAACCTTGTCTCTGCCTTGTACCAACATGCTGAGTAATTTGTTTCAGTTTTCTGACTTAGATACCCAATTTGCTTGTATCTTGAAGCAAGGTAATTTCCATCTATATTTTTTGGGGCACTTGCTTCAATAAATTTATCTATTACTTTTTTATGCTTCCTGAATTTAACAAAAATTCTCTCTATGATTATGTTTGGCTATATGTGCGTGCACTTGTAAAAAAATGATTTTGACATTATCATGTTAGACATTTTACTTGCAAATAATCCCTTGTGTACACTGTTTGACGTTTACTTGTTTTTCTGCATTCCATTTCTAGCAGTAATTTTTACCTCACTCTTCATAGCATTCTAACTCCGCTGCCTTGATTTTTCTCATGTGACAGTGGCTAGTGCAGTTCCTTCAACTCCACTCCCCCAAGTCACAGAGCAACCAAAAAACCTTTGTATGAACATTCTGCATTCATATCGCAAGTTCTGCGCATCAGCTTCTGCTTCTGGACAGCTTATTCTTCCTGAGGCACTTAAATTGTTACCTCTGTACACGCTTGGTATGTCTCATGTTGCTTCAAAATTTGTATGCATTGACAGGATACCATTGTTGTTATCTCTTTGGACTATTGACCTTGGCTGGAGTATCTCCTATCCAGTAACTAATCATGTTGGCTCATGCAGTTCCAACTTCCAATTGTGGTCCTCTATAGACTGGATTTTGATTATGTTAATGCAATTCCAGTTTTATGTCAAATTCTCTTTAACTGAGGAACAAAATGTTTCTATAATTATCATCTTGTTTATAATGTGTGAACTTTTGCATCATTAATGGCGCCTTGTGTAATCTAATTATGACAACCAAAAAAAAAAAAAACCGAAGGGGCAAAGAGAGACTACATGTAGATCAGTCAATTGAATCCTAAGTTGTGTTATCGAAGCTGCTTATATCTAGAAAAGTAATTTGGTTTCCTTTCTATACATTATATAATCTAACGTCATACCAAGTGTATGTTTGTCAAAAATTATAATTGATTATTAGCAATGGATTCCAAGGAATATATGGTTAAAATGTAAGTAAAAGTTATGAGTCATACAAAATGTGTGGATTTAGCCCCGTTTGATGGCCATTATTTGGCAAAAACAAAGTATTGGATAGGGAATTTTTGGAGAACGTGTAGTTAAATAGTTGGGAAAAGTTATGAGTTTATATGCAGAATATTTATTGTATGAATGTGTGGTTGGAAATGAGTATGTAGATAAAGAGTTCTGAAATAATTGTCAAACAGGGGCCAAGTATAGTTTGACCAAATTTATGACTAGACGTGGATTGTTTTTCTTCGACTAGGGTTTTCATATGGTTTGTGAGAAATTATTACTCCATTTTCTTGCATCTGTATTTATAATTAGACCTGATTTATATGTACAGCAGATAGTGTCATGTCTCCCGGTATATTCCCCATTTTAGGATTCTGCTTCATTTATTAGTTTTTTATTTAGCCCCCTCTCTTTAACTTTTCAGGTTTACTCAAAAGCTGTGGATTGCAAGCTGATGGAAGAATTGATGATAGGTCCTTTTGGATTAATTATGTTTCCCATTTATCTACTCATTCGACAATCCCATTGGTATACCCTAGGATGATAGCCATTCACAACCTTGATGAGAAGGTATGAATTTGTTCATGATGGCGTAATAGGTGTTCTTGACATAGCCCTCATCTTTTATCTTAATGCTGAATTGTCAGGAGATGGATGATTCCCTCATTCCCGAGACAGTTCCACTTTCCAGTGAGCACATCACTGATGAGGGAATTTATCTTCTTGAGAATGGTGAAGATTGTTTAATTTATGTTGGCAACTCTGTCAATCCGGATATATTGAGCCAGTTGTTGGGCATTTCATCGGTTGAGGAAATCTCTAGTCAGGTATTCTCACCCATATCATGGTTGAACATTTTTATTATTTTCATCTTACTTGATATCGTTAAACTACTTAGTTGATGATGATGTCAGTTGGAAATAACATGCATACATGTTCCTTTCCCTGGAGATTTTTTCTACCTAAAGAGTTTTATAGAAACTTGGATGTCCTACTTTATTTGGTACTTTATTCTGTCAAAATGCATTAGTTTCCAATTTTTGCCTTTTCAGTTTATACTGCAGCAATATGATAATCCGTTGTCAAAGAAGCTGAACAATATTGTCAATGAGATAAGGCGTCAGAGAAGTTCCTACCTACGGTATTAACAATAACTGTGACTGCTTCACTAAATACAGTCATTGTTTTTCTACATGCACAATATTTTCAGCAAGTAATGTTTTTCTCTCTGGCACTGCAGCTTAAAATTGTGCAGAAAGGGAGATCCATCAGGTTAGTGGATGGAAAACCTATTTAAACTATCCAAGCCGGGAAAAATGAAAAGAGAAGCATGGAGCTGACCTGATGTTGGACAATTTTTTGGATTTTTATAGTATTTTTTAGTTTGCTGTGGTCTTCTATAATCCGGAACTTTTGGTCTTTCAGGGACAACGTTTCTTTCCTACATGATAGAGGACAAGACTCCAGGCAGGCTTTCATATGTCGAGTTTCTAATACTTATCCATCAACTTATTCAAAGAAAAACACCTTGAAAAAATTATACACTCGATCAATTTTGTTTACAATGCTGATTACCTTAAAGAGGATGGCTACACAGGATTTCAAGATCGAAGATTGCAGATTTTTACCATAGTATTCTGGTGGATAGCAAAGCAGATAATAACTTTGTTATAGGTGGTTTGATTGTTAAATGGTTTTCCATACTTGATTAGAGGTTCTTGATTTCAATAAATCATGCTTTTATGTATTATATCTTTATAGTGGTGCTTAGGACACTGTAAGTAAAATTGAATTGTACAGTAGGTTTACTTTTAGATGGATAAAATTGTATCATTTTGGATTATCAGCAAAAGAATTTCTTTTGTTGCAATTTAAGGGTTGCTGTCATCATTTAGATGGATAAAATAGTTACTCATTTACTGCCATGTACGTGCAGTGGATGCACAATATGATAAGCACGATTATAGCATTTTCCCCCATTAGTATTTATCTTTTTGAGATATGAATCCTAGTCGCCACCTAACTTCGTTTCTGGCAAAAAAGATAGTTACTTTTAAATTCATTTTTACCTTTTTTAAGGCATAGCCAAACATGCTCTTAATCTAACATCAAGTGACTATTGATTTAAAAAAATAAAATTGATATGCACCATTAATATTTTGATGTTGACTCAGACAACAATGAAATACATATTATTTATTTTATTTAAAAATTCATTTTGACACATTTATTTGATCATTTATTTTAAATATTTTTATAGAACGCAATGAAAGATAAAATTATATTTCAACGAATCAGTTGGATACCATGCTCTCCGTCTCCTTCACAAAACCGTCTCCTGTCCAATCTTTATCGGACTGCAACCCTTTCTTCACAGCCCTCCTTTCACGAACAGCTTCTTGTTGCCTTCTTACCAAATCCATGTGAGTGGTGAAGTAATCCAGCGAAGCCCTGATAGATGCATAAATAAATAAAATGTTAAAAAAAAAAAATAGACTACAAAACTGCAGTTATTGTTATTTACTCCGGTTGCAAGTGATTTTTTTAATAAAATCCATACCCTCTAAAATCTTCTATTGAAGAAAAATTGTGCTTCTTCATAAAATCCTTCAGCTCGGTGCAGAGTTTCTTTACAAGAGGATACCCATACATCATAACACCCGTGCAGACCTAGAATTATGGTTCAGGTCACGTATTAATTTCTTTAATAACAGAGAAGACAAATAGAAACAGGCTAATAACAGAAACTTTAGTATGCAGCATGGAGATTTTATATTTATGTTCTTTTTCATAGATTTGGTAAAGTTTTTACCATCTTTTCCCGGAAATGTATAATAGAAACAGATCTTTCAGTGAACTTCGTTCTCTATCTTAGTTTCACTCCACACATCCATTTTGACTTTCGATTATCTTCCTCCAGGAAATCTATCTACGTCTGACAGGTAATTATAAAAGTAATGAATATTTTCAAAAGTCCAAGGAAAAAGATGCAAAATACTCGCTCGAACTCTACCTTCTCTCTGATAAAACACATATTCGATTATGAAGATAACTGAAAAGGAATTTTCATAAGAGGAATGTTGACTTCACAGAAAAAAGAAGATAAAGCTATTATATTAATGCATAATGCAACAAGAACATATAGCCAATACAACTGAGCATTTTTTGGGCGATATGTGTGAGACAGTGAAAGCAAGAGAATATACAGCTTCAAAAATTTATGGACAACAGATTCACAACATCAAAAACCAAGTGAAAAGTAATCAGAGTGCTGTCCAACCTGAACTGTACTTGCCCCAAGAAGTATAAACTCAGCAGCATCACCACCAGTCTCTACGCCTCCAATGCCAGAAAGTGAACAGTCTTCATCTCCAAATTCCTTTTTCATCATCTGTGCAATGCTCATCACTTTTGCAAGTGCAATAGGGTGGACTGCTTTTGAAGAATAGCCACCAGGAGTCGAGTATCTGGGATGATGTTAAAAAAAAAAATGAAGCATAAGAAGATCGACTCAAAAATCTTACATGTTTTAGCAAAGAATTTACCCCTCTACGCAAGGCTCTGGTCTTAAGGTATCAAGATCAATTCCCATAACACTCATGATCGTATTGATTGCAGACACCCCTTCGCATCCAGTATTAAGAGCCACTCTAGCTGGCTATTATAAAACAGCAATAAGTTGAATCATTAGCAGAAAGTTAATAGAAAGTTGTGGACTTCAACTATAGTTGCATGAAGCAGATGGACCTAAAACAGACACACACACACACACACACACACTAACACTAATAAAAAAACCTGTGTAATGTCAGTGATATTTGGAGTCATCTTTGCCCAAACTGGAACCGTGGCTTTTTCATTAATCCAGCCGCATACTTCCTCCAAAAGTGCACAATCTTGGCCAACCGCAGCACCCATTTTACGCTCTGGCATACCATGAGGGCATGAAAAGTTGATTTCAAAAGCATCCTACAGCAAAAAATAACGATTGAGGCATTCAATACACCTTAAAGAATATAATTGTAATGAAACTTAGATATTGGGAAATGTTTTGTAACTCGAGCAATAAGACTAATGTATCGATTGCTTACAATTCCAGTTTCCTCAACTCGTTCAATGAGTTCCTGCCATGCAGCTTTATCATACTCTTCCATTATTGAAGCAATAACGATCCTGTCAGGATACTCTTCTTTCAACTGTTTGAATTCCTTTAACATAGTCTCTAAAGGTCGATCACTTATAAGTTCAATATTCTCCCACCCAATAATTTGTCCTTTCAATGAGCCGTTTACTCCTGCTCGTAATTTAGCATATCGAGGAGTAACATTTACAACTTTTGCAGCATCCAGAGATACCTATATAAAATGGTACAGCATCAAGAGTTTTGCATTTATAAATGATAAACAAGAAGATGAAGCATATTTTTTATTCCATACCCAAAATTCTGAAGAAACCAACATTTCAATATAGTTTTATTGGTGGCACGCAAAATCTAACCAGGTCCATCTTGGCTCTTTTTCCCTCTTTTCAACTTTAAACTAACTGAGTGCCTCCTAAATTGATTTGCATAACATATCATTTCCTTTTGTTGAGTAACATCATTGGCACATATCATTGTGACGTTGAATGGCTGATTAACAAGAAACAATTGTCACTCTTGTTTCTTTTGTATTATAAAATTTCGGTAATCATGGAAATCTATCTTCATATAGTGAAATAAAAAATACAGACACGTGTAATTTACCATAGTTTTAGGACGTATTAATTTTAGGACATATTAATTTTAAAAAATCTAAAAGGAAATTTTTAAGAAAAAAATAAGTAGTTTCATGCTTGGCAACGTTGAAAGTGGTAAGCCCAAATTCTACATGAACTCTTGTTTTTTTAAGACAAAAAATAAGTAGTTTCATGCTAGGCAACATTGTTACTTATAAGTAGAACCAAAAAGGACATTTTGATTTTTTATATCATAAAATTCATAGGACAATATTTTCCATTCAAATTTTATTGAAATTTGATTTTTATATATTACAAAACTATTCAATATAACAAAAAATATGTTAACTTAAATAATAGTTTATCAATTTCAAAAAGATCGTTATTTAACAATAAACTGTTTAAAGTATTCAATATTCAAAATTCTCCAATAAACTCATTATTAGTAAAAAATTGTTTAAATTATAATTTAATAGATAATAACACAAATAATGTTTATGCTTTGATTTAATTATCATCTATTAGTTAATTAGACATGTATATGAAGAAGTCCTTTTAAACACTACAATCTTAAAGTAGTTTTCATGGCCATTTTAAATAGTTGGCCTTATTAAATTGGCAAGGTTAACTGAATCATTTCATTGGTAAACTTCACATTAAGCAATGACTATCCCCTCTTTTACTTTTCAAATAAAAGTTCATTAGTTTTGTATTCACAACTGGAGAAAAAAAAAAAGTAACAAACACGTCTTTTATTATAAGGATGTTTAGAAAAGTTAATTCAATTTACCCATAATTAGTCTAGGCAAACATGGTCTTAGTGTTCTAACATGAGCTGAGCAGGAGATCGAGAGTTGAATATATTCAGCAAAGATTAAAGATTATAAAAACTTAAAATTCTATTAAATAGTAATAAATCACAGGGTTAATGTGGATTCAACCAGCGTTTTGACTACAATTGGAACATGTTTAGCTATTTCCAACTTCCACCAAAAGAATTATTTATTTAAAACTTACTTATCTAGGGTGTGTTCGGTAGAGATTAAAATCGGATTAAAATTGAAAAATTAGTCGTTATTGTTGACTTTTATTAGACGAGTAGGACCCAATAATGGCCATATTTTTAATTTTAATTGAATTTTAAGTCGTACCGAACAAGCCCCTAATCATATGTAAGATTCCTTATTAAGTGAACTTTTTAAGCATGCAATTAAATGAATTACCGTTTTGGCGATGACAGCACCCCAACCTTCATCAAAGGCCCGCTTCATGACGGTGTAATTGGTTCCGGGAGGACCCGATCCGATAACAAAGGGGTTGGGCATTTTCAACCCGTTGACAGTAACACTAAGATCAGGCTCCCCAGCAGCATGATTTTCCGAAGCCAAAATCCTAAATCCGACACTGTTTTTACGACTCCGCCGCCATCTAGGCCGCCTCTGAGTCACTGGAAACTCGGCAACCGAATTACTACTAGCTCCCATCCTGATTTGATTAGCAAATCCTAAAGAAGCCATTTTGTTTCAGGAATTATTGAAAATTTTGGAGTTCGCAGATGAGGATGAAAATGAATATCTGAGAATCTTGACTTATTAATAGAAAATTATTGGGATAGAATATAGAAAGAAAAAGCAAAGAATCTTCCACCGGTGTTTTTAATATATTATTATGTTTGATTGTATTCTGATTTTTGAATTATCAAAATCAATTATTGAACTATTTGCAATGAGACTTCTTCAGATTTTTGTTCTTAATTAGAGCCTGCTGGTTCTGATTAAAATTTAATTTTAATATAAGGTAAATTCAAACAAACAATATTAATCATATTTTTCATGGATTCCAAAATATTTTAACTATATATTTCAAAAATTTCTATCACAATCTATTAAAATTTTTAATTTTAATCCCCACAAAATACCCTCGTAACATGTTAATATGATTTATTTAAAAGTAATTTATTAAATTTATATTTACTAAAATGGTAAATGATTAATTAGTAAAATAGAGATTCTGATTATATTTATTTTATTCGAATTATTTATCAATAATGTGGAAGCACCACATATTGTCACATCATTATCACCGATGGACAACATATCTCTTGTACATTATAGACATATGTTCAATTCTATTACTATTAAATGTGTATACGATATTATCTATGTCTTGTCATTGTATCAAAATAGAGTTTATACGTATGTAACCTAACTTTCTAACTTCAATAAATTAAACTATTTTCAAGTGCTTAGTTGTCATTTTGCTATTTGTTATTCTTAATAACAACGTAATAAAAAATTACACTCAAATATGTGCAATAAAGGTTATGCTGTTGTGACAACTCCCTGAATGTCTAAGAATTGTGTGACAGCCCCCTATAGGGGATGCCTGTGGGGTGCAGACATCCCCCAATAGGGGGCAGCATACAATTCACTGGACGTTCGGGGGTTGTCGCAATGGATTTTTCTGTACAATAATCATCCCTAAACAAAATAAATGGGACAAAGTTATGTACTTAAAACAGAGAAAGAAATAATTTCTACAAGAAATTAAACAAGTCTATTTTATCATTCATACTTTAGTTGTAAAATGTTTTAATATCTTGCCAACATAGTAAGGAAGTCTGAATATTCTCCATACCCTTAATAGTCCAGGAGAATCTCGAAAAAGAAAATTATCTGAAATTAGTTTTTAAATATAATTTCATTAATCAAGTATTTACTCTCTTTTTTTTTTCATTTTCAAAAATCAGTGGTCAAGTGAATATAACAACACAATGACATATAGATTAGATCAAATATCATACTGATCACCTATTTGGTGCGGATTAAAATTAAATTTTAATAAAAATTGATGAAATATATGATTGAAAAGTTGTGGACTCTATAAAATATGAAATTAAAATTAATTTTATAATATTATTATTAAAATCTTATTTTTGTATAATTAAACCTTTAATCGTATTTTTGAAATTGAATATTCAAATACTTTCTTGGCCGTAATTTCCTCAATAAGAAATTGCAACCACACATATTTTTTAACTTTTCATTTTAATAATCAAGAATAATTTCCCGCCCCGCCCCGCCCCCCCCCCCCGCCCCCACGCCTACTGAAAAAAGGTAAAAATCTGTGACCCTCTCTCTATAATCTCGCTATTCCCTCTTTCTACCTATAACACAATTTGTCCGATCGGCACCACCAACTCCTACAATCGTCATCGAAAACTAGCCATTGTCTTAAACTTCGTCTTCTATGATTTTTCATAGTACTGGGCCAAGATCCACAATTGAAAGTTCCAACTGAGTCGGTTTAACCAAAAGGATGGCGGATTTTCAGCCTCGACATGTCCTGAGGGGGATTTAGACTGCGGCCTACTATGATTTTTCACAATACTTATAAGCCAAGACCACACTTGAAGTTGTAACTGAGTTGGAGATTTTCAGCCAAAAGGTGTGGCGAATTTCAGCCCCTCCATGTCTCCATCAGAGATTTGGATTGTGGTGGCATCGTATAAAAAAAAAAAGAATTTTTGAAGAATTAATTTAAATAAATAAATAAATCTGTCACTTATACAATAAAAATTACATATTAGTTTTGTTAATGATAATCAACCATTCAAAATCAACACCACTGTTAGACTAAGAAAAGAAAGACAGTAATTAAATGGACTTCCTTGCATATATGTACAATAAATTTTTTCTTGTATATGCAGTTTGATAGGATGTCAATTCTGTCATTGGACATTGTTCAAAAAATGTAGTGTTGACAACCAGTACAATATTGTCAATACTGTATCTGACACTTGTACAATGTGATTGTAACAAAATTCTAATTAAATTGTGACCAATTTGATGAAGTTACCTTAGCTATCCTCTTCAAAGTTGTTTTGAGTATACATGCAATTGGTATTTCAGTACATTAATTTACCACGTGGATCATGTGCGCCTTAATAATCCATTATATAATTAGAACAAATTGCATAGACATTTTTTTATGACAATTTTAAATACACTCTCCTTTTTAAAAGTTACGCAAAACTTTTTTTTTTTCAAATTTTGAATGCAATCAATCTATTTATAAAGGGAAAATCCCGCTATACAATGTCCAGATGCAGTGCTAGCAGCACTGCATTGGACACTGTAAAACAGGGCAATATATATTGACAGTCAATATAGTTTCTGTCAACATTACATTTGGACCTTGTACATGGGGATTCACCATCTGCAAGTAGTATCCCTCTTTTAAATAAGATATACATCCTAAAATTTATAACAATTTTAGAGACATCTTAATTGTTAAATTTTTCACGTGGTGGAAGAAAATTCAAAAAGAAGGTATGCGTTATTTAAAAAAATTGCTGTAAGAGGGATTTGTGTAATTTTTGTAATGGAATGAATATCTTTGAAATTGTTATAATCCTCGTAGAGGTATATACGCACTATTCAAATCTTGAAATAATGAAAGTTTGTGTAATTTTTGGAAAAGAAAAGGGTACCTTTGAAATTATTAGAAACTTAATGTAAGTATGTAATTATCCTAAATTTTAAATAATTTGTGTTGGTTGGGGTACGGCTGCTCTTCATCCACGATGTTAGAAATAGAATAGTACAAATTGTTAATATATTTCATATGAATATAATCTCAACTAACCATTCTTGTTGGACGCAAGCAAATTGTTGTGATTTAGTTTTATTAATTCTCATATTTTTAATTTATGAGTGTTGTGCAGTTTTGATCCATCTTAACTTAATCAAAAGAGCTCATAAACTTTGACTTCAGATCCCATCAATACAGGTCGAGTCTGACCATGAGAAACGTTATATGAAAACACCAGAGAAAGTGCTTCTTGTTGATGGCAGCACCATTTTACCGGACCTAGTAGGACAATATGATGGTGTATGATGTAGGCCTAAAGTCTAATTATCATGATGACTCCGTGTAATAGAACTCTAGCCAATCAAATCTCATAAGGCGGGCACTGTCACATAGTCCTATGTTGGACACCATAGCTTGACATGATTAAATCGATGAGCTTGTGATTAATGACTATAGGGAGGGAAGAAAGGCAAGTGAAATTGACAGAATTGAAAAATATTTTTATATTATCAAAGTTCAACAGTATTACGTTTTTTATATACTTGGTTGAAATTTTAGCAATATCATATCATTACTTTGTCAAAATTAATATAAATTGATCAAAAGGTGTCACGTCGAATTTTGCCATCAACAAGAAGCAAAAATATTTTAATAAATCATTGCATTTAGGGGCGGGGGAACAAGATTGATAACTAACTTCCCCTGGAAATAGTAACGGACCAAATTGTTGGAAGTATCGTCGTTTATTAAGAAGCTGTTGAAAATATCGTCGCTAATTAATTAAAATAAAAGAGTTTCGATTATCATCTCTCAATTTCTACAGCAGTTTACTGTTGAAACGGATGGATCCTCCCTGTATACAGAAAGAAGATTCCTAGAAATTGAAGGAATGAAATACGGATAAAAATAAAGAATTAAAATCTTGAAAATTCCGCTTTTATACGTACAAACAGTATCACTATCCCCAAACTGTTACCCTCGCCGGATTTCCGGCCATAATCCTCGAAAATTAATCTCCTCATGTTGATTTCAGTTCAATATCTCGCACAAAAGGATGTGATAACAACTGGGTTGCATTCCATCTTTTACTGGAATCCTTTTGCAAACAGCACTGAATGAAATTCTTGAAATTTTCCGATGCACTTTCCGGCAAGCTCGGTGGTTCGCCGAAGCATATGGCACACATAAGTGTGTAGCCCAGTCAGGTCTTTGCCCCTCCGGCAAGAATGGAAAATGGCCCATGAACAGTTCCAGTAGCGTCAATCCTAAGCTCCATATATCACCGGCGTACCCGTTGTAATTGCCGCCGTATGTATCCGGGTCGAATCTTTCCGGGCTCATATAAGCGCAGGTTCCAACGTAGGAATTGCAGGGATCCAATGTCCGGTGCATGATTTTACTGACTCCAAAATCAGAAATTTTCACTTCAATTTTATTGTTTACTAATATATTTGAAGGCTTCAAATCTCTGTGAATGATCTTGTGGGAGTGCAAATACTCAAGCCCACTTAAAACCTGGAAGCCGATCCTGGAAAGAAGTTGCTCGGAAAATATGGTGCCGTTTTTCATTAGGGTCTCGAGGGTGCCCATGTCCATGTACTGCATGCAGATTGCTATATCGCCACCGGGAATATCGAAAACGCCGTGACACTTGATGACGTACGGAGAATCTGTTCGGCGGAGGATGGAAACTTCACGAAGGATCTGGCGGCGGATAGCGGTGTCGCTATCTCCATGTACAACTTTCAATGCATACACAGCTGAGGTGTGTTTGTGGCGGACTTTGTAGACAGTACCGCCGTTTCCGTGGCCCAAGACTTGAAGTTTTTCTAGGTCAGCAGCAGTGATGGATGTGGTGGAGGAGGAGGAGGAAGTGGTGGTGGTGGTTGGTGGGAGGGGTAACGGGAAGCGAGGGCGGTGCTCGGAGGTTTCCGGCAAAGGGAGGCGGAGGTTAAGCTGGCGGCGTTCACGGACGAGGGTCATCAGATTTTGGGGTAGATCGGATTATTTTGGATTAGATTTTCTTGAAAAAATGGTTGGTTGTATATATAAGTAGGAATTACGAAGCACGTGTGATGGTGGGAGGAAGGTATGAGGATATGGAGGTGGCCCATGGCCGCCTACCTTGCATTACATAAGATTTCATGACAGTATGACACAATGATCTAAAACCCATCGTATTAGAGAAAGTGTAATTATCACAAAACGTACATAGATTTAATTATTATTGTGCAAAATGTTCACACATTTTAATTTTTGACATTTTCACCTTTAATTATACATTTGATTGCATAAAATATCATTTTCATTAAATTTCATCTAATTTTTCATTTAAGTAAAAAGTATTTTCGTCTTAAAATCTTTTCTCCTCTTTCTTTTTTCCATTTGAACCAATTGTTCCTCGGAAAATGACAGATGTACAGATAAAATTTTACAGAAGAAATACAGAATACTCACATTGGATGTGGGACCCATATGAGTTAAATATTGTATAAAAAAAAAGTGGGGCCCGACCTGTTTGTGTGATGTCTGTAAACATTCTGTGAGTCAATCTTCTGTAAATGTAGCACGGTTCTTGTTCCTCCATGTAAACCTTTGAAAAAAAACATTTGATTTGTAGGTTCAAGTCATCATTACCACCCCCGCCATTTTTTGTTCTTCAATAGGTTTCCCTCGTACACACAATCATGCACTTCTTCTTTTTATTCTTACTGTCATTTGATCGATGAAGTTGTAGTATAGTTTAATCCATTTTTTTTGTAGAGATTGGAAGATCCCATGCACAAGAAATCTGAGCATAATTAATCCATTGAAATCTTTCACAGCCATTTTAGCAATATCATATCATTACTTTGTCAAAATTAATATAAATTGATCAAAAGGTGTCACGTCGAATTTTGCCATCAACAAGAAGCAAAAATATTTTAATAAATCATTGCATTTAGGGGCGGGGGAACAAGATTGATAACTAACTTCCCCTGGAAATAGTAACGGACCAAATTGTTGGAAGTATCGTCGTTTATTAAGAAGCTGTTGAAAATATCGTCGCTAATTAATTAAAATAAAAGAGTTTCGATTATCATCTCTCAATTTCTACAGCAGTTTACTGTTGAAACGGATGGATCCTCCCTGTATACAGAAAGAAGATTCCTAGAAATTGAAGGAATGAAATACGGATAAAAATAAAGAATTAAAATCTTGAAAATTCCGCTTTTATACGTACAAACAGTATCACTATCCCCAAACTGTTACCCTCGCCGGATTTCCGGCCATAATCCTCGAAAATTAATCTCCTCATGTTGATTTCAGTTCAATATCTCGCACAAAAGGATGTGATAACAACTGGGTTGCATTCCATCTTTTACTGGAATCCTTTTGCAAACAGCACTGAATGAAATTCTTGAAATTTTCCGATGCACTTTCCGGCAAGCTCGGTGGTTCGCCGAAGCATATGGCACACATAAGTGTAGCCCAGTCAGGTCTTTGCCCCTCCGGCAAGAATGGAAAATGGCCCATGAACAGTTCCAGTAGCGTCAATCCTAAGCTCCATATATCACCGGCGTACCCGTTGTAATTGCCGCCGTATGTATCCGGGTCGAATCTTTCCGGGCTCATATAAGCGCAGGTTCCAACGTAGGAATTGCAGGGATCCAATGTCCGGTGCATGATTTTACTGACTCCAAAATCAGAAATTTTCACTTCAATTTTATTGTTTACTAATATATTTGAAGGCTTCAAATCTCTGTGAATGATCTTGTGGGAGTGCAAATACTCAAGCCCACTTAAAACCTGGAAGCCGATCCTGGAAAGAAGTTGCTCGGAAAATATGGTGCCGTTTTTCATTAGGGTCTCGAGGGTGCCCATGTCCATGTACTGCATGCAGATTGCTATATCGCCACCGGGAATATCGAAAACGCCGTGACACTTGATGACGTACGGAGAATCTGTTCGGCGGAGGATGGAAACTTCACGAAGGATCTGGCGGCGGATAGCGGTGTCGCTATCTCCATGTACAACTTTCAATGCATACACAGCTGAGGTGTGTTTGTGGCGGACTTTGTAGACAGTACCGCCGTTTCCGTGGCCCAAGACTTGAAGTTTTTCTAGGTCAGCAGCAGTGATGGATGTGGTGGAGGAGGAGGAGGAAGTGGTGTGGTGGTGGTGGTTGGTGGGAGGGGGTAACGGGAAGCGAGGGCGGTGCTCGGAGGTTTCCGGCAAAGGGAGGCGGAGGTTAAGCTGGCGGCGTTCACGGACGAGGGTCATCAGATTTTGGGGTAGATCGGATTATTTTGGATTAGATTTTCTTGAAAAAATGGTTGGTTGTATATATAAGTAGGAATTACGAAGCACGTGTGATGGTGGGAGGAAGGTATGAGGATATGGAGGTGGCCCATGGCCGCCTACCTTGCATTACATAAGATTTCATGACAGTATGACACAATGATCTAAAACCCATCGTATTAGAGAAAGTGTAATTATCACAAAACGTACATAGATTTAATTATTATTGTGCAAAATGTTCACACATTTTAATTTTTGACATTTTCACCTTTAATTATACATTTGATTGCATAAAATATCATTTTCATTAAATTTCATCTAATTTTTCATTTAAGTAAAAAGTATTTTCGTCTTAAAATCTTTTCTCCTCTTTCTTTTCCATTTGAACCAATTGTTCCTCGGAAAATGACAGATGTACAGATAAAATTTTACAGAAGAAATACAGAATACTCACATTGGATGTGGGACCCATATGAGTTAAATATTGTATAAAAAAAAAGTGGGGCCGACCTGTTTGTGTGATGTCTGTAAACATTCTGTGAGTCAATCTTCTGTAAATGTAGCACGGTTCTTGTTCCTCCATGTAAACCTTTGAAAAAAAACATTTGATTTGTAGGTTCAAGTCATCATTACCACCCCCGCCATTTTTTGTTCTTCAATAGGTTTCCCTCGTACACACAATCATGCACTTCTTCTTTTTATTCTTACTGTCATTTGATCGATGAAGTTGTAGTATAGTTTAATCCATTTTTTTTGTAGAGATTGGAAGATCCCATGCACAAGAAATCTGAGCATAATTAATCCATTGAAATCTTTCACAGCCATTTTCTCTTATCTCTAATCATTGTAAACTTGCTTGAATCCACAAATTAAATTGTTATTTTTGAAAGGTTTATACAAAGGAAAAAATGAGTTCAAATGGGGAAGAGGGACAAAAAAAAAAGAGGACGAAAATACCATTTACTTAGATGAAAAATTGGATGAAAATTGATGGAAAGTATAATTAAGAGTGAAAATGTCAAAAAAATTAAAGACAAAAACATTTTGCACAATAATAGTTAAAGATAGAGACGTTTTATGTTAATTAACGTTAGAGAAAAATGCATCATTAGCCTCCAAAGCTAGATATGTGAAGACGCTTAATGATTAATTAGAAATTTGTACGATTTTCATTTGAATTAACTAACTGTACAACTATAATGAAATATTTGTGACAAAGTAGCTCTTTATTAAAAGTTTAAAGTACTAAATTACTATTGGGATGATATTTTAAAGGACTGAATGTACAATTTCTCATAAATTATGATAAACAAAATACGTTCCAACAATATGAAGCGCTTGTTTGATAAAATTTTGTTGAAATTTTATAAACTTTTAACTGATTAAATTTTATTTTTAACCGCATATTTTATAAAACACGCAAATTTAATTAACTTTTCGATCATATATTTTATAAACTTTTATCAAAATTTGTCATAATTTGTATAAAACGCTTTGTCTAACAGCCTATGAATAAAATTCACAACAATCAAATACTATGTTTGTCATTCTACAATATACTTTTCAACTTCATATTTTATACGCGTCACATACGAAATACTATACAAGATTAAGTACCCATACAATATACAAAATTCCAGCTTGAATATTGTTGGAAATTAGTTTGAAAACGATCGAAAATTAGTTAAGTATTGAAAACCAAATAAGTGTGACATTAAGTTAACTTTGGTCAAATATTCAGACCCGATATAAGTGTGACATCAAGTCAATTTCGGCCAAATATTCAGACTCAATCACCCGATATAAGTGTGACATCAAGTCAACTTCGATCAAATATTCAAACCCGATATGTTTAGGCAAAATAGTTTGCCGCTTAGGCAAAATATTCAGACGAAATCTCTGCAACCCTCGCTCGAGCAAGAGTTTGGAGGAGAGCGAGCGTTAGTACAATGTCGCGTCCTTTTGAAGTATTGCACGATTTGGATTCACATCACTTCGTTCCCAACTCTTCATCCTCTATATAAAGGACCATTGAGACGTCATATTCCTCACATTAATGATAAGCAAACATAAATATCATTCTCTCTTCTTCACTTTAGCCAAATTCTTGCATTCTTGTTGCATAAATTCTGATTTTCATTTTATTTCATTTTGGAGTATAAAAATCATTATTCTGGTTCGTTGTACTTGTGTTTGAAGTGCTACAAACACAAGTTGTGATCGTTGTATTTTGGGAGTTGATTGCCATAAACCGTAAGCACCATTGCAGGAAAAATTCGATTTAAGGATAAAGTGTTCAACACTTACCTTGATTTTGCATATTGATCATTCCTTTTCCAATTTTCTTTGCCATTACTCTGTCCATTTGTCGGTAAGGATTCTTACAAATATATTCTGGTCATTGGCGTCACTATACACAAAATTACCCAACAAATACTTATATTAGCAAACAATCTACTTCACTAAATTAGTTTAACAAAAAAAATAAAAATATTGGCACTCTTGAATAATTAATATCTTTTTAATGTGGTGTTCGTCATGGGGGTCCAATGACCACCTAATAATTCCCCTAATTGAGCAAGTGGACATTTTAATATGTTGTAGTGACATGCAAGTTGTCATGGGCTATAGGCTACCTTGATTTGGAGGCAAGTTCTTGGTTAATTCTTGGTTTCAATATCAATGAAACAATCGAGACAATATGTCTCTCTTTGGAGTTTTAAACACTGGGTGTGTTTGATAGAAAGATGGAAAATGAATGACAAATAAAATATTTGGCAGGGAAGTGATTTGCCTAGAATTTGTTTTAGAGGGAATTGTATTAATGGTGTTTGATTGGTATAATTTTTCACCTAATCCGTTTGGCTTTGTTTTTCATGCAAATAGTTACTTTTTGGGATAATTTTTTTATAGTCTGTATTAAAATTTGTTTGGATTGCCAAAAAGTAAAAAAAAATTTCAAAAAAAAATTTCGTAAAATTTTTATGTTCGTTTGGCTTCATTTTTCATACAAATTGTCAATTAAATGGATAAAAAAATTTATCATTGAGTTTAGAATATGTTTCCATTGCCAAAAAGTAAAAAAAAAAAAAAAAAAAAGGAAAAAAAAATATCCAACAAGGTGGAAAATAATTTCCCACCAAAATCATAAGAAAATATTTTCCTACTTTTGTGCTTCAAAGGATTGTACATTAGAAATTGGTGGCAAACATTTTCCAGGACAAATTTGACTAATCAAACAGCCAAAAGTAGGAACTAGGAAAATATTTTCCTAGTTCCATGACAAATATTGCATATCAAACACGGCTTACTTGAAAATTCCCACGCGTCATGCATTTAGAATATTTATCGTTCAGGTATATGCTCTTGTCCACTTCTAAACTAGCTACTATAAGCACATTTATAAGATTGTACCCATAAGAAAGTATCACTATTGTTACTAATTTTTGCAGAATAAAAATTAAATAAAGAGTGACTCAGAACATTTTTAACTATGAAGCTGATGTTGTTTAAAATAAATAAATAAATTATGTAGCGGATGCATTAAGTATCTTTTATATTGTAAATCATTGTAAAGATACATTCTACAAGGTATATATAGATATAAAAAGTTGGATACTCTGAGCTCACTTCACATTCTTCGAATTTTTCCCCTCTCAAATCAAGTATAATGTATGTGGTATGCGATCTTAAGTATCTATCTCTAGATTTACTTTGAAATATTTGCAAGTTCTAATTGAAAAGTTACGCTAAAATAGTTGCTACATTCATTTTATCTATTTATGCGCAAAATATATTAAGCCCATGCTTGTTAGAAATTAAAATTAAAATTAAAATTTTAATCTAAATCAAGTCAACAATTAATTATAACCACATATTTCATAGAATCCAATACTTTCAACCATACATTTAATCAACTTTTATAAAAAATCTACTAAAAAACTGATTTTAATCTCAATCAAACATGAGCTTATATTTCAATCAAGTGTTTAGTATCATAATATATGAACAATTATTTATATATGAGTGGTATAAGATTGTTGAACCAAACGTTTTGTTCTTCTATGCATCTATGTGATGCAAGGGCGGACTCAGAATTTTGGTTTAGTGGGGGCGAGACAAAAAATAAGCTAAAATAAATTGTAAAAGAAATCAAATTTTTTTTTGAAATTTTAAATTTAAAAAAGTCCAATCGAAGATTTTTGAAAAGCCAGTGAGGATGGTCAACCCCGCTCAATCCTTAATAGGTTTGCCCCTGATGTGATGGGCTCATCTCTCTAGCAATAGCCAACAAGTCTTGGCGTCTATTGTAGACGATGCCAAGTCACCAGTCCCATCAAAATGGTCCAAACGCTAGACACTAAATTCCATTTAGCCCGGCATTCACGTCCCATTGCACTATATTGATAGGCTTCCTCTCCTATCACTATTTGAATTTTTAAAAAGTTGTCACGCTTATTCATAATTTTATTACAATAGATAGTTATATATTAGAACTATTTGTGTAATAAAGGATCAGATAATGTGAAAGTTAACTTATTATTCATCATCGATCAAATAAATATAATCCAGGTAGGGTTAGGTTAATTGGGTACCTAGAGGCTGCCTATGAATGGCTCTCACAATCACGTAACATTCAAGAAAATGTGCCCAAATTCAATGTGCTTAGCCAATATTTGCATGTGATACCGGACAAAGGCTGCTATCATTTATAATTTCTTTCTCCATATATATGTATATCTCTATGTGTTTCTTGTCACAATTCATTGAATGGGGTCGATTTGGATCAAGGTGGATATATTTGAAATTGGGAAGTTGGCACTGCCGCACTTGGTCACGTCAAATATGGACCAAAAATATTATTTTGAAATATATAGTTAAACAAGAAAAAATATTAACGTAAGATAGCGGTACCTCAATTAAGAAAAGTAATATTCCCCCACACCCCACTCGCTTCGTTAGATTATGTTTACAAAATAGTCTATTAGTTTTAACCTTGTTAGGCAAGGAAACTTATGCGAAAGACGCAATTAAGAAGTTAGAGCAACGAATGTACTCCACATCACCCGCCACCATTTTACTAGAGAACGTTTTCTTAAGTTCAAAAACTACTTAAAAAGTATTTCTATTTTATTTTTTTGATAAAAATAGACCAAGTACTTTTACTCATCTAAGTTATACGATCATGTCATCTTAAATAACAAATAAACAAAGTTGAACTTATCATGACCATTATTAGACTAGCCTTAGCTAACCAAACCCATCGCTTTAGGCAAGTATTAATCAACGATAATAAATAGTCTTCAAAGATGGGATCTGATCAAACCTAGTTAACTTCTCATGTTTCACTCATGAGAATGTGTCTCACTTTGAATTTTTGTTCACCCGTCCAAATTGAAAAACAAAATCTAGTTTTAATAAACCTAGCAATTCAAACCCCTGGTAACTTCTCATGAGTAAGAGAAAGTGTATCGCATCAAATTTTTGTTCACCTATCAAAATTGAAAAACAAAATCTAGCTTTAATGAAGTTAGACATGAGAAGGTCCCCTAACAATTTATTTGAGATTTGAAAGATTTTTGTTCTTGAAGGCATTTTTTTTTAAAATATATTAAAAAATTAAAAGTCCAACTAGTTTGTTCAATGGGTAATTACATTCACACCACATTTTATTATAAATACACCACAAATTTATTTTTTTGGATAACGCCCCATCACGAGCACTCTCACAATCTCTGTCCTAGGATCCTATGGAGGAAATAAATTGCAGAATGTACAACGCAGAGTCAGAAATCGAACCCGTAACCATAAGAGGACACCGCCATCACTAAGGCCGCATTTGTCACTGCGTCATGTGCCCCGGGGACAAATACACCACAATTTTAATTGCATTAAAAGTCTTTTAACCTTTATTCTTGTCACATCCATGTCATTAACTTACTTTCATCGCATTCTTATTTTTAACATTTCATTAGATCTTATTCTTAATGATAATTTTTGTCAAAAAAAAAAAAAAATGATTAGCATGCTTTAAAATAAGAAACATATATTTTAGTAAAAAATTTGTACTTGGTATTTTTTTGCTTTTTTAAAAATGAAGGAAAATAAGTCTTTTTATTCTCCCTTAACGAAATTTTTGGATGGAAAGTATCATAGATAAGGTGTTCTAATTAATGAAATGTTGAGATGAAAATTCGATGAAGATAAGTTGGAGGCATAAATATAATAATAAATAAATATTATAATCTCTCATACAATTAAAATGTGATTTAATTTTTAAAGGATATATTGTGGATATATTTAGCCTGGTTTAAATTGGAGATAGGGGATAAATTGAGGACCCAATATATTATTATCCAAATATTATAAATTGAGGATCCAATATATCGATCACCTTATCATAGTTTTAACTTAATTAATTTTAGTTTATAATCACCTTAAAATAGACAATTCAAATAAATTTAAGGCTACAAATTTTGGTACTTAATAAAGTAGTTCTTGTGAGGACGACCATCTATTAATCACTTATTACTTGTCGCAGTATTATACACTTACGACTATTGATACGAGCACAACTCAATGAAAGGCAAAAATTTTATTTGTAAATGATAAAATAGACATTGTTGTCAAGGATATTAGTCGAGGTAAATTGATTAGTTCTTAAACTTAGCCTCGTTGGTTCATTTAAAATCGAAATTAAAGTCAACCATTAACTTTAATCATATGTTCATGGGATTCACAATTTTTTAACCATATGTTTCATCAACTTTTATGAAAATCTACTAAAAAATAATTTTTATCTAAACTAAATATATAGGGGCTACGAAATGTAATCTATTTTAAGCACGATTCAACATAAACCTTTCAATTATATAGTAAAACCCATTCCCTTCCTTTTGGCCGTTGAATGACAAATTTGTTCTTCTCTTTAAATAAACAAAAATAAATGAAAAGCAGTTAAACGGCAAAAAATAAGAAAAAATTGCAAATGGAGTCTCTAACTTTTTAGAAAGTACAAATAAATCACTCTTTGCTATTCTTAATTTTGGAGGGTAGATTTTGGTTTTTTTTTTTTTTTTTTTTTTAAATTTATTTAAACTAGAGGGTAATTTAGTCTTTTTAAAAACCTTAACGGTTGAAATGGACGTATTCTATCATCAAGGACCTACCATGCTTATTTCCTCAAACGTTGGGATGTTTGGTGTCATTTTTAAAGGTTAGGGGTTGTCCCATACATTTTTGAAAGGTTGGGAACCCAATATGCTATATTATCCATTTGTTTATTTAAAGAGGGGGGCACATCTGTCATTTAATGGCCAAAATGGAAGGAAAGAGGAGTTTTTCTACAAAGAAGTTATTGTATTTTGTATGATTATGCAATCAAATTAGGGCAAATTAGGCACCAGTACCCTAAAAAATTAATCATATGTGATCAAAGTTTCACATCGGATAAAAATGGAGAGGATCATGGGTTTATAAGTGTGAAAATATATCTCCATTGGTATGAGACTTTTTGGGTAAATTCAAAAGCAAATCCATGAGGGTCTAGGCCCAAAGTGGACAATATCATACCAATGTGGAGATATGTGTGGGTCCATACTTATAACAAGTGGGATATGTGGTGTTACATATTCCTAACAGTGGTATCAGAGCCAAACCCCAAAATTGGCCATGTGGATGAATCCTTAGAATGCCGAAAGAAGGTGGTGCCTCGGTTAGCTCGCGATGGGATCCATTGATGAGCCCTATTGGACAGGCGGTGTACTCCGGATGCTTCACGTAAGGCGTGTGCCGAACGCAGTGGAGATGAGTTGATCTGGATAGAGCAAGATCTTGGTGAGGAAGATGGACGGATAGATGATCGTTTGAGGGGAGGCTTGGTGGTCCTTTGTTCGAGGGGAGGATTGTTGGATATGCGACCAAAGTCCCACATCGGATAAAAATGGGGAGGATCATGGGTTTATAAGTGTGGAAATATATCTCCATTGGTATGAGGCCTTTTGGGTAAATCCAAAAGCAAATCCATGAGGGTCTAGGCCCAAAGTGGACAATATCATACCAATGTGGAGATATGTGTGGGTCCATACTTATAACAAGTGAGATATGTGGTGTTACATATTCCTATTAATACACCTTGGAACGGCCGAAGTTTGGTTGGGTTGATGGTAATATTGTTGGCCCATTTAAGGTGAGTTTTGTTTCCGAGTCGAGCCGTAACTTTTGGTGTCGATAACATATCCGACATCGATTTTTCATCATCGCCCGGATTATTGGGTATCAAAAAAACTTAGCCCTAATGGGCCGATTCCCTCTAAATATCCAACTTAATTAGGTTACTACAATTGTGGTGTGGATCTTTAATTCATATTTCAATCTCGGGCTTAAAGCCTATGAAACGAAATGGGTCGCGGTTTTTCATCACCGCCTAGGGGGTTGTTTGGGCATCACTAAAATACCTAACAACCTCCACCTTGATGCCAGAACAACCTGCAAGTCAGATAAGATAACAAAATACCTTAAGGAAAGAGACTTACAAGTTTGTACCAATGTTTAGAAGATCAAGGCAACTTCTAAACTTTACCAGTGGGAGCACCTTAGTTCCCATATCTGCAGGATTGTACTATGAAAGGATTTTCTCAAATTTTACCAGTTCTTGAGAAACCATATCTCTAATGAAATGCAATCTAACATCTATATGTTTAATACGTTCATGAAAGACAGGATTTTTGCATAAGTGAATAGCAGATTGACTATCAGAATATATTGTCACATCATTATCAAGAACACCAAGTTCATTTAACATACCTTTAAACCACATAAATTCTTTAAAGGTTTCAGTAGCAACAATATATTCAGATTCAGTAGTGGATAATGCAACTACATGTTGAATTTGTGATTTCCAACTAATACATGATTCACACAAAGTAAATACATAGGAAGATGTAGATTTCCTATTATCTCTATCACCAGCATAATTAGCATCAGTAAAGCCTTTCAATTTTACTCCTTCAGTACTAGACTAATATATTAAGCCAACATTGCATGTTCCTTTCAAATATTTAAACAACAATTTCAAAGCTTCCCAATGCGTGGGACCAGGGTTTGACATATACCTGCTAAGTGTACTAACAGTAAAAGCTAAATTAGGTCTAGTACACACCATTAAATACATCACAGAACCAATGTCATTCGAATATGGAACATTTTTCATATATTCCTCTTCCTCTTCATTAGCAGGTGATTGTTCCTTAGATAAAACAAAGTGATTGCCCAAAGGCAATGAAACAGGTTTGCATTCATTCATGCCAAACTTTTTCAAGATTTTCATAATGTATGGAGCTTGATGCAAAAACAACAATGAATTTGACCTATCTCTTTTAATCTCCATGCCTAAGATCCTTTTAGCATTTCCTAGGTCTTTCATTTCAAATTCATTACTCAAAGTAGTTTTTATATCCTTTAACAACTTTAAGTTGGGACCAATCAAAAGCATATCATCCACGTATAACAACAGAAACACATAGTTATCATTTATACTGCCTTGATAGTACAAGCAATGATCAAAATTACTCCTTTTAAAACCAACTGTTTGAATAAACGAATCAAAATGTTTGTACCATTGTCTAGGAGATTGTTTTAAACCATATGAGAGCATTTTAGAAAACACACATGATTAGGCTTTTGTTTATTTTCAAAACCCTTAAGTTGATCCATAAAAATCTTTTCATCAAGTTCACCATACAGAAATGCAGTTTTAATATCAAGTTGTTCAAGTTTCCAATTATAATGCGCAACTAATGCAAGCATAGTCCTAATTGTGGTATACTTAACAACTGGAGAAAAGATTTCATTATAATCCATTCCTTCCTTTTGTATGTAACCTTTGGCTACAAGTCTAGCCTTAAACCTTAAATCCTCTCCTTTGGTAATTCCCTCCTTAACTTTAAAAACCCATTTACACCCAACAATAGACTTGTCTTTAGGTCTTGGGACTAACTCCCATGTTTGATTTTTATCGAGGGAATTTATTTCTTCTTTCATAGCTTTCACCCAATTCTCAGATTGTTCACTCCTCAAGGCTTCTTCATACGTGTTTGGTTCCCTATCCACTAGTTCTTCATAACTAGTATAAGCAAGCTCAAAATCATATTCTAATCTTTGAGGCACCCTATGAGTTCTCCTAACTCTGTCTCTAGCTAAATAGTAATCAGCTAAGGGGTTTTGTTCTCCTTGGTATTCCTCTACAATTTCATCTCTCTCAGTACTTTCATCCTGACCATTTTCTAACTCAGGATTTTGATGCTCCACCTCAATTGAGGTGGTGGGGGTTTGAACACTTACAGGTCTTAAATCCTCTCGGGATTCGTCACTAGTGTTTTCTTGCTGTTTTTCTCTCAAAGTGTCATTCTCCAATTTTAGACACGGCATATCAGACTCATTAAATGTAACATCACGATTTACGAAAATCTTAACTCCAGGTTGACTTCTATCCCAAAGCCTATACCATTTAACTCCTTCGGGGTATCCTAAGAAAACACATTTCCTAGCTCTAGGTTCTAGTTTTCCCTCATTTTGATGAGAGAAAGCAGCACGGCCAAAAATTTTCAACTTAGTATAGTCAGCACATTTACCATACCATTTTTCATACGGAGTATCACCATTTAATGCAGTAGAAGGTGTCATATTAATCAAATAACATACAGTTACAACAGCTTCACCCTAAACGATTTAGGAATACCAGAACTCAACATCATACATCTAACTTTGTCAAGTAAAGTACGATTCATACGTTCAGCCACCCCATTCTGTTGAGGTGTATAAGGAACAGTTTTATATCTAGTAATTCCACATTTTGCACACATATCATCAAAATCTCTATTACAGAATTCTAGGCCATTATCAGTTCTTAGATATTTTACCTTTTTGCCAGTTTGAGTTTCAACTTGCAATTTCCATATTTTGAAAGCATTAAAGGTTTCAGTTTTATCCTTTAACAGATAAACCCATACTCTACGGGAGTAATCATCAATTATGGACAAAAAATATCTATTACCACCCATTGTAGGATTAGTAGCAGGCCCCCATAAATCTGTATGAATGTATTCCAAAGCTTTAGCAGTTTTATGTGTGCCAGATGAGAAAGATAACCTATGATGTTTACCAAGCACACAGTGGTCACAGAAAGGCATATTAGACACACAGTCTTTTCCAAATACACCTTTATCATTTAGCAGTTTAAGTCTGTTAATACTTATGTGAGCTAATCTATTGTGCCATTTGTGTGTATCATCAGTGTTGGTCAAATTTACAGAGGAAACAGAATTTTTAACAGTCTCAGCATTGGTCACATAGATACCGTTTCTTTTAATATTTTTACATGTGACAAGAGAACCCTTAATCATTTTTAACATGCTGTTTCCAATTTCACCAGAATACCCATCAGTTTCTAAAGCTCCTACTGAAATAAGATTCCTAGCCATTTCAGGAATATATCTGACTCCATGTAATTTAAGCACATAACCAGTGTCAAATTTTAACGTGATATCACCAATTCTAACAATTTTATATGCATCATTATTGCATAAAATAGCATGACCACTTTCAGACTCTTGCAAATTTTCAAACCAAGTTTTATGTGATGAAACATGGAATGATGCACCAGAATCAAGTATCCATTCATGCACGTGTGATTTCATTGTCAAATTTACTTCAGTAGGTTCAGAGTTCAATAACACATAAACTTCAAAGTGTTCATCAGAAGAAGTAACAACATTAGCCTCATCAAGAACCTTTTCCTTTGGTTTGTTTTTCTCAACATAACAATATTTAATGAAATGTCCAGTTTTACCGCACCCATAACATTTCATACCTTTAGATTTACCTTTTGGCCCAGATAGACTCCTATTTTTCTTTTTACCACCAAATGCATATCCACTTTGGTTATCACGAGTCCTAGACTGAGACCTACCTCTCATCATATGGACCTCACCATTTTTTCTCTCGACTCTCTCGACTCGCATTTCCATATCTTTACTTCTTAACGAGTCTATGACAATTTCAGGGGTTAAATTATCTCTCCCGTATTTAATAACATTTTTAACATCTCTATAGGTGTCGGGAATAGCATTCAACAAAATAATAGCCTTATATTCTTCAGATACTTTTTCACCACAGTTAGTGATGTCTTGCACAAGTTTATTGAAAATATCCAAATTGTCATCAAGGTCTTTTGAAGAATAAATTTTGAAACTAAAAAAGCTTTCGAGTAGAAAAAGTTTGTTTGGAATAGACCTTGATACATAAAGTTCCTCCAATTTTCCCCAAAGTTCTTTGATAGTTTTTAACTTACCAACCTTTCTTAAAACAGCATCAGACATGTGTAAAATAATAGAAGTATATGCCAATTCATCCAAGTTCTCTTTTTCTTCAGCAGTCAAGGTTGCAGAAAAATAATTATCAATAGCTTTTGAAACTTTTTGTTGAACAAGAATACCTTTCATTTTTTGTTACCAAATAGAAAAGTCCAATTTACCATTAAAGATACCCAAATCAAAGTGATGTGCCGACATCTTACCAAAAAATGCACAGAACACAAATTCAAACTTGTAAAAGTCACAGGTCACACAGATTACACAGAGTAACAAAATTCTTATGATTTCACAGTAATACTCTATTCTAGAACCCCAGGATTCCGTGAGAATCAGGTTCTCAGGCCAAGGGAAGAAACTAGAATAGGAGACTCGGGTACAATTCTAAAATGATATGAGATAAGCAACAACGTTCAACAAATTAAGCTAACGACGATAAACAAGTAAATTCACTTAGAAATTAAACAGGTAATCCTAGGTTCTAGCAACAATCAATGGTTACCGAGCAATGGCAACCCCCAAACCTATGTGATCACCCCACACGATGATCTGCTAGTGCGATAATGTAAAGATTTCCGCCAATTTACCAGAGCGGACCACTTCTGAGATCCGTAAATTGGAGAGATGCGAATTTACTGCTTTAGGGCGGCAATCTTGGCCTAAAGTAATTCAGTAAATGTTCAGAAGTTCTGACCGGCGATCCACCAGGGGCAAAATCGTTCAACTTTTTCTACAGTACCTGAAAGCGAAAACTAATAACACAGCAATGTTAGAAATAGAAAATTGAAGATTCTGTCAGAAGGAACCTTCCCCAGAATCCTCCGGCGTGAGCCGCACGTGCCACCACCGTGTTCCCCACGCGCAGCCAGCGTTGACCGACGCGCCGGACGTTCTGAATCTCCTCCGCCTGCACGTCCCGAATTCGGTGTCCGTTTCTCCAAAAGACTTCTGGTTTGTCCAGAAATCGAGATTGCAGGTTCGGTTTTTTGAAAATTTCTTCCTGTTCTTCGCGTTTTCCTGCAGTTCCGATTTTCTGATCTGTTTGTTCGATTCAACCAGCTCTGATACCAATTTGTGAGTGTTTTACTACTCCTACACGTGAACAAATCAACAAGTAAGTAATAAACACAATTATAATGCAAGAATCAATCCAAAACAATCAAGAAAAGAGGCAAGAAATTGAAGAACGAAGAAACGATAATCCCCCTTTTGCTAGGCTCAGAAATCTTCGATTCAACACCACAAAGGTAACACCAACAACATATTTTCGGAGTCCAAGATATATACCAAGTATATGGGCACACAAAGGCAAGGAGAGAAGGCTTCAAAGGCACAAAGCAATGAGTTTCTCAAGAGCACAAAGCAATGGACGGTTTTCACTCTTTGTTGGTGGTTTTTGGTAGGGTTTTTAGGTCTCCTTTTATAGGTAGGGAAGGGAAAACGAATTTCCAAGATTTCCTACAAAATCTCACGCGATTGGTATCAAAAGGGATAAGGTAGGTTACCAAAAATTAGGGATAGTGTGTATCTCTAACTACCAAATCCATCTTTTGATTAGGTATTGAGCACCTAACCCTAATGGGCCGATTCCCTCTAAATACCCAACTTAATTGGGTTACTACAATTGTGGTGTGGATTTTTAATTCATATTTCAATCCCGGGCTTAAAGCCTATGAAACGAAACGGGTCGCGATTTTTCATCATCGCCTAGGGAGTTGTTTGGGCATCACTAAAATACCTAACAAAACCATATTAACAGTTAAATTACAAGATTTTGAGGTTGAATCTTTATTTTCCTGGTTGGTATTCAACTTTTGCGGGTCGTTTGGATCCTAATGTCTTTTGAAGGTAAGATTTATTGGGTCTATTCTACAGCGATTTGTTGTTTTTGTGAAATTTCGAGAAGTTTGGATTTTGTTTTGTGGAATTGAATGTTTGATTCAAATACATCACTACATTATTCCATTAGGCAGAAAGTTGGGCTACTGGATAAATCTTTACTCATGTTTCTGGGCTATTGGATAAATCTGGAAGAGGTCGTGGAAAGAGAAGAAATGCTGAGGATTTAAATGCAGGTTCTGAACAAGTAGATGATGAAGGGGGTTGGGTACCTGTTTCTTTATGGGATTACTGCTGGAGCATAGTTGTTTGAAGAGGTAACAGATTGTTCTCCATTAGTTGAAGTGAAACTTAAATGAGGAGCAAAGAGCCCGTTGGCAATGTGATTAGGTTTAGTTTAAACCTTATAACGTAAATAATTGACCTTTATGAAATTTCTTTTTGATGATTTTCCTAGTGTGATTTGGGACATGTTTGAAAATAATATTGTTGAACTTGAGAAGAAATTGATTGTGTCAATACATATGAAAAATTAACTTTGAATCAATTAAACTGATGCATACAAGGTGTTTGACAAAAGGAGGATGTGAAAAAGTGACATTTTGTTACTTTTTAAAAAAAAGTCACACTATCTCATTTGAACAATTAATTAAATGAATATGTGTGCATTTTTAAAAAATTGAACATACAAATTCAAGTATTGTCTTATGCTAATACATAAAAGATAGTTTTAAATCAATTAGATTGATGCATACATTGTGTTTGTTCAAGGAGAACATGAAAAAGTGACATAATGTTACTTTTCTAAAAAAAAAAATTACATTATTTCATTGGAACAATTAACTGAGATGAATATGTATTCAGTTTTTTTTTTTTTTTTTTTTTTTTTTTAAATTTGAATGTACAAATTCAAGCCTTGTTTTATATTAATAAATATGAAGAAGAAAACTTTGAATCAATTGGATTGATGCATGAAAGGTGTTTGCTCAATAAGAATGTGGAAAAGTGTGTCACTTTTTTATTTTCTATCACTTTTTTTAAAATTTCTGTCACTTTCTTTTCTTTTTTTTGAATTTTTGTCACTTTTTTTTAATGTTTGTCACTTTTTTCAGTCGCCTTCTTGAAATTTCTATTACTTTTTTAGTGACAAACATTAATAAAAGTGAGATTATATGACATCGTGTCATTTTTTTTTTAAAGTGACAATTTTTATTTATAAAAAAAGGTGATATTGTGTGACCTTTTAATTTTAGACCGTATTTTTACTTTCAAAATTTTTTTCATATGATTTTTTAAAAGACTCATAATTTAAAGATATTTTTGTAAGTTATCCATAAAATTAATAGGAAAGTAATACTAAAAAGTGATAAATCACCATGAATAACATTTTGACAATCTTCTATATTCACTTAATGAAAATAATATTGTCATTGACGTGAACGTGCAAAAGGTGACAGTGATCATTGATCTGAGAAATGTAAAATTCTTGTTTTTATTTGAAGACGTATGATTGATTTAAAAATGATTGCCCTTTTTTTAATTTATTGGATCTAATTTCACATAATAATAATAATAATAATAATAATAATAATTAAAAACCAAGAATTTGTAAATTTTTAGCCCCTTTTGAATTAAATTTTAGGATATTATTTGTGGATTAATTATATATTTACAATGTGGCTACTTGCTTAAACAATTGCCTTTTTAATATAGATTTGATATTTTAAAACCTTCATTTTTATTACTTTTTTGCTAATATTTAGATTAATTCACAACTTAAATTTGTCAATTGTTTGAAGAATAACAGATCACATAAGTCCTGTACAACTAGGAGTGGTGCACCCCTGTAGGTGGGGCCCAATTTTCGCAGAATAAAGCTACTTGTACACCTTATAATGTACCAAATAACTTAGGGCCCACGAATATTTTATTATGTGTGGACCTTCCTCCATATGAGGGGGGTGTAAGATATTATGAAAAGTGTTATGTACATGTAGACGAGTCTATTTTCGCAAGTCCCCACCTATAGCGTGGCGCCACATGGCGCCCTGGGAAGTACAGGGCCCATGTGGGCCCCATACAACCAGCAGGGCTCTTGTTTGAATTACATACTCAATTTTACGGTACTATACAAATAATGAATATTTCTTTTTCCACTACGTCACTGTTTTTTTCGTTTATTTGCTAATTACCGTTGAAAATAATTTATACTTAAATGAAATTATTCAATTGTTTATTTCTTATCGACTTATTTGTGCATAAATTTTATTACAGTAATTTCTAAAATTTTAGCCTTCCTAACAAAAATCGTGATCTTCCCTCCAAACATATAGTTAGACGTCCATTAAGAACCCAAACGGAAAAATTCATTTTTCCTTTTGAAAGCATTCCCTTCTGCCGACAGTAAGATGCACAAAATAAATCTTTCAGATTAAAAGCTTGGAATTGATTCCATAGATTGCAGAAACAGTTTTCCTACTTTTTCTTCCTCATTATTCTATGTTTGAAGATAAAGCATAGGTTGAAAAATTGACAGAAGCAGACAAAATAATTCCTTGTCCTAAATGATTTTCAATCAGATTCTCTTACCACCACATATTGTCCCAAATTCCTCACCAAGAAGTGTTAAGTGAATAAATGGATAGTCTCTTAAATACATTGGATCAATAAGATAGTTTTACCTGGTAATGAACGAAACTAGACAATATTTGAACTTCTTTTTTTCAGTGATTATCGTTTAGTACTGTTCAATCTAGTCTGCCAAACATGTCCGAGATATATAGGAGTCGAGGTAGAAGTAAGAGAGACGACGAATCAGAAGATGAGGAGTCTAAGGTTGAGGATATTCAAGAAACCTCCAGGTTATCATGGAACAATTGGTTCAAAGTGTTGAGAAACTACTCGAGACAAGAGTATAGAACTGGAGGCGGAAGCCATTCTCGTTCATATATCATAGATCCTGATAACTGGTGAGCTCTCTTCATTGTACTTGCATCATTCCATTTCAGTTTATAGTTCTTAACCTGTATGGTCATGTTAATGCAGGTGGTACTTGGCGTGGACGCAATTCATTCTAATATGGGCTGTGTACTCGTCCTTCTTTACCCCATTCGAGTTTGCATTCTTCAGAGGCCTGCAGCAGAATCTTTTCCTTCTCGACATCGCCGGCCAATTTGCTTTTCTAATTGACATCGTCGTCCAATTTTCTGTTGGGTATCGCGATCCCCGTTCCTATCGCCTCGTCTCAAACCGCAATCTCATCGCCATTCGGTTAGTACTGTACTTCTTAAAACTGTAATTCTGCTGTTTACATTCTTCAGTCTGTCTTTTTGCAAATTGGAATAAAGTGTTAATATTTACAGGTATTTGAAATCTCGGTTTCTGGTTGATCTACTAGGTTGCTTGCCTTGGGATGCCATACACAAGGTTCTTCGAAACCTATTTAAACCTTTTATTCTTCTACATTTTATTGGTTTGGCAAGTTATACAAGAGGAGTAAGGAGCTTGGATTTTGTTTGTTTGTTAAGGTTGCACTGAAAATTCTAAAATGATAGCGCTTCTGTTTTGATAACGTTTCTGAAATTGAAATTCTTGAAACTCTAGGGAAGTTTCGAAAACTCGAGAGTTTTCCTACCACTACATTTTTTTTAACTAAAATTTGGAAAGTTTAAGGAAGATTGTAGGACAATGTTGACCAAAATATTGGAAAACTTTGTACTAAGTTATGTGCCTCGATTAGGCCTGTGGCAGAAAGGAGGCAGTGAGGTATATGCTATGGATTAGGCTAAGCCGGGCGTTTAGAGTGACAGAATTTTTCGACAGGCTGGAGAAAAACACACGAATCAATTATCTGTTTACAAGAATTGTGAAGCTTTTCGTGGTAGAATTATACTGCACGCACACAGCTGCATGCATATTTTACTATCTGGCTACGACTCTACCTCCATCGAAAGAAGGATATACATGGATCGGAAGTTTACAGCTCGGTGACTATAGTTATGCAAATTTTCGAGAGATTGATATTTGGACGCGTTATGTAACATCACTCTATTTCGCTATCGTTACCATGGCAACTGTTGGTAAGTTCTTTTCGCAGTCGTTGCCCTGGAAACTGGTGCTCTTACTCTTAACAGGGCCCTAATATTATTGTTTAATTAATGCTGCAGGTTATGGTGAGATACATGCAGTAAATGCCAGGGAAATGATATTTGTCATGATCTACGTATCATTTGACATGATTCTTGGTGCTTATTTACTGGGTAACATGACAGCCTTGATTGTGAAAGGTTCCAAAACAGAAAGGTTTAGGGATAAAATGGCAGAACTTATTAAATATATGAACACAAAGAAGCTCGGACAGAACATAATTAAAGAGGTCGAAGGCCATGTTCGATTACAATATGAGAGAAATTACGCTGACGCTTCTGTTCTTCAGGATCTTCCGCTTGCGACACGAGCTAAAGTACCCATATGAGAATTCTAATAACTATTAATCTTACGCGCATTTTCTGTCCAGGTCTCTGTGATGAAATATTACCATTTTTCTTATGTAGATATCAAGAAAATTGTACGAACCGCACATTAAGGAAGTTCCTCTTTTCAAAGGCTGCTCGTATGGATTTATCATGCAAATTGTAAGTAAATTGTAGTCTGTCAGTGTTGCTTAAGACATCTTCACTCATTGTACTAATTGTGCAGGCGATCAGAATGCATGAAGAGTTTTTCCTTCCCGGAGAAGTGATTATAGAAGAGGGCAAAACTGTCGATCAACTTTATTTCCTTTGTGATGGTAAACTGGTATGACCTTTCCTTAACCGTATTCGATCTCTTGTTCTTTTTCCAATCATAGTGATTAGAAAGCATGCTGTCCAATTTTTTCTTGATTCAGGAAGAAGTTCAAAAATTTGAAGATCCTGAAACACAAGGATCTTTATTAACTCTGGATACTTACAGTTCAGTTGGTGAAATTTCTGTTCTCTGTGACATCCCAGAACGTCGTACAGTCCAAGCTACTGAATTATCTAGGCTCCTACGCATTGATAAGCAAGCTTTCATTGACATTCTTGAGATTCACTTTTGTGATGCGCGCACCGTCATTAATAACCTCCTCGAGGCAAGTTGATCATGGGCTCTTAGCCTCTGTTTGGGAATAATCCCAAATTTCTGAGAGATCCTTTATTTACCAACCATATTATTATTAATAAGTTAACTTTATGGTATGTTCTTAACATTAAAAAATGGAAAAGTATGTGCTATAGGAAACATTGTTTCCGCTGTCCTGAAAATCTCAAGACAAACAACAGGGATTTTTTGAAAATAAATTTCGACTATGCATTTGTGAATTTCAGGGAAAAGAATCTACCTTTCGAAGCGAAATACTGGAGTTTGATATTATTCAGCATATTGAAAAACATGAATCGGAGTATGCTATGAGATTGAATTGTGCTGCTCATAATGGAGATCTGCATCGACTGAGACATTTCGTTGAAGCAGGAGCAGATCCCAATAAGGCTGATTACAATGGACGAACAGCTCTGGTATGTAACAGCATGAAATCGGAGTTGGTAATCCAGGAAACTGATCACAAGGGAACTGATTTTAGTCGTCAATTATTTCATCATTAGCTTATTATTTCGTTAACCTCATTAATAACCTGAAACATTATTTCGTCATGTTATTATCCTTCATTATCTTCAGCTATTGAGAGACAAAACTATTTAATTACAGCATCTTGCTGCATCCAAGGGGTATGAAGATATTGTTCAGTTCCTTATCCAAGGCAAAGTCGAGATCAATTTTAGAGGTAAGTTACTGGCTTTTCCAATTGCCATTTACCTTGTACAAAAAAGTATGCAGTTCTCTTCCCTAATTGTTATAAGAAACTCATTCTGGTTGAACTGTTCTTGTAGATAATTTTGGGAATACTCCATTATATGAAGCGATCAAGAATAGCCATGACCGAGTGGCATCTTTGCTCGTGAATGCAGGGGCTTCATTATCTATAGATAATGCTGGAAATTGTCTGTGTGAGGCTGTAGCAAGTCGAGACTTTGATTTTCTGAAGAGGCTTTTGGCAAATGGCATTAATCCAAACTCGAAAAATTATGATCTTAGAACGCCTCTACACTTAGCCGCATCAGAAGGGTTGTATCTACAGTCGATTTTGCTTTTAGAAAGTGGGGCTAGTGTCTTTGCAACAGACAGGTAACGATTGACTAGTACTCATTTTATTTTTCAAATATTAACTAGATGAGGATTGGTCATCTAGGACGTATGTTATCTGCAGATGGGGCAAAACTCCACTGGATGAAGCACGCATAGGTGGAAACAAGGGTCTAATTAAGCTACTGGAAGATGCAAAGATTTCACAGTTGTCAGAATTTTCTGTCTGCTTAGAGAGAATTGAAGGTACAGACTATAGATTTTCTACAGGAATGTATATAATTAGAATGTAGCCTCTTCATCCAGGTTCTCTCTATCATTTATAGAAGCGCTTAATTGGCAGCTGTAGAGTTTAGTATTCTGAGATCTGTTTCTTATTTTACATATTGTAGTTGGGAGAGAACCAATAGATTCCTTTCCAGGAGAACTTCATCCTTGATCCTCCCCGACTGCAGCGTACAACTCTTTTGCAGAAAGGATACTCTTGAATCATAGAACTATAATGAAATATACAATGAACCAACATTTATCGAATTAAAAAATAGACAGTTCAATCCTATTATCTGTCCTATGCTTTATTGAACTCTTCTGTGACATGACTCGTAGATCTTGCATACGTGAAATTGGTGTTTCCGCATTGTATAGTTGGCTAATATTCGACGTTTTCTCCTGCTTCCAATTTCATTATTTTGATTATATTTTGGCATTCGTGCGTGACAGGTAAAATGCAAAAAAGGAAATGCACAGTTTTCCCGGGGAAGCCATGGGATTATAGAGATGATAGGAGTATTGGAGTTGTTTTATGGGTTCCACAAACCATTGAAGAGCTCATTGAAACAGCAAAAGAGCAGTTGAATTTTACAAGTGGTTCCTTTATATTATCTGGAAACGGAGGCAGGATTCTGGATATAAGCATGATTTCTGATGCTGAAGAGCTATATTTAGTTGGTGAAGCCCAATGAATCACTCAACTTTGTTCTGAGTATCATCCTGTGAGTGTGTAGAAAGAACATAAATAAATATATATAGAACAGTGTAATTATAAACTTTTTTGATACTGAATTTTTCAGGCTTTTTGAATTTTAGAGGTTTTTTTTTTTTTTTTTTTCTTCTTTTTAAACTATCTATGGATTATGGCCTTTCTCAGAAAAAAATACATACATGAATACATCCATGATAAATTAAAGAAAAATTGAACGAAGAACATAAATAATTTACGTAAATCCATTAATTGAATTAAATATATAAACATAAATAAAACCAAAGATTCTACATGTTTAGGGGGGAAAAAACCTAGAAACTGACAATAGGATTCATTAGATGATTAAAACTACTCAAAAGCCCAAGAATTCTCGGCACGAACTGCCTTCTCTTCCTCCTCGGTGTAGTCATTCTGGATATTGAATTTCTCCCGAACCTGTTCCACAGACCAGAGTTTCATTTCGTTAGCACAAGCATCATACAATACATCCATCAATGCCGGGAAGTTGAGATAATTTGCTGCTAAGCACAGCCCAAGAAGATCGTTAAACGGCTTCTTCACAAACTCGGTGTCAAAGTCCTTTTTGTCCGAATCGGTCAACGTAGAATCCGCATGTTTTCCCATGAACTCTATGATCCAAGCCAGATTTTTGCTATCAACATTCAGCAACGGTATTGTGTCCAAGTCACAGCAATCTTCAACCAGGTTCTTGATCAGTATAGTCTGAACTGCAACAGATTCTTTCACCACGAATTCTTCATTATCGGAACTTTTCAAAATCAGCGTTTTTTCTTCAGAGAAAGACATGATAGTGCGTTTTTTTAATAAAACCCTAGAGTGAAAGTTGCAGACAAAGAAAAATGTGGGGAAGAACGTATGGAAATTGGTTAATATATATACTAATGGAGTTAGGGTATGTCCTATTAGGATTTTACTATAATAATTGTTCTCGGTCTCCTTTTTTTATTGGGATTAGGAAATCCTAATGTATAAAATATATTAATATAATATAAATATTAAATTATAAATAGCGTTAAAAAAGAAAGTAATAAAATTATAAAAAAATTATAACGTGCCTAGAGAGACTAGAATCGAGCTACTAGTACTCGAAGTTTTATACTCCAAATTACATGTCTCTCACACGGGGATGGACCCTGCTCATTAATTATTGGGCATGGGACCGGACCTCATTTGGGAGGAGGGAGATGGGATCGGGTACACGGACGTATCAATGCCCATGTTTTGAGAGAATATCCCACAATTTTTTTTACTCTAAATTAATGAAAAATACTTGTGATTGTATGTGTTTGATCAAATTTCAAGCTCATTCTAACAAGAGAAGAGATTCATATCATTAACTAAAAGAATTTGACATTTACGATAATAAAATTCACTCCGAGGTTCTATAATTTCATTTTTCGTAATACACACACAATTTTATTTGTCAAAATTTTCTTCAATCTTTTTCCTTTTGTTTTAAAACGCAGTGTGTTCAATATTTAAACAAGTGTTGTAGGAATTCAATTTCTTTAGCTTTAATTTGGTAATTTTTCACTGAATTCTTACATGTTAGCTATTCGGTTCATATATACTATTTTACGAGACTTGGTTAAACAAATAAAGAGGCCTTCGAACTGACCAATAGAGTTATAGCAAATACATCGACTCGATGTGCAAGATATAGGTAAAGCCGACCACATATACAGACTGATAATTTGATAGAAACGTAACAATCAGTTGTGACACAACATGTGACAACAATATAATATCTAATAAAGATAAAATAGATATGACAATTCATTTGTTGTCACTCTTATTTACTATTGTTATCTATTTTTATCTACATACATCACGAAGTATTTTCGCTCTAAATGAAAAAAGAGTACATTTTACCTTAATCGTCGAAGTGTGAACTATTTTGAGGCTTGAGCAATGCACTAACCTAGCCTTGTTTTGCAGAGAATCGCGGAGGAATAGATATTTGAGAAGTGCTATTTGAGAATCGTGGAGGAATGGGGGCTGGTACATCAAGAATGTACAAATAGCAAAATTCAAGATATTTCTTGACCGAAAGGTCCAATCAAAGTTTTGAGGTCTCTTAGTCGACCCAACTGACGCACCCTTGCTGAACCTTTGCCCATTAATAAACCAACCACTCAAAAAGAAGAAGAAAAAGCGAGCGGCTCTACCGAAGGAAAACGAAAACGGAGAAAATTCTTCAAAAATCAAAGGAAAAATGGCATTGCAATGGATGATACTGGCATACGTGGTGGCGGCAGAGGCAGGGGTTGCAATTCTCTTAACTTTACCATGGCCAAAGGCTCTAAAATCTCGTATTGTTTCATTGATCTCTCTTATTCTCCAGCCTTCACTCTTCGTCGTCCCCTTCTCTGCTTTTCAGCTTCTGGGTATGTTTTTTTAATCTTTATTCTTTTGGAAAATTTATTTATTTATTTGTGATTTTTGGGTTTTTGGTGTTGTAATTTGAAGTGGGGGTTTATTTGATTTGATTTATTTATGTTAGATATATATTGGAAGAACGAGCATCGGTTGATGTGTACTGGGGAGATCTGCACTGCTGCTGAAAGAGATCGCTATGAGAGATCGGTAATTAATTTTAGGGTTCTATCTCTTCGCAAGACTTTTGGAAAGTTAACAGTGGAAGTAACTGTGAATTTGAAGCCAAAAAAATAATAATAATAAAGAAGAAGAAGAAGTGTTAATTGAACTTTAGTTTGCCCCATGTTCTTTAGCAAAAACACGTTATGCATTAATTTGGAATTTGATGCAAGGAAGATTCTTCAAGTACAGGCTATCCGCTGCTTTCACTCGAGGCTTCATGTGTATTTCGTATTTTTATTCTTCATTTCTTGAAGTTGTTTGTCAAATACAATTCTGAAGGATGGAATATGTACCCTTAAATATTTGTATTTTTTGTCTCTGTTTGTTATCACCCTGTGGTTTCTCTTCTTAGCGAAAAAACCTCTAAGTATTAAGTAGAAGTATTCATTAAAATTTTGAGTATAAGAACCCCAAGAAAAATAGAATGAAGAAAATTGCACTGGAGTTGTGAAATAGTCAGTCTGCCCTTTTGTTTTGATTGAAACACTAACATCTAGAAGCATATGCATCTTTGGTCTCTTTCTTAGTAATCCACGGTCAGGTAGTGACTTATCTGCTTGGGGTTCTAGAGATGTGACACCTCAATGTAGTCCATGTTGTGGGAGCAATCCTTTTCATCTTTCCTCAAAATAATCCAATCATTATATAGTCCATTAACATTTGATGAGCGTGTGACATTTCTTACATTATAACCTTCAAGTCGGGGGGTGTAGATGGGAGCTTGGTCAGTCACACTTATACCTTTAAGTGGTTTTCTCAACTGTCGTCTTGATATTGTGCATATTACCATTGATTGTTTCTCTTAGCTGTGCCACACCTTTTTGTTTTGATTCGCACAAATGTGGAATAAGATTTATTTGTTTATTACCATATTCCTACTTTTACAAAAGATTTTGGTTTAGGCCACTTAGGTTGCATGTTCTTGATTCAAGCTCTGCTTGCTTGTGTGAGGTGCAGATCTACAAGGCTCAGAAGAATGCAGTTTTGTGTGTTTCAGCTTGCCTTCTGTATTGGTATGTGGCTAACAATACTGACCACCTTTGGCATGTTTGGTGAAGTGGACTCGGAAGTACCCTATATTGTTTAGAACAAAAAAGTTCAAAATCTTGTGTATTACACTGTCCGGTCTTGTCCAATACTCTACCAAACATGCTAACTTATGTTCTGGTTTAGCTTTCAATCCTTCATTCCACAATTTTGATATTCTTGTACTTTTAAATGCTGGTGCAGGTGTATCTACCGTATTTGCAAGTATCACCAGGATATTCAGAGCATGGAGGAAGTCGAGAAGAGGTACAAGGAGCAGTAGAAGATTCAGTGGCTTAGCCATTCAGTTCATGTTTACTGTTTTATATTGAATAATCCGTCTGGTTCAAGACATGCTCAACGTTTTGGGAATATACATTATGGTCAACTTCTGTTCGTCATGTATTTGTAGTAGGGATCTGAAGTTGTGCAATGTTATAATAATTTCTTTCTGAACAGTGGGGCGTTAGAATTCTTTCAATCATGAGAATACCATATTCTGTCAAACTGGACGACTCCATACTGTGTTATTTTAGTAAGTGTTCTCGTCAATGCAATATCATGTTCGGAGACAGTCTTGAAAATTCGAATACACAAAAAAAATTTGAAGTTCCTTTATATTTCAGATTTTTCATTTATATTACTCTTTTATAACTCCAAATTATAAAGGTGTATACATCTGGTAAGTCCACTATCTGATAAAGAATTCATAGCCAATGAAAAAATGCTTCCTTATGCACTTTTTGTTCCTACATAAACTCTGTAAAAAAATTTCTCAACTAATATTTCAGGTCAGAAACAGTTATGTGAAGAACTCATTTCAGTGCTAGAAAGAGAATAATCCTCACTTATAGCATAAATGTCTCCATCCTTCTCTTCCTCCCACTTGATGATCTCCTTTATGTATTTGAATGCCTTATCAACTGATGCTCGTTTCCGGGCTCTCGTCTTCCAAACATATAACTTTCTGCCGGTGATGGACGCATATAACTCCTTGAACTTCACGGCTACATAGTAATACGCTTGATGTGCCAGGGACTGGCTGTTGGCGATAGGCTTCAAGGGGTTGAAGTCACGGAACCACTCACAAACTGTTAATGGAACCTTGTTGATTTTTTCTTCGAAGATGTCGTATTTGTTCAAGAGGAGAACAAATGGTTTGCCCTGAAGTGAAGTATGTCTCACGATGTTCTCAAAAGAATCTCGGGTTGCCAGCATCTTATTCTCCAGAAGACCCGTACCCTGGCTCCTGAAGCGGTCATAATCAGTCAAGGAAACACAAAAGACTACTGTTCTCACATCTTCAAACATCTCCAGCCATTTGCAGCCACCATGCAGTCCCTTGAATCTGAGGCATATTAATTGGAACCTAAAAACAGCATAGAAAAAGCAAAAGGGTTGTTTTTAAACTCTTAGCTAAGAAAGATGAGACACTGAGTGCATGTTTGGCACATAGAATTGGATAGGACTTGAGAGTATAATTGAAAAGATTTTAGCCTTTTTTTGGTCTTTAACACCATTGAGTAGTGTTTAATATGCTGTACCAAACATGCAGATAATTGATACTTCACAGCTTCTTATAAGAACTTACTTTGTCAAAGGAGGTTGGCATTCAAAGTTTTCACTGTACACTTCAGACGTGGAGCTATGATCATCAAAGGAAAATTCAATACTGGCAAGACCATTGTCGGGAGTAACTCCTTCAGCAAATAAAATGTCTTCTTCTGAAGGTTCGTACTCGTTACATGATATCTCAATGACCTGGAAAACATAAAATGTTTGTTTAAATCACAGTCACAGTACCAAGAGCTCATAGAGAATTTCGATTTTAAATTTTAATATAAAAACATTTGATAGCTGAATTGATGACTTAGTCCGTGAGAAAATGGGAACAGCATTTTGAAATGGAGGATATAATATCTGGTCCCAGCATTTTTATTTCCCATAACTTCAAAATTTCACAAGTATGGGCTATCATTGAATTTTCTACTGAAAAAAAAATCATTTTTTGTACAGTCTTGACACAATAAGTTCCATGATATCCCAAAATATCTTCAATCCGTAAATTATCACCAACATTCTATCAGTTCAAAGAGAAAGATATTAAATCATACCCGGTCTAAGAAATACTTAGCTATATCAGGGAGAGAGTGCAGTTCCTCCCTCCTCTTGTAAGTTTCCTGGATCGCAGAATCTTTCCAACTTTCATCTACGACAGAAGCATACTCACGTGCTGCAGCAGGAAAGAAAGCATTCAAATGTCCAGTGGCCATGATATCTAATAACCAATCTGAAAAATGCTTGATTCTCTGGTTTATTGAATAGATGCAATGCTTACTTCCTTCAAGCCCCATTTCACCTGAATAATATGCAATGGTAAACGAGAGTAAGAGCTCTTGCCTGTATTCAAAACCATTCTCTAAGGCACCAGGAAATGCCAACTAGCTCCACAAGGTATGAGAAATCTCCACATAGACCCCATTAGATATAGTCAAGAAGAACAAATGTAACTCATATTTAATCCACCCTGCTCCTGTTACTCACTTTATGTGAATTTCCATGTTGAGTCCTCCACGTATTGAGTTAATGTAAATACGATAATATATATGTAACTGAAGCCTCATCTCCTTCCCCATTCAGGGGAAAGTGCGAAGCAGAAAAGAACCCGTGCTCTAAGATATGGGAAGTGACTGATGTAGAACGTAACACATAAAGAGAATAGAGAGAAGAGAAGAAAAAATTGGGAGGAGAAAAATCTATATTTCTGATTCATTATATTAATGTGGTGAAAAAGAATTGAAAAAAATAGGTTCCCTTTTTTAGGGTAATGAACTCAAATCTAAAAGAACCAATAAATAACAACTCTTAAAATGATAAAATCCTATCTAATAAAATAATGAAGTCTAGTCTCTAATTGAAACTCCTATCTTTTCATCTTGTTTTGCTAGGATAGATTTCCAGTTCCCATCAGTGACCGCTCGCCATCTTCAGTTTTCTCTTGTTTAGCCCCTGCTCACCTCATTAGCTAGAAAAAGAGTATAAACAATTTTCAAATATCGTACTATGGAAAAAGAAGTGATGAGGGATTCATGTTGGATGCAAGTATCCCTAATACATGTTTGTCGGAAATAAATACGTAGCATAGGAGAGAAATCTGCTTTCTGATAATGAGGTGTTACAATTAAGAATCTTAAGATAGCCACTGTTAATAGCTTCAAAGTTTTTTATTTAGATGATGGGATAATTAGTTGGATAGCTTACTACAAATAGAATGCCTGTAATCAGTTTCATAAACTAGGAGGGCGTCTCCTTTAGAGTAGTGAGCCTAAAAAGTTCACTACCAAATGATCAATGATATGAATGCCATCCTAATAACATGTTCATTATATAACTCGTAAAATATCAGTCACATTTCTCCTATTCTCCAACCAAGTGGACAAAGTCTTGTCACAGAATCTGAATTGATTTATAAGCAAAAAGTTTACCACATCGTATTTCATGAACAAGAATTCAATGCAACTTTGATGGGCTCCTGAATCTTTGAAGTAATACTTTACTAAATAGTGGTTTCTTCCATATGTTATCTAAGAGAAGGGGAGGTGGAGAAGAAGGAGTCCATTAATAGCATCAGACTAACTACGTGGACTAGACTCGTCAGCATACATACCACAAAACTCTTCCGTATTCAAAGCCTCCTCTTCAAAGCGCTCTCTTCCCTCAAATAAGATACTGAGATATACGTAAATGTTACTTTGAATTATGAGCTTGATATGCTGCAGTTCTTCAGCAGTGAACTTGTTAGCATATAGAAATTTCACCTGTTACATGAGAAAAATAACAAATTCAATCAGCTAAAAGAATGGGCACAATAAAATAGAACAATACAAAGAGAAAAGGAACCATTTTAGTGAATGTACTCTTCCAAATCTGAATTAGATATATTCTAGGTGCATAATTGAAAAACTGTATCTGGGAAGGAAATTATTATTGACCTTCACCCAAAGTTGGATGACCTCGAATGCTTGAATACAGTAACTTTCATTTCAGTTGAATAATCATCTCTCTCTCTCCCCTCCCTCTCTCCCTCTCTCTGAGTAGGCAAAAAATAATAGAACCACACTATAAAATGTACCTGCTTAAAAATGGTGCTTGTCCCAGACTCCCCAAATCCAAGCATCAAAAGTCTCTGGACCCTGTCCTGGTCCAAATAATCAGGAATAGACCTAGATGACAATGTAGTAGGTTCTTCCTTTGTACTACGATAACTTTCAGGTGGCACCGGCAATGAAAACAATGAACAAATGAGACGAGTGGACGCCTTCCTAGCAAGAAGCCAACCTCAACTTTTCAATCCGATCAAACAACTTCAAATAATTGAACATAGTATCGATGAACATGAAAAGAATAGTTCATTAGAGTACGAGAGAACCTTTTTCCATATGTTTCCTTTAATGTTGTTTTGCCCTTCTTCCTCATAGGATCCGTCCTCGTATACCCAAAAGTGAGTATCACAAGGGCACTGCACCTTAGCCAGCTGAAAAGAAGAGAATGCAGGCACAAATCAAATACCAAGTAGCAATAACTTAGGTTTTAAGTCAGTACCAACAAATGTAAGAAAGTATACGGCTACATAATGTAACTGCAAGTAGCAATAGTTGCAAACAAGTGGTTTCCTATGAGTTTACAACTGTCAGACGTATTTATTCACTCTTATCAGAATCCAAGACACCTCCATTATGGGAAACTTTAGTTGAATTTTGATACCAATTCATTTTTAGAGCTAATTACTATAGAATGCACTGCGCAAACATCCCTCAGAAAACAGAGCTGAGAAATGTGAAAGATAATTTCCACTTTACAGAAACTTTTTTACCTTTAACACTCTGAGCTCATCTTTCGTGATCTCACGGCCATTTATGTAAACCCTCGTATTTCCATTACTCGCATCAATCTGTAGCTTGCCTCCAACATCCAATTTCGAACTTATAATCCTATTCGGCTTCTCTCCTGCCTGCAACAAGTCGAACAATCAACATCTTAAGAAACCATCATACAAATATCAAAAGACAAATGCTAAAGAAATCAAGCTTCAATAACACATTTCACCTTCCCCCAAAGCCCGGAATCTCTGTCATACCAATACTGCCCGGGCCTCAAATCCCTTGGAGGAACCACACACCCCAGCAATTTCACCAACTCTTCTTCCCTCAATTGTCTACCATTCACAACCACCTGCTCTGGCATCACCTGGTTCACCACACACTCCCTTTCCACCTTCATTATTCGCTTAACCTCCAAACTGCTGCACAATTTTGCCAACAGCCTCGAACACTTCCCCAAGCTCCCCCTCCTCGCCTCGTTAATGGGTTTCCCAATGCATCCCAGACACTTCCTCCCCTCCGGCATCGACCCCATGGCTTTTAACACGCAATCCTTACAGTACTCTGCTCCACACACAAAGCAACCCACCCTTTCCCCTAAGAACCATCTACTTCCCTTTCCACCACACCTCCCACAAACTCTCTCTTTATTCCTAATAATAATCCCAAGCCCTCTGTTTATTTCCTTTTTCCTCTCATCAAAACTCAAAAAATTGTTACAATGATTTAAACTACAGTCTCCCATGTCATGATCACCAACTTCATTTTCATCATCAACCCTATCCCACGATGACGCGCTATCCTTTCCACCAGACCTACCACAAATTTTCCCTCTATTACCAGTAAAAATCCCAAACTCACTTTTAATTTCCGTTTCCCTCTCATCAAAACTCTTACAATTACGTGTACAACAGTCTCCCACTTCGTGATCCCCAACTTCATCATCATTATTATTTGTATCATCATCACAAGCAATAAGACTATTAGGATATTTCTTCGACGACATCGTTTCACTGCTACTGCTGTTGCTATCAAATTTGGTATTGCTCTTGTAATGAGTAAATGAAGATTGTTTGGGGAAAAAGTTGGCAAATTTTTTTCTGGGATTTGGATCGGGTTTTGGAAGATTAAAGGGGAGAGTGGGGCCATGATAATCGACGGAAATAGAATAGTCGAGGTGATCTTCATCTGGCAATGGAGCACCCTCCGGTAACATCTTCTTCAACACTTCTTCCCATGAATTCGATCCCATTCTTGGATCCTCCGTTACTGACAGAGTCACTGCATGTTTGCCATATAGCTTAAAAAGTCACTTATCGTGAATGTTTGGTTAAGCTTATAATTTTGTAAATTTATTAATTTTTTTTTTTTTTTTGCTGGTTGAAATTTTTTTTATTTATTTTGAATAAGTAATTAATCTTCTACTGATAAATAAGAAAAATGTAACTTATCTAAGTGCGAGAATAATTTTTTTTTTTTTAAATTAAGCTTAAATAACTTTTAAACTTAGCCTTTGTTTGATTATCACAACTTTTCAACTAATACATTTCCTTATCTTTTATTAAAATTTACTAAAAATCTGATTTTAATATATATCAAACAGTGACTAAGCAAAGGAGAAGTTTGGCTAGCATAGATGTTTTTGTCTGTACAAAATTAAAATTAAAAAAGTTATTTTATTTTAACATGAAAGTGATCAAATCTATATATAATAGATGTGTAAAATTACGTCTACGTTTTTTTTTTTTTTTCATATTTAGAGAGAACCACAAATATTATTCATTTATTTATCTTTATTAATTTATAGTTTAAAGTTTAAATCGTTATAAGCTCTTCCAAATATGCTTTAGAACTGACTATTTTTGAAAGTACGAATATACAAATTTAAAAAATAAAAAAAAAAGATTTTAAATTATTTTTCAAGTATAATCAAATATAAGAAGTAACCATATTTTATCGTCCAAATATTATAATTTTATTGTGAGAAAAAAATACAACTTAAAAATAAAATCTGTTTAAAAAGAACTATAAATTACCTAGAAACTTGGGCAAACATATCCTTAAATTGGAAAGCGAGGGGACGTCAATCATAATTGCTATGGAAATTGAGTGGTGCGTTTGGTGAGAAATATGGAAAATAAGGGGGGTTAGGTTGTCCAACTTTTTTGGAAGAAATTGGCGGTTAAATATAGATACATTTCTTCCTGTTTATGTAGGCCCATTGACGAGTGTAAATTCGTGTGTATCATTCCATACACATATCCGCATCCAATAAATAAAATGCATTGTCTCAGGACACATCTGCGAGTAATAAGAGAGGAAGGTGAAAAAATTCAATTTTACTTGAAACTGTCACATCAAGAGTTCGAATCCTGAAATATTGATTTGGCTCTTGAGTAAGTGTAAGTATACAAACAATCTTCCACCCTATACCTTTAGAAACATATCTTACGATTTACCTCCTTCACCAAAGTCAAGACAGGGCAAGTGGACACGCTAGTAATTAGACGTAATCCAAAATAAAAACTAAAAAATGCATCGTAAAGCTTAAAAAAAGGACTTGATGAATGTCTTTCAATATTTATTGTGTAGCTTAGTTCTCCCTCCCAGTCTGCTCTCGTTCGATTTCTCTCATCACGAGTCACTACTATAACTTCCAACGTCTATTTGTAATTACACAAAGAAGAACATTTTAATCTTTATTCAATGTGATATTTATATATTTAAAAAACACTTAATTAGAAATAAACGTACACAATCATATTTTAATGATCGTGTACAGCAAGGGTGGCAGTCGCCTTGCAACGGGGGTTTGCGCTTTTTTTTATTAGCGCGGACCCTCTGTTGTGAGGGACTGTAAATGTACAGTCCTACATAGACTATACAAATAGTAATATTTTTTTTTTTTTTTTGGGATTACGTTTCATTACTGGCGTCCCCACCTGCTCGACCCTAGGTCTTGGTGAAAGGATAAATCAAAGGTTCTATCTGAAGTTGGCCAGAGTTGACATGCGTTTCCACTATATTCCTCAACTTCTCCTCCAAAGGAATCAAATCCAGGTCCCCAGTTATGTAATTTTAATCTCCTACCTCTATTGCCAACTCAGACGTGTCCTTGGGACGCAATGCCCTATTTTAACTAGACAATATGAAGTCAAAGTTCTAAAAATTTCCACCTTGACTGTGGATATACCTCGAATAGAAAATTTTGCACGTATCCTGAAAGGCGAATAATTGTGCATTTGACTCGGCCCGTCTCTTCTACCACCGTGGGACATGTCACTTGAAAACTTTTGGTGAACCTTTTCCTTTACTGCCACAATTCTCAAAATAGAGAATTATCATACTCCATCATAAATAGTATATAAACTTCAAATTATCAAATTCCGAAATTTCATCGACTCGTGTCAAAGAAACCTGCGAAAAATTATAATGCAACCCCTTGTTTGACTTTTTTGAGAGCTCACCAGCTATCAATATAAATTTCACCACACACTTAGCATCAACGTCAAATCAATTCCCATCTATCGTGATGATGTATTATTGGTCAAACACATGTCATATGGATGAACGTTCTTCCTAAAAAAATATCATCATATATTAATGGAGAAAAGAGAAATTGTAGCAATGTAATCCCTATCCCTATATATTAATTTCGAGCAATTAGCTAAATATTCTCTCGACTTTTTGAAAAAAAAAATTAAAAAAATTCTTGAGATGTCCAGACCGTTCATGTTTGTCAGAATAGTGATTTATTTATTATTATTATTATTCTTTTCAAATCCTCATATAATCGAGACTGGACCAAAACACGCGTTAACCTACTACGTACAGGAAAGATATGAAAGTTACTAGTTCGATCCTAAAATCACATAGACGAGATGAATAGGTGAACATGATGGAATTAAAATGATCAATTAACAGTAATAACTCACTTTTTAATTGTTATAGATATTTAGCTAATCAAGTCAATTTATCCTCAAGGAAGACTCCAATGCCAAGTTAGAGGCCTCCATCACCTCCCCGACTGCGACAAAACTATCGCTTGATTGAGGTAAATATTAGCTGAGTTGATACATGGCCCAACAAAGAAGACAAGCTTATGTGAATCCACTTGCCTAAAGCTTATTAGATAATCCACTCTTGAAAGTCGACTTGGTGATCCTAACTCAATTGCACAAATAAGTAAGCTAAGGATTGACCAGGTTTATTGGACATCTCTTACTTATGCATATTTTCTTAAACGAGTGATGCAGAGGTTTCAGTTGGAAAAGAAATTGAAAATCGTTCTCCAAGGGATTGACAATGAAGAAAGCAGTATTCAACAAGACATAGGGGAGGAGATGACATATGTGAAAGAAGTGGTGACTCTTTTAGGACCAATCAATCCTACCCAAAAGTGTCATCGTAGTCCATAAGTGGCATTAGCCCAAAGGGTTGTCCACGGGATAAAGCCATCCACTGCGATCCAACGTGATGTCATTTGATGGTGTTGGATTTTTTGATACCCAATAATTCGGACGATGATATAAAATCGATGTTGGATAAGTTATATCAACATCTTAGTAATGGCTCGACCCGAAAACAACTTATGGCCACTAGAAGCATCTTAATTGAGTTAATTTGCTCATGGCCCAACACTTTTGGGAGGCCCAAGTTTTGGTTTCCATTGTAGTGATATATTGGTTATTTGATTGTTGGCTCATTAGCTATTTGGTTGCTAGCCCATTATTCTTGGGCCAACTTGAGTTTGCCCGATCTTTGTTCCTTTAAGGTTCAATTGCTACTCTATTTCCTCTTTCTTTGTGGCTTGCAAACCAATCGCCAAGTATCTCCTTTGTAAGGTGAAAACTTGTGGCAACCAAGTGCAAAGTTGTGGGTCGAGCTATTCTGGTTGGTGTCGTTTGAGAGGTAAAACTGAGCCCGAAATCCACATTTGAAAAGAGATTTATCTACAGATGGGAATACAAATCAAGATATGCAACGATTAGATCCAAAGAGGTAGTTAGAATCATTAGTAAACACATAGAAGCATTGTTTGGTCGACTAAAGATTGTTATCACTCCCGAAGGAACTATTTATTCTTCTAAAGACAAACTCACCAAGATTAGCTTTCATAGTCCGAGGAGACTCATTTTGGAGGCCCTGTCATTCGATTCTTTCCATGAGATGTTGGGAGCTATATTGACTCTAAGTACCATTTCGTTGCAAATTAAGCATTATCGACAATTTTATGGGCAAGGCGAAATTTGTTGGGGAGATTTCGGTGACATTTATATACAAGGAAGGATGATCGAGTACAATATTGCAGGGAAATGCTATGTAGCGTGCACTAATTGATATGTACGTAGAGATTTTGTTCGGATTCAATGTAATGGTCCTTGTCGATGTGACCTATGCCAAGCTATTTCTAAATACCTGATTATATGATTTTCTAGAGTGTCCCCTTTTTAAGGCAATAGTCGCACACACTATTGCCCTGTTTGGTACCCCATTCTTATTCTCATTCTCATTCTCATTTTCATTTTCAACTACACATTCTTCAATAAAATAATATTTTTCATCACATCAATAACTTTTCCTTATTTTTCAATCACATATTCACCATCACATCAACCCAAAAAATTCATTTTCTCCAACAAAATGGGTATCAAACAAGCCATATATAAATTGTTCAAAATGATATTATTATTATGAATCATCATTGTTACAATGTCAGATGATAAAAGATATATCATCAAATGAGTTCGATGGATCAAGCGTATGACTACAAAGTCGGGTTGTGCCCCACTAGTAGGATTATCCTAGACTACGATGAACACGCCATTCACCTAACCGTCCTAGATACAAAGCAAAACTAATAAAATTAGCATGACCCACCTACACAATCCAATTTATGGAATTCCCCCACGATCCAAACGAGACTAAAAATTTATAATTTTTCACCAACCCTATAATTAGCTGACATGTGTTTCTCTGTCTAAAAAATAATTATCCTAATCTTAAACGTGTCCACTAGGCCTGGTCATTTTATGTGGAACTGAATCTCCCGAATTGGAATAGGAGGTTCCGATCTGGTATTCGAAAAAATAAATTAGGAACGAAAATCCATAACTGACTGGGTTCGGTTCTGTATTGGTTCTTGAACAGTTGAACTAGATAGAACCTTAGGTATTCGAGTGGAACCAATTTTTATAAAGAATTTTATTTACAATTTATAAGTTGGGAAAAAATATATAAAACCTAAAAATCCTAATTTTGGAGTAATTAGTCTAAAACCTTAAACTCTAACCCTAAAAAATAAGATTGACTCTTACCTTTTTACATCTCACCTCACATCAGATTATTACATTTCAGATATTATTATATATTAATGTTTATAATTTGAGCTTTTTATAAATAAAAAATTTCAAACGGGTTGTGGTATAAGTTGATGAATCAAGGCATTCATTTTTTACAATTCAAGTTTTTTACTTGTATTGTTAATAAACTTAAGTGATTGTTTTTAATTTTTCATAACGTATTACAATTGAATTTGATATGTTCATTGTTTGCGCTGTGTTGTACATTTTTGTTATTTTGAGTTCGTGGTTCTCTTTTATATATATATATATATATATTCTTTTTATTCAAACAGAGTAAGTTCAATATGTGGATCGTAATTTTTTAATACTATATTAGTTATGTATTTAATTAGTATTTTTTTATATCAGTTCATTTTAAAAGTTGAAAATTTTAAGCATTGTTCATAATTAAATTATATGCCTAGAATGTCTTTCTTATAGATCGAATAAGATTTATTAAGAAAAATATTTTTTTTTAATTTCATTTTTTTCTCCTATTTCCGTGGATTTAGTATCCAATATTTTGCTTCTTGAAGATTTTTTAACTAAATTTTCTTCATTGCACAAATATTTTCGAGTAGCAACGTATTATGTATATGTATCAAAATGATTTATGTGAAATATTTATTAAATAAATGTACATAAAAATGTTATGGGTAGAACCAAAATCGAATCGAAATATATAATTTGAGTTCGAGTTTGAATTTGATTTCAGTATTTATAAAAATTCGAATAGTTCCATTTGCGAAATCTCTAAAGCATAATGTGTGATTTTGAAAATTGAAATATACAGACTGACCCATCAATGCCCAGGCCTAGACTGTCCACCCCCTCAGTTATGAATAAAGCTATAGGTATAAGAAAGTTTTGCCAGAAAACTCACAGGATTTTAAAATTGATGACTTGGCATAAAATTAATGAAAGAATAAGTCTATACGTACAGGAAAAAGGCTACAGAAAACTTACAGATTTTTGAAAAATCCGGCACTTATTTTTCTCCTTTTTATTTCACAAAATTTTTATACAGCAAAAGCCAATACTGCTAAACCCAAATGGCATTCCCCATTTTCCCCAAATTTACACCATTGGCAGCCGACTCACCTTCTTGCCCTAAGCTCCCACCCCAAGCAAAATGGGCAGTCGCACTCATCGTCGACCGATGCCAACAAAGAGCATACATCGCAAGCATCCTCTCTCTCGTTGTTTTGCCTAAATTCGAAACACTGCAAATAATCTCCTACACACGAAACTAGGTCCTCCCTTCACAGCCGCAGTCACTCCATCCCCGATGCCGCACTCCCCTCCCTTTAAAGCCACACACACCTCCATCCCCCGACGCTAATGTAAGTATTTGTTAAATTGTTTTTTGACATGGATTTTGAGATTGGATAATGGGTTAGCCTAGCTTACTTAATTGAATTTCTTGCACTGGTTTTTTACATGGATTATGAGGTGTTTTTTTTTTTTTTTTTTCCAGGTGACATGGATTATGAGGTTGGATAATGGTTTTTGACATAGATTATGAGGTTGCGCTAGTTCTCGCACAGGTGTTGGTCATGGAGGATGAGATAGGATAATTGGACATTTGTTTTGCGTTTTTCACGTCTACGTAATGTGGAATTGCATTCTTAATGAGAAATTATCACTATTCGTAGGGTGATGTTCATGTGCAATTAGTGGTATGCAATAATCACTTATTTACTTTGACACTCTAATAATGGTTGGTGTTGGATTTTGTAATTTGAATATTGATGTGGGTTTATCTGTTTTTTCAACAGTTATCACTTAGAATGAGAGGATAGAATGTTGGACTTTGTCACTGTTGTAGAAGCAAGGCTCACTACTTTAGACAATGCCCAACAAAACGTGGACACCTTTTTGTAAACATGGATTTCGGACACCCTTAGTGTAAACAATCTAACTCGAATTACCAACAAACGAGACGTTGAGATATCATCACACCCAACATTCCGCAATGAAAAAGGAATTGCGAAATGTGATGGAAAAGAAAAGGGGCCGACTTGACCGGGTGACTTGAGTTACGTTTGTAATAGAAAGACTACTGTGACGTAATTTTGTATTTGCTATATGGTTCATCGTTAATGTATTAACAGTTTGGTCATTCTAATCTTTAAGATTTATGGTTTATTTTGTAAACATTAATGATTGAATTGGACATATGTTTGTTATTTTCATGAATAACATTTTAATTTCCAAGCTAATCGAGTTTTTAACAGTACAGACTTTAAGATAAATTTGAGGACACAAGGTGCTGAAATGAAATAGACAAAAGGGGGTTTGGGGGCATGAAGACAATATTTGTTCATAGACAGCCCACTCCATACCTCTCATGCTGCAAAAATAACCAAATCACGGGAGAAATCTCTTTTATATTGTTTGTTTTTTAATGTTCTTCGTGGGGGATTTCTAAGACATCAAATAACATTAGCAATCTATAGAAGCAAGAATGCAATAACAATCATGCCCAATTCAATCATTAATCGATCAATTGTCCAAGAGTACCCAATAAGGCAGCAGTAGAGAGCAACATAATGCATAATATTGCTATTTCAAACATAAGCAAGATATTAGAAACATGAATAAATAAAATTCACCAAGAGAGTTAACTAACTACCGCATAATCCAATTATTTGCCACCAAAAAATAACAGCAAAAAGGAAAACAAAATGTTAGCAGTTTTTCTCTCAAATGCCAACATCTTCCTCTCTTCTATTCCATCTACCTCTTCATCCTCTTCTCAACATGTAACATCACTATCTAATAGGAGACAACTGATTATATGCAAGACAATAAATGAGGTCTCTCTTTCTTCTCTAATTATCTCCAAGAGAAGCATTGCACAACGAGAATCAGAGCCGGTTCTGGCCCAAGGCCACTAAGGCAGTGGCCTTGGGCCTCAAGTATATTGGGGCCTCCAAAAATTTTTGAAAGCCCAAAAATAATTATTTTGAAATTTTCTCAATTTTCTTACCTTAAATATTTTATGGTAGTGTAAATAAAGTAGGGGCCAACCTACCAATAATGTCTTTCAATTTATTGCTACTTTTAAATTTTTATTTTTAAATATAAGATATTTATGATAATAAATAGTAGACGTCATACCTCACCGATTTTTTTTTTTTTTTAAATCTTTATATTGTATTTTTTTGAAAACGAAAATTCTCGTACAAATCAAATGATGAGCGAGCACCAAAGTATAATATTTCTTATCATGAGAAATTGTTTGATTCGGACATGTTTGATATCAATATACTTGTAAAAAAAATTATGTATAGGGTCTCGTAATAATTAGTCGCCTAGGACCTCAAAACTGTCAGGACCGGCCCTGACGAGAATCAAAAGCTTATGCCAAGAAATTGGTTGAGAATACGTAAGTTGCAATACTAACAGGTTGAGAAAATATACATTTGAACCAAGTAGAAAAGTATCTTTACTGTCTGTCATTTGGGTTTTGGACCTGATTTTCAAAAATCGATTTGATATTGGGTTCGATTTTCGAAAGTGAGCGACGATGAGCTAGCCGGATATTAGCAGGAGACGAAGCCGGTGAAGATGAGTTGTGGCTGCCAATGCTGTAAATTTTGGGGGAAATAGAAATGTCATTTGGATTATGTGGTTTTGTAATTTTGTTATTTTCATTTTTTTTAAAATTTTAATGTCACGTCGACATTTTTAAAATCCTTCTGTCAAAACCTTCCTGTACAAATAACTTTATTCCTCAGTTATAATTCAACGCAGTGAATCCACCCACATGGAAGACACGTGTCCTAGAAGGACCCATTCTCTGACTTATTCTAGAAAACAAATTAAAAAAACCGCCGCATATGCCACACGTGGCAGAATATTAACCGTTCATCTAACGGGCACTCCTCGTGAGCCCAACTTCTCGCATTACCTTCACGTGTATTTATAGGTTCCCTGCAAACACAGCGTTATTATTTTTCTGCAAAGAGAAGTTTGTAGAGAAAGAGATTGAATAGAAAAAGTAATTTTTTCGGCCAGTATTTTGTTTTTCCTGTGATTTTAAGTAATTTTTAGGATACTCCATTTTCGTTGTCGTTTCATTTTCCTACTTTTTGAGGTTGAAGCACCTGCAAGTGTAACCATAAGAAAAAAAAAAAAAAGGAATAACGAAGAAGAAATTGCTGCATTTTCTTATTCTTCTTCCTCTTCTTTTCTGTTTTTGATTTGCTTGGGTTTGCAAAATCAATTCACCAAAACCCGGATAAAAAATTAATAGTACTGTGCATATAAAAAGAAAATTATACAAATTGATAAAGTTGGTGGAATTTGAATCTTCAAGAAGAAAAACCGCAATGGTGACTAAGGCAAGTGATTCTTCCACAACCTTGATGCTGACCTCAGGTGCCGTCAACTATCTCGCTCAAAACCTCAAGTTTTAGAGATGGGTATTCATTTAAATCTTGTATTTGCCAGGTGCAAGTGGAAGAATCAATGCACTGTTATCCATAAGTGCTTTGAGGAGCCTATGGCTGATAATCCAAGCTTTCGTATTGCTTCTGCTGCTTCCGTTTCGCGGGAAGTTTTATATAACGTCTGCCGAAAAAGGCGGTGGCAGTGGTGGATCGAAGGAGGAGAAATCCTTATCACAGGGAGGAGTGGTGGTGAGAGTGCCGGGGAAGAGCGGCGTCGCAGTGGATGAGGAGGTGGTGGCGAGAAGATCGTTGGCTATTAAGAGGGTGTTGGAGGATAATGACGGCGACGAGACGGTGAGAGAGTTTTCATTGTTTGTTACCTCCAGAGGCGACACCATGTTCACGCAGTCTTGGACTCCAGCCAAGGTTAAAGTCAGGTAATTCATTAAATTATTTTTTGTCATTATTACAATTCTTAACTATTGCACCAAAGAATTTCATTAAGTAGTAACTTTTAATCAGCATCAGATACATGCCCGATTATGCTACTTCTTATTGTAAAAGAACTTCACGAGAGAACTTCTAATTCTTTTAAAACTATTTTCTAAAAGAACTCTAGGGTGCATTTGATTATAAACATGAAATTTGTATGAAAATAAAATAAATTCTAGACAATTTATAAAAATTATTAATTAAATATGTTTGATTTGTTTATTTTTCAACTTAGAAAATATGATATTTGTCCATCTATTGTTGATGGGTGGATGAGATACATAGGGTAGATGAGAGAGATGATGAATTGCCTAGAAAATGAAAACTTACCCCCTCCCTGAAGAAAATATTTTCCTGTTGGAAAACAATTTTTTTGAATCAAACATCCCAAAAGTGAGAATTTGAATGAAAAAAAGACATTTTCATGAAAAATAAAGTCAATCAAAGGCAAGTAGTTAGCTGAAAGGCATTTCAAAAGGTCAAACACCTTATAGCTTTAGCCTAGAAAGAAAAGTATAGTAACATCAAAATTATTTTAGGCCTAGAAGAATCACTTTTTAAACTAAAGCTCCTGTTTGAGCTACATTATTTTTTTCATTCTCATTCTTCTACTCATTTTCAATCACATATTTTTCAATAAAATAATATTTTTCATTACATCAATAACTTTTCCTTATTTTTCGATCACATATTCCTCATCACATTAACATTGAAAATGTATTTTTTTCTCAAATAATGTGGCTCAAACAGGAGCTTAATCAACAGAATGTCAAACAGTTCCATAGTTATTGATGATCTTTACGATGAAACCGCAATTTCATTGTATCTAGGACAGCGTATTAATGCTGTAAAATTCTTCTTGTTTCCATCGAATGCTTAATATTCTGAAAGTGACAATTCAATCATCTAGTACAGAACATAAATGAGGTATGTTTTGTCCACATACCACATATGTTTGATGTTACTGATAAAAATCATGTGCATATTCAGAACTATAGAGGGAATATTTTCAGACAAGAGTAGGAAAAGAATATAGTGCTTTTGCACCTAAGAATTGGACCGCATCCCAAGAGGTGCAAAAACCTATGTGCCTTTTTGTGAGTGTGAAACTTTCGTTTAAAACTTGCTCTAACAGTGGCAGGTATGGACCATAGGGAAGGTAATGATAATACTGAATTGCAAATTGGTTAACAATCTTTAAAACGGGAACATTTGTTCTATTCTCTAAAAGATGAGGAGCATATTGCCAAGAAATAAAGGCGGGGTGATAAAAGTTCTGATTGATGTATAGGATGGAGACGGTAGCTACAATACTTTAATTAAAAGTGAGGACAAAACGATGTTTTCACCTAAAAATAATATACTATATTTCACGTGACTTTTAAATGTCAAATGTATGAAATCCGCTCACTTGAGATGAGAGTTAAGACAAGTGTAACCATGGGCGGACCTGGGGGTCTTATAAGGTCAAATGACCCCTCCCTTTTTAAAAAAAAAAAAAATTTGTTTAGTTTTTTTATTTTTTTTTATTTTTTATAATTAAAAGGTTCACTATAAATTTTGATTGTAATTCCCTAACCCAAGTTGTCTGCCCCTAAGTGCAACATTAAAGAACCATCAACTATATAGAAGATCCCTTACTCCTACATTTTGGTTTAGTTGGGTATTGCTACTTGGAATATTGAGAAACGTATTTTGGGAACAAAAACCCTTAAGGCTCAGGCTTAAAGCCAGGGCCAAAAACAGGGTTCTTTTGGAAATCACACTGATTCTATATCTCGTTTGAAGAAAGGAAGGATCCCAAAGAGAATGGACTATGGGAACGTGTGACTTGAACTATTGATTGGTATGTGTAGATGCAAGTCTATCACAATGGAATTCACAACCAAATATGTCTTTGTTCCAATAGTCAAATAAGCCATATACAGATGATAGGCTGTAGAGATGGCAACGGGGTGGGGTGTTTTGTTGCCCCTTTTTCTTTAAAATTTCTGCTTTCTTGAGAAATATGTCCATTTTTTTTTCCTTCAATAAAACCTAGTTAAGCATATAAATTAAGAACAACTATGGTTTATCAAACTAAATAATATTTTTTTTTACTTCTTCCCGAGGCAGGTTTGGGGCCCCACCTTGCGACCCGAGAAGGGGCAGGGACTCCCTCCCCACCAACCCATGGGGGCGAGGCTGATTTTTTTGTCATCTCTAATAGGCTGGTTCACTTGAAGAGATTCTTTTTTATGATCATATTCGAATCATGTTGTACATTAGCAGATCTTATGGGTTTTTTTGTCATCTCTAATAGGCTGGTTCACTTAAAGAGATTCTTTTCTATGATCAAATTTAAATCATGTTGTACATTAGCAGGCTCCATAAGATCCAGTATAATAAGTGAAATGGACAAAGTAAGACATGATATAAATGTGATCATGTCTAGCAAGTCAAGTTTTTTGGTCAAGGGATTCAACAGTCATTGAGTGCTACCTCTTTGTTCTAGCTGCATAGATTTTCTATTTGATATGTATACTTCTTTTTCCAATTTTTATTGTTGGATGAAAGACTGATTATATTTGCTATCATGTGTAGGGGACTTCTTGTTCTTATGCATGGCCTGAATGAACACAGGTATGCAAAAATGAACGTTTTTAACTCAGATTCTGATGCAATTTTCAGTTCTTTTTCCTGCTTAGTATATAGATTTTTTTTTTTCACAACAGTGGAAGATACAGTGATTTTGCTAAGCAACTTAATGGATATGGCATCAAGGTTTATGCAATGGATTGGATTGGTAAGTTAATAATTATCATCTTTCTAGTAAATAACCTGAAAAATGCGTAGTAGAGTGTACTGTATGTAAAAATCTAAAGGAGCACGCGAGTATGCTGTTCTAGACTGGACTGGACCATACAAATAAAATGGTTGGACAAGACTACTTCACTTTCCTTCTTAATGCTGTCTATTTCTCCTTATTAAACATGCTATAATAGTTGGTGCTCGACTATACTCGTGGACTTCAAAATCTACATGGCAGCATGCTGAAAAACTAGGTGAATATGTCTCACAATTGGTTCTGTTCTTCATGGTGGGCCTTTATTTTATGTCTTGAGTCATTTCTTGTCTGTTAGGTACGGCGTCTGCAGTTCTTTTTGCTGCTGTATATGAACCTTTACTGCTAATTCTATCCTGAAAACATAGACAATGGTCTATTGCACCATGAGTTTTATATTTGTTGGGTCGTTATCTTTGTCCCTTTCGATATACTCGTCATCGGATTTTGACAGACTCCGAAGGTTGTTATACGCTGTCTGCATTTCGAATTGATGTGCACATATGGACAGAATAATGTAGCATGCAAGGAAAATCTAATTATGCGACTAGTTTTGTTAGTTTATTTCCTCTAAAAACAACCTTATGTTTACATCATTCATTAGTTGAATGATCATTCACAAATAAAGCCCCCTTTTGTTTTCTATTTTGTGGAATAGATACCCATATACCCTTTTGCAGGGCTTGTTATTTGAGTCTTTACATCAACCTAGTGTATACACGGATGGTAGACGAAGGAGGAATTGTGCTTTCTAAATCCGAATCTTTCAGTGTTCTTCGAGAAATTAACAAGAGTCAGTAAGAGGAGCTGCTCATCAGCCAGTGATAGATTTGGTCTTTTTTGGCTAAATGAAATTATTGAGCTTTGCATGAATGAGTTTTAGGTCTCATTTTAGCACTGATATTTATTTACCTTATATTCATATTATTGAAGAATTTGTTGGCCTATGGATTAGTATTCAAAACATTCTTTCAATTCCGCAACATTTTGCCTTATCCCAGGACATGGTGGAAGTGATGGACTGCATGCCTATGTTCATTCGCTTGAGGATGCTGTGACAGACATGGTATGTTCTAATATTCATGCATATAATGCAGATTAAACACTTGCAGCAAACAAGTAACTCTTATTTATTGATTTTTGTTATTTGTTCACAGAAAATGTTTCTCAGAAAAGTTTTAGCCGAAAATCCAAGTCTCCCATGTTTTTGCTTTGGGCACTCAACTGGCGGTGCCATGGTCTTGAAGGTAATATCAAATTACAGGTCGAATTTATTGTGCTACTTCACGAATTTCTCACATCGCTTAATTTGTTTTTCTTTTTTCAGGCGGTACTTGATCCAAAGGTGAGTGAATGTGTATCAGGCATTATACTAACTTCACCTGCAGTAGGAGTTCAACCATCCCATCCAATTTTTGCCGTAAGAATCAATCTTTATTTGAACACCAATTCACTACTTTTTAGCAATTGTAGAGAATGTCTAAGCAACAGATATGACTCATGAAAATAAGGAAATATCACTTACCAAAACCCAGATTGTTCTTAATGGTAGGTGCTTGCCCCAGTATTTTCCTTCTTGTTACCGAAATTTCAGTTCAGTGCAGCAAACAAGCAGGGTATTGCAGTTTCTCGGGATCCAGAGGCACTTGTAGCCAAGTATTCGGATCCACTAGTATTCACAGGATCTATCAGGATAAGAACTGGTTATGAAATTCTCCGAATTACTTATTATTTGCAAAAGAATTTGAGCAAGTTAACGGTACCATTTTTTGTGCTACATGGAACTGCTGATTCTGTAACTGACCCCAAAGCCTCAGAGAAACTCTACGATGAGGCTTCTTCGAGTGAAAAGACAATTAAGCTCTATGAAGGGTGCTTACATGATCTGCTCTTCGAACCTGAAAGGGAAGAAATCAAGGATAGCATCATTTCTTGGTTGAACGGTAGATTGTGAAGTAAATTATTAGGCAGTCGGGCATGTAACGGAAAAATAAATCCTTGCAAGCATATTATTGACTTGCTGCTGGGAAGCTTTTATGAAATAAACTGGGCATGGAATTTGTCTTGATAAATGAGTTTGTTCACAATAAATTCAAGACTGATACACTCTGCCATTATGAACGGAGCATTTATGAACAGATTATAAACACAAGCCAAACACAGAATGTGAATTTGGATGTTTGAGTGGAGCTAGAAGAGTAGAGTTGTGGGACAAATTTCACTAAATTTTAATGGTGGGGGCAAAATTGAAAATTATAAGGATATATATATATATATATATATATATATATATATATATCTATATCTATATGTAAATCTTATGTAAAATCTAGAAAAATCTATTACAAAATCTTGGATTTCAAATTTAGCGTGGAGACAGCGAACCACATTGCCCCTACTGCATATCAGCCCATCCCATGAGGACATTATCATCCACACAAGCACAATCGTTCATTATGGTCAGGTCATTGTAATGGCAGCATTCGAATTCTCTCATTGTTTAAAGCGGCCTATAGTGAGGGTGCATTTTTCTGCTTTGATTGGTCTTTGCCTAGTTGGATTTCTTGTATTCCTTTATTTTTTTCAGCCTGTGATTTGGAGTGATATGGTCTGATAATGGCAAGGCCTACTTGACGTTCATTTACGAAATATCGAAAGTGTAATGGATGATTCTGGACCATCTCACCCAACGTTAAAACTTATTTTTCATACCATTTTTATTTTTATATCATTTTCACGCCATACTTATCAAGGAAACATATTAATTGTAACTTAAAATGAATTTTTGACTTCATTTGTAAGTGTGTTTCACATGTTAACAAGTGCGTATGCTACTACTTTGACAAGGGGTGAACCAGGGAAAAAAAATTCATCAATCCATAAATTGATTCGAAATCGCGATTTTGAAATTATTGATTCGGATCCACGTCGATTCGTTAATAAATTCATTTTTTGTTGATTTTACCTTTTGTTTCTTTTCTTTATTATTACATTTTTTTTTGCTTAATTGCTTTTCTGTTTGTACAAGGATCATTTGCATTGCCTAATAGTACTTAATTTGTTTGTTTTTGTATTTCTACTTTTGCAGTTAACCACTGAATGATCCAGCAGAAACCATAAATGAAATTGGATCTTCTACTCATGGGAGGAACAAGTGGCATCATGTATGATATGTGACTGCTTTATTTTGAATAATTCCGCTGCTGTAGTCATTCATATATACGATATTTTTCCTGATATCTAAACAATCTCGTCTACAGAATCTAAACAATCTCGTCTACAGAATGATGACCTTGAATCTTTCTTAACACAACAGATATGATATATTCTGTAAGCCAGCTTATTCACAGTTGAAAGCAGATAGCCATTCAGTTATTACGGCCCTACACTGTAAGATGACTTCAATGCTGCGATTTCTAGGTTTGCAGAGTTGCGTGCTTGGAACTAGGTAATTAAATTCTTCTTGATATAGGGGCTGGTGCATTTGAAGCTGCTATAGCTGCAATCAGCAAATACGGTGGAGCCAGTGCTAAACCTCTTCTTCTATCATCTCATGATCACGACCGTCGCCGCTAGTGCCTATAAAATTTGTATAAAATATGTGAAGAGAAATAGAGATATGGAGAGGAGAATAATACCTCTATGTTTTTATGTATATTGAATGAATGATTATACAAAGAAGAGAATTACAAAGATTATATACTAACCCTAACTTGTGTACAAAGCAATAGGAATCCTACCTAACATAGAGATCCTATACATATGATAAGTTAATATTATGGTAACTTAATATTTGCAATACTCCCCCTCAAGTTGGAGCATATATGTCAAAAGTGCCTAACTTGCGAGTGAAGTGCAGGAAAGCCTCCTTGCCTAATGCCTTAGTAAATAAATCTGCAACTTGATCGTTGCTTGGAACATAGGCGGTCTTGATCTCTCCCTTGGCAATTCGTTCACGAACAATATGACAATCTATTTTAATGTGCTTCGTTCTTTCATGGTATACTGGATTCGCAGCGATATGCAACGCTGCTTGATTATCACAATACAAAATCGCTGCTTGTGGATGATCCACACATAAGTCTGTGAGCAACTGTCTTAACCATGTAAGCTCACAAGTAATGGAAGCCATCGCTCTATACTCTGCTTCTGCTGAGGATTTGGACACGATCGTTTGTTTCTTACTCCTCCATGATATGAGCGCATTTCCCAAAAATACACAATATCCCGTAATTGACCGTCGTGTAGTAATGTCTCCTGTCCAATCTGCATCACAAAATCCTGTTAGCTGTAACTTCCCTTCTGATGGGAAAAATAATCCTCGTCCTGGTGCCCCTTTCAAGTATCGAAGCAATCGGTGAACAGCATCAAGATGGGGTTGTCTAGGTGTCTGCATGAACTGACTGAGTGTGTTGACCGTATATGAGATCTCCGGTCTAGTAATGGTGAGATAAATGAGCTTCCCAACCAACCGTCGATAGTATGTAGAATCTTTCAACAACTGTCCATCTGTTAAATTCAATTTTAATGACTGTTCCATGGGGAATGATGCTGGTTTTGCTCCAAGTAACCCGGCTTCTTGAAGAATGTCAAGAGTATACTTCCTTTGATTTATCGAAATTCCTGATCTTGAGGGAGCGATTTCTACTCCAAGAAAGTACTTTAATGTGCCAAGGTCCTTTATCTTGAATTGAGATGCAAGAAATATTTTCGTAGTAGAAATTGCTTCTTTATCATTTCCTGTGACAACCATATCATCCACATATAATAAAATGGCTGTAAATGAATCTCCACTAACCTTTGTAAAGAGTGAGTGGTCTGCGTTTGCCTGTTTGAACCCAAACTGAATGACAGCAGAAACAAATTTTTGAAACCAAGAGCGAGATGCATGTTTCAAACCATATAAGGATTTATGAAGTCGACATACAAGTGTCTCCCCCTGTCGATGAAGCCCAGGTGGGGGAGTCATATAGACCTCCTCATCAAGGTGGCCATGGAGGAAGGCATTATGCACATCCATCTGATGGAGCGTCCAATTCCGAATGGAGGCAACAACAAGTAAGCATCGTACGGTAGTCAACTTGGCAACTGGAGCGAAGGTGTCAGTATAATCAATCCCCTCTCGTTGTGTAAATCCCTTTGCCACCAACCGGGCCTTGTATCGTTCAACTGTACCATCAGAGTTAAATTTGATCTTGAACACCCACTTACAACCAATAGGGTGATGTCCTGGAGGAAGTGGGACAAGTGACCAAGTGCGATTTTCTTTCAAGGCATGAATTTCATCTGTCATAGCAGCCACCCATTTGGGGTCCTGACAGGCTGCCTCATATGATGTAGGCTCAACAGCATGTGAAATATTGTGTATATAAGCATAATGGAGAGAAGAAAGGTTGTCATATGACACATACCGTGATATGGGGTGTCGAGTGCTGGATTTGGCCGGAAGAGACCCGGCTTGAGTAGGCAGAGCATGGTTGACAAGGTAATTCTGGAGGCGAATGGGTGGTTGAGTTGATCTTGTAGAACGTCGAAGGTGGTCATTTGGTGGTATTGGCTGCTGGATTTGTTGATCTGTGGGAGAGTGAGCAAGACTAGGTGCAGGGGTTTCTGATGAACTGGCTGCAGGTAGGTTCGGTCGACCGGCAGGGGAGTTCGGTCGACCGATAGGTGCGTTCGGTCGACCGGAAGACAAAGTATCGGGATTTTCAGGCAGAGTGGATGTTTCGGGTATATGGTGGCTGTCAGGATGTGATAAATTTTGTGTTTCAATGTCAAAAGGCGTGAATTGGGGCAACGGGATGGAGTTGGTGTCCTCATGCTGTTGGGAAGCATATGGGAAAGTATCTTCATGAAACACGACGTCTCGGGACACCACTAATTTTCGATCGTTGAGATCATATAAGAGATATCCCTTTTGTCCTGAGGGGTAGCCAAGGAACACACACCGGCTGGCACGAGGATCAAATTTGTGGTTGGGTTTAAGGTTAGTGGCATAGCACAGACAACCATAGACACGTAAATGGGAATAAGGAGGGGGCTTCTTGTGCAGTCTTTCATATGGTGTTTTATGTGACAACAATGGTGAAGGAATCCGATTGATAAGGTAACAAGCAGTTTTGATGTGTTCCCCCCAGAATTTTAACGGAAGATTGGCTTGAAATCTAAGGGCACGGGCTACATTGAGGAGGTGACGGTGTTTTCTCTCCACGACTCCATTTTGTTGGGGAGTATAAGGACAAGACCTATGGAAAGTAATGCCATTTTCATCTAGGAATGTTTGCAAGGATAGGAATTCTTGGCCATTGTCAGACCTTAAGGCTTTGATGGTCAAGTTGTGTTGAGTTTTAACCCAAGCAAAGAAGTTCTTAATTATGCCTTGAGTTTCAGATTTATGGCGCATAAGATGTACCCAAACATAACGAGAATAATCATCAACAATTATAAGGAAATATTTAGCGCCAGAATAAGAGTAAATTTTATGAGGTCCCCAGATATCACAATGGATTAAATCAAATGATTTATTTCTAGAAATTTGACTGACTTTAAAAGGTAATCTAGATTGTTTTGCTAGAGGACAAACATCACAAACATTGTGGGAATCAAAACTAATTTCTAAAGTATTTTGTGCTAAGAATTGAAGAGGTGAGACTGAAGGATGCCCAAGTCGTCTGTGCCATAGGTTGGTTGGTCCACTAATAGTATGGTGTATTTGTGGTCTTTGGGAAAGATAATATAGGCCGTTACTCTGCCTTCCCAAGCCAATCGTCTTCTTCGTAGTCAAATCCTGCATGACACAAAAATTAGGAAAAAATGTCACATAGCAACCTAACTCTCTAGTGAGCTTGCTGATAGACAACAGGTTAACTTTGAAGTTGGGAACATAAAGTACATTATCAACAATCATATCGTTCTTCAATTTAACTGCACCAATAGATTTAATAGAAGCCAGCCCCCCATTTGGTAAGTGCACAGCATTTTGTTTAGGCATAAATTTATTTTCAACGACTCCATCTTTCGTCACATGATCAGTGGCTCCGCTATCAATAATCCACGAATTACTTAAAGAGGTAGTAGAGTGATTGATACCTGAGGTGTTAACATAAGGTTTATCATTACCGGTCTTGTTGTTCAGGAGCGACATGATTTGCTCATATTCTTTGGTGGTAAGTATCTTTCCTTCCTTGGAATCAAGATTAGAAGTGATGGAGGCGTTTGTGAACCGTTTGTTTCGGGGCCTTACATCTTTTCCATGAAATTTATGCCCTGGAGGGAAGCCATGGATGAAGTAGCAGGTATCGACATTGTGCCCCATCATCTCACAGTGGCTGCAGTGTTTCTGAGATCCCGCTGCACCGGTCGACCGGTAGGGATTTTCGGTCGACCGATCCTGTCTGAGGCGAATTTCGGTCGACCGCCCGGTCGACCGAACATTACTGAGCGAATTTTTCGAAAAATTATTGTTCTTCTGGTTTGATCTCCAACTTCCTGATTTTTGCCAATTGATTGAGTGCTGCCCTTCACGATCCGTTGTAACCTCAATTTGCCTTTCATGTTGCATTAAAATAGCATGAACCCTTCTAGTATCTGGGAAAGGATTCATCATTAAAATATTTCCACGAACCGTCGAGAAGGAATCATTCACCCCCATTAGAAATTGCATCACCTTCTCCTTCTCATCTCTTTCAGCCAGAATTTTAGCATTCCCACAAGTGCATTTAATTGGGTCTCGATAAGAACCCAGTTCATCCCATAATGCCTTCAACTCAGTGTAATAAGCCGATACCGATTGGCTGCCTTGTCGATGTTCAGAAATCTCTTGACGAATCTGATATATACGTGCATCATTACCTTGAGAGAACCGGTCTCGCAGGTCGTTCCACACCTCTGTGGCCGATTCGGAGTACATGACGCTTTCGGCGATGTCCTGATGTACCGAATTCAGTATCCAAGAAAGCACCATATGGTTGCTTCGTTCCCACATCTGATGTTTCTCATCATCTCCTTCTGGTTCTTTGGTTTTGCCATCGATGAAACCAAGTTTATTCTTGGCGATTAGAGAGATTTTCATAACCCTACTCCATTGTCTATAGTTGTTTCCATCAAGTGGTTTAGAAACGAGTATTAAACCGGGATGATCGGATTGCTGTAGAGCCATGGGATCCGATTGGGTTGTCATCGCCTCTATGTTGTCTTTACCACTGTTTTGTCCAGACATTGTTGCTCAGAATCTATGCTCCGATACCATATAAAATTTGTATAAAATATGTGAAGAGAAATAAAGATATGGAGAGGAGAATAATACCTCTATGTTTTTATGTATATTGAATGAATGATTATACAAAGAAGAGAATTACAAAGATTATATACTAACCCTAACTTGTGTACAAAGCAATAGGAATCCTACCTAACATAGAGATCCTATATATATGGTAAGTTAATATTATGGTAACTTAATATTTGCAATAGTGCCACACGTGACTATTTCGAACATGACTCACCTCAAATTCCACTGGCCTCTACCTTTACATTTTTTCGAACATGTTTGGTGCAATGAATTCGACCACATGACAAATTACTCATTTACTCCTCTCATTTGTTGTAATTATTCAATTGAACATATCATATATGTCATTATAAATCATTTGGTATTTTGGTTTTCAAAACATAATTGCTTAGGTAGCACACATACATTGAGGATAATTTATACAAATCGACTTGGGTATCAATGTATCATTGACATATATTTTCGGTAGGCTTATAAGACAAGGTGGGAAAGTACTGTCTCATTCTTAAAATTAACATTTTAAATTAAATAATGGACCCTAAATACGTATAATTTATTTCACAACATTTAAATGTAAATTCAACTATTTCTGTCCGTTTTTGTCTAGTGCGATTTTGTTACAATTGAATTAAAATTTTGAGGGTGAGTGTGAAATGCTCCACCAATAAAAGATTGGGGACCTTAGCTGCAAATTTTTCCTTTCCGTTTGTAACAGCCACGAATTCACGGTCCTGCTATTTCCTCTTGTGCAACAGGCAAATTCTTGAACTTAAACCCATTTGATTGCAATTGTAAGCGAATTCACAATATTAAACTTAAATTTCATCTTTTTCTTGCAAAAGTTAGCCAAATTACAAGTATTGGTATGTGATGGGTTCCTTACTGCTGCAATCGCCGGCAGTGGCGGTGGCTTCAGTTTTACACCACCGAAGCCTTCGCCTGCCTTTGTTTAACATGCCATCGGTAGACCACTACCACCAACATGAACAACCACAACGTCAGAGGACAAGGCGGAGGATTGGAGGCCGCGTATTTGTGAATAAGGGAGACACTGGCACTGAAGCAAGCGTCACTAGTTCCACTCCATCACCACAAGGAGCAGACAGTGACCCAGATTTTCAGGACCTTGAATATGTCTCCCAAATCAAAAGAGTCAGTAACATTCTTTACTTGAATCCCAACTCATTTTACTACTAACTGTTTTATGTTCTTCATAATCTTTTATTTAGAAAATTCACTAAACAAACTTTTTCGTCCAGGTTTTGGAGCTTCTAAGGAAAAACAGAGACATGCTCTTCAATGAGGTATCTATAGGAATTGAAATCCTAAGTTTTCTATTTTGCACTCTTGCCTGCACTATCAGTTTACAATACGTAATTATGTATTATCTCTGAGGTGGGGCTTAAATTTGACAAACGATGGAAAAAAAATATTTGTTTGTTTGTAGGTTAAGTTAACTGTATCGATTGAAGACCCCAGGGACGTTGAGCGGAGGCGTCTGCTTGGCATTGACGACGAAGATGCTCCTACTAGGGATGAATTGGCCGCTGTTTTAGTAGAAGTAACTCACATCTTTATGCATTCTGGTGTACTATTTTCAATATTTTGACAATGTAGTGCTCTTTATGCAGCTTTGGTATTATAATTGTCATAGGCCTAGATAAAATTTGAATTGAAGGAAAGGCATACCGGCATTTAGACACAGTTTTGCCTTGTTAAACACAAAATTCAGTGTTGAAGAAATCATTCTTTAGGTCAGCTCAAAAGTTCATATATTAGCGTCTTTAGGACGTTTAGCACAAGAAAGATATGTTACTAGTTATTACAAGGCGATACCTGCTTATTGCGATTGACTGGTTTTTTGACCAGGTTTTGGGTAAGTTTATGTTTCACAGGGTTTCCTTTTTCTTAGGTAAATGAAGGTAAAATTCCAAAAGATCGTGTAGCTTTGCAGATGTTGGCTGAAGAAATTACACAATGGCCAAATTTAGAGGTACTATTCTGATTGTCTGCACTTGATAATTATGAATGCCCACTGGTTGTGAAGTTGTAAAGATGATCCCAATGTAATATCACTGTGGTTAAGGTCTATGCCCCCGCAACCACAAGTCCAAGTTTTTTTTAGTACAAACTATTTCCTCTTGTCAAGAAATGCTTATGTGAATGGGGGATTACAGGAGAAACCTGTTCATGAAATTTCTCTCGTAAAATTCTTTAACTATCTGGGCTTGCAGAACCTATGAATATGCGCACATGTGATATCTTCTGTAGACAAATATATTATTGCTTGCCAGCAGAACTAAGTTCATGAACTTATTCTTTGTTGAATACAAGTTGATCACCACCATCTCATCTGCCTTTGCTACATGTGACATGCATTTTAGGTGTTTGGATAAATCATGCTCATATATTAGATTCTTGTCGTGATGAGCCGTTTATTATGAAGATTTTGTATCAGAAGAATCATATTTTTATCCAAACGCGACCAAGGTCAGAATATGCCTGGCAATGGATACATCAATAAAATATGCATCATTCAAATCCAAATTTCGAGATACTTGCCTGGCTTCCCTCCTTTTTCAGTTTCACTGTGCCAAAATCCTATGCATCTGGACTGAATTACTCTCTTTATTTCTCCATGCAACATGGATCTTTACTATCACCATATTGACCTATAGATATCATTTCCATGACACTTGATCTTTTTCTTTGTCCTCTTTAGCAGCTACATCGTGCATTCTGGTTTTCTCCTATGTTGCCCTATGATCAACTATAACCTCCAGGATGTGTAATGGATCTCCTCAAAATACATGTTCTCTTTCCTTTTCGTGATTTTTTGATAGGTTGAAATAACACCAAAGAAGAAACGGCCTGGAAAATCTTTATATGCAAAAGTCACAGACACTGGTATTGATCCACGAGAGGCTGCCAAGAGACTAAATATTGATTGGGATTCAGCTGCTGAGATTGAGGATGCTGAGGCTGATGAAGTGGAAGTGCCATCAGCCGTGGTTGGTTTTTGCTCCCCTTAATATCAATGCATGAAATTGATTTAGTGCAAGCAAGCATGTTATTGTGTTGACATATTTATACGCGCTCTCTGTTTTTTTTTTCCCTTGCGTAAACGAAAGGTTATAGAGTATAACTAAATATTTTAGATTCTCATGCTATGGAGGATGATGATGGCACTGTAGCAATGCCCTGCGTGCCCCAACTCTACTTATTTTACGGCGAAACTTTTGGTGTATAGTAACATAAATGGCAGTAGACATGCATAGTGATGATGTTATAGTGCCAGCCATTGTTGGAATGGAAACTGATTGGCATTTGTTGAACGCAGGGATATGGAGCTTTATACCTGGTTACAGCATTTCCAGTCATTATTGGCATCTCTGTTGTGCTCATTCTATTTTATAACTCTCTCCAATAAATACTTTTTTCGAAACATGTCTATGTGGTCTTGTAATAAGTGATTTTGGCTTTCAGTAGGCATCATTCTACGAGAGTTTTGAATATATTCAGCTTAATCTAATTTTCTTCTTATGTTTCTTGGAACTAGATTTTTGTTTAGGCAAAACATTTCATATTAAAAAAAAAAATTGGAAATCCTTTTGATTTTTATCCTTTCATGGCTTTTCAATAAGTGATTTTGGCTTTCAATAGGAATCATTTTGGTTGTTTGATGTAGAGTTTAAAGGACACTAAGGGCATCTCCAATCTTGCACCAAATTGGTGTAAAACTATCATTTTGGTACAAAAATCCACACACTAAAATACCACACCAATTTGGTGCAATGAAGTGTTACACCAAATTTATTTGGTGTAATTTTTGGAGTTTTATTTTTCCCTTTATTTTATATTTCAACAAAATTTAATTCCTATTATATCCTTTTTATTATTTAATGATTTAACTTTATTTAACGTTATTTTAATTTAATTAATATTTATTCGTAAATTCTAATCAAGTAATGAATAATAACTATTGAATACATTAAAATAAAATTATTTATTTTTATTAATTTATTTATTAACAAATACAATATTTTTGTTCATTAAATATAAACTTTAATTTAATAATTTTAATGGTAATAAAATTTGCAATTAAATAATTTCTAAAATAAATTATTTGAGAAATAAAAAATAAGAAAATATTGGAGACACAATTCATTTTTAGTATAACATTGGTATAATGGTTGAAGATACCTTTGCAAAATGGTATAAACAAAATTGTACCAATTTGATACAAACGGTTGAAGAACAAAACATTCATTGTTACATTGTAATTATTAGTTGTCGAAACTTTTCTCAACACCACTCCACGAACCCATCACAAATTCAACGATAGAACATTGAAACTCGGTTTAACATCCATTTGAATGAAATTATTTGAAAAAAAAAATCGAGTTTTGAAATAATTATTTTTTGAAGAATATGTGATTAAAAAATAGAGAAAAAAAAATGATTTTAAGAAAAAAAAATTTGATTTGATGACTGTCAAACATGGTCTGAGTTTCAACTCTATTCAATGAGCCTCAGCCCAATACCTTAAAAAGAGGAGAAAATTGCCATCAAGGTGGGAAATTTTGAACTTATACTGCATGGAAAATTCAATTTATTCTCACCCTCCCCAGTATAAATTCTACATAAACTTCATAGAAAATTCATCGATTTATTAGCTAAACAAGACAAATCTTAACGGCACGTTTTGTGTTCAATACTAGACAGTTCAATAAAAATTTTAACTTTCATTTCTTCTTTATTATTGTCCAATTATATTATACTGACTACCTTGTTTCCGAATAAATTTTTAAAGTTTAGCAATGGTACAACAGTATTTTGGATCAACTCCCATCCTAAGATTACCAGAGAATAAGCCAGACATCCACAAACCCTTATCAGAAGCACATCTTAAGCCTCTTTTTCTTATTTCTTGAGTGTCCGAATGGTGTCTCGGCTTCCTTCATCACTCGAAAAAGATTTCTGTCTCTTCAATTCCTGGATTTCTATCATTCGGTTAAAAGACTCCAAAAAATGTGGCAACAGCAAATCCTAAAAATAAAGCTCCACCCAAGTATCCAACCTGATTCAAAACCAACGATGAGATGCATACATATAATGAAAAAAACTCAAAAGAAAATTTATTTAGTCTGCTGTTTTACCACTTTTTCAGATATGTAATTAGCAAGAAATGCGCCTCCAAGAATCGCAAAAGACGTTGCAAGCAGGTGTCCGACGATGGCTCCACTTGCGACTCCCCATGGAGACTGTAGTGAGAATTTTGAGACACGGAAGCATCGAATGAAATATGGCTATAACTTGTTAAGATTATATACCTGTGCTGCGCCTAGAGCAATCGTTGCAAGCATTGAGCGATCTCCCCATTCCTAAAAGCAAAAGTAGCATGGAGCAATCAACACATGCATTTCAGAAAATCTAAACCTCAAAAACTTGTGCTGAAATAAATTAGCAATTTACAAACATGAATGATGTATTTGACAGAGGATAAGTTGCCAAAAAGGCCATGAAGCTCAAATTGTGGGCTGATATGTAATAAGTTTGTACAAAAGCAGATTCAACTATCTACTATCAGAACCCATCAGAACTTTAGATTATCGGATTGGAAGGAAAAGCTAGTCCAGGTATTGAGGGGCCAAAGAAAATTATGTTGGGAAAAAAAAAAAAATGAAAACAGAAGAAAAATAAGTATCCAACGAAATAAGCATCGACAGCCATCACCTACTTCTCCAACTTCACACTCCAGAGTCCATGTCAACTGGCCCAAACCCTACGAGTGCTCTTCTGATCTGACAATACAGTCCCTCCCTCATTGCATTTGATCTTCCTTTCTATTTGTTGTTAGTCGTAATCTTATCTCATTGGTAGATAACTTTGTTTGGTTTTTCACTTTCGCACTTAAAACTCGTCGTGTGAGATTCACATATGATAATACCTACAGTTCTGCTAATAGAATAGTATGACTGACTGATTAAATCTTTGAGAATCAGTAGGAAACTTGAAATGCCACTGAGATAGTTTGATCTCTAGTTAGTTTACCTCCAGCTTAAGTCAATAACCATTATGATTGTATTTGTGTCCAACCAAACCAAACGCACCGAGAAAGAAAGAAAGAAGAGATAGATAATGTTGCCACCTCACAGCCAAAAATTATTAAATGAACAGAGAAGCTCATATTCATGAAATACTTGCAACGCTAACAATTCTTTAGGTCAACCGGTAACATGGATTTTGCATTCTCTTTTAATTTTAAAAAGGAGGAGACAAAATAAGGTGAAAATGCTCACAGCGAAGAACACGAGGCTGAATGACTTCCACACAACTTCAAGTGGATTTGAGAGCCGCTTTGATACCTGAAACCATCACTGATCGAAATTGTTAAAACAGAATTTTGGAAAAACTTTTTTCTTTTCTTTTTCTCTTTTTCTTTTTGTTGGGGGTAAGAGAGGTGATGTTGAAAAAGCAAACTCAAGACATAGGCAATCTGGAATGCTGAACTTCTGCATAGGAACGTAATCCCATGAGATAGGCTTACATTATCTTTCACAAGCTCCTCGGCTTCAACATATTCATCGCTACCTTGGTCACCAGTTTTAGCTTTAGTGGATGGAAGGTCCCATGCATCTTTAATTGATTTGAGGCCAAAGAACATCAAAAGTGCTATTGCAGCATATTCTCCGATTGGTAAGGCTGCATTTATATGAATAAAGGCAATCAGAAATCCACATTGCCTAAAATGCGATTGTCAGTGTATTTCAGGGAAGTGTCACAAAATGGGACAATTTGAGGCCAATCACTCAGTCATTATATCCTATAATATATTTGTTCATTATCAATTAATTAATTTCTTTCTTTAGGTGGGACTATCTCATTTACAGAAGGGAAAAGTTTTCATCGCGTGGTATGTGTACTTGCACTCTATAATACAATCAAGTATGTTAAGAACAAAAATATGGAACTCAAAACTCACTTGTTTGAAATTGAGCAGGTACTGAATGAAATATTCGTCCAATAACAACGGACAGGACAGTCATTAGCGATAGTGCTCCCATTGATCCTAGAAGGACCTAATCACAATAAATTGCAGTAAATTTGCCAGGTTCGCATCAATGCAAATAAATTTCACTTCTAGGCAAGATGAAACAATACTTCCTCCCCATCAGCACGACTAAATATTAATCCATACATGAAGGTTTACATGTATAAACAGTATATAATGAATGTAAAACTGACTGAATACATGTTATTCCACATTATACGTAAATATTATCAGAAATGAATTTAAAATATAAAGTATCAATTGAAACTTGTTAAAAACAATATATGAAATGTACAATCAATTTATAAAATAGATCACAACTAGTGCATGATAGGGAAAAATTGTAATTTCGTTATAATTGGAAGTCAAAGTCAAACATTAATTTCAACCACACATTCACAAATACTGTCCACTTATTATCCACACATTTTATAGGACTCATTACTCCTCTACATTATAATCTCGTTATAATTTCTCAAAGAAAAATCACAAGAAAAAAATAAGAAAATCTATTTGCTACAAACTAGTAAACGAGATTCGACAATATAATGAACAAGAATTAACTTATTTTTCTTCTTTAATAATATCCTGTCCAGGCCACCTTATCTAACATACCAATATAATGCTGGAAAAACCCTGACTAGAAACAATAATATTTGGTGATTACATGGAATTATTAGGCATATACCAAAGAGAGAGAGAGGGAACGAGGGAGCGGAAGGGTCAAAGAAGAGTGGAGAATAATTCATACCAGTAGTTTCTCATATTGCATGGCCAACAGTGCAGCAATGAAAAATGTCTGTTAAAATGAGCATTAAAAGAATAAGGTTCAATGCATATAAAGATTCGCAACAGGAGTGATCTATGAAGGCAATCTAAAGAAAATTGTGTCAATAAGAAGACAATAAAAAGAAAAAAGATGAGATAATTACCGATATTTGAAAATTCTATCAAAGATTTATCCATTTATTTGGTGGTATATAGAACCACAATTATAATACTCAAGACACCGAAATTTAACTAAATCACCCGCTACTATAATAAAATAGAAGTGCTAGTTTCAAGCAACCTTTTTGTTGGCATTTTGTTTATCATTTGTGCAAGTATATGTTTAATATGGCCATACATTTGTGAGCATATGAATATTACGTTCTAAGGCAGCTACAAACAACTTTGGCTAAAAAAAAGAATCTCGGGCTTTCTTGTATCAAAACCGTAACTCAGAATTTTAGTTGGCAATGGGAGAGAAAATTGAAAAAGACCAATTTTGCAATTTGCTTCAACTTTTATCAACTAAAATTGAAAATTTTAAATGGCAACAAGAAAGAATAACAAATAAAAGTAGTGGAAAAATTAGCTAACTAAAGTTTCGAAGTACAAATCATAGACTTCTTTTGAAATTAACTCTTCCCTTATTGTCAAATTAATTGACTTCCTTATTTCCAACTTTGACTAGTAGATAAAACTATTTATTTTAAAACTTGTTTATTTACATATAAGTAAATAAGTGATTGTTTGATGATCTTGGCTAAAAGTTTTGTCAACTTTTCAACTCGTCAAACTTCAATTCAACCACACATGACCCACAACTTTTGTCAATTTTTTAAACACATTAATCATCTTATCTACTAAAACTTTTAGCAAAAGCTTTTTCAAACAACCTTTAAATAAACTTTTTGAGCTTGGCCAAACATGCTGTTATATATGTGGGGAAAAACAACATAGAAATTAGAAATCTCATCCCTATAAGATATTTTACCTTGTCCCCAATCTCGGAAACAAATATCAAAGAGAATGCAGCAGTGAAGCCTGACTTAGCGATTGCTGCTAAGAGTGATGAAGGTCCTTTCATGAAAGCAATGAGTGAAAATACTAAAGCACATCCACATAGCACAAGAGCTATAGAGAGGAGATACAGAATTTGATTGGGAGGCTTCTCACTGCCATTCAATAAAGATGTTACACATAAGTTTTGGACGGAAATGTAAGAGAGCTTCACCTTGGTCCATGACACCAGAAGTGGCATTATCGGATACATCAAATAACTAGGTGTATATTCACATGCCAAGAAATTAGAAGCAAAATAGCATTGAAGCATGTTTGGTAAAGCTTAAAAAGAAGTAAAAATTACTTTTAAGCTTCTTTTTCGCTGAACAAAATTTTAGAAGTTACTTTTTCTTATTCATAAGAACTTAATTATTGAGAAAGTATTTTCAAGAAAATTAACTTTTGAGCTTAGCCAAATATGCTCCATAAGAAATGGAATCATAGCGATCTAATATTTTTCTAGGTAAAAATTAGCGTGATAATTATATCTTTTCTCAACAAAAGAAATTAAATCAAATGCCTACAATATAGGTTTTTGGTTTCCAAAAAATGATTTGCACACGTATAATTTAATGCGAAGAAAAAAGGTAACATTATTGGTACATTTTTTCTTCTCGATCCAACATTAGTACATAGTAGCCCAATTTTAGCAAAGGAATAATTGAAACGATAAAATCCCAGATGAATATAATTTACCTGAAACATGAATAATATCTCAGTCTAAATCATACATTGTCAAACAATAATTCATTTTCAAAATCATTCAATAATTTCAAATTGCATAAAAAATAAAAATAAAAACTTGCCTTTGAGATGAAATATTATTGCTTGTTCCGCTGACAGAGAAATCTTGGTTGTCATTTTCCTGTCTCCCTTCATAGTCACCAGATCCTGTACCAACATTCAATGCATTTCTTTTGACAGCTCTGTGGCCAGCATGCATCCATAGTGACTCTCTAAATTGTACTGAACAAAGAAATTATCACTCAATACTACAATACAACAACAAAATAAGCCTTTTCCCCATCAATTTTGGGTTGGCAAGAAGCAGACACAAAAATAAGTTATGCAGAGCAAGGGAGATCCATTCTGATTTCTGAATAATCCAAGAGAAAGTGCATTGTCAAAAGATCAATAGAATCAAAACCATAAGATCAGCAGTCAATCTAAAAACCATTTCAAATATTGTGAGAGATAGATTCCTCTAGTTTCCATTGTCTTTTAGTAAAAATGAATTTAACTATAGTATCTAGAAGGCAAATAGTCTGCTATACAAGATAACTTCTAATAACAAATAGGACTCCAGGCCTTTATGTCAGTTAAATTCTTTCAATCAACAATCCCACCTGTGCAAAACCGAACCCAAATCACTTCACATACCGGACACACAAATAAATTCAAAACAATGCCTTTTGTGCTTGTACAATACATAATATCAATGTAATTTTTTTTCCAGTTCATCATACAACAATTAAAGGAAGTTATCCCACTGTTGCCCATATCACAGTAAGTTCAATTTAAAGAAATGATCCAACTTCAGATATACTCAAGAATCCACCCCAAGTTGAAAATTTAATGGAAAATTTAAGACATACAATTAAAAAAGCAGTAAAGCACAATAAATATTCAATCTTTACCAAATTTCCAGTCTAACTCTGGGAAAACAAAAAGACTACAGAGACAGTGGACTAATGGAGCACTTACATGAACATGAAGATGATGTAATACATCTTGGAACAAAAGAACTAGAGGGGAATGAATTATTCAACGCGAAAAAGGGTGGAAGCAATGTCTTGTCTCCTTTTCTTGCAATTAAATTTCGGGGTGTTTGTATAGCCTGAACTAGCATTTTGCCTCTACAGTAACTGCTTTCTTTACAAAATCTCGAAGCCCATTACACAAAATTGGCACTTAAATGACAGTGAAAAGTAGGAACTATCAAAACAGGTAGTGGACAAGTGTGACGAGTTTTAGAGGTTGAGGTGTGGAGCAGTGGAGGGGATATATTCGCGTGTCCGGTTTTCTTTGCCTGGGGTCTCCTCACCTCCTGCTTCTTTCTCTCCAATTCCTGCAGTTCCGTTTTAGAACCCAGAACGCTGACTTCTTCAGAACAATGTTTGGAATAATCCGGAGAAGATTGAAGGAAAAATATTGTCATAAAAGTACAGTAGGCCCGGCCCATCCAGGAATAGACCAGACAACAGCGATCCTGTTCCAAGATGGGCTATGACAATCCCACAAGAGATACAACCCAGACATGATAATGGGCATGTCTTGTGGGTGCTACACGGGCTGGGCTGATTCAGGCCCAAAAAAGTTGGACTTTATTGTTGATGAGGTAGTCATTCTCATGTCAGTCTATTCTTATGTGGGCTGGGCCGAGTCTCCCACCGTCTAACATATATATGAGCCTATAACAGCTCCCGGACATACTTCAATGGTACAAAGGACACTAATGTGATAGTTTTAGCTGAACTAGTAACCGCAGTGTGAGGGTTCGATTCCTGCCTCTTACAATGTATGAAATTGAACTCTTTGTGGGTATCAGTATGATAGCTCTTATACCCTGACCTGTTGAGACACATCTCGCGATTTACCTCCTCCACAATACTCTAAGGACAGGACGGTGGAGGACCCTTAAGGTTGGAGTTCAACCCTTATATATGAGCCTATAACGACTGCAAGAGCATGTTCGGAGTTGATTTTTACAATTAACAACTAAAAATGTAAATTAATACAATAGAGAAACTAAGAAAGTAAGTGTCAAGGTAGAAATCAATAAAGAAAATAGTTAGGAGTCTCGATTCGACTAATTAACCCTACTCATGTTCAATTTATATTTTGGTTCAATTATTATGTTGTCAATAATTATGTATAAAATAAAATTTTAATATTTGTCTCTCGAGTACTAGTTAACATACCCCTAATCATGAAGCTTTCTCGATTAATAATTCGATAAAAGTGATGTATAAGAACATAGGATAACCAAATGAATAAGTAGAAATTTCTCAAATTAACAACAGATTCATGAAAAGCAAGATTGAGTGTTCTAACATGCAACATTTTAATTTACCATATAACAAATATGATGTAATTTAGTCTCATTAACAAATATGAAATTCAACGCAATTTTTATAAAGAAAAACTCAAAATATCGAACTAAAACATGAGTAGATATTAATTAGTTATGTCATCTGTCCTAACACATAATCTATCTAAGAAACATCATGAAGAAATCAAAACAAAAAGAATTTAAAATAACAAGAAATCTTCAATTTTCAATTCCAAGAGCTCGATCATATTCATACTCTAATCCTCATTAATTTCTTGACTTCTCTTTATAATTTCTCCCATTAGATGAATTTTGACCTGTTTTATTTTATATCTAATGTGTGTTTTCTCTCCAATCTCTTCTCATGTCCAAGTCTGGATACTAGAATTTTCCATCTTTTGGCCATTTTAACGTCTAAATATGTTCCTTTTTCATTAACCATTTTCAAACTTAGGGTTTATGAGTAAAAATTTCATCCAAATAATTAAGTAGAATCAATAACCTAGATAAGAAAGAACAACATACTTATTAAAAAAGAATAAAATTTCGATTGTGTTGCATACTTACAGATTTGTTTACCAATAAATTATATGGCGAGATTTGATTGAATTAAAATCTCATTAAAAAATTAAAAATAAAAATTCTCTGACACATCATCAATCTGTATAATATTATGTAAATGATGATATACAACAAAAAAATTTCATAAAATTTGTCCTAAGTCCCATTGCTTCTTCTGTATTTGAAATCGTACCCAATATCTCAAAAATAAGAGCACGAAAAGTCAAATAAAAGATAAAACGAGAAAGTGAAGATTACAACACTAGATAATATTATTTGAATCAACCAAGCTACATGTACATAATGTTGACAATATGGATGACATTCCTCTCACATAGGAGGGGCCCCATATTGAATAAAAAAATTGATGGGACCCCCTCATGTGAGGGGACTGTTAACATTAATATACAAATGGCTTTTTCCTATTTGAATTTATCTAAACATGAGTGGATTTTGTACTAGCACAAACGATTTTTCTGCAATTATTGTTTTTTGAGCATTTTCCATGGTTGGTGGGAAAGCAGAAATGTGGCCCAAATGGAATACTTTTTGTTGTTTACTTAGCCTACTTGGTTTAGCAAAACAAAAATTAATAAAAATTTAATTTAAAATTAATAGTTAATTTTAATCATACAGGGAACTTATAACTTTCATAGACTATTTAACCACATATTCTATTAACTTTTATTAAAATTTATTAAAAATCTAATTTTTAACAAAACCAAACACGCCTTAAATGCATAGGGAAGATCCTCAAGAAAATAATAATAACATGCATTACTCTAATTCATATCAACTTTGTTGTACAATTAATCTAGCTTGCTCTTTCCTCTCCCTCTACTCTTTACCAACCTTAAATAAATTAATAAATGAAATAAATCTGAATGTTCTTATTCTTAATGGCTGTGCTCAAAACAGTTTCTTAAATGTAATTATATGGGATAATTCAAAGGATTTTACCATTTGTACCTAGGAAATGCATAGAGAATTTTATAGGTACTACGATGGTAGCACCTAATTGGTTGTTGTAACTATGTTTTTCGTCAAAAATCCAATGAACAACATTCTGTAAAAAAATTCTGTAAATTTTCTTGTACGTGTAGCATTGTTCTAATTCAAAAACGCATTGTATATATTCGTGATATTGGGGACGATGATTATTGTTTCACAATTAAATGCTGAACAATCTATTCGAATATAGACCATATTATATATAACTTTTAACATAAACTCGTGTAACCAATACTATCTCTATAACATAATCTTAAGTAATGGGTAGAGCCGTAGAGGTTCATACCAAAACCTCGACTATTAGCTACTCGAGTTAAAAATAAATAAGTCACTAAAGTAAGTACAACCCTTATCAAGAATTTTACATTAGTCTACATGAATGAAACTGGGTAATATATGAATTATTATGAGAATATGTAAGCCAACCAAGAAAAGGACAGATAATTATTGCATAGCAACAATGGTGTTGTCTAGGTTAAAGTTTGTCACTTGCAACCAAAAGCACAGTAATGGAACTTGTATTTAGTTTTTCTGTCTCTGTGCTTCCAGTTGTTGTTTCTTCTGTGACCTCTCTCTAGACTATATAGGTATTTTTTACTCAAGGGTTGCTTTATTCTGGTCTGCTGAGGAAGCTTTGTTAATACTTAATATAAAAAAGAGTTGAAACTTGAAACTACAATTTTTAGGTATTAATTAGAAGAAGGAGCATGGGGCATTCTTCTTTTTTTTCCCTTTTCTCTTCTTTTCATCCTTAGCCCTTTCTCTTTTTCTTTTTGGCTGCAAAGTGTTAACCTTTTTTCCGGGGAGAAGACCTTTTCTAGTCTCCATGTGCCTCCATCAACTTCTGCCCCGTCCATTCTATTAGTGGATTATATCATATCATATCATATATTCACGTAAATCATAGTACAACGATAGCGATATAATTATATGGAACCTACCTGAACGTATAATGACACGAAGCATGATCTTTTCTCGGTCGATTTTTCGATTTTTCAGTTTGTATAGTATAATAAATACTCAATTGGCAGTTTGAACAAAATGTGTCTGTGTACGTATATGAAAGAAAAAAACACTCAAAAGAAATTTCATACGAGATAATGATCGCATGGCACAGTATTTTTCGAATATGTCATGATTTTGGAGCAGATAAGCATCAAAATTACCTGCTTTTTTATGTTATGAAACGAAAAACAAACAAAAAGTGAAACCCGAAAAAGATTTTTGAGTGGTAAACATGTCACCCACATGAACACTGGAAAGAGTAAAGATAACAAAGCTCTTATTTACAGCCAAAAAGCATTCTTTGAATTGACATCAGCTTTGTGAAGAAGTATCTAAAGAGAAAGTGGCATCAAGAGTCTTTTTATCGTGTACATATCGTAGCCGTTAAGTCTCTCGATTTTATCGTCTCATTTGAAACAGAAGGCACGTATTTATCTAAATATCGTTTTCAACACTAACTTAAGCTGTTAGACGTGACGGGGTTAACGAAGGGTCATGCTGAATGTCTGAATTTGATGGGGTCCAATAAATTGGGAATCTTGGGTGGGTTAAGAGAGGAGAGGAGAGGATGATGAATTACTGATAAGTGAAGAAACAGAGCATGTGAGTGGGGTGACATTACTTTTGAAGTCCAAAAAGAGAAGTTTCCCAAAGAGAGTCCAAAGTCAAAGCATCAAATCTTAAAGATTAAAAAGCCCCTTTCCATAAAGAACCAAAACGTGCAATTATGCGTATTTCACGTAAACATACACAAACTAGAATAACTTTGTAATTATCTTTTAAGGATGTCACTATGTCTAATTTAGCCCTATATATTCACCATTTTCTTTTGATTTTTGAGGGAAAAAACATTGCATTATTCGGCGTGAAACATGAAGAAATGTAATTATGTATACAAGAAAATGAAAAAAATAAAATGAATTCACAAAATTTTGTTAGTCTTAACTCTTAATTTTATTTTTTTACAGGGAAATCCATAACCGCTACCCATCGGATGCGCACTGGATAAACTCTCGGACTGACACAATAACCTGCAAATCATGCCAGCCACGTTAATCGTATTAGGCAAGCCCGGTACGACAGACTCAACCGAGAAAGTGTTGGCATGAGAAATCGAACTCGTAACCGAAGGTCTCCGCGCTCATGTACTCCACCAACTCGATCACCCCATGAGGGACAACTCTTAATTAAATTTAAGCACACGAGTGATGGATAGGATGTCTCATTGTTAGAAAATTAGTAAGTAAATTGATGTTAATTGACAATGTTTCATCTTCATGTTATGCCTCAATGTAATTAATGGTGTTTGATTGGTATAATTTTTCACCTGACAAATTTTTCGTTTGGCTTTGTTTTTTATGCAAATTATCAATTAAATGGATAAATTTTTTTACCATTGACTTTGGAATGTGTTCCAATTGCTAAAAAATAAAAAATAAAACTAAAAAAATTTGTCAAAAAGTTGAAAAACATTTTCCCACCTATATGGTGAAAAAACGTTTTCTAGTTTTTGTGCATTAATCGCTTGTACCTTGAAAAACGTTTTCCTTGAAAAATTAGTACAATCAAACACGTGAATAGTAAAAAGTAAGAAAACGTTTTCCATCTTCCACGAAAAATTTGACCAATCAAACAGGGCCTTAGTATCAATTGAAGTCGACATCAAAATCAGTGCTGTCTGGATGAATTTTAAGCTCAACGAGAACATCGGTTGATGTTTCAATTGTTAGAATAAAGTAAACCCACCTTTCGTTTGATAATTTTTTTTTTTTTTTTTTTTTTTTTTTTTTTCGAGAAAAGCACTTGTGGCTATGCATAATCGCATATTGCACTTTGATTTTTCAACAAAAGATAAATTCTATACACGTTGAAGAGTATTTGTTACTTTTCTATCGAATAATAAGATTTTAAATAAAATGGTTTAATATGAAAATAAAGTTAAAATGGAACCGATTTACGTTTTACTGTGAAACTGTTCATGCAGCAAAACATTGAAGGAAAAGAATTTGATTTGTCGTGAAGATATAAATTCATAAATCAAAACAACTTAAATTTTTAGAGGAATGGGTTGAATAGCATACTCCAACAGTCCCAAAGTAAAAATTAGAGATGAGTAGTGGAAATCTTTATCTGATGACTAATTGGCTTTTTTTTCACTTTTGGTCAAGTCAGGAAATTAATAGCAACCCCACACGGTTTATTTCAAGTTTGACTTAAACTCTGAGAGCGATCCTTCGCAAATGGTCTCTGCAGAAGTGAAAAAATGCTGTGGTTCTTCTGTGCACACTTCAAATACTGAGTCTGATAAGAGTTTTATTGAATTTTGTTTGTGTCTGTGTGGCTGTTATAGACGTTGAAAGAGACGAGACTGCCCTCAACAATTACTACTGTGGCACTGAAAACCATGGTGCTTTTCATTTTCATTTATTTGGTTGCACTGCAGAAACAGCAGAAGTAAAGGACTCTCTCTCTCTCTTCTCCCCCTCTCTCTCTCTAGATTTCAAAATGTTGAGTCATAAGAGTAATGCAATAAGAATATTATGAATGACCATAAAAATAATCGCACATTTACATGTAAAAAAATATTATTTTATTCATATGAATTTCGCACATTTACATGCGATCATCCATGTGATCGCTCATGTGAGTAGAGTATCATTTTTCGAGTAATAATTTCAGAGTAATATTATTTGGATTATGATTTGTGTATATTTTCGATGTACACAATTCTTTACACACCCCACACATCGAAGAGATTCACACATAATTTATGTGTCCGCCTCCTTCCATGTGAAAGGGGTGTCGACGGTTGTGTACACATAATATAATTCATATTATTTAGTCATTGTTTGAGCCTTATATTTTGAAATAGTAATTTTTTGGAGTATGTGTAGTTTAAAAAAAAAAATCTATTTACATATAATATTAATTTATTAAAGAATAGGTGATTGAAAATAAGAAAAAAAAATATTTAGATAAAAATGAGACTCGAAACAAGAGCTTAGCCCGATTGGGTTATAATTTTAATCTATATGACGCCAATGTGATATTAAAGCCCCGTTTGATAGTCATTTTTTTTATTCTCATTCTTCTACTCATTTTTAACCACACATTCTTCAATAAAATAATATTTTTCATCACATCAATAATGTTTCATTCTTTTTCAATCATATATTCACCATCACATCATCCAAAAAATGATTATATATCAAACGGGGGTAAATAATATGTTAAATAAAATATAAAATTAAATGACTAATTTCATTTAAGTCATCATTTAATATCTATAAATTGAATAGCATTAATATTCATAATTTTATGCCTTAAATGCCTGGGAAAGACTGGTCACCTCCATCTTCTTACCGCCTAAGCCAACAAAGATCTTCAGATAGTCCAAACAGAAAATCTATTATCTATGCACTTTATGGGACTAGACCACATAATACATTCATTAAAATACAAAAACAAATATTTTTTACCTCTTACCGCACTCAAGAACATTCAAGAATTAAGTTGTTATATAAAAAATAGAGAAATGTTACAATTTCAGGGAAAAAGTTACAGGCATCTCACAAACAGGTAGGACCCATATTTTTGGACGCCTGTCAAATTTTCCCTAGCATTGTAACATTTCTCAAATTAAATTAAATTATTTATCTGCGATTCATTGACGGGAACTTTTTATAAAATTAGAACTTTGATACTAGCCAACTTGTTTAAAAGTTTAAATTATTAAAGATACGTATTTATTTAAATTGTGTTTTCGACTGGAAAAATAAAAAATAAAACCGTAAAAGAGATTTTTAAATAATACCAAGAAACCATATTTTTTTTTTACAGAAAAATGAGGGGAAAACAAAAGCCTCACATTCACATTATTGTTTGCAATTATCACACTCTAAAAGTCTTGAATACAACACAAAATCTAAATTATCTTGAATACAACAAACTTTAATAATTAGATGATCAGTTATCAGTTTGATCACCTTTGTTGATATCCCTTTCTCTTAAACCAGATGACATGAAACTCAATCCAAGTGAATTTCCGTTGGGAAACAGTGTTTCTGTAACTGTACGTGAAGCTTGAAACTGCTGCTTACAAGCCTGGCATGTAACTTGTAATGTATTTGAATTGATTTGATTTATAGCATGTTGTTTCAAGGTCAGTGCTTTCTCTAATTCTGCCCGTGCTTGTTGTCTGATTCTTTTTGCATTGGCAAATTCTTGTTCTGCCAATTCAATCTGTCGCTTGGCCTGTTGCCTTGCATCTTCCGCATAAGCCTTCTCAGCCATGGCCAACCTTAGTTGTTCCTCTGCCTGTTCTTTCAGTAGTCTCGATTGTGGCGTCGCCACAGCCATGTTTGACTTCTCACTACTGCAAATATTTGCATTATCCATTTCGGTTTTTTCACTGATTTCTGATGACCCTATAGAGAGTTGAAGTTGAGTTGACTGATTTTCATCCATTTTGGTTAAGAGCTGAAGCTCTAAATTTGGTGGCCTGGAATTCTTGAAATTTTTATTGGAATCACCTGCAAAAGGGTTCAAGATATTGTTGTCCATTTTTCGATTTGGTAAAGAGAGAGGTCCAGAAAATATTGGAGCAACAATGGTGTCAGTGGAGGGACTGGGGCTTGAGGCTGTTCGAGATAAACATGCTGCAGGCTGTAAATTATTGTGTGATTCTGATCTGAGACGCCCTATGCTGCAAGAATCTTGGTGTTCAATGAAACTCTCCACCCTAAAATTTACCAAGATTTCAAAATGTTAGCTAGTACATTATACTGATGACAAATAATTAAGTGTAATGATTCTTGATGCAGTGAAAACGTAAAGCAAATTAAAGACGTTGATTTAAACGAGAAGGAAAAGGAGATCATATCATTAGCATCTTGACATTTAAACTAGAACAACGACAACTGGACTGGTTTAGTAACTTCAAAGATGTGACCAGCAAACATAATAATTAATGACAATAAATAAATCTCGGACTGGCTAGGAACGGTTCTGGATCTAATAAATAGTAATGTACGACTCCATATATTCAATAAAATGAAATTTGAATGGAAAATTTTGAAAAATATAACACAGAAACAACCTATGTAAGTTTATATTTTTTCATGCATGGAAAGACTATTTAAGAATGGAGACATCAGACAAGGATATGTATTTGTTAATACTGTAAGAAACAAGGTGAGAAACAATTTTTGATCAACATTTTAATCACATCATACTGCTGATTAAACTTTTTCTAGGATACAGTAAACACGGTTACTAAAGTAATAACAGTATTTAACTAATGTGTACGTGCAGGCATTCTGGAAAAAATAAAGCAAAAATGACCCACGAGACTGGATTTTGGGAACTGTGGATAACTGTCAACAAATTGTTCGTATATTTTACCAGAATCAGTCAAAACCTAGTTTATTATGAAATCTCCCTGAGCATTTCTTGAACTTGTTGATTATAATCTGATTTGACAAGTATTATTTATGATTACTTATTGAAATGGAAACCAACCTTCTGCGCTGAATACAACAAAATCTTGGTTCAATATGAATTCTGTTGCAGACGAATTCTTAAGTTTTAGACCACCCAAAATTTGAATGCAGATATGAATAACTTTAAACGTGCGTGGCAAGTGTAAGTGTGTGTTGGAAGACAAAATTTAGTAAAATAGACAAGTTCTCATCTAAGTTTAGGCTGTTAAAGAAAGAGACGAGACGATTAACGAATTTGGAGAAGACAAACCTTGAGAAGACACGGCCACAGTCACAAGAATGTCCTCTAGTTCCACAAGTTTTGAGATGTGCCTTGTAATCAGATTGAACTGCATATCCCTTTGAACATTTGTCACAAACCCACTGTTTATGATTACTGTGTTTTCTTCTGAAATGTTTTTTGATTCCCACAAGATCACCTAAAGCATGGCAAGGATCATGATGCAAACAGCTAGGCTCGGGGCACACGAACACTCTCTTCTTTGCTATTGGTGTCTCCCTTTTTAGCAGTTTCCAAGGTACTTTGTGTCTTCTTCTATGCATCTGTAAATTTTGATCTCTTTGGAACCCTTGATTGCAGATCTCGCATACATATCGATCTGATTCCAATAGGGTTTTTGGTGAAAGAGATACAACTTCTGCATCTGGATCTAGTTATATACAATAAAACAGCTCCATTAATTTAGCAAAACAGACCAAAAAAAAGTAATTATAAGTTATGAACATACCTGGGGTTCCTGCTGGCCTTCTTTTTCTTTTACTACTGTTTTCATTTTCCGAAGATGCAAATGGCTCGGAAGAAGAAGAGGGATTATTGCTACTTAACATGTGTATTGCTTATAGATAAGTGATATATAATTCTATGAAACACAAGGCCAAAAACCCAGAATAAATTCTCTCAAGTTCTGAAACTTGAACATGATAAACAAATGGAAAATTTTGGGAAGAAGATAGATGAGGGGACGACAGAATATACAGCTGCAACCATGGGGCAAAGAAAAATAATAATAAAAAAAGGCTTCTTCTTTCGGTTATATAATCAGCCTTCTTTCAGCTTTTTTTTAATAAGCTTTTTCTCTATCTCTCTCTCAGCCTCCATCCTCTTGAAGAGAGAGAAAGAGATAAAGGGGGCAAGGGTGGGTCTGGTTTCAAGTTAATCCCATCAGGAAGCTATTGGACCGAAGAAAAAAAAAACCCACATGGAAACAAAACATAGTAATTATACAGTAAATTTACATGCATAAATACAGGACAATTGCATATATACTCTTAGATTCTAATTTTTGTCATTTTTCATACATTGTAAAACTACACTAATTAGAGTCTTTTTTTTAATTACACATTGGTTCCTGTATAGTGACTGCTAAGACAATCTAAGTCCCCACCTATGTACCTAGTTCGAGGAATTACATGTGTGTTCTGGGGTAAATATATCCTCCGTGATTGTTGTAACTTAAAATTTTGATAAGTCCCCACTATAATTTTTTTTTAATAGCCGTGGATGTTCAGGCCAACTTACGCGCACTTCGACTAATTTTACGGGACCTTGAAATTTACAGCCGAATACCCACTTCAATAGCCATCAGTAAACTAAAACTGGTGATTATTGGAGAGCATTCCCAAGACCTAATCAATTGAGTTACCCATCAAAATTAACTTTTCAACCTTACTTTTCATCATTTTTTTTTTTATCAAAATCTACTAAAAATATAATTTTTACTTACACCAAATTGGAGCATTGTTTTCTTTTAAAGTTGAAGTTAATGTGTATCCATAAATACAAATTTTTATTTGCCCTATTTTTCAATTTAATTTATTTGTTGCCTGAGCATGAGTAAAACCGGTTCCAATTTAGCCAATTATTGGATTAATCAGACAATTTCAGGTTTTTTTTTTTTTTTTTTTTTTAACTAATTCTATATTTGGAGCTTTCGACACATAACTAGACTAAATTTTTTGACCGATTTACGATTTTTTTCAATTGAATAAGTACGATTTAATTTTTATAATATTATTGTATAGTTAAATAAACACTTGGTTATTGACCATTCGATTTATTGAAATTCATGTTTGCCATCTTTCAATTTTCTCGACTCGAGTTTTTCTCTTATATAATTTCGTAAGAAACATTCAATAATTGCTATAACAGAGTAATCTTCTTAAGAGGACAACATAATGCATTAGGTAACATATATCTTTTCAAATGAAAATTTTGAGACATGTAATTGACAATATGAATAAGTTTTGGGCCATCAAAAAAACAGTGACAAGAACAAGAATGTTATCTTTTGCAAGTGGCCCCAAATTATATACTGAACTCACAAAAAAAAAAAATCTAGGGTAAATATTAACACATCTTTTTCCTATTAAATCTTTTTCATCATGTTTTACATTTTTATTTTAATTAAAAATAATGATATAATTGTCTTTTATCTATACAAAATTAAGATAGACTATATTGATTCATGATTTCTTATAAGTGAGCCATATTTTGCCCAGCGAAAAGTGAATTAAAATTTAAGTCAAAGTGAACAATTAATTTTAATCATAAATTTCATGAAACTCACAACTTTTTAGTCACACGCTCTATCAACTTTTATATAAATCTACAAAAAATTGTTTTTTTTTTTTTTTGAATTGCATTAAATATCCAAACTTAGGAATGTCAATGAGTCGGCTCGCGAGCCGAAATTTGAGGCTGGGGCTCAGCCTTGGCTTGAGTAAAATGGTGGAGCTTTTTTCCTAGCGGAGCAATTCAACCCGAACTTTCGACTCAAGCCTTTCCAAGCTGAGTCAGTCCGGCTCAGTTTTTTTTTTTGGAGCTCACGGACCAGCTCGGGCTTTTTCTCTGCGAGCCAAATTATTATCCCTATCTAACTTTTACCCAAAATAATGAGAATGAAAAAAATAAAAAAGAACACCGAGCTAGAATGATAAAAACACAAATTTAACGTGGTTCAACAAATAGTCCATTGGGATTTCTTGTAGGACAAGAGAAAAACATTCTGAGGACCAAAAATTTCCGTTTTAAATCTCGAGGTCCAACAAATTGAAGAATCTTAGAGGAATAAAAGTTCGGTCCGACACCCAAAATGCGGCCTCATGTCCGCTGGCTGCCGGTCCAAAATGGGGTGGGGTCCTTAATTCCTCCATACCATGATATCACCACCTCACTATACTTACATTACATATTAAATACATACAAATAAGTGTGCGTGGATGAATTATTTTTAAAGATTAGGTCACAAGAAGCCCCGTTTGCCCCTGTTATTTTAAATTATAATTTTTCCTCTTACTTTCAATCGCACAATTTTTTTATAAAATAATATTACATATAAATTGAAAACTTTTCTTTCTCTTCAAGTACACATTCTCCAAAAAAATATTATTCTAAAAATTATAAATTGAAGTAATGGTGCAAACGCGACAAAATTCCACTCATCAACAATTTCAAGTGTGTGTGTGTGTGTGTGTGTGAGAGAGAGAGAGAGAGAGGAGGTGGGGGCGGGGGGTGGTGAGAGGGAGAGGGAGAGAGTTGTCTGGTGATTATATATGAGTAGATATGGGTGGGGTGGATGATTGCTAAAGACATTCGCTTCTGATGCTGCATGTGTGTGAGAATCAATCTCCCATCATGTCACCATTCTTTCTACATAATTAATTATTTTTGAAATAGCTTTTGCTTATTTTTATTTTCTTCTCTCTCTCTCTCTCTCTCTCTCTCTCTCTCTCTCTCTCTCACACACACACACACACACACACAAAGTTACATTTCAAAGTACACATTCATTTACAAGGTATATGCTATGTTATGTAGTTATTATCGTTGTGTGGATTATGTATGTAGACCGTTTATGAGGTCATCATTATTGTCGTTGAGAGGAGTCTAAGGATAATTTAGAAATTTTATACTTGAAATTTTGATTTTGCCCTAGTTTATATTACAAATAAGGAGTCGTCATTGGTTCGAATTATCATCAAAAAGAGAGATAGGGGTTAGAAAAAATAAGGTGTATGAGTTTTTTCTAATAATTTTTTTATCATAGTAGATTACTGCAGCAACGGATGAAAATATAATATCATATTGAGGCGAGCCTCTATAAATTTTACGTGTTTTTGTGTGTATATTTCTTTCTGCGATTTTATTATCCTCGATAGGACATAATTAGGATTTTAATTCTCAACAGTATACATAACGAAACAATTGGAGAATTTGTCTAGAGGTATAGTTATACTTAACTTTAGACCCTGTTTGACCTCCATTTGTTAAAACTTATTTTTTTTCAAACTCATTTTCAATTACATATTTTATGGATCCATACATTTTATAATTTTTTATTTTATTTTTTTATCAAAATCTACTTAAATCAAATTTTTATCTAAACCAAATATGAGCTTAATATGATCCAGGGCTGCAGAATATAAATACAACCAAATGCAGCCCACATGGTTCAAATGTGTAAAACGGACAGTGAAGTTTGGCCCCTGAAGCTATTGGGCTAGCTTGGATATGGAGCCGACCAGGGCCACACCAAGTCTTGATATTTCCAAAGTCGATCTCCATAGTACATGAAATTTCCTGATTTTGGTTTGTTTAGTATTATCTTCGTATTTCGTACCCAAACTCGTGACACTATTTTTCATGAATTCAAAAGTCGAAAATATAAATAGAATCTGTTGACGTCAAAAAATGTAAGCAAGGCTTTGAGTCAACTTCAAGAAAAAGGGGATCAAATGTTTATTGATTGTGTGATTTACAAAGACGTTTTTGTGGGTTTCTCTTTTTCCCTCCTTTTCTAGTAAGGAGGATTGACCATTTCATAGGAAAGATTAGGCTAAAAAATGATAAGAAAGACGTCTAATCAATCATTTCAAGTATTACGTCGAGCTTAGATTTGTGTGCCACCAAGGTTTATCTTGATTGGCTAACGAGGTCGATCCCCATCAAATCCTCATAATGCTGTCTTTAAACAGATAACTTTCAATTACACATTCCATCCATTATTATCCAAAGCTGCTAAAATTTTGAATTTTATCTAATCCAAACAAGAATTATCGCAACTTCTTCCCTTCCCAAAATATTTAGGCAGCTTTAGGCCCTTGGTTCCTTGATTTGAACCATAAAATATATGTGCACTCTGGTATGAAAAGAATAGGCGACTTCATTATTATTGTATAATCAAGTGAAAGTTTTCAAGTACATTATTCTCTCCAATCTACTAAATGAACACCATTGAATCGATCAGTGGCACTTTTGTGATACAAGATTCAATAATAATAAAAAATAAAGGATACTGAAAAACATGCCCAATATCTTCATTCCAAAAGGTTGATTCTTATTTGAAGAAGCGTCTATTGTTCGTAGAGAGACGGATAGACGAAAGGATGCATAATACAGCCATGCAAACAAATCCACCTAAGAGAAAACCACTTGAAATGTTGCCTTTGTCGAGGAATTTGTTTGTTTTCGATGTCTCCTCGTCTTCTCCAGCCCCGCCTTGGTTTGATAATCTCTTTATCTCGAAACTTACACCGAAACCAACGCCAACTCCGGTTGCCAAAAGGAATGCAATGATCTGTAAATTTTTTATCAAACCCTTTCATTAGATCAATCAATGGGGAAAAAATACCAAGTTTTTAAGAGTCGTTAAAGGACCTTGTCTCCGTAGAAATCAAATTCTTGTAAAAACCCATTACGTATAAGCCTCTTCTCATTCGCCACATTGTATATTGCAAAAGGAATCTGAATCAGCGTGTAGACGACTCCTGCAAGTGCAGTCGCAAGGACATACCTGCAAGTGCACGAAAAGACAGTACTAAATAGAGTCATGCTACACAAACACTTTGGTTGACCACTTGGTTGACACACTACACACACATTGAAGGGAAATGTTATTTAAATCACGTGGGACCCACATACCCATGTGAGGAGGGTGTCAACCAAGTGGTCATCCAAAGTGTTTGTTTAGCATTTTTCGTACTAAATAACAACAAAAAAAGAAAAAGAAGATAAAAAATTGTGAGTGTCTAGTCACGTTTTCCGTGTATATGTCACCTGTAAGCAATGAGATCTGAGAACTTAGTTTTGGTACCATTACTAAGCGTGAAATTGTTAATCACCATAAGTGCAACAGAAGCAGCTAATAGTAGAAGGGCAAAAATCCTGAGAACGAGGACTGAGTTTCTCACAGCCTGGGAAGCCATTTTCGTCTGGAATTCTCCCTTTTTTAGCTTTAATTCTTCACACTCTAATAATCATATGTAAACATGCTTATATAGACTAACATTTGACAAGAAAACTTTGTCAGTTTCAACACGTCAAGGACTTTGTTTTAGCCTGCAGAACACGACATTGTTCCAACTTGAATATTCTGAGAAAATCTTGATTATATTGTAATAAATTATTAACAATGAGCTTGTTGAAGAACACGAAAGCGGGATTTCTTATGCTAACGAGACAAATTGTAAATTTTAATCGATTTTATTCACAGCTACGAAAACGCGTATGCCTTCAGTTTCCTCCTGTCGTGCAAATATAAATATATATATATATATATATATATATATATGCGGACAAGTTAAAACAAATTTATTCAAATAAATTTGGGGTCGACTAAACAAAAACTCCGTCAAATTCGGCTCTGTATAGTCAGATAAAGATCCAATGTGTTCATATAAGAAAAAATGGTCAACATCAAGAACTTGTGAATATTGTGGATAAGTGGATTAACTAAACAGTGGCTTGTGAGTTTGACTGGTGGTGAAATTTCATGGAAAATGGAAACAAATTTCATTTCCAAAGTGACATGTTTGATTGGAATTCTTTTCCCTAGAATTAGTTTTTTGGGGTGGCCGCAGGTGACCCTTTTTCCATGATTTCAATGAATTTCAATTCCCACCATTTTGGTGGGAATTGGTTTTCCATTTTTTTTTTTTTTTTTTTTTGACAATAAAAAAAAATTCTAGATTCAATGATAAAAAAAAATTATCATTTTAATTCACAATTTGCATGAAAAATAAAGTCAAATAAATGATGTTCGGTATAGTAATTTATTTATTTTTGACAATTGAAACAAATTCTAGATCCAATGATAAAAAAAAATTTATCCATTTATTTGACAATTTGCATAAAAAAAAGTTAAATGAATGATATTTGATTTTTTTTTAATTTCAATTGAAACAAATTCTGGACCGAATTGTGGAAAAAATTATCACTTTAATGGACAATTTCTATTAAAAAAATAAATAAAATAAAATAAAAGTCAAACGAATACCAAAATATTCGAAATTTAAAAAAAAAAAATTGGGTGGAAAATTATATCAATCAAACACAATTAATCGATAATTCTTGATAAAACAAATTCTAGACAATTCAATTCTCTATAATTAATTTTCTTTTCACTCAAATTTTACTTTTACAATCAAACGGACCCTAAGAGTGACTTATTCAACTCTAACTCAAGCCAATTAGAGTAGCTGCGGCAAAATTATTCAAGAAATTAAGTAAAGCTGAGAGAGAGAGAGTCTCAAGTTTTGAGAGGTTTCAAATAGGGAAGAGGACTAGAGAGACCTTTGGCCTTTTCAGCACTACAAGGCCCGATATAGCTGGACTTATTTTGGTTCGTAATGGTATAAATGTAGCTGTTTTAATTGTTGTGATCCACATCTTGTGTATATTTGTATAATGTGTCACCAGTGTCTCTGCGAAAAAATTAATCTTTGAACCCTCTCAAGTCTTGTAAAGTATTTTCATGAATATGTGAATCAAATTCCGAACCATCTCAACCTGCTTTTAAATGTGGGACATTCTATGATCCAAGCTTTCACGTATTCATATAGTTCGAGCAAAAGAGCAAATTCAAGTTGACAGGTACATAATTGATTCAGAAAAATGAAGAAGAAGTCACTACAAATAGTTCTTACAAGCGCAGGAGAAAAAAGCGACGAATTACCCTATTTCCTCTGCACGAAGAAAAATAATTAAAGAATCCGCAATGTACTGTGACAAATAATGGTAGTTATCATCTTGTGCTTCTTCTTCTTCTTCAACAAGGGAGAAGAGCTGTTAAAACTATTCTTGTCATGCTCTTCTACAAGTACTGAAGGACAATACAGAAGCCGGCACACAATTTTTGAGAAAGTTGGGATTTTGACAGACTTACAAGCCAGCTGAGACCAATTCTTGCGATGACAGTACCAATCAAGAAATTATCGTTATCAATTACAGGCCACAACTGCACTGGTGATGAAGGGGACTCCATTGTCTGCATTGCTTCGACTGCCATTGCATCAGGATCAATTGTCCTTGGATGCCTGGAAGACGAGATGAGATATGAACATGTTAGCGTTTATATATATACACAAGAAACTCTAAATATACCAGACAATTAATGTAAAATATGTTGGGCAATTTCACTTATTGCAAGAATAAATTCACAATCCAAGCAAACAACTAATTAAAAACCAAAAGAGCAATAAAGATAAACACACCAAATTTACGTGGAAAAATCCTCCAGAGTAGAGAGAAAAACAATCTCACTCCAAACTACTAGTTTATGAAACTTGTGAGAAACTCACTTAGAACTGAAGTATCCAAAATAAATTCACTTAGAGAAATCCCCAATTTGTATTATGTAAAGAAAGCAAAAAAAAAAAAACTATGTGAATCCACACCTAAGAATGAAAGAAAAAAAAAACTTTTTTCCCTTCTAATTATTTTTTTTTCTCTTCCAGCAGCCTGTTTTTCTTCCTCTGGATTCCTTCACCAGCAGCAACCACGGTTTCTTATTTTTAGGATTATATATGCCCATATAACAATCTCCCCCACCGGCCCACTGAGGAAGGAGATTATCCTCTTAACAAATTAAACGGGTTCAGTCTAGACACAGATTGTCTATCCAATTCATGATCACTCCCCGGAGATAGAAAAACTGCATTTTCATTAATACTAAAATTTGCAACTGGATAAAAACAAAATAGTAATGAGATGATAGTTTAGTGATAAGTGTATTTTATACACTTATGCCTTAAGTGATTGATATTTAGTTGCTCATCTGATGAATTATAGTCAAAATTGTTGCATTTTGTGTTAAATATGTGAAAATCAATAATTGAACAAAACATTGGAAGAAACAAAAAGAAAACTTAGAAAAATAGCAAAATTCAAAAGTTGGGGACCAAGTTGCAACAATCCAATAGTTGATCCGGACCTTGAATCGAAGACTGAAGATATTGGGGGATCAATTGGATGCATTTGGAAGTTGAGAGGGCTCAACATAAACTAAAATAGAAGAAAATACGTTGAGTGGAAGAGGGGCCAAAGTGCACAAAATGGAAAGGAGATTGAACTATGCGGTCGCATAGTTCAACAACCTATGTGGTCGCATACACACATGTAGGGAGAAATCTGGCATTCAGAATTTGAACCACGTGGTCGCATAATTATAAAATCTGGATGAATCCCAAGTTTTCTTATGACTCAAAAACCACTTGGCAAAGTTTTGGACGATATATTTGACCTAAATTTGAGCCACATAAATACCGGACGACCCTAAACATTGAAGGGGGCCTCTTTTATGCATCAAATCAATTCAAACACATTGGAGAAATTGAGAGAGAATTCCGAGGGGGCGGGGGGCAAATGATCAAAGGATTAATTCTACACATTGGGAGGAAAAAACATAAAATTGGAGATTGAAAGGCAAAAATTCAAGGGATAAAAAATCAAGCAATCCAAGTATTGAAGCATCAATTGAAAGAGGAAGAAGATCTTGGTGCAAGATTACATTCTTTTTTTACATTCTTATTCAAAATTCGGTGATGTATTCCATAATAACTACTTGTTTTTCTTTCATTCATATGAGTAATTAAATCTAATTTTAGGACGAACAATGTAACATAATTGAGATCCTTTATTTATTTTAATTGAGATTCTTGTTCTTTTATATTTTATATATATATATATATATATATATGTTGATTTTGCTATGCTTTTACGGCATTTAATTAATTGATCACTAGTTAGATGATTTTGTTACTTCTTTATGAGTCGAGATGTGAGTTTAGGATTTAGATTATATAGTAAAATTCGATAAATTAGTATAATGTGTAGAGATACATATATTAATTATTGCGGTCGATATATGAATTATTAGAATTTAGATTTCGTTCAACTAAACTTGATTTGTATAAAGTGTGGAATTTGATTTGTTAAATAGGCTCAATGAGAACTCGAGATGAGTAAATTGAATATAATAAAAGAATTTGATCGAACAATATATTAAATTTTATGAATCTTAATTTAAGAATTAAAGGCAACCAATAGGTGAAATTGTCCCGCCATAATATTCATTTATTATTTGAATTCTCAATTATTCTTTGTGTGCGTCCATGTATTGTTAAGTAGTTAAATTAAAAATCAAAATCAATCACTATTCTTGTTTATTTTCATCAAATAAGAGTTAGAAATAATAAATTGAGTATTAAGGTATAGTTCTCGTAAGAACGATAATCTGAACTCAAAATGTCCAATTTACTATTTGTTACGATCCGTACACTTGTGAGATAGAAAAATCGACAACACTTAGCAAGTCGGAAAATTTAGCAATCAAACACAAACCCAGACGAACAATTTGGTCAAGAAACCGAAATTCCACGTCAAGAGAAATTAAGGGTTTCAAAAACAAGTTCCTTGGGCCAAATCAAGGTACAAACCTTGTAATACAACCCCTTTCTTTTCTTTTTTTTCTTAAATCTGGTTTCAAGATTATCAACCCTTCCCTTGAAATTGTTCATATATCACCATTTTCTTCAAAACCATGTTCAATTATTCCAGGGAGATCCTGGTAGAACCAGTGTAATGCAAGGAATCATCATCACAAACTCACATTTAGCAATAATTTCCTGTCCCACCCAAGCATCATCACCGCATGAGCAAAGAGGATAAAATTACGAGTACATCCATACTACATTAATTAAGTAGACAGGGAGGAACTACAGTAGGTCCAGTGGGGGCAGTTCCCCACTGGATTTGAGAAATATATTAAGGCCCGTTTGTTATTCATTTTTTCTCTATAAAAATGAAAAATATGATTGTTATCAATCACATTCAACCACCATTTTTGACTTTCTATATCTTGTATGTGATTCATAACGACTAGGTCCAGTGGGGGCAGTTCCCCACTAGATTTGAGAAATATATTAAGGCCGGTTTGTTATTCATTTTTTCTCTATAAAAATGAAAAATATGATTGTTAGCAATCACATCCAACTACCATTTTTGATTTTCTATATCTTGTGTGTGATTCATAACGACTATATTTTTCATTCTCATTCTACAAAGAACGAAAATCAAACGGACCTAATTCTGCTCGGAAGAATGAAGTCCCACACCATGATATTTTGAGTAAAGTATTAAATAAAATTAGTAAAATTCAATCCACATCATCAAACGTGAATTTGCACCTATTGCAAATAGCATAAAGTTAATTCACTTAACGATTGTGTCTTGGCCCCTGTTTAATTTGATTAAAAATCATATTTTTAGTAGAATCTGTTATTTTGAAAATTGAAATTTTTAAACAAAAAAATAAAAATAGTGGCTCCAAAAAAGGCAATTGTTGCACGGCTTATACCCTTACGTACACTTTTTTCTTGAACGTAAGTAATGTATCCCTCAATAAGCATGCCTAAATACCATAACACCCTTGCCATTAAATAAACAAAACCTACCACTTGGGTAAGTGAAATTATGCATGTTAGCAAAGACTAGTTTGCAGCGTACATTTCAAAAATTAAAATTTGTTTCTAAAGTAACTATTTTTAAATTGATTGAATATTTTTCTGAAATAAATTTTTTTATCTAGTTAAAACCCCCGTTTGATCTCCATTATTTTTCATTAGATTATAATTCGTTTTCTCTTTCTTTTTATTAACCATATATTCTCAAATAAAATAATATTATACGTAAATTCAAAAAAAATCCTTTTTTTTAACCACACGGGTTTCAAAATTTTTATTCCTCATGTTATAATGTGGAATAATGGGGTCATTCGGGCACTAAATGTGTGTTTTTTTTTTAGACTGATCTAAAATGACCCCCAAACAGGCCTAAGTAGACCGCACATTATAGAATCATATTTTTTCTTGTGAGATACAATAAGTTTGTTTTTTAACGTTTCATTTTTCATGGTATGTTACTTTTTCAAAAGAAATATGCTACTTGTACATAATACGGTGTTCATAATGGTGTTCACCCTTTTGTATGGAGGGTGGACACCGATATGAACACCCTGATGTACGTGTAGTATCACCATTTTCAAAATATAATCTATCAAAACTCCAGTCACAACTGTACATATAAAACTTGATATATCAATCTAAGTAGGAAGGCAAAGAAACCGAATTATTCTGGTTGTACCTGTTGGATGACCTGCTGCCATACAGAATGAGCTAGCAAGGAAATAATAAAAAATGAATTGTCCATTTCATTTGAAAACGGGTCCACTAATAACAATAAAAAAAAAAAAATGAATTGCCCATTTTATTTGAAAACGGGTCCAGTGAAATTGCCCATTTCTTTTTTTCTCAGAAGCGGGACCGTCTTCCCCAAAATATTTCCCACTGCAATTGACCATCCTTTGCTCCGACGTGCCATTTTTTCTTGAGTTAATCGACGAGATGATAGACAAAGGTAATGGGTAGTCTGTAATTATGTCCAAAATGCAATGTGTTAAACCTTTCTTGGTGATGTTTTCGCTGGTCACAAATGAAAGACAGTCTGCCAAGTTTAATACGAGACTAGAACAGTCCGCGACGGAGGCCGGCGTCGAGTGTGAAGCGGACTGGACGGTGGTTCAAAGAGCAAACAAAAACAGCACAAAGAAGTATGGAAGTTGGTCGGTGGTGCTCGCAAAAAGTGCCATTTTAGAGAAAAGAAAGAGAGTGCGGACAGATGATGGAGTCGCTCGCCTTCGATTCGCTGTCGGACGCCATTGCTTCGTCGGATTCCTTACGGGTTGATTTGGGATTGGGGAAATGAGACGAATGGGAATGAAAAAATGGGTGGCCTGGGTCTGCTTCAGGGTTATTTTCCTTTTTCATTTTTTTTCTTCTTTTCCCACCTCATTCTGTCATCCGGTTCTGTACAAATAGCAGGACTGAAAGAAACCCGTCCCAACGGGGCCCCACATTGAATGGGGCAAAAAAAAGCCCTGGTTGGCGAGAAGGGGTGGAGGGCCTCGCCCTGAACCCACCCCGTGAAAAAAAAAAAATCAGAATTTTGATAAATTGTTAGTTTTAAAATATTGTTGAATGTATTTACAATTTTATATCATATTTCTAATCCAACAATTATATTATACAATTGTCAATTTAAAATTTTACCCAACTAACAATTATTTTATAGAATTTATAAATCCGACAATCCAATCTTTTTATTATAATTAAATTATTTAATTAAAGCTAGTTTATAATATTTTGATCAGAAAAATTAGAACAAAATTTAGAGTATATGAAATGACATTTAGGTTTTGGGTTAAGAGTTGAACTTTGAATAATAGTATAACTCGAAATTTTAAATTTGTTACTATTTTCTAATAATAACATAATTCGAAAATTTGAAAATATAAAAAAATAATAATAAAAATAAATAGGACAAACTCCTGCCCGTCCCATTAAAGCGGGTGGGGCGGGGCCGAACCCACCCTATTGTCATCCGTAATTTAAAGGTCAAAAAGATTTATAATGAAAGTGTGTTGCATTGGATAATTTCATTTGTACAGAATATATTTTCACAGAATTCCTACAGATATTTCACATGGCGTAGGCCCACACATGAATAAAATATTTCCAAAACCCCACCCACCCCCTACAATGTCTTGTTTGTAAAATATCTATAAAATATTCCATGTATATGTAGTGCAGTCCATGTTGCATTAGCTTTAAAGGAAAAATAGCACCAGATGTAACCGTCATATAGGCCAAGTTACAACTTGGTCTTCTACATATTTTTTAATGAGTTGTTTTCTACTTTATGAGTTGGTAACGAGTTATGATTAATCCACTGCTTTTATTCGTACGGTTGAAAAAGTATGTGAATTTTTTCATATTTGACGTGGTAAATGGATGAACATTTGGGTTTTAAATAAAAGAGAGATGTTATTCGTATAACATCATTTGCACAGGGGGCGCACAAGCCCCCTCACTGTAGAGAGGGACCAAATATTTTTTAAACATGTGAGCCCCCCTCTATAGTGAGGGGGTCTGTGCGCCTCCTGTGGAAATGCTCGTCTCTAAATAAAATGTATATACCAAAAAATGAGAAATTAAATGAAAAACCTAATCCTCCAACTGCCTCCAAACTCCACTCAAGTGTTGCCCGACAACCTTTCCTTTCCATATCAACGTGCAAACGCATTTCTCTGTATCATCGCCCTTCCTATATGATCGTAAATTAGTTACTTGATATATTTGAAATCAGTTTTGCTACATGTACCAGGAGTTTGACACTCTAGATTACTCGACATCACCCGTCCTCTCACATTAGGAGCGAGGCCTGCGCACTTGTCGGAGTGGGGTATGACCTCATGCGAGGGGGCTGATGAGGTCAGGTAATTCGAGTGTCAAATTTCGGGTACAAATGAGTTAATTCATTTGAAATTTGTAGGCCAAGCTTTAATCCTTTTGCATGTTCTTATTAGCCCCGTTTGGTCCCCATTTTCTAGAAATGAAAATTGGTGGAATAATATTTTTTGAAAAATGAGTAATTGAAAAAGAATGATTTTTTTTATTTACGTATAATATTATTTTATGGAAGATTATGTAATTGAAAATATAAGAGAAAAAAAATGTAATTTAATGAGATTCATACATGGGTTAATTAGATAACAAATTTGGCCTTTACGTGAAATTGCAAATCTCTCTATTACAAGTAGATACAAAAAGATAGAAATTGAAAAGTTTCTCATGGTATTGACAAAATTTAGTCTATCCATTTACTCATATTTATAAATACTCAAGTCACTTTTTATCGATGCATTTCGTTAAAATTTACAAGTACTACTCAATTATTATCATTGGTTTTTTTTTTTTTAAATGCTCGTAAACATTTCTCAAACATACATTTAAACTCGGAGATTTTACTAAGATATACTATTACCTTCCATGCTATTTTCCATAAGGGTCCATTTGATTGCAAATGTGGAATTTGGGTGGAAAGAAAATAAATTATAGGGAATTGAATTACCTAAAATTTGTTTTACCGGCAATTGTAGATTAATTGTGTTTGATTGGTATAATTTTTCACCTTGAAATTGTTTGAAATTTTAAATCTTTTGGTATTCGTTTGACTTTTTTTTTTTTTAAATAGGAATTGTTTATTAAAGTGATAAATTTTTCAGCCATTGGGTTTGGAATTTGTTCCAATTGCCAAAAAAAATAAAAAAATTAACATATCGAATATTATTCATTTGATTTTGTTTTCATGCAAATTGTCAAGTAAATGGATAATTTTTTTACCATTGTATCTAGAATTTATTCCAATTGCAAAAAAATAATAATAATAATAAAAATAAAAATAAAAATTCGAAAAAAATTACTATATCGAATATCATTCATTTAACTTTTTTTTTCATACAAATTGTGAATTAAAGGGATAAATTTTTCTACCATTAAGTTTATAATATTTTTTGATTGTCGAAATAAAAAAAACCTAGAAAACATTTTTTCACCAAAATGATGGAAAAATATTTTCATCAATTGCAAGGAAAAGGGGCATGTGGGAGGGGGGGAGGGGGTTGGATGGAATTCATTTTGCCAAAAAATTTATACAATCAAACACTACATTAAGAGAGGAAATGGAAAACATTTTCCTCTTAAAGCCCCCATTTAATACTTAATAACCCGTTTGATTATCTTTAAATTAAAACTCTTTATTTTTCATATTCATTTTTAATAATATATTCACACAATAAAATATTTCAAACTTAAATATTTTCCTACTTTTTAACCACATATTTTTAAAAAAATCAGTATTCGAAACGTCATTTTTTTTATAACTAGTGAAGTGAACGTGCGTTGCACATTAGTTGATTAATTTTAAAAATAAGTGTAGTAAATTTGAAAAAAAAAAAATCATTTGTAAATGTGAAGATATTCATAACTTGGTTGGAATTGACTTACTTTTTATCTATTTTTTTTTTAATTCTTGATAAATATTTGATATTCATTGTATTTAACTTTTCATTACAACTATTAATTTATTGAAGTTAGTTATATATTGTTTAAGTTTATAATATTTTGTATCCAAATTTAAATGTACAGCTGTAAACATCATAGTAATGTAGTTCTTTTCCACAAAATAAGCAAACAATTATCAATGTTGATATACTTTTATTATACGGGACGTAATTGTGAGGAACTCAATTTATGGGATGATTTCTACTCTATAAGATCAAATTAGTTAAATGTTATTTTATTGAAAAATTACCTCACTAAGCAATGAAGTGATTCATACATTTGGATCATAACAAGGAGCAAGAGAAATTCAGTTATGTCTTCATTTATCGTCAGACTTAACAATGTAAATAATCAAGCATATATTTCAGACACCTCCAAATATCATATGTTCAGCAGAGAAGTTTTCTTAGAGCGGCAATTCTCCCTACGATTTGGTAAAAAAAACAAAAAAGCCATGCAGAATTTCAGATTAGTTTCCAAGAACACATATTGACTTAAAATATTATCATAATTATTCAGTAAAAAACATGAACCACCAATGATTTTCTTGTATTCATAAAACAGCACCATTCGAGACAATGTAAATGATCACGTCCAATTTCTAAATGCAAATACGTGTATGTATAAATATCTCAACTCCAAATATGATATGCAACCTTAGTTCCCTTAAATGTCTGTTGTTTAGGGAAATGCATACCCATGAAGTAAAATGCTGCACACTACTTGAGATTTAGATAGGCAAAATAATTGCTTGATAGTCGATAATCAATGAAATCGGAGTATTGCAAACCTTAGCATATTTGTTAAAGAATAATTCTTTGTCCGGTTGCTAAAGAAACAAGATATATCGAATAAGTGAATATAGCTTGTGATATTATAAGTTTCAACTTCGCCCAAATTTTTCTACCAAATTATAAAATCCGGGGCAACGCCCCGGCGGTGATCGACCTGTTGTTATGTATTGGCTGATGAACAACTTATCAATTTTTTGTAGCGTGTGTTTATATAGGATATTTGATAAAGTTATACTTGCTTGATTTTGCTTATCTAGAGATTAATTTATACAAATAATTTTACATACATCTTATTGTATTGTAGTTATAACTTAGACAATATTAGGCTAATAAAGAATTATGTATAAAAAAAGGTAAGGTACCAAAGTCTCGGCAAGGCACGATGGTGCCTCACGTCGTGCCTCGCAGTGCCTCCGTGTCTCACCGTGCGACAGCTTGCGCTTCCGTGTCTCACGCAGACCGAAAGACACGGGTATGTCTCGAATCTATTTAACATCAAAACACCAAACACCGCGTTGATTTCAATAGTATCTCCGCAATCAGAAACAAAAAGAACTCCTGTGCGGTAATTAAAGGAATCACAAAACAAACATTATTCACAGACACACCCACAAACACAAAGACTGATATAGGAAAGCAAAAAGAAGCACCTGCCAAAGGTCGTGAAGTTCCACAGACTTTCCATCTTGAACACTAATAGGCAATATCAATTTTCTCTTCCTTCCAACCTCCCATCTTAGAATATTCATGTCATCATCCACCACATAATAACTGTACTCACATCCAAACCCATTTAGAACAGGCAGACTACCAGACCATATGAGTTCATCCCCTCGATGAACATGCTTCAGAAGAAGGCATTTATTCACATTCCATGATCCAAGCACCGGTTCTGAACCGTAGACCAGAAGGTGCTGCCCCTAGTGGGTACAATAAGGTAATTGAAAGCTCACAGTAACTGAATTCGAAGTCTTGCTCCCTCGAATTAACCTCGGATTCACCATTTTCACCAAGAACTAAATTGAACAAGAATGTGGTTTCCTAAAATCTAGCAAAACACATTTGTTAAGTCATATTCCATGCATTAACAAATGAGAACTTAGAATTCCCAGATTCCCAGTATTTAAGCATAACATCATGTAAAATCCCAGAGTTGAATTTTTATTGGTAACAGAATTATAAACAAAATCTTACTTTTAGAAACATAAAATAAACAATACATATGAAAATCAACTTGCCCCAAATGAGTATGTATGCGAAAGAATAGAATCTTGGCCCAAAAATTCAATGCCCTGAATTACAAAGTACTCAAAATTTTGACTTTAAGCACACAATTGGGAATAAGAGATGACACAAAAAGATTGGTTAATGATACAGTTCAGAATCCATATTAGCGTGTCTCCGTCGCACACGGAGGCACGATTCGTGACTCGTTGTGGCACGGAGGCACGAACCTCAGATCCCGAATTCTTGCATCACCAAAACCCGGATTTTCTCCTTGATTATGTATGGGTTCTATTCCAAAAGTATGTAAACTCCTAGTGATACTAATTATCTTGTTCTTAATATCTAAAATCTGATCACCCACCTTGAAAGTTGTAACAATGTCTCTAAAATAGCAACCCATTTGTTTGAACAAGTTTCTCGAATTTTCATACATTCTGGTTGCAATTTTGGCAGCAACAAATACAAGGACATTATCCCCTGTGTCGTAAATTGCTTCTCGAACTTCTACAACCCAATTGCAGAGACGATCTGCATCTTGATTTGCACCTGCATCTCTCAAGAAAGACCTCATCAGTTGAAACTGTTGTTAAATTTGCTCGACTTGGGAGGTATGGTTGGTTGAGTTGGTGGTTGAAGAGGTATGGTTGATTGAATGAGAAAATGGAGATAGTGTAGTTTCAGTGGGAGTTGGTAAGAAGATGGTTAGTGAAGACGAAAAAAAAAAGAATTAGGACTATAGGAAATTTCGACACGTGTGAAGTCTCTCATTCGCTCTTTTATTTTATAGTGATTTCTCTTTATAATAATTATCAAACAAAAGCTAATTTTTTATTGCAGACCCAACTAATAAAACATACATGATCTTGCTTACGTAACCAACTTCTCAAAAAATAGTATTCCGATTAATACTATTTTTTCCTTTTTCGATTAATACTATTCCCCCCTCCCCCCCTTCAAACTCCAAGTCTATGCCCATGTTCAGTATATATGGTTGAAAAAATGAATAAAAAGAAAAAAAAAAAAAAAAGAGTTAAAAGTTAATAATTAATTTTAATCATATATTAATTTATATTAATTTTTCAACACACATTTCATTAAATTTTATCAAAATCTACTAAAAATTAATTTTTAATTATACTAAACATAGACTATGCCCTTGTTCGGGCTCCACTTTTGTCAAAATAGATTATTTTTTCTTATTTTTAATTATATGTTCTCAAATAAAATAATATTACACGTAAATTCAAAATTTTTTATTATTTTTTAACCACACATCTATAATATATTAAACATCACATCAAATAAGAATTATTTTCTGAATTATTCATCTTTTCTATAATTCAATTATTTCAATAATATATTATTTTTAATTTTTCAATATATTTAATTATTTCAATAATATCATTCTTTTCCTTTTTTAAAATATATTTAATTTATCAATCATATTATTACTACAATTCCAGCCCCCAAAGAGACAAAAAATATTACTACAATTCCAGACCCCCAAAGATTCCCTTTAAAAAAAAAGGAAAAAAAAAAAGGAAAATCATTTGAAATCCACAAATTCTAATTTCTAGCACTAATTTTCACTAATTTTTATTGTTCTTGTTACTATTGTTTGTTTTTCATTAGTACAACGTTAATGTTGGGTCTCATTTTTTGAAGTCCGGCTGATGGAATTCATACACTCTGTTTGCTTCCAGAACCAGCGTATTCTTCGATCTGTAAGCATTTTGCAATTTACTTAAATTCCCTGTTCCATTTTGTTTAATTATTAAATCATTTACATTTGAAATACTTTGATTTTCCATTCAAGAAGTGTTTTGCCTTCTAGGGTTTCGATAAAGCGTAGATCTTTATGAAATCCTTTGAAGTTTTTACGTTAAATACAAGACAAAGTTGGGTCTTTGAACTTATTAGTTTTCGTATATGTTTATATTCATAGGGATTCATGAAAACTGTCATTTTCACTCTGTTCTACTCTATTGTTTAGCTTTTGGTAGAAAGTTCTTTAATTTGTTGTTTATGTTATCTCGTTAAGCACGGAATAAATATAATGTGAGTTCTCTTGATTAGGGTTTGAATTTGAGTTCGAAATGTACTTTTTGAGTTTTGATTATTGGATTTTTGTTCTGTTTTGAATGTTTTACAGATTTTCTGGAATTATTAGGAAGTGTTTGCATAGATGGCAGAGTCAAGTTCAGTGGATGGCATATTGGAATTTCTAAGAAGAAATAAATTTACAAAAGCTGAGGCTGCATTGTGCAATGAGCTTTATAATAGACCTGATTTAAATGGGATTCTTCAAAAGCTTACACTTGAAGATAAAGCATCAGGTAGTAAATTGTGTGAAGAAGCAAATGGGGGAAAGGTAATTGAAGAAGATAGAAAGATGACCATTTTGCCAGTTAGTGGAGAAGGTGTTAAGGAGCCAACAAGTTTTCCAAGTAGCGTGGAGGTTTCTAAGGAGCTTATTGTGAAGGAGATAGAGTGTGGAACAGGGAGAAATGGGCATGAGAGCAATTGGAAAAGCAGTAGTTATCTGGCAGAGCAGAGCAAGGTTAATGAGTCGGTCAAGACGAGAGATAAGAACTTTACCTTCTCCAAGGGTTCAGATGATACTGTGCTTGATTTGTATTCGTGGATGTACAATCCAGGCAATGGTCTAGTTCCTTATCAGAATGATAGTGAAAAAAACATCTCAGGCTTTCGTGATTATGGAAAGTCTAGGATGAATTCAGCTGATATTCTTGATAGCGGCAAAGCTAATGCAAAATCAGGGGAAGATGTTAGTTTTTCTGGTGAAAAGAACATGTCTTGGCCTGGGAGTACTAGTAAAGCTAGTGTGGAATCAAAGCACGAATGGAGTGACAAGAGTCAGCTAAAGGAAGTTGATCAACAGCAAAAGCTTAGTGGAGCATGCTCCAAAGACAACCTTGTGGATAATCCTTGGTCTATAAGTGATGAATCATTGCATCCATCATCAGAGATGTGGAGAAATTGTTCGGTCAAAACTGTTTTTCCCTTCTCCAAGGGTGACACGTCAGGTTGTTATGATAGTGCTCCTGGTATTGGTGGTAAAAAAGAGGGAAAAAGAAAAACAGAACTCAGTGACATTAGGACAGTTACAGAACTCAGTGACATTAGGACAGTTGTTAAGGGGCAAGTGGATGAGGTGGGAAGAGCTCTGTACTTTGGGAAGACTCAAGGAGGTGAGCCAAAAGATTTTAATGCTTTGAATTTTCAACTCACATCTGAGAATCAGAAGGAAGAGCTACCAAGGTTACCACCAGTGAGGCTCAAGTCAATAGACAAGTCCTTCAATGTTCACTGTGACGAGAAGTTCGAAGATGAACATGGTCTGAAGATCACGAGTGCTGACAATGCGTATCTCATAGGTTCATTTCTGGATGTGCCTATTGGACAAGAAGGTCTTCCCTCAAATTTACTATGTTTATTGTATACTTAGCATGATTGCTGATATAATGTTTTTATTTCATTTTTACCTAGATCAAGGTATACCTATGAGAACTAAAATTAGCTAACACAACGTACAATGAACGTAACTTAAACATTTGGCCCTTGTTTTAAAGCACTCTAACACTATTAATATTTGCTGGTTAATGAAACGTTAAGGATAAGAATATGGTGAAAAAATGGTTAGGGATATAAATGTGACAATTAATAAAGGTTTAATGCCCTTTAATGTAATTAAAATGTGGTGTATTTATAAAATGATGTGGTGTGAATATAATCACACTTATTGAATTGGTGCATATTTTATTAGCTATGCGCCGGAAAAAAAGTGATTTATTGCTTGAAGATCCAACTGAGTTCCGCTATGCCAAATTGAAGACGTGCACAACCAGTAAATTAACTGTTCCACGTTATAAATTGTTACAATGCTGGCCGTGGTATGAACAATGTCCATTCAGACAAACTCAATCAAATAAGTGTAGCTTTCAAAATTATTTATTTTCCTTCTGCTATGGAGATTTTCACTGTCTAGAATATGAAAAAATCTGTGAAAAAAGAGAAGTTGGACTCTGTCTCCCATATTTGCCTTCCATAATAAAGATGAAATTTTAACAAAGATTATATTTATCCTCTTGGACATTTAATTCTCTCTTTTGAAAAGATTTCTCCTGTTTCTCGTTCCTTTCAATTTCTCCTCTTTCCTTCTTTTTGGGCATATCACAGTCATTAAATTTATTTGAAGTGTGCATTTCCATTTAGTGACTGTCCAATTATTGACCTCTTTATTTCATATGATTTCGTCTTTGCTTATCCTGTCATTTATTCTGTATCTTTTGGTTTTCAATTATCTAAATATTTATTGTTTTTCTTGGTTCCTAGTCTCCCTCTCTGACTTCTTAAATATTCGTTGTTCTACCAAATGATGATGCAGTTAGTAAAAAGTCTGGAGGAGGTAGTTGGCTCTCGGTAAGTCAGGGTATTATTGCTGAGGATTCTTCTGATCTTGTTTCTGGTTTTGCAACCATTGGTGATGGATTGAGTGAATCTGTTGACTACTGGGACTCTGATGAATATGACGACGATGAAGATGTTGGTTACATGCGACAACCTATTGAAGATGAGACTTGGTTTTTAGCACATGAAATTGATTACCCAAGTGACAATGAAAAGGGTACAGGGCATGGGAGCGTTCCAGACCCTCATGAGCAGGGTCAAAATAAGGATGATGAAGATGATCAATCATTTGCAGAAGAGGATTCCTACTTCTCTGGTGAGCAGTATATCCAATCGAAAAACCTTTCTCCAATTATACCTTCTGGTGATCCTACTGGACTGTCAGTGACTGAAAATTACAGGAGAAATGATGAGAATGACTTGATCACCCAATATGATGGACAGTTGATGGATGAAGAGGAACTGGATTTGATGCGTGCAGAGCCAGTGTGGCAGGGCTTTGTCATGCAGTCAAACGAACTCATCATGCTAGGGGATGGAGAAGTTCTGACTGGGTATGGAAAGCCTCGTCTAGATGATATTTGCATGGATGATGATCAGCATGGTTCTGTCAGATCTATTGGTGTGGGGATTAACAGTGACACTGCTGATATAGGTAGTGAAGTGAGGAAAAGTTTGGTTGGAGGTAGTAGCGAGGGAGACTTTGAGTACTTCCACGATCATGATATAAATATTGGTAGGTCTAAACACTCACAGCATGATCCAGGTAATAGTTTTGCTGAACAAACAAGTAAAGGAGAAAACAGAACAAATAAATATAACTCCAGTGAATATATAATGAGTGATGATAGGGGTACATTTTCACACGCAAAAAATCACACAGATGGAGGCTTTTCATTTCCTCCTCCTAGAGATGGACAGTTGGCGTCGACAAGCTCGGGTAAATCTTTGTGGTCGACCAAGGGCAACATTGCTGTCAGTGATAAAGCTGATGATAATGCAGTGTGTAGCAATGACATGCTTGCTTCAAGGAGGCAAAATAGCAATGACTCTTCGCCTGCCAAGAATTCAAGGGACGAAAACACTGCTAATGCTGCAGGATCATTGAATTCTAGTCCCTCATCTCTCTCAAATTATGGGTATGTCGAGAGAAAGCATGTAAAGAGACAAGAGGATACAAAATCATTAAGTGTAAGAGAAGAAGATCCTAGGGCATCTTTGGAGGATGAGGAGTCTACTGCTGTTCAAGAGCAAGTAAAGCAGATAAAAGCACAAGAGGAAGAATTTGAAACCTTCAATCTTAAGATTGTCCACAGGAAAAACAGGCATGCATTTCTTCTTCTATGTAGTCATGTGAATTGTACTATTAATCCTTCTAGTTATTCATAGTTATGCTGTTAAGAGAACTTGTTATTCACTATTTGAGACCTCATTAAGTGGCCTATTATCATTGATTTGCTAGCGTATTTTCAGATACTATTTCGGTATTGCCAACTGTGATTTATGTTTTAAGATCAAATCATAATACAACACAGACCATGCTCGATGTATATTCAATTATGTCTTTTCCATAATTTTTAGTGGATAAATTCGTCAATACATTTAGAGCACAAATATTCTGCGTGAAATTTGAGCTTCACTGCTTGTTGTACATTGAATCAATGATGAAGGATAGTTGAAAGCAGTGGTGAGATATTTTGGCTGTGAGAATGCAGTTGTTACGGTCAAATGTTTCATTTTAAGATGCACAGTTTATGTTTTGCCCCCAGAGTTTACTTGCAATAACTTGAATATAAAGTAGGTCTTCATAACTACCCGCAATTAGAGTTTGAAGTGGATTGGTGTTAGGTTAAATTCGGTCGACAAACACATTGGGGTTCATTCTGGCATTCAACCTTGTCTCGTCCATTATTACAATATGGCAACCCTTGGGGCATTACATGTTTGACCCAAAGCATTAAGGCTTGAGATAATTTATCTCCTCAAAGCTTATTATGTCCGAGTATATGGTGCAGTTATTTATATTTCGTCTGTACTAGTACTATTGAGTTTAATGGTAGATTTTGGTTCAAATTTACTGCTTTATGTGGAAGCAATCACATCTTGGTGTATGCTGTTTTACCTTGTCACAGATATCCCTTCTCAAAATCGTCAGGCTATTTTGAATATTTGATGTCTTGTGATGTACTGTCAACATTTTCACCTGGTCGCTGTCTATGCAGTTTAAAATTTTAGGTCAATTGTTAACTGAGTTCTGTTTACTACTCAGAACTGGCTTCGAGGAGGACAAAAATTTCCACGTTGTTTTGAATTCAGTAATTGCTGGGCGCTATCATGTCACTGAATATCTTGGATCAGCTGCTTTCAGTAAAGCCATTCAGGCACATGATCTTCATACTGGCATGGATGTCTGCGTTAAAATTATAAAAAACAACAAGGATTTTTTCGATCAGAGCCTTGATGAGATAAAACTTCTCAAGTATGTGAACAAGCACGATCCTTCTGACAAGTACCACATTCTTCGGTTGTACGATTATTTCTATTATCGAGTAAGTTGGCGATTTTATTCCTCCTCCTTTTTAACTGCTACTCCTATTAGTTTTAAATTGCTATTATTTTCCTCCTGATAGTTATTTTCAATTTTACAGTGTATATGTGGTTTACTAAAACCTCTAATTTGTCCTTTTCATTTCTGGTTTTTTTTATTTTTTATGTGGTTTACTAAAACCTCTAATTTGTCCTATTAGTTTTAAATTGCATAATTTTTAGATTTGAGAGTTAGCCCCCGTTTGAACCCCATTAAATTTATAATACATTTCTCGCTCTCTCTTCTTTTTAACCACACATTCTCTAATAAAATAATGTTACACAGACCAAAATTATTTTCTTATTTTTCAACCACACATTCTCCAAAAAAAATATTATTCCAAAAATTATAATATCAAATAATGCTAAATAATGGGGCTCAAACAAGGTCTTATTATTGTAGATGCTTATGTCTGATTAGTAATAAGGAAACATGACATAAATAGGATTAATGTATATCATTAAAATCGGTTAGATAAATAGAGATGATATGTACCCCAAGACAAGTTATGAAGAGTGGTTATGTACTGACTTTTAAGCAGTTAGAGGGCAAATGTCCACACGGTGGATGTTGTAGAGATTAAGATGTCAAGATGGATGTGTTCATACTAACATCGATTGACCGAATAATGAGTTGCGTGTTTCGTTATTATCTGCTAATTGCCATCAAGGTTGCTTTAGCCAAACCTTCAACAAATTCATAATTTTCATGCTGAGATTAATTGATAAATTTCTTTTGAATGACGAAATTTTCAAGTTTGCAGTTAATGTAACTTGTAGGCATTGAAGATTGGACGAGGGTAATTGTGTCATGGTTCCTATTTCTCTTAAACAGTACCTTAAAAATTCATCAAGAAATATCATGTTCAATCACTTGGAATTAACGCGTAAACATTTGGCTGACCACATATGAATACAAGTTCTATTTCAGCATGGCAAATTTATTTCCTTATCGAGATGCATTCAAGGCTCGGGTGTTTCCTCCATTTTTTTTATTTTATTTTTTGTGTAGGACAATCCTTAGTTCCAGTTTTACGTATTCCTCCTACTCCATGAACTACTATTAGTGTTGATACCTGGTTTGAACGAAAGATCTTCCACCTTGAGAAGGTTTCTGCAGTCTAACTCAACAGAGACAAGGTGTTCTTGGTCAGGAAGCAATAATGGAAATTATAATGGACTTATCATTTTGAAACCATGCCAAAATTACAAACTTATTATAGGCAGAAACATGTGGAATAGATTAGGATTTTTCTTTTTTTGTCCCTAATTATTTGTCTTTAGTTAGGAAATTTTTCATTTTGTTATTTTATTAATTTTCTTTTTCTAATCAAGGGAGTTTTTAAAAAATTGGTATATTGAAAACTTTTCCTTCAATTCCTTTCCAAATTCTCTTGTTGTTCTACTTTATTTCTCTCTCGAGGGTATATTATTGTCACTTAAGAGTATTTTCTTTTGTTATTTAGTATGAGATTATAAAATTGTCATTCACCTTGGGAGTAAGCCCTCTATCATGGAGTGCTGCTGGCAATAATTTATGTTCTGGGCTTATACTGCAATGAGCTTGTGGTGTCATTATTAATTAATGCTTATCAGTAGACTTGCAAGTACACGTGCCTCCTTTCGCCTCTTCATTTTTGAGGTTAAAAGCTATTAGAGAATCTTAGTTGACGTGTATTTAGTGCATATTCTGGTGACAGTCTCATTTGTGCAAACTTAACGATCAATATTTCTTCTATAAGGCAGAGCATTTCTCTAGCTTATAAGATGAAATCGTGTGAAAAAATACTTATGGGTTACTTCAATTTGTTGTGCATGTGGTGATAGGCATCATTCTTGTGTTTCATGCTTGATGTATCTTTAGCAGCTTATTATTTCAGAAGATCAGTGTTTGGTGCATGGAATTAGCTTCTAACCTCTCTTGTTATTTGCAGGAGCACTTGCTGATTGTATGTGAATTGCTGAAAGCAAATCTATATGAGTTCCACAAGTTTAATAGAGAATCTGGAGGCGAGGTCTACTTTACAATGCCAAGACTCCAGGTAGGTGGCATGACAGTTTTGTATGGGTTTTTACTCATTGGACTGTGATCACTGACTTGTGTATTTTGTCTTGTAGTCGATTACTATTCAATGTTTGGAAGCACTTCAATTTTTACATAGCCTTGGCCTCATACATTGTGATTTGAAGCCTGAGAATATTTTGGTGAAAAGTTACAGTAGATGTGAAGTGAAGGTCATTGATCTGGGAAGTAGTTGTTTTGAAACAGATCATCTTTGTTCATATGTTCAATCTAGGTCTTATCGTGCACCGGAGGTTATTCTGGGACTTCCATATGATAAAAAGATTGATATCTGGTCACTTGGCTGTATCTTGGCAGAACTATGTACTGGAAATGTAAGTTCTTATAATTTCCACGAACTTCGTCTTTGCTCTTCTAGCAATGTCAACCCGATAATATCTATCAACTGAGAAACATTGTTTCCCCGCCAATTCTGTCTTTACTTTATGTTCTATTGTACTCTATGCGTCCTCTTTTTGCATTGAAAACTATACAATTTAAATGGTGCTGTGTACACCTGTTTAACTATATTTGGCTTGTTATGCTGGTCATTTTTGTGTGTGGGAAATTTTTCTCATGTTAGACTTTTCACTAGGTCCTCTGATTTAGGAATTGAAAACTCATTTATGGTGAACAACCCACTGTAGGCAGCTGAATTTTTTTTATGTCTAATATATTGCATGAGTAGCTAGGCTCGGTAGGGGCTGTGAATCAGCAGAAAGGAAACTACGTTGGAGGCTGTTACTAGGGAGATCATAATGAAATTGCTAAAATAAATATGTATTAAAGAATAATTCCAGGAAGAAGAGTATTGGATGATTTTTGTACTTGCAAATGAAATTTATGCTATAAGAATGACTCTTTTACCCTCAAACAATTCGGGTAGGGTGCAAGTAAAGGTGCCTGGCTACTTCCATGCTTCTTGAGTTGTGCGGTGTTCAATTCATTGGGGCCCGATCACACTTCTAAATTTTCATTGTCAAAATGGAGAAACATAATTGTAAATACATATCTAAGCTGCATGTAAAGCACAGTTAGGCATCTTATGTACTCTGAATTGTTGAGACGCCGCATTCAACGAATTGTGAAAAAACACAAATCGTGGGAAAACAAAAATTGGAAAATAGCACTCTCTATAGGTTTTGGTTTATATTCCATCTGAATTGATGAATTTATTCTTTATTCTTTTTGTTTTCTTATGTTGATTTATTTGCCGCATATAGTAGATAAATTTCCCATGTGTATAGAAAAAATATTATTCTCAAAATTAATTGCTTGTTTAACTATTTGTGAAATCAAATGATATTTGCAATTTACTTGTTGGATACATTGGGCATTTATGAAGATATTTTGTTTAGTTGTAGTATGTGCTTTGCTTCTGTTAAGTGTGCTTCTCTGTTCTTTGCACTTAATCCCAATGAAACCTAGTAGCCCCTATGTATTTTGCGTGCTTATTGCCATTGGTTGAAGTCAATGCACTGTCAAAGATCCAGGTCTTGACTCATAATGGAATAATAATTTAGTGGTTGGGAACAAGAAGCTTAAGAATCTTGATCGGATTGGTAAATGTTGTCTTACTCTACATACATGTACGAATTAGAAAAAATAAAAACCTTAATTATTTGTATGTTCTGTTGGTAGAAATCATGTTAAAGGCATGATGTTGGTCATGATTTTGTGTAGCATATTAGCATTATCTAAAAGACTTACTGAAACCTTCAATGTTTTGTTACCGTCGATTGCTTTTAGTACCTCTTGGATCCTTGAGGATAGTAAAATGCTGATGACCATGTTGTAGGTACTCTTCCAAAATGATTCTTCTGCAACTTTACTTGCTCGGGTTATCGGAATCATAGGCCCCATTGACCAAGAGATGCTTGTTAAAGGACGAGATACGTACAAGTATTTCACAAAAAATCACATGCTTTATGAACGGAGCCAGGTAATGTTGTTTTCTTGAGCTCATGACTTTTAGCTAGCTTTATGTAATTTCTCCAAGTGAAATTCAGGATGCTTCCTTGTGAGGATTTAGTGTATTTGTAGTCTTTTGAGTAAGGTCATTCTGTGAAGCAAGATAGCCGTGGGCTAGCTACAGTGTCACACACGATCTGTGTGCAACAAAAAGATATAATCGAGGATAATGTACTACTAAGCTTAAGGAAAGCAGGAGCATGCTTTTGTCTACACTTTGGTAATACTTCTGTCATGGTGCTACATGAAATAACTTAACTTGTGCCGCCACACAAACAGTACAGGATGAGGATGAGGTTGATTGGTAAGTGAAGTTAACGGAAGATTCAATGGAAATTCACGTGCAAAAACATACTCTTTTGAAGTGAGAGTATAATGTTATATTCTTTTTGCCACTTGCTTAGCAAAATTCAAATATAGAGGGAATATATTAAATCATGGTGGTCAAGCTGTGGGAAGAACCTTTACATCTTTGTGCAAAGCAGACAAATTTATTATCCAAGTATCCATTGATATCTTTATTACTAAAATCATTCTATCTGACACAATTTGTGTGTGTTAGATTCTTATTGTACCATACTCTTACTTCTCCTCGTTTGTCCGTGATTATTATGGATTTTTTTGGACACTATAACACTTGGAAGTCAAGCTGCGGCGGTGACTGTCATGAGAAGAGTTATCGTGTTTAGTTTTAGGTGCTTTTGTGGGCTTAGCAAAGTACCTAATAAGGAGCTTAAGCACAGCCACACGTGCTCAAGCATGCACCATGAGAACAATTTTGACGGAACTTTTCTCCTCTACTAGATCCTTTATTGCTTAACTAACTTGAATGCAAAAGAAATCATGCCAATGAGGTGCACGTGATATATTAGTTTTACTCCCTGCTCCATCATTTTCGATAATCTTGATTATCTTGCTCAGGATACCAACCGACTGGAGTACTTGATTCCCAAAAAGTCATCCTTAAGGCATCGGTTGCCAATGGGAGACCAGGGCTTCATTGATTTTGTTGATCATCTGCTCGAGATAAACCCCAAGAAGCGCCCTTCAGCTGCCAAGGCTTTGAAACACCCATGGCTACAATACCCTTATGAGCCAATATCATCTTGAAGAATTCAAGATTCATGAGTCGGGTATTTTCTGCTAAAGAGGGAGGAAAAGATGCTGGCGACGTCCTAATGAAATTATCTATTCATCTGCAATCGATCTTCAGCGAACCCCTATTCCTTTAAGTGCCTGCATAATTGGAATGCATGTTTTGGTTTCGCTGGTGATTTCCATCTTCCATATAACTGAGTTGTATTCTAGTTTACTCTGAACTGAAAATGTAATCGCCCATACGCAATGTTACTGAAGGGTTCACTTTTTTTTTTCTTGTGTTCACTCTTCTTGTACATAATGTGTTGTGAAATAGCTGCTTAACGTTACCCATTTTTATTACTTTTTACTCATTTTTGTGGGTTGTATCATTATGACACGAGCAAGCTCAGTAAACATGCTAACAGTGATTGAGTATCACACTGGGTTTCATCCTCTTTAACTAGTAAATATGCTTGTTACCATATATCTATGAGCCTAGTTGTAAATATAATATAGTGTGTAAGTTACAATAGTTGTAACTTCTAAAACGTAAGATTTCTTTAAAAGGTTACAAACGTTAAAAACTAAAAATAAAAAATAGTTAGATACATAAAATTACATGTTAAAAAAATACAACGTTATAACAACAAATAACATATTTTAAGAACAGTTTAATCTTGTTTTTGTAATATTACAAGATTATTGATGTTTTTTATTAAAATAAAATAAAATAAAGGCCATGGACCCAACAATGATCTTAGTCCTGATGATCAGCTAGCCCTCGATCTGACACGACCCTTACTGCATTTCTACCTATATATATCACTTTTGTCAAATGTCCTATTTCCATGAAAGGAAAAAAATTAAAAATCTTACATATATATCCTGATTGATACACATTGTTTATAAAATGAGAATGAAAAATATAGCCGTTATGAGCCCCATACAAGAAATGTAAAGTCAAATATGGTGGCTGGATGTGATGGATAACGGTCATATTTTTCATTTTAATGGTGAAAAAATGGAAATCAAACAGGGGCATAGTAATTCAATTAATAAATTTTGCAGAAAGCAGAAACTACAGGGTCCAATTTGAATCACAAACAAAACACGGGGATTAAATTGACGCATTTTGAAAAGTCGGGGACTGATTCAAACCAAACCGAAACTTCAAGGACCAATTTGCAATCTTGAGCTTGGCCATATGCTTCTTTGATGACACAGGTTGATAGTAGTAGCGCAAAACCACGAGGACGGTGCTATTACCAAATCCTATAATTATCCATTTGGAGACTTGGGGAGATGAGATTGAAATATAAAATCGATCTATTGATCGTTTTAGGAATTGAAGTGTGAAAATTACTTATTAATCCAAATTGAACCCTCTTTTAAACACACGTTTCATCATTTTTTATTTTTTGTAATCAAAATTTACAAAATAAAAAATAAAATAATAATAATAATAATCTGATTTTTAACGAAACCAAGCAAAGGCTAAGTTTTAACGATAAAATCTTTCATATAAACACAAGGAGTAATTCATTTTTCGTTCACTAAAACTTGAATGCACAGCACAATTACCTTTACGGGTATATATTTATAGTTCTCATTCATGCATGCAGCATCTTAATTCTGTAAATACATACAGGATTGACCTAACTAAGGCTCGTTTGGTAAAGTGGATTGTATACAGTATCTTGCTTATATTACTCTACCAAACATATATAATTTAAGCTCGAAAAAAGTGAGCCAAATTAATTAGGAAGAGCCACCCACTGATAAGAAATCTATAAATGGGACGCCATTTTTCTGCTGCTCCACTTCAATATCATCATCTTTCTTTGCATGGTCTATCACTTCACTTTTGTTCGATTCTGTATTTACTTGTAGAAAATCATAGAACTCCACCGCCTGACTTTTATCTGCAATTTCAAATTATATTTCTATGAATATCGTACTAATTATAAGCTTATGAGAAACAGAACAGTAAGAAAACTAGTGTACTTTGATAAATTCTACATATATAATGGCTAGCATGTTTTTTTGGTGTCTATTTTGACACATTTTGTGGAACCCACAAATTAAGATTGTTGTTATCACATATCTGCGGATACTTTACACTGATCAATCTTGTGTTTTACCGCGGTTTTTTTCTTTCTGCCGTGGAGAGATTGCCTCTACCTTTCAGGGAAGGTGGAAGCGAAGCCAGCTCTACGAAGAAACCAACTATTCTCGATCTATATCTTCCTGTATTCATTTATCCGTTGCTCATTTCTATTTATTTTAAATATAAACCGATCATTCCCAAACAAGCAAAACAAAAGTTACTTTTTTCAACTTTGAACATGTTTTCGAAGTTGAATTTGTTTGAAAACTAAAAATCACTTTTTCTTGTTCTGAAGTTTAGCTGTACATGCTTGAAGAGAAGGAAAAGAAGAGTTAAATTCTTTTATACATTCTTTTTTGGATAATGGAAAATAATTTAGCCCTCGTTCGATTTTGCAAAAATTCAATTTTTGGTGATAAAAGTTGATGAAATATGCCGTCGAAAAATTGATAAAAATTGTGTTTTTTGTGATGTGTAGTTGAAAATGAATTAGAAAAAAAAAATTAAAAAGTTTTAAGAACTGGGGACCAAACAGGTGCTTTGAAAGGAAAAATTAGAAGAATGGAACAATTCCCTCTGTGTAGCTTCATGTTGACCATTTCTTGGTCATCTCACATGAACATATTCATTTTTCAATCACTCCTAAGGCGTACATAAATATCATTAATAGATAATAACAAAACATTTCAAGTCAAGACTCTCTTAAACCTCATCGTCCAGAAACTTAAAACGTTTAGATTTATTGGTTCACGCTTATCAACCGCTCATCTGTTCCCTTTTATATGTCCAACACAAACTTAATAAAGCAATTTTCCTACTTCCGAAAGATAAGGACCAAACAAAACATTACCTTGATCGACCTTCATATGATGAATAAGAGTGTCAGAATGGAGCTCCTTCCAATACATAGGTTGCAGGTTATATATTTTGTGGGCAATCAAATCTCTTGGAATATCTGTCTACAAATGAAGGAGTAAAGCTCATTTTTTTTTGTCATGCTTTGAGGAGAATTCTCGATCACAGTCCAATGCTTGTGAATCAGCTCTTTTCTCGTAAATTTTCGACCTTTCTCTACATTTTCTTGCCATGATAACGTGCCAGTGATTCTTCACAGCATTATCAGTTCGTCCTGGAAAATGCCTAGCAATTATAGCCCACCGGTTCCCATGAATCCGGTGGCAAGCAAGAAGCCGCTCTTCTTCCTCTTCGCTGAATGGATTCTGGTTTATTCTTGGATCCAACTGATTGAACCATCTCAGCCTACAACTTTTCCCTGATCAATAAAACACTTACCATATTAAATTATCAAACCTTAAAAACATGTTACTGCTGTGATCTTCCATGGAACCTTGCGGTAAAATTTGTCTTATCATCATTATACAATTTATTTATTTATTGTTTGGTGTGTGGGTGGGTGGGTGGGGTGCCATGTACACAAAAATCAAGATGCGTGTTAATTCACCTGATCTTCCCTGTAGCTTTTCAGCTATGGCATTCCAGTTATGAGGTCCATATCGTTCGACTAATTCCCGGAGTTTCATATCCTCAGCAGGCCTCCAATGGCCTCTGCTGCACATGATCTATATATAATAGTTCTAAATATATGAAGAAGACACTGTTGAGAAAACCTAATTCGAACTCGAAAACCTGTCTTCCTTAATTTCTGGCAAACGATCAAGATTTATGGTACAGAAAATAAGTTGAACAGAAACTAAGTAAGAAGATATGGTTTGTATTAAAGATTCACGTTGGAGGAAATATATGAAGGTAGAGATTTGGACAAGGAGAGAATTAATATATAAGGGAGATGACAAGCTTTTTTCCGTTAAGAGAGTGTAAGAATTTGGACAGACCACCATTAGTGATTGATGCAACTTCTAGGCTAACAACCACTTGCAACTCCTATATATGAAAAATGATTGCTTGGTAGGGTAAATGTCGTTTTCCTTTCGACATATCTTTCCAAATTCTAACCTACAATACCCACCTAGCTAGCTAATAGTTGTTATTTCCTTCTAACTATTTAATGTAACATATAACTATATATAAATATCTTGGAATAATGTAACATATAACTATATATAAATATCTTGGACGCGTAAAGATCTAGTTAATCGATTCACAAACGGAAAAAAAATTGTACCGATTTTACAAGTTTCATTTTTTACAATTATTTAATTCTTTCGATCCTGTTTTAACCGTATCTTTTCCATGTCAATATTGTTCATAATTAAAATATTGATTTAGCCCCAATTTGTTAGATATTAAATCACAATCAATAATTAATTTTAACCCCATATCTCATGGAACTCACAACTTTTCAATCACACGTTCCTTCAACTTTTATTAAAATCTGTTAAAAATCTTATTTTAATCTCCACCAAACAAGGACTTAAACTTATATTGAACTAATTAACCTATATAATTTCTAATAAAGCCAAACTAGAAACAGCTGTCTTATGTTTCTCGTTTCAAATAAATTGGAAAAGAATTAACGTAATGACACAATAGATATTCTCGGCAAGAAAAGTTTGGTGTTGTTGTTAGACCTTGTGAAGACGAACGTACATATATATGGTTGTAGGTCTTTATCACTTTTCCATCACCTCGTTTCAATTTTATTTTTTTATTTTTTTTCTCTGTCCAAATGTTAAGTTCTAGCATAATTTTTAATTTTAGGATTTAACATTGTTGCGATGAAAATTACGCCCTTTAATTCTGCCTTGTACATTTTTCGCTCCTCTCGAACTCGTGACAAGTTTTTTCGATTTTTGTTATTGCGAATTAGGACAATGTCTCAAATTCTCAATTTATGCATGTTGTGCTTATTCATATATCACATGGTTTTATAAATAGAAATACATGTCTTCACAAAAATATGAGTAGTATGGAACTTGACAATTGCACATTGAATCATAGAAGATGATTGGCATTGCAATTCAAAAGGAGCAAGGACTTAAACCAACTTAGTTCCAACTACAGAAACCTTTAGTCCCTATTTGGCTCCAATTTTCTCAAATTCATTTTTAATCATATTTAATCGGACCCACAAATTTTTTCAACTTTTTAGCAAAATATTTCATCAATTTTTATCAAAATTTACTAAAAAACTGATTTTTAACTAAACCAAACTAGTAGAAGCTACGTATGTACACGGAGAGTGAAAAACCAATACAAAGTTTTGGAACTTAGAGTGCGTTTGATTGACATGGAAAATATCATTTAAAAAAGAAAATATTTTTTCTTATTTTGTGGAAAACAAAAACCTACTCCTCCCAAAAAAAATATTTTCCTTAAAAACAAGAAAAATTAAGCATACTTTCAAAAGTTAGAAAATATTTTTCAAAGTAGAAAATTGGGTGAAAAATTGATATTTTCCATAAAAAAATAAATACAATCAAACACATCCTTAGGTTTTTAATTAAGTTTTGTTTTCATTTATAAGATAGTGAATACCCCATATGAAGGAAACAAAGTCTCGGTTTAAATAACCAAAATTAAGCAAACTTTTTGTACAAATACTTGTTTATGCCGGGAATAAGACTTCTTTTTGACCGTTGGCCTACCATTCTTTTGTTAAAACTTAAAATAGAAACTCCATATCTCACCCACCATTTGTACAAAGGAAACTTTTAACTAAGCAGCTTTCTTCAACTACACATCCATGCATGTCTCTCCCTCCATCCCCAACACCAACATTCATGACATATGCTCAAGTATCACAAATATGCCATGAGCGCAGAAAAATATCGTAGGGGACAATACAAAATATATATGTATTTTGTATATTAATTTTAAAAAAAAAATCAAAATGTCTGCATATATTTAAAGAAAATCTAAAAAAGTTGAGGGAGTAGTCACCGCCCCGCTCCCTAGTTTTTGCATTGCGTGTATGTGTGTCAGATATGTGTACAAAGAAGCATGAACACTATGGAAAAGCAAGGCATAAGTCTGTTTATGTTTTCATGTACATGGAACACGGCCCGACTGTTTACCAGTTTTACCTACTTCATTTCTAAATCATCAGCAAATAGTTTTTGTTACCATATTTGTATTCGTACTATTATAAAAGTTAATAAACTCTCAAGTCATGGTTGTAAGTAAATTTTCTTTATCAGTTCCACCTGGAGGACTCTGCTTTGCATATATCTCATCTGATTTTGACTCATTAGTTTGCACCTCAATGAGGATATAGGATTTCTGAGACAAGAAGTAACCTCAACTTCTCAACTGCAAATTAAACTACTGAAAGCTAACGGTCGAACCATTTGAAGAAAACACTGGTTTTCTTCTATATATAGAATTGATTCTGGTGTTCACCCACCTGACCTAATTATACATTTGCTGCTACATAAACTCTAAATGTATATGGTTATTATGCCATCTTTTCTGCCACCTCATTATAAGAAACACAACTAAGTAACCCTCGTTACCCATAAAATCAGGGTCGGTTACAAGATTATTTTCATCATTGGTTCAATAGCTCTAGGAACTAGAAAGAATGAAATTAGTATATGATATTTTAATTAATTTGCTTTTGAGTATAATTTACTTTTGATGAGCTTGTTGATATTAGGTACAAGACAAGGATGTAAATGTCCTTATTGCTATGGATACATTCCTTGATTAGGAGCATTTGTATACTAACCTTATTGATGGAAACCTTTGGACTGCCTTCTTAATACATTGTTCATTTATTATTTTACAAGTTCCAATTGAGAACATAATATTTTCTTTAAGTATCATGAAACAAGTCTTGTCACAGGTTGAAGTAATTATACTCTATCAATAATAGGACACTTAATGCACTTATAAGTTCCGTCGAGTACTAGAAATGAGAATGATCTTGGGTTAGGTTAACCTTTCGGTACTAAACCCATATTGCTACAAATTATATCAAAGTCGTGCTTCAACTTAGCCATGTAGACGTATAAGATGAATTTTCAGCGAGGAAGATCCAAAGGAATGTGCATGCCTAATTAGTTGCGACTGTCGAAAAATATATGGTTGGTCTCAAAGTAGTTGTGACATGTAAGATCTTGATATGAGCCTAATTTGAAGATGAACATGATAAAAATGTAGTTCTTCAACACGCGCACGGGGTTGGTGAGTATTATTATTATTGGGAAAAGCGTGAGCAAAAAGTTACACGTCAACTAGACACAATGATGATTTTGAGTTTAGAAAAAATCAAAATACTCTAAAAAGGAAAAAATTCCACCCCTACCACTTTACATGAAAGACATATATGCTCATGAGAAAACTCGCAAAACCCCTATTTGGTCCTCATGTTTTAAAATTCATTTTCAATCACACATTCCATGAAATCCATAAATTTTATCAACTTTTTAACTACACATTTCATCAATTTTTATCAAAATCTATTAAAATTATGATTTTTAGCAAAACCAAACAATTAAATCTCTGCATTTGAAGCAAAGTAGAAAAGAAACCACATAAATTGACAAGTTTAAAACTTTCAACGTATTATTTTCTTATCATCATTCTGCATACGAGTTAATGAGTTCAAGAAATGCACTTAAAACCATATCTTTCGGCTAAAGTGTTGAATAGCACAACAATCTCACTAATCCATGACGATTGCTACAGTTTGTCACTTTAAAAATTGACTGATGGAGGAGCAATATTAATATCTACCCTCATTACACAAGAATAAGGGGGAAATATAACAATTAATTCTTCAACGGCACTCAAGAACAAAAGTGACTAACAGAAAGAAACTTTTGTTTTCCAATAAAAAAGCTACACATATATGCACATACATAGACGCGCGCTTGCACACACATGCTCACTAGTTTTAAGCTACTTCATATCACACGAAGTTAGATTGCAATGCAGTGTACTAGTGAATTTTGATTTCAACTTGAATTAGCAGTCATTTATGAAATGATGATGCTTAACAGAAAATGGATGCTAGAATTAAACCGTGTGGCCATAGTCTAAGAGCAATGAGGATAATAAAGAATAAAACACATTTGAAATTAATGTTAGACAAATTTGGGAACTATATAGACATCATCATCAAGCTTAAGTCATTCATGAAAATCATTTTCTATTATTTATTTTGAATATCCTGTAGACCATTGCTTCATTAAACAGTTTAGAAAAAGGGGGGAAAATCTAATTAACTCAAAGCTCTCTCACTTAAGAATTTTGCTTAATTGCCCTTTAGATCAATCAAAACTGAGTAAACAGAATGAAAGAATGAAAATAACACTTCGAGTGCAAATTATACTTTCTAATATAACTAGATGATACAAGGATGGCAACTGATTTTTATCAGTGGCATAATTTAACATTCTTCTGTATAATGAATTATTAACCTTCTTCAGTACTACTACAATGATGTGTTCTTGAGAGCAACGTTGATGTTTCAGTGTTCTTTATATCCCAGGAATGAAGTGATTTCTATGTACTTACAAGGCTGATAATTCAACTTCCCGAGTGCAAGGTCGATATGCCACAAAAGTAGAGTCATTTGAGAAGGAACCAGGATTAAAGCATGTAATTCCTGTGTATTTGAATGCCTTCTGCTCACTTCTATCCCCCAACACTATCTGCATGGAAGACAGAGAAACAGCTTTATTCCAATTTAGACATGTCCGACATCATTAATAAAATAATAAATCTAGTTTGATCACAGAGAATGCTGGTAGTACAATAAATAATAATCAGTTTGATCACAGAGAATGCAGGTAAGGAGTACGTTTTTCCAATACCACATCTCAATGAGTTCATTAACTCAAAAAAATTTAAAGCGTTCTTTTCATGTTCTATATTGAATATGTTCGAGTATGGAATGAGAAGACCATCCCGCCACTTGGTTGGACCTTCAGATCATAGTTAAACAATAACCAAAGCCAGGAGAGGAAGCCTCTTGATCTTGATATGCACCTTTTTGGAAAAGGAAGACTTGAACAAGAACTTCATTGACTCAAAAACTTTAATAAAGTGTATCATCCTGAAATAAGATATGAAATGGATATCCAGCCAGTATAAAATTAAGCTCCTGATAGAAGCATGCTAATCTGGTATGAGAACTCAAAACCCAAACCCATACCCTTCAATTAGTGTGGATTATAACCCACCAAAATTTTGAAATTCAAATTTCACATATTGGAGGACTTGTAATCTTTTATTTTTCCCCTTTTTTTCTCACTGATGAATCACGAAAAAACTGAACAGACCTCATTATAAGTTTAGAAATGAGTAGTACCGTATGTGGAGTTGGATAGAGGTGAAGACAGTGATCATAGTTCCAGATAATGGGTTGTACACTCAAAGGCAGAGGGCAGAGATGACTTTGATGTGTTATGGTAGCTACAAGCTGCAGTAAAGACACAAAAACAGTAACTTGAGCTCAATATCCAATGATAACAGTTATCACATACTAGATGATGAATGTGGAAGAACAGACTCACGTGCTCAAATGGATCACTTGTTTCTTCTGTAGATGGGGGCATTAGACATGCCCTGCGCATTCTATAAAGTATATCCTGACGGAAAAATATGATTTCTTGGCTATAAAACTTGATTCTGGTTTCCATTTAAAAAGTATTTACGTTCCAGGAGAGAAATTAGTACAGTTGCAGATGGCAGATATTTAACTGATATTACAAGCTGCAATGCTAGATCCAAAAGTGCATCCTCATATCATAAGACTAGGATACTAACTAGAATTCACACAGCATGAATTCAAGCATCATATATGATGAGGATGCACCTCAGAGAACTAGACTCGCACTAAAGTTTTATAGACAGAGCAAAACCTGCATGGATTACTTGAGAATATTGAATTTGGAACATATTTTTTGAGCTCCTCAGTTATGTATTTTGGCAGAGGACATCTAGGTAGAACTGTTGAAGGTCCTGTGTGAACAGAAATGATTTCCTCTTTGATATGCAGTGCTTATGCAAGAAACTGTTAAGGGAAACCTGCAAAGATCTACTCAACATACCTACATCATCGGGACCAGGAATAAAAAGAAATCTACTAAGTTCTTTTAGACGTTTATGGGATGCAATCATCTGACCCAGCTTCCCGAATTGTGATCTGCATACAGCAATCATTTGTTAGTTCCCCCACTCCACTAAGATCAGTGTCAATGAGAAACAAATGAGACTTTTTCTCACCTCAGACTCGAGTAACCATTGAAGGAAAGGTTACACGGATGAGAACAGAAATTTCCCATGAAAACAAACAGAGAAGGAACAACTTCCTCATTCTCGTAACCATTGAGGACAGTCGAGATTTCCTATAGCCTTCTCTAAGATAAAAGACCAACAATATCATACATCGATGTTCACAAGACAAGAAAGCCAGTGAATCAAGTAAATTATTATCTGAAGGAAAAAGGAACACCTACCTCCTCATTATCCAGCCAAACATCAGAAAGAACAACAAACATGTCCTTTACTGCCCCAGTTTCTAGCTCTGCAAGTCTAAGCTATTGAAAGTGTCAAGAAAATTCAACCTTCATTCACTTTAAGTAAAGAACTGAAAAAAAAAAATTCACTATCAGGTACAAAAGGATACAGTCTCCTCTTTTGTAAGGGAACCACTCCCAAAATAGTCAAGTCCAGAAAACAATGCAACTGACTTTTCTCTGTCCTCTAGTGGAGGAAATCCACACGTTTTTACCTGCATAACATTATGGTCCAAATTAATTGGTAGTTTGAACCAGAAATCAATACTAGAAGTGTTTTTTAAAATTGATGACATGTGAAAAAATGGGAAGAAGTCCAAGGGAGTCCAAACATTGACAGTTGAGTTAATTTCAGCTAGTCGTGGTCATTTCATATGTTGATATCAAGACATCAATTTCTGTTACAGAACATTTAATTCTTCTCTCCACAAATCTAGCTTATTGACTTTATTGCCATGAAATTAGGTCTTCCGTTGAAATTTAATGGATATGGTTTAAGTGACATGTTCCTTACCCTAAACTAAAAAATGCAACATACTTAGTGATTTTATACCGTATGGCTGCATATAACCTTATTCAGAAATTCCTAATTGTCAAGATTTATTTACAAGAATGAATATTGATTTATTATATACACCCATACTACTGATATTTCAAGCAAAAGATGATCAATTCGTTTTGAGTGACATTTTTTAGAACTCTCTGCCCGATCCCATGTCCATACCATTAGTCTTTCCCTTAGCTCGTAGCGCTGACATACTGAATTATTTTCAGTCCTCAAAGATAGACTTCACTCCATTTATCTACTTATATTCACAACTTTGGTATATAACCCTGCTTTAGAGTCAATTTCATTCGCAAATCAATTAACCTGATTATCGTTGCAATTCTAACCTCAAAAAATTCTATAATCCCAATCCCATTGTCACCTATATTAGAGCATATAGCCCAAGACAGTTCGTAGGCAACAAAAAGATTCGAAAGCAGACTGGCACCAATAACCTCAATGACTTAATAATTTCTTAAGGCTGATCATTTCATAATTCAGTATCCAGAATCAAACAACCATAAAATCTTTATTAGAAGGATCATAATTCCTAAATCACAATACTAATTTAGTTCAAAAAAATAGCTGACAGTAAATATACAAGTATCATATGATAGTATTGAAAGAAAACATTGGTCAAAAAAGATCATAAATTAAAGAGACACCGACCTGGAAAATACCATTTAACAGCATCTCACCTTCTGCTAGCACTATTGTGTTTTCCGGAAAAAATCCTGTTGTTATTCTGTGCTTCGTGTAAAAGAAAATTTGCATCTTTATAAATATTCTATTAACATCTGAAAACAATGTTTCACTGATTGTCATACTATGAATAATATGCAGATGAAAAGTATTTATGAGGCATCACTGCTCGAGGAAACTACAAACTGGAACTTTTTTTTCCTTTCGAGCCTTGAACAATCTCATTTAGAGTTAGGAGCTCTACCAAGGAGTCACCGTACCAGTTGTTTTAGGATACCCACCAAGGAGTCACCATTAAGGGTGGTTGAAATCCTTACAGCTTGTTCAACTAAATAAAAATAAAGGGGGGAGATGTAAGGATATACTAGTGGAGGATAAAGCTAACTGGGGTTCTATGACTGAATGTTTACATTCACGTACATCCATACCCTTACTTGATATTCTGAGTGAATATACTCTATTATAATAAAACTACATGAATTAACTTATTTTCACGAACAAAAGGTTATTTGTAGTCCCAAAATTGTTAGCACTACTGTCTTCAGAAAAATTACATCACAATTATTGAACAGGGAGTAAACAAAAATAGTATGTTTTGGAAGAGCGAACTTTGTGGAATTATGTTATCTCTCAGCTGGTCAGCAGAATAGATTCTGGGGATACCTAATAGCTTGCAATATGTTAAAACCCAGTTACTCATTTTATCTGTATGTATCAAAACTCAGTGAAGAAAACAGATGATGAACTGAAATAACAAAGGATATTGCATTGAATAAATCAATTTCCACAGCTGCAGTCAAGTCTTCCAAGTAGAAATGACCGTCCTCCAGTTGAGATATCAAACCCATCACCCATCTCTTTCCTGTTTGCCCAACCAGAGATTGAATTGTAGATATCTGCCAAATCATATACAAACCTTTAGAAGATGAGCACTCTAGTCTCTACAGTATAAGAGTTACGTTTACATAGGCGAGAGGAGAGGGGTACCTGACAGCTTCCGTAATCAGAAATGTCAGTATCAAAAACTGGCCTAGAAAAATGGGGGTCGCGAGAAAGCCTCTGAAACAAGAAGAGAAACCTATCCCTGTATAATGTGGCTTTGGCGGATGCATCACCATGAATTGGTAGCTTCCCTGTATGTCTACATAGAGTGAAAGAAAAAATCTCATATAACAGTCTTTAGTATATGTAAATCTCCCCAGACTTTTTATTTATGGAACTAATACATCCAAAAATAAATAACTTTTAATGACGCCCATTAACAAGTTTAGTTCCTTCCAAAGTTGATTAAAAATATAAGTGGAAAAAAGGCGCAAGAACTATGAGACTGTTGTACATTTCCCTTTCAGAAAATAGTAAGACTTAATTTTTCACCAAGTTGGTTCAGGGGATATTCTATTCACCTAATTCTTACTCTTGAGAAACTAATTAAGGAAAAACTAACTGAAACAACAAAAGTTTAAATTTTTAATCAAGCAAACAATAAGCTTATCATCTTTGTGGGTACCTTACCCCAAAATTATAGCAAAGACATCCTCTCATAAATACAACTTTCAGAAATTACTAAAATGAGAGCAAAAACAAAAAAAATAATAATAATACGTACTCGTGAAAATTCTTCTTGATAGGATCATAATGAAATTTGGGGAAATCAAATGCATGAATTATCCGAAGAGCAGAAGCTGCTGAACCATAACCACTACTTGCTGGGCTCTCCTCCACTGCGGCCTCGGCTTCCAGCAAAAGACTCACAACTCGGTGCACCGACTCCTTATCCAGTATCGAAGACTTCACTGCAACACAAAATTAATTCCAAAAAACCGGTTTGAGAAAAATCAAATTTTGTTAGTATATAAAGTAATTCAAAAATCCACGTTCGGTAAAAATAACTTAAAAGTAAAGAATTTACGGGAGGAGTGGTGGAGCTCGTCGAGGAGGAGATCTAGGGCTTCGTCCTCTGCTTCCGGGAAACGGCTAAGAAATGAAAGTATTCCGGGAAGGGCTTCCACTTTTAGCGTGTAGCCTCTCATCTTGAATTTTCTTTGCACTTTATTTCTCATTGCACCACTCATTTCTCCTCAACCGAAATGAGAAATGAACAACGGAAAAATTAGTTTATTCTCTTGATCTTCCCTTTCTAGTTCTGGATCTCCAGTTTCACTCTTCCCTTAGTTCCCTCTGGGTGTGTATGAGAGTGAGGAAATTGGGCGGGAGATGCGGACAATGGCAAGATTTGGGAGATTTGTGAATTGTTGAAAGTCTAAAACGTAAAGGTCCCCCTTTTTTCTTTTTTTCTTTTTGTTTTATATTTTGAGTTTTGGAATTTATTTAGGCTCTGTTTGACCCACATTTTAATTCTCATTCTCATTCTTCTACTCATTTTTAATCACATATTTTTTAATAAAATAATATTTTCTATCACATCAATAACTTTTCCTTCTTTTTCAACCACACATTTCCCATCATATCACTATTTCAAAATACATTTTTTCCAAATAATCTCTATCAAACACACTCTTAGTATCCGTTTGATTGGACTTATTTTCTAAGAAAAATGAAAAATATTTTCCTACTTTTTACTATTTACGTATTTAATTGAACTTATTTTCTTGGAAAAACATTTTTCACCCTTTTTCAAGGTACAAGTTGTTAACGCACAAAAGTTAGAAAACGTTTTTTCACCATATTGGTGGAAAAATATTTTCCAATTTTTTTTTTTTTAGCAATTGAAATACATTTTAAAGTCAATGGTAAAAAAATTTATCCATTTAATTGACAATTTGAGTAAAAAAAATAAAGTCAAACGAACACAAAAAAATTTCAAAATTTATTTTTTTTTACTTTTTTGCAATCCAAACAAATTTTAATATAGATTGTAAAAAAATTTATTCAAAAAGTAACAATTTGCATGAAAAATAAAGTCAAACGAATTACGTGAAAAATTATACCAATCAAACACCATTAATTATAATTTCCCGTAAAACAAATTCTAGGCAATTCAATTCTCTGTCATTCATTTTCTTTCCACCCATTTTCCACCATTGCAATCAAACGGACCCTTAGTGTTTTGTGTTTTCAATGTCTATTTTGAAATTACTGAAAATGAGTTCTTTTTGTCATTTTGAAAAACAGTTTCTCAAAACAGAAAACAAAAAATACGTTTACTTTGCAATTTTTGATAATATTATTTGATAATATTTTATTCAATAAATCTGATTATTCAATTTATTTTAATTGTTTAATGTTAATATATAATTAAATATATTATAAACCTGAAATTTCTTTAAATTTTGAAATATCTTTGATTGTTGAAATATTTTTCCATATATTAAAATAACATATAAATATTTGGGAAAAAAATTGTATAATATTTTATTCTAGAAATCTTATTATTAAATTAATTTTAAAAGTTTAATATTAGTGTAGTATAAAATAACATATAAATTTGAAATATTTATGCATTTTTAAATATTTTTCCACTTTTAATAAAATAACATATACATTTCGATAATAAACATTTTTATAATATTTTTTCAATAAATCTGATTATTCAATTAATTTTAATAGTTATCTATTAATATAGTATTAAAAAATATATACATTTTGAAATTTGTGAATCTTGATAAAAATTTTTAAATATAAAAACACAACCTAAATTAAATTTAACAACATATTTGACATTATTTGAAAGTAATAGATGAATGGGGCATACAAATAGATCCCCTATTTCATATTTAGAGTGTGTTTGATAGGCATTATTTGGGAAAAATGTATTTTGGAATAGTGATATGATGGGAAATGTGTGGTTGAAAAAGAAGGAAAAGTTATTGATGTGATAGAAAATATTATTTTATTGAAGAATGTGTGGTTGAAAATGAGTAGAAGAATGAGAATGAGAATTAAAATGGGAATCAAACGGGGCCTTAATTTACATTTACAAAACAACTAAAACCCATCAATGGAGTTCTTGTCTCTATCTGTGTATATTCTTGTGTGTTGAACTGTTTTTTGGTGTTTGCGATGGTTATTTTTCATATGCTACGTGTCTCATTATATTCTTCTCTTTTAAATCATTTCTTTTCCTGACCTGTTGTTTTGTGTATCGGTTCAAATGTTTAGGGGAGCCTACTATCCTCATAATTAAAGCTCTAATGGATCAATTTCAGGCATATGATTTAACATACCGTAGCTGTAAAGAATGTCGATTGTCGATCTACGATACACTTAAACTATAGCGAAAATCGGCCGATTTCAGCACACGAAGAGAGAGAGAGGAGGATCCTTCGATGTTATCAGCTCGATGAAAACACTCACGCCAAATCGGACGGAGGATTAAGACAGTAGAAGGGGGAGACAAAGAGGAGAGAGCGAGAGATGTGAGGGAGAGTGAGATGTGAGAGATGATTTTTCAATTTTGTGTTTTCCACGTTTTCCAACTTCAACGTGCAAAAGGCCTAAAACGTGTTTTTCACGTTTTGGGTTTTCTTTAAAAAAAAAAAATTTGTTTTGAAAAATTTATTTTCGAAAACGGGAAAGAGAACACATTTTCGTCATTTTGAAAAATCGAAAACAGAAAACGCTTCCAAAACGACAAAAAGAACACACCCTAAACTCTTAAAGGGTCATTATGGACCAGAAGAGCTGTCCAGTCCAGGAGAGTGAAATGGATTGGGCTTCAGTCAAGGTCCAATGGGCTGGGACTGAATAAAAAATCCAAAGACAAATATGAATGTCTTTTTGGACATGGTTCGATAAGTTTGATTTGAACATAAATCAATTTTTTTAGTAAATTTCGATAAAATTTTTTTTTTTTTGATTAGTCTGTGGTTGAAAAAATCATAAGTCCTATAAAATATATAATTAAAATTAACTATTAATTTTAAATTCATTTTTAACTGAATCAAACTGAAACTTTATAATAACCGATAAGATTTGATTTTCATTTTCTTGGGAATAAATGACAAAAATGTCATGTTCTAGTTTTAAATTTTCTCTCTCATTGGGGTACTTGAGTTAGGTGGAATGGAAATTTAATTCTCTTGGTATGTGGTTGGAAATAACAATTCACATGCCAAAAAAAAAAGGATCACGTTTTCAAGGGTTGTAACAATAGTGTAAGTAATTTCCCTGTGTTGATGGTGGATAGTGTTAGAAGGTGTTTGGTGAGAATTAAAATTATATTTTTAGTAAATTGTGATAGAAGTTTTTGATATGCGTGGTTGAAAAATTGTGAGATCCATTAAAGATGTGGTTAATATTAATTGTTTGACTTTGACTTATATTAAAATCAAATTTTAATCAGAACCAAACATGCTCTTAGTGGTAATGGGCTGATGGTGATAATGACATGTTGGTGTAACAATAAAAAGTTACTTTTTTGAAGAATTACTATTGCCCCGTTTAATTCTCATTATTTGTAGAATGTGTTCGACAAATACATGGGACCTGACCCATGTGAAACATGGGGTGGATAGTGTAACCGAGCGTGTAAACGTCCGAGTACAAACGACATTTCCCAAAAAGATTTCAATTCTACATCAAAGATAACATATTGAAGATTTATGTGATTTTTGAAATTGTATACCAAATATTCCATAGTTGTATAATCAATCCTAATCATTTTTTCTCTATGTTATTGTTCGATGCCTATATTCATTGCATTCATCCGAACTAATATCCGTCGCACCTAACCTTTAATAGTTATATAGTCAAACTTCTTAAGCAAGTTTAATTAATTTAATGCAGGTTTAATTTTTATTTCAAACTAAAAAGTCATTTTTTATGGCAATAAAATTAATATAAAATGTCTAACGAACTCAGGACACGTGAAATTAATATAGTAGGTAATGTCAATATCTATATCGTAGCAAAGGTAGAATTAAAATCCGTAGATTATAATTAATAATAAACTTTATGACAGTTGACAAACGGTGTGAATAAAATATTGTCACCGGTAAACAACCAAGAATTTAGGCAACTGTAGTGAAACCTGTTGTTGGGAGATTTTTATGGTACTTTTGAAAGATACGATTGAGTTGTAGTTTAAAAAATAGATAAAATTTAGGTCGAAGTCAACAATATGTTTTAATTATATATTTCATAAAAATTTACAGTTTCTCAAAAATATATATCAATTTTTATTAGAATGTTAAAAAATATATATATGAATTTTAACTACGTCATGTGTGGGCCAAATCAACTGTCTATATAGAAGCGAAAAAAAATTGATGGCTAAATTTAAAATGTATAGAAGTTCACGGACTTAGAAATTAAAATCTTAATTTTAATTTTCAATAAACATATGCTAAAGCATTTTGCTTGAGTCTATTAATACATTTTGTATATTTATTGGAATTTTCCTTTTAACCGTTGTTAGTCGAATATCTAATATTTTCTCTGTTTGGCGTAAATTAATATTAGAGTTTTAGTACATTTTGATGAAATGTGTGATTTAGGATGTGTGTGAACTCACTTTTGTGGGAAAAAATAGATTTTGTTTTTGGAGGATAAAAAAAATTGATTGTATTGAAAGAATGTGGATTGAAAATGAATTTAGGTTTTTTTTTTTTTTTAATAATGGGTTCAAATACGGCATTAAAAATGTGTACACCCTTGGTGACATAGTACACAAGCGACATTTTATCATCAATTTTGCTACAAGTACAAGAAAGTTTCACAGAATTTTCTGATAGGTGTCAAATGTCAACATTGCATTGATCTATTTTACTTCATTTTTTCCCATCATCCAATCCAAATGTCACCTCTCTCCCTGAAAAACTTTTTTGTACTTATGACTTTTTTCTTACAATCTTACTACTCGTACGAAAGAGATTGACAAAATACTTACAATGAAAAGCTCACTTTTTTTTGGATTTTTTTATTTACGCAAGATCTACGAGCATGTGAGTGGATGTCAACCTCTTCTGATAAATGAGTTTTATTCTTTTTCTGCTGTTATTGACTGGTAAAACAACTTGGACAATGCTATGTGTACACATTCTTATACCCACTCACATGAAGAGAATCATAAATATTTTATTGAATGTGAGCCCTCTAAATATGAAGGGGTGTAATAATATGTATATATAATTATGTATACGTAGCATTATTCAAAATATTTCCTACACATATAAAAAGAGTGGGATATATTTTACTGTAGAAACTACCAAATACAAATAAAACACGTCTTTTTTATTCACGCCTTCAAAAAGACGCCTTCAACACGCCTTCAAACTACCCCCTTCACTCTGTTTGTCCATTTCTTCACTCAATCTCCCATACCTCTACTCTGTTCTTCACGCCTGTATAAGTCTTCTGTTTCTTCTTCTCTCTTTCCTGGTTTTGGTTTAATTTTGTATTTCTTTTGTATTTCTGGTTATTGTTTTGCCGATTATGGAAGGCCCGACTCCGATTTTTGGCGTTGGCTGTACACCCGCACTGGTCAAAACACACGCCCGACTATAGACACTGCAGACGGCCCTGATAACCGGACTATGCCCACGGCAGCAGGTGGTCCACAAAGCGAAGTCACAATGGCTGCAATAGTGCTGGAATTCACAACTGATTCAGCAGGCTAATTGTTCCATTCCCCAACCTCTCATCTTTGTTTAATACGAATTTGTTTTCTACAAAGGAAAATGATAAAATTTCACAATTCACATTCACAATTTGTGTATCACCGTTTGTGAATGTGTTCCACAAATAAATATAAGAAAGTTGTGAGATATATGGTTCAAAAGTTTCAATATTTGTGTGTGTGTGCGTGTGGGGGGGGGCAGAGTAACTGAAGATGGGAGTTAAGCGAACACCTTTAGCAGCTCTCGAGGTGATCTGAGGTGAGGGACTGGTGGGTTTGGGGGAAGAAGAGTTAAGTATAGAGAGTTTTCTGTGAACTTGGATTGACAGTTTGGGGAAGATAGACGAGACGGTGGCCGGCAAGTGGCGGAGGAGAAAGCAGAATGCCACGCGAGGCGTCTCGCACGGTGCGAGATGCCTCGCTCACCGTGCGAGGAGCCTCGCACCGTGCCGTGCGTCTCGCACGGTGCGAGATGCCTCGCTCACCGTGCGAGGAGCCTCGCACCGTGCCGTGCGTCTCGCACGGTGCGAGACGCGTCTCGCACCGTGCGAGACGCCCACTGTCCCGTCTGCTTCCTTGAATACTGTCGCCGGAGCCTCCATTTCTCGCTGCAGCTCGATCAGATTCTCTCAGTTCAGAGGCCTCAAGATCCAGCAAAATCGACGCGGCGCACCTGTGAGTTTTACTTCTGAATTAGCTTGCCGTGGAAGTCGAATCGTTTGTGAAGCTCAGGAAACAGCATTTGAGGGTCTGAAATTCCTCATTTCTTTTTTCTTTTTTTACTTGTTGAAGATAGGTTTTTAATAATAATTGGAAATTAAATTTATACCTAAAAAAGTTCATAGCACATGAATTAATTTTAGAATTTTGCTGGAATAGCAACAACATCCCTAAAACAGAATTCTCTGTTGTACCAGTTCACTCAGCCTTCTTGATTTGATTCTCCCATAACATCATCGTTGTTTCTCTGGTTCATGACTTAAGAGGAAAAGGGATTGTTGTTGCTATTGTCATTCCTCACTGAATTTTCTGTTATTCGATAGTGGAATTTGCTAAAATCCAATAGAGGAGCCTTTTGAAAGTGAATGTAAGTATTCAAACTGAATCATTACAAGTAGAATTTGAATTTTGCACTTCTCCGTCTTCCCTAATTTCTTTGCAGCATATTACTTGTGTTAAATGGTTACATTTACTTTGTAATATACTTAGCGGCCGTCAAATTGATTTCAAGAAAACATACAATATGTGAACTCAACACGCTATAGAATATTCTCGGTTGCACTTGCATTTTAAAGAAAAAGGATTCCATAAATTAAAATTAGTCAAGCACCCCTAAGTTTTACTTACTTATCTATTCACTAACCCTCTAGACAACTACCACAATCCTACATTCACAAGTCTGTACAATCATAAATTCAATAAGCAGTTCTAATGCAACAAGGATGGTGGAAAGCCAAAAGCAAAAGAGATTACATCAACATAAATGATATTTCCTCAATTTCAAAGTGAAAAATTGTAGTCTATTAGGCACAATTATTTAGGTGGGACTTGGGAGTCATAAAAAAACATGATGTCTAAAAGGAAGTGGAGCATCAATGGGATCATATGTTATTCTTTTGTTCCGTTACTCATGTAAGTGTAAATAAGTAGATAAGTAGGTCCCAAATGTCGTTATTCGTCTTTGTAAAAGGTTAAATTCTCTCCTAGGAAAGTGATTTGAACAACCAGAAGTAAAACATATAACATTCACTTTGAGTAAGTAGAGTACTATACCTTGTAAAATAATTAGAGGAGCAAGATCCCAACACTAAACTCGTCACCCTTGAGTCAGATATATATCTGAGAAGCACAAATGCAGGATTGTCCCCTTCGAGCAAAAAACTTTCCATCTACAGGGAGTTCAAGTTTACTGACCTTTAAGATTAATGAACATGTGTACGGCTAACTGATAATGGAAGAAAAAGACCCACCTTTGGCATCTTATAAGAAAACTTAAATGATGTTAACATTTCTTCACATTTTGCCTTTATATCTTGCATGTATATTTCCACCACACTTGTGTCCAGCTCCTTGACTGGAATGCTACTCCATGCTGTTAAATACATTGTAGATGCAAAACAAACTTCCTATCAAATGTAGTAAACCTTATTGAATAACATTTGATTTGCATTTATGGCTTACTCTAACATTTATGGCAAACATTGCAGGGATCATACAGAAGGAAGATTTAATAAAATAGCTGAACCGATATAATTCAGCAGCTTGAAATTCACAAGGACAAATTAAGAAAGAAAAGTTAAGCAGAATATTTGAATTTTTCTTATCTTCTCTCATTCTTTATACTGAAAGTACAACGAAAGAGAAGGAGAATTAGAGAATCACACTGCCAGCTTGAGAAGATGGCCACTTAGTATCTAACTCACGTTCGAGATTAAAATTACAAGTTTTACTCCATATTTTTACTCACTTAGAATATTTGAATTTTTCTTATCTTCTCTCATTCCTTACGATTGCAGCATGTGAGCACCGGCTATCATGCCTCTCGTGCCGTCTTGAAACTTTACTCCATATTTTTCTACTCTTTAATCTCACTTTAGGTCCCTCGCAAGCTCGTACTTTGCTTTTTCCTTTTTTTTGTCTCTAAAATAGTTGATTCTTTTAGATTTGGAGAAAATACAATTTCAGGTACTTTTCTCTTTTTTTATTCTCTTTTTATTTTCAATTTGCTTAGATATTAATGACTTTAGGTTTCGACATTTGGTAGGTAGAAGCTGGAATGGTTTGTAATGAATGTGACGATTTTATTGGTACTTATACAACCGCATGATTTTCATTTTTCATAAGGTATTCAAATATGAATGTTCATCTATAAAAACTTGAAGACTTTATTTCTTAACCTTTTTGGCTCAGTTTTTAGATTCCAGTCACATTATTTTCTGAATATTCATTGATTGGTTGGTTTTTGTAATTCTTCAATTTTGTTGAATTATGGTAAAAATTCGAAAATTTTGGTGCTATTGATTTTGAATTTTTTTTTTTTTACAGAGACTGTGACAAGTGACAACCATTGGATACATGGAAAGCATCATCTGGCTACTCTTTATGCTCCTTATGAAGAGGTATTCCTTTTGTTGTTCCTGCTTTCAAATTTACAATACCATGTCGATTCTTATTTATTGTGATTGTCTCAATCATGAACAGAAAAAAGGTTCCGCTCCTTGTAGTAGTAAAATGGATTTATTTTAATTTTAATTTTTTATACTATAGTCTATAGTGGTGTATTGGTGTAGTATATGTTCTTAACAACTTCAGAGAGCACCTGGATTATTAAATTCGCCTGCGAAACAAGTACTATATATATTAATATACAAGATGTAATTTCTTATTAATCTCTTCCTTTAATTCATTTGCTTAATCATTTTTTTATTACAAAAATTTGAGCACTTATATTCATTATTATAATATTATTCAGTAACTTCAATGTATTTCGTGCTTTCAAGAATGCATTTAATGAAAATAATATTGATTGTCCAGGGCTTCGTCTTTCTCCAGGTTTCTTTTTAACTCTTTTGTTTTATACATTCAAAAGTTTTTATTTTTTTTTATGGAATTAATCAAATCGGAATACTTTTTTTTTTTTTTTTGGTTAGGGTGGCAAAAAGCAAAAGCGTGACTGCACCGATGAAATCAAACTCTTCAGGTTCTTTATAATTGATTGTATTTGATGCATCCAATACTCCATATGTGGTACATGCTTTTGAATTAGTTTAAGGCTGTGTTTGAAGATGGAATCAGAGTCTTGAGATTGAAATTGTTGAAAAGATAATTAAAAAATTTCCTATTTTGATGTCCCAGTTTTGATGTGCTTTAAAAAGTGTATTATTTTCTAATGTTTGGAGCTTTGGAGAAGGTTATAAAAAAAATCATATGAGGAAGCTGGAGAGAAACCTTTATGTCGTCTATTAATTTTATTTTGACGAAAGATAGCTGAGCTAAATTGTAGTTTTGCTTATGCCAGACCATTTAATATACAAATGCTTAATTTTCAGTTAATTAGAACCAGACAATTGCAGGTGTAATGTATCTTTAAGCAAATGTTTAAAATATTTAAATTTAGTTTATTATTATTATTATTATTATTATTATTATCTCAAGTTATTGGATTTCTGACCTTCCTTTTGGTGTACTATCAAAACCTATGGTAGATTTTATTTATAGAAAAATCACTTTTCAATATACGTGGAGAAAATTGGTCAAATTTGTAAACCACAATGAAGAGCTTGGAACTTATGTTTGAATAAGTGATCAATCAAGTCAGCTCTTTAAGAATATGTAGGGTATTTTTGATGGGTTAACCTCTGAATGAAGAACCTTAGGCGATTATTTTCAATTTTCAGATGGGGGATCATATCTTTCTCAAAATTCTTGATCTTAAAATAAGAAATCGATTTTGGTTTTTAAGAGAAATTCATAGGACAATAATCGTGTTGAAGTTATATGAGTGAGGGAACTAAAACATGTTTTTTCCATATATGTTCTTTCCCATTTTAAAAAGTCTTCAGATTGTAAACTATGTCAGCCTGAAGGCAGACAATTGATGAAAAAGAAGGCAATTGAAGTTAAACGTGATGAGAGTACCAATATGCAACACTGAGGTTACACATATTTGGGTGAAGAATGTTTTAGCGAACTGCAATACTTATCCAAGTAAACCTCCCGTAAAAATGCAGTCTGTCCACCAAGACTATGATAAACCACTAGGCGTTTCACAACAACTCTTGTGTTGGCTGAAAGGATACCCTTATATACTTTTCCAAACCCCTTGTCTAATTATGATTCTTTCACTGAAATTCTCTGTTGCTAGCTGTATTTCTTGCAAGGAAAACCTTCTGAGTTGTCCAAAGGAAATAATAATCCAGCCAAAGTAATGGTAATTTCGACTTCGATCTTGGACCTGTGAGTGGTGGAGGCTGATTTGGGGGGGGGGGATTCTGTATGAAAAGCTGATTGTTGTCTGCGATTGCTACATGGTATTCTTCTTTCAATGAATTTGCGGTCAAGTCATTTTCTAAATTTTTGGTTTTAGAAAAATGGTTCTGATTTTGCATATGATTAACATTTCTTTGATGTAACATTATATATGCGGGATTTGGAAAATAATATTGTAATATGTGGGTTTCTTCTTTAGTTATAATTATATTCTACCCGTTCCCATACCCTTTTTATCACAAAATATTTTTGGTATCATTATATAAGAAATGGATTCTGAACTTTTGTGTTTTCATTTTAAATTTCGTCTGTATGATGCCTATTGGAAAAGAGAAAAGAAAATTTACTTTTGCTCTTTGTGTTTGTTTTTCTTTTTCTACAGAGAGAGAAATGCAAGGAATTTAAAAATTTGGAAATTCAGAAACTTGGAAGTTTTGGAGTTCTTTTAGTTGGAGACTTTCAGGTATGTTAAATTTTGAGTATTGTTTATGGATCTTTTTTAATTGTTGGTGAATTGAAGTGGAAATCTTTCATATTAAGGTCTGAATTGCTTGAATTTGGGTGGTGTTTTCTGTTGGTCATTATGAAATTTCTTTATTTTGTGTACTGAATTTTCATTCATATTTGTAAATAAATGAAATATAGAGGTTTCATTTGTTTGTCCATATTAATAAAATGGCAGTGATTCTTGATTCATTTTTGTGTTTTTTTATTCCGATGTAGGTCTCCATTAATCTGATATCTTGAATTTGGGACCTCACCCCCAATTTTCGAAGGAACTCACAATACAATGCAATTAGATTCTTCACAACAGTTGTCATAGGAATTTTATTTGTTCTTCTCTTTTGGCAAAAGGGAGATGACATGTAAGTCCAACATTTCCTTCATTTATGCTTCTTTGGTCATTGAATTCCAAAGAAAGCAGTTGGTCTAAACATTGTTAAGCTGTGGTTATAATCATATGTGACACTGGATCATCTAGCTTCCAATGAAACACTTGTTGTGTTACACCGAGGATTTAAAATTGACAAGTTGTATTTTCTTTTGGACTCCAAACCCCATTCATGTATGCTTGATACGTGTGTTAACTGCTCAAGTAGCTAAATGATTGACAGGAAAATACTCATCGTGTAACAAGTATATTTTGTGTGTTCTATTGAAGTATATTTACTCTGTTAATTTCTTTATTTCTACCGGCAGATTCCTATTTCGCCTGTCGTCTATTTACAAGTATTTCTTTTTCTTTTTGTAACAGGAATTTCTTCTTCACTTACATGTTATTCATGACTTTATTTCCATCTATTTATTGTAGTATACATATACAATCCCAACGCCAATATACACAAGGAGAAGAACACATGCACGTGCATCGCACGTGCGTTCACTAGTATTTCATGTTATTCAGGATGTACGCTTGTAGAATAATCCTTTAAAAGAAAAAAATACGAAATCTTGACTATTCATGTACGTGTATTTCTTCGGTGTCTGTCTTCCAATTCGGCAACTAGGAAAAGTCAAACTCGTTAGCATCACTCTTTCTGGCGTATCGTACTCAAGTCCACCTTCAAAAAATCTGAATGAGTCTTCAGTCTTGACCCGAGAGACTTCTCTGTAACTTCGTATCTTTTTTATATCAGACATTTTCCATTTTCTTTGCTCTAATCTTGCTCCATAAGCTTTAGTAAGTAAAGACCGTCGCTTCAAGTGGTTGATTTCTCTCTCTTTTTAGATTTGAGAAACACAGGTGTTTTATAGTTTCATTTCCCTTTTTCTTATCTATGTTCACTTTTTTAGCACCATAAAAATAGGATTTTTCATCTTAAATAGGTAAATTCGTGCTTTTGTTGCATGATTTTCTTACTTTTTGCTGCTGTTATTTTTTTCGTAGACCATGTTTTTGTGTCTCATAAACTGTTGTATATCTTAGTAGTGCCCGCTCTTCATCAAGAGCAAGTTTTTGCTAAGATTACAAAAGTTTATGGCAGTTAATTAGTTATCCCGACACTTAAGTGAGGCTTTCTTTCACAAGAAAGTAATTTTTGCAAAGGAAGATATTTTTATTGCGTCAGCACGTCTGACGTATAAGGTGAAACCAAGCGTCACATTCTAAGCCTGTTTTGCTGTGATAGTTAGGCGCATGGTATTAGGCTATAAGGGCATGTGTGTGCCAGGGATATTTGTTTCTCTAGCCTTGTTTGGAGGTCAAGTGCCAAGCGACTCTAGTCCTGGTGCTGAGGGAGATTGTTTTGGGGAATGGTTCAACTTATTCAAAGATTCTATACAATTGTAAGTACTAAGAGAATTTAGGTGAAGGAATAGACAAAGGAAAATGTTAAAGAAATTTGTTAACTCGAATATTTAGTCACATATAACATCAGTGGAAAAGGAAATGGTATTTATGATTACTTGATGTGGAGATATATGTGTTCAAATTCTACCCAATCCGCTGATTAGTGAAGCAGTGTAAATGCCAATCCATGCTATCATGGTGTAGCCTGTCTGTTACGGTAGGACCAACAGCATTTAATGTGAATCAACAGCTGTTCTTCGGCCACCAACTCAATAATTTATGTAGCGGTATGTGGCGATGATGTGGTGTGTGGACAAAAGAGCAATCTTAAAACATATCAGACGACACTGAGAAACATTTACTTAGTAAAAAGCTAGCTAATCATCATTATTTGAAGAATCCTTGTGAACGTGGCTTGATATATATGGTTAAATGGTTGAATTCAAAAAGAAAAATGCTGGCTGTACAGGCCCTATTTCACAGGGCCTGTACAGGCCAGACTCATATTTTGGGGTGGGGCCCATGGGGAGTATTTTTTTAAACAAAAAAAATCATCCACCCACCAGTGAAACAGTGCCCTGTACAGCCAGCAAAATGAAAATAATACGGTCAATGATCTTACTGTAAACTGTTGGAATTGTCTCTTCCTATTGCACTTAACCTGCTTGTTGCCCGCTTGTTTTGTTTATTTTATATAAGAAATAAATCTAGTGAAATCTGAATATATTGATTGTTACACTTCACATGGTGTGTTATCAAATAGTTTCATAGGTAGTGGTGATGAGGAAAGGAGCATCCTACTTATTTTAAAGGGATTACACACAAGAGTAACTGGAGACAGAAAGCTATATGACGAACTCATTTGCATTTTTTTATTTTTATTTTTTTTCTCTACTTTACACCTTTACATAGGTTTTGAAAAACTAATTTGCATCCACTGATGAACTGAATCACATTACACTTAAAAATATATAAGCTGGTCTGGTTCTGTAGTTATTAAATTCTGAGCTACCAAATTTATTGATAGATGCCTGAACATTACATTGTACCCTATTTATAATTAGAAAGATAAGCAAGGATTCTCAAAAAAGTATTTTAACTGTCATTTTTCAAGCTTGAAAGTGTTATCTTTATTTCCCCAAAACATTCAATTTGTTTCTAATTGTTAATGTTTGATATTACATTTATTTCTGTTGCAGGCATATTATTTAAGAAAAATGGATTCTTCTGAAAAAGATGAGGTACCAATGCTATCAGCAACGTATTTGCATGTCCACGAGGGCAATGAATCTTCAGCTAGGGGTTTTTCATCCAGGACCAGGAGTGCATCAATGTCTATTCCTGGGAACTCTATGGACTCCTCTGAATATCATAACAATCTTGTAGGTTACACTGGTCCTTTAAGAAGTGAAAGAAGGACATCGTTTGTACAGAGGAGTGGACCTTTATATGCTGGCCTTAGAGAAGTTGGCACCATTCAGTCTACACAAGGTTCTTTAAGGCAGAAAAACATTGAGCCCAAAGTAGAAAAATATCCTTCAGTTAATGGAAGGGATCAGAATGATTGGCCAGATGGGAACTACATGGGAAAAAAATGAACATCTTTTGAGGTCTGGGCAACTGGGGATGTGCAATGATCCATACTGCACAACATGCCCAACATATTACAATTTTACGGTGAACCGGAAGAACTCAAGAATGTCTGATATATATGATGCTAAGGTATTATGCACATTCTTTCTTTCTCCCTTTTTTTTAGAGGAGGGGGTTTTGGGGGGGGGGGGGGGGGGGGGGGGGGGAGGGGTTGAGGAATCCCAATTTATGTGGTATTGTATCCATAAACAAGGGTATTTGATTTCCAGGGTCCTAGCATGAGTTGATTTATAGGGATACCTATTTCACAGATCTCGTGAGCATTCTTTCGTCTTAATTACTAGTCTTGGGAATCTTGGCCTTTACATTTTATCATATTTTTGTATGCAGTTTTATTGGTTCAATAAGATTTTTAAGGGGTTTCTGGTCTTACACATGCATTGATAACACAGATTTTATAGATATTATCAGATAATTCTGATTGGATGAATATCTTGGTTACATGTCAGATCTGTTAATCTAATCATATACCAGTCTAAGTCATATGCACATAGAAATTAGAACTCCTACATCATTAATAATATGCTTGATTATATGGACTTATTCATCCAACATCAACAAACACATTATAATGAATGTTCATTTATATGTTTTAAATCAAGCCACTCGATTGGGATTAGGGAATATAACTAATGAGTATATCCTGAGCAAATCGTGAATTGATAATATTGCATAAAACAGAAAAAGTCTGACAATTTTAGTGTTTCAGAGGGAATGTGGTAGTTCTTTATAAAATCATGGGTGTGCTAGCTATTGATGGAATATGGCAAGTAGTTCTTCTTGTTAAGTGACTAGTGACGTAACAAGCGAGCGCTCTGCTAGACAGTGATTTTTACAAACTTTTATTTTTCTTAAGGAAAGATTTTCTCTGAGTTGGTTCTCCAATGTACTGGATACTTCACATGTATTCTTAACATAGTTCAACTATTTGTTAAAGTTGAAACTGTATAATTGATTGTTCTAAAACTAATTTCTTCCTGGCATCTTTCAGTTTTTTGGTTTACAATCGTCTGCTTTAGACATGCACAGTTAGTCAATTGGCTCATTCTGTTTGATTTTCACGTGCCTATTTGTAGTTCCACAATATGATTTATGGAGATGCAAAAGGTTGGGCAAAGAGAATGTATTCTTTTTTGCGTCGTTATATTCCAGGAGTCATGAATCCTCATGCAAAAATCGTTCAGCAGTGGAACAAGTTCTTCGTGATCTCTTGCTTATTTGCAGTATTTCTAGACCCGCTGTTCTTTTTCCTACTGGCAGTGTTGCAGGTAAATTTTTGAACGCTCAAATCCATCTTCAGTGCCTTCCATAACAATTAATGGTTATTACCTTATTTGGTTTCTCATTATGCACAATGGAAAACCAAACTGAAAGTGTGCAAGAAAACAGAGAGAGTGGTTTGTTTAAATAGATACATTTGGGGGGTAATTTACCATCCTAACTATAATATACTTCAGAAATTAGCATTTTTTTACTGATTTAATGGGTTCAAAAATAATTTTAAATTATTAGTTTGATATATTATTTATTAAGTTGGAGTTTTATTTTATGAAGTTGTTAACTTGTGACCTACTTGGATAATATGCCATATTGAACGATCCCATTTGGAAAATATTCTGGCCATGCCACTTAGAAAGGTCAAAATTCATTCACTGTTTTGCAAGTTTCGGGTGATGACCAAAGGTTCCTTTCAGATTTAGTCAGTAGGAAACTGTTAATGAGGTTACATTAAGATTATGGAGTTCATCGAAGATTACGGCTATATTACAATTATAATTGTATCATATATAGATAGATTGTTTTTACCATATTTAAATTATATATTACTATTAGTTAATATTATAATTGATTACTACCATATTTAGTTGTTATTTTGGTTCTATATATTGAGAGAACCTCTCACATCGAGAGGGCATCAACTCTTATTAAGTATATTTGATGCGGTATCAAAGCCAATTCTTTAGATTTTTCTCTTGTTTTCTTGGTTGGGTTTTCTCATGACAGGAGGAGCTTAAAAAAAGTTAACCCCGTCAGTTTTTTTTTGGGTACCTCGTAGCTGTAGACACAACTTCCTCTCTTTATACATACACATATATACATATATATCCTCTACATAACACGCCCCCTCATATTCTTTACATATATTTTGGTTGGGTTTTCTCATGACGTTGAAGGACCGACTTCACAGGCAGAACCAAAACCAAAACATTACCAAACGCGGTAGCGCAGCTGTTCTTGAATTCGTGAATATTCGAATCTCCAGAAAATTTCCTCTGCTTGTCTTCATAAGAAACCAAACCCTAGATCCCACCACCACAATTGCTGCTGCTGCTGCTGCTACTAATTTTGCCGCCGCCGTCGCCTCCTCCTCCTTTCGCCTTCCCTATCCGCCAAAACACACCCTATCGTATGAATTTAGCACTGAATGATGCAATAAATGACACCTGACCAGAGACTATCGTATTATTGGGGGCATGAATTGATTGGACATGGTGAAAATATATTTATGGTCATGACAATCGCAAAATAACAACGAGCAGCCGAACTAAGTCAAGACAGTCCTTGAAAATCGACTCGTTATTCTGCTAACCGACATAGCTGAGTGGCTTGGGTACTATTCTGTAATTTAATTTTTATTAGAGGATTAGTTTGGGAAGATAGAGAAGGAGAAGATTAATGGTTGTGGAGGTATGATTCATGAAGAAGAAGGAGGAGGAGGAGAAGAACAAGAACAAGAACAAGAGCGTAGGGTTTAAGGAGAGAAAAAGTAAAGACCAGCAACTTCAGACATAGAAGGAAAGAAAAGTTTTGGAGTTAACTGTTTGAATGGCCTGTTAATTATTTAATTGGGCTATTTATTTGTTTGTTATTAATTGGGATGATGGCATATTATTTCTGGATTTCGATTGGTCCTAAGTTATTTAGTTGGGCCTACTGTTTTGATTGGTTTGGACTTGTTGTTTTGTTGAATGGGTTGTGGATTTATTTCTTGGGTTGCTTTGGGCTTCGTTATTTTTAATGAATGGGTTAGGTCTTGGAGACTTTAATGGATGCTTATGGGTTGTGAGCAATTAGATTATAAACTATGGTTTCTCTTTGTGGGCTAATTTTGTGTAAGCTTTGGGATGTGGATTTATTTGCTACCAATAAGGAACTTGGGGATCTTGTGTAAAGACTTGGGGGTTCATCTTAAAAGGTCAACCTTGTTAAGAGGAGTAGCCCAAGGCCTTTATAAATTGGTCTATGTTTACATCTTTATTCGATGTGGGATTATATCCCTTAACATGCCCCCGCAAGATGGTGGCTCGTTTGAGCAGACCAATCTTGAAATCCATATGCTCATATTTTTGAGTCTTACAAGGATCGAATCGCTCGTTAGAGCTTAATGGGCTCTGATACCATGTAAAGACTTGGGGGTCCATCTTAAAAGGTCAACCTTATTAAGAGGAGTAGCCCAAAGCCTTTATAAATTGGCTTATGTTGTGAAGAGGGATGGTGGTTACAACTACGCTTCAACTGATCTTGCTGCATTATGTTTATCTTGCAGCCTTCTCTAAATTACACAATGGGATTAATGTAACTGTCAGAAAATTCCTTCACATCAACATATATAGAATTGGTATCGACTTAATGAAGAAAAGGCGGAGTGGATTATATACTTAACCGATGTTGGCCAGCGAGAGCATTTTGAAATGGTCTTTACGGCTGCCAAACGAGCTGGTTGGCTTCCAGCTGAAGATAATAAGTATCCCAAAACTAGCCATGTAGGATTTGGGCTTGTTTTAGGAGAAGATGGAAAGCGATTTCGCACTCGCAGTACTGAAACTGTAAAATTGGTCGATTTACTTGATGAAGCCAAAAGTCGATGCAAAAGGCTGATGAGTGGACCGAGGAGGAACTTGATAGAACTGCAGAAGCAGTTGGATATGGTGCCGTAAAATATGCTGACCTGAAGAATAACAGAACTACCAATTACACCTTTAATTTTGATCAGATGCTTAACGATAAGGGAAATACTGCTGTGTATCTGCTGTATGCACATGCTCGAATATGCTCAATTATAAGGAGATCGGGTAAAGATATAGAAGAATTGAAAAAGGTTGACCTTTTAAGATGGACCCCCAAGTCTTAACATCTTGTTGATGGGTCATATGGATGAGAGAGACATGGGAGTGCAGATCTTTGTGTTTTGGTTGCTCGAGTGATAAGCTAGAGTTTTGGATTCTTGGAGGAGGTTCTGGCTTTTGGATTCTCATAGGATGATCATTTTTTAGTTTTTTGGTGTAAGCTGTTTGGTGAAATTTCCTCCAATTGCAACATCCTGGCTAGTGATATATTGCTGAAATTTTGGCCGGTGTATTGACGTTAGAGCTTTTGTCGAAACACAAATTATGTATTCGACTGAATTCTCTTGACAGATAGAGCTCACTTTGTTTGTCGGCACATTTTGTGAATTTCCTTTGGAAATTCTTCTTGGGGAGTGAGCTCTCTGGAGTGTTCTTGGAGTGGCTTTGGAGTAGTTCTTCGTTGTTACTGCACTATTTGTTGTTCTTGGTCTCTTGTCGTTACTACGTTTTGTAGATGGTTGCTGTGATTTGGATTTTTTCTTCGTAGGCACAAATATTGTCATCGTTGCCGGTTCATGATTGCAAATTGATGTTTTACCCGTATCAATTTGACGGGGGATGTTAATGAGGTTAAATATAGATTACGGAGATCATCAAAGATTACGACTATATTACAATTATAATTGTACCATATATAGATAGATTGTTTTTACCATATTTAAATTATAGATTACTATTAGATAATATTGTAATTGATTACTACCATATTTAGTTGTTATTTTGATTCTATATAATGAGAAAACCTCTCACATCGAGGGGTATCGAGTCTTCTTGAGTATATTTGACAGGAACTGTAAAAGTTATATATTTTTACAACTATGCACTTGACTTGCTGAAAATTTAAGATACATATGAAATCTTTCTTTTTTCTTTGTTCTGCTGAGATTGTACTAGTAACTTTTTGTCACTGTTCCAATTCCATTTTTTTGACAATATTACTTGGAGTCCGTTGTAATATTCAGATTTATTGTTTATAGTTGAGTGATGCTTTCCTTTAAGCTTAGGTTACCCTATTAGTCTATTTTATGCATTGACTTTGCTTAATATAAATCAGTGTGCTCAATAGGATGAGGGAAAAAAAAATTCAATCATTACCACAAAAAAATGCAAGATCAAAGTATATCAACAAAGAAAAGCAAATGTAATATCTTCTTAAGCTAAAAAAAATATGAAGTTGCGAATAAGTAGCCAAGCATTTTGTATAGATCAAGTCTCCATTGAGAGCTCATTCCTTTTTGGTGTTGTTTAATTTATTGTGGGGTGTTGTCTTCTTAGGTGTTGTTTTGGAGGAATAGCGATACAAAATGGTAGATTTTGATTCTTTCTATTTAGTTTGCTGGAATCGGGGTGGCCATTCCAATTTAGCTTGGAAATACATTCCCGTCATCTAGAGTTTTTTGAATCATCTCTCAACCTAATTTGAAAATCTGGAGTTCTAATTAATGTACAGATTGATTAAAGGTCCCCAAGAGACCAAGTAAGTGTTGTTTTGCCACTCATTGTCAATGAGATTGAATAAAATTACAAAGGTTTCTCCTTTAGACATGCACTTTTCGCTTCTCTATACTTTGCTGAAAGATCATATCGAATTGCAGAAATTTGAAGGGGGCTCGATTGAGTTCGTTGTGGTGGATGTAAGAGGTGTGCGTTGCAGGTCGATCTGTGGGTGGTGATCTTTTCTGACGGTGATTTAGGCGTGGTGGTGGCTGACTGCGAGTACAACCGTGGTGTAAAGAAGATGATAATTTAGGCCAGGTCAATTAGGTACTGGGTTAGTTTTGTTATGATTTAAGGTTTGTGTATATGGGCTGATCTACTGTAGCTAATTGTATGGTTGGTTTTGTGGACTGTCTCCATTTGGGCTATAATTTGTTCTCTTTGTGGTCTTAATTAAAAAAAAAATAATAATAATTGAAAGGAACACTACTTCCATTGTGAATTTGTGCAAAAGAGCCCATTAGCAATGGATATGGGCCTGGGCGTAATGGGCTGCTGATGGGTTGTTTGTGAGACGTTTTGTTGGATTTGTTAGGCTAATTTGTTGGGCTTTGGATTGTTATTGGATTTATTTGTTGTCTTATTTCATCTTGGATTCTTGGAGGAGGATTATCCTTGGGTGGTTTTGGATTCTCAAAGGACGACCATCTTTGGGTTTTTGGTATAAGCTGTTCTGTGAGATTTCTTTCAAGTGAAGCATCTTGACCAGTGATATATTGTTGAATTTTTGTTCGATGCATTGACCATTAGAGCTTTTTTTGGAACACAAATTATGTGTTCAACTGAGTTCTCCTAACTGACGGAGCTCGCTCTGCGGTCGGCATACTTCGTGAATTTCTTTTGGAAATTCTTCTTGGGGCGTGAGCTCTTTGGAGTGGCTTGGAGTGTTCTTGGAGCAGTTTTGGAGTAATTCTTGACTGCTTCTGTACTATTTGTTGTTCTTGGGTTCTTCTCGTCACTATTTTCCATATATGGTTGATGTGATTTGGGTCTCTTCTTCGTGGGCACGAGCATTGTCACTATTGTCAGTTCATGATTGCAACATCAATTTGAGGGTGATGTCAATGAGATTGAATAAGATTACGAAGATCGTCGAAAATTATGGCTTGACGTCTATGTTACCATTATAATTGTGCCATATATAGATATATTGCTTTTACCATATTTAGATTATATATTGTAACTATATAATTCAATGATGTCCTAAGGGAAGATTATTCAGCCAATTATTTTGACACTCATTGCTTGGTCCAGCTTCATGGGAAGCTGACCAGCCACTTACATCTCTGATCCCCACACACAGTTGCACAAACATAGACATCGGCACGTCTTTTCTTTTCTTCCTTTTGTTTTATTTCCTTGTTTCTTTTACTGTGTTTTCCTTTTCTGTTCAAACATATGCAAGATATTTCAGTCTAGGTAATGATAGCTAATGCTCAAATATTCTATCAAACCCACTTGTCGGAAGTTTCTTGCCTGTTCTTGTTCTTTTCTTGAAGGCTGTGGTGTAGGGCGAGGGGAGCTAGTGGTGGTTGCAGGCTGGGTGATTGAAATAACGTTTGCTTTTGTTTTTGTACACCTCTTGTATCTTCGTTTGCTTTTGTTTTTATACAACCCTTGTATCTGTTGGCAACTTCATATTCTTTTCCATTTTCACGTGACATGTCTCTGTGCTCGCCAGTACATGCTCCCATGCACGGTGATCTATGATTTACCTCCTGTTTCCTGTTTCTCTTTTTGGCTGGAGATATTCATATGCATACTTAAAAAACCCTTTCAGTTTTTATTAGGTTCATTCTTGCTATCACACATTAGTGTTTGTCACTCTGCACTCATCAAATTGTTGCCTAAATATTATGACTAAAAGGGTTAAGCTACGTGTTCACCTCATGGTGTACACAATGCTTTACACCCCCCTCACATGGAGGGGGGCCCACGAATATTTTTATTATGTGTAGGCCCCCCTCCATGTGAGGAGGGTGTAAAGCATTATGTGTACCATTGTGTACACATAGCTTTATCCTGACTAAAATTACATTACTGATGAACTATGCCATCTCAAGTTTACATTTTATCATTTTGGACCAGGATAACAAGTGCATAGTATTAAATGGGCCCTTAACAACAACAATTGTGGTTTTGAGAAGCATGACTGACTTCATTTACTTGCTTCACATGCTCCTTCAGGTAACTTATTCCCACTGCTCTTATTGTTTCTTAAGTATTTTGTTATTGTTTGCAATTGGATTGAAAACTTGTTCTTTATTATACTCATCAATCCATCATTATCAATGCGTGATGGAAGTGACAATATGGATGCTAATGACACACGAACATGAAATCCTCAGTTATAGTTGCTATTTAGTTTATTTCCTCTTATCTGAACTGTTGTATTATTTTCTATGCTTGAAAACTCAGTATTAACATCATAACTAGGATCAGCCCGATCTGGACCCTTCTTTGAGCCATCCAAATATCCCATCTTGCCTTTTGTGAAGAAAAACTTCACTGATTTCGCCAAATGTACGATTTTTTCCCATTGAGTCCATGAGATGTAATCTGGATTATAGAAGTCTTTTTGGAACCAGAAACTTGTCCCATGGAGGTTTCATTTCCCTCAAATGTGACCTGAGGAAATTATCTTCTATGATACTGATAGATCCTGATTAATTACCCACGAATTTAGTACTCATAGGTAGGGATTTAAACTCCATTTAGATGAATTGAACACACAGGAACTGGAATTTAGAAACTGAATTGATTAATTGAAATGAAAATAAGGAGACAATTTCGAGAGTTGCCCCCTCTCCTATTCACTAAGAATTTCCTCTACTTTCTGAATGCCTTTTTTGGACTCTACTAACTGCTATTTATTTGACACATATGACATCAACCTAACTAATCCCTGTTGTAGATCTAACTGTTGAACAAACAATACAAGAGGGAGAGAGAGAGAAAACAAGAAGCAGCTAAGGCTACATTGTGAGAATCAAATTAGGTTACGAAATGAGATTACAATGGATTAAATACTAAAATAGCAAAATGACTAAACTACCCTAAAGCAATATATATTATATTTTAACACCTCCCCTCAAACTCACGATGCTATAGTAAGAAGCAATTAGGGTCCGTTTGATAGGCGTTTATTTTCCCTGGAAGTTGGAATTCGATTCCAACTTCCACTTTTGCGCTGTTTGATAGCGTTTTTTTTCCATGGAATTGGTTTCCACGCAATTCCAAGGTACAACCACTTGAAGCGTGATTCCGTGGAATTCAATGATTTGCTATATAGGTGGGAATTGGTTTCCAACTTTTTTTTTTTTTAAGCAATAGAAACAAATTCTAAGATAAAGTGTAAAAAAAATTATCCTTTTAATTGACAAATTCCATACAAAACAAAGCCAAACGTAAAAATAAAAAATAAAAATTTATTTTTTTATTTTTTTTAAAAATTTTTTTGGCAATCTAAACATATTTTGTCCCTAATGGTAAAAAAATTTATCCATTTAATTGATAATTTGCATGAAAAACAAAGTCAAACGTATTATAATAGAAAAGTGGAAAATTATACCAATCAAACACCTTTAATTCAATTCCCGGTAAAACAATTCCAAGCAATTCAATTCCCTGGAATTCAATTCCTTTCCACCCATTTTCCACCCTTGCAATCAAACGGACCCTTAGAGTTTGCTCAAAAGGAAACGAAACATCGATTTGCAATTACGAACCGGCTAAGTTGTCGAGTCATCGTCTTCATAGAACCCAGAAATCAAGAACTCAATCTTGCTCAACTTCAAACCCAAGAACCAAATCAAAATGCGATATGATTCCCGGCATGGAATCAATGTCCGATAACAAACTGACGACGCTAACAAATTGTTCCTAAAGCACCGAATGCTCGCACCACACTTGATGCACCAAAGAGTCATACCTTGACCTCCACAAAAACTCACACCCGAAAGACTGAATTATCACCAAAGAGAATCGAAGATTCAACCAATCCCAAAAGACCACTCCAAATACCAAGTAAACCAAACGAATACAAATTTCATATCCAAAGTAATTGGATGCAAATTTCAAATTCCAGATACACCGAACCAACACCAAACCAATTTCCAGATGAACTAGACAAATACCAAAACAACCAAATGATCCTCTTCCGAGAATCCAAAACTCAAGTTCATCACTCAAGCAATCAATGGACTCAACAATCTGCAGCCCAAAGAACAATCAAATACTGCAGCACAAATAATAGTCCACAATCCCAACATGGGCCCAATAACCAATAGCCCAACAACAAATCTCATGGCCCAAAACAGACACCAAACAACCAACAAACTCTTGAAACAACCAACAAATCCAACAAAACAACACAACAATCTCAAACAAATACGAAAATCCAAGCCAACCTTTTTTCTTTTTTTGTTAACACAACTAATTGGTCAAACACCATATGGCCCAACCATTAGTCCAAGCCCACTTACTGATGCCAATTAAATGTGTAACTCACGGCCCAAACAAGGACCAGCCGGCCCAAAGTTGGATTAAAAGCACCCAAACCATTTAAACTACCAACATACCCTACGTATATTCATAACCATTTCCCAATCTATTAGCCAAATTAAACTCATGTTCAATAATACAGCCCAACTACCCACATAATCACAAACCCAACAATGACCCTAACATGGCCATTACCCAAACTAGCAACCGACATATAACAAACAACCCATTACCCATTTTACACCAATCCATTACACAGCCCAACAAAGTCCAATTTTCGGATATATCAACCTGAAAGGAAATAAAGCTGAACCAAAAACAATCAAATCACTTGAGCAAAACCCCCAAACCATTTTCCTATTCTCCTCCTCAAACATTGCTAATTCGACCCCACATTCATTTATATCCACTTCCTGTACCTCCAATCTCCAAGCCAAACAGGGCCATGTGCTGACCGAATCCACTTAATGACAGCAATACAAATTCAAGCAACCCAAAAAATAGGAGCACACCTGAGCTGACCGAATCCACTTAATGACAGCAATACAAATTCATTTTTATATAGGGAATTATCGAAAATCAAATGCTAGAAAGTAGGAGAAAATGTTTTCATAGCAAGGCATTCATCTAATTCTGGAAACAGGTCATCACAAATTGTCCCAAAATATCTGAAATATTGTCTGGTGGGACATGTCCAATGTACAACCTAGTATGTCTACACGCTTTCAATTATTTCAATACCAAACTTCTTTTCATATTTATCTTGAGACCATACATGGATGGATGTGATAAACTTCTTAGGAGGTACTATAATGAACCTCCAAAACTTTCCTAAAACACAGTGATATTGGCAAATAATAAATGTAAAAATGCTTCCCTATCGGTGAAAAAGTTTAAACAGTCCTAGGATGATATGAAATGAGCATCTGAAGCTTTCAAAAAGAGCCAAATGTTTTAGGCAAATAGTAACTGTGAGAGCGAAACCCTTTCCCCACCTACCTCAAATCCCTTCAGTAAAGAATTCTCCTTAGCCCTCTCCACTAGGAAATATATTTTGTATATAAGTTAGATCCTAATTGTGGATTTACTAATACTATTGGTACATGTATGATTCTGAAAAAAAAGAAAGAAAAAGAAATAAAAAGTCACTTGTATATAGAACAGTATAGACCAGAAAAACACAACTAAAGGAATTGTTGGTTATGCAATAATTGAATTCTTTTCTGTTTGAATGCATGGCCATATATCCCATTTTCAATTTGCAGTTTAGGCTGGCTTATGTTGCTCCTGAATCTAGAGTGGTTGGAGCTGGAGATTTAGTTGATGATCCAGAAAAGATTGCCCTGAATTATCTTTCTGGATACTTTATCATTGATTTCTTTATTGTATTGCCGCTTCCGCAAGTAAGGATCTCTCCCCTCATTGCTCTTCTGCTGCATGATGATGATGATGATGTAGTTTTTTTATTTTTTTTTTCACAATTTTTGTATAACAAAGCACGTTAGGTATCAGACAAAATAAAAAATTGTCTTTGTCAATTGTCAGGTGTGAAGTAATCACACACTGGATTTCAGTCTAAATCTACCGGTCTAATCTTAGTTCTTAATTTAAGATATATTTGATAAGTAATAAAGGGATAATATCATAATAATATATATATATATATATTTTTTTTTTTGTGGTTTACCAACCTTCGTCGGATTTTATAGTGTACATTTCATTTAAATTAGGTTAATACACTGTCCAACCTCCTAAATCTTTTCAGTTGTCACACCAGTTTGTGTTATTCTCTCTCTCTCTTTTTTTTCTGGATTTGGTTAGTTAAGTTCTGTAGTCGTGATTTATCAAATTAACATGTAAGACTGACACTGGAGTGTTTACTTTGTGTAGATCATTATACTCTTTATATTGCCCAAATCCTTGGGATCATCTGGGGCTAATTATGCGAAAAATATGTTGCGGGCTGCCATTCTTGTTCAGTACATTCCTAGATTGTACAGATTTTCACCTTTGCTTGTGGGTCAGTCTCCGACTGGCTTCATATTCGAGTCAGCGTGGGCAAATTTTGTCATAAATCTTCTCACATTTGTGTTGGCTGGCCATGTGGTGGGTTCGTGTTGGTATCTCTTTGGCCTACAGGTTTTCCTAGTGACTTTAATTGCTTTCCTCATTTAATATCTGCTTTGCATAAGTAAAACTAATTTTAACACGCTTTCAATATTGCAAATGCTGTATACCCTAATTACAAGAAACGTCTAACTTCAGAATAATGTTTACCTTTGTTTTATGTCTGTCTCATAATTCAAAGTGTATGCTTTTTCCTTCTTTCTCTCTCTTGTTTTGGCAAGATTCTTTTTTTTTCCCCTGGAATTCCTGTTTAACATGATGGTACTACACTTCATTATAACACCTGTAAAAGATTCTTTTCTGATCTCATTATGATTTCTTCACAGAACATGCTTTATTTCCATCAAGTGATGCTTGTCACTTGAAAATTGTTAACGTAGAACTACTTAATTAACTGTAATTTTCTTGCATGATACCCATTGAAATGCTGTTCTTCCTACTCTAGACTGATTATTTTTAGACTTGCTTATCTCTAGAGAGTGAATCAATGTCTTCGAGATGCTTGTCGTACCTCCAACATTTCAAGTTGTATGGAATTCATTGACTGTGGGCGTGGAAATGAATCAAATGGTTATAAAGAATTTAAGAATGACTCAACATGGGAGCAATGGAAGAGCAATATAAATGCAACTGCTTGTTTTTGGGAAGACAGTTTCCCATATGGAATTTATACCCAAGCTGTCAATCTAACCACCAGGCAAAGTGCCAAAACAAGATATGTGTACTCATTGTTTTGGGGGTTCCAGGTATCTTTGCATGATAACATTGTTTGCATTTTTCCTTTAAACAGAAGACAGTTTTTTAAGTATGCTATGATGAAATATATTTGGAGATGTTCATGCTAAAACTTAAAAAGAAATTGGACAATAAATGTTCTTTTCATGCTTTTGTGGTAATGTCTCCTGGTCGAAGTCAATTCATAGTGTGTCATGATGCATTGATATTTCGTTGAGGCAAAGATTTAACAAATAATAGAATAAATTTCCTTGAATCAGATTGAAGCTGTATTTATTCAGTTTTTTTTTTTGTGAAAGCTCATTTCAAGTGCTTTAAAGCTTAAGAAAAGAGCCTTAGGATATATAGATTTTTTTGTAGTTCAATTAGAAATTTAGAATGCGGTATGACTTCGTCACATGGCTAAAGGCTAAAGAACAAATACTTTGAAGAAAGAATGGTTTTTCATTTAAGTAAATTCTGATCCAAGTGTTAACTTCCTTCTGTTTAAATTGTTCATAAAGAGAAAAGAGAAGTCTGATGAATGCAAGCTCATTTATGTCTGAATTTTCTGACTTCATACGGTAGCATCAGATTTGATCTGGTATTTAAATTTCTGCCAGTTATAAATGAAGATATAGTAACAGAAGAAGAAATTAAACAAGCTGAGCATTGAAGAAACATTCTTGAACTTGTGTACAAATTACTTGAAGTCATGCTTGTTTTGTTGAAAATGCTAATTTTCCTACTGAGACCATTTATCTTGTGGTGGTTTACGAAGCAAATTAGTACCCTGGCTGGGAATCAAGTTCCAAGCTATTTTGAATGGGAAGTCCTTTTTACAATGGCCATTATTGGAATGGGCCTCCTGCTTTTTGCTCTGCTGATAGGAAATATGCAGAATTTTCTCCAAGCCCTTGGGCGCAGGTAGCATGTTTGTGTATCCATACATTTGACATGTTATAATATTTTTTTAAACGAGATTTGCTAAATTTCAGAGGTTTAGGGGACGTTCTTTTCGTGTTTCAGTTTTGGGTGTCCATTTTGAGATTGTTGAAAACTCGTTCTTTTTGTCGTTTTGAAAAAATATTTTCCAACCCGTATTTTTTGAGTTTTGGCAGATTTGTGAAGAAAACAGCCAAAACGTAAAAAAATTGTTTTCTTCACAAAATTTTCAGCCGTTTTCAAAAACTCGTTTTCGAAAATGGGAAAGAGAACGCATTTTCAATGTTTTGGAAAATCGAAAACAGAAAACGGTCTGAAAACAGCAAAGAGAACGCCCTTTTAATTACCTTACTAATCATTATGCCGCAAATATGTGCTTCAATATAGCAGTTGCATTCTCACATCATAAATTTTTCCACCAAAAAGTGTAGTTTACATCTCATACATGGCTTATCCATGCTCTGTTAAAAAATGGTAATAACAAAAAGAATAAAAACGTAATTTTTCTTGATCATTTTATAATGTTAGTTGACATCATATTTTCTCAAGTTGAAAATAGAGCTGACACTTGCAGTGAATTCGTTTTTCTCTTGTCAGGAGGTTAGAAATGACTCTAAGACGCCGTGATGTTGAGCAGTGGATGAGCCATCGACGCCTACCCGTAGAACTAAAAAGGTGCCATCTTGATTTCCGTTGATCTTGATGCTTATTTTAACCCTTTTTTTCTTTTTAAAAAAAGGCATAAATATATTCCTCGTTTCCATTTTAATTAATATTTCAACATACATCCCTGTGGTTCTCTTTGATTACATTAACTTAGCGGATTGCATTGGTATAAGATAATAGTATATAAAAAAATGGTAATTATTTTCCCTTATTGCTTTCTCAGGGTACAGAGTTCATTAAGATGTGATATAAATTTGTTTTTTCATGAATGACTCTATAGAGGTTTTGTGTGAATGTTGGGAGGCAAACCATAATGAACCTAATAATCCTTGTTATTTCTTCTGGTCCCTCTGGGTTTCTATGAAAAGGTCTTATAGCTTGCTGCTATGGGCAGGTTTTGTTGTAAATATCTTCCCAAAGGCATTTAGTAGTAAGGGCTTTAAAGAAGTAAGCAAACTTGAGTGTATCTCATTTTAACGAGACTCGTTTAGCTAAAACTTGATCAATTGCTAGGAATTATGCTTCTGCATCTGTTTTGCTATCTTGTAGTTTCTAAGTTTAGTTATCTTTCATCATTACTGTTGGAAAATTCTTTTAATTAGTTGATTTGACCAACTTTTGACCAATTATTTAAATGGGTCTAGTTAGTTGGATAAATGATTTCTTTGGCCAAGTGTATTCTACTCCATAAATAGATCAATGTATGAATTTATTTTCTCAAAACCAATTAAGTGTGAATGAGAAATTTAAGGCCAAAAGATGACCACTTGAAGTTGAAATAAATTGAGAATAAAAAATTGGTGGGAAATTGGAAAATGTCAATCCCACATAGGAAAACTAGAAGAATAAAAAAAACACTTTATATTGCTCAAGTTTGGGAATTGGGTTTGGGCCCCAAGGGGCACCAATAGTCTTTGAAGGCGGGAAGACCTACATGATAGTAGGTTGAGCCAAAGCCCACACGCGCACGCCGTCGTCCGATCGGCACAGCACGGGTTGTGAACTTGGGCTTAGGCCAAGTTGGTGTATATATATATATATTGGTAAAATAATATTTTAATTATATTATTTTATTATTAAATTAAATAATATATTCGAATTATATTATTTATTTTCCCTAATTTTTCTGTGCGTGACACATGGCATCTTCTAGACACTGGTGGTTAACAGTTAAAATTGCTGTCCTAACAGGTTGTGTCCGTTCAAGATACAATTTTTCGGCTGTTGTGTCTTTTGGACACAACATTTCAACTTCAATAAATAGGCTCCCATATCTTGGATTTTATTCATTCCAAAATCGTTTATGATTTTCTCTATTGCAAAATATAATCCTTCTGTCCTGCATTATTTTATATTGTACATTTTGGTCCCAAATATTATTTTCGAGCATTTTATTCCTCCAGTTTAGAGAGATCAAAACATTAGTAGGTTTGCCAGGTCTTGTAATTTGGAGTGCTACTATTACAAGTCGAGGTCGTATATTTGGAGACGAGTGCCAAAAGGCCATCATCACCAGTGCGGGGCATTATCGTCTTAAAGAGAAATAGTCGAACTCTTGCCCCGACATTATCATTCTTTATTCCGTTCATTCGATAAGTTGGAATTTGCCCAACTATTTATTTACTATTTGAATATAAATTATTGTACTGTAAAATCAATATATTTAATCAACAATCTTAAGGCCATAATTTTTGTTTGTGCTAATTTATATTTTGAAATTTTGTTAGATTATAGCAAGTAATACTACTACATCCGTTGTACCCCCAACAATGCTCACTGGAGACTCTAGTGGATTTTAAGAGATGACAACAAAAAAATGTTGTTTTATCTTACGACTCTGCTGAATTTAGCAAAATTGAGTGAAGATGCTCCAACTTTTGAGGAAAAGAAACGGATCCTAAAAAACGAGTAGCATTTGATGCATAGAGTCATAGTAACTTACTGTGCAGGAACTACATCCTCAATTGTCTTGAAAACATACTATACAGCGTATGCAGTTCGGTCAAGACAACTAAATTACTGTGGGAATTGTTGGAAAAAGAAGTACAAAATGGAAGATGTCGGATTGAAGAAATTCGTTATAGGCAAATTCCTGGACTTCAAAATGGTAGATTCTAAAACAGTAATGAATCAAGTCCAAGAGCTACAAATTATCTCGCATGAGATACATGCAGAAAGTATGAAGTTCTGTGAGTCATTTCAAGTCATTGCTACCAATGTGGAAAGATTTCACGAACTATCTGAAACATAAACGAAAGAAAATCGGGCTTGAAGATCTAGTTGTAAGATTAAAGCTTTGTTTGATTCTCATCATTTTTTCAAAATACATTTTTCTCTCACTTCTTTTCCACCACACATTCCTTAATAAAATAATATTACACGCAAATTCAATTTTTTTCTCATTTTTAACCACACATTCTTCATTAATCTACCATTCCAAAATATATTCTTCCAATTTAATGAGGGCTCAAACAAGTCCTAAGAGTTGAGGAAGATAATCGAAATTTTGAAAAGAAATCTGGAAAGCTGCAAATGGAAGCTAAAGTTAATTTGGTAGAGCCAAATACTAACAAAAAAAGAAAGTACTTAGGTAATAGCAAGCAAAAGAGCAATGCCAAGAAATTCGAAGGAGATTACTACAACTACGGTAAGTTTGGTCACATCGTAGAGGATTGATATAAAAAGCAAAATAAAAAGGATTAAGTACACTTGACCGAGGAAGACATTATCCAATGATGTGTATGAAATAATGCTCTCTGTTGTTGTAAGCAAACATGGTAGACAATCCAAGAGAATGGTTCGTAGACACTGGCACTACTCGTCACCTTTGTGCTGATAAGGAGATGTTTTCATCTTACACTCCCTATCAATGGACGACAACTATTCATGGGCAATTCGGCAAAATCAAAAGTTGTTGGTCTAGGTAAAGTAGTGCTGAAGATGATGTCAAGCAAAGAAGTAACCTTCATTGATGTGCTACATGTTCTTGATATTCGCAAGACTTGGTATCTGGAGCTTTGTTAAGCAAAAATGAGATTATTCATCAAACTATAGCTCCGTATTCACCTCAGTCAAACGGTATTGTTGAACGCAAAAATCGTACTCTTAAAGATATGATGAATGCTATGTTGATTAGTTCTGGTTTACCTCAGAATTTGTGGGGGGAAGCAATTCTCTTAACTAACCACATTCTAAATAAATTGCCACACAAAAGTAGGAATGAAACTCTTTTTGAGTTATGGAAATGTCATGAACCTTCGTACAAATACTTAAAAGTGTGGGGGTGTTTGACTAAAATAGAAGTACCAAAGCTTTAAACAAGTTAAAATAGGGCCAAAAATCATCGATCGCATATTCATTGGATATGCTTATAACAATAGTGCTTATCAATTCCTTGTACATAAGTCTAACATTCCAGATATACATGACAATATTATTATTGAATCTAGGATTGATGTATTTTTTGAGGACATTTTTCCTTCTAAGGATAAGAAAGACATAAGTTCGCAAAAACAAACTTATGATAACGCAATTGGTATCATTAAAGTGATGAAGAACCATGACGCACTAAAAAGACCAAAACAGCTACATCCTTTGGTCCAAATTTTTTAATTTATTTGTTAGAAAATGAACCTAGGACATTCGGTGAAGCAATGTCAAGTCCAGATGCTCCATTCTGGAAAAAGGCTATCAATAATGAAACTGATTCTATTATGCAGAATTATGCTTGGGAGTTGGTAACTTGGTAACAAACCATTAGGTTGTAAATGGATTTTTAAAAGAAAATTAAAGATTGGTGGATCAATTGATAAATATAAGGGCAGATTGGTAATTAGAGGTTTTAAATAAAAAGGTCTTGATTTTTTCGATACATACCCTCTTGTAACAAGAATAACATCTAATAGAGTATTAATTGCAATCGCAACATTGCATAATTTGGAGATCCATCAGATGGACGTTAAAACAACTTTCTTAAATGGAGAGCTAGAAGAAGAAATTTACATGGAATAACTTGAGGGGTTCATTGCTCCTGGACAAGAGAAAAAAGTGTGTAGACTCGTTAAATCACTATACAGACAAAAGTAAGCGCCAAAACAATGGCATGCAAAATTTGACGAAACTATGTTGTCAAATGGTTTTAAGATTAACGAATGTGATAAATGTGTTTACATTAAAATCACACCTAGTGTCTATGTAATTGTATGTCTATATGTTGATGACATGCTAATTATAGGTAGTAATCGTGATATTATTACAACTATCAAGAAAATGTTAACAAAACATTTTGACATGAAATATTTGGGTATTGCAGATGCAATATTAGGGATTAAAATCCTTAAGACGTCTTATGGACTTGTAATAACTCAATCTCACTATATTGATACTCTACTTAAGAAGTTTCGTATATATGATGAAAGTCCAGTTAAAATAACAATAGACTTAAGTCTACATTTGGCCAAACATAAAGGCGAACCTGTATCACAATTGGAGTACTCTCGGATAATAGGTAGTCTAATGTATATTACAAACTGCACTCGTCCGAATATTGCGTATGCAGTGAACAAGCTTAGTAGGTTTACAAGAACTAAATAATGACCATTGGAAGGTATTGATAAGGGTTCTTAGATATCTACGATACAACTCAAATTTTGGATTACATTATACTAGATATTTGGTTGTATTGGAAGGATACAGTGATGCTAATTGGATATCCACTAGTGGTTATGTTTTTACCATTTGTGGTGTGGTTGTATCTTGGAAATCCTTGAAACAAACGTGTATAGACCAATTCACGATGGAATCTAAGCTCTTAGCTTTAGATAAAGCTGGAGATGAAGCAGAATGGCTTTGTAATTTTTTAAAGGATAGTCCATGTTGGCCTAAACCTGTACCTGCCGTTAGTATATATTGTGATAGTCAGTCGGCTATCGGTAGAGCACAAAGTAGTATGTATAATGGTAAATCTTGATATATTCGTCGAAGACATAATACAATTAAGCAGTTGATCTCGAATGGTGTTATTTCCATAGATTATGTAAAATCTAGAGAAAATTTCGTTGATTCACTTACCAAAGGCTTACTAAGAGATCAAATGTACTGCATATCAAAGGGAATGGGCTTAAAGCCTACTACGTAAGGATTTTTGTAATGGTAACCCAACATTTCTGACTGGAGATCCCAAGATTTTGGTTCAATGAGACAACTAAGTTATAAAGATTCAAAGAGCACTTCGGAGTTAACTCCTACCCATTTCTATGATTAAAAAAAGTGCTATCTGCAGAAAGTTATAGGTTAAGTTATGCTTTTAATGATTTATCTTGGACTATCCAAGTGGAGTATGGATGATACTCTTAATAGGAGATCACCTATATGAGTGTGAAGTGTGGCTGCTTCTAAGAGAATGTTTCAAAGGCTTGAATTCTCTAAAACACTTATGAAATCCAAGAGTTGTTCAAGGTCAAAATGAACACAACGGTGAGAACTCGAAAATGTTAGGGAGGTTATTGTGTTGATACTATTGTCTTGGTTTACACCAACAGTTGACAGTTCAAAACATCGCGTTCACTGATTAATCAAGTAAATCTAATAGTATTCTACTATGGAAGGTTCAAACCTATAAGGTACCTATCCAGATGCAATAACTTTCTGCGTGATCTCTCTATAAGTTCTACATCATCTATTGCATTAATTTCCAATCACGTGGGGGATTGTTGAAAAGTTGGTTTTATTAGTTGGTTTGACCAATCATTTAAATGGGTCCCATTAGTTGGATAAATGAGTTCTTTGGCCAAGTGTAGTCTACTATATGAGTAGATTAATGTATGAATTTATTTTCTCAAAACCAATAAAGGGTGAATGAGAAATTAAGGCCAAAAGATGACCACTTGAAGTTGAAATAAATTGGGAATAAAAAATTGGTGGAAAATTGGAAAATGTCAATCCCGCATAGAAAAACTGGAATCGAAACCACTTTATACTGCTCAAGTTTGGGACTTGGATTTGGCCCATGAGGGGCACTAATAGTCCTTGGAGGGGAGAGGACCTACATACTAGTAGGATGAGCCAATGCCCACGTGTGCCCACCGCCGGGCTTGCTCGGCACGGCACGGCCGTATGGGTTACGGGTCGTGGGTCGTGAACTTGGGCTTGGGCCAACTTGGTGTACATATATATATATATATATATTTGGTAAAATAATATTTTAGTTATATTATTTCATTAATAAATTAAATAATATATTTGAATTATATTATTTATTTTTTCGAATTATTCTGTGCGCGACATGTGGCATCTTCTAGAAATTGGCGATTAAGTGTTAAAATTGATGTCCAAACGGGTTGTGACTGTTCAAGACACGACTTTTCGATGGTTGTGTCGTTTGGACACAACATTTCAACTTCTATATATGGGCCCTTATATCTCGGATTTTATTTATTCCAAAATTGTTTCTGATTTTCTCTCTTGCAAAATATAAGGGGGCGTTCTCTTTGCTGTTTTCGAGCCGTTTTCTATTTTCGATTTTCCAAAACATTGAAAATGGGTTCTCTTTCCCATTTTCGAAAATGAGTTTTTGAAAACGGTAGAAAATTTTGTGGAGAAAACAGAAAATAACTTTTTTACTTTTTGGCTGTTTTCTTCACAAATCTGTCAAAACTCAAAAAACACGGGTTGAGAAATATTTTTTCAAAACGACAAAAAGAACGAATTTTCAACAATCTCAAAATGGACACCCAAAACACAAAACTGAAATAGGAAGAGAACGCCCCCTAATCCTTCCGTCCTGCATTATTTTTATATTGTGCATTTTAGTCCAAATATTACTTGAGCATTTTAGTCCTCCAGTTTAGAGAGATCAAAACATTAGTAGGTTCGCTAGATCTTGTAATTTGGAGTGCTACTATTACAAGTCAAGGTCGTTGTATATTAGGAGATGAGTGCAGGAAGACCGTCAACACCAGTGCGGGGCATTATCGTCTTAAAAAGAAATAGTCAAACTCTTGCCTCGATCATTATCATTCTTTATTCCGTTCATTTTGTAAGTCGGACGTTTGCCCAACTATTTATTCGCTATTTGAACTTTGCTAGGGGGCCAGACTCAATGCTAGGCCCCCTAGCTTTGTGCCTCCCTATTGGAGGGGGGACATTTGCCCAAATGCGCCCCCCCGGCACTTGGCGTGGCTCAAGTCCCTTTCTCCAAAATCAATATATTTAGGCCCCGTTTGACCCACATTTTCATTTTCATTTTCATTTTCATTCTTCTACTCATTTTCAACCACACATTCTTCAATAAAATAATATTTTCCATCACATTAATAACTTTTCCTTCTTTTTCAACCACACATTTCCCATCATATCACTATTTCAAAATTCATTTTTCCCAAATAATCTCTATCAAACATACTCTTAATTAACAATTAGTGCTGTAATTATATTTTTTTACTGCTATTATTGTTGAAAGAATGCTCCTCTTTACAGAGCCGGTCCTGTGATTTTCGGGGCTTGAGACGAACTCCGTAAATAAGGCCCCCCAAAATCAACGTAAATGCAAAATCTAACAATGTATTATTATACAACATATTGCTAATTTTAAACTTAAGAGTATAACAAAAAACAAATATCTTATACAAAAGATTAATATTATAAAATAACAAAACTAACAATGTTTCAAACAATCACTTAAATACTATTAATCTAGCTGTTTTAGAGGCAAAAACATTAATCAAATGTGAATAATTTAGTTGTTTAACCATTTCTTTCTCTATTGATAAGACGATCAGACTGCAATTATATAAACTGACAAGGCTTCAAACATTTCCAATATATTTAATAATAAGCTAGGGCAAGTCATTGCTTACTTAAGAAGAAGAATTTCGTTGAAAATTATGGAATCACACCGTTGATAATTTCACCGTCACAACTGAGCCTGAAATAAAAATTTAATATCAAATTGCAATATCAGATGCCTGGCATAGCGGACAGGCGAAAGATTTGCTTATTTTCAAGTCTGGTTGATATCACAAACATACAGTAGAGATAGAAAATAAAGCTTGGCCACAACAGTGATCCTAAACGGGAACAAATTTCATAAAAGATAACTAAATAAGTGTCTGAGAGATTGATTACCATTTGAAAAGTTTCAATAAGACTTGTTCTTGGGAAAAGAGGAACTCTTCCATTGTCTAGCAGTTTTAAGTCAAAGAGTGTGCCTCATCAAGAGAAAAAATAATATGTAGGTCAAATTGCCACGTCAAATTTCCATTACATGAGGCCATTTCCGTTCTGTCGAGAGACGAGAGTAATGGATCTTCCTACCGTGATGGATGGGAAATAATTTGAATAGACGAGTGAGTAATTTTTTTTGTTTAACTATTAAGTAGTAACCCAAGACAAAAAAAAATTAATGAGCATTCATCAAATTAACTCAAATTCGTGCACAGAAAAAGAAGGGCAGCCATGTTCACATTCTGAGGGAAATACAAAAGCTACTTCCCACTTGTGCATAAGCTCAGAAAGCTTTTCATCCGGCGATTCTTCAATACTGACTCTGTGTTCCATTTGTGCTTTTCCAAAGCACCAAACGCCATAAAGTTTCAATTTTTGAGCAGGTTAACATCGATTAAAAATTAATTTTGGTTTAATTTTCATCACATTGTGAAACTAAGCAAATGCCGAATTAAAAAAAAAAAAAAAAAAAAAAAAAAAAAGAGGCATTAGTAAATGGTGAAGATGAATAGAAATATAAAATAATGAAAAAGTTACTTACTCTTGAACTCCTTGGCTGTAATATCTGGGAAAATAGGTAGAGAAATTCGAGTACCCAAATTTGTATTGATAAAAACTGGCATTTCAACACTTGAAGAAACCATTGAGAGTACCGCATGGAGTTGCCAATTCTCTGTTTATGTAAAAGGAAACCTACGGTTTAAAAAAAAAAAAAAAAAAAAAATTTATTTGGGCCAAAAAAAGGCCCCCTAATTATTTGGGCCTCATCTGCCTCATTGCAGATCCGGCTCTGCCTCCTTACATATATAGTTTTATCAATTTAAAATCAAAAGTATGATGATCACGAGGATAATGACTCCTCTAATCATCAAATAAAATAAAGGGCAAATTCTTGCCCTTTTCACTTTCACTAGTCAGTGACAAAAAATCCAAATCTAATGTTTTTCAGTTTCTTTTGAAGTGTGGCCTCAGTAGACATAAATAGTCTAATTAAACGTCGTCTCGAGAAAGGTAAAATGCCATGTTTCATCTGTTGTCTTTAATGATCTTGGGTTCATTCCTCCATTTGTCCAATTTTGGGGTTTACACTATTAAAATTTAAAGAATTATCGACCCACTTCTGCTGTTAAACTATCAACTGCTCAATGATGAGCTATTTTTTCTATAATTAATTTTTGCTAGTAGAACTCTAAAAAGCACTTATGATCTAAATCTTCATTTGATCATTTCAATTGTGGTTATGTATTTTTGGCATAAACTGCAACCTCTAAATTCAGACAAAATGTATGATAAATTTTCCATGCAGGCAAGTTCGACAAGCAGAACGTTATAATTGGGCAGCCACCAGAGGGGTAAATGAAGAAATGCTACTGGAGAATTTACCTGAAGACCTTCAAAGGGAAATACGGCGTCATCTTTTTAAATTTGTTGAGAAAGTAAGTTCCTACTCACTAAATAATTGATTGACACGAAACAAAACTCTAGAATGAGAGATACCTAAGGCTGTACATGGAAGATCACGTGAAAGCAAAGAAACGACAGCTCACCACTTGAACTTATATAGGATAACTGATCAAGATTTTTAGATGAGGTAGCCATTCCATATAGTGTTTAAGCAGGCAAATGCCCCAACTCTTGAGTTTTGCCAGAACTCGTGTACAAAATTTATGAAGAAAATGAATTTTTACTGCATGTGAGAAACCGTGTTGGAGATATAGATATATTATAATAAACTCATCTCTTCTATGCTACTCTTTTAAATGACAAGGTCATTCAATGCACGATAATATTATAGTTTTTGTTCTATAATTTTTGTCAGTTAAATCTTTCCTCTTAAAGTATGAGGTTTTAAGTCCCTTGTATAGTTGAGTTCATTGGGATCTTGTGCTTCAGGGTTGGTCTAGGTTATAATAAAACCTTTTGCCTGTCAATCAGTTTCTAATTGCACAAATTACCATCTCCATGGTCAATTGTTTTTGTTTGAAAATATTATGGACTCTCCATTGTCTGATAAAATTGCTGGTATGTCATCATTTTTAAGGTCCGAATTTTTCAACTTCTGGATTTACCCATCATGGATGCCATATGTGAGAGGCTACGACAAAAAACATATATTAAAGGAAGCAAAATCTTATATCACGGTGGTCTGGTGAACAAGATGGTGTTCATAGTTCGGGGGAAAATGGAGAGCATTGGGGAAGATTCGATTCCAGCTCCCTTGTCTGAAGGAGATGCTTGTGGAGAAGAACTTCTCACATGGTGCCTTGAGCATTCTTCTGTAAATAAAGGTACAAGTACGACTAGGTCTCTCTTTTTAGTAACTTCGCTTGTTTGCTTTGTTTTGGGCTAGTGGAACTTGAATTGCTGCATGTTAAGAAAGGTAATTTTAGAGCGTTTTCATTTTGCCTGTTTGAATAAGATAGGTAACTCCACTATTCAGACAGGTAAACTCCACTAGTTTCCCTGTATAGTTTTTATGTAAATTTATCTTTGAAGCATTTGTTTTCACAATAAATGAGTTGTTTCATTGTCATGTTTATGCATTAATTGATACTTGATTTGCTTCAATCATTTTATAAGCTATGAAACCTGAGTTATTATAATTCTAAAGTTGATCAGCTACAAATAATCTGGTCTTCTATCTATTTACTTGAAAATTGGAAGCTACATCATTAGAAATATAGCAAGCTCTTTTACCTGCTAAGGTAGGAATCTGTCGAGGTATTCACAAAAATTCTTGGTACAGAACTGTGTGCAGATTGAACGCTTAATCATCAAAATTCACTTTAAACACTCTCTTCGTTGATCCTTAAATAATTAATTATTTTGAAATTAACTACAGAGAATTGATTCATCTGATCTGCTGCATTGATAATGTTTTCCTTAGAAATTTGTGTATGTGCAGCCAGGGTTGTAGGAACCGAAGAAGTGAAAGTAGAACCAAGTGAACATAATTGTATTTGGAAAATCATACTCAAAACATTTTCTCTATCATTTCTTCTTCAGATGGAAAAAGAATCAGGATTCCGGGACACAGATTACTGAGCAACAGGCTTGTGAAATGCTTAACAAATGTAGAAGCATTTATATTGCGAGCTTCAGATCTTGAAGAAGTCACCAGTCTCTTTGCAAGATTCTTGAAAAGTCCACGTGTTCAGGGGGCCATAAGGTAATTTCTACCTGTGTGAATATGTTTAACAAATTCTTGGAACTGATTATTAGAGAATCTGATAGCGGATTACATTGCAACCTAATGTCAAAGGGGGACCTGGTTTACTCGATCCCTATAGCCTCTCTCACTTACTAACATTTAGTAATCTATCTAACATTTTATTCTTCTATACTTTATGGGGAAGATATTACTTTTCTCCTGTCAAACTAAAATGACGTAAATATTAGAGCTCGTTTGATCTCCTTGGATAAGCATGCTTACTAGAATGGAACCAATAAGACAGCTTGTAGGTGTCCTACTAGCCTAAACGCATTCTGAATCATTTTATTTTTATGGAAGTTCAGACCTACCTCAGACTTTAGAAAAGGGGGAAAGTGGCTTCGAACAGAGCTTCTTTCCATCTGTATGGTGTAGTCTCACTCTTTAGATATATGTTCTACTGCAGATACGAATCACCTTACTGGCGAGGCTTAGCAGCAAGACAAATTCAAGTTGCATGGAGATATAGGAAGAAGCGAATAAGTCGTGCAGACACCTCTAGCTCACAACCTGATCATTGATCTAGACACTGCCATTTACTTAAAAGTAGCATACATAAATATCATGTGTACATTTCCATTAGTACCTCATGGCATTATTGTGAGATCCCTGGTAAATTTTAAATACAGCACATAACTTATATCTGTACCAAGGATTAATAATTATGTTTAAAAATCTTAAAAGTATTTTGGCTTGAATAGATATTATGTATATCTTCAGTATCGATAGTACTTTGTTAGAATAGCGGTCTTTAGATATCGGAACAAACAACCCAAGGAGAACGATGAACAGAGCCGGTCCTGTGATTTTCGGGGCCTGAGGCGAACTCCGTAAATAAGGCCTCCCAAAATCAACGTAAATGCAAAATCTAACAATGTATTATTATACAACATATTGCTAATTTTAAACTTAAGAGTAAAACAAAAAACAAATATATTATACAAAAGATTAATATTATAAAATAACAAAACTAACAATGTTTCAAACAATCACTTAAATACTATTAATCTAGCTGTTTTAGAGGTAAAAACATTAATCAAATATGAATAATTTAGTTGTTTAACCATTTCTTTCTCTATTGATAAGACAATTAGACTGCAATTATATAAACCGACAAGATTTCAAACATTTCCAATATATTTAATGACAAGTTAGGGCAAGTCATTGCTTACATGAGAAGAAGAATTTCATTGAAAATTATGGAATCACACCGTTGATAATTTCACCGTCACAACTGAGCTTGAAATAAAAATTTAATATCAAATTGCAATATCAGATGCCTGGCATAGCGGACAGGCGAAAGATTTGCTTATTTTCAAGTCTGATTGATATCACAAACATACAGTAGAGATAGAAAATAAATCTTGGCCACAATAGTGATCCTAAATGGGAACAAATTTCATAAAAGATAACTAAATAAGTGTCTAAGAGATTGATTATTATTTGAAAAGCTTCAATAAGACTCGTTCTTGGGAAAAGAGGAACTCTTCCATTGTCTAGCAGTTTTAAGTCAAAGAGTGTGCCTCATCAAGAGAAAAAAATAATATGTAGGTCAAATTGCCACGTCAAATTTTCATTACATGGGGCCATTTCCGTTCTGTCGAGAGACGAGAGTAATGGATCTTCCTACCGTGATGGATGGGAAATAATTTGAATAGACGAGTGAGTAATTTTTTTTGTTTAACTATTAAGTAGTAACCCAAGACCAAAAAAAAAAAAAAATTTAATGAGCATTCATCAAATTAACTCAAATTGGTGCACAGAAAAAGAAGGGCAGCCATGTTCACATTCTGAGGGAAATACAAAAGCTACTTCCCACTTGTGCATAAGCTCAGAAAGCTTTTCATCCGGCGATTCTTCAATACTGACTTTGTGTTCCATTTGTGCTTTTCAAAAGCACCAAATGCCATAAAGTTTCAATTTTTGAGCAGGTTAACATCGATTAAAAATTAATTTTGGTTTAATTTCATCACATTGTGAAACTAAGCAAATGCCGAATTAAAAAAAAAAAAAAAAAAGAAAAAAAAAAAAAAGAGGCATTAGTAAATGGTGAAGATGAATAGAAATAGAAAATAATGAAAAAGTTATTTACTCTTTAACTCCTTGGCTGTAATATCTGGGAAAATAGGTAGAGAAATTCGAGTACTCAAATTTGTATTGATAAAAATTGGCATTTCAACACTTGAAGAAACCATTGAGAGTATCGCATGGAGTTGCCAATTCTCTGTTTATGTAAAAGGAAACCTACAGTTTTAAAAAATAATTATTATTATTTGGGCCAAAAAAAGGCCCCCTAATTATTTGGGTCTGAGGCTGTGGCCTCATCTGCCTCATGGCAAATCCGTCTTTGACGATGAAACAAACATGTACGGATAGCAGGATAATCACGCCTCTCAGTGAGTTTTGTTTATTGACGGTGGATGCAGAAATAAGAGCATCTTGTGCTTGTGTTCAAGGATGGACCCACATGTGGACCTGGTTGGTCTCGTGACCAACTAGGTTTGAATTTTTTTTAGTTGTTAGTTTTCTTTTTTTTTTAAACGGTTGAATTCAAATTTTATTTTGGAAATCCATTAGATTTGGGAGGCCAATTCTAATGGCCCATTGGCCCCAAATCTAATGGGTTTCCCTAATTAACCTAACCGCAGTCTACGGATTCCATCCATTTGAATTAGGCAAAGTGGAGTAACAGAGGACAACGTTCAAGCCCGCAAATTTGCTGTGTCGTCGCCCGTTTGCGTCCGCCACTGACCGTCGGAACCGGGACCGCCAGGCGCCTCTGACTACAGCCAATTCTTGGGCCAAGTAAGCCATGGATAACCCTTAAATTCTCTTCTATTCTAGAGATTTTGTTTCTTTGATTTGTGGTGTAAATGTGTAATAAATAAATGTCTTGCCGGCGTTGCCTGTTTCCTGTTGGTTTTGATATATGATTGGCTTAAAATTGTTTCTATGGCATGAGAGATTTGAATGGAGCAGTTATTTCCCCCATTGCTGCTATTATTGTAGCTTAAATCTTCGCCAGAAAATCGTAGGTAGCTCATGGCCAATGAGTTTATGATTGCATTATCCCTATGTTTTGGACATTTTTTCTGTAATTCTTCCTTTAAATTTTGTCTGTCGATTTTACTATTTCCTTCATGTTTTAAGGTGTAATGGTATTTAAAGAAATCAAGTGTTGACTGTGTTGTTTTTGCCATAATGTGATTAAAAAAGAAGAAGAAGCAAAAGAACTAGTGAAGTCCCTCCCATATAGGAATTTAACAGCAAATATGAATCTAAAGGTTTCACATTATGTACGAATAAGGTTTTACATTATGCAATAATTAAATTCCTACAGGCTACAGAATTTCCTACATCTGCTTTTCAGAATCAAAACTACTACCGATTCTCTAACCAATGAATTTTACATAAGCTAAACTCTATTTCAATACATTCTTCTACTATAAGAAATCTACCGAAGTATTTTTTTCGTTACCTTTTTGATATGTTTGAGTGTGCTCTACTAATACAATTCTCTACATCCACCACTGCTTGTGTTGATGGCTTCTCGTAGTTTTTGAGAATCTCGTTGCTCTAAATCTATCGGTATGTATTTTTTTAGTGATTTGGTGGTGGAAATAGGATGATAATGTTCTGTGCATGTATTCATACTAGTTGTATCCCAAATTTGTTGAGTCCTTTATGAAATAGGTCAATGTAACAATGGGAAAAAAATTATAACTAATATGTTAAGTATCACTCATTTTAAAAACTAAACTAAGAACAAAGGTTCCAAATTTCAAAAATTAGATATTTATTAAAATTTATTTATGATTTTATAATTAATTAATTAAATATCTTAAGGTTACAAATTTATACAATTTAGTCACAAATTAACGATTTAGTTAGTCGCAAATGACTTTTGAGTTACAAATCAGAATTTTTATATATCACATTATTTTACACCACTATTCAAAAAATTTATAGATCACAATTTGTTAATTAGTCACAAATCAAAAAATTTATAAGTCAAAATTTATTTATCGGTCATAAATTACAAATATTATAAGTTACAACTTATTATATAGTCACAAATTAACAAATTAACAATTTTTTAGGTCATATATTATTTTTTTGTCACAAGTAACCAAATAATTTGTGACCACCATCTCACCATTGCCTCCAACATCAATAGCACCACCACTATCCTCACTAGATCTACCACCACGAAACAACCCCTCACCACTACCACCTAACAACAATTCGTCAACACCGCTACACATTACAAAAGTCACCACCATGTCGCCACCACCATTGCACATTGCGCCCCATCGTACACAATGCCACACCACCGTACCACAATCACATCCATAGCACGACAATCGTACCCACAATAACACAGTTACACACACCACCACAGCCGCACGCACACACACACACACACACACACCCCACCCACTCCCAACCATCGTACCACTATCGCATCCACATCACCACAACCACAACCACACACACAACAACACAACTGCACATACACCACCACGGACGCACACCACCGCCACTATCTACACCATTACAACCGCGATCTAAACCACTGTAGCAATTCACAGCGACGATTTGCGCGCGTCGAGGTGATTTCTCCTTCTGACTAGAGGGTCAGTGATGCAGTTGAAAAGGAGAAGAGATTTCATGGGGCAAGAGGTCAACGACGTCGTGAGCTACAGAGATAGAAGTGAGGTCGGCGACACTGCAAGCTATATAGATCGGGGGTGTTGTGATCTATATAGATCGGCGACGACGTCGGTCACCGATTTTGCGCCTGTCACCGGAGGGATGGTGGAGTGAAGTGGAAAATGAGCGGTATGTAGGATGTACTGGAGAAAAATTGATTTAATTTTATAATATTAAAAAGTTTAAATTATTATGTGATTTTTGAACAAAAAACTTTCAAATTTGATTTTTGAATTGAGTATTTTAAAAGTCTTGGTAGGTGTAATTTCTACTATATCAATCTATTAAGGGCTCGACAAAACTCTCGAATCGGATCCGACCTGAATCGAACCGAACCGAAAGTTTTTTCTTAAATTAAATACTTGAACATTATCTTAATCGAGAATCAACGAGTTTGATTCGATTTTTGGTTCTATATCAAGAATCGAAAAACTGAATAAGAACTGAATTTTTCCAATTTTTTAAAATTATTTATTTTAAATAAGTCACATTATTATATTTTTTCTAAGTAAATTTGCTAACTAATTATTTTAGCTCAAATCCAAAAATATAATTTTTCCATTTCTAATTTTTAGTTCAAGCTCAATTTAATTAAATTGACCTAAGTTTTACCCAAATATGTTATTCTACCATAGTGCTGTTTATACCATTCTGAAAAAATCAAATTGAAATTCGATCGCGCCTCTTTTAATTATTATGAGCTCACTATCATCTTATTCCTGTGATTTTAACAATCAAATTTACGAAGAATTCAGCAAAGAAATATGCAAAAGATACCTACGTTATTTAAGCTCAAATATGCAAAACATATCTTATATAAATTAAAGTAGCTTTAAAAATATTAATTATAATACTGAACCCGAAAATCGAATGTAACCGAACTGAATCGAATGGAACCAAACTCGAATCGTTCCATAATCAAATTTGGAGGTTCCACTTAATAAATACTCAAAAATTTCGGGTCCGATTTGATTATCTTCAGAACCGAACCAAATCGGATCATGTCTAACGCTAATCTATTTTTTTTTTTCATCAAGGGCTACATTGATGGTATTTTATCTGTATTTATGGAGGCATCTTAGAAATCTTAACGATCACCAACAAAAACAGTTGAGAAATGTAATATTTTGAAAGATGGGGTGGGGTGGAGACGGACAGGTTGGTACAATGCTTCCCTTTTCCAAATCAATGCTCATATAGAGTTTTAATTAAAAACATTATAATTATTGAACTTTATTACATCAATAAATATTCCTCGTCATAAAACTCCCAACCCTGGTAGAGAAGTAATTTTATTCATAATGAAAATCATCGATAGTCATCCCATATGACATATATATATATATATATATATAAATAAATTATGAACAAATCCAACCTTATAAACAATACTTTGTTGTTGTTTTAGTTATAATTTATAAACGTTAAAATGGTTGTTTAGGTATTACATTATTAAAGCAGTCATAAGATTGAAAAAATTTAGCAAGATTTTTTAATCTTTATTTATGCTAACATGTGAAAGAAAAGTGGTTAAGGAAGGTTTGAATAATTTTTGAAAAGGGCGGGAGATCTCGAAAACTGTAATAAACTTCACACACAAGTGAGGTATGCGTTATTCACCTTTTTAAAAAGGAGTAAGTTCTCTGGAATTTTTATAAACATGTATGTATTATTCAAAACTTAAAATTAGAAATTATAATGAAAATGAGGAATGTCTCTTAATTTCTCATAAACACGATGTCTCTATAATTCAAACTTTTTTAAAGTAAAAAAAAAAAAAAAAATATATATATATATATATATATATATATATATATAGGGCCTGTTTGTTAATCAATATCAACCACATTTTTCTTGGATCCTACAGTTTTTCAACAACACATTTCAAAAACATCTATCACAATCTACTAAAAATCTGATTTTAATCCTCACCAAACACCCTTATATTTGGTTTGATTAAATAATTCTCTCTCTCTCTCTCTCTCTCTCTCTCTATATATATATATATATATATATATATATATATAGCATCAGAGACAAGGGCAAAATACAAAGTTTATGCTAAGAAAAAGGTTTATGCAATTTTTGAAAAAAAAGAATGGGTGTCAAAACCTTGAGTTTCATGTAATTGGATCTGATGGGCAGATTTTTCTTAGAAAATGGAAAATAATTTCCATTACCCACAAGTGTCATGCTCGATGACACATTTTTTTTTCTAGGGAAAAAGCATGACACTTTTTTTTTCTAGGGAAATGATTTTCCTCCTTTGGCCTCACATGACCGATTTGCTTGATTTTTGTGGAAATTGTTTTCCCACCTTTTTTGTGGTAATCTGTTTTTCATTTTTTTTTTTTTTTTTTTTGGGACAATGACAACAAATCATATTCCCAATTGTAAAAAAAATTATCCTTTTAAGTGATAATTTTCATGAAAAATAAAGTCAAACGAACATCAATTTTTTTTTTCAAATATTTATTTATTTATTTGACAATCCAAACAAATTGTATCCCCAATTGTAAGTTATTTTATCATTTCAATTGATAATTTTCATGAAAAAAAAAACAAAACAGACACCAAACTGTCAACATTTTTCAGGTGGAAAAATTATATCAATCAAATACAATTAATTACAATTGGTGAAATATAACCCCCCCACCACCCCACCCTACCCTCGCCTATTCCATCAAATTGGTGAAAATGATTTCCCACCATATAGGTGGGAAGTCATTTTCAGCATTTTTTTTTTTTTTTTTTTTTTTTTTACAATGAAAACAAATTTTATTTTCAATGGTAAAAAAATTATTCATTTAATTGACAATTTATATAAAAAACGAAGATAACAAAATTTTGAAAAAAAAATTTTTAATTTTTTTTTTTTTTTACTTTTTGACAATCCAAACAAATTTTAATACAGATTGTAAAAAAAAAATATCTCAAAAAGTAACAATTTGCATGAAAATCAAAGTCAAACGGATTAGGTGGAAAATTATACCAATCAAACACCATTAATCACAATTTTATCTAAAACAAATTTTAGGTAATTCAATTTCCTGTCATTCGTTTTCTTTCCACCCAAATTTCACTCTTACAATCAAACGGACCCTATTGGTAAAGTTACTTTCTATTTTAATAATACATTTCATTTCATTCATAATTTTTATTCATAACTATACATTTCATGGGATCGTTAAGTTTTTACCGACTTTATTTAATAAAAATCTGCATTGAACATATATTAATATATTAATTTCAGAAACAGAAAAGGACATATTTGTCATTACATCTCACTTATAAATAGTAGCACGTTTAATTCACGAAAAATGAATTCCGAAATTGGAAAACAGAGAATGTATTATATTATATCCAATATCATACGAGTGTTGTACGGAAAGAAAATGTATAATAAAAATGGAAATTGCATCATTAGCTTCTTCTTTATCTTTCAAACAACAAATTAGTTGTCAATTAAATTATTATTGCAATATTAGACTTTAACAATGGAAACCGTCTAAATTTCCGTTAAATGGCACATGACCCATTTGAAAAAGAACCTCACTTGGTGTACATGAGATTTTCGCAGGACGGCTAGAGTTAGATACATGGTGGGATCCACACTTCTTTTTTAAATCAACATGGAGCCCGCCCCCTTGTGAAGGACCTGTGAGACCCCCGTGAAAATTCTCCCGTATAATGGGAATTATTCTCTGAAAAATATGCTTCCTTTAAACTTTCTAGTTACCAAAGCAGGATAGATAACAAATTTTTAAAATCATATAATTTGACATGCGAAGTCGTGTACAGGGACAGGCTAAAAATTGACTAGAGGCATTGATATGAAAAGGCTAAAACATCAAGTGTCGAACTGAAGGTCGAATCGATGATAAAAAAATTAATAAAAATAAAGAAAAAAAATGAACAGTTTAATTTTCGAGATGAACCAACTGGTTGTAAGGTCATTTTAACAGGTTAAATAATTTTAGTTTACTTATCTATACAACAGATAAAACCCAATTTTTTATTAAATCATAGGATGCTCCATTTAAATTTCCATGCAACTACATGAGTTGGAAAACAGAATTGAAGTGTCGGATTATTCAATAGCCTCCAGCATGCGACTGATTGCGTAATAATAATGAAAACTTATAGACCAATTTGATATTGAAACAATAAGTTCAGAACTAGCCGTGCAATTTTCCCAAATTCAAATTTGAATAGGAACACTTGAACCCCCCCCCCCCCCCCCCCCCCCCCGCTCCCCCCGCGGCCCCCTTCTCTCCCTCAAGCCAAAATTAAAAGTGTCACGCCACTTTGTCAGAAAATGGTTGTGAGAGATGGAGTGACTTAAGAAGGTGGAATTGGATGAAAAAATTGATTTTGTTTAAAACAATCAAATTATGAAGTGTTATATTTGACAGATAGAATTACGTAATGAGTGTTAACAAGATGTAATTGAATGAAAAAATTAACTATATTTAAAATAGTTCAATGATGAAGTGTCATATGACATTACGTCAATCATTATATCAATAAATTAAAATTAAAATAAATTCGTCAGTTCCAACAACTACCTTATTGCCTATAACGTAAGCTTCTATTTGTCTACCATTATTTCAAAACTTTTTTTTTTTTTTCAAATTCATTTATAAGCACACATTTGCATAAAAAAAAAATTATTTTACACATTAAATTCAAGATTTACATTTGTCTACTTTAATGACAGACAAACAAGGGCTAATGTGTTGTAGGTACCTACGTCCGTAGAAGGTAGGAGTATTATTATTTATTACGGGGGGGCTGATGAGGAGCCTTCTTTTTCAATCATCTCTTAATTACACACCTTCCTCCCTAGATTTCTCTTCATTTCCATTGCTTTTCACCCCCCACGCCCACCCCCACTCACCCCCTTCTTTTTCTCTATTCTATGGACTGAATGCATAATATACATTAATACATATATGTTTTTGTGTATGAATATGATTTTCAACATTCAAATTGAAGTAATCTTGTATTATGACTTCTTTCTCTTCTTTTTATTATTTTGGTAATCTGTTATTTGATTTACTAATTACAGCAATCTCAGTTATTACTGTAATATTATGGGAATAATTGATTTACAAGAGTTTCTTGAATGCAAGTACTGTCAGTATTATTACCACCATTATTATATGCACCAGAGGTTTTGGTGAGGCTAGCTAGTAATCAAGGAATGGAGTTTGGTTCTGGAAGCGATGATTTTGGCGGTGGCGACCACCGGGATTCTGCTGATCCTCACCAGAGGAAAAAGCGTTATCATCGGCACACTGCCCACCAAATTCAAAGACTTGAAGGGTAAGGCCTTTTAATGAATTTAGCAATCCCATGCATAAAAGGCTTGTCTTGTAGACGATTCATAAACACTAAGCGTGAGTTCTATCGAGATTGCTTGTTTTGAGTAGCACTGTCATAAATTAGTTCTTAGTTCTTGCTCAAAAGGGTACTGAGATTTAAGCTTCTTTTTTTTTTCTTTTTTTATTGGGTAAAATGCAGAGCATTCAAAGAATGTCCCCACCCAGATGAGAAAACAAGAATGCAGTTAAGCAGAGAGTTGGGTTTGGCTCCTCGCCAAATTAAGTTTTGGTTCCAAAACAGAAGGACTCAAATGAAGGTTCATTTTTTTCTTTTCTTTTACTTCAGTTGTATCTGTAAGAGAATGTTTGGCCATGCTTAAGAAAAAGACGCCAAGAAAAGCAGCTAAAAAAGGGATTTTAAGCACAACAGTCTAAGTCTATGGTGTTTACTAGACTTGCTTGTATTTCTCTTCCCTATTTTGTTAAAACAGCAAATTTTGTCATGGTTTAGGCACAATATGAAAGAGCAGATAATAGTGTACTTCGGGCAGAGAATGACAAAATCAGGTGTGAGAACATAACAATCAGTGTGGCACTCAGGAATGTGATCTGCCATTCTTGTGGAGGACCTCCAGTTTCAGAAGATCCGTACTTAGACGAGCAAAGACTGCGAATGGAGAATGTCCAGTTGAAAGAAAAGGTTTATCGTCGTTTTTTCAGTTTTGATTCCATCTTCAAGAAGATGCTTATTAAGTTTTGCCTTTTTAGTAATTATATGTTAATCGTGTTGCATTATTTGCAGCTTGACAGAGCTTCCAGCGTTGCCGCCAAGTCCATAGGCCGGCCCATTTCACAACTCCCACCAGTGCAGCCTTTTCATGTATCCTCATTGGATTTATCCATGTCGAGTTATGGAGGGCTCGGAATTGCTGGCCCTCCGCTTGACCTTGATCTTCTTCCAGGAAGCTCGACTGGTTCTTTACAAAAATTACTTTTCCCAACAATAAGCATTTCGGACATGGATAAATCTATCATGGCTAATATTGCTAGCAATGCCATGGATGAATTGATTAGGCTTTTTCAAACCAATGAACCACTTTGGATGAAATCAGCTGATGGAAGAGAAGTTCTTAATCTCGAAAACTATGAGAGAATTTTCCCCAGGCCTAATACTCACATGAAAAATCCCAATTTTCGAAGTGAAGCTTCAAGAGATTCTGGTGTTGTGATATTGAATGGCTTGGTATTGGTTGACATGTTTATGGACACGGTTAGTTTTTCTTGATCTTTATTTTGGTAGCGTACCCATTTTTGTATATACTGTCGTTCTGAATTGTTTTGCTTAATAACAGAGTAAGTGGATGGAATTATTTCCAACTATTGTTTCAAGGGCAGTAACACTAGAAGTAATATCATCTGGAATGCTAGGCAGCCAAATTGGCACATTGCAATTGGTAATAATCCCCTGACCAAAAAATTTCTTTTTGCAATTTTGTTTGCAGTTCATTTTAATAGAATTACTATTTTGATAGATGCATGAAGAGTTGCAAGTGCTTTCGCCTTTGGTGCCGACTAGGCAAATCTGTTTCCTTCGGTTCTGTCAGCAAATTGAACAAGGCTCGTGGGCAATTGTCGACGTTTCATATGATCTTCCCAATCAAGAGAGCCAATTCGCTTCTTCATGTAAAGCTCGCAGGCTTCCTTCTGGATGCTTGATACAAGACATGCCAAATGGTTATTCCAAGGTTGAATATTAGCGTATTCAATTACATTTCCATCACTCTGTTTTGTATATAGTAAGCAATACGAACATTTACACAACTGTTTTTGTTGTACAAATGATAGGTTACTTGGGTCGAAAACTGGGAAATAGAAGATAGAGCCCCAATTCATAGGCTTTATAGAGATCTTATTCACAGTGGATTGGCATTTGGAGCAGAAAGATGGCTTTCCACTCTTGAAAGGATTTGTGAAAGATTTTCTTGTCTTATGGTTACTAGCAATTCAACTCGTGACATTGAAGGAGGCAATTCTTGACTATTTTTACTTCTATTCCAAAATTATGTTCGAAGCAATCATTTTTTTGTTTTCATTACTAATTTTCCTGAAGCATTCAATTTACAGTAATTCCATCACCTGGAGGGAAGAGGAGCATGATGAAACTTGCCCAGAGGATGATCGATAACTTTTGTGCAAGCATCAACCCGCCTAATGGTGAACGATGGATGACACTTTCAGGGTCGAAGGAGTTTGAAGTGCGAGCAGCACTTCATAAGAGCACTGATCCTGGCCAGCCTAATGCCATGGTACTTAGTGCAGCCACTACAATTTGGCTTCCAGTTTCTGAACAAAACATCTTCAATTTCTTCAGGGATGAGAGAACTCGACCTCAGGTAAGAATTTAACTTCATACCAGCATCATTTATTTGAAATTCAGCTTATCTGGTTTATGCAAGACAATGGTGTTTTATCTTTTCAAATTGTTTGTAAATATAGTGGGATGTTCTTTCCAATCAAAATCCCGTTCAAGAAGTTGCTCACATTGCAAATGGTGCTCATCCAGGGAATTGCATCTCTGTCCTTAGGGTAAAATCCCTCTCTCTAATCATCATAGTCTGTCGCATTTTTCTAGATCTACAAAACTTTTATTCTCTTGGCGTACGACAACATTAGCACATGTTTGGTATTAGTACTTGACAAAAATGGCTAGTATAATGAACGACTTTAGCTTCTTCTTCTTTTTTTATTTATGACAAACATGCCAGTTTTGGTTAACTGATTCTTAGATCCATGTATTGATCAACTATTAATTCTTCAATCAGGCTCTCAACACCAACCAGAACATGCTGATACTCCAAGAAAGTTGCATAGACTCATCAGGTTCACTTGTCGTGTACAGCCCGGTTGATCTTCAGTCCATGAACATAGCAATGAGTGGGGCCGACCCTTCGTCCATAGCACTGTTGCCTTCCGGGTTCTCCATCTCACCAGACGGTCGGCAACAAGATCAACTTCAGGCTGGAGGAATTGATTATGGAGCCTCAACCAGTTCAAACACCAGCACTGGTGGTAGTTCATCAGGTTCACTTATCACAATAGTGTTTCAAATACTAGTGAGCAGCTTACCATCAGCCAAAATGAGCCAGGAATCAGTGACCACTGTTACTAACCTTATCAGCAACACTGTCCGCCAAATTAAAGCTGCCCTGAATTGCATTACTTCCTGATAGGTTGATTAGACAATACAATACAGAACAGTATAATATAAATCAAGAAAACGAAACTAAAATCTCGTCTATTATACTGTTCGATATTGTCTAATACTACATATCAAACATGCATTTATTCGTGTTTGATCATAATGAATGAAGGAGGGAACCTTATTGGTTAGTTGGGGATTTTGAATGCTACTGTGCTGCTGTTTTTGCTGCCAAGTCTCATTACAACTTACAACCACCTTAAGTTGTCATTTTTATCCAAGTTATTTTATTATTATTATTTTTTTTTTGAATTTTCAACATATGTTTTACATATAAACAGGAAGTCAAGAACGTACCATTGTATGGAACAATGGGTCCTCAACTTATTGCTTTAGCAGGAAGTTAGTAACAAACTTTAATGATAGTTGTACAACCTGTTTACAACAACAAAAAAAATGCTCAAAACTTATATTAAATTGTCACGTCTTTTTTCATGTCTAATTTTATGAAGCTAAATTTTGCTCCAAAACATGGGCGATGTTTAGAAAATTGAAGAATAAAACTCTTTTGCCAGAAAAAAACTGACATAAGGGTTGACAAATTCTCACAAAGAAGTGGGACCTGCGTGAATATTTTTTTCCAAAAAAATGGTGGGTCCTCCTATGTTGTGTGTATTCTGTTAAGGTGCATGACGCTCATCTTCTATTAATGTAGCAGAATTCAAAATTGAATTGAGGTATATTTTTAAGAATGTCAATGAAGATTTATTGTATAACAATAATAAATATTGAACATCAATTTGTTGCTGAGGTATACATACAATATAACGTGTGGCCCTATGAAAATTAATTAAGACTGGCATGAATCTAAAGTGGGGTAATAATAGTGACAGAGTGGATAGTTTAATATAGTTATGTTCAATTTAATGCTCCACGACAAGTCATGTCTTGGGGTCAGAATGCAATACATTTGGTTGCATGAATTGTTTCCAAAAAAAAAAAAAACAAACAAACACCGAAGGTCATTTGATGCACTTGATTATGAACTCCTATTGAAATAAAGAAAGAGACAATTATGGTAAATTCGAATGATGGAGCTTTGACCTCTGAATTGACTTCTCGAGAAACTCGATCTCCAAAAACATAAAATGTCAAATAATTTTGTCTATTTTTCTTCTTTCTTTAAATTAAAATAGAGACACAAGACATATACCACTAATTCATAAAACATAGAGATTTAGCCTTTGTTTGAGTCTCATTTTTTTAAAAAATATATATTTTTCGACAGTATTTTGACATCATTTCAACCACACAATAAAATAATATTACACGTAAATTCAAAAAATTTCTTTGTTTTTAATCACACATTTCTTATCAATATGCTATTCAAAAATTCATTCTTTCCGGGGCTCAAACAAAACTGCTTCAATTATTATTATAACTAAGCCTTGGCCTATTCAACTAAAATAATAAGTAAAGCAAAATCATAAATTATAAAATAAATATACTAATGAAAACAAAATTTCTAAACATTAAAAATAAGATTGCAAGACCCACCTTAAATGTTTATTTGAAAATCAACTCTATTTTCAATTGACGGAGCATAATGTCATATTTTATGGGATATTATCAACACCAGTCTTAAATCTTTCAAATTTTTGTAGGTTTACTCAAATTTTTGATTTGTAGAAGCGCTAATTCTAAACCTTTCAACCTTGTATGGCGGAAGGATTTTTGGACTATTTTCGTCTAAAAAGCGTTAGTTGACCAAAAATCAACAGTTGATCATAATTTGATTAATTTTGAAAAGGGTAAAATGGTATTTAATAATTTAATAATTAAAAATGATCGTTTGCATTAGAAGTTCCAAACCTTCAAAAAATTGCAATGAAGGTTTCAAATCTATACAAGACAACGATTTTGTTTTGTTGTCCACGATTTTGTTTTCAAATCTATGCCTACCGTCAATGAGTGTGCGTCAAGTGTCCGAAAGTGTCCGACTAGTGGGGTCATATTTAAAAAGTCGGATACTTAACAATGTCTAAGTGGTAGTGGGCAACATAAAACTTACCATTATGGACAATAGAACAGTTCTGTACAATACAATATATAAAAGAGGAATGTTTGTTTTCTATTCACATTGCATCATCATGATCTATTGATGATATCATACAACATCTTTTATTATTATATTTTTTAATTTCATTTTTTCTTGCAGCTAAGTTCTTGGGGTAATTGCACTTTCAATCCTTCAACTTTCATCTCAAACATTTTAGTCCTTGAATTTTGACTTCTCTTTCGATCACGTCCTTAAAAAATTGCAACCCTATATCCTTCAACCTTTGACACTTATACACTTCAGTCCCCAAGTTAAATTTTTGTGCACTTTTGATCATTTTTTTATCCGTTTTCTCCTCAAATTTAATATTTTGGCATTAGATACTTACAAAATAAAAAATAACTAAATTAAGTAGTAAAATGCAAATGAAAATTTATATCTATATCTATATCTATTCTATATCCGACCTATTGATAATGTCATACAACATTAGGAAACAAACTTCATCTTTTATATATTACAACTAAGTTCTCGATAAATGCGCTTTCAATCCTTCAACTTTCATCTCGAACATTTTAATACTCAAATTTTGACTTTTATTTCGATTATGTCCTTCAAAATTGCAACTCTAGGTCCTTTAACTTTTGACATTTGTACACTTCAATCCCAAAAGTTAACTTTTTTTTGCACTTTCGATCCCTTTTTTTTTTCCTTCCTTCCTTCATTATTCATTTCCTCTTTCTCCTACTATAATTAGAGTTTCCTTTGGTTTTATATTGAAAGTTGGTTATTATTCATAATGCATCATCAATGATGTCATGCCGATGTCATATTTTAATATTAATTTTATCCCTTTTATTTTATCTCAAGCACGATATTATTGCATTATTTTATTCATTTTTTATTATTCTCTGACTCTTTTATTTTATCTCTGACTCTTTTCTCATTTCTCCATGCAACGTCTCGTACTTCCTCCATTCTCCACGTAACGGTCCATATTGTATAAGATTTTTCCTTTCTTCTTCCGTCTTTTTTTCCTCACGATTTTATCTTTTCAGCTGTGTAATTTTGCCAAAAAAAATTTGGTATTCACCAACCTAAAAGTTCTAACCCTCTATTTTTGCTTTTTTTTACAGATATTTGAAATTTTCATCATAGATTAATCGAAAAAATTATTGAAATAAGATTTTTTTGGTAAGTAAATATAGATTTTTGCTATGAATCGAAGGTATAGTAATTCTCTTTTACTGCATCGTTCCAGATATATAAGAATTTTTTCAAAATAAAATTTTAACTCGTGTGAATTTCGTGGATTCAATTTTTTTTGAAAATTTAGGAATAAAATAATATTACACTCAAATTCAAATATTTTTCTTAATTTTTAATCACACATTCTCTATCAATCTACTAATCCAAAATAAATTCTCTTATCAAAATGCGGCTCAAACAAAGGCTTATTATTCATTACCAGGCTGTCAATTGAGACTTTACTTGGAACTATTATTTTATATTATGAACAATCATTGCTTTGTGACACGATATTATTGAGTATCGATCTTTAACACTGAAAGGTTTCGAGACAATCATATGTTTCATATTCATTTTGAAAATGATAAAGCCGCATCAAATTTAATTCCACAAAATATCAGAATGCTCTATATGGACAAAGTTTGGTTTAACACTGCAAATCAATGAGATAATGCAAAGACAAATGCTTTATGTTTTTACGTTTATTTTTCACATTTATATATTCAATTTTATTTTTGATTCATCTTTCATTTATTATTATTATTATTATTTGTTTCTATAGTTGGGATTTGATTCTATTCATTTTGCACGGATTGATTATCAAGATAGCAAAATGTAAGGCTGATAAATTTGTTGAAGTTATATGACAGGTTTCCAGGACATTTAGCTCCTCTTATGAGATCTGTACACATTCTTTCTATTATGAATGATTTGGAATTTATTATGGCGTCCAACTTATGGAAGGTATATTTCTCTAATTTATTCTACTGTAAAAGTAAAAAGTTTTCAATAGTTTGGCATTTCAAAGATACCATTGACTTCTATGATTTCATCATTCTTTCTTGATTTTTCATTGAACCCCTTCATATCTCTTATGTCTCTCTTAGAGAAATACATTGAGAGACTTCCCTTTTCAACTTCACATTCACTTGTCTCTTTTTACCAGTTTTTAGTATATTTTATTTTTACTGATTGACATCAATTTATTCTTGGTGATTTCAAGTAAATTTAATTTTTAGGAATTGCAAATGCATTTACCACAGGTGAGCCTCTTAGAGGGTTAGTCGGAGCCCCATTTTAACCATGCTAATCATATGGTTGCATCCATTGCCAGATGCAGAACCTGAAATTGATCTTTGATTTGATAGGATCTTACTACATCCAGCTCATTTTCTTTAATTTTTTGTCTGATCATATTGTATTTTACGTCTTATGATAGACATTGAAGTATTGCCCTTGTAATTGAAATTACAATTGATTTGTTCTGTAATGAAGTTATTATTCTTCTTAAAGAGATGAGTCGTTTAAAATTGTCATAGTTCTATTTTTTGAACTCTCTGTTTGCTTACATGGAGTAGGGGGATTGTTTTCAAAGGTACATATGAATATATCTTTGAGTTTGTCTATTGATGACTTTCATACAATATACATTCGTATCGTTAATAATATAAAATACATTAATAGTCTAAATAGTTAAATATTTTGATGTTCCAAAATTATTTATCTCTTTTTTTTAACAAAATCACTTGTAAAATTATAACAATTATTGTGCAACGCACGATCTCTACTAGTCTTTATAAATGTGCCGAAAAGATTTCCATCAAAAAATCTGTGAGCTCACAAAAATATTCATATTCCCTTATTCATACAACCACCCAACCCCAACACATAATCTATAACTTAACCAATCCCACACATAGGAAGGTAGGGGAGCAACCACCATCACCATCTCCATTGCAATTACTGTTGATTTTGAAGAGAATTTATCCTTGCGCCTTTAGTTTAAGTATAGGTTGTTGATTCAATCAATATTGATGAAATTTTAGCTTTTGTTGAGTAGTATGGAAGGGTTTTATATAGTAGATAGCTACAAGATTGGTGGTATTGACAAGTGGCCACATCAGTAGTTGAATTTATTTGTCTTTATTTATTTCTTTTTAGTTCTTTAAAAGTTCTTGTTAGAAGGAAATAGAGTTGATAAAATGGAGAAATTGGGTTGACGAAGGTGGAGGAAATGAGGCTACAATGAAGGTTCTTCGCCATCTTTTTTTTTTTCTTTTTTTTTTTTGTACTTGTGCACCCATTAACTTAGGAATGATGTGTATAACTTGCTCCATCGATTGATTGACCTCAATTTCAATTTTCCACATCGTCTCTCCTGATCACTCCAAGGTGATGAAAAAGGCTTGACACATGATCGCATCCAATGCTATATGTTCGACAAAGATGATGAACGAGTCTCTGTTGAGACACATGTGATTAATGTTGGGCATCTTGAATAGTTCAAACAGCGGGACCTAACCTAAATAGCAGTGTCCTTTGTTTTTACCTAGATGGACTACCCCCAAAGATTTACCACCCTCACTCCCCGACAGTACTGTCCCATCATTAAATGTGGAATAAGAAAGTCCTTATTATCTAAATCTAAAGTTTCGTCATTCTACTCAATAAATCTCATGTTCTCTTTGCTTTAAGCCGCTATTTCACGAGGGAAAGCAATGCCCACTCCATTTTTAATACTGTATTTAGCAAACAGCTTGTGGAGAAAAATAAGTGTTAAAGAGAGACAATCAGGGCTTCCGAGAAACGTTTCTCAGAATCTGTAAAAGAGAAAAAAGGTGAAACCTGACTCAAAGACAAGGAACTTTGAATCCTTTATATACATATACATGAATTCATAGTACTAGTATTCATTAAAGAAGAAGAAGGTGTGGTGTAGCAGGGAAAAGGTATGGCCCCAGTCGGATTGCCTCCAGGTTTCAGGTTCCATCCGACTGATGAAGAGCTTGTCAATTATTATCTCAAAAGGAAAATTCATGGCCTAGAGATTGAACTTGACATCATTCCAGAAGTTGATCTTTACAAATGTGAACCTTGGGAATTAGCAGGTTATTCCTCACTCTTCTCGGTATCTGTGTGCACAAGCACATATTGGACACGATTCGACAGCATTTTTCTTACATAATACTGTCCAAACATATCCAATTCCTTAGTTTTTCATCACGTGATTTTGAAACTTAAATTTAGTCATTGTGCAACTGCAGAGAAATCCTTTTTGCCAAGCAGAGATCCAGAGTGGTATTTTTTTGGACCAAGGGACAGGAAATACCCCAATGGATTCAGAACAAATAGAGCAACCAGAGCAGGATATTGGAAGTCCACCGGGAAAGATCGGAGGGTGAGTAGCCAAAATCGACCCATTGGAATGAAAAAGACATTGGTATACTATCGGGGTCGAGCTCCCCAGGGAATCAGGACCGATTGGGTGATGCATGAGTATCGTCTTGATGATAAGGAGTGCGAGGAGACTTCTGGGATTCAGGTAGCTCGTATCTTTTTATCAATTTAATCACAAGAACACGTCGTATTTCCTCTCCTAAGTTTGTATTTTTATTTTTACGTGCAGCCTTAGCGGTTGTCTAGATTATCAATTTATCACCCCATTATTTTTGTTTCTTGATGCATTTTTCATGGCTGCCTACTTCCAGTTGTGAAATTGGTGATCACACACACACACACACATGTAATTCTTGTTTTTAGATCAGTATCACCCTTTATTTTTCTTTTGATAAATACTTTCCTTTTGTTTGAATTTATCATTTTCCGATCTTGAACTTTTTCCCTCGAAATATGTAGCTAGCTAGTTCACTCTTTAGTTCTGTAAATAAAGATGTCACATTTTAAATTGTAAAGCGCAAAATTCAGGCCTATAACGGTGGAAAAGCATTTACCCTCCATTTTTCATCATCTCTTTTTCGCTAAAGAGATGGATAGAAAGCAAGATATAACTATGCTTTAACATTTTCCTCTTTTAATCTAGTCGATAATTAAGGAGTCAAAATTTCTTAAATAGTTCTATTTCAAAATGTTAACTTATTAGAAGACTAACACAATTCTTCCTATGTCTAATCGAACGTTCGAGTTTTTTTGGTAGTAGTTTCAATCTTACGAAGTTGGAGAGGAGAATATGCAACGTGAATTTGCATGGCATGCATGGAAATTAAAGTCATTGCTTTTGTCACCGTTAAACAACCACCTTTATCTTAATATATACAGACAGGACATATAAATGTACTATAATGTGATTCTTACAAGATATATTCTTTACTTGCATGTCTGAGATCTCTCGAGTCTTGAGTGACAAAGTTTGGCTCTTTCTGTAATGAGACAAATGTTTATTATTTTGACAATCATATAAAATCCCACCTTAGAATCTGTAAAAATAAAATAAAATAAAACAATTTATCTATGCTGACATAAAAGTAGCCAAACCCCAACCCCAACCCCCACCCCTCTCATCCCCTCCCCTCCATCACTTTCATTTCTGTAAGAAGGTGTCGGTCACTTTTCACTTTATTCTTCCACTTCCCTGAATAAGACAATGGATTGCAACCCTTCCTAGCTAGAAGATATGCGAGTCACCAACTTATCTATTACTTTAATCCTTTTCCTTTTTGTTTATTATTCTCATAGAAATACGCGGGATGATTTCATTTGATTGGTATCATAAAAAAAGGAATGGATCCTTTGACTTTTTTGACGATACGAACTTATTTAAATAATTGTTGATATTTTTGTGTGTTTTTATCAATACATTCCGTTTAGTAGAAGGACTGGTATTTCTTATCCATAAAGTAATGGAGAGCATATGAAAACTTTGTAATGTTATTTTGTGAAAAATGATTTTCTTTTGTGGGAATAGGGGTAAGATCCTCCTATTCAACTATTTCGATAATTTTGAATTATTAAAATATAAATAATATGAAGTTGCTTAATTTTCTTTGGCTGATAAGGAAAAAGAGATTTGTACTTGTGCATTTTTTACAGAGATCACTCTGATCTTTCCTTTTCTAGTTATTATTCCAAACTTGTTATCTTCTTTTTTTCTTTCAAGGCCCTTTTCCCCTTAGATTTCCCTCAAGTGTTTCAAAATAAATCCAGCAGCCCCTATTATTGACTAGTAAAACAAGATTCAGACCAACACTTTCCCTTGTCGATAGAGAATAGTTACTAACTTGATCGTCTGTATGCAGGATTCATATGCATTATGTCGAGTTTTCAAGAAAAATGGGGTGTGCGCCGAAATAGAAGAGCAAGGGCAATGTAGCTTATCGTTGCTCGACTATCCTCAGGGAGTCACGACCGAGTGTGAAACAATGTCACCAGATATCCCCTTAGCTTCGTCGTCCGCAAATTTTATAGAAGAAGAAGATAAAGACGAGTGGATGAAGTTCATTACAGATGATGTATGGTGTTCATCCAGTGGACCTTTTGGTGGCGAAGAGATGTCTCAAATGACATTTACAAACTGATTTAACAAGTTATTTCTGGGCTGATTAATTATTACCATAATAATTAATGACTTATAATCGATGCATATGATAACCTGAAGATGTTTCTTAAAGTTTTCTGGTTTCATTGTGCAATCTGATTATGTGTAATTGTATTTAAATTCTTGTGTTATTGTTTTGGGTGGTCATATCATTGCAGCCATTATTACCTTTTGGCTATAAAGATTTAGATGTTTGTTAATTGGGTTCTCCTGGTAGAATAAAAGGCAGAGGGCCGGGGCAATTTTTTTTTTTTTGTCTCCGACTTTCATTCGCACGTCCTCTCCCTTCCAAGACTATTGGTATTCTCCAATAACTTCGAGTTAAATCATTTAGACCATTAGTTGATTTCTTAGTTGTAAAATAAATAAATAATAAATTGCACGTGGTGAGTTCGTGATAGTGATATTATAAGACCCATAGTGACTTGAGCATTGAATGTGCCACGACTTGTAAAATTGATGTAAAAATAATAATACAATAAATAATAATAGTTGAATAATACAAATTATATAATAATGTTGGATGAAACTAAAAGCCAAATACCCAAAAGAACCTTTTTCGTATCAGAAATTACTTCCATACTCGCGACCACCAACATGATATTTTCGTACATTTTGAAAGACCACTCTCGTAAACATGGCAGTACGACAACTAAGTAGAGATATTTACATAAGTGGCTATCAAATAGGCCCTAAGTGATCTAAAATTAAATCTATGTTTGGCTCATGTGTATAAATTATTTATAAATACTTAATTTACTTTTTTATTCACATGTATTTTAGATTATTTCTCGATAAAGATAAATACACGAGTGAGCAAATTACTAAAGAATACCTACGTCTTCTTCTTTCAAGTATGCATTCAATCTGCATCTTGCACTACACCATAAACAACCTTTTGCAACGTGCGAAAAACGTTGCCATAGACCTTTCGCAGCGTTCGGGCGTGCGTTGCGAATTTTGATGTTGCCGTAGAGTGGAAGGTTTTTCGCAACGTGCGTTGCGCGTTGCGGAAAAAGGTTTTTCGCAACGTGCCTTGCGCGTTGCGGAAAAGGTTTTCCGCAACGTGTACTGCACGTTGCGAAAAAGGTTTTCCGCAACGTGCACTGCGTGTTGCGAAAAACCTTTTCCGCAACGCGCAACGCACCTTGCAAAAAACCCTTCTTCTTTTTTTTTTTTTTTTTTTTTTTTTTAAAAGCTATGTTCGTGTTGCCCTTCCTTCTATCCCTTTTTTTTTTTTTTTTTGCCTATTTCAAATATTTGAACAACTTCATCACACAACTTCTATTAAAGGAAAAATTTCATACATTTCAATCATGCATTCAAAAAGTAACTACATTTTCAAGAATGAAAACTGTCAAATGAAAAATGGATTAGCCAAACATAGATTTTAACCGATATTCAAATTCATACAAACTCATACACACCAAAATATTGTTACAAAACAACTTTGAACTTGGTACATAATAAGGTTCCACCCCCAGAAGTGCCAAAACTTTTGGCAGGCTTCAAGAACCACTTCACCCTATACATCACGTGATTCAACTATGACAAAATGTAAGAGAACTTTCTGCTTTGAACCTTGCATAAGATCACTTAACCAGATGGCATGTGCAACTAGCCTCCGAAATGAAGTCCTACTGATCGTCTTGTGCACATGTTACCGTGTTCAGGGGCCTCAAAGAATCACATTGAAAGAAGTTCCAAATGCTTTTGAAAAATCACGAAAAGCTGAGGCAAATGGCGCAGTTATTTACAAGGAACCACAAATTACCTGCACCAATCAACATAAATTACATTAACCTAAGACCACAATAAGTATCATGCAATACTCTCTTCTAACCTAAATCAATAATGCAAATGTTGCGGTGAGTTAATAACTCTCAGCATCTGAGTGATGGTACAATGCATGAATGCAATTTCACAGTATAGACTGTTTATCCCCATGCTGTGCTCTAACTTCCTGTATAACCAACTTGTGAATTGTTGAAACAATAGACCATGTGATTTGTAGCAACTGTCTAGCTCATTTTCCCTTCCTACCCCTGCTGCCTCCTGTGCTCTTGACTTGCACAATTTGAATAGGTATCTATCATAGAACTCGTAGGCTTCATTTTTTTTTTAATTTCAAAATTCAAGAATCAAACAGGGACTTAAATCTACTAAAGAGGAACACCAAAACAGGGGCATAAATTGGAACTCCTTGTTATGCAGAATCAGATATTTAAACAACATTATATCAAATTTCGTATTATTAAAAGCAAAAGGTAAACGACAACTATGTCACATATAAAAACTAGTACAAACACAGAGGACTTTTTATTCCTATCATCTATGTAAATAACATATCCTTAGATTCAAATTCCTTGCTAGTCTTCAGCTCACATTTCCTGTACTTGAATGAATTGCAGTTAGAAAATTCAATAACTTAATGCATATAAATCTGCCATCTAAGAAAAATAATACATGACAAGAATATGCTTCCAAAATGTATTCTTCAATTCATCATGAGCTTTCGAAAAATCACACCACTGCATTAACTACACGAACTCTCACTTTACATGGAATAAGTCTGCTTTTAAACCAACATAACTATCATATAAGAAGCCATCACAATGAACTGTGATAGAACTAAAAGTGAGCAGTGGAAGAAAATTGCAAAGAAAGATTTTATCAAAGCATATAGTTCTTGGCCAGATTTATCAAGACCTACTGCTGTTGAAATGGAACCAATTCAAGATTCTGAGCAATTGGATAAAGCTTTGGATAGAGCCAAAGAGCTTTCACAACCCATTATTCATTATGCAAGAAAGACACCAGCCCTTAGATGAAAGAAGGGAGGTCCAATTACTGCGAACTGAAAGGAGGTCCAATTACTATGCCGAATTCTTAATTAAACTCCGTTACTTACATTTACACCCTTCCAAATTACCTTGGCTAAGTTTCATTTTCTCTAGGCCCTTTGGTTTTTCTATTCTTTTCCATTTTCCCTTTATTTTAACATAAACCATTGCAGCAAAATTGATATAAAAAAATCAGTAACCTAAACTGAAATCAGTAACATTAAACATTGAAAACAAAAATCAGTGATATAAAGCATTGAAAACAAAAATCAATAACCTGAATTCCAAAAGTGCCCAATAGATTGATGTATAAAATTGAAGTAAAACTAGGTGGAAATTCTAATGTATAGTCAATAATTCATATAATCATTAAGATAATTTGGGCTATACATGAAAAATGACAGCAAAAGTAATTACTAAAATGAACCTGCGTGACTAATGGCTTGATGATGTTCCAAGTTTTCAATTTTCGGGAAGAACTCTCCACATTCAGAGCAAGCACACATAGTTGTTCTTGGCAATGGATACCTGTAAAAAATAAAAATAAAAATTAAACGAGGTGGTTCAGTACTATCTGAGGTGATTTCTCAGGAAGTCCATAGCAGCTCCACTTTCTTTTCTGAAATGCTTTCTCGATACAAAAGAGGGGTACCTGGTAGGATCAATAATGGCGCGACACTCATAACACACCCCGAAAACTTCCTGAAAGGCATTCCTTTTGAGGAGACTGCTGTAAATGTTGAACCACCACACACCCGCCGCCGCCACCACTTGATCTCACTGAATTGGAAATGGACCTAGAAGAAGAAGAAGAAGAAGAAGACGACCAGCAGAGTTGCACTGTTATTCTTTGAAGGATCATGAATTTTCGAATCTTGGATCTGTTTGCAGGTGAGTAAGTTCTTGATTTGGTCCCATGAAGACGAAGACTGCGTCTGCTTGTTCTTCCGCTTGGACAGTTGTTTCGGGCGCCAGGCAAAGTCGTGGAGAGGCGGAGTCGAGAAGTCGTGGAGAGGTGGAGAGAATGCAGATGGCGGCTGTGATTGGTGATGGAGAACCACTGTGTTCTCGATGGGGAAAATGGAACGGGAGAGGAGCATTTTAATTTAGGGCAAATTTTTTTTTTTTCTTCCTCTTTTGCAACGTTTATATGCACGTTACAAATATTTCAAGTTTTCGCAACAGGCAACGAACGTTGCAAAAAAGTAAACTCTTTGCAACGTTCACACGCACGTTGCAAAAGAGTCAGTTTTAGCAACGTTCATCCGCACGTTGCAAAAAGTGAAAGTTTTCGCAAGAGGTAATGAATGTTGCAAAAAACGCGAAATATGTAAACTCCTTGCAACGTTCACCCGCACGTTGCAAAAGATTAGTTTTCGCAACGTTCATGAGAACGTTGCAAAAGATTAGTTTTCGCAACGTTCATGCGAACGTTGCAATAAACAAACACTTTTTGCAAGAGGCAATGAACGTTGCAAAAAGCGTGAAATATGTAAACTTTTCGCAACATTCAGTGAACGTTGCTAAAAGTGGCATTAGCAACATGCATTTAAAGAATGTTGCCAAAACTCAATTATTTACACCAATGGCAACATTCACTTATGAGAATGTTGCTATAGACCTCTTTAGCAACATTCAAACAATGAATGTTGCCTTTTGCATGTTGCAAAAGGTCATTTTTGGTGTAGTGTTGTGTTTCTTCAATGTCTAACAAAATAAAAAGCCACAAACTTAACCTGCTAGCCATGCTTGTTGAAGCCAATTCAATTTTGTCACATCCATAAAATCATTTGCTAGACAAAAAAAAAAAAAATTATGATATAGTTCTTAATAAATATTTATGTTGCTAGGTCTTGCCATGGACTTGATAAAATGATTTGTCCAATTTTTTGAGAATATGTAGTTAAAAAGTAAGAATATTTTAGATTTACATGTAGAATATTTTATTATATAAATGTGTGGTTAAAAATGAATATGAAAAAAAAGAGTTTGAAAAGAATGAGAGACAAACAGGGAGTAAGTTTTGTGAAAAACAATTATGCCTCGTTTGGTTTTGTCCTTGTTGTCTCTCTTTAAAATAAAATTATTTAATTCTCATACTCATTTTTAATTATACATTCATGCAAAAAAAAAAAAAAAAAATGCATGAAAATAAAGAAAAATATTCACACTTTTTAACCACACATTTTTAAAGAATTATTATTCAAAACATCATTTTTTTTTCAATAATGCCCATAAAACAGGGGCTTAGTTAAAACTAAGAGAGTGTTTGGGGGGAAATTAAAATAAAATTTTTAGTAGATTGTGATAGAAGTTTTTGAAATGCGTGGTTAAAAAGTTGTGGGACCTAAGAAAGATATGATTGATATTGATTGTTTGACTTTAACTTAAATTAAAAATTAGATTTTAATATGAAACAAACAGACCCTAAGTTTTTTAGTAAATTTTGATGAAAGTTAATGAAACGAGTTTGAAAAGTTAATAAATGTTGTGAATTCTATTAAATATATGATTATTAAAATTAATTTGTTGACTTTAATTCGGATTCTTATGGTCGACTTTGATTCAATTTCCTATCAACCTTCTAGTTAAAAATCAAGCAGAGCCATAAAAGGGATCAAAATGTAGATCATAACTTTTTTTTTTTAGTTAAAAATAAAATAATAATAAACAAAAACTTGTGATAAAATATATGAAAATCCAATTAACAAATAGTCCGATAAGTGGATATATGATCAATGTTATTAGACCCATATTTGATGGTTATTATTGTGTAAAAATGATGTTTTGAATAGTAATTTTTTTGAGAATGTGTGGTTAAGAAGTGGAAATAAAGTTTGAATTTGCTTGCAAAATATTTTTATCATGTGAGTGTGTTATTGAAAATGAGTATAAAAGATAAACTATTTTATTTTAAAGGGAGTGAAACAAAAATCAGATTGTAGTTTGCTCAGAAAATTTAATAACAAAATTGAAATCCTTACAAGTTGATTTCCAAAATCTTTATCTTTATTTCTTTATTTAAATTTAAAATTTTAATTAAGGAGTCCATCTTTTGAAATCTTACATTTTCGAAATAATATTATACTACTCATATTTGGTGGGTATTAAAATATAATTTTTAATAGATTTAGATAGGGATGGCAATCGAGTCGAGTAGCTCGTGGGCTCGAACGATCCCCGAGCCGAGCATAGAAAATGTTATACTCTCTACAGATCAATTATTATCAATATTATTCATTCATTCATTCTAATTTATATACTCTTCTACATTTTATTTTGAAAATATTGAATTATAATATTGATTTTGCAATATATTTTTCACACTACTACATAATCTTCATTCACTTCTCAATTCTACTTCACTTCTTCTTCTTCAACATTCAATTTCAATTATTCACAAATGTATTCACGCTCATTTATTGATTGTTCGATGTCGAAATCGGGGATGAAGCACCTGTGCCCCATAATCAATTTTGGAATGAATTTGCCGGTCTAAATGAATTATCCATTCCAAAAAATATTCAAGATTTTGATGTTCATGAAAATAGTCATTCAATACATTTGGATGACATTGATGTTGATGTCAGTCATCCAATTGATTTGAAACATAATGATGAACCTGTAATAGAATTTCTCGATGCAAGACAAAAGAGAAATGTGAAGAAGCAAGCAAAATGTTGGGACCATTTTAAATTGGTTCAAACTGGTCGTGTGATCGATGGATTTCCAGAAACCAAAGCAGTATGTAAATACTATCAACAACGATTGTCATGGCAAAAAGGCATTGGAACCACCCACCTCAACCGTCACTATAGAACATGTGCGGCCAAACATGAGCTTCTTTCTATTGATCAAACGCAACTACAATTTGGTAGTCCAGGCAGCGGTGCTACTACTACGACATTTGATACGTGGATGTATTCGGAGGAAAGAACTCGAACGGGAATGATGAAGTACGTTGCCGGAGTTGAGTTGCCACTAGCACAAACGGACAACCAACATTTCGTTACATTTGTGAAAGAATGTCTTCGACCGAGGTACATTAGAGTAAGTCGAAATACTCTTTGTTCTGATACAATAGAATATTTTGAAAATGCAAAGCAAATATTGATTGCCGATTTAGAAAAATATGGGAGTGTAATATCTTTAACTTCGGATTTATGGGAAGAGATTAATAAAAGAGGTTATATAACTGCAATTGCACACTATATAGACTCACTTTGGATCATGCATAAAAAATAATTGATTTTAAAATTATTGAGTACTCGTACAATGCTAACAATATATTTAATGATATTATGAAATTATTAGAGAATATAAATACGAGAGTAAAATTCGTTCTTTTACGTTCGACAACGCTTCTGTAAATAAGTCTGTTGTCGCTAAATTGCATAGAATACTTCAACTCGATTTCGGTGGTTATTTATTTCATATTCGATGTGTATGTCATATTTTTAATTTAATAGTACAAGACGATTTAAAATATGTTAATAATGAAATTCAACGAATTAGGAATGTACTAATTTATATCACTATTTCATCTAGTAAGAAATAAGCATTTGAGAAATTTTGTATAAAAAATGGGGTGTCGCATTAAAAAACATTTATTAGTGACATAGCGCATAGATGAAACTCCACATATTTATTATTAAAATCATGTGAATGTTTCGAACATTTAATTACTGAATTTTATAACAGTAGGCATATTTGGAACGACGACGATAATATTTCGAATGAGTCCGATTGGACTTTAGTTAATAAAATTTAAAAAAAAAATTGACAAATTTTTATGATTCTACAAATATTTTGTCTGGTATTTATTATCCTACTAGTTGTATGGTCCTTGAACGTCTTTATGTAATTGTTAGGGCTTTTAATAGATTTAAAAATGATCTCGATTTTAGTTCAGTTATAATTGTCATAGAATTAAATTTTAGAAAATATTGGGAAAACTTGCCCATATTATTTTCGTTAGCATGTGTCATGGACCCCCGATATAAATTATCGAGTACTAAATTTAAAATTGAACGAATTTTCAAATCTTTAACTTTTAACGTACCTATTACATATAGAAATTTGGAAGCAACTTTATCTAAAATGTATGTATTAAATGATTTACGAATGGGTAAACTATTACTCGTGTACCCTTTGACTCTACAAATATTCCTCCCACTAATATAGCAGATGACGACGCTAAAATTTTAAATTTATTAGAAAGCATGAACTCAAATAGATATGATTCAACTGCATATGCATGTGGTTCTTCCAGTAGTAGTAGTTTGTCTTCCACTGCATGTACTCAAATATCGAGTAATAGTTCAAATGCGTTGCCTGTTGGATTACTTGATTACTTTAATCATAATTGGCCTAGTAACAATGTACTAAGTAAAAATTCAGAAGAAGTAATTGAATTATGGCGAATGTATGAACGCCGATGGCCAATAATTTCTGTAATGGCAAAAGATATACTAACACATCCGGTTAGCACTGTAGCTTCAGAGTCTGCTTTTAGTTCAAAATCTAGGGTTCTCTCCAAAGTTAGGAGTCGACTAAAAGAAGATATTTTGAAAACATTAATATCCGTGAAGGACTAACAAGACGCTCATTTTCGATTGTAAGATAAATATGTCGAAATTGTATGTAGTCAAGTAAGTGATATTTAATTTAACCATATTCATCACGAATTGTTATTTTAATACCTTTATAATTTTTTGAAAAAAATTATACACGTAACAAGTTGTTCGTATACAATTTTTAACTCCACATACTTGAAATTGAAGTAGCCGGTCCCAAACCCGAATAAATGAGGAGAGTTTATTTTTCTATTATTTTAAAAAAGAAAAATATTTTGAAAAATCATTTGACCATTTCTCATTTTTTTTTTAATTTTATCATTTATAAAATAATTATTTTCAATCAACATGCTTTCTTCAAAACTAACTTGAAAATAAAAATATATTAATTAAAAAATATTTATAAGCAAAAAAAATAAATTATAATCACAAAAAACTTATAAGTATCATATACTAATATTAAAAGAGGATAGTTGCAAACAGTTTTCCCGTCCATTTGATTTGTTTTTCAATTTTCATTTTTAATTCTTAAGGCTCATTTTTAGTTTTCAATTTTGAAGATCAATTCTAAGATTGTTAAAAATGAGTTTGATTAGTCATTTTGAAAAATTATTTCTCAAACCAGGAAACTAGAAAACACGTTTGATTTGAAATTTAAAAATATTGTTTTATGACATTTTATTATATGAATTTGATTATTATGTAAAAAGTAAAAATTGAACAATTTTATATTAATAAATTATATAGTAATATATACATTTTAAAGTTGGTTAATTTTAGTTCAAAAATAAATAATATTTTTAGTTCAAAAAACATATTTAAATGTAATATATATTTTTTATAAAAATAATCATTAAGAGTTTGAACTATATTTAATTTTTATATAATTTCTTTCCTAGAAATTTTTATAATTTGAATTTTTTCAAAATATTATTTTTATTTCTTAGAATTTTATTTATTTTTCAAAATTTGTAACAACTCCGTGATATGGAGAGTTTCTTTTCTCTTTTTTTTTTTTTTTTTAAGATACCCTTTGTGTTTTTTTTTTAATTATTATTAGTTTGACCAAATTTTAAAAATTGACTTAATAAATAATTATGCAAAATGTGAAAGTATTTCGAGCACATCTTTGACTACGATTATTAAAATCGTGTTCATGACCCAAGGATATAAGCTCTTTTCGGTGCGTACGTCGTGACCACCACGTTTCACTGGTGCGAGTCGTTTTGAAGGCCAAAATTCATTGTTTTTCATTTAATTTAAGTTATTTTTTTCAATATGGAAAAACATGCTGTTATTGGATTTTTCTTTCAAAAATTTATTCATACGAATAATCTTTTAAAAATTATTTCTCAAACCAGAAAACTAGAAAACACGTTTGATTTGAAATTTAAAAATATTATTTTATGACATTTTATTATATGAATTTGATTATTATGTAAAAAGTAAAAACTGAACAATTTTATATTAATAAATTATATAGTAATATATACATTTTAAAGTTGGTTAATTTTAGTTCAAAAAACAAATTTATATGTGTTCATTTATATATATATATATATATATATTTATTTATTTATTTAAATTTTTTATAAAAATAATCATTAAGAGTTTGAACTATATTTAATTTTTATATAATTTCTTTCCTAGAAATTTTTATAATTTAAATTTTTTCAAAATATTATTTTTATTTCTTAGAATTTTATTTATTTTTCAAAATTTGTAACAATTCTGTGATATTGATAGACTCTCCATGTCACGAAGACCATATCACGGAGAGAACTCTCCGTGGTATGGAGTTTTTTTTTTTTAAAATGCCCTTTGTGTTTTTTTTAATTATTATTAGTTTGATCAAATTTTAAAAATTGACTTAATAAATAATTATGCAAAATGTGAAAGTATTTCGAGCACATCTTTGGTTTGAAAAATCGATTAGCATATGTTTTTCATATTAGAATTGTTTATCACTTAATATAAATTTGTACATCGCACGGGTGAAAGACTAGTTATTTATAAGATAAAATCATAAAAAATTCATTATAATTAAAATTACTTATAAGTTATAATTTATACGTTATAAGTAAAAAATACTTTATCTAAAAAAATTGTTTACAAAATAAAAATACTTATAAGATAAAAATTTATTCAAAATATATATTTTAAAAAATATTTAGAAAACGTGTAAAAAAAAGGTAAGCTTACGAGCCGAGTTCTTACTTGGCTCGTCTTGAAGCTCGAGCGCGAGTCCGAACTCATAGAGCAACGACTCGAACCGATTCGGCTCGATCCATTGTCACCTCTAAATTTAGATGAAAATTAATAAAATGTATAATTGAAAAGTTACAAGTTCCATAAAATATATGATTAAAATTAATTATTAATTTAGATTTAGATTAAATCTAAATCTTAATCGGATGAAACAGCACAATTTAATTTCTTTTAATTGAATGAATTATTAATAGGGTCTTGTGAAGAATTATGGTTTAGAGCAGGGATCGAATGGTTAGTTTCAAAAGAACTTCAATTACCTGTTAACTTGTACGTATTCTGTATCCAGGAGAATGACATTTTCGCATTGGGGTTAATTTCAGAAATGGTCACTGAAGTTACATGAAAATTACAAAATGGTCACTGAAGTTCAAAACTTTCATGAACGGTCACTCAAGTTTCAGGCGCTTTCAGAAACGGTCACTGAAGTTTAAGACTTTCACCAACGGTCACTGAAATTTAAGGGATGTTTCACTAACAGTCACTGAAGTTACAAAAAGTTTCAGGAACGGTCACTGAAGGGTCATGCATTTTTACAGTTTTTTAGGCGACTTTTTCGGCCACTTCCGACCACCAAAATCGTCGAATTTTGATACCATAGAAAAGCTCACAATCTCCTCTTCAATTACCACCCAAAATTTACCCCAAACTCCAAACGATTTGACCGAAAAATCGCCGCAAAAGTCGCCCAAAAAATTGGAAAAATCTGCCCAGATTTTTTCAATTTTTTGGGCGATATTGCGGCAACTTCCGACCACCGAAATCGCCGGATTTTGACACTATTGGAAAGCCCAAAATGTCCTCGTCAATTACCACCCAAAATCTCCCCCAAACTCCAAAAGATTTGACCGAAAAATCGCCGCAAAGTCAACATGAAAAATATGGGCAGATTTTCGGCCTTTTTGGGTAACTGACTTTGCGGCGATTTCTGGTCAAATCTTTTGGAGTTTGGGGGAGATTTTGGGTGGTAATTGAAGAGGAGATTGTGGGCTTTCCAACGGTATCAAAATTCGGCGATTTTGGTGGTCGGAAGTTGCCGGGAAGTCGTCGCAAAGTCGCCCAAAAAATTGGAAAAATCTGGGCAGATTTTTCCAATTTTTTGGGTGACTTTTGCTGCGATTTCCGGTCGAATCATTTGGAGTTTGGGGGGAGATTTTGGGTGGTAATTGAAGAGGAGATTGTGGGTTTTTCTATGGTATCAAAATTCGACGATTTTGGTGGTCGGAAGTGGCTGAAAAAGTTGCCCAAAAAACTGAAAAAATGTATGACCCTTTAGTGACCGTTCCTGAAACTTTTTGTAACTTCAGTGATCGTTAGTGAAACATCTCCTAAATTTCAGTGACCGTTGGTGAAAGTCTTAAATTTCAGTGACCATTTCTGAAAGCGCCTGAAACTTGAGTGACCGTTCATGAAAGTTTTGAACTTCAGTGACCATTTTGTAATTTTCATGTAACTTCAGTGACCATTTCTGAAATTAACCCTTTCGCATTGTCTTTAACTTGCGTCACTTTATAAATGGATGATGTGCTCTTGTGTGAATTAAAAAATATCGAACTCTTGTGTGTGAGTGTGAGATCATTTTTATATCAATCATTATATTCGTGTAGCTTGATTGTCCATTTTAACACCACCTCTGACCTCTATCAATTTTTTTGAAATTTATAATTGAATTATGCTATCAAATAGTTGACATCTCTTCTCATATGCGCTCAATCCCATCTGAATAAAAAAAGTGGCCCCGTCAATCTGAATATCGGTCATCATGTCAGCAAAATTCGTTGACTCTAGTTGTTTATTATTTGAAAAATACTATTATATCCGCATGAATGACCACATAGGTGACCGCATGTGAGTGTGCAGATCCCATGTGAATAAAATAATATTTTTCCTTACACTCATATGCGATCACTCATGCGACCACTCTTACGATTCGTGTAGCATTGTTCTTATTATTTCGCTTTCTTCAACTTTTTTAGGTGTCAATTAGGCAACGTTCGATTGTGGTAGAATTGGGTGAAAAATGACCTTTTATTTTGATGTTTGATTGCATAACTTTTTCATGAAATTCATTTTCACATTTTTTCTAGGTACAATCATTTAAAACACATTTTTTACCTTTTATTTTTTCATGAGTTTGGTAAAAAAGTGTTTTTCATTTTTTTTTTTAACTTTTTGACAATAAAAACATATTCTAAATCTAATGATTAAAAAAATTTATCTATTTAATTAACAATTTACATGAAAAATAAAATTAAACGAACAAAAAAAAATTTCAATTTTTTTTAATTTTTTTTTATATTTTTACAATCCAATCAAATTTTAATACAAATTATAAAACTATTTATTTTAAAAAATAACAATTTAAATGAAAAACAAAATCAAATAAATTAAATAAAAAATTATACTAATCAAACATCATTAATTATAATTCCCCACAAAACAAATTATTCCTGCCATTAATTTTCTTTCCACCAATTTTCCTCGCTGATCAAACGAAGTTGAGGAAAGAGACAGGCTTCGGAAATTTTCCAGTTCTACGACGACTCTTAAGGCGGTTTTAAGGTAAACCAGAAAGTTCACTGGAGTAGTTTGTGCTGTTAATGATGTGTTTTGAGTTTTTTTTTTTGTTAAGAGTTCTGTGTTTTTTGGTTTGATCTTGGTGGATTGAGGATGCTAGTGACTTTTTAACTTCTTCTGGTGTTTTATGGGTTTATTTTGATGATTAATTTTAGTTTTTTGTTATGAGAGAATATGTTTTATGACTTCTAAAAGAGTAAAGTTGAAATTTTTGTTTCCTTTTTTCTGTTTTCATTTTGGACTGAAAAATATTTGGCTAATTTTCTTCAAGACTTTGATCCCTATTAATTGCCCCATGAAATGTTCTGTAATGAGCTTTATAATTTTGCATCATGACTATTTTTGCGTTTTTCAACTTTTTATATATGATTTGGGTTTGTTGAGCTCTCTATTCTATAGAATCTTACTGTTTCTTTCCATTAATTTTTTTCCTGTTGAGTTTAATCTTGGTTTGTATTTGACGACTGTTCAGCTGATAGATTTTTTCAATAGTTGATTTATACCAAAAAAAATAAATAATAAAAATAAAAATTATTTGACAACGTCAACGTTCTAAGAGCTTTTGTGAAATTATCAGTCATCTATTTCCCATAAAAAAAATGTCTTTACATGTAAAAGTACAAAACAATTAAACATACTTCTATTTTACGATATGAAGAGCCTTTCGGGATTTGCTTTTAGGGTGTTTGTAGTATTTTAGATTAGCTCATTCGCTCAATGTGTTAATTTGTCTGCTGTTTCTAGGGTTCAGCGATCATGTTTAGTGGATTAATAGTTGTTCTCATGCAGAATAACTGGATGGTTTTGGCACCGTCATTTTTTCTTTTAAATGAATTTTGATACAATCTTCCCACTGTCTACTTAAGTGCAACTTTCTCTGATGGATGAATGTCTATATTGATGATGTTTAATTGTGTGGAAACTAAATATTTTGGCAACGCCATTTAGTCTTTTAATTCCTATTTGGTGAAAACAGTTTCTAATTTCTATATGGTGTGGTAGCTACCATGGGGAGGAAGAAGCGAACTGATGATCCTGGTAAAGGTGAGAGCTCTGACTCCCAGGAGACTGAAGGAGGACATGCTCGTGTCCAACATCCACCAACACAACATCCACAGCAGCAAGGTGGACACACTAGGTGGAGGAGGAAGAGGATGGGGACAACAGCGTGGAGGGTATGGTGGCCACGATGGCAGAGGTGGAAGAGGCTCTCCACAACAGTATTATCGTGGGCCTCCTGAATATCAGCAAGGGAGAGGTGGTCAGCAGTATCAAGGAGGACCACCCCCTCAGCGCCGCGGTGGCATTCGAGGTGGCCATGGAACGACTCCCACTGGTGGGCTGTCTAGGCCACCAGCTCCCGAGCTGCACCAAGCAACCCAGGCCCCATATCAAGCTGAGGTGATAACTCAGCCATTGTCATACCAGAGGCCTGCAGAGATACATGCTGAGGCTGGTTCTTCATCCCAGCCCGCTGAGGCAACATCTTTACATGTTACCCAACAAATCCAGCAACAAGTTATCCAGCCAGGAGCATCCCCAAGTGGCGCAATGCAACCTGCGTCTAGCAAGTCAATGAGACTTCCTCTACGGCCTGGCCAGGGTAGCTATGGTACCAAGTGTGTTGTGAAGGCCAGCACCACTTTTTTGCCGAGTTGCCTGACAAGGACTTCCATCAGTATGATGTGAGTAACTAGTTGTTTCTTTTTAGTCACTGGGTTGTTTTGTGTTGAATATATTGATTGCTAATCTTTTTTACTTTAACAATGGTATTAGGTATCAATTACCCCTGAGATCACATCCCGTGGCGTTAATCGAGCTGTGATAGAGCAATTGGTGAAACTTTACCGGGAATCACATCTAGGTCAGAGGCTTCCAGCCTATGATGGAAGAAAGAGTCTTTACACTGCTGGGCCTCTTCCTTTTGTCTCAAAAGAATTCAAGATCATCCTTATTGATGAAGAAGATGGTCCATCCAGTGCTAGGTTTCATTCCATAGTCTCTTTGGTGTTTGTTGTATACCCTGGTTTGCGAAAGATTGTTTATCCGTAACAAGTTTTTGGCCATTGATTTCTCGTTTTTCTATTGATGCAGGCGACAGAGGGAGTTCAAAGTCGTGATAAAGTTTGCTGCATGTGCTGACTTGCATCATTTAGGGATGTTTTTGCAGGGAAGGATGGCTGATGCCATACAAGAAACTCTTCAGGTTTTGGACATTGTTCTCCGTGAATTACCAACCACCGGGTATATATATTGGGCTGTTGGCCTTGTTTTACTTATTATCTCTGCTATAAATTTATCTTTCAGTTTATTTGGTTTGATTTCTATTTGTTGAGTGCAGGTTTTGTCCAGTTGGCCACTCATTCTATTCCCCTCATTTAGGGAGAAAGGAGCCCTTGGGTGAAGGGCTGGAAAGTTGGCGGGGTTTCTACCAAAGTATTCGCCCAACTCAAATGGGGTTATCTCTGAACATTGGTGAGCAATACTTGCCATTTATTTGAATTTGAAATTGCATTCTCACCTACTAATCAAATCCTCTTTTTACCGTTGAAATTTATCTCATGTTTGCTTTTCTCATAGGAGTAGTGGTTATTATTTGTATAATGATGTCTGCCTTCCATCTTTTAAAATGATATCGTTTTTCTGCTGAACAATGTTGTGTCATGGAGCAGATATGTCATCTACTGCTTTCATTGAGCCACTCTCAGTGATCAACTTTGTCACACAGCTTTTGAATAGGGATGTTTCGGCTAGACCACTGTCTGATGCTGATCGAGTAAAGGTTAGATACTGCATCTTCTCTCTTTATGATTTTTTTCAGAGTATTTTGCTTGTATGCTTCATTTCTTCCAATTTACTGAGCTTGGTCACTGCACTTTTTCGTTGTCATGGTAGGGAACTATGGAAATTGAGGTTCCTAGTATAACACAAGGCACGCCTCAAGGCACAAACATCTTTCAAAACACTGATCTGCTACCGATTTGAGTCTTGAATTGAATTGAATCGAATCGTTTTTCACAGTTCTAGAAAAAAACTCAACATTTCTAGAAGGGATATTTCAAAATTGCTCTGTTTATAAAATGGGAATAATGGCGTTTCCTGTTAAAGTTTGACATGTTCAATTTTTACTAGATAATTTCGCTTTTTGGAGTTTCATCTGATGATTCATGATATCGTCATGATATCAGCTGAACATATTTGTTTCTGGTCTCATGTCTCCCCAACCTTGAGTTAATTGAAGCATTGTGGTTAGCTCTTATTGTATACACATATTAACAAGAATTTGCGCATTTCACGATCTACTATAAACTTTAATTTTACAGATCAAGAAAGCATTGAGAGGAGTGAAGGTAGAGGTTACTCATCGAGGAGATATGCGCAGGAAATACCAAATCTCTGGTTTGACCTCGCAGGTGACACAAGAGCTAATGTAAGGATCACATGTTACGGTTATCAGTCAGTCTAACCTTTTTCTTTGATATAGAGTGTGTTTTAATAGAGATTATTTGAGAAAAATGAATTTTGAAATAGTGATATGATGGGAAATGTGTGGTTGAAAAAGAAGAAAAAGTTATTGATGTGATGAAAAATATTATTTTATTGAAGAATGTGTGGTTGAAAATGAGTAGAATAATGAGAATGAAAATGAAAATGTGGGTCAAACGGGGCCATAATATAATTGATTAAAATGTAACTTTAATTATTAAGGTCTCCTCAAGGACCTTTAGCTTGACTTCTTGATTGATCCATGTGAACATTCCAGTATTTGTAGATTTTCCTTCAGGAAGCGATTTCTCACAGCATCTGTTTTCATTATTGATACTAATAAATTTTCTTATATTGTTTAAAAGTTGTCTGTGCACTGTGTACTTGTCGCCTGAAATTATATTCTCGTGCTAGATTTCCGGTTGATGAAGGGGGCACAATGAAATCCGTTGTTGAATACTTTCAAGAGACTTATGAGTATGTCATTCAATACACTCAGTTGCCTTGTCTACAAGTTGGAAATCCACAGAGGTCAAAATATTTGCCAATGGAGGTCAGTCTATTTGCACCTATAACCACGGTGTTTAGTTTCTTTAGATTTGGATATTAAAACAATTGTTTGATAATCCAGGTGTGCAAGATTGTGGAGGGGCAGAGGTATTCTAGGAGGTTGAATGATAAACAGATTACTGCGCTCCTGAGGGTCACATGTCAGCGTCCCAGCGAGAGGGAGCGTGATATTCTTCAGGTTGGTCCTGCGGCATTTTTTTGAACCTGAGAATATACTGCATTAAAATTGCAACCTTCCAAGCTCTTTGTGGCTATTGTGATTTGATCCAATGGATGCCTGTGCAATGTTTTATTTTATGAATTCTTTTGTAGGGTTTCATGAGGCATTATATGAACTGATGGGGAAAAGAATGAAGGGTTATATAGACATTTCTCTTACATCATATTTGATGCTGCCTGATATTTATAGCTGGGTTTTTGTACATTTAGCCCTTGTTTGAGCCCCATTTTGTGGGGGAAAATGTATTTTTGGAATAGTATTTTTTGGAGAATGTGTGGTTGAAAATGAGTTTGTGATAAAATGGGGCTCAAACAAGGGTTTATTTTATCATGCCTATAGTCCTCTGTTAATGGATAGTGTGTACTGATTCATTGGATGCAAGGTAGTTTAGTACTACAAGTCTACAACTATGATTTTGCTTTATGCTACATTAATTTGTTAGTATCTTTCATTTGAAAGAGTGAAGCTTTAACATTAAGTGTTTCTTGATTTCCAGGGAGAATTCGTGAATTATGCACACCTTGTAAAATATAAATTCCAATCTTTTTTGCAAATTTTGTTGCCTTTGGTATATGAATGATGCATTTTGTTGTTGAGAGTGCTCCAAGTGCTTTGACACCCTATTTTTTCATCTCAGACTGTACATCATAATGCTTATTCCGAGGACCCTTATGCTAATGAGTTCGGAATTAAAATTAGTCAGAAGCTGGCTCAAGTTGAGGCTCGCATTCTGCCTGCTCCCCGGGTACTTAAATTCGATCACTGCTTTGCTGTATATATGTTGGCTTAAATTTTCTTAGTCCTTTTGATGGTAAATTATTTCACAAGTTTGGTGTTGTTATTACAGCTTAGATATCATGATTCTAGTCTGGACAGGGACTGTTTGCCCCAAGTTGGGCAGTGGAACATGATGAACAGGGTAATTGCAATTTTAAAGTTCTAATTTATTCTATCATCTGTGCTAAAATGAACCAGTACTCATGCATAGTTATCTTGTGATGTTTATTTTGCATGTTGCTCCAAACATTATAGCTATCAACTTGCAATGTTGTTCAAATTGCTGCAAAAGAATATTTAGTATTTGATCTTGCAGAAGATGGTTAATGGAGGCATTGTCAACAGTTGGATCTGCATTAACTTTGCCCGCAATGTGCAAGACAATTTGGCAAGAAGCTTTTGTCATGACCTTGGTCAAATGTGTATTACTTCTGGCATGGTAAAGGCATTTGAATTTTTAACTTTTTTAATACTTAAATATGTTCGTTCTGATCTTTGTATTTCATCACAGGACTTCAATCCTGAACCTGTTCTACCAGTTTTTAGTGGCCGGCCTGATCATGTGGAAAGAGTCTTAAAAAAGCTAGATTTCATGACGTCATGACAAAACTGCAGCCCCATGGGAAGGATCTTGACTTACTAATCGTTATATTACCAGACAATAATGGCCCTCTTTATGGTAAGAAACTAATGATAATAAAGATAACAGGCCTTTTCTATTTTTAGGCACCTTGCACGAAATTGATGTTTGCTTGGTTTTGTAATAAAATGCATATTTGATTTTGTACAGGTGATCTGAAAAGAATATGTGAGACCGATCTTGGTATTGTCTCACAGTGCTGTCTGCAAAAGCATGTGTACGAGGCGAACCATCAACAATATCTTGCTAATGTAGCACTGAAGATAAATGTGAAGGTTGGAGGGAGAAACACAGTGTTGGTCGATGCACTCACTAGGCGTATCCCTCTTGTCAGTGACCGACCTACGATTATTTTTGGGGCTGATGTTACACATCCCCAACCCGGCGAGGATTCTAGCCCTTCCATTGCTGCTGTAACATTCGCACTTGACAGCTTTAAGATGCTGCCTTCCTCATGTATCTGATTTCATCTTTCTGTCGAGGCCCACTTACTGTTGATATAATTTCATTGCAGGTTGTTGCTTCCCAGGACTGGCCAGAGGTCACGAAATATGCTGGGTTGGTTTGTGCTCAAGCTCATAGGCAAGAGCTCATCCAAGACTTGTTTAAAACCTGGCAAGACCCTGTTAGAGGAACTGTGGTGGGTGGCATGATCAAGTATGACATCTAACACTTCCACATGCCAATGGAAATTCTTTTACTCCACCCCTTCTCACTCATGTATACGAGAAATAGCTGATTTATCATTTATGCTTATTTGGATCATAATTACATGGTTAATAGATATGTTTTTGTGGTTCTACAATTTAGGGAACTCCTCATTTCTTTCCGTAGAGCAACTGGACAGAAACCACAGCGGATTATTTTCTATAGGTAATGTCTCTTATCAATTAAATTATTTAGACATTTTATTTACCATTCTTTCCATCATTTGTAGCCCCACTATACTCGACTGTCTACAGGGATGGTGTCAGTGAAGGGCAGTTCTATCAAGTTCTGCTTCATGAACTTGATGCCATCCGTAAGGTACTGCCTCTTTTGTTTCTTGGAGCGTCGTTGAGGTTATCTATTTAGGAATTGATTTATGATTGGAGTTCTATGAAACAGGCATCTCATTCCTATTTTTTGATTTCTCCTTGTTTTTAATCTAATTTAGGCTTGTGCATCTTTGGAACCAAACTATCAGCCCCCAGTTACATTTGTTGTAGTTCAGAAACGTCATCATACAAGATTGTTTGCCAATGACCATAATGACAGACGTGCTGTTAACAAAAGTGGAAATATACTGCCTGGTATGGAGTTCAATTGTTTCCACTCTGCTATATGTTATGAATTAGATTATATTTTAAAATATGATTCACCTCAAATACGAATTTTTCAGGTACCGTAGTAGATTCAAAGATATGTCATCCTACTGAATTTGATTTCTACCTCTGCAGCCATGCTGGGGTGAAGGTAAAACTGTACTTCCATTTGGTTAATAATTTCTTACTACATTATTAATATGTTGCTTACTTTGATTCAATCTTACAGGGTACCAGCTGGCCAGCACATTATCATGTTCTGTGGGATGAAAATAAGTTCACAGCCGACGCCCTCCAGTCCCTAACAAATAACCTATGCTACACGTAAGTGATTGCTCTGCCTTTTTGATATTTTTAGGTACAATGACTTTCTTATTGGTTTCATTTCGAATTGTAGGTATGCGAGGTGCACGCGCTCTGTTTCCATTGGTACGCTTCTTTTTCATATGATTTCATACTTATCTGAGAAAATTGTACATTGATTCACAGTTTATTGCCCTATTAGCAAGTTGGTCATCAACCTTGCATGACAGTTCCACCATGACCATCAGTCTCCAATGCCAGAAATGTAAATCTCCTCTAAAGTGACCTTCACATGTCCAACTCCATGAAACTAGATTCTTTTTATCAACTTAGGTTGGTGTCGAGAATTTTGAAGTGTCACATATTGCAACAAGTCCACGTGATGACTAAACGGAGATTTGGATAGTTCCAGTTTTGGGGGGACTGTGCGCGATTAAAATGAGAGGTTGATGACCAGTTTGTTTCTTTTACTTGGGCAATATGTTTAGAGACCAATGATATAATTTTCCTTGGTTTGATTGCTAGAGGCTATGAATTATGCTAGTTGTACATTTCTGGATGATATTTTGGATGACACTGTGTGATGTGTGGAAAACTGTGCCATTGATTTGAACAAATTTTGTTAAAATCAATGGTCCAAATGAGATGCTACGTCAAACAGTGTCATCCATGATCTCAAACTTAGTGTACCTGTAGCAAAATTGGCTATGTAGCCTGAACTTGATAATGTTACAGAGAGAGTTTTGTAAGCTGTTAATAAATGGTCACATCTTCTGGCAGTACCACCTGCATACTATGCACATCTGGCTGCATTTCGTGCTCGTTTCTACGTGTGGAACCTGATACATCTGATAGTGGGTCAATGACTGGTGGTGCAGCTGGTGGCCGTGGAGCAGGTGGTAGTGCTAGAAGTGCAAGAGTTGCAGGAGCCAATGCTGCTGTGAGGCCTCTACCGCAGCTCAGGGAAAACGTGAAAAGGGTAATGTTTTATTGTTGATTTGTCGACTGAGTCGGCAGAATTGAATGGCTTGAATAAGGTTATTATTGTGTCAAGATCTTAACTCGAACTTCATCACTGTGGTTTAAAAAGCTGTAATAACTTGAAGATTGGTGCTTATAAATTTTTGTGGGCATTTGTACCATTTTTACCTTTTCAGTATTGTCATTATATATTTGTTCTTAATTTTCTATGTTACCTGATTCTTATTTTTTTTCTGAGGAATTCATTGAGAATACTAATTTTTTTGAGTACCACGTTAATCTACTTTGATTTTAATCTAGTTACTCAATCTAGCAACTAATAAAATAATCTTGAAGGGAATTCAAAAAAAAATTCAGACCTTCTCTAAGGGACTCGGTAAAATAGCCTCGTGACTTTGGGAGAAGGTTGCCTCCTCAGAAAGCGGTCGTATTGTTCAGGCTCAAGCAATTTTTTATTGAAAATATGGGTCTTTGCAAAGTTGTAAGATCACGTATGGAGGTTGACATCTTTTTGAGTGTTGGGAGGTTAAAGGAGTTGGTGACCAGATGATAGACGAATCGGTGGTCGAATCCTTAGTGAACGAGTTTAATTAGTGGATTTATTAATGACGAGAAAAATGACCTTATGATATCTTCAACACATGCATGCATTGAGCAATTAATTCGAGTGTACGACAAGCATCTCCGATATATAGAACTTGTAGGATTCAATATGGTTAATAAAAAATAAAAATAGAACCTTTTTTCGTTACCAATATATGATCAACATAGTATCAAAGTAAGGGTTCAAGTTTCACTTCTTCTCATTTATAAAAATTATAAACGCTTCGAATTTATTATCAAAAATATAAATTCGGTCCAACATGAAGAGTGTGTCAAAATAAGATTTAAACAACTACGAAGTCCCCTTCTTAGCCTAAGCCCGCAAATAAATGGAAGCAAAGAATAAATTACAATGGAGGATTCCATCTCTAAAAGTAGTTTCTGACTTCTAAATCGTCAAAAAATGAAAATCTGGGATTTACTCAAAAGTTGAATGAATTCTTTTTCTTGGTTTCAATCAGCCTCAAGGAATGTCTTTTCTTCCACCAACTGGGTATTCAGCCTCCAAAGATATTCCATTTCCACGTGCATACTTAAATTATTTCTCCTATATAAAGAAGGAGACCCCATTTCATGTTCAAAACAAAACAAATTTTAACCTGAAAAATCCATACACAAAAGCATTTTTATGGCTTCTCTGATTGTGGATAGCATGCCAGATGCCTTGAGGCAGAGTCGATACCACATGAAAAGATGTTTTGCCAGGTACACAGTATTAAATAAGATTTGATAGCATGTTCAGTACGCTGTGCTGGAAATGCAATATTCAATAAACGATATTTAACTTGCAATGTCCTAGCTTATGTCTTATGTTTGCAATTGCAATTTTATTTAATGAAATGAAAAATTAAATATGAAGGTTCACTGGAATGGGAAGAAGGCTAATGAAATCCCAGCATTTAAAGGAAGAGATGGAGAAAACAATTGAGGACAAGCTTGAGAGATCCAAGATTTTGGAAGGTTCGATTGGCGACATCTTCAATGCAACACAGGTCAACTCCAAATAGTCGTTCGACAAAATTTTAGCTTTTTTTTTTTTTTTGGCCTTTAACACTGTCGAGTACTGTTTCTCCTAATGAATATGCCATTTGGGTGTGTGTACAAATTTGCAGGAGGCAGTTGTGGTACCACCTTATGTTGCTTTTGCAATGAGACACAATCCTGGGGTTTGGGACTATGCCAAGGTGAATGCAGAGAATCTATCTGTTGATATCATCACTGGCGAAGAATACTTGAAATTCAAAGAAATGATCATTGATGAGAACTGGTGAGTTGAAATAATATGAAATACTTGTCTTGAAAATGATAAGATTCTGCTGGTAATGTGGTTTCATGAACAAGCAGGGCTAAGGATGACAATGCACTGGAAATAGACTTTGGAGCATTCGATGCTTCTATTCCTCGTCTATCCCTTTCTTCGTCCATTGGAAATGGGATGACCTACATTTCAAAATTCATGACAACGAAATTCAGTGGGAATCCTGAGAGCGCGAAGGCTTTGGTCGAGTATTTGCTTGCTCTCAAGCACCAGGGAGAGGTAAGCAATGGGAAACAAGAAAAAAAATCTGGCAAAGACACAAGATCAGTAATGCAATCTGGCCTAAATATCCTAACTTTTTTTTTTTGGTCCAATTTACAGAAATTAATGATCAACGAGACTCTCAATACGATAAAAAAGCTTAAAGAAGCACTAATAATTGCTGAAATTTATGTCTCAGCTCAACCGAAGGACACGCCTTATCAAAATTTTGAGCCGAAGTAACCTTTCTTACTTTGTCAAAAAAATTTGTTCATAGAGACAACATTTTCTCGTTATGTCTAGACTTACTTTGAACCTCCAGGCTTAACGAATGGGGCTTCGAGAAAGGGTGGGGCAATAATGCGGAAAGAGTAAGAGAGACAATGAGGATACTTTCCGAGGTACTTCAAGCACCGGATCCTACAAATGTAGAAGTCTTTTTGGGCCGGCTTCCTGTCACATTCAACATTGTTATCTTCTCTGTTCATGGCTATTTTGGCCAGTCGGATGTCCTCGGATTGCCTGATACTGGAGGCCAGGTGCAGCCAACACGACACAATTAGTCTCCAACTAATTACTTTGTTTGTCATTAGCATCATTCTAGGAAAGTTCAGGACTAAGGATTTTGTTGAATTGAGCAGGTGGTTTACATTCTAGATCAAGTGAAAGCTTTAGAGGAAGAAATTTTATCAAGAATTAAGCAGCAAGGCTTAAATGCGAAGCCCCAGATTATAGTGGTGAGGATATTAAAAGAATTCACATATATCCATTTAATTCGAGGGAGGAGCATGAGAGAGACACAGTTAAACTTCTTTCCATCTTACGTGCACAGGTGACTCGCCTCATACCAGATGCGCAAGGGACGAAATGCAATCAAGAGATCGAGCCTATTATTAATACCTCACATTCTTACATCCTTAGGATCCCATTTAGGACTGAGAAGGGGATTCTCCGCCAATGGATTTCTCGATTTGATGTCTACCCTTATTTGGAGAGGTTTTCCCAGGCAAGTACTATGTTCATTTTTAAAACATGACTTCACAACTTTCTATTTAACGAGTGTCCCAACATCTTTGGCGAATCAACTCTCTGTATATTTCTTAAATCATTAGGATGCTGGTGCAAAGATTGTTGAGCTAATGGAAGGTAAACCAGATCTCATACTTGGGAATTATACCGATGGAAATATAGTGGCATCATTAGTGGCTAGCAGACTTGGAGTAACTCTGGTATCACTACTTGCATGAAATTATCTTAATGTAATACTTCATCTTTCAATCTTCCCTGAGACTTGAGAAAATCTATAATCGGGACGTCTTGACACTAGGGAACCATTGCTCATGCTTTGGAGAAAACGAAATACGAAGATTCAGATATGAAATGGAAGGAATTGGATCCCAAATACCACTTCTCATGCCAATTCACAGCTGATTTAATTGCAATGAATACTGCTGATTTTATAGTTACCAGCACATATCAAGAAATTGCAGGGAGGTTAGTCTGTTTGATGCAAGTAATCTTCAGCTTTTGCACGAATAGAACATTATTTCATTGTATTTTTTCCCGTTTCAGCAAGAACCGACCTGGACAATACGAAAGCCACGTCGAATTCACTATGCCAGGGCTCCATAGAGTAGTTTCAGGCATTAATGCATTTGATCCAAAGTTTAATATTGCTTCACCGGGAGCTGATCAATCCATCTACTTCCCATTCACAGAGAAACATAACCGACTTACCAAGTTTCAACCAGCCATTGAGGAACTACTGTACAGTAAGGAGGATAACGACGAGCACATGTAAGTTCTTCAAATTCAACTTGACCCGCCGGACCGCCGCCTGCATTTTCTATGCACATATCCTCTGAATTTTTTAATAACGACGTACTTTTGGGTACAGTGGATTTCTTGCAGATCAAAAGAAACCAGTTATCTTTTCAATGGCAAGACTTGATACGGTGAAGAATATTACAGGGTTGACTGAGTGGTATGGGAAGAATAAACAGCTTAGGAGTTTAGTAAACCTTGTTATTGTTGGTGGATTCTTCGATCCATCCAAATCGAAGGACAGGGAAGAAATGGCTGAAATCAAGAAAATGCACGCCTTAATTGAAAAATACCAACTTAAAGGCCTAATCCGATGGATAGCCGCCCAAACTGATAGGTATCGTAATGGTGAACTGTACCGGAGCATTGCTGACACGAAGGGGGCTTTTGTGCAGCCTGCATTATATGAAGCTTTTGGTCTAACTGTTATTGAAGCAATGAACTGTGGATTACCCACATTTGCAACCAATCAAGGGGGACCAGCAGAAATCATTGTCGATGGTGTCTCGGGATTTCTTATCGATCCTAACAATGGTGACGAATCGAGTAACAAGATTGCTGATTTCTTTGAGAAATGTAACGGAGATCCTAAATATTGGCATAGGATGTCTCAAGAAGGTCTCAAGCGCATATACGAATGGTACCATCCGATCCTCCATTTTTAATTAATGTTTTGTACGTAGTATTGGACAGACCACCTGAAAATCTCTGACTTGCAACATTTGTTCACTTGCAGCTATACATGGAAGATATATGCAACCAAAGTTCTGAATATGGGATCAGCTTACGGCGTCTGGAGGCAGTTAAACAAACAGCAGAAGCAAGCTAAACAAAGATACATTGATATGTTATACAATCTCCACTTCAGGAAATTGGTGAGTTCATTGAATTATATTACCCATGAATGAAAAATGTAGCCGGATAAGTAAATTTCTAATCTATGTATATGTCGTATGATGTTTTAGGCCAACAATGTAGCCATCTTTCTTGAAGAAAGACAGCCATCTACACCAAAGGACACTCCTAAATCCCGACAACCAGCACTGCGGGTACCAGCACCAGCACCAGCACCAGCACCAGCACCAGCGCCAGCTCCAGCTCCAGCTCCAGCTCCAGCACCAGCGCCACCACCAGCACCAGCAGAACATCCACGGACTCCAAGGCATGTTCTCTCAGTTTCCTCTCTTCAATTCTGGATTCGATTTTATTTACAAATGAAACTGATTTGTGTCAAATAACAGGACTGAACCTGGAGGGGAGCTCGACTCCCCAGGAAACGATAGTACGAGTACGTCGTGTGCTTGTCCCTGGTGGTTGTGTTTATGCGTCTCTTCTTGTATCATCATTTATGCTGCGCTGAAGCTGTATGGTTCACACAACTGACCTTGTAAAATCACGACTACATCCCTATGCTAATGAATATGTCAATATTTATCAGTTTGTACAAATATCAATTCAATAAATGAGATAATGTCACGTTGATCCTTTCTTTGTGTTTTTTTCACTGCTGCTGCTAAACTAGTTAGTAATTAAACTATTAAAGAAATAATCAAACGTGAGATATGAAAAATATGATAAAATCACGGAGAACATAGAATTATTTTTATATCATTAACGGTTCAAAATGTTGCCATCCCGTTTCTTAAAAATCGTTATCAAGTTGACAAATTATGATTTTTATTTGTTGTAAAAGACTGTAATATAAAATACTGTTTAATTAGTCATCGCGAAAGACCCCTATGCGAAAAGATGACAAATATCACAAAGTCAAATCGAACAATAAAAATCAAAAATAAATTTTATATGTAAAATATGAAGAAAATAGAGTGAGCAAAGATAAATTGCAAATAATAATCAAAAAATCAAAAAATTGTGAAAATTATAAACAATTCGAATGGTATAAAATCAAAATTGATATGGATGATGGAGGCGTAGCATTGTTCAAAAGTAAAAGAGCAACCAATAACATTCTATATTTAGACCCCGTTTGGTACCTGATGATACCAAAAGTCGTACCTGGGCAATTCTCGAACTTTAAGACAGATGATGAACACGAGCAAAGTCTTCGAACACCTGAAACAAAGGCAATGAGGGTTTTCCTCGTTGCCCCTCCGATGCTTAAGTCAGAAAGGGAGTAAATATTTGCGTAAGGCTATGAACTGAATATAATGTAAAAAATGCCTCTCTGAATTCTGAATTTGTATTGTTTTTATAGGTTGTAGGTAGTACAATCCCTGTAGGATTAGGAAGTCTCCGCCCACAAGAGTTCTATTTGAACGAAGAGTTTAGTTCGTACTACAATTCTAATAAACGTTGGTAACATGTTCGCGATAGAACTTCACTAGGCAAAGGAGTCTTATCGCAGGTGCAGGTAATGATCTCGAGGAGTTACCTCGAGGACCACAGGACGTTAAGACAGAACGGTTCTGCTGCGGTCCTCGAGTAGTAGGATACCTCGAGGACATGTACTCCTCGAGGACACGGTGCATGATAGAGTTAAATTAAGTCCTCGAGGGTTCCTTTGAGTGAGTCCTCGGGTATACCCAATATGACCACATCACTGGCCCCCGGGCACCTATGCTTCGCGCTCATCCTCGAGGGATAGGTGCACTTCGAATGTCGTTCCTAGGGATGAGGTTAGGGTTTAGTTCACGACTGTTGGAGTGAAGGGCGTGGATGTTTGACACGTGTCACGTTTCGACGGTTGAAGATCGTGATCCTTGGCCTTCCATATTCCCCCCTATAAATACCTTCTTTCACTCCTCATTTTTTACTTTCACTGCTGTAAAAAATCCTCGATACAAGCTCGTGCTCGATCAGAAAAACCTAAGGTAAGTAGCTCGAGACTTTAAGTTATTTCTTTAGCTTAGTCCTTTGGATGATGTCGAGTGATAGGGGTAGCTCTAGCAGTTCGAGTAGTAGCGAGGACGTAGGAACAACAATAGTCCCCATGGGCGTTCCTATCGACGCCAGACCTAGGGCCCAAGATCCTGACTTTGAGTATCCTGACGAGGCTTGTAGGTTGAAAGAGCACCTGGCAATTAGTGCTGCTCGAGAATATGGGCTGATGCCCGCCTGTGACATTAGGTCCCCCAACCTCGAGGATAGGGTGATTAGGGCTAGACCAGGTGAGTTTGTTGTTTTCAGAGAGGCCCTAAAGGCCGGGCTTAGGTGGCCTCTACACCCTTTTTTTACTACCCTACTGGTCGAGCATTCCATGTGCCCGGGGCAACTAGTCCCAAATGCATGGTGAATGCTGGTTTACTTTTTCATCGCCTGTAGATACCTAGGGATCGATCCTATCGTCGACCTCTGTAGGCTAGTGTTCGAGCTCAAGAAACACCCTCGATTCACTTGCTTCGGTTATCTCTCGACCATAGGGGGGTTCAGGGTCCCAAAAATGGCTAGTTCACTGAAGGGCTGGAGGGAGGGCTGGTTCTACGTAGTGCCCCCCGATCTCGATCACCCTTTTTGGCCTGAATGGGGCGTGCCCGACGCCGAGAAGTTCTGTGAGGGCCAAGAATACACTGAGGATTTAGATCGAGGTAGGAGGATGCTGGTGGAGCTTGATCCTTTATTCTCGAGCATGAAGGACATCGGGGCAGAAGTTATAGATCTGGCTGACGTTAGAGGTGTCCAGGGTAGGGCCTTTTTATCCCATAATGATGTTATATGCTCGAGCTATTGCTCGAACTAATATGTTGTTGTTTTCCTTTTCAGGAATGACTTTCGATCCTCGAGCCCTACGTGGTTTTGTGTCCTCTAGGCCAGAGGCCCAGCCCCCGCAGCGTCCTCAGGCCAAGAAGAAGGGCAAAAAGAGGCTCAGGGGGCAAGAGGAAAACCTCACTGGACCAGGGGAATCTTCCCAATCACGACCTCCACCGGTCCCGAGCCCAAATGTGCGGGCACAGAGGTCTGCCACACCTCCTGTTTCTTCAGCCCGAGCCTTCCCCGAGACGATCGACCTTGACGATGACGAGACGATCCCCGAGGGGTTTGTAATGGCCGGGAATGCTGAGAAGAGCAACCTCTTCCCAGACCTCGTGGCCAAGTATAGTGGCGAGGTAAAGCTCGGGGATGGGGTAAAGGTTCTTGAGCTTTTGACCAGAAAGGTATTCCTCGAATCATGCTCTGTTGTTATTTAAGTTATCGACGACTAGGCTCGCTCACTTCCCTTGTTTTGTTTTCTAGTCACTGAGTGTGGCTCGAGGCTTGGCCATTCAAGGCCTCGAGGAGGCCCAGAGAATCTCCGATATCGAGGACTCCTCGAAGCTGAAGGACCGAAGGATCGCTGAGAGAATGCAGACGAGGAAAGAGCGCGATGATGCCATTCGCGAGGCTAAGAAGGCCCGAGAAGAGGTTGGCATCGCCAGAGATGAGGCTGAAGAGGCAAAGCTCGAGCTCCTGCAAAAGGATAAGGAGTTCGAGCAAAAGCTCGAGGATTTCAAGAAAATGGCCTGGGAAGAGTTCAAAACTTCCCAGGAATGCGACAAGCTCAAAGGAGAGTATGCCTCGGGTGCTTACTACCATGCATTCAAAGAGGCCCGAGCCTATCTTCGTTCTCAACACCCCGAGTTTGATGCCGGGGAATTGAAGACCGTTCCCTCGATGGCAGAGACTCTCGAGCTATCTGATTCCGAGGATGGTGGAGGTGGCGAGGACGGAGAAGATGTGGTCGAGGATGAAGATGTTGAAATCGATATCACAAACCTCGACCCCCCTCTAGGACAGATCGGGTAGTTAGTTCATCCCCGACCCCTTGTAAATTTCTTTTGGCACTCTTTTGCTCGAGGATGTATTATTTTTGAATGAATGAATGAGCAGTCCTCGATATTTTTTGAATGGATGTACGAGCAATATTTGGCCTTTGGTCTCGAGGAATAAGCCCATTTTGAAAGAGACATGATTGAGTCTCGAGGACAGATAAAGCTCGAGGAACAAATCGAATTTCCCAAAAGCGCATGATAAATTCTCGAGGACGAATAATATCCGAGGAATAAATAAAACTTTCAGAAATGTATGATTAATTCTCGAGGACAAATAATACTCGAGGAATAAACCGAATTTTCAAAATTGTATGATAAATTCTCGAGGACAATAACGCTCGAGGAATAAATTGAATTTTCAAAAATGTATGATTAATTCTCGAGGACAAATAACGTTCGAGTAATAAATCGAATTTTCAAAAATGTATGATAAATTCTCGAGGACAAATAACGTTCGAGGAATAAATCGAATTTTCAAAAATGTATGATAAATTCTCGAGGACAAATAACGTTCGAGGAATAAATCGAATTTTCAAAAATGATTGATAAATTCTCGAGGGCAAATAACGCTCGAGGAATAAATCGAATTTTCAAAAATGATTGATAAATTCTCGAGGGCAAATAACGCTCGAGGAATAAATCGAATTTTCAAAATTGTATGATAAATTCTCGAGGACAATAACGCTCGAGGAATAAATGGAATTTTCAAAAATGTATGATTAATTCTCGAGGACAAATAACGTTCGAGGAATAAATCGAATTTTCAAAAATGTATGATAAATTCTCGAGGACAAATAACGTTCGAGGAATAAATCGAATTTTCAAAAATGATTGATAAATTCTCGAGGACAAATAACGCTCGAGGAATAAATCGAATTTTCAAAAATGTATAATTAATTCTCGAGGACAAAATCATACTCGAGGAAGGCTTAGAGTGCCTGTACTGGGCAAGGCTCAAGGTGCTTGCACGTGGCAAGGCTTAGAGTGCTTGCTTAAGGCAAGGCTTAAGGTGCTTGCACGAGGCAAGGCTTAGAGTGCTTGCGTAAGGCAAAGCTTAAGGTGCTTGCACGAGGTAAGGCTTAGAGTGCTTGCGTAAGGCAAGGCTTAAAGCGCTTGCACGAGACAAGGCTCCGAGTGCTTGCGTAAGGCAAGGCTTATGGTGCTTGCACGGGGCAAGGCTTGAGGTGCTTGTACAGGACAAGGCTTAGAGTGCTTGCGTAAGGCAAGGCTTAAGGTGCTCGCACGGGGCAAGGCTCAGAGTGCTTGCGTAAGGCAAGGCTTATGGTGCTCGCACGGGGCAAGGCTCAGAGTGCTTGCATAAGGCAAGGCTTAAGGTGCTTGCACGGGGCAAGGCTTGAGGTGCTTGTACGAGACAAGGCTCTGAGTGCTTGCGTAAGGCAAGGCTTATGGTGCTTGCACGGGGCAAGGCTTGAGGTGCTTGTACAGGACAAGGCTTAGAGTGCTTGCGTAAGGCAAGGATTAAGGTGCTCGCACGGGGCAAGGCTCAGAGTGCTTGCGTAAGGCAAGGCTTATGGTGCTCGCACGGGGCAAGGCTCAGAGTGCTTGCGTAAGGCAAGGCTTAAGGTGCTTGCACGGGGCAAGGCTTGAGGTGCTTGTACGAAACAAGGCTTAGAGACTGATGATCGAAAGTAATGCCTGTGTGGGGCTGTAAGGCCCGAGCACTAAATTTATTAATCTTTCGGACTGAACTTGGATTTATATCTCATCCAAGCTGCCTACGTACCCAAGCGGGATCAAGCCGAACGTAGTTCATTACAAAAAGAAACGATGTAAAGATAAAGGGCACGGGCACGCAGGCCCAAAACAAAAATAAAAATAAAAAGTGCAGGACCAAAAACCTACAATTTAGGCGTAGGGAACATTACTTGAAATATACCTTCAGGTTATCGGCATTCCAGGGCCTCGGGAGTGGTCTTCCTGAGGAATCTCTAAGGCTGTATGCTCCTTCATGAACTTTTCGTATAACTTCAAACGGACCCTCCCAGGTGGGTCCAAGTTTTCCTGGAGCATGACCCGCGGCTTCGGCTTTTCTCAACACCAGATCCCCCGACCTGAATGTACGGGGTCTTACTTTGCTATTGAAATATTTTGCTGTTCTGTTTTGGTAGGAGGCTACCTTCAAGGCTGCTTGCTCCCTCACTTCTTCCAGAAGGTCGAGATGCTCGGTTGTGTGTTCCGAGTTCCCGGGATCAATCCTCCTGAGATTGGGCACACTGATTTCGACCGTGATAGTGGCTTCAATACCGAAGGCTAACATGAAGGGAGTTTCTCCTGTCGTTGTCCTGTGCGATGTTCTATATGTCCAAAGTATCGAGGGTAACTCGTCGGACCAATGACCCTGAGCATTCCCAATCCTGGTCTTGAGGTCTTGAAGTATAATTCTGTTCGTAACTTCTGCTAGGCCATTGCTCTGGGGGTGTGCGACTGACGTCAAGCGGTGGTTGATCCCGAAGTTGGTGCAAAAGTTTCTGAATTGAAGATTGTCAAACTGTCTACCGTTATCTGTTATGAGGACCTTAGGTATCCCGAACCTGCAAATGATGGATTTCCAAACGAAGGCCCTGAGCTTGGGCTCCGAGATTATTGCCAGTGCCTCGGCCTCAGCCCATTTTGTGAAATATTCTACGGCAACTGCTACGAACTTTACCTGACCCCGGGCTATTGGAAAGGGGCCGAGGATATCCACTCCCCACTGTTCGAATGGAGCCGGAATACTGATGTTGGTGAGGTCTTCGGCGGGTGAATGGATGATGTTGCCAAACCTTTGACATTTATCACATCTTCTGACGTACTCCAGGGCGTCTTTCTTCATGGTGGGCCAATAATATCCGTACCTTATGAGTTTGAAAGCAAAAGCTCGAGCTCCTTGGTGATTTCCACATATACCCTCGTGCACTTCGGCCAATGCCTGGGCAGATTCTGTGGGTCTCAGGCACCTGAGGTATGGCAGGGTGAAACTCCTACGGAACAGCGTTCCTTGAATCATGCAGTATTTCGATGCTCTTGACCGGACACTCCTCGCCCCCTGTGGATCCTCGGGAAGCTTTCCGTTTGCCAAGAAGTCAATTATGGGGTCGACCCATGAGGGCTCATGATCAATGTCCATGACGGTGCATGAGGAATTTATGCTGGGCTCTGTTACAATTTTAACGTGCACTGTTCTGTCCAGTCCGTCAACACCCATAAACACGAGCTTCGATAATGCATCTGCTTGGCAGTTTTCAACCCGGGCAATCTTTATGATCTCGCACATCTTGAATCGTCGCTTGAGGTCATGAACTTTCAAACAATACAAACTCATCTTCTCCTCTTTCCTTTCGAACGTTCCTTCTATTTGGCCAACTATAAGCTGTGAGTCACTGTAAACCTTGATGTGCTCAAGCTCAAGATTCTGAGCGAGTTCTAGGGCAATGATGACTGCCTCGTATTCTGCCTCGTTGTTTGTAGCTTCGAATTCGAACCTGAATGCACACCTAATTTCAGTGGTTTTACCGGGCTGCGTGATTATGACCCCTGCACCCGAGCCCGATGAGTTAGAAGCTCCATCGACAAAAATTTCCCATACTTCTGGTGTGCTCATGCTCGAGCTTCCTTCTGGCCCCCCGAGCCTTCGGAGTGAGTGAGTTCCGCAATGAAGTCCGCTAGCGCTTGGGCCTTTATGGAGGGCCTGGGCTTGAATTCAATGTCGAATTCTCCAAGTTCAATTGCCCATTTTAGTAGTCTACCTGAAACATCTGGTTTCTGTAGGATGTGCTTGAGAGGCTGATTCGTGAGCACGACGATAGGGTGAGACTGGAAGTACTGTCGAAGTTTTCGGGCCGCCGTGACCAAAGCGAGAGCGAGCTGTTCCGTCAGTGTATACCTTGTTTCGGCGTCAAGTAATACTTTGCTCACGTAGTAGATTGGCTGCTGGGATTTGTTGGCCTCTTTCACTAGAACCCCGCTTACTGCATTCTGAGACACTGCCAAGTATAGAAGTAGAGTATCACCAAGTTCGGGCTTTGTGAGAATGGGTGGAGAGGCTAACGTTTGTTTGAGCTCTTGGAAAGCCTTCTCACATTCTTCATTCCAATCAAAACTTCGGTTACCCCTTAGCACTTTGAAGAAAGGGAAGCATCTGTCAGCTGCCCGAGACATGAACCTGTTCAAGGCTGTCACGCGACCTGTCAGTTTCTGGACCTCTTTCCTAGTCTTGGGCGATTCCATTGATGTCAGTGCTCGTATCTTATCGGGGTTGGCCTCTATTCCCCGGTGGGTGATCATGAATCCCAAAAACTTTCCCGAGGCCACCCCGAAAGCACATTTAGTGGGGTTCAATTTCATCCGGTATTTTCGCAAAGTGCTGAAGACATCCTCGAGATCGGATATGTGCTCATTCACTTTTTTGCTCTTGACAACCATGTCGTCCACATATGCCTCAACATTCTTACCAATCAGATTAGCAAATACTTTGTTGATGAGCCTTTGATACGTTGCCCCTGCATTCTTCAGACCAAAGGGCATGACCTTATAACAATATATGGCGGAATCTGCCATGAAAGATGTCTTCTCCTGATCGTCCTCGGCCATGAGGATTTGATGATAACCAGAGAACGCATCAAGAAAGCTATATAGCTTGTGCCCTGACGTGCTGTCCACTAGGTTGTCAATTCTAGGTAGGGGATAGCTGTCCTTTGGACATGCTTTGTTAAGGTCCGTGAAGTCGATGCACATCCTCCACTTCCCATTTGCCTTTTTAACCAATACCACATTGGCTAGCCATTCGGGGTATTGGACCTCCCGAATGAACCCCGCGCTTAGAAGTTTATTAATTTCCTCACGAATGACCTCTCGCCTTTCTGGCGCAAATTGTCTCTTTCGCTATTTGACGGGTTTCGAACCAGGGCTCACACTAAGTTTATGTATTGCCACCTCGGGGTTTATGCCCGGCATGTCCTCGACCTTCCATGCGAAGACATCAATATTTTTCGATAAACAATGAATGAGCTCGGCTACGAGGGTTTCATCAAGACCCTTACCAATGGAGATTTTCTTCCCATGTCCGAGATCAACCTCTATCACTTCCTCCACCGGAGCTAAGCGGGCTCTGTCCTCGAGCTCAGTGTCCACAAGTTGCATGACGTCCGTGCCAATCGCCTTGAGGCATGTCACATAACACTGCCTCGCTATTCCCTGATCCCCATGAACGACCCCAACGCCGTTGCAAGTGGGAAACTTCATGGCGAGGTGGAAGGTGGATACAACTGCCCTGATCTTATTGAGGAGTGGTCTTCCCACAATAGCATTATAGGCCAAGGAGGTACGAACAATTTGGAAAGCTGTAATTTCTGTTACCTGCCTGTTACCCGAGCCCAAGGTTAGGGGGAGATCGACAATGCCTTCCGGAAGGACGACGCTTCCGCCGAATCCCTGGAGGGGAGTTTTGATTGGTTTCAGTTGTTGGGATGAGATTCCCATTTTGGTGAATGCTTCATGAGATAACACATTGGCCGCACTCCCACCGTCAATCAGGATCCTTTTAACTTCAAAGTTGGCCACAATTGCTGAAATGACCAAGGCATCGTCATGAGGATACGATACCCCCTCTGAGTCCTTTGCCCCAAATGTGATGTCCTCGGACTTGTCGTGGGCTGCTCCCGGGGCCGACGTATATTGACGAGCATACTGTTTTCGAGCAGCGCTTGAATCTCCCCCCGACGCAATGCCCCCTATGATGACGTTAATAGTTCCTGCTGTTGGCTGACCCTGACCTCTTTCATCTGTGGCTCTTTCGGTATCCCTGTCATTCCTCGGGCGCTTGTTGTGACTAACATAAGAGCCAAGAAGTCCTCTTTTGATAAGGGCTTCGATCTCCCGTTGCAATGCTTTGCAACTGTCTGTGGTGTGCCCATGATCACGATGAAAATCACAATATTTGCTTCGATCGCGCGTGTCCGGAGGGGATTTCAGTCTGGGAGGCCATTGAAGCTCTTTCATATCCTTTATCTCCATCAAGATATTGGCCTTAGAGGTATTCAACCGAGTGAATGACGTCGATGGATTGTCCTGTCTTTGTTTATTCCTAGGAGCTTCATGTCGAGGATTCGTATCATGAGGCCTTTTTTTGTTCTGGTTTATCCTGGGCTGGGCTGGCCCTCCTCGGGTTTAAAGTTTCCTCCATATTTATGTACTTCTCTCCCCTTGTCAAGAGCTCAGTTACTGATTTTGGGGGGAGTCTTTGACAAGGACATTTTGAATGCTTCGCACCTTATCGCATATGTTAGAGCAGATACCGACGCTGTGATATGGGAGGTCGGGGATCATGAGCCTCTCTTTATTGAACCTCTTCATAAAATCTCGCAGGCTCTCGTTTGGGCCCTGGCGGAGTTGCATCAGGGATGCTGCCGTTTTTTCTGATGCGCTTACTGCTCGCGAAGAAGGCGGAAAATTTATCGGCTAGGTCTGAGAATGAGGCTATGGAATTGGGCTCAAGAGTGGAGAACCAATCCCTGGCAGCATTTGTCAACGTTTGAGGGAAGGCCTTGCACATTACCTGATCCGGGGCAACTTGTAGGTTCATGACGTCGGTATAGATATTCAGGTGGTTGGTAGGATCTGTAGACCCGTCATACTCTTTTATTCGAGGATACTTCAATCTATCAGGCAAGGGGAATGACAAGACTTCTGGGGTGAACGGAGTGTTGGGAGCAAAACCTGTTGGCCCCTTGTCTTTCTGTCTTAGACCTGCTGTAATTCCATCCTGGATGATCCTGGCCAGGTCCGCGGACTCCATTGTTACTGGTCCTGAGGCCGAGGCCACATTGGGTAGGCCCGAAGTCCCGGCTCCATGATTATCATGTATTTGAGGTTGAGCCTGACGACGAGCGTCTGCCATGAACCCCCCTTCGGGTGTCGGCGTACGAGGCGGATGTGAATATCTCTGGGTGAGCAACTGAGTTAATGTAGCAACTTGTTGACGGAGCTCCTCGAATGCTCCTGCGCTGACGACAGCGGGTTGTGGTTGTTGCATGTCTGACGACTCCTCTTGTGGGATTGGAGGATCGGCAGGAGGTGGTGGATGTTCCGGAGCGGATGAGCTTGCCGGAGGGAGACCTGATCGTGTGTTAACCATGGCTTTTGGTAAAGATTCCCACAGACGGCGCCAATGATGATACCAAAAGTCGTACCTGGGCAATTCCCGAACTTTAAGACAGATGATGAACACGAGCAAAGTCTTCGAACACCTGAAACAAAGGCAATGAGGGTTTTCCTCGTTGCCCCTCCGATGCTTAAGTCAGAAAGGGAGTAAATATTTGCGTAAGGCTATGAACTGAATATAATGTAAAAAATGCCTCTCTGAATTCTGAATTTGTATTGTTTTTATAGGTTGTAGGTAGTACAATCCCTGTAGGATTAGGAAGTCTCCGCCCACAAGAGTTCTATTTGAACGAAGAGTTTAGTTCGTACTACAATTCTAATAAACGTTGGTAACATGTTCGCGATAGAACTTCACTAGGCAAAGGAGTCTTATCGCAGGTGCAGGTAATGATCTCGAGGAGTTACCTCGAGGACCACAGGACGTTAAGACAGAACGGTTCTGCTGCGGTCCTCGAGTAGTAGGATACCTCGAGGACATGTACTCCTCGAGGACACGGTGCATGATAGAGTCAAATTAAGTCCTCGAGGGTTCCTTTGAGTGAGTCCTCGGGTATACCCAATATGACCACATCAGTACCCATTTTTTATTTATAAAAATGAAAAATATGATCGTTATCAATTACATTCAGTTACCATTTTTGACTTTCCATCTCTTGTGTGGGGTTCATAACGACTATATTTTTCATTCTCATTTTACAAAGAATGAGAATCAAGCGAGTCTTAAATTTTGTGCAATAGTAATCAAAGGTAATCATCAGTGATTATCATTTATCAATTAATTAACTTTCAAATTTTGACATCGTTTATTATCACAAGGATTTTCATTCGTCGTGTGGATTTTTTTGTTTGTATGGAAGAGCGGAATTTGGATGAATGATGGATGAGTAACGATACATAAAAGTGAGTGAGCTGCGAACAATCAATAATCCTTAATTTTTGAGTGAACAAATAATAATCAAAAATTAATTTTTAATGATTAATCATTTAATTAACGGGAAAGACAACCCTATGTCTTGTTATTACATATTTGGCTAAAATCAAATTTCAAATTTCAAAAAGAATTATTTATGGTAGAAAATATTTTTTTGCTTATTATTAAATTCAATTATAAGAAATCTTTTAGAGCTTGCCAAACACGTAGATCCTTCCTTCATACCCACCGTTGTTGTCGCCACCACCATTGCTGCCACTGCCAACTTCGAGAGCATAAATATTCACTTTGTCCCAACCTAATAGCCCCAAACCCACCGCCGCGACTCCATAAAACTTACTCGAGAAGATGTCGGTATCCGCCGCCGTAGAAAGAACACTGTTCAAAGACAAAAATGGCGGAGCAACCCATTTCTCAATCATCAAACACCGTTTCTTAAGCTGCTTAATCTGGCAAGCACTTCATTCCACTCTTTTACTTTTTCTCTCCAAAACCCTTTTCCTTTCCCCCTTTACTCGATCCCCTCATACTCCCAATTTCCTTTCCCTCTTCTACTTCCTTTCCTTCCACTTCTCCCTTCTCCTCTTCGCAATTTCCGTCTTCTTCCTCTCTTCCCCGAACCCTCATCCCTCCGCTTCTCTACTCGACCTCCTCCTCAGCTTGGCTCGGCTTCTTTTCATTTCCAGGGGCTCGGCTGAGCCGGAACTTAGGAGAAAAATTAGGGTGTCATTGAGCTATGTTTTGTTTGTGAGCTTGTGCGCGGTGGCGGGGGCACTTTCCTTAATTTGCGTGTGCTGGGGTTGTGACGTTTACAACGTAGAATCGAGGTCTAGATGGTATTCTATTTATGGGAAGCTGGGGTTTAGAGGTTTTGTGGTGGGGTTTTTCTATGGGTTGCACTATGTGTATAAGCAGCGCTGGCTTTTGCGGTTTCCAATTATTCAGGTACTATGGTTTTGATTTACGGGCATAACATTTGATTTGAATTATAGCACCAATCTTACTAGATGTATAAGGTTGAATCAGGAAGGGCGTTATTTTGTGATGAAATTGTGAAGAAAAAAATTATAAATATTATGAACTTTTATCTCAATAATGAAATTACAAGTTTAGTAACCATCTATTATCAGAGTAACCTTTATCTGAATAATAGATGTATAAGGTTAAATAATACCTGCTAACAAAAAATAAATTTGTAGGGCTATTTATATAGGATTGTATTTCATCAGTTAAGAGTTGAGAATATATTTCCGTCTATTATGTTTTATGGAACTGAATGAAATTATATACATCTTCTCATATGATTGTATCCATAGTTCCGGTTTAGAATCTGTAATGTAATGCTTTGATTGTAGATGTTTAGTAGCCTTCTATCATCAAAATAACCTTTAGCATCTGCATCTTATGTTTAGCTTTCAATCTATTGGCTATGCTTTATGAATCTTTCCATGAATTTGTTTGATTTCACAATCACATGGAAAAGGAGGGGAGGGGAGGGGAGGAGAGGGGAGGGGAGGATTGAATACATGCCGGTTTGTCAAATAAAATTCTATAGGATGTTCTCTGTGTCTAAACACTTCCAGTTGTAAAAGGCTAATGCTATTCAATTTTCATTTTATTTATTTTCCTGTGGTTTTGTATGGTTACAGAAGCAAAACCAGTCCTATGGGATCTCTCTTCAAATTTTATTTTGTAATGCTTGAAGATAGATTCATTAAGCCTAAGTTTGGCTCGTTAATAAATTGTTTATAAACACTCAAGCCACTTTTAGCCACACTTTTCAAGGGACCCACTAGATCAACTAACTTATACATCACTCATTTCTATCTATTTATAATTTAAACCGCTTATAAACACTTCCCAAATATACGCTAAGTTTATTTTGTCTTGCTAAGGAGATTTTTGATTTACTATATCATCAAGAACTGCAATTTCATTTCATGTGATTTACTTTCTAGTAAGTAATAACATATTCCCTGCATCATTTCTACTCTCGACAGCGTCCTCCTTTCTTCAGCTTCAAGATAGGTCTTCCCTTAGCTGTTGGGCAAGCTTTAAAGTTCTCAGCTGCTGGTTACCTGTTATCAGGTGTGCTAGCTTTTTTCCTACCTAATGGATATACAAGTCAGGATACAATGGGAAAGTTCATCAGCGAGCAGATTATCTTCTACATTGGAAGCTTTGTAGTGATTCTTTGTTGGGAATTAAGCCATCATTTACATCAGGTTTCTTCCTTAGTCAGCTTGTTTTGTTAAAATCTTTTTTCCCTTTGAAACTTTTGAATTCTATTTTTTTTCATTGTGGCTTAGGAAAACATCTCAAGCTTTGATTCTATTGTGACTCCATTTATTCACATGCATAAATAATATCTCTGACTATTTAGGTGATACACACGAAGAGGTTCGCATTTGCACCCGCAAAAGGCTCAGCAGCAGCGGCAGAAACAAATCCAAGTGAACTACTTCTTGACACTCTTGAGGAGAGCACACCAAAATCTCTTTTGCATTATCTTGCTTATCTTGATCTATGTATGTTATGTGAAAGTAATGTTGATACATGGCGCCGAGCGGCATTCTTTGAAGAGACTGGCACTACTTATAAAAGAGTTATAGCTGTATGCCTGAGGCCTCTGGAACAGCTAACTCTAAAGCTAAATGAAAGTCTAGATAGTTCTTCAATTGAGAACTCCTTCCAGCTGTCCAGCCAGTTACGTACACCAGCAATGGGACCTGATTATTCTAAAGTCTGTGAATCATTTTACGACACCCAGGTAGAATCTTAATACTTCTATTGTCATGTTGATTTGTTCAAGAAATGATAACTTGTTCATATTTCAGGGTATTGATATTTACTATTTTGCATGCTGTGTAATATCTATAAAATTTGTAACAGATCTTATCTTCACATTTGTTTGAGATTCTCTATTCTTTTATATGCAAGTAACTCACATGCTAGAAATATGATGTGGTCTTTCAACTGCTTACTAATGTACATGCATTATGTTTCTAACTGAACATTCTCCACTTTTCAGTTATTTTATTTCTTTCATGATTTCACTTTCTCTTCACATTTTTTAAAAATAATTATGTACTCAAAACCAAGCCTTAATTTTATGTACTTCACAACATTTTCATAACAACTGTCAAATGAAAATAGTTTCTGCTCAGCTTCATTGTTCATTTTGGTTTCATTTCTCTTATCTGTATTGCAGATACATTTAGACCATAAAGTTGTCACTGTTTGGTAACTTGTTTATATACATCAAGGAGGGAAAATTATCAAATTAGTGAGTTTGGATTCTTAAACAATCGTCACGAATTGATGTAGGGGAACGTGTTGATAGTTTGTGATGATATATGTCAAACTACAAGAGACAAATACCCTATGTCTAGAATATGAGAAAAGACACTACTTTGTTCTGTTATTTGGAAAGTTCTTAAGGTTGTGTAGAGTGTTTACTACACGCTTCAGTCTTCCTATTCTTTGGAATACTTGGGATATACATATTTGCTTTCAGTCCTGAACTCAGAAGTCATGTTCTCAGACTCGAGTTAAAAAAAAAAAAAAATGCCGTTTACTCAGCTCTCTTATGTCAGTAAACTTCTAGATACATTGCACCACCAGGGAATAAAGAATAATCACAGCTAACTGTTGCTTCACTATGTTCCAGCTATGTGCCTGGTGTGCCCAGATTGTTGCATCATTGACTGCACGTTCACACAAGGAGGACAGATTTGGGATTGCTCAACTCTCTGGAAGTAATGGTGCTATTATCTCCACCTTATTATCTTGTTTGCTGGCTGTTGAAACTCTCATGGGGAAGAAGACCAGCTTACAGTCCCCAAGTCAGCTGATGGGTTCTGCTGGAATTAGATGGGCAACAATAAACACAGAGAGGAGAGACTCTACTGTAGGTGCCACAGGAAAAAGAAGAGATAGCCCTTTTTATGCCAAAGCATATGCAATCGCTGATATTTTGAGGACTTCAATTTACTGCATTGTATCTGTCTTCCATGATGAGATGCTCAACGGTTCTAAAGCAGGACATCTTGAGAAGGATTGGGTCATTAGTGGTAAGCCTCTCTATGGAACCCGTGAGCTCCTTATACAGAAATTGCATCTTTTCTTGGATTACCAAGCTTAGCCAATGGCTCAATTAATGATGCTTATCCTCTCATTCTGCGTGGATACAAATTTTGAATTGGAACTTTTCGGGATTCTTGCAATGAGCTAATTTGAGGTTAACTTTCTTTCTCTTTTTATTAAAAAAGAAAGGCAGGCAGTATACCATGTAATCCACTTCTCTTGAATACTCACTAAAATTTCCAATGATCTGTGATTATATGGTGTAATTTCAGAATGTTAACGAAGCTTTTGTTTTTGGCCATGGACATTTCGTATCCACCCTCCCCAGACCCTGCTATAAATGTGGATAAATCCATCAAGTGTCAAGTTAGGCTGCAGTGATGCCTTGTTCTCATCGTCTTTTTCATAATACTTTGATTATTGCTATTCTAAGGCAGTTATGGTCCATTATCATGCATTCTACAAACTACAACCAAATAATATATCTTAAGCTGTCCCCCCAAAAGGGCAAAAATTCTTATTCTTGTGGAAGGGATGGAAGTAGGAGAAATTGATGTCAAGTCCATGCTGAGTCAGTTTTCATCCAAGCACAAGGTCTACTAGTGGAATTGTTGTTTGTTTTTATGTTTATTTCTTCATAAATGTTTGCTCCATTTTGTCAGGGATTTAATAATCACAATAACAGGAATGTTGGATCTGAAAAACAAACACATTTATGGACTTGCTTCTAAAAAAGATAAAATTTGGTATTTGTCGAAGTTGTGCAAACAAAATTCCATATCGTATTAGACAGGAATTTTTAGGCTTGTGAAAGAACCCACAAAATGGTGGGCTTTAGCTAGTCATGGTGAGAGGAGGAGATTCCATGATGTCACACACTCGAGGTGGCAGGAGCTTCATAGTAATGTGTGTCTAATGCGCCCGTGATAAAGTAGACTTTGATGGAGTATGTGATGTTTCAGATTTAATAATTTAATCACGTGCAGATTAGGATGACATGATACTTTGTTTTATGAAGAATTGTTCGAGACAAGGAAACAAATATTCTTATATCGAGTAGACTTGGGATACAGGGATAGTTTTGAATTGATAAAGAGATGGGACAAGTACATATTGAGGTGAATTATTAGCTAGTAACTAGAGTAGGAGCATATTTCTTTCTTACTCGGATTGAAAAGTGGGTGTTAAAGACTCAAAAGAACCTATGAAACTAGTAACTCCCCATAAACTTTGGAACAAGAAGAGGAGAAGAAAAGTTCAATGCTATCCATGAAGACATGGGAGGAATAGAACTGGGCAAGGAGGTACAGAAGTAACATAAGTGGATTTTAGGAACAATTCATCGTCTTTTCACCTCTTCTTCTATACACTTTGAATACATGTTCCAACTTTAGTTGCTGCAGTTGCTCCAAAAGAAGACTGGAAGAGCTAAATTAAGTATTTTAATGTAATCGATGAAAAGAAATATTCAGCTTGAATAAATGTTTTCTTACATAGGATTCAAGAAAACAAACACGACGACGAAACATGCACTAAGATTCCTGTCGTAAAATTTGACAAAAGTTTTACGCTGAAGGCTCGACTAGTAACAAGAATATAACATGGGAAATTGCTAAACAGTGCTATTATATACTGTCATCTGGTAATTTTTTAATAGCTTTACTTATCTAGGCTGTTACTAGAATTTAAGTGAGGCCCACAACTGAACAGATCCATTTTCTTGACTCTTTTCCACAACTTGGAAACTCTTGCACCTTCAACACCACCATCTTGATGCTTGAAATCCTTCTTCACAATGGCAGCTGCACTTGCACGCACTTTAAAGCAGTCATCCAAACTCACCTGATCTTTAATCTTGCCATTCGTTTTCTTACCCTTGCCCTTCTTTTCATCTTGTTTAACAAGTTGTTCATAATACTCCTTATTTCTCTTCTCCAATCCATATATCTGCCCCTGCAGATCTTCAATCTTTCGACTCAGCAAGAATACCCCGTGATCCTCCCTCGTCTTCAATAGACACCTCGCTAGTTCGGCAGCCTTCCTCTTCATAAACAGAGATTCTGATACTAAGCCTTTGTTTTCTTCTGCCAATGCGGACAATCTGTAACCCAAGGTCGCATTATCGTTCAGTAGTATTGACCTTTCTGACTCGAGCACATCCAACAAATTCTTTTGCAGCTCTATCTTCATTTCTGATTCGCTAGACCTCTTCTCTGCCACGCTAAGCTCGCTCGATAGAATCTCATAGTCCACCGAGTTCATAACCACGTCAGCTATTAGCATTTCGACGTCCGCTTTGGCTGGAAGTGGAAAGGGAGGCTGGAAAGATAATGTACTTGCTGTCTCCGAATCAATGACTTCCCCCGGGTTTCCCTGATCAGACCATTCATTTTCATCGAAATTTGAGGGTGAAGAACGACTACTATGACGATGATTGTTCTTGGCAAGTGATTGGCAATAACGATCTGCCAAAGAGAGGTAGTCATTGTACAAATCTTGAAGCAATGCCAGCAGCTGAGGCCTTTGGTGATAGTAGGCATTGGCTCTTTCTGCAAAACTATCGGCACTGTCTTCTTTAGGGATTTTTGATATCAGCAACTTCATCCTCTCATCCAAATCTGAAAAAACCCCACATTTTTAATTAGATGATAATCTTGGCTTTATTTGTATAATTTTGGAAATTTGAATTTTAACTAGAACACACTTTTTTTTCAAATAATTAGCGTTCATTATCAAGAATGGATTATAATGGTTATACAGGGCCACTACCTATAGGGGGGCGCCACCTAGCATGATTCAAGAATGGACATGTCCTGGATATCAAAACAGCAGTGGCAGAAATGGGCCCAATATGACAAGGAAGTCAAATCGAACATGAAAGTCAATGTTTGTGTGGAAAAAAAATGCTCGTACAGATTAAGACAATCTTGTGATTTTTCCATTCCAACTGGTTAAAAAGGTAAAAAGTTTGGCCTTATCTATCCAAATGGATCGGCTATGTGACAGAGAAATGGGCTAAAAGACAGCTAGTTTATACTTTATAGAAGAATGACATAATCGAATCAAATTGTTTCTGCAAAATGGGGATTTGGTTAGGCAACATGGTTCAAATTTTGAAACTTGAAAGGGGCAGTTAGGGGGAATTGGTCTTTGCAGGCTTTTTGAATTGAACTTTTCTAAGTCACTCTCGAATTGAAAGTGCCCAAATAATTTGATGTAAGGATCGAGTTGATTGTACACTCAGATACACAGTTCGATTCACAGTTTTCTCACAAAATAGGGTGGGATTCGAGCTTAAAATAACATTAAATCAGCTCGGACTCCATCCCATATAAGAGACTGTGTATCAAATTGTAAAAGAAAGACCGTACAAACAGCTTTATTCAAAGCTAAAAGCCAAAAAGAGGAAAGCAGGGCAAGGTTTCATTTTCTGGGGACCCACATTCAATCAAATTCAAATCATGTATAGATTTCCATAGAATTACCATGCAGTAAAATAGTGCAATTAATTTTTACCAGCAATAGTGCAAAGAAGCCAGGATGGTTTAGTGAAACTTCTACGACGCGACAGTACATCAGAGGAGGCAGCCTCTGCACCACCATTTTTCTCTACCTTCTTCATTTTTGCTACCATTTTCGAAGACAAAACCGGACCTACAACACCAGAAAATTAATGCATGCATGCACCAGACGGACCTATCATAATTAATGCTATATAGTATATACGTACACTAGATAATAATGAGTAAATTAATCTTTTCAAATGGTGAAGGAGTGAAAATATTTAAGCCTGCAGTAGTTAATGCTATACAAATATGAATAAGAACAGCATTGAATAAGTTAATGAGGCACAGTAACTATACATATTATAGAATATCACAGCATTCAATGTTATTGAAAGATACTGCAAATTCACATAAGCCCATTTCATGTTTAATCTCGTTAGACGCCAAGTGTGTGTGTGGTCTTGGACAGTATTTTTTTCCAGAAAACAGAGGGATTCTGGTGAACAACACAGCCCTGAAATTCAACTAAAATCTTGGGGGGAAAACTGTGGATAGAAGTCTAAACGAAGAATACAAAAGGATGTAGCTTCAATTCTTCGGTGATAAATTCATACCTTAAGTTTTTGATGAATCGGACTGGAAAAACACGCACAACACACAGTGCAGACTGCAAATGAGGTTTATGATATATATAGAAAAAGGAGGCGAGGAGGATGTAAATTGTAAAGCAGGTTGGCTAAAGCCAGATTTGAGTTTTGGCAAATCAATAAATGACACGTACAAGAGTAACAGGCATGGTTACTTCTATGGAAATAGAGCCTAAAACTTAGCCCCTTGTTTAAATTTAAATCTTATCAAATTACATTACATTTTTCTCCCCTATCTTCAATCTTACAATTTTTCATAAAAAAAATATTACACGTAAATAAAAAAAAAATTCTTTCTTTTTTAACTACTCATTTTTAAAAAAAAAAATCATTCCACCTATTTTTATTCACAAAATATAAAAGCCAAACAGGGCTTAATAGGCAATTGGGTTCAAATGTGTCATTTTTAATTATTGGTACGATAGAAAAGAGTTAATACTCACACCATCCCATTTATATGGCTATTTGTTCTAGATTTTAATCTGATTTTAATTTAAGTCAATGTCAAACAATCAATATCAACAATATTTTTTTTGGATCCCACAACTTTTTAACCACGCATTTCAATAACTTCTATCACAATCTACTAAAAATCTGATTTTAATTCCCATCAAACACCTTCTATAGATTGATTTTCCTTTTTTTTTTTTTTGTCTCAATTATATACTTTTGTTTTTTAATTGAGAATGTTTTGTTTTGTGTGTTTACCAATATATCCTTATTTAATTTACGTAATTATAACCAATTTTTTCCAATTACTCTTGAAATTGTTGAACTGTAAATAAAGGTTAATTAGGATAGTATTGAGCAAAAAATGTTTTTTCAATAACATTAAATAAGATTTTTTATTTCTTGTAAAAAACAAAACAGCCAATATAAATGGAACATGTGGAATATATGTTGTCCAATTTTTGCTATCCAATTTATTATTCACTAGTAGAGATCGTGTGTTGCACGATAATTGTTATAATTTTACTTGATTTTGTTAAAAAAAGATAAATGATTTTGGAATATTAAAATATTTAATTATTTAGACTATTAATGTATTTTATATTATTAACGATACGAAAGTATATTGTATGAAAGTGTACCTTTGAAAACAATCATCCTACTCTATGTAAGCAAACAGAGAGGTCAAAAAAGAGAAATATGGCAATCTTAAACGGTTTCACCTCTTTAAGAAGAATAATAACTTTATTACAGAACAAGTCATTTTGTAATTTCAATTATGCCTATCATAAAACGTAAAATACAATATGATAAGACAAAAAAAAACTAAAGAAAATGAGTTGGATGTAGTAAGATTCTATCAAATCAAAGATCAATTTCAAATTTTGCCTCTGGCAATGGATGCAATCATAAGATTAGCATGGTTAAAATGGGGCTTCGGCTAACTCTCTGAAAGGCTCACTTGTGGCAAATGCACTTGCAATTCCTAAAAATTAAATTTACTTGAAATCATCAACAAGAAATTGATGCAAATCAGTAAAAAAAAAATATATATATATACTAAAAACTGGTAAAAAGAGACAAGTGAATGAGAAGCTGAAAAGGGAAGTCTCTCAATGTATTTCTCTGAGAGAGACGTGAAAGATAGGAAGGGGATCAATGAAAAATCAAGAAAGAATGATGAAATCATAGAAGTCAATGACATCTTTGAAAGGCCGGACTATTGAAAACTCTTTACTTTTACTGTAAAATAAATTAGAGAAGTATACCTTCTAAGAGTTTGACGCTATCATAAATTCCAAACAATTCATAATAGAAAGAATGTGTACAGATCTCATAAGAGTAGCTAAATGTCCTGGAAACCTGCCATATAACTTCAACAAATTTATATGCCTTACATTTTGCTATATTGATAATCAATTAGTGCAAAATGAATAGAATCAATTCCCAACTATAGAAACAAAATAATAATAATAATAAATGAAAGATGAAACAATAAAAAAAATGAGTATATAAATGTGAAAAATAAACGTAAAAACATAAAATATTTGTCTTTGCATTATCTCATTAGTTTGCAGTGCTAAACCAAACTTTGTTCATAGAGAGTCTTCTGATATTTTGTGGAATTAAATTTGATACGTCTTTATCATTATCAAAATGAATATGAAACATATAATTGTTTCGAGACCTTTCAGTGTTAAAGACTGATGCTCAATAATATCGTGTCACAAAGTAATGATTGTTCATAATATAAAATAATAGTTCCAATTAAAGTCTCAATTGTAATAAATAATAAGCCCTTGTTTGAATCCCATTTTGATAAGAGAATGTATTTTGGATTAGTAGATTGACGGAGAATGTGTGATTAAAAATTAAGAAAAAAATTTGAATTTGCGTGTAATATTATTTTATTCCTAAATTTTCTAAAAAAATTGAATCAACAAAATTCACACGAGTTAAAGTTTTATTTAAAAAAATTCTTGCATATCTGAAATGTTACAGTAAAAGAGAACTACCATACCTTCGATTCATAGCAAAAATCTTTATTTACTTACCAAAAAAATCTTGTTTCAATAATTCTTTCGATTGATTTATGATAAAAATTTCAAACATCTGTAAAAGAAAGCAAAAATAGAGGGTTAGAACTTTTAGGTTGGTGAATACAAAAAAAAATTGGCAAAATTATACAGTTGAAAAGATAAAATCGTGGGAAAAAAATAAAAGATAGAAGAAGAAATGAAAAATCTTGCACAATATGGATCGTTACGTGGAGAATGGAGAAAATATGAGACGTTGCATGGTGAAATGGGAAAAGAGTTAGAGAGGAACAAGAAATGAATAAAATAAGGCAATAATGTCGTGTCTGAGATAAAATAAAAGGGATAAATTTGATATTAAAATATGACATCAGTGTGACATCATTGATGATGCGTTATGAATAGTAACCAACTTTCAACATAAAATCAAAGGAAACTTTAACTATAGTAGGAGAAAGTGGAAATAAATGATGAAGAAAGGAAAAAAGGACTGAAAGTGCACAAAAAGTTAACTTTGAGGACTAAAGTGTACAAGTATTAAAAGTTAAAGGACCTAGGGTTGCAATTTTTGAAGGATGTATTCGAAAGAAAATTCAAAATTTGAGGATTAAAATGTTTGAGATGAAAGTTGAAAGACTGGAAGCGCATTTATCGAGGACTTAGTTGCAATATATAAAAGAGGAGGTTTGTTTCGTAGTGTTGTATGACATCATCAATATGTCAGATATATAATAGATATAGATGGATGTAGATATAGATATAGATATAGATATAGATACAGATATAGATCTATAGATATAAATTTTCATTTGCATTTTACTATTTAATTTAATTATTTTCTATTTGTAGGTGTCTAATGCCAAAATATCAAATTGGAGGAGAAAACGGATGAAGAAAGGAAAAATGACAAAAAGTGCACAAAAACTTAACTTGGGGATTGAAGTGTATAAGTGTCAAAAGTTGGAGGACCTAGGGTTGCAATTTTTGAAGGACGTGATAGAAAGAAAAGTTAAAATTCGAGGATTAAAATGTTTGAGATGAAAGTTGAAGGATTGAAAGCGCAATTATCACGAGAATTTAGCTGCAAGAAAAAATGAAATGAAAAAAATAAAAAATAAAAGATGTTGTATGACATCATCAATAGGCCATGATGATGCAATATGAATATGAACAAACCTTCCTCTTTTATATATTGTATATATTTAATTAATCATTAACATATCATTTTAAATTAGCACATCTAAATTTTCTCTAACCACTCCTTATACTTGAAAATAGGTGATATTTCAATATAAAACAATGTGTCAATAATTAATTGATGAAAACCAAATTTTTTCCGTCACTTATTCTCATTTTCCTTTTTCTTCCTAAGCCTGCAGGCTTATTTGTGACGTCAAACTGTCAAGAGAATATACCGTTTATCGCCGTTTACCGTTGAAAACTATGTTTCTTACCAATCAAACGACTTGTTTTGAAAAGTAATTGATATAGCATCGAAAGCGACCAACACGAGTCATGTTGCTGCTGGATTTTCCTTAATTTATTTCTGTTTTAATTCTTTTTGTCTTTTAGCAATTTTCTTGTCGGCAAAGACGGGTGGCTACCATTCTTGACTATATGTGTTTTTCAGAATCAATCTGTTTCAAGGATGCCGACGAATTTGCTGTTCATGGAATCTGAAATTGAACATAACATAATTCTTCTCTCTCGCCAACTGTTTGATAAAATTACTGAAAGAGGTAATGGCTTTACATAGAATAGGAGAAAGTAAGTAGTTGGCTATTGGAGCAATTCTCCGGGCTCATGAAACTTAGAGGATATATATAAGGATGTGCAATTACTGAAGAAAAGCTCACTTTTTCTGGCGGAAACTTGAGGATATGTGGTGACTTGAAAACATTGTGAGAGATTCTTTTAGTTTTCCCTCTTCCAAAGAGGGACTGTGTTCCGCTAAAGATTTTTGGCGACTCCTTAGAAAGCAGTTCATTGGTGAAGTGTGCAAATGCCGAGCTCCTTTCCCTGATGGTTGTCAATGCTGCAAGTAAAAATCTTATCAAATCAATAAATGACACGTACAAGAGTAACAGGCATGGTTACTTCTATGGAAATAGAGCCTAAAACTTAGCCCCTTGTTTAAATTTAAATCTTATCAAATTACATTACATTTTTCTCCCCTATCTTCAATCTTACAATTTTTCATAAAAAAAATATTACACGTAAATAAAAAAAAAATTCTTTCTTTTTTAACTACTCATTTTTAAAAAAAAAAATCATTCCACCTATTTTTATTCACAAAATATAAAAGCCAAACAGGGCTTAATAGGCAATTGGGTTCAAATGTGTCATTTTTAATTATTGGTACGATAGAAAAGAGTTAATACTCACACCATCCCATTTATATGGCTATTTGTTCTAGATTTTAATCTGATTTTAATTTAAGTCAATGTCAAACAATCAATATCAACAATATTTTTTTTGGATCCCACAACTTTTTAACCACGCATTTCAATAACTTCTATCACAATCTACTAAAAATCTGATTTTAATTCCCATCAAACACCTTCTATAGATTGATTTTCCTTTTTTTTTTTTTGTCTCAATTATATACTTTTGTTTTTTAATTGAGAATGTTTTGTTTTGTGTGTTTACCAATATATCCTTATTTAATTTACGTAATTATAACCAATTTTTTCCAATTACTCTTGAAATTGTTGAACTGTAAATAAAGGTTAATTAGGATAGTATTGAGCAAAAAATGTTTTTTCAATAACATTAAATAAGATTTTTTATTTCTTGTAAAAAACAAAACAGCCAATATAAATGGAACATGTGGAATATATGTTGTCCAATTTTTTGCTATCCAATTTATTATTCACTAGTAGAGATCGTGTGTTGCACGATAATTGTTATAATTTTACTTGATTTTGTTAAAAAAAAGATAAATGATTTTGGAATATTAAAATATTTAATTATTTAGACTATTAATGTATTTTATATTATTAACGATACGAAAGTATATTGTATGAAAGTGTACCTTTGAAAACAATCATCCTACTCTATGTAAGCAAACAGAGAGGTCAAAAAAGAGAAATATGGCAATCTTAAACGGTTTCACCTCTTTAAGAAGAATAATAACTTTATTACAGAACAAGTCATTTTGTAATTTCAATTATGCCTATCATAAAACGTAAAATACAATATGATAAGACAAAAAAAAAACTAAAGAAAATGAGTTGGATGTAGTAAGATTCTATCAAATCAAAGATCAATTTCAAATTTTGCCTTTGGCAATGGATGCAATCATAAGATTAGCATGGTTAAAATGGGGCTTCGGCTAACTCTCTGAAAGGCTCACTTGTGGCAAATGCACTTGCAATTCCTAAAAATTAAATTTACTTGAAATCATCAACAAGAAATTGATGCAAATCAGTAAAAAAAAATATATATATATATATATATATATATATATATATATATATACTAAAAACTGGTAAAAAGAGACAAGTGAATGAGAAGCTGAAAAGGGAAGTCTTTCAATGTATTTCTCTGAGAGAGACGTGAAAGATAGGAAGGGGATCAATGAAAAATCAAGAAAGAATGATGAAATCATAGAAGTCAATGACATCTTTGAAAGGCCGGACTATTGAAAACTCTTTACTTTTACTGTAAAATAAATTAGAGAAGTATACCTTCTAAGAGTTTGACGCTATCATAAATTCCAAACAATTCATAATAGAAAGAATGTGTACAGATCTCATAAGAGTAGCTAAATGTCCTGGAAACCTGCCATATAACTTCAACAAATTTATATGCCTTACATTTTGCTATATTGATAATCAATTAGTGCAAAATGAATAGAATCAATTCCCAACTATAGAAACAAAATAATAATAATAATAAATGAAAGATGAAACAATAAAAAAAATGAGTATATAAATGTGAAAAATAAACGTAAAAACATAAAATATTTGTCTTTGCATTATCTCATTAGTTTGCAGTGCTAAACCAAACTTTGTTCATAGAGAGTCTTCTGATATTTTGTGGAATTAAATTTGATACGTCTTTATCATTATCAAAATGAATATGAAACATATAATTGTTTCGAGACCTTTCAGTGTTAAAGACTGATGCTCAATAATATCGTGTCACAAAGTAATGATTGTTCATAATATAAAATAATAGTTCCAATTAAAGTCTCAATTGTAATAAATAATAAGCCCTTGTTTGAATCCTATTTTGATAAGAGAATGTATTTTGGATTAGTAGATTGACGGAGAATGTGTGATTAAAAATTAAGAAAAAAATTTGAATTTGCGTGTAATATTATTTTATTCCTAAATTTTCTAAAAAAATTGAATCAACAAAATTCACACGAGTTAAAGTTTTATTTAAAAAAATTCTTGCATATCTGAAATGTTACAGTAAAAGAGAACTACCATACCTTCGATTCATAGCAAAAATCTTTATTTACTTACCAAAAAAATCTTGTTTCAATAATTCTTTCGATTGATTTATGATAAAAATTTCAAACATCTGTAAAAGAAAGCAAAAATAGAGGGTTAGAACTTTTAGGTTGGTGAATACCAAAAAAAATTGGCAAAATTACACAGTTGAAAAGATAAAATCGTGGGAAAAAAATAAAAGATAGAAGAAGAAATGAAAAATCTTGCACAATATGGATCGTTACGTGGAGAATGGAGAAAATATGAGACGTTGCATGGTGAAATGGGAAAAGAGTTAGAGAGGAACAAGAAATGAATAAAATAAGGCAATAATGTCGTGTCTGAGATAAAATAAAAGGGATAAATTTGATATTAAAATATGACATCAGTGTGACATCATTGATGATGCGTTATGAATAGTAACCAACTTTCAACATAAAATCAAAGGAAACTTTAACTATAGTAGGAGAAAGTGGAAATAAATGATGAAGAAAGGAAAAAAGGACTGAAAGTGCACAAAAAGTTAACTTTGAGGACTAAAGTGTACAAGTATTAAAAGTTAAAGGACCTAGGGTTGCAATTTTTGAAGGATGTATTCGAAAGAAAATTCAAAATTTGAGGATTAAAATGTTTGAGATGAAAGTTGAAAGACTGGAAGCGCATTTATCGAGGACTTAGTTGCAATATATAAAAGAGGAGGTTTGTTTCGTAGTGTTGTATGACATCATCAATATGTCAGATATATAATAGATATAGATGGATGTAGATATAGATATAGATATAGATATAGATACAGATATAGATCTATAGATATAAATTTTCATTTGCATTTTACTATTTAATTTAATTATTTTCTATTTGTAGGTGTCTAATGCCAAAATATCAAATTGGAGGAGAAAACGGATGAAGAAAGGAAAAATGACAAAAAGTGCACAAAAACTTAACTTGGGGATTGAAGTGTATAAGTGTCAAAAGTTGGAGGACCTAGGGTTGCAATTTTTGAAGGACGTGATAGAAAGAAAAGTTAAAATTCGAGGATTAAAATGTTTGAGATGAAAGTTGAAGGATTGAAAGCGCAATTATCACGAGAATTTAGCTGCAAGAAAAAATGAAATGAAAAAAATAAAAAATAAAAGATGTTGTATGACATCATCAATAGGCCATGATGATGCAATATGAATATGAACAAACCTTCCTCTTTTATATATTGTATATATTTAATTAATCATTAACATATCATTTTAAATTAGCACATCTAAATTTTCTCTAACCACTCCTTATACTTGAAAATAGGTGATATTTCAATATAAAACAATGTGTCAATAATTAATTGATGAAAACCAAATTATATAGTGAAAATTAGATAGCAGATTTCAACTTGATAGAAAAATTATGTAATCATTTATTAAAATCTTGCAAAAAAAAAATAATAATAAGTGAAAAGGTTATAAGTAAACCTTCGTTTTCCCCTGGTGGCGTAAGGTGGTTCTTCTACTCCGATAATCCAAAGTTACCTGCAAAATGAGGGCGGGGCTCTTCTCCCCCGTTGTACCTCCGGCGTGAGAATTAGAGCAGGGTTCAAATATATCAAAAAATGGAATTGAATGCGTGAGGGGAGTTTTGATAATAAAAATTCACTAACTTGTACCTGATCCGTCTGGAGGGTATTTATAGGCGGTTGGGGCCGCGTAACTGTCGGGCGGTTGAGAAGCCGGGTGTCCCACGTTGTGCCCCCACTTTCCCCACGTTCTGAGAAGGTGGTTATTGCGCGCCTAGTTGTTGGTTGACTTTGTGGTAACCGCTAGGCGGCCTTCATCTGGTTAGGTGTTTTCTCGCGACTAGGTGTTGTAGAGCACTTCGTAATGGCGGACAACTTAGCATGACTGTAGAGCGCCCGGTGGGGAGTCGATGGCTTCATGCGGTAGGCATGTGGTCGACGTCTTCAAGTGGTAGGCGTGTGGTCGACCACTTAGGGGCCGTTGTCGCCTAACACGAGCATAGTGAAGCCCCCTCTGGTAGACACGGGGTGCATTCCAAGTGGTTCTATCCTTTGTCGCCGCACCCGATACTTGCTAAGCAATAATTGCTAATTTGCTAAGAGCGTATTATATCAATAAGAAAAATACAACTCAAAGATTCACAACAAAAATACAAAGGAACATACTTGAGGTCACCAAACTCCAAGTTCTTCGAGGTTTTACAGTATTTTGGGAGCGATTTGTTAAAATAAATAAATAAATATATATATATATATATATATATATATATATATATATATATCAAGATTCAACAGTAAAATAACAACAGAACAATAAATTGAAGGTTTAAAGATTGGGTGTACAAGTAATTGTCTCACTTGTGCATCAATTTGTTGGGTAGTTTTGAAATGATCGAGAGAAGAAGATTGAATTTTTTTTTCTAAAAAAAAACATGGATTTCTAAACAATTTGCTCCATACATCAAAAACAAGAAGAAATCATGTACAGTCCCTATTGACAGGGGTCGAGGTGGCGGGACCTCAGCCCCTGTCAACAGGGCCTGTCATCAGGCATTGTTCGTGTAGTGTAGTTAATTGAAATCAAGTACCTCATCATTAAAAAGAAAAAGAATGGGGGTCTTTTTCATTTAACGGCTTTCATCTCTCAAGACGTTACGTGAACATAAGAGAAGATAATCAAACATTGGCCTGTGGAAGTAGTAGGCAACTACCATTAAAGTAATGAAATCATGAATTGATTCAAACGAAGACCTTAACCTCATCGTCAGGTTCCTTCTCCTCAATTTCAATTGTAGATGTTTCCTTGTTTTCACCTGTTGAACCCTCCTCTCCTAAGGGCTTCTGATGAAGTGCAAAAAAAATTGAAGTTTATGGTAAAATGAGATCGACACAAACAAAATAAGTATATTTCTGGTTTTTTGAGGAATTTCGGGTTATCCAATTTTGGCAATTTTTTTAATCAAAATCGATTTAAAACGGGCCAATGAACACAACTCAAAGAATTTGTCCCTAACGCAGGGCAAATTACTTCGTTTATGGATTTTTTTTTCCTTTTTGGTAAGTTTTATTTTGACAATATCTCATTCAAATAAATTCGGACTTGAATTCCGTTTGTTGGATAACAATCTTGAATATTAGGAAAATCAATTTTAGTTGTTATCTCAAATTATTCCATTTTTGGAAAAAAAAATATCTTTTATTTTTATTTTTTTTATTTATTCTTTTCGAATTTTCCTAGGTTTTTGCTACATAAAGTGTTGTAAGTCATTTGAGGTCACATTGTTTGATTGAAATGAAATTTTCGTGAATTATGTTTACCTTTGTGAGATTTATTCATCTTTTTTTATAATCTTCTGCTACGTTAGCTTCTTAGCAATCAAATTTTTCTCACCTTCATTGACAATTTAGTCGGTAACTCTAGAAAAAGAAATGATGGTAGAAGGAACATATGATTAGATATATGAGAAAAAAAAAATGCCACTGTATTGATTAAAGCTTTAATACCAAAGGCCAAAAGGAAATATACACTAAGTCAGTTCATGAGTCTGAGCTCTCCAGTTACTCGGCCTGCTCTTTCACCTTTCACCTCATTTCTGCACAGAGAACAAAGTTTACAAAATAATATAAATGTTAAAACGACCGCAAAGATACAAAACAAAAAAAAGATTAGCCAAAAACATTGTAGTATACTCGTGCCCAGAGCCACTACGGTGATCAAGAACACGACGTGGTCTTTCCTGTTCACCTTTCCCCACTTCTCCGTTGCTGGAACCACCTCGGCGACCACCACCGAGATCTGCCATAGTCACCACGCCATTCAAAAGGATTCCTGGCATCGGCCTCGCCATATGTCCCTTGACCATAAAAAAATTCCACATTTCCGTACGGGTTCCATTATCGCTTGAGTCTCTATTGTACCCACAACCATGTTCATATCCTCGTTCACCATGCCCTCATGTAGATTCAGATTTTCCCTCTCCGACTACTCAATAAAGAGAAATTTATGTACAAGGAATCATCAATAGTTAAACAGCAAAAGTGATGATTTGAACATATATACATAGTTGATGAATAGCACCTACCTGGAACTTATTTTGCTGCAATTTGGAGGAAATAATAAATAATAAACGGTCATTTCAAGGGGTAAATATAATAAAGCAAGAATTGATAATTTTATGCAAGTGTCCATTATCCAAAGAATATTTTCTGTCAAGGGAGAGAAGACCTTCTCTGTATAGAAGTTGGGGATTCCCCTTCACGTTTTACAATGTGAAACAACAGAAACCATGAAATAAAGGAGTACATCAAGCATCATACAAGATGATGTTAAAAATAAGAACAAAGTAAACACTCTGTCCTACTCCTAAGCACTATGGTGAAAATATTACAGAGACCTCATTTATTTTCAGCTTTTTTTTTCCCTTTCCATGACATATATAGGTGTATTCAATGAAAACCAAGCGAAACGAAGGGTGAAGATCAGTGGGGAAATAGAACACAATGTCTAAAACGTAAATCTCAATTACAATATTTAGATTCCTCAACATATGTTGCACAAAGTACTTATGATTGGCTTCATTATTTAATTGATGACTTCACAAAGCATAGAACACAAAGTCAAAAGGACGTAGCAATTAATAAACATACAATGTAATAGGAAATCCATAAAGACAAAAGATCTCAGCTAATAACTGTAGAAAAAGTTATATTTAATTATACGTAGATAGCAACATAATAAATTATGGAACACGATATATATAGATATTTTCTTGTCATCCACAGGAGACGAGGAAATAATGTAGAAGAACAAGATATCTGCTGCACCAAACTAACATATACCAGAATCTATGACAGAGAAGATCTCAAATTTTAAATTGATACAAATGCAAGAGAAATGATATTACTAAGCAATATCATTGTCATGTATAATCATTAAATACAGTTGAAATCTTTGAATTTCAGAGATTATATAGCTCAAATAGAAAAATAGTGGTCAATATATACAGATTCAATTCTTTCTTTCTACCTAGAAATTTATCAGAATTAACTTTCCCAAAAATTTTGTGAAATCAATTCAAGCAATGGGGACATGTCACAGCTGGAAGTCGACCACTAGCACCTCATCACCGTGACACACAGGAAATGAACCAATCTAGCTGCTGGAATGGAACTTGACCTAACCGCAACTCAGTAAATGGATGTTTCCAACTGAAATCAGTTGGGTTAGTAACCAAGAAAAGATAAAAGAGAATTGGGGAGGGAAAAATGATGTAAAACAACAAGAAAGGAGATGAGAAATCTATTGAACGAGTTCAACCAAAGTCTGAAAATACCCAATTTCATACCCACCTCTTCCAAATGTAGAGATACAAAATATATAGACCAACAAACAACCTAAAACTAAAGGCTTGAGCTAACCCAATATAGAGGCCCAACTAGATAAATTAAAATAAAGGCTCAATCCATGACATTCATTCCCCTTAAATTAACATTGTCCTCAAGGTTCAAAAGTCGGGATGTCTTCTTGTATGAAGTTAGCAGCCACCTCATTCTCTTCACCATCCTTGAATTAAGCAAGTAGTGTAAGATGACATGTGCCTCCAGAGGCGAATCCAGCGTGAATGTTCAGCTAGAGCAGAAGTCGACTTTGACCGTTGACAGTCGACAATCAACGATCGCAATAGCATTATTGAATATATATGTAAATGCACTAAAACATAAAAATTATATACATATGAAAATATAGTTCAATACAATCCAAGTCTCAAAATACAAAAAAATACAATGCAACGTTACTCTGTAATTATAAGTTTAGACAATTGAATTTTACGAGGCCTCATATTTTGGAAACATTGCAATATTACTTCATTCTCAAGTTTTACAAAAAGATCTTTTTCCTTGTATACCAATAAATTGTCATTTAACAATTCATCTTTCATTTTGTTGCGCAAGTCACTCTTAATTAGATTCATAACAGAGAATACCCTCTCAACTATTAAAGTTACCACGTGTAATATTAAAACCAAGATAATTAGCCTATAGACCAAGGAAAAATAACAAGCACTTTTAGTTTCAACCAATTTTTGAGCTACATAAGATATACTTTTGAGGTTGAAGAAAGTTTCATCCATTCTCACAATAAAAAAAAGAAACTCAAGTGTCCCCATTTTCTAAGATTCAACTTTTGTATCCCCACCAAATTCTGACAAAAATTTACCATAAGAGAGTTACGTTTTTAAAATCACAAAATTAAAAAGGAAAAGGAAATATTACAAATACTCTATTTCAGTAGTCATCAATACAGAAAAGAAATTCAAAGTGTCTCTATTTACTTGGTTATGATGAAAACTGATTAAGAGATGAATATAATTTACTTGTGCTTTTGATGCAGAATCTGTAAACTAAAGGAATCTTTTTCTATCTTTTTTAAAAATTTCCACTACTCCGTTCCTACAACAATTCACTAAGATAAAATAAAAAATCACATCAGAAGTACTAAATTTTTTTTTACTATTTAACTCTAAATTGATCCACGCATTTACCACTTACCAGATCATTGACGGCAATTAAATAAAGAAACAAGCAGCAAGAAACGGAAACCGCTGAGGAATGTCGGAGTCTAACTTTTGTTTGCACATAAAAATCAGAATCAAAATATAGATCTTCAAACAAAAACAATGAAACAAACAGCCATGTAAAGTAAAAAAATTCAAAAAAAAAAAAATGTAGAGAGAGCTAGACTCTAGGTCTGGAAATTTGGGGAAGATTCAATGCTCTCTCGGTCTCTCCTCTCCTCCTCAATCTGCCGGCGTGTGGGAACTGGGGGAATGAAATTGGATTTGGGATTTTAGGTCACTTAACTCATCACATGAATTGGATTCATTGGACTGGACCCAAATGATTTGGGCCAATTTTTTTTTTTTTTTTTTTTTTATAAATAAAACGGCCCAGAAACTGAATGTTTCTTCCTTCGTTCCCGGACCAGATCCCCAAATTACCAGTTCTCCCTCCATGGCTGATGGCTCCATCAGTCAATCCCCGGCCGGTGCTCCACAAACCAGAGATCAAACTTTCGGTGGATCCAGCTAGAGCGGCCGCTCTAGCTCGCCACTAGCTGGATCCGCCACTGTGTGCCTCATTAGCTACCTCGATTGTTATCACATTGGCCTCGTCAGTAGCATAGTACAGTTCATTGATCAACCTTTCATCCACAAAGCTCTGAGCACTTTCACTGTCAAAGAGGATTGATATTTTCCTCCCCTTGAACATCCCAGGAATTTTAATATTTTTATGTTTCAAACTCCCAGCTAAAGCACTCATTGAAATCTCCATGATTTCTTCAAACCCTAATTCAGTTTCAGACTCTTGTACTTTATCCACCTGAGGCTCATTCTCCTCACCTTCCTGATGTTCTTTCATTGTTCCTAGCTGCTTTACCCTGGTAACTGATTCAATTACTTCCTCCTCAATAGACACTTCTTCCTCTGTCTTTTCAGCAAACCTCTTACACAACTCTATAGAGAACATTCACCAATCCGCCCTATGATGGTTTGCCATGATACATAAAACCATACACAAGTCTTCCCTTCCAAATGCCTCTCTGCAATGCCCAATCTAAGTTCCTCGGGAGTTTGATGAAGTTGAAAATATTTCATGGCTTTCTTTAGCCATTCCCTAGGTCATTCTCCCTCAAACTTAGGGAAATCACTTTCAGGGAGCCTACCGTTTCCCTTAAATTCACCTGTAGCATGAGCGTCGTTCTCATTGCTACCATCCCCTTGTGTACAAATCACACTCATAGACCTCCAATTAGCTATCGACCCTTCTATCCATTTGTTTTTATGTTCCGTTTTCATATCTAAAGAAATTTGGGCCATCATGGTCACTAAAATTTCAAATTTCTGATTCAAGTCCAACATAACGCCATCAAGTTTCTCTTGCCTATGAACAAATACCTGGAGATTTTGATTTGTGAACTCTAGTTTGTTCTCTAACGTGCTAAACACTCCCTTGAACGAGGTACCCAAATCAGCAACCTCCAAATCCAATTTCTTCAAGTACTCGTCCACAACCTTGGCCCTTGTATCCATAGTAAATAATTGTCCAGTAGTGTACACCCGCTCTGATACCATTTGTCACGGTTGGAAGTCGACCACTAGTACCCTATCACTGTGACACACAGGAAATGAACCAATCAATCCAGCTGCTGGAATGAAACTCGACCTAACTGCAACTCAGTAAATGGATGTTTCCAACTGAAATCAATTGGGTTAGTAACCAAGAAAAGATAAAAGAGAATTGGGGAGGGAAACATGATGTAAAACAACAAGAAAAGAGATGAGAAATTTGTTGAACGAGTTCAACCAAAGTATGAAAATACCCAATTTCATACCCACCTCTTCCAAATGTAGAGATACAAGATATATAGACCAACAAACAACCTAAAACTAAAGGCTTGGGCTAGCCCAATATACATGCCCAACTAGATAAATTAAAATAAAGACTTAATCCATGACATGACATTCTTACATAAATTTAGTAAAAATACCTTAAAAAACAGTAATTGTGGTTGATGTTTAGGAGACGCTGATGAGGCTTCTTCGACTCCCACTTTCAACAACAGTAACTGCAAAACCACAATTTCAATCAATTCCAAAAGCCCAAAACTACAAAATAAAAAAAACCAAATTGAAAACCTTGAATTATTAATAACACCAAACCTTTGCAGCTAGAAACCTTAACTAATCGCTCCATGACCTCCCTATCCACAATCGCCATTTTGATTGGCTCCCATGAACACATCTGGCTGCTTCCTCAGCGCATCTTGGCTCAAATAGGTTTTCAAACGAAGAAAAGTTTACATATTGTTATGTTTTGAAGCTACTGAAGAGCTGAGAGCCGACAAAGATGGTGATTGTGACGGTGGAAAAGGTGGAGAAAGAAGTGGAGATGTTGCAACAGTGGAGTTTGTATTAAGGAAGAGTGAGATGACAGATGCTGCTGTTAAATTTTTTTTTTGTAAAAATGACCGAATACACACAAAGGGTGGGCCCCATTTTTATATAATAAAATTTTGAACCACAAAAATTCTGTTGTTTACAGAAAAATTCTAGATACTCGCATAGGTTGGCTCCATGTGAGTATTTTATTGTCCAAAAAATCACCCACCTATCCCTCATTGTGTCTTTTCTGTACAAGTTCTGTAAAACTATTTTATGTACACTAAGACTAACTCTTTGAACCATGCTATTCATAGAGAAGATGTTGATTTCTACTTACAATGGAGATCTCCACTTTTTTTTTTTTTTTTATTCACACTGGACCCACGCGCATGTGAGTGGATGTCAATCTCTTCTGTATAATGAGTTTTATTCTAATATTTTACTCACATGGGAGTGGATCCCATGTGACTATTCTGTCATTTTTACAGAAGAAACAGTTCTGTATGAGTGGATAATTTCGAGTGGAATATAGAAGTGATGTGGAAAACAAAGATAAAAGTGAATAGAAAGAATAGATACTTGACTTCTATGTATTGAGATAACAAGAAACAAAATGTAAATGGGAAGCTACCAATAGTGAAATCTTCCTCAATCAACAATTGTGGCAAGAGATAAATATTATCCATAGTCCTTTTTTGTCCACACACAAACTCCTCTCTTTACAAATGTTTAAGGGTAAAATGGGAAAACAAAAATGCTTCGTGAATGAATAGTGCAGGATAGATTCTCTCTTTAAAGAGAGTAGTGATATATAGAGTTGGATGAGAATCATCTAGCAAATCCGTCCATTAAGTAAAAGATTATAGATGACGTAACCATTTGTGCAAATTTCACCTTGGAAAACGATGACAAATAAAGTAAGTTAAAAGGTTAACCAAAATTTTAAACATAATCAAATTGGTGGAAGAAAAAGTGTCCTCGAATTTCATTTTAAAGGTCTGTTTGGTACGAATTAAAATTTAATTTTAATTTAAGTCAAGATCAAACAATCAACATTAACCACATCTTTCATGGTTTTCATAACTTTTCAATTACACATTTCAAAAACTCTATCACAATCTACTAAAAAATCTAATTTTAATCCCCATCAGACACCCCATAAGTAACTTATGAATTTTTTTTAAAGATAGTCACGGGAGTAATGGTCCTATGAAATGTTTGTGATTAGTAATTATGAAGTGTGATTAAAAATTAAAATATATTGAAAATTTTAACTACTGACTGCAAACCAATAAACGTGGTTTTAGGTCAAGAAATTATTACCATGTCCTTATATTTTACACAAAATTGTATCACAAGTGCGACATATCTCACACTGCAAATCATTGCAGCAAATCTAACGAGACAGGATCCCCACGTATAAAATTGTTTCATTTCATCTGTCCACCAAATTCTCTGTAAACACATAGTCAGATGTCGTCCGTGGATATTCCTTCTAACGGAGTTGGTGGCGGTGACCCGCGGCAATACTACTGCTACGAATGCGAACTCACTGTCACCATCGCACCCTCACCCACCGGCGAATTCAATTGCCCTAATTGTAACGGAGAGTTTTTAGAAGAATCCGACACCGCCCCACCTTCAAACCCTAACGCTTCCGAATTTGATAATGATCTCTACAATTCTCTTTTCTCTGATAATTTCCCTCCCTCCGCGGCTTTTGGCAGCTTCCCCTTCCCCTTCGTCTTCTCAAACTCATCCTCGACTACTGCCGCTCGGGGTGGTGCCTCCTATCCAGCCGGACTAGGACTAGAAGATCTCTCCAACTTTTTAGGAGGTGGCGGCATTGACCGATCGGGTCGATCTCCCAACGAATTCGACCCATTTACCTTTCTTCACAACTACATCAGCAACCTCCAAGCCCACGGCGGGAATATTCAGCTTGTTTTTGAAGGCCCTGATGGGGGCGAAGGCGTGGATCTCCGGCTTCCAACGAATCTCGGTGATTATTTTATTGGACCAGGTTTGGAACAATTAATTCAGCAACTCGCCGAGAATGATCCCAACCGATATGGGACACCGCCTGCGTCGAAGTCTGCAATGGAGAGGCTTCCGGTTATAAAGATCACGGAGGAGATGCTGAGCTCGGATTCATCCCAGTGTGCCGTGTGTAAGGACAGCTTTGAGTTAGACGAGGAGGCAAAGCAGATGCCATGTAAACATATTTATCATAAAGATTGTATCTTGCCATGGCTTGAGTTGCATAATTCTTGCCCAGTTTGTCGGTATGAGCTGCCTACTGATGACCCAGACTATGAAAACGGGACAATCCAATAGTAGTGGTAATACCAATAGTAATAATACTAACAATTCAGGCTTGGGTTCTGTTGGTGGGGAGCAGAATGTAAATAACACTAATGCGCACACACCGAGAACGGTAGAGAGGAGGTTTAGCATATCACTACCGTGGCTTTTGAGTGGTATGGATTCTTCTGCTGAGACTAGCAACAGTGGAGGAGCTGGTGGTAATGATGGAGGGAACAACAGCAACAATAATAGTGGAGGACCAAACACGGGTTCTGGAGGAGGGCAAGCGAGAGACGACCTCGGCTAAAGTATGTTGGTTCTGCAGCTTTAATTCTTTTTCTTTAGCTTTACTGTCCATTTGGTTTACTTCTCTTGGATGTTTATAGTTTATATCATATAATGCAATGTGCTTTATATTGTAAAAGGAAATGAAGAGTAAGTTCAGTTATCATATGGAAATTCACGTAGTTTTATCGTGAAAAATCTATCTTAAGACTTTAGAGGGCTGAAGATGGTCATGTTATATACTGCAACCTGGTTTTCTAATCTTGAACGTGTCATATTACATAGAGTGGTCTGGTTTACATTTGCAGTCATTGAGAAATGTTTGTTGATTAAAGTTTTATTACATTGAATTGACAATCTTATTAGGAAATGTATATTGATCAACTAACATCCACCTCCAATGTGTCTGGTTTACAGTTGTTAGTTTTGTCATTTTCTCAGTATTAGCCATAATGAGCATTTCAAGAGTGAAGCTTTGTTCACTGTGGCAATGATACTTACATTGAATTGACAATCATATTAGGAAATGTGTATTGATCAACTAACATCCACCTCCATTGTGTCTGGTTTAAAGTTGTTTGCTTCGTAATTTTCTCAGTATTAGCCATAATGAGCATTTCAAGAGTGTGTTAAGCTTTGTTCACTGTGGCAATCATACTTATTTCTGAATGTCTTGAATTATTATAGTCAAGCCTATAAATATGATGTCAAACTGCCATGTGGACTGGATCTTTTGGCTGTGACTAGAAACAAGTCAGTGTCAATTGTGTAAGAATTACGTAGTGACATCTTCATATAAGAAGGCCCATTTGGACTTTTTCTATTCACATGATTCCAATTATGTGAATTACATGTGCAAATCAAACTCTGGTCCTGTCCTCGGTACATAATTACTTATATTGGGAAACTTGGAGCATTTGTATTCCGTTGCATGGAATATTTCCCATTTGAATCACCAGTCTCGACATGAACCTCATCCCATTAACCTACTTTTTGAATCTTGCACTAAGAAGAGAATGGTGGAGGAAGGTTGAACAGAGAGTTACTACCTCTGGAAGGAATCTATCATGAGTCAATGAACAACTAGAGCCAAGTTGTCCCTTATTATGTCGCTCTAAGTGCTCTAAACATATGATACTTGAACTCGAGTATGGGTATCGGGTACAGTTACGTATCTAATTATCGGATCTTTTATTTTCTGAAATGTAGGATATGAGAATATGGCTAAAAAAAGTCCAAATTTCGGACACGGATACGTGGATACGCCTTTCAATTTTTTTACTAACCCAAGATGACATTTTGAATGGACCAAAACATTTGTTCACAAAGAAGGAAATGAGTATTGAATAAGGGGTTAAGATGAATAAATTAGAATTTTGGATTTAGTTTTCAATTATGGGAAGTTAATTACTAAATGTTATATAAAATAAAAAATGAGAGACTTTATTGCAATTTGGACTTAGCGGAGCACTTAGTAGCATTATATGAAATCCATTTTCATTTTATAAAAAAAAAAAAAAAAAAAAAAACTAATCTACTGATACAAAGAGGGAAATAAGGAAAAAAAAGAAGAAAAGGGAAAGAAAAAAGAAGAAGGGAAAATCTAGCACCGTCGTCACCTTTCTCCACACTCGGAGGCGGTGCTAAGTTTATGGAGAGCAAAAATGGGAAAGAAAAGGAAAAGATAAGAAAGAAGAAGAAGCAAAAATGACGAAGTGTCCGGTTGAAATTTGGAGGATCCGATACATATCCCATATCCATGTCGTGTCGTGTCCGATAGGGTACTCCAACCATTTCGAAGAGTCTGAGCATCAGAGCTCTATACAACTTAGAGCGGGGCAACATCTAAGATGTTCGTTGGTCATATAAGATTAGGACTTCTTTTTGGCTGGTGAAAGTTTTGACGCCTAAGTTGTTCGCTGGTCATATAAGATTAGGACCTATTTTTGGCTGGCGAAAGTTTCGGGCCAATGAGCCTCTTTCTATAGCTTATTTCTGCATCAGGTGATTTAACCGATTGATTCGATATCCATCCGCCTATAGAATGAATCCATTGTGCTTTTGTTGATCATTATACTGGATGAGTTTTGTTCTTTATGCCTTAGGTGGGCCCATTATCTGCTAAACCAAGATTGAAGTCTTACAATGCATGGCTTCACAATTAGTTTCACTTGCTAGAGCATAGTGGATCGGAGATTCTTCCCTATCTAAAATGAAGCCTGATTGCAAATGAAATTTAAGATTGTCTATAATAATGTTTCTAAATTTGTTTAATTTCTAAATGCCATGTAAATTGGTTTTTTTTTTTTTTTTTTTCTCTCTCTCGAACTTGTTGCATAATGAAATATTCCAAATACCAGTTGGAATTATAAATGTTCATTAGTAAACCGAAATGATGCTTGACATTGATGATCATCAGGATAATTGAGAAAAAAAATCTTCTCAGTTATTGCTAGTCGAAGCGAGATGTGAAAAAAATCAGCATATTTGATATTATATCTCCCCTTATCTTTGAATCACGTTGATGTTAGGTTGTTTGATTTCTAATATTTGTTGTTTTTCTCAATAAGCTATATACATCTTTTAACCATTTTTGAGTGTTTTGAAAGTTCTGTGTCTGAGGGAATATTTATGAGGCTTGAAGATTTGGGATGGAAACTCAAATGCTATGATAGAAACATACAAATAATATTGCTCAAAGGCCCAAAACTAACTTGTAGTTCTGAATTTGGTTTTCTTTTTGTTTCTTGATTTGTAGCTCCTTGTTTGATATCAAAGGCTGTGTGGGAGTTTAAGTTACTCAAGACAGTTGATGTTTGTTGGTTGAGGTGGGGTGGGGGGCTTTGTTTGGCAGTTAAGCTTTGTCTCTTTTTCATACGTCTTCTCTAGTATCGTGTTCTTACATGTAGAATCAGACTGTTAGATGAGGCTGCAAGGTGAGGCATAAATCTCATCACAAACCAGTAGAATGATTCTAGAATAAAAAAGTGAAATTTTTTTTTTTAAAATATATGACTAATAAACCATAAACCATCTTAAAAATTCATAATAAAACCATTTTTAAAAAAATTGAAGTCTAAAGGTAATACCATAACATAGTAGTTAATATTACTAGAATTGAAAGAGGCTTGATAGTTTTCTATATCATCACTACTGCTAGGATCTTTGAGACAATCGTCAGCACATTTGATTCCTGTGTCATCCTTCTCATCATTGAGAGTCATTCCTTTCTTTTTTATCATCTCTTAGGGCCTGTTAGATCAATTCCAACTTCTACTTTTGCCTTGTTTGATTGCACATTTTTTCTTAGCAATTGGAATTCCACCTTTTAGCATTTTCTAGCTTTTCATGGAATTTGCTTTCCCACCACTTCGGTGGGAAAAGCAATTCCAATTTTATTTTATTTTTTGGGAACAAAATCTAGACCTAATAATAAAAAAAATTATCACTTTAATCGACAATTTTCATTTAAAACAAAGTCAAACGAATGGTATTCGGTATGGTAATTTTTTTGAATAAATTTTAGATCCAATGATAAAAAAATTATTACTTTAATGGACAATTTTCATGAAAAACAAAGTCAAACGAATACTAAAAGATTCAAAAATTCAGGTGAAAAATTATACGAATCAAACACAATTAATCGACAATTCTCGATAAAATAAGTTTTAAGCAATTCAATTCAATGTAATTCGTTTTTTTTCCATCCAAGTTCTATCTTGTAATCAAATGGACCCTTAATTGTCAGAGTGCCTTCCCTTTCCATTTCACATTCCCTATAAAGGTACTAAGAGCGAAATTTCCATATAAAGGTACGTAAGAGATATTAAAAATTCAAAGATAACAAGACAAATATAGAAGGAAAGAATGAAGATACATATTGTAGGTTTCCTGTTATCGGTCTTAAATTTAAAAAGTTTAAGGGTATTCAATGTAAACTTTTTGAGACTCTCTGAAAGTATTGATGTATTCAATTGAGATTTTTATAGACTTATAAAAAGTCTATAAGTCACGGTGTATTGAATTACAACTTTTTAGAAGTTTTTAGAGACTTTTATTAAAATCTCCAGGGTACTAATTTTTAAGCGAAAAGTACTAAGATAAAATCTCAAAAAAATTCTTTCATTAATTACAAGATTATGAGAGAAAAAAAAAAGGAAAGAAAGAAAGAAATTAATATATTTTTTTAATATTTCTCTTTCTTTTTCCCTTCTACGAATATTAGAGTTATGAACAAATTTTATTTTTTTCTATTGAATATATTTGTGTCTATTTTTCTTTCTCTCTCTTATTGTTTATTTCTATGTTCGAAAAAAAAATTAAATTAGATTCTTAAAACTTTGTTTTTTTCTTGTCATTCATTTTTTTTTTTTTTTGAGAAAAATATCTATTTATAATTAAATTATAAAATTTTATATGGACAAATTTATAATTAAATTTAAATATATTAATTTTTTATTTATTCTGTAAAGGTATATTATATTAATAATACTGAATTATTGATTTTTATTTACTTAATTAAGGTTTTAAATTTTTATTCTTTTAATTTTTTTTAATTATATGGGAAGAGGGAGGAGAAGGAGAAGGAGAATTGCGGGAACCGACACTTCGTATGTTAGAATTTCACACTAGTACTATGTAAATTCTAATTCAAATAAAAGTTTTCAAATTTTTTTTGAATTCCACGAAAGTCTGTAAAAGTTTTAAAATGAAAGTTCATAGAAGTTTACGAAAGATATCCACCAATTCCATACAAATTTATATAAAAAAAAAAAAAAATCCACTAAATCCAAAGAAGTCGTCACTTAAAAAAAGTTTATCAAAGTTTTCAAAAGTCTCAATTGAATACACCTCCTAAGCTTAGTTATAGAAGGCTAAGGCATGCTCAGTGGCGGAGGGAGGTGGGGGCCACTGTGGTCCCTGGCACCACTGAAATTTGAGAATTTTTGTATATGACTTTTTATTGTTTCTACTTTTTTTTTTTTATTAATGTTATAATATTTTGTGTTTAAGATTAGTTTCCATAGTCATATTAGGCCCCCACTTAATAAGAGGCATGGCTCCACCATTGAGCCCTTCCATTTTATATTGGTTTGAAGATGTAAATAAATCGCGAAGCCCATCTGGGATGTAAAATATCTCTCTTCTCACCATCCCCATAGTGTATGAGACAAATGAATTTTTTTACCAAATATTTTTTTATCTTTTAGAATTTGGTTGTTTGAAATAGCGCCAAGTAAACCTTAAAATGTTCTAGAATATAAAAAACCAACTTAAAGAACCGAGGCCAACAATAAGAAGTCTAAAAAGGACAAGACAATGAGAGCACACCTCACTAAACTGTGGCTCATTCCTTAAGAGTTGTATGCTTCAGTAAATCGAGCCTTGACAAACAGTGCTAGAGCTGTAAGCTTTGAAGCGCTTAATGAAAGCCGTACATGAACAGTGCCTTAAGGAGTGAGCTTTGGGTGCATTTTTTACTATCTCATGCAGGTTCACTTGGCCGTTCAGATTATGTAGGCCAAATGGTTTAATAGTATCACAGCATGCAGGACTTCGTCTGGACAATGAAGAAAGAGCAGTGCTCTAGTTCTATAGAATTTCATTAGATTGCTCGGTTTTTCCCATGCCATTTCCTGGTCATGTTAACCTTAAATATACTAATTTGCAGATTAATGGTGAGAAAATGTAGAGTAAGTCTTAAGTGACCACATTCTTTTGTGATACGTTTGTCAACCACGCACTTGTTCTTTTTTTCTGGCCTATCTCATAAACTGGATGTCTGGAACAATGTGATCGAAGAGAACACCCTGGACTCATTTCGATGAAGTAACTATTAATTCCTGGAATGCTATTGATTAATGTGACTGCTGTAATTATCTTGGGAGTCATTTGTTTTGCGCTTATGATTTCCATTGGTTGAAGTAATCAGTGTTTCCAAATAGATTTTCCAGAACCCTTCGTGGTAGCTATGAACTGGTTATGATGGGATTGTTCCAGCAGATTGAGTTCTAATAGCCTCTTTGTTTGGGCAGGGAATAGCAGAGACGTTCTCAACTTATGTATCAAATTCAACACAAGGGATGCAAGACGACTTCAATTCCGATTTGTCAATTGTGAACATCTTCATTGTCATGTCAAGACTTTTTTTCCTTGAAATATAGATAAGAGATACTTTGTACATAAAGCGAGTAATAAAATTGGGGCAATGAACAAGATAACAACCTTAGTTTTGCATATTGATCCATTTCTTGTGCAACGGATGATGTTTTCTTAAATGGATGAGTTACCATTTGAATACAACTTCGATTCAATCTTGTAGGAAAGTTTGTTTTTGAAGTATATTAGAATAGGGTAATTGGTGCATAACGTCCCTAAATTTGAAATTTATTGTGAAAAATATTCATACTTTTCATTTCTTGGCACAAAACGTCCCTGCCTTCAACTTTTGTAGTCCTCAACGTCCTTTTCGTTTTTTTTGACTATTTTACCATTCTATTAAAATAAAACAAAAACAAAAATAAAAATAAAGAATAAATTGTAATTATGGGTCCAAAATTTTAAAAATGTGCAAATTAATTACAAACATGAAAAAATCATCACCTCTTAAGCCGTCACTTTGGAAGGCAAAATCTCCAACCTCTGATCACCTTTGCCGTCGGACCAACATACCACTTTGAAGTCCTCATAACCCTCTTCACAACCCACCCAACCACCATCCCCAACTCCGGCTAAATGAACACGCACCAAAAATTGGTCTCGCAAAAAAGTCTTCATGCACAATTTTCTTCCAATTTCGACTCAATTCATGGATGCCCATGTTAATTACACTCCACAAGGTAGGTTGTGAAGAGGGCAATGAGGATTTCAAGGTGGTATGTTGGTCCGACGGCCAAGGTGATCTGATTCAAAAGTGGCGGCTTAAGGGATGATGATTTTTTCATGTTTGTGACTGATTTGCACATTTTTAAAAGTTTAGATCCATAATTGCAATTTATTTTTTATTTTTCTTTCCTTTTATTTTTGTTTTATTTTAATAAAAGGGTAAAATGGTCAAAAAAAAACTAAAAGGACATTGAGCGCTACAAAAGTGAGAGGAATGGACGTTTTTGTGCCAATAAATGAAAAGTATGGACGTTTTCCACAATAAACTTCAAATGTAGGAACATTTAGTGCCAACTACCCATTAGAAAACATAAAAGGCAGTGTTTGATTTGGAAAAAATTTCATTGATTTTCCCAAAATTCAGTTGTTTGATAGCCTCCCACCCACACCCCAATTCTTGAAAATCTTTTTTTTTTTTTGACAATTGAAATAAATTTTAGACTCAATGGTAAAAATTTATCACTTTTATTGACAATTATCATGAAAAACAAAGTCAAACAAATGATATTCGGTATCATATTTTCTTTTCTTTTCTTTAAAAAAAAAATTTTAATTTTTTTTTTCAATTGGAACAAATTATAGACGCAGTGGTAAAAAAATTTACCACTTTAATGGACAATTTTCATGCAAAACAAAATCAAACGGATACCAAACTTTCAACATTTTTCAAGTGAAAAATTATATCGATCAAACACAATTAATTATAATTCTCAGTCAAACAAATTTTTGGCAATTCAATTTTCCGTAATTCATTTTCTTCCCACCCAAATTTCACCTTTACAATAAAAAAGACCCCAATTTCCGTACAATTTAATGGTAAAAAAAGACCATTAATTTTAATCATTTTGTGAGAATTGCAATTTTTATTCACCTGTCGGCTGTCACATCACAATTTTACCCAAAGGAGTACTAAATTTCTGGCCACATTCCAGAGGTGAAGGCCATCACACAGTTTCACTACTGGTAGTAAGAAATTAACTGCTTCACATGACAGTAACTGTAATAGAAGATAACAAAAGAGCAATCTCAACACATTTCAATTTCCTCAACAAAGATTGGCACCCCAAACAATTTAAATAACTCAATACTATTAATTTAGTAAACAAGTCAAGAATCCGCGTAACACTTCAAACAGTAATTTTGATTGTATTACTAAGGTAAACTGACGCTATAAAAACTGCAAAAATTATTATTCTGGAAAATTGGAGTCCTCACTGTTACAAGAAAAGAAAATTAGATAGTCTTCTACCTAAATTATCCAAAGACTTAGCACTCCTCGCGTCTGTAGTCCAGGCAGGGGAAGGGATAGGGAGAGAGAGGTACCAATCACCACCTATTGTTGGGTGGTTTGACTTTGTAAATTCTGACTATCCAGTTAGACGTTGTAAATGCCTCCTCCAAGTATTCGAGCTTTATGTCTTTATTTCCTATTTCAACTCCCCTTGCTCTATCATATCTGCCATAACAAATCAGAATTGCGTTAGCAGTTTATTTAGGACATATACATTGGACACTTGAGAAGTTTCTCTAAAGTATTCCTCGAGCGTCAAAATTTTAAAAGTATATTAAAAGATAGGAAACAACACATGGCTTGTGGGATACACGTCCTCAAAAGTGTTTAAGGAGCCAGTGCCCGACAAGACACAACACTTATCAAACATGTACACACTGCCCTAGATCCAGTTACCAGAAAAAGCATAGTCTCTAATCAATCTACGTGGACTTCAACTATAAGGAATTGGTGAAACTCCTCGAAAATAGTGTATTACTCAGGTTGATGCCGATGGCGGGATCCAAAAAATCAATAATAGCATGGAGAAATTCGAAAATCCATTATCGTTCCATCACCATTTCAGGTGTTGGCAGGTCTACCATGGAAGAGAAAGTTTACTGTAGCCTTCGGCTTATCATCCATATTTGGTTCTTGATAATATAGGCAGAAGTGTTTGCAGGACTCAGCCCCATCCCATTGTCATTCAGCATTAGTGGCACGCAAATACAATATTTGTGAGCTGCAGGTGTACAGTTTCACATTTTTTATCGATATACTAGGGTACTCCTGCTTCACTTGAAGCATCATCCTGCTTAGATCTAACACGTAATACTGTTTCAGGTTTTTTTTATCAACATGCTAGAGCAGTGAAGCTTCACTTGAAGCATTGTTATGTTTATGATTAACATGTGATACGAGTATAACTGTAAAAGTATCATTTCATGTTATATATTCATAAATAGGAAAATGACTTAGATTTCATCCCACACAAGTCGTTAAACTCTCAAAGAACATTAGAGAAATGGAGAAGGTAGACAGTTTACTTACCCAGGAGGTTTGCCATATTCTGTTGTCAGCTCACCAAACCGGTAGTAAGAAAGCTTGTACCTAATAACCAATCGGAAATGAGAAATTTACACAACCAAATCGGTTGTGGGGGCAAAAAAAAAAGAGGAGAAGCAGAGGCTGTCTTTGTGCACTATCTCACTCATTAGCACTCAATAGTTCCGTATGTTAGAAACATAATTGAATTAAATTGTGAGATAAAGCAACAAATCATAATACTGTCACAGATGTCTCAGGAAACTGAATCCAGTCACACATCAAAATAAGTACATATATTTATTTTCATTGACAAGTACCATTCCAAGAAAATACTATGTAAAACACTACAACTGACAACATGTATCATGCAACCTAAAATTCTTAAAGAGAAACTACAAGCCTTAAAATATCCAATCGAATTATTCAATCCTCCACAGATATGAACAGAAAAATTATACAGGATAACAAAATGCAGGCTAAATTTGTATAGTCTGCGATATGTTACTGGACATGGCTATTGAGCAAACATTTTATTCCTGGTCGAGAACTAATGTTTGATCAGCAACTCATAGGCACATATTGAGTACAAGAAAATTACACCTTACATGCCGCTCTGCTCTTCAAAAAGGCCAAAGCTATACAGATCTACAATTATCGATCACAAAAAGAGTTTAATCCTTAAGACACGTTGCATCACAATCTATCCATTTTTTTATTTGTTTTGGTGCATATGTGACGTCAAGCTATGAATCTATTTAGATAAGAAGAGCATTTTCAGCATTCACATACATTTGGGTTCTTGCACTTTGTTAGCTGTACACTGGTTACCCTCGTAAAGTTGTGAGAACAAAGGTGCACGTGCAGGAAATATTAGCTCTAATGTCGTAAACATATCAGCAAGATGCATTGACAGTGACAAAACTAAATGACACTCTTGAAGGAATTGGGGTTGGTATGAACACAAGATACAGATACAGAAACCAGGTTACATATCAAAGACACCTATGATGCACCAACAGAGACGACATTAGTCCGACAAGTCGATTCATGATTTTCCCAAAAACAGTAGGACACACAACACGTTGGGAACACACAATTATATATTAATTTTTATTCATATATTTTGTAATTTTTTCATTAATTTTATAATTTCTTTTATTTTTATGGTTCTACTTTTTTGTTTTTATAGTATTTTATTATTATAATTATAGTGTAAACACAAGGAATGATTTTTTAAACTTTAAATGATAGGGTTCATTTATTATTGTAAATCAGAAAATCTTATATTGGCTATTCAACTCTTAAGTGAAGGGTCCCACTAAACACAACTGCACCTCTTTCTTGTCCTTTTTGCCTTCCCCATTGCATAGAACTAAGGTTTATTTACAGGCTTACAGCCGCTGGAATATGAAGGCATATCAGATCTTCACACCGGTGACATCTAATCACCAGATTGGCACCACTGACTTGCAAGGAGATCGACTTTACTCATTAGTTTTTCAGTTTTTTTTTTTTTTTTTTTTTTTAAAACTCCGGCTTACCAGACATGTTACCATGGCGTGTCTACACCATTTCATAGACGTGTCCGGCACTTTAAAAAAGACGGAAAGAAATGGAAAAGCCACCTGGTGTGTGACACGTGTCTGCATCATGTCAGCAGTGCCGGTGCATCACAGTCAGACTCTCAGGCCAGCAAAGTTTGCTTTTAGAAAGTGACATATGATAATGGAACTGTACATGTAAACTGCAATTTACACATGGTAAAAGGCCAAGTGCATATAAGTTGGAAGATTCCCACCTACATGACTGCATGAATTTGTGGCACCAAGAGTTGGGATTTGATGAGTTATTTTCGGTGTGTGTTTGGATGTGTGGGCGGGGATCTTACTCATGAACAAGTTTCTGCACCGTAGACATATTTCAGCAACATAATTCATCTGACCCACGGGTGGAAAGCATCTCAAATCCAAAAGTTGGTTTAAAAATAAAATCGAACTATTTGCACAGAATTCGTTCTCAGAACTACGATACACATCTTTCAACAGAGCAACGAGGGACATAAATCACTCATCCAGCAATTTTTTTATTGAACTCGTGCTTATGTACAAAAAGCTGATACTGTTATAATAATTAATAGTGATTGGAAATAGTCAACAAAATTAAAAAATGAAAGAGGATACAGCTAGAACCAGATACACTACATCGAAACATGAGACTTTAAATACAAAATCTAATAAGTGGGAAAAAAAATAACTTACATTAGACAGTTCAACATCTTTGGAGCTGCACCTTTGTCAACACGATATTCACCATTAACAAGGTAATCCGGTTCCTTAATTACAGGAAAGACTCCACCTCCAATCCTTACCATCCACAAAAATCTAGCACCAAAGTAATCAATACAATTTGCAAGTGCCGCAGGTAAAAGAAAATAAATGGAATAATTGAGGAACATTACTTCAGATTACGAGAACTAGCAACTGTACAGTATACAGTACCAACTATGCTATTTGCGAGCCTCTGAAATACTGGCACATTGGCCAAAAATAATGTGGCAGTCTACCAGTCGCCATTGGTGTAATCTTATAAGCATGTCAATGTTTTATTTTAATATTTCAAATGTGCTAAGTTCTTCATCACCAGGATGCCATTTAGCCTATGTTTGGGAACCATTAATTATGGAGAATGCATTTTCATGTCAAATCAAGAGGGTCCACACGCTGCAGATATTATCTTTGTAAAGGATCATAATAAAAATCAATTTTCCAATGAAACCCTAATTTCCTTGTTTTACTTGTTTTACTTGATTTACTGGTTGGGAGTGCTAGGGGCAACTAGGGGCAACACAAGGGAAAGCTAAAAGTTAAAAGAATTTTTTTTGACAGGCTGTAATAATTTCTTTGTCAGAAACAGTAGAAATTGAATGCAAAAAATTACTGTGCAACGGTCCAAAATTGTGTATAAATAGACCTAAAATGGGCTCCAAACAGAGGCTTAGCATGTAGCAAATTTCTGTTTAAATAATTTCCATAGCTTAATCTATAGCACGGTGCTATCCTAAATGTTTTGAAGTCTGAATTTTATGATAACTTTAAAAGTTTCAAACTTTTTGCTAATTAGTGATGTTTGCATCCACAGTTAAATCCAATAAATATGGTACAAGTTCCCCTCCCCCCCCCCCCCCCCCCCCCCCCTTCCATTTTAGCAAAATTTGTTTCAGAAACTTGTTCATAAAACATAAATAAAATAAAATAAATTGGAGATAGACCTGTTCAGACATAATAAAAGGCATCAATATATTATGAAACAAATATCATCATATAGAAAAGAAATAAATCCTTACTTATCCAAAGGAGTATAGAATTAAATCCTTACTTGTTAATATCATCAGAAGAATAGCCAGTAACCCCTCCAAAAACCACTAACACATAATCCACATCTAGTGATCTCATTATGTCATATGCTTCATCCTCATAAGACGACATTGCACGTCCAACAGTAGCAATATGTGTGTTATTCCAGGTGTTATTGTCAACAATCACTGTTCTGTTCCCCATGGCAGTGATTTGATAGCCATAATCCCACCATGACATCACCTTGGCATCTGGAGGAGTGTTCTGCCTCAGCCAGAAGTACGCTTCACGGTAATCATCAAAAATGACCCGGTTTCCATGGGCACCCCTTGCAGCTAAGACAATTGAAGGAGATGAGTATGCCTCTGAAGTGACCCAGGTACAGTGGATAGCATATCTACTCAGCAAGTAAAATGCACCAAGAAGCAATGCAATAGCACCATTTCTTTGGAATGGCAGTGATTGATCCAGTGAACCCTGGTTGGACAACATATAGGAGTAAAATTGCTAGTTTACCAGCACCACAAGGAACGTTATTAAGAAATTACTGAGAAGCCAGAAAGACACAAGTACCATTCACATCTGAGATCTCATTAGCAAGTTACCTGACGAAAGAACCTATGCATTAATTTTATAGCATTGACTAGATGGAGGTCTCAACGGGGAACTACTTTCGATGGACAAGAGTTGAGAGATTCTAAGAACTGTCCCTTAGAAGAGCATATCCATGTGTTTATGATAATGGTAGAAAAAGAAACAAAATATGATACATGGTACTAAGAAAAATCATGTACTTTGTTTTTCCATATCCGTAGTAGTAGCCAAATTGATAGCTTTCTGCACTGTTGCCAAACCCAATTTAGGATGGACCCCTGGCACTTATATTTATCCAATGAAGTAAATAACCACATGCAATTGGATTATTTTTTTAATAGCATTCTGCACAAGGAAAGAATTCAAAAAGGTAAAGAAGAGGAAGACATTCTCTAGAATGTCACTCAAACAATCTAACCTAGAAGCTGTTATCTGTCACCATATTGAAGTAGAGATATGAGTCACACTGTCCTGATCGTGCTTCATTCAACTGTGAGATAATATCTGAAATATTTATTCCTTTTGATTAATTACAGGAATGGTGGTTCAAGAGAACTCTGTAAATGATCACATATTTAACTGATCCTGAAATTTTAGGTAGAACCTCGGTACAGATTGGAATATGAAAGACACTTTTAGTAGCTTGTAATTTTACTGCTGTCAATAGAAAAATATAGAAAAAGAAGGGAAGGGAACTTGAATAATTGCATACCTATACTACACTAGTTGATATCTTATTTATAACACAATGGTAGAGCAAGGGTGCATTAAATAAAATACTTATCAAATAAAACTCAGACAAAGTTTTAATCAAATACTTTCCACAGAAACATCCTGTGAAGCTCAGGTACCTTGGAAGAAGCCTTGCTGCTAGTTGTTCCTTTGCCAGAGGCACTATGAGAAGTTTTGCTCTTCGCCCGCACCAACTGAGTTAAATTCTTAATAGTGGCTGAGACTGCAATGGCACTAATAAGACATACTGCAGGTGTAGCAACAAGAATTAGCCGAACCATGACTCCAGCAAAATACATGCTTGTGAGACCGTACATCACTATGAATATTGTGGCATCTGACAACCGTTTGAAGCAGAAATACAAACCCGCCGGGAAAAGGAAAAGCAGTATATGAAAATCAAACATGAATGATGACCATGCTGTCGGTTGGTGCTCAGATACAGATGCTATTATGGGAATGTGATCCTTTGCATAAGTTGGATCCAAGAGAGAGTAAAACCGTCCCGTCCATGGAGAGATATAACCAGAAGCAGTACCAACACCCAGAGCAATGGCACCCAAACCTGCTGCACAGGTCACTGTAATCCTCAGAAATGTGTGAAACAACTTTGGATCATTCAGCATGTGTTTAACCCAATCCAAGAAATAAAACACCTACAAAGGAAGTTGATAGTAGCACATTAACGATAGATACCAAAAATGGAACAGATTTATCTGCAAGTATAGATAAGAGGGGAAAAGAAGATGAGAAAAATTAAATTACGCATAAATATGTTTCCACAGAAAACAACAATTCTCTCTCGTGCTACCTCATGCTTTCAGCAAATGCATCAATTGGAGGCCATGACTATCACTTCATCAAATTATTAAACCGCTTCAAATAAGCAAATCTTCACAAGGAACATAGAAGGAAAAAGTGAACAATAATATCTAGCATTTGAATTATACATATTTATGTGTGCACCTTATATGATCTTCAAATGCTTGTGTGTTAAGGGTTGGTGCTTCTACAGATCAAAGAATGTAACAAATAATTGTTGCCTCCGTAAATTGTTGTTTCCACAACACAATAGACATGCAAATTAATCTAAATCGTGATCAAACTGCCACTGCTTGCTTTCCATAACACAGAGTTCCAAATTAACTGCTTTACAAACTAAAAAGCAAACTTTTCTCAGATTCTACTTAATAAAGCAAGAATTTTACCAAATTCTCAAGCTTCCTTTACATCGTGCTCTCCATTTCCCCGAGAGGGGGATGGGATGTACTTAAGAGACAGGGAAACAAGAAAGAGATACCTGCATCAAGAAAAATACCCCCATTGCTGCCATATGTTCTCCAGACTGCACATGCTGGAAGCCCACAAAACGAATTTGCATTGCAAGCAACATTCCCAAGATATAAGTGCAATTATAAGCTACATACAATCTCATTGAGTATCTCCCAGTAATCAACAGAACGATCACATATAGCGGGAGCAAATTAATTATGAAAACATAACCACCCCATGCTGAAACCATATAGAAGTACCCAAAAGCAGAGGCCAGGGCAAAAGCAAGTGACCCCGTATTCACAGCCTTGACAAATAAATAGAAAGTGAACAACAGCGCAAATATAGCAACCCCCTCATTATCATATGAACCTGCAACCGACCTTGAGATATAACCAGGGCAAATGGCAATCAACACAGCTGCTACAAGCCCAGCCCCAGAGTCCCATAACTCTTTACCAAAAAAGTAAGCAACAAGGGTGGTGTTCGAGGCAAAGAATGGTGCAGTGAGTACACAAACTTCACGAATGTGGATGGCAAACCTGGAAGATGATACCAGAACAGTTTAAGAACCCAATATAAATGAAAATCTGGAGCCGTGATAGATAGCATTAGAGACCTCATGAGGTATAAAATAGTATACTGTAACTGCAAATTGGAATTGCAGAGTTAACAAGCACAATTGCGAAGACCTAAATGCTGAAAGTTTTTCAGATGTACAAAAATATATGTATACTCACATACATATATAAAGATGTACGCATGCATATACACTCAACTATCCATGCATTTATTCATTTTTGGGTAAGATATTAGTACATGCATAAAAAGTTGTAGATATATTATATATATTTCAAACTGCTATAAATAGTTTCAAAATAATGATTATTCTTGCATTTATGAATATGACTAAGCCTTTCAATTATCATAGAGAATTTGGAGATAATCTTTATCATGTAGAAAATTAATTTATCATTTCTTTCTTATTTCTTAAATAAATCCACTTCATGTATGTGAGAATGTATAAGAAACAGAACTGTTCACCACATGTTCTCAAGAAAATATATAGAACCAGAAACAAAGTACAAGGAAAACATATTGAGAGTGAGGCTGTTAATGGCCAAAAGATGAACGTAAAGAAAATAAAGCAATCAAGATGGATATGTGGTCATACAAGAACGACTAAGATAAGAAAGTAGAATATAAGCCAACAAGTGGAGTAAAAATTAAGGGAAGGTCAGCTCGTTTGGGTCATGTTTTATGTAGACCTAAATAGGCCCTAGTTTATAAGAATTACGTGATCTCAATGCAACAGATTACAACATGGAAGAATAAACCAAAACTTATGTAGTCTCTTTGGGTTAAGAATTTAGTTGGATTGGATTTTCCAGTAGATGGAGAAATCAATTGAATGGAGTGGCGAAAAAGATTAATGTATCCGAGTTCAAATTTATTGAGAACAAGACTTAGATTGGTGGTGGTGCCCTTGATTATCCAAAACTCTTCTATTTGCATCTTACACATCAAAGGTAAAAAAATTAAAGCTTGGTTTTTATTTTACTAGTTCGTACAAGGCATACGTGTTGACAATATCATTTTTCTATTCTCCCCCATTAGCAGAATTACTAAGTGAGAACCCCTGACTAGGTACAAGCCGGATAGGAAAAGCTCAAAACATGTGCTTATACATGCAAATACTGATGCATCAACGTTAAAATAATTACACTCGAGGTTTAGATGTGACAGAATTTATCACTTTTGATTCCCAGTAATATCTATTTGTTGCATTAACTAATGATGGTATTATCATGATATCATCTAAATCATTGTCATATCTCACAAACCACCACAGATTGCCAGATTAAATTTCTACCTAGTACCGCTCCATTAGCAACTACATGCAATTATGCAAATATTAATGCATCACTGTGGAAACAATTATACTCAAGTTTTAAACACATGTCGCAATTGGGAGACACTATTTCTTCCCATTAGTATTTATTCGTTGCATTAACTAATGATTGTGTTATCATCTAAATCGTTGCCATCTCATAAAGTGTTACTGCGTACTATTTCTTCTATTTGACGATTGATGCCTAATGCATTCCTTCGCTAAAATCAATCACTAGCAACATATCTATATGAAAAATAAAAATAAAAAAATAGAAGGAAAGTAAAATTTGAAAGCGTATTTTGACAAAGCAGTTGGAAATAGCATTTTTTAAAAACTCCATATTCTTCTATTTCTTCTCTTCTAGTAAAATCCATGATTGTCATCATGAAATGCATAGAAAAAGACTCAGATCACAGCATCACATTCAGAAATTTCACCATTTTCTCAAACACAAGCAAACGAGAGCATAATAAAATAAAAAAAGTCCATTCATATCCAATCATTTCCATGTTAATTGTTAGGCATTCTTGAACAACATTTGCTTAAAGTTTGAACCATTAGGTATTGGTGAATCATACCTCCATAAAGTTTGAACCTTTTTGCGTCTAGGTGAATCACGCTTCCATAAATTCTTTAATATACATGCCTTAAATTTTTGCTGTTCATCTATAAATAAGTAACATCTCTAGTCCCAAGCATCATCCCTTTCTTTACGGTTATATCACACTATCATTGTCAAGAAGTAAAATGTATAACGCCTACATACATGCATGTATGCCATATAGTATGTACACAGGATGCACATTATGACAATAAGATGTACCTCAGAAACTGGAGAGTCCGGTAAATCAGGTAGGCTGTGACCATTAGACCAGGGTACAGTGTCCCGCCAACGATCCTCCCAAGCGGGTACCAGCTCTCCGAGTCAAACCAGTTCCAGAATTCGTAAAACCCCTTCTGAGTCAAAAACTGAGTGACCCGGTAATTGAAATACGGGTCAAACTCGTGGATCATGCTCTCATAACGTAACACACTAAACAAACGCGTAATAAACGCCAATACATACACCAAACATAGGATCGTTACTCGGATCAAAAGCTCCTGTTGCTTCGTTTTTAGTTTCAGGGATTTGAAAAGGGAAGTCATACCCGGTGACTTCAGAAGATCCATTGCTGATTTCTCCGTTTTAGCCACCATTGTATGGATCGATCAATTGAAATTGAAACGAAATCGGGGGCTCAAAGCTGTTTTCTTTAACTTAATCTGAGTTCTTCTTGGAAATTGCTGAGAATCTATAACTCGAATCGTTGAAATTACCGATAAGTAACTTCGCTTATACCTCCATTTGGATACCGGGGGGTTTCATGTATACCATTAAACCCTTCTGAAGAGTGAGTTGTGAGTGAAATCCTAAATCTGGTATTGATAACAAAACAAAGACGCATAGAGGTCGAAGTGTGTGCGCTGCCATTCTGTCCGGTTTGGTTGCTTCCATTTTAACCTCTCAACTAAAATCGTGTTATTTATACCATTATCGCACTACTTATTGCTATTTAATTTCTTTTTCCTTTTTATATATTTATTAAAGATCATCTATTAGTCTTGGTTTGCTAATATATTTTAGAACCTTGCTGTGTGTACATAATGATGTACACACAGACTTACACTCCCCTCACATGGAGGGGGGTCCCACACACAATAAAATATTCTCGGATACTATTCATGTGAGAGAAGTGTGTGTACACCTGGTGTACAAACAGCTTTATCCTATATTTTAAGTACAATATTTTTAAATTTAATAGATTTAAACTTTGATATAAATAAGATTTGGCTGAAAATAGCATTATAACATTTAATTAAATAAGGTCAAACATTACATATTATCTGATAAGTAATTTTAAGAATGATCGAGTCTTAACTTAATTTTATTAAATATCAAATTTAAAAATATTTTAATATGTCGAATTTTGATAAAAATATCATTGTAGTGTCTCAGAACTCATATTAGATGAGATAGCTCGTTAACGAAACTTTTTTGGTAACTAAAGGCATCTCCAACTTTTAAACCATTTGAAATCATTATTTTTTATTTGAATGAACATTTTCGTCAACCGCATGTGTTAGTCCACTCTCACCAATAAACCTAAAATTTGCCCATTAATATATATAAGCCGTGTTTGATTCTCATTTTGAGAAAAAAAAAATGTATTTTTGAATAGTTGATTGATAGAGAATATGTAATTAAAAATTAAGAAAAAGTTTTGAATTTACGTGTAATATTATTTTATTGAAAAATGTGTGATTGAAAAGAAGAGAAAGAAAAATAAATTTTGGGGAAAATGAGAATCAAACAGGTGCTTAGCCTTTTTTTGAACCTCATTCTCGTAAAAAAATGAAAAATAAAAAATATTTATATTTTAAATAGTGTATTTATGATAAATGTGTAGTTAAAAATAAAGAAAGTTTTGAATTACGTATAATATTATTTTATTGAAAAATGTGTGATCGAAGTGATGTCAAGTCATAGTTGAAAAATATATTTTGATGGAAAAAATGGGGTTCAACACGAGGTGTTAATCACATTTACTTTAAAAGAGCGAACGTAGATTATTGTTCATTTTTTAGTACCTCGTATTCACACATTGTTATACACTATTGATAAAAATCTCCCTTCTCACTACAATAATCTACATCGATCTTACTACATATACTTCCGGGATGACATTTCGGATGATATTCTCCTTCACAATAGGGGGACCATGATTATTTTATTGAAGCGTGGACCCTCCTTTCTTGTGAGGAAGAATGTCATTCCGGATGTACAAATAGCAAAATGCAATCTACATTTACCTTAAACAATGTATATAATTAAAAAAAAATTAATATTCAACATTTTCGCCCACAATTTTTTACTTCCAATTGCCTATATTTTTGTTAGTTTCATTTTCTCTTTCTTCTTATGTTTCTCTGTTTCATTACTCATTATTTTTTTAGATATTAAAAAAAAAAGAACCTCAGCTTTCATTTCCTTTTCTTCTTTCATCTATTTATTTCACATGTAACCCCTGTTTATTACCCATTAAAATGAGAATTTGCACAGTTGATCCGGCATTAAATATTTTTTTTTATTAAAAATCAGCTTACAAGTATTCAGAAAAATGCAGTAGCATTTACCACCTCAAATCCCAATTTTGCCCTCATTATTTTTTTTATGTAGGACAAATGGGAACAAATTCAAACCATATTCATGAGGGTTAAGACGATCAATGTGCAATGTTGGTAGGGACCAAAGATAACACACGCGAGCTGTGTCAGTTCGATTGATTCCACCAAAACGTCAAATCTGTCTGTGTAAATATTGTGCATAACAGTCCAAAATCTCATTTTAACGGGTACCAAACAGGGGATGATTGTAACCATCGAAAATTATCTCTATCTAAAAGAAAAAAAAAAGAATCGGCCAAGAGTGTCCCACCAATTTTGCTTTCCATAACTACGTTAAAACAAAATGGGTTATTTCAAAAATATATATATATTCCAGAAACTCCACACTCAGTGCGGAGTGCTCTGTACTCCTCACTGCACGGAGATCTGACTCCACGTATATATTTTTATTTTATTTTGTGTGTCTATACTCTATAATGTTAAATTGAGTATATAATAAAATAATAATTCAATGAGCGCAATATCTTCAAAAAACAGTAATTCATTTCCTCTTCAACCTTTCGACTTCTCACTCTCTCTCTCACTTGTTCTCTCAGACAACCTCCCCCCCCCCCCCCCCCCCCCCCCCCCCCAATTTCCTCTTGAAATACTTCCTTTTATTTTAAGAGAGAAAAAAAATAACTTCAAAGTTTTTATCGTGCCGTCGATCGTATAAGACAACTGCATAATTTCTAACAATTATCTTGGTGTGTTTTCTTTTGTTTTTTTTTGGTCATTTTTTCTTAGTCTGTGTTGTTATTTGTCGTGTCTGTAGATCCAAATCGACTTGAGTTTGTCGTCACTTGCATTGTTTTAAGGTATGTTAATCTGAAAAAAAAAATTGTGAACATTTTTTTTATTTTTTTGCAATTATTGCGATTTAATTACCCTATGTCAGTATTCATTCCATCTGCAAGTGAAAATCCACCTGGGTTCATCTTCATTTTCGCCGATCTAAGGTATGTCATTTTTTGTGTATATGCATGAAAATTTACCTCTAAAGCTTTAGTTTTTGCTCAATTTTTGCTCCCTTGTATTATTTTTTCATCGGTATTTGCTTATTTTGTAATATTTCTAAATTTTTGTCTATTGTGAACGTTTTGGAGTCGGTATTTGCTTTTCTTGTAATGGTTCTACGAGGGTTGGAAGAGATTTTTGTGGGTTTTGCTTGTTGTGGGAGCTGCGCGCTGAGGCAGCACGGAGCTCTTTATGTATGTTTGAAGAAAAAGTAGATGCATAAGATATTTTGTCCAATTATGCCACATTCATTAATGGTGATTCCAAGTGGGCAAATTATTTGTTCGAAAATTTGACTTATGTGCCATCTTGTGGTGAAAGAAAAGCAAGAGTAGACGAAAGATAAGATTTCTCTTCTTTTTCTTTCTTCCTCCATTTTTCTTTAAGCGTTCTCTTGATTTTCTCATATTTTCATTTTCATAATTTATTATTTTTTGTTATTTCAAATATAATTGAGCTGTTAAAGTAGAAAACTTGGTAAGGAAAATCTTGATTACTTTGTCTATATTTAGGGAAACCTGTAGATTCACTCAGAGAAAAGAGAAAAAAATGATTGCTTTTTAGAAATTGAGAGGATAATTTAACTTATTTAAGTTACAATATGGCCGTTGGTAAGATTTTTTTTTTTTGTATAATGAATTTCAACCGTGTCTTAATATTTTTGTGAGTTTTTCTGATTGTGATTTGAGCTCAAAACAGAGTTCAGGGAAGTCGTCTGTATTGTTACAAGGCAACCACTGGTGTTGCATCTTCACAAGACAGAGGAATGGCAGCAGGAATATATGGAATTCGGACATATGCAGACGAGAAGAATCGCTGATTTCGGCATGTGGAATTTTTACTGCTTACCGTTCTGGGATGAATGACAAATGTGATTATAATTCTGACTTTCTAATATTTTATATTATTTTGCCTCAAATTCATAATCGAGGTAATTTATATTGTTGTTTTATTATTATCCTCTTGTTAAATTGCAAAGTGATTGGGAAGTTTCGTTGTGTTGTGTCTGTAAGCAGACGTTAGATTCTGAAAATTGGTTTATTATGGAAAAGTTAAGAACTGAATATACACAGGTAGTTGTTCTGTACACCAATTCGACTGACTTGACTCTTTGTTATTTATTACATTGTGTGCACCGTCTTTATCTTAACTATGCTTAGAGAGTGAAAACATGACCTGCTTGAGTTTTTTGTACAGTCTCAATTGACTTAGAGATTTGAGTGTCTTCACCTCCTCCCCTTGCTCATTTTTCCGTTAAGTTGTGTTGTATACATCATTGCATACATGATCCAAAAGCTCCTACTTCAAAGTATTACAGCTGCATTGAATTGAATTAGATGAAGGAAATGTGTCATTGATTGCATTTTCTCATACAGCCTTGGTTCGGAAAGAAATCGGTGATGAACTGACAGAATCACAGGGAAGACAAAGTAGATTTCTCTTGTTTCCTATTCACCTCAGTATTTACTCCCCCAGTGATATATTATTCTTTTGCAATTTCTCATAATTCTCTCAAAAGGAATGAATGTTTTCCGATTTAGGCTAGCATCTTCTCACCACTAATGCCTTGTGAATTCTTTCACCATGTAAGTAAACCTTTGTTGGAAGTTTCCAAGATAACTTATAAATTGAAATTTGCTTGTGTAACTTATGATATTTAATCATTTTCTATCCGGTGAATTAACTAAGTAAAACCTTGAAGTTTAACATCTATAGTTAGGAGGATGATTAAAAATCTGTTGGGCCATTAGTCTTAATATGTGAGCAGAGACATCACGTTTAATGTTTGCTAAGTATCTTGACTTGGTCTGTTAATTTTACTTCACGTCTTGCGCCGCAATGACTATTTTGAAAATCTCATGGCATTGTCTTCTAAACATTCAGGATTTCAAAGTCAAAAAAATTGTTTGAAGTTTGCCTCAATACCACTCCATGTTTCACCTACCTTGCATTGATATTTGGCTGCTTAGATGTGGATCTTGCACAATTTGTAAGACGGACGTGTATTTACGTTAGCATTTTGTTCATTTACCTTTTATACACTTTAACTCTTGTTTGGTAATTGTTTTACGTAGTGGCGGAGCCAGTTTATTGAAAATAGGGGGTCCAGATTCGAAAATATATAGGTGAAAGGGTGGGGGCCGCTGCCCCCGAAATTTTTTTTGAAGGAAACTACAAAAATGAGAGGAAACAAAAGCTCACTAATTGAGTCATTTACCTTTTCTGCGGATAGTACATCATTGTAAATATTACTAATAAATTGAGAATTAACCTAAAATAAGTGGAAGAAATAAGATTAACTTTTTTCGCAAATTTATTTGTAATAAAATAGAAGTTACCATTATTCAATCCTTTCAATTTTTTAAAAAAAAAAATTCTCACCTTTTATACAAATGCAAAATAGTATAACGAAAAATTAAAATTTAATGACGTGATAATGAAATGAATAATTTAAAAATATTTATGGAAAATGTTCCATAGTTTCAAACTTATTTATAAATTAATTTTCAGAAAGAATTCCTTATATAGGTTAAAAATAATGGAGATTTTCAAGTAGTTCCGAACTTTAAAAATTTTTAAAATTCAACAAAAAAAAAAAACAAAAAAAAACCAATTCAATTTAAATTGAGCTCTACTCTTGATCTTAGATGAAACTGATTATGTTAGGTTGGATTTGAGTTGGATAAAAAACCAATCCAACGCCCAGCCGAGAGAAAATGGATCGCAATACATGTCATTGTGGGCTACCATTGAAGATAAAGGCTTCGTGGACAGATCTGAATCTTGGGAGATGCTTTCTTGCTGCCACCGATGATAGGTGATTTAGAGTTTTTTTGGGAGGAGAAATGGTTGCTTGCAAATTTCCTAAATTGTGGTGTTGTTAAAGAAAAATGGTTGTGAGCGAATGTTCCCGAATTCTGTTGTTGTTTGTATTTTGGACGGAATCTAGGTAGTTATGACTTTTTTGTGTGGTGTAATCCACCCACCTTCCAGAGATGTAAGTAATGAGTGTATCTCACTCATACTTTAGATATCATCTAAACTTGATATTTAGTTAATTCCTACAAGTTTTAGAACGTTTTAATGTGTTTTTTAATATTGTGGAATAGGTTGATGGAAATGAAGGAAATAAGAAAAGTTGGCAAAAGTTGGAGAAATGACTAAATTGTAAGAGATCCAAAGTTCGGGGACTAAATCGCAAATACTCAAAAGTTGTGTCGGACCGTATGGTGAAGATTCGAAAGTGCTAGAATTCAATTGGATGAAGAAAGAAGTCAAAGGGATCAAGTATAGTCAAAGTATGATCACACATCAATTTCTAATCGAAAACATTTTGCTCCAAATTTTCAGCCTCATATTGAAATCCATTTTTGATATATCAAATGATCGAATTGGAGAATGATGTCTGAATAAAAGTTGTAGCTCTTGGAGTTAGCTTTCCAACGCATCTTGAATCACCTCAATCGGATCGAACGAGAAAATTATGATAACAATACTGAAGGAAGCACAGTCTGCTTTTTTCTACCCCAACAGCAAGGGCGGCGCCTGTGCGAGAATTTTTTTTTTTCAAGTTATTGAACTCTTTTCTCGGCTCAACTCGTCCCCACTTCTTCCCAAACTCCACAGCAATATAAAGACCATCCAAAAAGACCTAATTTTTGGGTAGAATTCAAGAGGGGGCAAGGTGACAATCCAAAGGGGCAAGATTTAAGAAATCAAAAGGGAGAAACCAACCACAAGGAATGGAAGAAATCAAGGAAGAAGTGAAGAACATCAAGGGGAAATTCAATTAAAGTTTCAAAAGAGTTTTTCTTCCTTTATCTTTTATGTCTTCCATTATAAATTGTTTAGACCTTGTGAATTTATTCATGAACTAAATAGTTTATCTAGGGTTATGTAGTCAAACTTGAAATTATGGATTGATGATTTATTAATTATTTTTATTTGATTTTTCCGTTTATATTTAATTGTGTCATCATTATAATGCTTTCAATTAATTGGCCACTAATTGAATGATTAGATGCTAGTCAATTTCGGCACTCGAGAGAGGAAAATGTAGGCACGATCATAGGATTGACATGACGTAGGTTTTATGGGTTTCGAGAGAGTGTAAAATCTATGAAACTTACTTCAGAAAAGAATCGGGATTTGATAAGTCTTAGATTTTAATTCGGAATAGAGATATTGGAATTAAATTCTAGGGTTAATTTCTAGCCGGCACTCGAAAGAGTGGAGAGAAATAATTTAGGATTCTTGCTTTTGAATATGGAAAAATCAATTGACATAAGTGGACATCATTGAATCATAATTGAAGGTTAGGTGAAATCATTCCCCAGGCTTTCTCATCTTGATAATTTAAATTCTCAATACTTATCATCCTCAATCAAGTTAGTTTAGTTTAAAACAATCATTCAACTATTCATTCATCTAGATAAAATAGAAGTTACATAATTATAGTATTTGGTGGAATTAAATTACAATCTCCGTGGGTTCGACATTCTAACTCTTTTACTATATTACAAAATTTGACACCGTACACTTGCGGTATAATCACGTTGTAGAAAATGTGTGACAGTAAGATACAATGCTTGGATTGCTGAGCTCCAATAGAAGACTGCAAGAAGAAAACGTGTACCTGAAGACAAATAAAAATGAATTTTCCGGGAAGATTTGGAGCTCCAATAGAAGACTGCAAGAAAGAAAACATGATCCTAGTTTTCCTATTGCCACACATGAAGTATGAGGCAGAGGGTGAGATTCGATCCCAAATAAAATGGTATTGCCAAAGCCAAATTGTAAGGAGAAGGCACGTCACCATCACTGATCTTAGTCATGTCACCAGCCTCAAATGCATATTTGGTATTTTTGTACTTCTCTCCATTGTGAAAAAAGGGGGATGACATTGGCATGGTGGCTGCTGGCCTACGTGAAAGTGCAGCTCACAAGAAGAGGCAGCACCATGGAATTTGGCACTAAATAAAACAAAATCTACATAGTGGACGCTGCCCAATCCAAAAGAGCATTGGTTTGATGGTATGAGGGCTAAGATCCATTCCAGAAGGTTCATATAATTCAGGTTAATATGAGCGCGACTCCATTGTCATGATCAATATCATAGGAACAGAAAAATGGGCCAGGATCTCCAGAGGACCTTTTTGTCGAGGTTGTTCACGTTCGAAATATTCAGAAAGAAGCTCTATATCATCATACAATAATCTCATTTTCCTTTTTGCTCGATCAGAGTCAGAGACATGATTCCGTCCATGGTGGCAAAACAGTTTTTGTTTTCAGTGTAAATTCCTGGTATCACCAGGCACAAAGCAGTAGCAGTGCAACTCTTTTTCAGTCGCAAATCCTAATTAAAAATAGACTTCGGAGCATTCCCACAACGAAAGGGTGAATTTGTTTTGTGTTTAGAAAATTGAGAGGCAGAATCAGAAGGCTGAAGTGGGGGTTTCAGGTTTGCAGTTTTCCCACATCCCACATCGACTACTCGAAAAGTAATGAACAGGAAACTGAACTTTAAAAGAGGGAGCCCATAATGAAGAAAGTCATACCTTTCTCGGCCTTTTGGCTAAGATCAAGTGTAGTATCTGTTCTTATCAGTTTAATATCTGATATGTGGGCCAATGGCCCACACGATATTAAATTAATTTTTCGAGGGGGAAGGCCCATTAAGGTAGCTTGCTGCCTGGGCCTTCGAGCGTCGCCCGTGCGTTGCACTGCTGCATGGGCCTGGCGCACCCCGCCAAATCAAGTTTAAATATTTAGATTAGATGCGGAAGTAATATATTGGTCTCTTAGTGGCCCAAGTGACAAACGGAGTTGGATCCGAGCTTTTTTGTAATAATAATATATGAAGGGATAATATTCAACTTCACTAAAAATTCCAGGGCGCCACATGGTTATCCCAGCAAAACCCGAGACGAGGTTTTGTTAATACTTTTGAGTCCTTGGCCTAAAGGCTCGAGCTCAGACGTTGACACTGTACACCCAGTTTTTTTATGGCTGGGCTGAGCTGCCTATCGTGTCATTTGTGGGGGCAAAGTTCATTTCTATGCAATTATGTAGCAGAACAGACACTCTCATTTCCTCTTTTCTTCTTCCTGACATTTCATCTGCAACTTTTCTTGGACGAGGTTTTTGAACAGAACTTCCATGAACAAAGATAATCAATTTGAACATCATTTTTCTGCAAGCCCTTTAATGAGAACTTCATTTGGAAACACTACTCCAGAAAGGGATTCTTCATTGTTTTTTCAGTCCTTCCTCTTCTGATGGCTCTCCTTACTTTAGATCAAGTGTGTTATGTATAGATTCATCAATTTCATTTGAGTGTATGGAGGTTCGGAAGAATAACTCAAGTTTCTTTGAATTTCAGATAAGGAAGAGTCTGCAAAAGTAAAGAGTCATAGCAACAAGTTTGAAAGGAAAGCCAACAGTTTTGCCTACAGAATTCGCGAACACGGTAAGTTTTTATTATGATTATTTTGCTTATACCATAGAAAGAGATTTCAAGAAATAGATTGCTTTGAAGAGAGAGAGTTAAAAAACTGAGGGCTTCAATAATTTCAGTTGAAGAAGAAAAGGAAAAGCATAAACTAAGATTTTGGAACGAAAAACTCAGTTCTATTTGTGGATGCTAAATAGGTGTTCTGTTTGAAAATTAGCATTTCTTTTATACATGTTGGTGTGTCAATTTTCAGTGAGGCTGGGACCTAAGTTTTCTGAAACAGTGAAAGGAAAGTAAAGTGTTGGAACCAAAATAATCAAGAAAGGTGGTAGAGAAAACATTTTCAAGAACATTTTTGGTGTCGTCAATGGAGAGAAGCTATTGAATGCATCTCAGTGCTATTTATCAACTTCAGCTGGTCCAATTGCTGGGATTCTGTTCATCTCTACAGAAAAGGTAGCATTCTGCAGTGAAAAATCCATTACTGTCCACTCCTCTTCTGGAGCCCTTATCAGAACTCTTTACAAGGTCAATAATATCAAGATTCAATTTGTTATTGAGTCGAGTATTGCCTGAAAAGAACTTCTGCCACCAATACAGAGATCATGTCGAAAGAAAGCTTAAACTAATATAAGGGGGGCAAACGATTAGATCTTCAACAGTTCGTCGACACAAATCATTGGCAGGATGAACTTTTAAGGATTTTGTTACTATATCTACCTAATTTCCAGTTTAGACCGACTGTATCATGATTTTATTTTGTGTTTCATCATAATTTTCATTGCTTGCAGGTTTCTTTTCGTGCGAAGAAGATAAAGGGAGGTAACCAAAACGAAAACGCAAATAATCCAGCGCAGAAGTACATAGAAATAGTCACTGACGACAATTTTGAATTTTGGTTTATGGGATTTGTTCGTTATGAGAAAGCCTTTTCGAATCTCCAAAAGGCCATTTCTTTATGCAAATAGATTAGTCACAAGATGGTTTTAAACTATGAAGAAAGCAAGATGGAAATCTCCTTCTATTTTCCCCATTGCTGGAATTTGAGAGAGAAAAAGTTTGGGAACTTTGTACAAATATTTCAATCAAGTAAAGTAGAGTCAATACGGTAATTTACCTAATTGCGTTTTAAAAATTTACATCAATCGTGTGTGATTTGTTTTAGTACAATATGCTCAAAGAAGTAATTTCTTAGGGATTGCTTTGGCATTGCTGGTATACTATTCCAATGTACATGTAATTCTGTAGCCTCGGGAGGCATAGATTAAGCGATAAGGTTTTGTGTCAATCTTGCGACGGTTTATTGAAACTGATAGAGAAGACTAGCGTTGGTAGCAGCATATATATTAATATAACAACACTGATAAAACGATTCAATGATAAAAACCATTGCATCTCAAGAAAATATCTTAAATGCACACAGCAGAGAGTCGAGTGCAAAGGGATAAGACTTTTTCCAAGAAAATTCAATTGCTAGCAATCAAAAACTTCCAGGTGGGTTAGGAGGATCATGGTGGTTATTCGCACCAGTGCCGGAATAATCTGTCTTTTCGAGATCCATTCTTCCTTGTATAAATGATTCCTCCTCCTCCAAGACCCTTACAGTCTTCCTCTGCAGGTCCAATACAGCCTAAATGGCAGAGAAACATAGCAAGTAATTTATCTAAAATTTTAACATTTACATGGAAACCAAGAAATGCACCTGAATCTGATAGTGGGAATCTTGGTCCCAAAGATTTTCAGTAATTTCCTTTAAGCTTCCTGTTAATCAGAGAAATCAAAACATGAGAGAACAGATATGGACCATCTCTATATATATATATAAGTTAAAGTTGAAACATGGTTCTTACTTGATACGGGAACAGAAACAGTGGAGAAAATAAAAGCCAAAACCAGAAAGAATACAAACAGTCTAAGAAGAGTCTTCTTCCCCATTTTGATGTAATAGAAATGAAGGAGGAATAGCTTGATTGAACAATAAATATACACAAATATGCTAGATAATCTGTGTATTTTCGAAATGGGAAGGTGGGTTCCCACTTGCCAAACATTATCTGCAGCACTTCAATATTATCTGTTACTTGACACTTCAATATTATCCGTTACTGGAAGTGCGATACACATTAGGCCATCATCAATAGGATAAAGCTACTAAAAGAGGGATAACCAATCGTAAAGATCCATAGGATTAATTGTGGATTCAAAACAACAATAGAAATGACAGGTGCTATGTGCTCTTTTTTTTTTTTTTTTTTTCTAACTGTCCAATAAAAAAATGACACGTGTCCTTCTATTTTCAATTATGTTATTGATCTTGTTCATGTAGCAGGTTTGTAATAGGAGGGTTTGCACATAAATAAAAACAAAGGTTTTTATTCTGTCATTAATAAAATCTAAGGTTTGCACATACGGGCATTGTGATGAGGTAGGAAGGAAAGAAGAGTTAATAGCGTCATGTTTGGTTAAGCTTAAAAGCCAAAAATATGGCTTCTTTTTTTAATTATTTCGACATTATCAAAGTCCCATTCTTCTACAAAAGAAGCAAGGCCAAACCAGCTCCCAGAAATCAGAATGGTCAATTATGATTCTTCTGGTATAGCAACGGTCCGTGTTTTCTGGGAATGCAGTGAAAATGTTCGTCTTTGTTGAAAAGAGTACTTCGAGCCATTTATTTGTTGATTATCGTTTTCATATTTAAATGACATGAAATTTTGCCATCGAACAGTGTCAACATCTTTTTCGACTATCTTTTGTTTTTACTTTTGAACTATGTTACACCACCCAAGTTGGGTTACAAAAGGAGGGTGCCCAATTGATGTGGCGCTCCTCCATTAGTCGAGGCGGCTGGCCTTGGCTGGCCCGTCAGCCGTCTCTTCCAATGGGGGGACGCCATATCACTTGGGCACCCCTCATTTTGTAATTCAATTTAGACAAAATAGCATAATTCTTTACTTTTTGCTCAACATATTATGTTAGTAATATGAGTATAATAAATCTAATCGACAAAATTTCATAAATAATTAAATTAAATTAATACTAACTAAAATTTCTGTTTAAAAATAATTAATTCATCGATAATACTGTAAAGGAAAAATAAAAAGTTATTTAAACTTATGTCAGTAAATGATCCCAACAGTATTGTTGGTGATGATCCCATTCGAATCACCAAAATATATTGATTTTTGTTAGAACCTATTCAAATTTCCATAAGCATTAAGTCTACGAGAGGGTCACAAGAACCGATGGAAAATCTTTCTTTCTTTTTCTAAGTGAACAATCAATGAATAAACCTAACTATTACAGTTAAGGTAATTTTGGAGGTAATAAGTCTAGTGTTAAAGATGCAAACCTTCGTAAAAGCTATAAAATATGATATATGGCTTTGATGCTTAATCTAAAAAAAATGATAAGCCGATAAGCTTAAACCAAAAGAGATAAATTATGCACCCACAATATTGTTATACTCATTTGCTCCTTTAACTAGCATCCTAGTTCGTACACACAATGCATAAAATATGTATAAACCTACAAGAAGAGGTAGAATTCTTGAACAGACACCATACGCCGATTGTGTCTACATTCTGAAGAGGAAATTGGCAATTAACTCATAAATCAGGAGCACCATTTCAACCCTTCGACTTTCAGAACCTGTTTAAATTTTGAAATGGGCCAATCTAAAGCAAGCATGCCCCTGCAAATTCAATATAATACAGCATTACACGATTTTGCACAAAGCCATTATCAGTATAGATATCTTCAAAGTCAAAATGATGTTTCCTTCTAACGTTAGGAGTGCAAGTCCATATGAAACGAGCAGAGGAGGAGGTAGCATACAAGAGTACTCACCTTCAGCCAATTGGATTATATGAAGTTAATTCTTTCACGAACTGAGTTCAAGTCTGATGCTTTTTTCACACTGAAATTCACCAGAAAATATTCAGAGATTTATACCACTGTAGCACATTTTTTATTCAAGTAAAAATTTAAAGATACACAGTCCATATTGCTCTTATTTCCATTTAATTACTCAGTTCCAAGTAGTATTCCACCTTACATATTTGTCTAAGGGATGGCACCTTTCACAAGGTTAAATTTAAAACAGCACAGTTTCAAATGTGTATGTGCTACATATCTAGATATAACAAATCGAAGTAAAGAGATGAAAATTTTCATACTGGTCGAGCCTCCTTTTCATTGTGACTATTATCTCACAGATCCACCTAAACACTACAGCAACAAGAAAAGCTTGACGGTAGCCCACAATTATAGACAACATTCATAACTGCCAAAAAAAAAAAGGAAGAAAAATACTTGTACAGTAGGTCTCCACATGGAGCAAACTTCTTGTAAAACCAGTCTGGAACCAGTTTCTCCAGTTGATCTATTTGCATCACAACCTCACCTAAAAATATAAACCGGAATAATTTTGAAACTTTTCCATAGAAATAGGAAAAGGGAAACAAAAGAAACTACAGCACTTGAGCTTACTGCTGTCATCAATATCACAGTTGTTCAGAATAATCTTGTGAACAAGTTCTTCCTTTGTGATTGAACGAAAGCTGACAGATTGAAAGATATGATCAATTAAGAGAACAAGGTCAGACAAACAAATAGACGTCCGTTTGAGTGAATTAAGTTTCTTCAGATTCAGCTCATGGTCATCACCAATGTAACAACTGCTCTCCTCGACCTATCCCAATGAATTTCATGGTCAGTTGTGAACAATATATTGAATAAATAATTTGTCAAATATGATGAATTTTCAAACAACTTTATTCTTCCTAAAATAGATGATAACAGCATACTTGCATGCCAACCTGAAAAGTAAATATGTGATCCAACATGAAGAAAATAAAATGTATGAATCCCTTAGTCTTTTCGGGAATCTTCATGCTCACTTTAGAATTGTTTGATGGCGCTTTCACGATCCTTTGTATTCCTACTTAAGTAATTTTTTTCTAGCAAAAGTACCCAGTGAAAACTAAGAAATTCATATTCATATTCAAGTTTGGACCAAATTGGTCAAACTGTGCACGCTGATACATATAGCAATACTGGTAATCATGATTGTCTCATTTAAATAAACTCTATGTCAATTTTTCAAGATCGTCAGCGCCTCAAATTATAAGAGCATTGTCTAATACAGAACAGATGAGTATATCATCTTCAGAAAGCAAGAAGCAAATAAGCCCTTACAAAGTTCCACAGAGACTAAACTGGAAATTAATTTGACCAGTTATTGCAATTTTTAAAAGAAAACACAAGTAACTGCTAATTTAAATTTTACCTTGCACCCTTCCATTTTCATCTGAGGGAGGGTACTGCAGACACCTTCAGAATGCTCCATCTCATTCTCATAAGTAGTGAAGTCCAGAGAAGTATTATCACCATCCAAACTATAAAAATCTAGTGACCTCTTTACAGTCAGACTGCCAGGTGTGCCGTTTTGGCTTGCTACAGTCTTGCACTCGTCTTCACAGGTAAGCACTGATCCATTTGGCGAAATTAATCTCATTGGAGTAGATTGTGCAGGTGTTTCAACAACTAGATTATCGTTTTCCGGAAAAGCCAACTTCATAGGAGTATTTCCAAACGTGCCAGAGCTAACACAATGTGAAGTCTGAGTCACTTGGAGAATGTCTGCGGATTTGGAAGAAGGGTCCGGAAATGTTCCTGTTTCTTCAATATCTTGATTAGCCACACAAGAAGATTTTATAGGTGAAAGTAGGCAAATCTGTTCTTTCTCCGCGCCAACAGTCTTCTGAGAAAAGCGTTTACAGAAAGATGGAGAGAGATGGGATGAATTTAATACTTCCATCTCCGGTAGAGCAGATAAGTTGGGAGTAGGTTCCACCTTGATGTTGATACTTCTGCGGTTAAATGGCTCCGGAAGCACAGCTTCAGGGATGTCCAAATCCTGCGTCCAGGAGACAAAACTATTCAGTAGATAACATATTCAAAAAAATCAGAAAACTTCTCCCTCATCACGATCTCTGAACACAGCTGCATGCTTGACCAGTCCTCAGCAGGGGATGACAAGCTCCGAGAGGACCAATGGTTGAAATCCTCAGAATTAGATTATTTGAATCTCATGCTCCATATTGAAACATTAGCGCAACTGAGCAAGAAATGACTAAAGTGATGGATGGTGTTTAGTTTTAATTGAAATCTATTGCAGTTCAGCAATATAAAACAAATTCAATTCAACAATTTAGTTTCAGCTCAATATTAGAGACTTAAGTTTGGTTATGGTTCCAGATGAGATTTCCCTAACTGCAGAAATAAGAAAGCACTAATAAATCATTTTTTGTTTTTTTTTTTTTATTGAACGCTACTGAACTTCTACATTCTTCATAATTACACCATAAACACATAAAGGAATCGTCACCTTGGGGTGTGTAATGTTTAACTTTTTTAGACGGGAAGAGAAAAGATTTCTGAGTTCCATGAACACAGATTCTCCATGATGACCTTCTATAACATCAAATACCAGTGCAATCACAACATCTGGCTTCATGCACTTAGTTTGCTCATCATGCACAAGTATCTTATCAATCTGAACTGCTTCAGGAAGTACATATTTTATTTGTGCAAGATGCTTCAATAGAAACTTCCTGACAAAAGGGGAAAAAATAGAAAAGGACCAGTAGTCAAAAGAAGGTTTTCAAGTACCATATATAAAGAAGAGTAAGAAATAGCATAAGTTGTTTGTGATGTTCTCTGCATATGTATGTATGTATATATGTATGTATGTATGTATGTTGGCAGCAGTTATTACCTCCCTGCCAAGATTTCAACCTGAGTGCTGATATTCTGGAAAGTTGGTGACTTTTTCCGTAGGCCGAGCAATCTCAATGAACAAATCAGACGATCAAAAAACTCAGATAATGTAGTATATCTGGAAATAAAGAGAAAAGTATATCATGTCAGTTTTAGGTTTTAAATTTAAGGGATTTCAGGCAATGCATCTACTAAGTGCCCCACTTCTCTGGAAGTTCAGATGCTTCTTCTTTGCACTTAATCCGTAATGGCTCCTTTGTTTTCACTGGTGTCGGAGTTGAAAATTTTGCTTCAGGTTGCAGTGTTCGAAGAAGTCCCTTTTCAAGTGAAGGTTCAGAAGACGAGGCACTCGACTTTTCTTGTCCTGTTTGTTCCATGCTTTTACAAGATGAATGGAACAACCTGAAACAAAGGTCCCAAATATGCAAGATTAAATCTAGTAAGAACATGTTGCCATAGAAACATAACAAAATTCCTTTTCAGCAATTAAATTGAAGATAAATGTCATGGTGGAGGAAACCCGACAAAGATTCTATAAAACTAAAAAACCAGTAACAGATATTCAAAATTAGTTATGTTAAATTGGCATGAATCCAGGTTGAAACATAAGATAAACTTGTTGAATAAAAAATTATTGAAACCCAAATCAAAATTAAGAGACAATTACTAAAAATTCCTGATAAAATTACTTACCAGCAGAACTAACAACGCATTTCTATAAATAAAAATAACAGAAACGTAAAGAATGTGATTCTTTGTGCATTACTAAAATCTACATCTGCAAATAACCTCAATTCAGTAAATGGGTTTACAGCATTAACCAGCGAAGAAAAGAGTAGCGTATACCCTTAGGAGTAGCTAGATTGCAGCTGAAAGCTAGAATAAGTTTGAGTAATTTCAGTTTCAGTTGAAATTAAACCCTAACGTTTGAAGGAGGGAAAAGAGAGGCGTGCCTTTCCTCTTCAAATTTGCCCGACTCGTTCGTAGAATCCCGCCTTTGAAATGGCACAAGCAGCCCAAGTCCCAGCCCTAAAGGCTGAAGCCCAGTGACCAGTGTCTTTAAATTTACGGAAAATTTCGTATTTGCATCATTACGAAATAAAAATTCAGATAATGCTATATTACGTTTATAATTCTGAAAATACCGTCAGGTTTGATAAATAATTTAAGAAATACTATACACCAAATATAGAGTAACTGACATTTTTTTTTTTCAAATCATCCTAACATTTAGCCTATCAATTAATTACTCTCCAAAATCAATACAAAATTCATAATGGACAAAAAAAAGTTCACAAATTTCTCCGTCCATAATAAAAAATCTGGTTTCTTTCTTCTTCATATCAATCCATGTAATTAAATTTGTTGCAGAAACATATATTTCCCGAATTGAATCTTCAAATTAAAAGGAAATGTTGCTGGAATTATTATGTGATTTAAATATATATAATTCAATTCGACTCCAAAATTTGTCTTATATACAAAATACACAATATTCTTGATATATACGGTGACAATTAAAAAGTTCAATTCTTAGGGTCCTCTGTCAAACTTTGTGTATAATTTAAAAAAATCTCTTTCCATTTCTAACTTTGGGTATTCATTCAATTCAAAATTACATGTTGTTGATTTTGAAATAACATATTGTTTGATGTATTTAGTGGTAAAAAATAATTGATTATTACATGAAGTAAAAAATTTATTACATGAAAATTTTAAATTTTATTAAATTGTATGTAATGGGCGTAATTTCCACTTAAATTTAGACAATGTTTGAGTCTCATTCTTTATATGATGAGAATAAAAAAAATAACCATTATGATCTCCACACAAAAGATAAAAAATAAAAAAGGGTGGCTGAATGTGATTAATAACGGTCATATTTTTCATTTTTATGGAGGAGAAATGGTAGCAAACAGGGCTTTAATGAATTACAAAATATTTTCTGAAATTTATGACAATTACAAAACGGTCTCTCTAGTTCCAAATATTACATAATTAACCCTTCTTTTTAATCAACGCTTATGTATATAGACCTTTTGAATCCATACATAAACTTGCAATACGGGGAAATTGAAAGCGATGATTCGGAAGTCTCAAGTTTGGGTTATAATTAAAAGATCTACTCGAAAATTAAGTTCTTGTTTGAAATTTCAAAAAAAAAAAAAATTATCATAATTATTTTTAACTACACGTTTATATAATAAAATATTTTGCACATAAATTCAATTTTTTTATTTTACTTTTTAACCACGCATTCTTCAAAAAATTACTATTTAAAACATCATTTTCAACATATTTCTCTTTATAATGACCATCAAACACTAAGAGCCTGTTTGATTGGCCATTATTTTCCATAAAAATTGGAAATGGAATTCCAACTTTTACTTTTGGCTTGTTTAATTGACTAAATTTTCTTGGCAAATCGTTTTTCACCCAACTCCCCTCCACTTGACCCATTTTCCACATTTTTAATGAATTGGTTTTTCCACCATTTTTGTGGTAATTCGTTTTCCGGTTTTTTTTTTTTTTTTTTTTTTTTTTTTTTTTTTTTTACAATTGAAACAAATTTTATCCCAAATTGTAACAAATTTTATCCATTTAATTGATAATTTTCATGAAAAACAAAATCAAATGTACACCAAAAGATAGAAAATTTCAACATTTTTCAACTGACAAATTATACTAATCAAACATAATAATTGACAATTTTCAATAAACACAAGTTCTCAATAATTCAACAAGTTCTCAATAATTCAATTCCCTACAAAGGTGGATAAGGGATCTGTTTGATTGCAAATGTAAAATTCGAGTGGAAAGAAAACGAATTATAGGGAATTGAATTGTTGAGAACTTATTTTATTGGGAATTGTCAATTATTGTGTTTGATTTGTATAATTTTTAGCCGAGAAATGTTGAAAATTTATATATTTTTTTGTGTACGTTTGATTTTGTTTTTCATGTAAATTGTCAATTAAAATGATAAAATTTATTACGATTGGGGACAAATTTGTAAAAGAAAAAAAATGGAAAATCGAATATCATTCGTTTCACTTGTTTTCCATTAAAATTGTCAATTAAATGGAGAGATTTTTTTTTTTTAACAATTGAGGATAAAATATGTTTCAATTGCGAAAAAAAATAAAAAATAAAAAATTGGAAAACAAATTCACTAAAAACGTAAAAAAAGGTCAAGTTTGGGGAGGGGGGAAGGGGTTTTGGTGGAAAATAGTTTGTCAAAATAATTTGGCCAATCAAACAGGCCCTAACGAAAATGACATCGATTAAGATTTTGATGAATTTTAAAAAATTATACATTTCAATAATTTTCGTGGATTTGAATGAATTTTCACGAATTTCATAAGAATCTCATCAAATATGGTGAAATTTCAAAAGATTTGATTATATATATGATAACTCAAGACTAACTAACTAAGAGGGGGTGAATTGGTTTTTGAAACTTTTCGCTAATTAGTCTCAAAATTGTTCAATACACAAGATATAAATGCAAAGTGCAATAAGAGAAGTAAATATGCAAACTCGATAACTTGAATCAAGTAAAGTCACCTAAATTAATTATAGCACAATGTAAGTAGCAATTTAAAGTAAGGTGCAATAATGTAAAGATGACAAACAAATTTAATGAGGTTCGATACACAATGTGATCTAATCCCCGTTACCAAGCTCTCTGTCACGAGCAAGGTCAAATGCACTATAGTGATGACTTACAAACAAAGAGTACCAAACATTAAGTGACTTACAATAAGGAGCACTTATCCTTAGGTAACTTACAACAATGAGCACCTATCCTTAACAACAATCGAGATTTCACAAGACTCTCGAAACTACCAAGATATGAAAGATAATTTTACAACTGAAAGAACTCTCTCAACAAGTGATATAATCAAGTCAAGTATTCAAAAAGTTAGGATAACACTTCAATAGATAGCAAATAGTAAAGTTCAAGTGTTTATATTGTAAACTTTGATGAATACTAGATAATGAAATAGTTTGTATCTTTGTATCAAAATTTTCAACAAATGATCTCTCTTAACAAATAATGCAAGTTAAGTATGAAGATAATATACACTTCAAATTAAGTGTTGGCAGAGAAAACTTTTTTCAAGAATTGAAAATAGATGAGATTAATAAGTTTTCTTTCAAAATAGAATTCTTGATGAAATAGATGAAACTAGGTTTATCAATCAAGAAATTCTTTGTAATAAATGAAACAGAAGATAAAATCAAGTAAGCTCAATGATTTTCAATAAGTATTCTCTCCTAATTTATCTTGTAAGTTGTTGGAATTGAATGCAAAAGAGAGGGCTATTTATAGATCAATAAATTGAAAAACAGTTACTTTCGGTTGATCAATTTCGGTCAACCGATTAATATAGTCGTTACACAAATTCAAACGTTGGACTTTTGGCTGAGCCATTCTTTCATTTAGGTCGACTGAACAGATTTTGAAAAATTAATTTTTACATCAAAATATTCATTTTCCAAAATCTATTTCATATTATGAATCAAAAACATTTTTATGCAAGTGATGAATAATGAAGAATAATTTGAGCTTTATGTACTTGCTAGAAATTTATGAGTTAATACATTTACATATATATTGAAGTTTCGATATATAACTTCTAAATTATACTCTTCAAGGTGTTTGTCCTTTTCGAGTCTTTTTTGATTTGTTTATTCTTCAACGGATGACGATTTGAGCTTTTGAATGTTTAAAAAGATTTATTCATGAAAAAACTCAAGAAATAAGATTTATTAGAAATATAAGTGTATTATTTGTTATAATTAAAATAAGAGGAATTATATTGAATCATATGTCAACAATATATTTTAAAGCTTGAAATTCATCATAATCTTTTAAAATTTTTTTATTAATGAAATATTTATAAATTGTCAATCTCAAAGTAGCATAATTGCTCAATTAAAGATGCCCATTAAATTCACAGAGATAATAAGTCGATTGGGCTGCCGTCCAAATGGTCACCATCTTCCACGTGGCAAGATGCATGACGTAATCGTAATTCTGTGGTTAGGCTAGAATTGGAAGGCTGTTCAAAAATAGAATGGGTACTATTGGTGCCACGTTTCACTTTTTTAAACGTTACTTCCCAATGTAGATTTACTCGTGTCAACGTTACACTTTTGGCCTTTGTCAATCCAAATAATTATTGGGATGCCAATCCAATTATCAGGTACGTTGGTGCCACGTTTCACTTTGTTATACGTTACTTCCAACGGATATTTACTCATGTCAACATTACACTTTTGTTCTTTGTCAATCCAATTTCAATATATATAAGGGAAAATGTAGATTTTGGCTCGTTGAATGAAGGGACGTGTGACCATATTGGTTAGTCAAAACGTCGCCTCTCAAGTGTCAATCAACCAATTTTTACATGAGCGGACATTTAATGATGCGAAAAAAAGGAAAAAGAGGGATGAGATTTCTCTAGCTCAAATATAGTTCCGCCCAATAATTCGTCAATCTACCATCCCGACAAATAAATTTTGTGATTTGACCTTTATGCTTTTGTTATACAAACATCACATTAATCAATTATACGAATCTTACTTTGACTAGATTTTTGCATAAAAAAATTTCGTACTTAATATATGCGAGGTGACATGATGCAACTCCAGTGTGACATTCCGTCTTTTACTAGTTCTGCTCATACTCTTCCGTGGCGTATCACTTCGGGCCCTTAGCACTTAAACAGTAACGTGGTACGAACTACGAACCTTATCATGCCGCTTAGCCACTTGCCATGTTGGCTACAATCTGGAGTCTCTTTGTAAAAGACACAACATAACTCGTGTACAATAAGAGTGTGAACATTCAATCATTAGAAGAATACTGATATTAAGATATCGTTCGACGATCGGTAGAAGGCTGCAAATTAATATATTAAGGGCCTGTTTGGGCTGAATTAAAATATGATTTTAATTTAAGTCAAAGTCAAAGTTAAAATCAAACTATCATTATTAACCACATCTTTCATGAGTCCCACAACTTTTCAACCACACATTTCAAAAACTTCTATCACAATCTATCAAAAAAATTAATTTTAATCCCCACCAAACAATCTCTGAGCAATAATTTGCCAAAGTAACTGAAAATTATTTGTGGATATGATTAATATTTCATTTTCACAAGAATATTGGAAGAGTGAGAGAAGGGCATTCTAATTTGATTTTCCATTGAAAATTGATAGAAGTGCACGTCACGATAGACAACTCTCTCATAATTGGGAATAAGGCCCCAATTAAAATAATTGTGGACCCCACAGAATGGGTGAGGGCTGTCACTATGCTGTGTGAATAATACTGTACATTCAGCATTATTCTTGATAGAATATGATAGCAAAGAAAGTGGGATTCATACATTCCCAGGCTGTATAATATCTCCTGAAATTGAAAGGCTTAAACAGTGATTAGTGAAGGGACATTCTTGTAGATCTGAAAATCTTCAAGTTTCCCATTGAAAAAGATGGGAAACTGAAAGGCTTAAATGAAGTGAAGGGACATTCTTGTAGATCTGAAAATCTTCAAGTTTCCCAATGAAAAAGACGGAATATGACCAATAAAATGTATCATTCGACGCCATGCAGTGTTATTACATTAGTCAAAGGTTGCAATAAAACACTATTTTCGTGCGCGCGTGTTTTGTTTCGCCTACATTTTTTTCCCGATTCCTCTCTCTTTACTGCTACGACAACTCATTAATAATTCCACTCTACGTTCTACGATTTCAGGTCGAAACTTTCAAGTCTCTCTTTTGTTACTTGTTTCTCTGTCTTAAGGGATCGAAATTCTACTATTTCAAGTTCAGTTCTTGGAAACAAGATTTGGGATTCAGTTGAATTTGAGTGTGAACCGATTCGATTTTGCTGGCCATCTATACTCTTGTTACCAAATCCAGAATAGAACCAATTCCACACGAAAGAAGAACCCATCATCCATTTATTTCGTATTCTGTAAATTTTAGTTATTTCTTGATGGAATTTAATGTGCCATCTTTATACACCAGGTATTGCAATTTTGACTCTGTTAACGTGTTTAGCTTAAAATCCACAAGATTGATGGGCTGTTAGGGTTTCAGCTAGCCAAAATTGAAGGGGTGTCATTCTTTTATTTATTTGTTTTAGAAGTTTGGTCAATTAGCTGCTTCAGAAGTTCTCCACCTGAACAACTTTAAGCAATTATTGGTTTTCTCTTGCTCTCGCAGTGAGAGTGAATTGCTGTGTTTTTGCTTGGGCTTTATTTTTCAGTTTCTGTGTTATTATTGCTAATTGGGAATGGAAGAAGTACAACTTGCATATAGGAGAAAGCACGGGAGAGCGCAGTTTCATGCCTGTCTTGTGATATTGATGTCACCTTTCCTTTTTTGTTTAGTCAATGTTCTTACCCTGGCTGCATTCGTATCTAACATTTGCAATTCTTTGTTTTTTATCATGCAGAAAGTAATAGAGAATTCGACCAGTTGTACATCTTCTGATTATTAAAGACCCAGGTAAACATATTTATCTCTATTGATCAATTTACACTCTGACCTCGTGACTTGCCAACTGCTTTCTTGGTTGTCTTCATTTAATGAGTTTGCACTTTATTACTTGGCTTGTGCTTGTTCTTCAAATTTCCTTGTGAGTCATATAGACCTCCTTGACATTATGGTACAACGTATCTTATCTGAATGTGTATATGAGTACATAGAAAGAACTCTTGGCCTTCTATTTGGTTTATTCTGGTATTCTATTTTGTGTGTCCAATCTTTGATTGTTCATTGGCTTGGGCTAGCAGATAAAAGAAATTCAAGGATATGGGATGCTTTGTATCGACGCCAAAGGACACAGGTGGAAACAGGAAGAGACCATCAAACATCGGGGAGGTCTCTGTTTTTGTCCCAGGTTTAAGGATTCCTAAAACGGTGGATTTCTCCCAGGCACTAGGTGATCACTCGTCTAAAAGTTTAGTGGAACGCCTTTCCGCTCTTAGAACCAGAATTGTAGTTATGGCAGCACAAGAAGCTCCGACTATTACAAGAACAAGACGGAGAACTTCTACTCAACATGGTTCTTGTAGAATCCCGACATTTTTTTGTTGTTTCTGATATGTCTCTTGATGTTTAACCAGATCTTTCCTGCAGGAGGTTCAACTCTGGGAGATCTTCTTCAGGCTCTTGAAGATTATTTGCCTGTACTTTTGGGTTTAGTTAAAGATGGTAAGCATGTTAGGCACAAGTAAAGTTAGCAGATATTCTGGGATGATATTGTTCCTGAGGTACTTCTTTGCATTGTACAGGGGAGCCCATTGCAACACAAAGTACAGTTTGGTTGGTTCAATCAGGAGGATGAAGCAGAGGTCAAACTAGCATTCTATATAATTTTCTGTTTTATAATTCCCTTCCTTTTAGGTCACTGCTAATCTTACTGTTATTATTAATTTTTCAGGAAACGGCAATGTATAGTGCTTGGTATGAAGTATTATCAGTTTTGCACTTGATGGCAATGCTATCTTTATCCCAAGCTAACCTATTGCTTCTTCCTAGAACATCTGCTGATGGTTATCAGCCAAAGATATCAGAAGGTGGGTTGTTATTGCTAAATTCAATTTTGCAGAATTAATATAGTTAAGTAGTTAAATCGCGGATGTGACCGTCACTTCAGTGTGCCAGCTATGAAATGAGGCACTTTAGTCCCTGTTTGAGTCCCATTTTTTTGGGGAAATGTGTTTTGAAATAGTGAATTCTGGAAAATGTGTGGTTGAAAATGAGTTTTGAAAAAATAAGTTTTTTGAAAAAATGAGGCTCCAACATGGGCTAATGTTTTCAAACATCCTGAGAAGAATTGTAGCTTTTAAATTTATTGAGTCCAACCTTTGATAATATGTAGTTTCTTTTTGCCTGTTGTTAGTTGAACATATGGTATAAACGTAGCTGATCAATGTGTGGCCTATGCACATGCTTAATAGAGAGTGCGGTTAGTATTTGTTGGCAATGTGTGGCATGTGCACATGCTTAATAGTCAGTGCGACAGTATTTGTTAACAATCATTCTTACACGATCCTTCTCTGATCGAAATCAGATTTTGATGATTACTTAAAAGCTGTAAATAATTTCGTTAAGTCACAAAGATACTCTATAGAACGAATACTCACGTGATTGATGGTTCCATTATTGAGGGCCTAGAGGAGAGTACCCCATGGTTCATATGATATTCTAGCTAGTCATGGACATGGATTGTTGCAATTAATTAGTAACAAGGATGTGTTTGCACTCAAATTTGGGTTCTTGTAAATGGAAGCAAAGATTTCCTGTTTGCAGCATAGTTTATCCTAGCGATGATATATTATAGTGCTGCACAAATGTCTATTATTCTTTAGAAATATAAGTAACAGACATAACTAAGATAAAAGCAAATATTGTGCCCATATTAGAACGACATTATTTTAAGATTCTATCAGTTGAAGTATGAAGGGAAATTATGTGGAATCATGAAAAATAAGCAGGATAGTGGTTATTATATTGCATTATTGAAGAATATAAAAGAGAATGTTTGGTTGGATTCAGTGTAGCATATTTCAATTATTATTAGTAAATCGCCTTTCTTATTAAAAATGGTCATCGAAGCTACCTGAATCCTTGGGTCATTGCTTGCTATTCTGTTGCTTCTAGTCCATTTCAATCCTTTCTTCTTTGTATCCTCTTTTAATTGTAAACTTTTTCACATAATAATCAGACCATTTATCCTTTCCAAAATTTCATTATAATCTTAAAGTATAATTGAGCTTGTACCCATCACATGGTAATGAGTCCTCTCTGTGTCCAAAATTTCATTATAATCTTGATTTCACCTCTTCTTGTTGAGAATCTGAACTTCTTTAGTCAATTCATGTCTGTTTCCAGTCATGTGCTTCAAACATTTTTCTCATTTCTGCTGTCATTGGCCCCTTTTCCAACAGAGAGCAGGCGATCTGCTATTGATATTTTCCTCAAGGCAGCTGGTTACCTTGACTGCGCAGTCCGGCATGTTCTCCCACAATTTTCTTCGGAACTCAGGTATCTTGATGAGTGACTTTTTGTTAGCAATTAGAATAATCTCCACGAACTGCAGGTTCACCCTTTGACCGTACATCTGCATTAGGAGAAATCTACCGGTGGACCTTGCAGAAGGTGTTCTACGAGCACTTTGCCTCCATGCATTAGGCCAGGTATTCACTATTTTGGCAGCTATCTCATTATACTAACAAGTGGGCACTGTTTTAGGAAGTGATTTTGTTCAACTGACGTATTCGTGCATTTCCTTAAGAGCTGCCTCAGGTTATATCGAACTTTTGATGGGTGCTTGGACTAGATTTAGCTTTTTCGGTTTATGATAATGCATAAAATAGACCATTATAAATAAATGAAAATGGCAAATGAGACTATGAAAAAATTACAGTCTATGAGTGTCATCCCAGTTTTTGGATGGTCCATTGACAACATAAAACATGACAGTATCGATTGCTGTAAGAGGATATTCAATTGAACTGTGCTTAAAAACATTGCAGAATTTTTTTTGTTATCAAAGTTCACTAGTCAATATCAATCGGTGTAACTTTAGTCTTCCTTCTAATTGAAATTCTCCATGTGTATGAGGTCACTCCAAATTGGTATGAATATAATAGAGCTTTGAAAGGATTTCACAAGAAAATGTTTATGAATCAATTATTTCTTAAACAATCAGCTAAAATGGTTTACGTGATTACTTGGATAACTAAACTTTGTCCAACGCATGTTGGACTTTTAGTTCAGTGCTCATTTTTGTAGCCTAGTGTTATTTATGTAGTTATGACCGTTAGTGTTGGTAGCAATGCACAAATCAATTGGAGATGAGGGTAACTACGCAGTACATTGTGGATTTTGAAATCCAATTTGGTCATCACCTGGAATGATTTTCGACTCAGGGCAGTTGGCAAGTTTGTTTTTGTTATATTTGGTACTCGGTAGATTAGTCGATCAGTATCGGACAGATGGGAACTATTAGACTAGTATACAATTTCTTGCTAGACCGTTGTTAGACAATACTGCTGCCTTAAAACTTTGGGTGGTAATGCATAAGTTGGAGTCTCAGTTTTTAAGTTTATTCTGGACTTTATGACTTAATTTTTGTTAATTACATGTGTTATGATTATGTAATTAATATCTTTGACACACATAAATAAGCATTAATCTGATACTTGTTTAAGGCGAGCGATAGTGTCTGCAATGTTATTGCTCCAACGTAATGCACGAGTTGGGGTCTTAAGTTTTAGTTTATTTTTGACTTGATGACTTCTACTGCCTTTTTTTTTTTTTTGATAATTATCTGCTTTACAATTATTTAATTGCTTTTGATTCTCATTTAAGGTGAATCAACTTTTATTTCTCTGACTCACGTGACATCTTCTCCGTTCTCTTTGAGTAGGGTGTTGATATTCAGCTTGGACTAGCAATTGATAGTACAAAGGCCACTTTAGCTGTAAAACGAAGACTTGCATGTGAGATGGTAAAATATTGGCAGCAGGTATCTTTTCTCTTTTTCTCATTTTCTGTATGCTTGATGACCAAACAAAAACAAATTCAAATTATTTTGAAGAGTTGTTCTGTTCGTGTTTATATACATATTTTTATTTTTACAATTTCTATTCGACCTCAGCTGCTTAAGGAGAATGTCGAAAACTTTCATCATTCTAACCTTCTCATCCTGCTTGCTTGTCCTCCTAATTATAATCTGTTGCTAAAGGCCAATTAACAATCGGTCAAGCTTCATGTGTAGTTTTTTTTTCACAGCCTACACACATACAAAAGTGGGGCCCGCGATTAAAATAATTGAGGGCCCACGAACTGTCTCTACACTGTCAAAAACAGTGTACATATTGGGCTGTACACTTAGCTTAATTCATTAACAATTTTGTTTTCTCATGTGCTTTTGATTATAGAAGTGGCTAAACGTTTATTTTTACCAATTCACAGTTTATTCATTTGTTTATATTAAGAATTTATTTTTTTGCTAGAATAATTCAGTAAGCTCTAGTCTAAGAGTATCTCCAAGAGACCCTCTATTTTCAAAGAGCATATTTTGTAATTTAGGGAGCATCTCCGACAACTTTTTATCTTTAATATTTAATTTTACTACTCCTAATATGTATATATTATTTTTTCCTATCTTTTTTTTCACCAGCTCCCCTCCAAATTATTGTGTTATTTCCCTCCATTTTATTTGTGTATACTATTTAATTGTGTCAATAAATGGGAGCATTAAAAATTGAAATATTTTGAATGCATTTAATTATAGAGTACATATCACTCTCCAAATTTGGAGAGCTCAAACCTCACTCTATTATAAAATTTTAATTTAAAGAGTTTGTTGGAGTATAATTTTAAGGGGACTCTTTGTTTATAGAAAGTATTTCACTTTTAAAAAGTCTTTTGGAGATAATATAAATGGTCTAATTCAGCTAAAATCGCATCATTACTGTTTTCACATAATGTTACAGATAAATAGTGGCAATGGATTTAGCCATGACATTTAATTGGATCAAAGACTTGGTGTTATGAATAGGAAGTCCAGGACATCTATTCTCTTGTTTGCTTAAGCTAAAAATCAGATTTTTAGTAAATATTGATAAAAATTGTCGATTCCATGAAATGTGTGGTTAAAAGTAAGTTTTCAAAAAATGGGTGCCAAACAAGGGCTAAATCTTGCCTCTCTCTTTTATTTCTTAATTTTTTAACTGCAAGTATTAGATCCATAGTGGCTATAAAATACATGGACGATATTAGAATCAGTGTCATGATTATTTCCAGCTTTGCGACAACTATTGAATGATTTAATTAAATATACACAGTGTTGTATTAGTATGGCAGGATATTAATTTATTTACTAAATTATGCCAATCACTTTTATGATTGATTTATTTACTAAATTGTTGAATGATTTTGTTATATTATCAGTGTCTAAAAAGAGTTAACAAAAGCGCTATTTGAATTCATCATATAATGATCACTTGCCTTTTTTCATGCACTGAAGAAAGTGCAAAATAAATCATTTTACTTTACACATTCTCTAATCATCAATTATAGTTGCCACCAAAATGATATTAAAATTACATTTTACACAACTGGGTATGTAGCGAAAAGATAAGCTGATTTGAATGTGTTAAGCCAGTCATCTGATGTGGTCAATGAATTCAAATTTTCTTTGTTATATGAGAGTAATATTTTTGATTGAAAAATGCTAAACGAACACTCCGGTTGACACCCTGGATGATCGCATGTGAGTTTGTGGGTCCCGCACGAATAAAATAATATTCTCTCACACACTCACACGTGGTCGTCCAGGATGTCAACCGAAGTGTTCGTGTAGCGAAACTCTTTTTGATATGTATAGACTTTGTTAGAGTTATGCCAAATGAGGCAGAAAACTGTCACAAGAACTCTGTCCGCACATCCGCTCCCATAGTACAAAGGACACGCTTAAATAATAGCTTGTGCAGAGTACGATAACTTTTGTCTCACAACAAACCTTGTACCTACTTAGTTCATTATCATTTGTCACCTTGGATGTCATCAAATATTTTTATTTGATTTCCCTTTTAGGGATTCTTAATTATTTTATTTACTCTGTCCTCAACGAGTTGATTATCACATATTAGACTGCTGTTGTCACCCTGAAGTGAACCGAAAATGAAAAATTGTCTTTCGAACTTTGTAGGCTCAAGATAACCTCCTGAACCTGCCGTTGGCAAATGGTTGGGGAGAAAAGCATAGGCTCTTTGTGAAGTGGAAGTATATTGAAGCTAAGGTATCTTGTGATTGTGCTACTCTCGCTTCATTCAACACTTTTAAGCAGCAGTTTTTTTATCATAAGCCAGCATCTTGATTTGTTACATTCACGCTATCTCATCGAAGTATCATCAATAGGAATTTAATCTAATTAATAGATTTTGGTACCTTTTTCCTTGTTCTTGCAAGTTAATCATGTGATAAGTACTAGCGCAGTGACTGCTATTATTTTCTCCGTAATTTTTACTTTCTGAGGCTTGGATAAGTATATATTCATATCAGACTGCTGCTTTTAAACATATGATAATTTGGGATGTATATGATTTAATCTGACCTATAGTATCAGTATCATTCTTGTGAATTTCGAGCGCATTTTGATGCAAGAATTTCATGTTCCTTAGGCTGCAGCATATTACTATCACGGTCTGATTCTTGATGAGGGAAACACAGAAAAGTCTCACGGAGTGGCAGTAGCTGCTCTGCAAGCAGCAGACGAGTATCTCAAAGAAAGCAAGAAGGCCTGTGAAGCTTTTAATGCATCTGTTCCTGTCTCTAGGTAATCCTGTGTTCTATTTCCCATCTCCTTCTACGTTCAAATGGGGATCACATGTCAATTTGTTTCTTTATTTCATTACTCAGGAATTCTTGTTTACCTCATGCTTCATTAAATAACATTGAGAATTCTGGGAAACCGAGGATCCAAAAGAGATCAGAATCACGCATCACGCATCACGTTTCTTTTTTTCTTTCTTTAATTTTTGGGTAAAGCTATTTATAACCATTACTGCCAGTAATTTGGTACAAGTCATCGTAGCATCAACTAAAGAAAATAATGTCAGCATTCAATTTTTTCCTATCCGTGAACAGTAAACAATGAGATGGCAGAAACAAAAGGCATTTCATGTCTTTGCGTGCTTTTAGTATCTGTTTGGTGCTGCCTAGTTTTACACCTATATCCATGTGACGTCTTCTCCAGTTTTCCCGATTTTTCCCAACATCAAATGTTAAAATGAAGAAAAAAACACTTTCCTACTTAGTCATGTAACAATTTTTCAAGATTGAGTAATAGGTACGTATACAAAGGTTGCACCTAAAGATGATGACATGATCTAGGTGACTATGAGATCAGTAAATTGCTCTATTTGACGCAGGAATCCACCTCTTTGGGGAACCATGAAGTATCACTTCGAGAAGATTCCCAAGGACACTTCGAGCAAGGTCCGAATTAATAGGGATTTATACTCTAGTGCAAAGTAAGTCTTCATTTGTATTGAACTCAAAACATACAAGTCATTCATGCACATGCATATCAACATAGACGTGGTACAAAAATACTGGTGGGGCTGCTATTCTTGCATTAACCACCGGAAAACAGTGAACTAGCTGAGCAGAAATTTTGGGTTCTTGCACATGTAATTTATATAAATATTCTTGCCTAACCACATGGAAGCAAGATTAGATCTTATCTAATTTAAACTAATGCATTTGGGTGTAGAATTATGGAGACCGCACCAACATTGCCTGATTTTGCATTGGCTCTGAAACCTGATGAATATCAGCTTCCTATCGTTGATGCCTCTTGGAATGAAGAAACAAACAAGGCCCAACTAAACCTCGAGAAGCTTAAAGGGTAGCTTTGCGCAAGGTATTCCACTCGGACCATACTCTGAAAATACATTCCTGCAAATGCAATGTTACATGCTGTTCAATGACGAGGAATGGTTGTAAAAGATACCAATTAATTTTTTTGGTTAATTTGTGTCCCAAAGGTCCATCCTCACTCGTCTCCTTACCTTTTTTCTTCTTTAAATCTTCTTGTCAATTGAATCGATTTGTATCATTTCCTATTAAAGTGTAATACCCCCCGTGGGAGAGCTTTGTACAACTACCTTTCATGTGTAATTTTAAGACAGGAGGGAAAGGAAAAGGAACATAATAAATTCTTTTCACTGTTGTCTTAATGTGTAAAAAGTAAGTCGATGAGAACTCTTTTAGCTAACTCGCCTTTCCCCAATTCAGCTTAATCCCACCTTGGTGTGAGTTTGACAAGAAATCAGGCTTATTGTTGAATTCTTTTCATTCTGGTGTACAGCACAAGGCATCCAAGTGATTCTCACATATAGCAAATCACAAAAACATGTATTGTTCCTATCTGAGTCACTTTAAGTAATGAATTTTCATGCAAGTTGAGGAAAAATCTGTTCCTAATCGACACAATTGCTTCAGAAGAGTACTACTTTTGCATGTGAATGACACAGCGCAAACATTTTCCTTCTCTCATCAGCTCAAATGCCTCATTTATATCTTCGAAAGCCACGTTGTGTGTGATGTACTCATCAATCTTGATTTCCTGTACACAGAAATTAGAATGATTAGTTTCCGTCTGTATATTCAATACAGTTATTATCAACTGTAAAGTCGAGAGATCTAGAAAGACAACTTAGATGGAGGCTGAATGATTGTAGTCTTTACCTGTTTTAGGTACATATTAACTAAAGAAGGAAGATCAGATTTTGGTTTCCATCCACCCAAAAGAGATCCAGTTAGTGTTCTTCCAGTAAGAAGCAATCCATAATGAGCTGTTATTTCTGGTTTCACTTTGGGCACACCAAGCGTAACAGTCAGACCCCATCCCTAACACCCATAAAACAGACAATCTTTATGCATATATATACAACTAATTCAAACTGAAACCTTAACTATGTAGAAATGAAATCAGGGAGATCATAAAATTACATCGCAACACGACTGTAAAGCTGTAGTAATCATTCCTGTATCTCCTATACATTCAAATGCAAAGTCGGCACCACCATCTGTCATGCGTTTTATAACCTGGAAATGATTCGACATTGATGCACTATTAAAGATATAGTTACAAATGTGCATAGATTTAATCCGTGAGGACGAAAAATAAACCTGTGCAATTGGTTCATTATAGTCATTTGGATTCAACAAGTCTGTCACTCCAAAAGCCTTTGCTGTAGCGCAGGGGAACATCATGAACAACATTGAAGATCTTTTTAGGAATTATACATAACATGCATTTTGAGAACATCAAGGACATGTTTGGTAAGCTATACTAGACAGTATTGTATAAGCTACTTTGCCAAACATATGACAAAGGACAAAAGGCAGTACCTTTTTCATTCTTTTCTGGGTTCGTGTCTATGCCTATTATTCGAGATGCTCCCCTCAATTTAGCACCTTGTACAACCTATTTATACAAGATGTCACAAAATATTTGAGATTTCATAAATCATTACAGTAGTTGGGAAGTGCAAGTCTTGCGAGGTTGATGGTAATTGGCAGATACAATTATAATGAAGCCAGCACACTCACAGAAAGGCCCACAGTTCCAAGACCAAAAATGACCACAGTGGATCCTTCAGAGACATTGGCAACCTTCCAAGCAGCACCCAGACCTAATTGTGAGGCATATAGACCGCTTTACAACATTTGCAGTAAGACGCGAAAAGAATAGATGTAAATTAAGCTATATGTAGAATCTGAAAACAGCAAGGAAGGAAGTAGTAATGTCACAGTCGAGGCATGCAGAATAGAAAATAAGTAAATACCCAAATAGCATATTTGATTCATACTTTTCTCCAAACCAATTTCTTCGCAGCACGGGAGTAAAAATTTTAGACCAGAGTTTATTCTTGGATTCTTCTTGCTATTACATAGAACAATTTAGTACAAGGCATGCAAATGGAGTGCAAACATATTTATAGGCTTGGATGAAAACCACCCACCCGTTAGATGAATTTCCTAAATCCACTTTTACATAGAAAGATCATATATTTATCTCACTGAGAATTGACTGGAGCTAGAAATGATATAATTAGTACCTTTGCTGAGAGCTTTTGGTTTAGCATCAAATGAAGCAGCGTGTTTTCTCGACAAAAGAAAAGAAAAAGTTGCTTTTGTCTGTAAGTAGTGTATAATCATTTAATATAAAAGTGAAAAATACCTGCTGCAACTCCACAACTAAGAAGACATATTTTCTCTAGAGGTGCACTCGAGCTAATCTTGACAGCACATCCAGAATGCACAACTGTGTACTCGCTGAAACTTGAAACCGCACAATAATGATACACAGACTTCCCTTTTATTGAGAAACGTGTTTTATGGTCACTATGCATTAGGCCTTGACGTTCCAATCCTAACACTTGGCAGATATTGCTTTTGCCTGAGGTACAGTGTCTGCATCTCATGCATTCTCCAGTAAATAGAGTAAGCACATGGTCACCCTCTTCGAATTCAGTAACTCCTTGGCCGACACACTCAACTATCCTGCAAATTCCCAGGAAATGTTTTTCAGTTTAGTACTATGGGGAGAAACACCTCAGCCAGAGGCTTTAAATTTTAGTAAAATATTCAGAAAAAAACAAAACTCAACCTTGAAAATTGATCATACTAAAGGGCATAAGCCAGAGAAAGGAAATCCAAAACTAGACACAATGCCTATTCTTTGATTTCTTTCTCACAAGGGACCGAGTAATAAATCAATCGAACATAAATTTCACGTGAAGGATGATCCTAAGAGATCAAAAGAATTAGCACACAAGAAATTTTAGGCATTGTATACAACTGAAAAGGCCCCAGTCTAAACCTGTAATTTACTCCTAAATCCATAGCCGTCAGAAAATAGGATACAGTTAAAAGGATGATAAGAAACCTTTCAGAATTTAGTATTTGGCCAGTAAAAAGTTTATCTTACAATCATAAAGGATATAGAATTTACCCTGATGCTTCATGGCCAAATATTCGAGGAAACATGGGCGCCTGTCAAAAAACAAGTCTTGAGTTATTAAGCAATAAATATTTATACTGGACCCATCCACAGAAGATAGATTTAAATAAGCACGAGAATCTCAATCCTCAATAACAAAACAGAGGGGGAGGAAGGGGACCGAGCCAATTTGGAATTACCAGGCATCAATTCAATTCGCATAATTAAAAGAGAAATCAAGAAAACAATCTCAATGATTTCGACGAAAACATAATTAGGAATACAGGAAAAGGAAATAGAAATATAAGGAAGTTGAACTGACAATAGAAAGAAAAACAGATATTAATGTGACCTGAGAGAGCCAAGCAGTGATATCACTGCGACAGAGAGAAGTGCAGACCACCTTGATGCGGATCTCCATAGGCTGAGGTGGACTTACTTGGACCTCCTCTATCACCAGAGCCTCTCCAGCTGCCCATGCTACCGCAGCTTTACAGGTGATGACGCCGGCACCGGCGCCAGCCAGTTTGGTTGAACTACTACTTGGAAGTGACATTGCCGGAAAATCAGGTCCCGGGGGATGTGAAAATAAAAAATAAAAAATTTATTTGGTCGGAAAAAGCATAAAATTAAAAGATGTGCCCAACAACCCCATTTGGATTCTTGAGCAGTGGTAGGTAAGTAAGTTGGTTGGTGACGATGAAAGGGTTGGTAGACAAATTCTAATTCTTGTTCTTAAGTCTTAACACCTTATTTCTCAGTTAATTCTATTTATCTACACATCTCGAATATTTAAGTCCCTAACGTCCATTTGTTGGGAGCATGATCCCAGATAATAATAATATCTGATATCACTAATGCTAGAGCACCAGTATCATAATGTAGCCCCTGTTTGAGCCCCATTTTTTTTTTTTGGAAAAAATACATTTTTAAATAATGATTTGACATCATTTCAATAAAATAATAATACACGTAAATTCAAAACTTTTCATTATTTTTTAACTACACATTTCTAATCAATACACTATTTAAAAATACATTCTTACGAAAAGAATGGAGCTCAAACGGGGGCGTAATAGACTCAATTAAAGATAAATTTATGTTATTTATTTGATTGTATCTACTAGAATACCACTTAAATAAATATTGTAACATTAATAGTGTTAAATAGCATTACCCTCATTATTTTAGTAAAACTAAAATAATTTTGTACACCATACGTTTGACTGTCAAAAAAAATTTGTCACCCAACTTTGAGTGAATAGGAATCCATTTCACTCAACTTTAATTTGATGAAATCAGATCTCCAACCATTTCCTTAAAGATCTAGCCGCTCATCTTAATTTGATGTAATCAACTCCCCCAATTTCAAATTTTCAATTTGCTTACAGATATTGGTTACTTTGTGCAATGGTGTCAATTTAACTAACAAAATATGCTAACCTCGACTTTAATAATAATGAATAGTTAACATGTAAAAACATACTTTTAATTTATAATGTTTTTAAAAAGAAAATATTTCAAGATGAGTTATGTTTGACATGATCCGTCCCGAGTCAACCTAATGGACCCGACACGTGTCATGCGCCGGTAGTATCTAGTCAACCTAATGGACCCGACACGTGTCGGGTCCATTAGATTGACTCGGGACGGGTCGTGTCAATGTTCATTACTGTGAAAAGTGGATATATTTCGCTATGATCAAATACATTGCCTTGAAATAGAATTAAGTTGATAAAGAGACATTTAAACTACCAAAACATCATGAAGCTATGACCGACACACAGCAAGAACTGCGTAAAAACGTCTGTATAACCCTGACAAGTTAGGATACAGATAATCTTCCAAGCAATGTTTCTTGTTTGGTCTCTCCCAGTGGCATAAATGCCAAATTATATCTCCACTGTGAAAGCCAAAAAAATTCAATCATAAAAAATAAGGCACTCCGGTCCTGGGTCCGCGCATCTGGTTGTTTTCCTCGGTCTCGGTGAAAAACTTCACCTCTCTTTCCTAAGGCAATGTGAAAAGGGATAAAATAAAAGAGGATCAAGTTAGATTAAAAATATACTTCCATTATATGAAAAAGTAGAGTGTTGAAACCTTCTCAATGATATACAGTAAGCACGACAGCAATCTTAAAGAGTTTTGGAATTGCTGTATACTAATGCACGGGGGACAGGGAGGAAGCGGAAGAGATATTGAGAGACCAAATAACAGAAAAAAAAAAAAAAAAAATTTGAGCAGTAATACCATTTTATCATTGAAGCTTAATATTGAGGCAACATTTCCACATCGGTAACAATAATTGGGTGCAGACCACACCTGCACAGTCATGAAGCAAAAAATAATCTACACCAAAAATTGTACCAGATACCGTGTTGTAATCTCTGATGCACAAGAGGCAACTCACAGTTACAAGTCCTTTATCCTGAAACATGTACTTTAGACCTTCTTGGACAAGTTGGTGGGCACGACAAACTAAATCAAGTTTGTTAATGTGGTTGAACTGCAAAAAACCAAATTTTAGTGTTAGCATGGTATGTTGAACAGAATCTCCACATCTGGAAGCTTAGCCTATGTTTGGCTCATGCTTGTAAACATTTAAACCACTTGTTATCCACACATTTCGTGGGATCCATGAGTACTACCCACCTATCCACCATTCATTTCAATTTATTTATAAACAAAACCATTTATAAATACTTCCCAAACATGCTTTGTTATAAAGCACTTTCTTTTGGACAGAGTGGGAAGCAGAACCACGGACAAATGGACAAGGCACGATTGGCCACAAAGCTTTCTCCCCAGGTATCACATTGACTTACCTCAGAAGTAACCCTAGATCCAAAAAGCCAGCCTGCTCCTCGAGGACTGACAGCCCATGTTTCAATATCTTCAGGATCACTCCACATTAGGTCACAAAAGGGCCCTTCATGGGGAATTTCACTATTTCGTTCAATGACCCGAATCTGCCAAGAAAGCAATAAGAAGAAGCATGTATAACTTGCTAAGCCACAAAAGTGGACAGCATCAAGCTTACTAGATTGGCATGCACATCGAAATATGGAAAAGTCTTTCACATTAACCAACAAAGCTTACAGACTATCATACTCATGAAGCAAAGCATTTACTTAATGGGTCTAGTTCACATACAAAGACCATTCCCTTAATGGTAATCAAAAGAACAATTTACCAAATAATGCAATTATGCAACAGGCTTAGTGCCACATTCTTTTAGAAAAAAACATGTTACAATTGAACATAAATGCGTAAAGGAACACTCATCTAACCAAGCATCAAAACACAATCTTCTTATCAACTTCAAGATTTCTTGTGTTGAATATGTAAGATAAACATTTTATGAAAATGATAAAGATCAAACCTGGTCAATAGTTCTAACATCTGGTGATAGGCCACCATGGACACAAAGTACCTGGAATCCCGCAGAGGCAATATATTAATGTTGGTAGTAAAACAAACAAGCAAACAGTAAAAATAAGTAAAACTACTAAAGTGGGTCTTTTCATTAGAGCCATAATTCTTTCCCTATCCCTCCTTTGAAATGAAAGAATATAGAGACTCGGGTTACAGTCACAGATATTCAAACAATGAGCAATAAATCGCCAATAGGTTGAGAATACTCTATTGTATACGATTGGAGAGGGAAAAAGAGGGTATACAGTTCCATCTATGATTGCTGACAGAGTTAGATAGTCAAAAACATCTGTGCAATACCGCCAAGCATTAGCATTTCCATACTTCCTTTGGCATTCATCATAGAATCCATAGACCTACCACATAATAGGACAAGTAAAAGTTCATCAGAAGATAATAGTGAGCAATGGTGGAAAATGCTCTTCTAATCCATCACATGCATATTTTTAATAATAGGAAAAAGTAAACCGCACTATGACCACCAAACTTTCTCCAAAAAAAGACATACTAGTAATAACCAAGACAGAACAAAAAGAATATAGTATACACTATTCACCAAACACCACTAAACCCTCAACCAGATGCTAACTGATTTAAGGAGTGTGCCATTTGATAGCTCCTATATGAAAATCATTAAAATGAGTTTTTTTGGGGATAATGAGTTTTGGAATAGTGAGTTTTTGGAAAATGTGTGGTTAAGAAGTAGGAAAAAGAATTGAGTTTACGTGTAGAATATTTTATTGTGAGAATGTGTGGTTGAAAATGAGTTAAAAAAAAAAAAAGTTTTGTTTTAATGGTTGTCAAACATGGGCATAATAACAAATGCCAACAAAGAAAACTTATAATAACTTTAAAAAAGCACAAATAAATCCTTCTCAATCTTATTATTGCTTGTGCAATAATTTCCCCCTGGGGTTGCAGTCAAACGTCCTCATGGTTATTTATGCAATATGCATGCAGTTTCATAAGGAATTTACCTACTGACATCAAATAACAACATGGCTATGAAGACAGAATTCACAAAGTTATTTAGTGATTTACCTGTGTTAGCTGCCTGCTTTCATGATTTCCACGTAGAAGAGTAATGCTAGCAGGGTATCTGTTAACAAAGTACAAATACAATATAAACTATTAAACCAAAAACAGAAAATATCCAGAACATAGAATCTGAAATAATAGAATCAAGCAAAGATCCAAGGGAAAAGAATTATTTCAGCTAGAAGTTCCTAATCTGCAACAAGAATTATATTCTATAACACTTGATGCGGTAGCGTATAATTTGTTAACAAGCAATTAGGAACCAGAAGAGAAGTGGGTGCAAAGAAGAAAAGAATTGAGGGCAAGAGGAAAATCAATCTTTATTCATATAAATCAGCTGTGAATTACAATGAATAAGCCCCTCTATTAATAGAGCTAAAAGAAGAAAAAAATGAAACAAACTTCTAATAAACTATAAGTATCTCAAAATATCAAAAATAATCTAATTTAATCAGACTAAATATATTTGGAATCAAACTCTTATTATTAAATCCTAATTAAAATATATCTCTATCTCTCTATCTTAAATCTTGTTATGATCTCCATCAACACTATTTCATCTGTGTGTAGCAATAGCACCAGAATGCTTTTGTCCAGGCTCTGTGTACCAATAGCATCAAGATACAAGTAAAGTGATTTTCATTGTACAACTTGCTTCAATCTGATGGCTAATGCAATTGGATACACGGATGCCAAGACCCACTGGGGAAAAACAATCTAACTTAAACAAATTGGTCAACTGATTTGCATGCACAGAAAACAAATGGAAAAAAGCACCGAAGAAATGAATCACCCACCTTGCTTTGAGAAGTAAAAGAGTTGTGAAAACTTCTAGACTGTTATAACCACGATCAACAAAATCTCCCTGCAAAGAATCTAGAAGTTTCAGGATGAAACTATAGGACTGCAAAACCATATTAAAAAAAATTTACAAATAAGCATATGGGAACATAAAATACAATATTTACCATAAATATATAATTTGTCTCTGGTACATGACCTCCAGTCTGAAAAAGTTTCATCAAATCATGAAACTGTCCATGGATGTCCCCACAAACTGTAACTGGACTATTCACAGGCTGCACATTTGACTCCTCAATCAAGATATCTTTTACCTGGATAAAAAAGATGGGAAATTGAACTTGTAAATATGTGGACAACATAGTGCTCCCAAGCAAACAAAAAGATATGCTGCTGAAACAGGAGCAGTTAATATAGTGGTAATGATTATTAAGTACTGTGCAATACTGTACGAGACTACATAATAACACAACTACAACTAAACACAATATCATTAGCCAGTGAAATTTAAGCGAATGAAAAGAAGAAGTTCCTCACAGACTGTGCAACTCGATAAAGGTCTATGGATGAAATTGTACTTTGAATTTGAAATATCTGGTGGAACTAAAATTAAATACCAAACTACAAACAAGCCAGAATCTTGCCACTATTGCCACGTCATGGATCAAAATAGCATCAACATCAAAGCTATATACAATTAGCAGGCTATAACTATAATTATTGATGTTTCAAGCACAAAGTGCACCAAGCTGACACGGCCTCGTAGAGAAAAAATTTATACATAGAAGCTTTGGTATTGATTTAAAAATCTAGGTATTCTAGGGTGAACCCTATTGCCAAAAATAGTCATTCTTTAATTCTTAGCCTTAATCAAAACCAAAAGATTAAAGAAGGTGTTATACACATTTGTGCAACTAGATTGGTAAATTAACATAAGAAAATGAATCTATTTCAACAGAAACGGAAAAGTAGCCAAAAGTTCCATCGAAGACAGAACCTCAAAAAACCCTAACTATGCAATCAAATGCATAGCGGAAAATTCTAAAACTAAACCAAAATCGACATTTATAGGCAAATGGCACTGGAAATCAATCATGAGTCAAGTTAACTCATCGTTTTCTTTAACATATTTGTTTATAAATATTAAATAAAGATAAAGAGGCGGAACATAGACTTACGCATTCGCAGAGGAGCTGAAGCTCGTCTTCGGATAAGTTTTGACCCTCTTTCACCTTAGATATCCACTGGTCCAAATCCATTTTTTCTACTATTCAATTAACAGCGTCAGTATAAGTATATATATATCTATGTCTTGTACGTGTACATCAATTTTGAAAAATCGAGAGGGAGTGGATTTGGGGATTGTATCTGACTCTAAGAGTTCTGCAGAATTTTCAAACCCCTCTTCCAATCTTTATTTTATTGATCCTTTTTTTTTTTAATTTTCAGCTTTTGTATTTGCTTTATTTTGCTTCTTCAGATCTCTCTTAAATTACCCCTTTAATCTTCAACCATTCAAAATTGAACATTTGCACATACTCTTTACTAAAATGTTATTATTGCGGAATGAGAAGTCCATCAAGCCCAAGCCCAATGGATCCACAGCACTGACATCAGTAGCATATCTGTTATGCAGCCCGTTTTCATCAGCAACTGTCCATTTAATTTCAGACATGCAGAAGATTATTTCTGATACACAAGACTAGCTATCTACTGGAATTGTAACAGATTAGTGAGACGTGTAATTCTTCTTTTGGCTGAATGTATAGAATTGATTAAACTAGAATATTCTTTTATTCATTCCATGTGTATATAGCGTAAGGTGCCCATCTTGTATATTAATTCAATTTTCTGTAAGTTGGTTAATATAGTGAGATTTTCCTCTCAACATTTTCTGTTCATTTTCTAATTTACAGTGCTTTCATTTCACTGTTTCACTAAAATTTTCAGTTATTAAAATGATGCTTATGCCCATGTTTTTTTTATAAACAACAAATAAATAATTAAATAAAGAGAATAAAAGAAAGAAAAAATGAAAATTCTTTTCTTTCACCGCTGATCCCAGTATACTTGATAAAAAATTTCATTTGAGCAACCTAAGGTATCTATTTTGGTCACTATATTCAATAATTATTTTCGTTTGAGCCACTAAGACACCTATTTTGGTCAATTTATATGCAAGGAAAAAGCGAAGTGAAAAGCAAACCATATTCTAGTTCTAGATGTAATGAAAGTTGATAAATTAGAATTTAACCATTTCTCTTTAGAGTAGAGCAAGAGATTCATATATTCGCCTGCTCAAATACATGATCTAAATGAAAATAAAAAAATGGTAGAGGACCAGATTGCAACTATCGACAAAGATTGAGACATATATGCAATTTACCCTTTAAAATACTATCTTCATAATGGACCAACCCATGCCTCCAGTCATTTGAACCAGAAGTAACCCTTGGCAATTGGCATTTGGAAAGATTGGCCTTTTTTGCATAATCTTTTATTATGACGGTGTTTGTTTCCAATTTTTTTCAACCAGAATTGATTTTTTTAACGTTATGTTTCAGCAAATGACAGAGGATAAGAGATAGAAAGTCAACAATTTCGACTGGGTGGAAAAGCAACAGTCCAAAATCTGATTAAAATTTGGCAAAAATTGGAAACAGACAGCCCCTACATGAACTATCACAATCTCACGATTATTTGAATTTAATACGGTGGTGAATACAAATTGTACTTGAAGGAATCAAGGAAGGTAGTCGTGTCTACAATCATTGTATATGACACGAGTTCGCGTTGTAATTTTGGAGACCCAAGCTAGATACACAGAGATGATCTTCCCACATTGTAAGTAAGTAATGACTTACTTGTTTAATAAATTCTCAATCTTATTCAAATATTAGGATTTAAAGCATGGATCAATTGGATCCCATTTAGTTCAATTCGTGTAAACATAAATGATCATTTGAGTGTGATGGTAAGTTTTTACTTTATCCTTTCCAACATGTAATAGATGAAACTCCTCGACTGGGAGGCATTGCAATTTGGTTGATGAGAGAAGCTAGAGAAGACATAATACCAAGGTAACTTATTATAGATGGTGTTTGACTTCACTTCTTTTACCGAAAAAGCCAGGTTATTTGATAGTATTACTCTTAATACTATTAGTATAAGACAAAAAGAAACCATTTTTAGCTTTTAAGCTTAGCCAAACATTATGTTAATACATTGTTTTGTGGGTTATGGATGCATTATAGTTTCCTTTCTATCGATTGTCTATTTTAATGAAAATATATACGATGATGACTCACTTTTAATCCTTGGAGATGGATGATTCCAAAATATCAATTAGTTTCAACAAAACACCTAGATTCAAGTGTTGCCCTCGTTCGTTGAAATTCTGCACACGTGAGGGGAGAGTTAAACTAACAACTCAAGTTCTTGAATGAGATGATTAACAATTATGGCATTTAAACACAACTATGTTGTTTCACTTTCGTTTTGTATCCTAAACCGTTTTTTATCTCTCCATATTTGAGGATAAGAGAAATTGGAGAAGTCAAATTTTTTATCCATTCAGTGGAGCTGCACGTTTTTGCCTTTGTGCAAAGCTGGCTCGACTTCAACGTGCAATGTTTCTTCACTATTTTGTCACTACTTATGGTTAATTCATACTTCATCATCTTTTTTCTCGATGATTAAAGTCGGGTTCGTAAAAAGTTATCCATTCCATCATAAAAGGGTACTCATTATTTTGATATTTTGTATTTAGAGCTTACGCATCAATGAAGGTTAATCAACAAGTATTCATCGATTTATTTTAGGTAGAAACGACTCAAGGATGACCATGTGTCTTTCTTTCCATCAGCTCGATTGGTGAATGGCTTCCAAATCCAATTATGCAAAATGTGGCATGATCACATGAATATATAGTGAAGTAAATTATTTGAAAGCAATATGTTATACAAAATTCTATGTCATTGTTTCTCTCTTTCTTGATTTACTAAGGGTCGTTTGATTGCCTATAAAATGGCATGGAAAAGAAAACAAATCCTACTTTATGTCAAAATCATTGTTTGATTGCCAAAAACTTGACTAGAAAATATTTTCACCCCCTCCCCACCCCACGCGCTTATTCCAATAATTGGTGAAAATGATTTCCCACCATATAGGTGAAAATGATTTCCCACCATATAGGTGAGAAAGTCATTTCCAATTTTTTTGGGTAATGAAAACAAATTCTATCTTCAATGATAAAAAAAAATTATTCATTTAATTGACAATTTACATGAAAAATGAAGGCAACAAAATTTCGAAAAAAAATAATTTAATTTTAATTTTTTTTAACTTTTTGGCAATCCAAACAAATTTTAATACAGATTATAAAAAAAATTATCTCAAAAAGTAACAATTTGCATGAAAAACAAAGACAAACGGATTGGGTGAAAAATTATACCAATCTAACACCATTAATTACAATTCTCTCTAAAATAAATTCTAGACAATTACAATTCCCTACAATTCGTTTTCTTTTCACCCAAATTCCACCCTTACAATCAAACGGATCCTAAGTTATTTTAAATTTATGTAATATTCGTGTACTAAGAGGAAGCGTTCCAAGTAAAGATTTTGAGGATTTTTTTTGCAATTGTCTATTTGAATTATGTTCCAAATAAACATTTATTATTTATTTAATTTAAGCAAATTGTTGCATTTACTAAGCATGTAATCAAGTTTCTTATTGATGGTGACATATGAATTGGATGTTTGCATCGAGAAACATAAAAATACATTACTTGTATATCGATCGAGAGTCAATTGTCCTATATCGACGAGCAAATGTTGTCCCTTTATTACAGGGAAGTCGTAGGAACAACTATTCTATCGGGATATGCGACGTCTCTATCTCAGCAAGAAGTTTTCGAGAGTAGTGACTTTACTCCAATGATTATACATTGAAGTATATTGAACAAGGCCACTGGATAAAAGTTTCACATCATGACCGTGTGAAAAATTAAACTCCATATGACTACTTCATGGATCACGTAAATTCATAACAAAATATTAATCATTAATGTTGAACTCTAGAATATTTAATGCATCAATGACTAAGATCTAGTTATATGGTCAAATATTTCAATACGTTAGGAGCTGAAAACAATCAAAATAGTGAACATGCGTTCGCGTTAGGAGTCCGCCAACCATGCAAATGGGCTAATTAATCGACTTGAGTAATTTCTTTATGAGCAGTTTAAATCTGATTCAATGTATGGAGTCACTAGAATGAAATCCTCGACGTGTTCTCGAAGAAATTGTGGAAGAAATCGAGAATTAAGTGGAATATCAAAACGATCACTTGGCCATGAACCAATGATTTGATGCTCGACGGGGTAATACGTATAGATAACAAGTCTTGAAAATTGACATTGAAATAATATTGCTTATGTTATTTTATATGATTCGAGAACGCAGTCATGTGCCTTTAATGGAGTAAGACCAGATTCGTAATTGGATCCGATAGTTTGAGTTGAAGAGATTTGACTTAATTATTGGAGTTCGGATTGTATAAGTTTGATGAAAAATGTTACTTTGCCCATTTAGTTGACACTCCCTTATATGAGTGTGTGGGTAAATAATATTTTCCTCCTAATGTGAGGGGGGTATGTCAACCAAGTGGTCAACTAAGTGAGCAAAGTAGCATGACTCAAATTTGATTAGATCCATTTGATACTTAGTAGCCTCAAATAAAGATTGGAATTTAATTATGGAAATAATTGAGTCCATAGGTTGCACATAGGGTGTGAATGATTCGATTCGGTCCTTTTTTATTTATTTAGAAATCAAAATTTTCAGACGAAATCAAACAATTTTATTTTTCAAACCAAATAATTTAATACAGTTTAATTTGGTTTTGAACCACGATTTTAACGTCATAAAATAACATATTTTAAACAAGTGGAAAAATAAATATATTTGTACGAAATTTCATCATAACACTTAAATCGAAACATTCTAAATATTAACGTTACATATTAACATATTCGTTTCAATACAAACTAAAATCAATAAACTGATACAAATTTAGCTATAAAATTTAGCCCATGTTTGGCAATTTAAAAATTTAAATTGTTTGCTACATTATTATTTTTCATGGACATTCATACAATAAAATATTTTACACACAAATTAATAATTTTTTATTTATTTATTAATTTTTAATCACATATTTTCATAAATTCAATGATCAAAATTCGATATTTTAAACTTCAGTGACCAACCAAACATAGACGTAAGTTCAGTGACCATTGGAAGAATTAATTCCTTTTTCTTCTTTACGGGTATCTCAACCCTCCTCTTCCGTGCATAATTATTTTGCTCTAGGGCAGGACGAGGGCTTTTTCTTCTCCTCTTTCAGTGCATAATTATTTTGCCACACAATCCATTGGTGTATACGCAGATATGATGGCAGCGGCGGGGACTTCCCAGAGGGCTAGGCGGGCAATGGAGGAGGAAGACGCGAAGTTGGTGTTCGAGACATCAAAAGGGGTGGAACCAATAATGAGTTTCGACGAGATGGGCATCAAGGATGACCTCCTTAGAGGAATTTACAATTATGGCTTTGAAAAGCCATCTGCCATCCAGCAGCGGGCCGTCCTCCCCATTATCTCCGGCCGCGACGTCATTGCCCAGGCCCAGTCGGGTACTGGTAAAACTTCCATGATTGCACTCGCAGTATGTCAGATTGCCGATACCAAGTCCTCCGAGTAAGGTTTTGCTGTAATTATGAATTTAATTCAGGGAGAGTTTTGTATACCTATCTTTTATTTTGTGCCCCGTGAACATTGTGCTGCTGTAGGAATTGAAACTGCACGTATCGGTATAAAATAATTTCATATATGTTTGTAACACTGTCCATGTTGAGAGAGCTGAAAAAGAGTACCTTTACGAGTGACTCTTAATTTATATTTTTTGGCAAGGGAGATTGTTTACTTTTCGATTGAAGGTTGGTATCAGGATTATTTGGGGTTAGGAGGGGAAAACAAATAATATGCCGAGGAATTCACATTTTTTTTTTTTTGCCTTTTTAGTAGATTTTGGAAATTTTGGATCCTGCATATTGATAATGAATTTTATAATCCCCTCCCGTGTGCCAGGATTGGGGGATGGGGATAATGGAGCATAGAGTCCTTATCTCGCGACCCCTACTCTAATCAAAAGACTTAAGGCCCCTACTGAAGATAGGTCGCCAAACTACGAGTCTAGTTATGGCAAAGTACATTGGTCTTATTCTTTTTCCTTCTTGTTCGCTTGTATCTGAACTATAATTTGTACTTACATTCAATTAAATGAAAATTATGGTGTAGCAACTATACTGTTGAGTGTTTTTATTCATCTTTGGTTTCAGCATTTTGTATAAATAGTTAAGAACAAAGCAATTGAAATACTTGGATTTACTCTCTCTCTCTCTCTCTCTCCAATTGAAATCAGGGTCCAAGCCTTGATATTGTCACCTACAAGGGAGCTGGCTGCTCAAACAGAGAAAGTGATATTGGCCATTGGTGACTATATAAACATTCATGCCCATGCATGCATTGGAGGCAAAAGTGTGGGCGAGGATATTAGGAAACTGGAGCACGGAGTTCATGTTGTCTCAGGGACCCCAGGCAGAGTTTGTGATATGATCAAGAGGAGAACTCTAAGAACTAGATCCATCAAATTATTAATTCTTGTGAGTTTATGGTCGTTTTCATCCATACATTGTTCTAATTTTGTATTTTATGTACTTAATTTCATTGTGATCTGCATCGGTTCAATATTTAAGGCCACAGAGCCTTCGTTTGTGAAGAATATATAAATGTTTAATTTATACATAGATAGAAATGAGTGGTTTCTGGGTACATTGGAATGTGTGGTTGAAAAAGAAGTTTGTCCATTTATAAATGTCTTATAAATTAGCCAAACGGAGGCTTATCAGGTCATATTCTTAATTCTTGACTTATTCAAGTGTATATGATACTTTCTATATTTTTCTTTTCGAAATTTATCAGGATGAATCTGATGAAATGTTGAGCCGTGGATTCAAGGATCAGATCTATGATGTCTACAGATATCTTCCACCAGAGCTTCAGGTGATTCCCGTCTGTGTGTGTATATGTTATGTCTCCCTCTTAGGTCAGCTTATATAACTGCAAGATGATATGATCTTTTTTCCCCCTTCTGTGTATTTTATGCTTCCGGATTGAATGGAGAATCAAAGTTTATGTTTTGCACTTCGTCACTCTCATCACACCAAAATTAAATGACTAATGAGCATAGAATATGGTTTATTAATTGGCATAAAAGTTGAGCTTGAAATCAAATTTGCATGCAGGTTGACATGTGCATCGATGTCACTATATGGTCAAGTGACATACCATTCTTCCAAAACTTAGGATACGAGCGACATCCCAATGAATAAATAATAACACTATGCATGCGTGCAACAAGTCCTTGGTTTTGTTTCCTGCTCACGTATTTCTGATTTTACGTTTATTTTCTATAAACATATAGATCTTATATTTACTACCTTCATATAAATAGAGCATAAGATAGTAGTAAAGATTAATTTTCTTATCTTTTACTGCTCTTAAAAATGTTTCAAATAAGGCAAATTATCAGTTCAAATCTTTGCATGTGGGCTAGGCGTAATTTTATCATATTATGAGAGTTAATATTTCACTTCATGGAAAATCCTCATAAATAGAGTAAAGCTTTAAAAATCTTTGGATCTAGCTTAAAGATCTGAAAGAAATATTTTAGCTAAAAAACTTGATGAAAGGTTGTAAATTGATTTTGCTAGAATATAGTTTTACTGGTTCTGAATTGATTGGTTCACGATATCAATGTTTAAAACTGCTAAATTGGATACTGAGGCATTTTAGTTCTGTAATGGACAAGCCAATAAAATAATTCAAAGGAAAATAGAAACAAAAATTATGCTGATAATAAACATAAACCATCTTGAAAATACTCAATAAAACAAATTAACAAAATTAAACTTAAGACATGCAAGAAAATAATAGATTTATAGAACAGCAAATGGCAAGTTCCATTGCGTATTTGATTTCTCAATCATGATCCTAATCTAGTGATATTTCTATTTTTTGTTATCATCCTCTATTGCAATAGTGCCTTCTGTTTCCTCTCCTCTAAACGTGTACATGCATAAAAAGGAAAAAAAACCCTGTAAAAATGCTTCAGGCAATCAAATAAATAGCCCAAAAGGCTGAGTTTGGTATAAAAAGTCCAGAAAATTCGTGACAAACTAGTGCATACTTCAGTGTCCCTGAAGCTTAGCCTTGAGGCGTTATCCTTGACAAATGACACTAAAATGTAAGTTTCAATTGTTCAATAAAAGCTTTATCTGAAGCGAGTCTCAAAGCACAAGTCAAATAGCTTGACAATGCATGCTATTCCAATTGGTTTGGTTGAATCCTAAGATGCATTTGATTTTTGATTCAAATTCAAAGCAATTTGCCCTAGTAACTTGAATCAGTAATTCTTGATAAGTATAACGTGCGTATTACTCTATGATTTAGTGTGTCTTATCTAATGGGCATTCCTCTGTGGTGGATTTTTGCAAAATGGGCCCGTATTGTGCTGTTTCTCCCTGCAGACTATTTATGGTGTGTATAACGATTCAGGTTGTCTTGATTTCTGCCACTCTTCCTAATGAGATCCTAGAGATTACAAGCAAATTCATGACAGATCCTGTCCGTATCCTTGTAAAACGTGATGAATTGACCCTAGAGGTGAGCATTTTTCGATGATAAAATATTATGCAAGATCTTTCAGCCATTGAAATATTAACCGACAAATCACATTTTCCAACAAGCATCAGAAGCAAGGGATTGGTTTCTGTTTCTTTTGGAACCTAGAATTGTGATTTGGCTTGATCGAACTCAAAATGTCTTTTTTTAGCTCATGTGATGGCTAATCTATTTTTTCAATATGTACAGAACCCTCTGTATCCTTTTTCTTTGCTGAATTACTTTTATATTGTCACAGGGCATTAAGCAATTCTTTGTGGCAGTAGAAAGAGAAGAATGGAAATTTGATACTCTATGTGATCTGTATGATACCCTTACCATCACTCAGGCTGTAATCTTTTGCAACACAAAGCGAAAGGTAGAAACTTATATCTTTTCCCTTTTTCAGTGTTTAATGGTGATTTCTTCACTATGAAAGACACATGTCCAATGGTTAGAATTCAAATTCAAATTGAAATCTTGAAATTATCTTTTTAGCAGCACATCTTCACACCTTCATGAGTGGTTTGTGATCCCTTCTCTCTCTCTCTCTCTCTCTCTCTCTCTCTCTCCCCCTACCTTTCTCTGGGCTGGTGTTCTTTAATTTGATTTTATTATATATACTCAAGAATTAAACAGTTCAATACTTTGTTGCGTCAAAAAGGAATACATCAAAAGTACTAATATTCAATATAAGTATATTTTTCATTACCATTCAGAACTCTATAGAGGATTGAGTCACTTTATGATCTTTCCTCATGTTACAGTATTACACAGAGTAGGGCACTGGTCCTAGTGTTTTAGGCTTTGAGCATTTGCAATCTTCAAAATTGAGGATGTGTAAGATATTAATGTGGTTTTGTACAAAAAATAGTTTTAGAGGATGGGTATGAGCAAAACGATATATTTTTTAATTGGATTTTGAAATAAAGTTAAAGATTTTGGTTACTTCAAAATAATGTTGGTTCAAAATATTACATATGGATTACTAAAAGTTGAGACACTGGCACATCTGTACAAAAAATATTTTAATAGATCTGAAACTGACCATATGAAGTCTGATTCTTTGGTTTAAAGTCATTTTTATTTTTCCAATATTCGCCCTGCAAAATTACCCTCATATTAGTATTTCACTAAATGCATAGCATGTAAATTCTTTGATTACGAAAACTAACAACAATCAATATGTATCATGATTGTGGGTATTAAATTGACGAGAGTATGTGGTGCACTTGTAGTTTTACTTGTTCAGACTGCAAACAAGTTTTGGTGTCTTAATTTTCATGTCAAGAAATATTATTGGGAATACAATTAACCAATTGCAACTTTAGGAAATACCAACTCTTCTAAAGTTTTTTTATTTTTTTTTTATAAAAATGGGGGAAAAAAAAAAAAAGGATTCAGAAGCAATCATGCAATAATGAAAATGGTATAGATGCTGGTATCATGGTACTTCAGTAATTATTTATTTTCCTTGCATTTTTTATTGTATCTCTTTACGTGTGACAGGTGGATTGGCTAACAGCAAAAATGCGTGAGAATAACTTCACTGTCTCGTCCATGCATGGAGACATGCCACAGAAAGAAAGGGATGCAATTATGGCAGAGTTTAGGTCTGGTCAAACTCGGGTTCTTATAACCACAGATGTTTGGGCTAGGGGGCTGGACGTTCAACAGGTAAACTCTGCTTCCATACTTCTTCCTCTCTTATTTCTTTCATTTCAAGAGGAACAAACTCTGTTTTCCTAAAAAAAATAATCCATGTCTGTATATCCTAGGTACCAAAAGCGAAGGATCTGTTTCCTTACCCATACAAATTGTTAGTTGCTAGATAAGGCCTTGTGGCTATATTTTATATATGCATTGAAAAATTCTGAATATAATCTCGAAACAAAACGAAGAATCGCATAAAAAGAGAGTTAAGTATTTATATGTAATTTGTTAACTTTTCTTGATAAATTTGATACCTTTGCAGTAAAAATCTACAGTATATACTGAAACTGAAAAATAAGCCTCATAAAATGAATGTAAATATGTACTGTATTGCAGCACAGTTTCACATGCAGTCATTTAGGTGAAAAAGATAGGTAATGAGTAGGAATAGAGGGTTTCTTATTGACAGTGGGAAAGACCCCATAGTTGTCATTTTTCATTTCGCTATGCACTTCTATAATATAAAAGAACTATTGGATTAAGTGCTTATCAGTTTCATTATAAGCTCCTTATAGTTTCAAGGTCAAAGTCAAACTTTAATTTTAACTGCACATTTAGTAGGACCACAACTATTAGCCTCTCATCCACCACCCATTTCTATCATTATAATTTCAGCAATTTAATAACAATACCCAAACAAGCACTAAGTTGGAATCATGTGTTAACATTGGGTTTTAGCATCATTTTGCACAGAATATCTGATTCTGTGTTAATTTAGCTGGAAATTTCTTTACATCATACCATACTTAGTACAAGCTATTATGATTGCATATATTGCATAGCTAAAAGTTATGAAGTTTATCAAAATGCATTTAAATCTTCTCTCTAATACTAGATATTTCAAATGATATTTTTGAAAGAGATGTTAAGATGTGTTATTAGGCTTATATATGTTGACTCCTTGGAAATTTTATTAAATATTAGAAAATGTTTACTTGTTTATTAATTAATTGGGAAGGAATCTAGTTGAGTTAAAATGAATTAATTCATATGGATATGAAGTATGGAACATGGACAAATGTAAACACGGAGATGTTTTAGATTTTTCCAAAGAATAGTGCAATGATGAATTTTTCTTTTATTTGTATTTAGGGGGTCTTATAGTTATGAGACATGATACGCCCACTATTGGAAAAATGAAATCAGATAGTTTCTGTTTCGTGGAGGAGCACTTTGTAATGTTATATCTTCATGATCCAGTATTGCAATATTCAAAGTCTGATTGCCTTTTGTTTTTCCACCAATCTTTTTTTATACTTTTTGTAGGGGGTCTTATAGTTATGAGACATGATACGCCCACTATCGGAAAAATGAAATCTGATAGTTTCTGTTTCGTGGAGGAGCACTTTGTAATGTTGTATCTTCATGATCCAGTATTGCAATATTTTTCCTTTTGTGTTTAGAATTCTGAAAAATTTACATGTTCATTACATGGGACAATGCCAATTTTTCTTCAATGTGGTAGCATATGGATTGTATTCTCTTTTTTCTTTCTCACTTTTACATGCAAAAGGTGTGTGCTCAAGATGTGCAATGTGTAATATAAAGGAAATGATCGTATACTGAGTTGTATGATGGAGTGTAATCTCATTTGCCTGTTCATATTTCATTCTCGTAGGTTTCCCTGGTGATCAATTATGACCTTCCTAACAATCGGGAGCTTTACATTCACCGCATTGGACGATCTGGCCGTTTTGGAAGAAAGGTACTTGCACAATCGTTTAAGATTTCAGCTTGATTCTCTATATGTTCATTTTTCAAGTTGCTTAGCATGATTTTCAGATGTTTCCTCTTTGTCGTTCACTTTAGTTCTTGGCACAAAAGTTTAAGAACTGTCACTGCCCTCTATTTTCAATGACGGGGTTTAATGAGTTTGAATATGTGAACGTATTTTTCATAATTTTGTGTGAATAATTTTGAATACGCAAATTATTGAATCTTAATGTTATATTTTTGGGTCATGACATTCTTCATGAAACATCTAAAAACTAATGATCCTTGATTTTGTGACTCAGTCAAAGCTTGCTTAAGTAATCTAGCGTTTTCAAGTCAATTACTGTTTAGTTTTGAGTCCGAGTTTTTAGTTTTAACATTGATCTAGATAGTATTTCTTTCAACACTTGGATATCTGGATATTAACTGCCCTGCTGTTCCAACACAACATTAACGGAAACTTGCTAAATGTCACTTTATCCAACTTGAAACGTCTGCTTTCTTTCTGTGTTATATCTTCACGTTTATCCTTCAATTTTATGATGACGTGCAGGGTGTTGCAATTAACTTTGTTAAAAGCGATGATATCAAAATCTTAAGAGATATAGAGCAGTACTACAGTACCCAGATCGATGAAATGCCTATGAATGTGGCTGATCTAATTTGATCTTGGACTCCCAGGGCAATGGAAGAGACGAAGTTTTATTTTGACATACAAGATGTGTGTGCTACTTGTGAATTTGCCGCTGCTGATCTATTGGCACTGGTTAATTATCGTTTTTGGACTGTGTCGATGAAAATGAACTGTTGGATTGATTTCTGGTGTTTAGCTTTCAGTGGTTTTGTATTATACGTGAAATCATTTTAGTTAATCCTTGAAATGTTTATCTCGGTCTTAATTTGCAGTGTGCCTGTGGAATTTGCTGGTTTGGATTTATGCACTTTCGAGAGTTCCATCACGTCTTCACTGGATATTATTTGTAGAGATAATTGCAGCTGCGGTTCCATTTGTAGGAATAAGCCCCGTCTTCTTTGGCCTTTTTTTTTTTTTGTTAAATTATTTAATTTGAAAAATCTGAAGTTACTATTTTACGTCGGTTAGAATTTGGTTAAAGTCAAGTTTTTTAATTAACTAATGGATTTATGGATGGAAATTATCCATTTGTCTTTTTGTTGCAATTAAATTAAAATTTTTGAGACTGTAAGTAGTACAAACGAGAGAGAAGAATAAAATATGCGAAAAAAATGAAAGATTTGAGATCGCAATTGCAGTTTCCCTTAATTCTATAATCATTTTGTGAAAGTTTGAAAATCAAGAAGCACGACATGGTGGCTTATTAATTCAATGCGTAAATGTTAACAAAATTGCGAACGTTTGGACATCTTTATTACTTGAGTAGTTGTCCATCATTTCCTTCGAGAGGATAAAATCTCTGTAAGGTTACGATGCAATTTAGTGGATTTTAACTCAATGGAATAATATGTTACTATTGAAATACAGAAGAATTGAAATCTTAGATCAAAATAGTTTGTGATGAGTTAAAATAAATGCAAGTCTAGAATTATTCGATATATGTTTTAAATGAAAATTGAATGTTTAATCATAGATAAAAAGTAAAATTGTCTACAGGGATTCCTTGCTATAAAAGAAAACGTGGGGATTTCAACCGTCAAAGTATTAGACTGAGGACCTACTCGATACATTTCCAATAAATTGGAGACCCAACAGAAATTTTCCCTGGCCTTTTTCACAGGCAATAAGGTTGATTCTGGGGTTGCCAAGTTTGAATTGAAAGAGTCGGTCTGCGTTTGGTAAACTTATAAAATGATTTATCGAGAGAATGTAAGAAAAATAATAGGTGCACGAAGTGTGAGAATCTGATTTCCGTTTTATTGGATCTCTGGGTCGCCCTCAAAATCGTCCCTTTTGATTCAGAACCCCCTCAACTGGAATCGTGTATTGGTGAAAGCAATGCTTTCAATTGTGGGTGCCGGTGGTGGTTCGTTTGTGTACAAGCATCCTCTCAAAAAAAGCATATGCAATAGCGGGAAGTGTTCTTTTCGCTCCCCTCCAAGATTTTTGGTTGATGATCATCAAAACCCAATAAGATGCAAAAAGACTATTGCCGCTTGTAAATGTATGGCGGACTTCACATCCACCAAATTCACTGTAAGAACAACAGGTTCTTCTTTCATTGCAATTTAATGTCTTTTTCACTTTTACTTTTTAATAAAATGCTTAGATATGCTACTTTTAAGGCATAGAATTGGTTCTGGAAGTATATGCTGATAAAGAAAAACAAAACCTATTTTGGGGTTTATCTTTTTGCAATGTAGAATGTCTTTCTATTTATCTTATTCAGTTATACTCCACAACAAATTTTGTTTTTTTGTTTTTTTTGTTCAGTTTATGTTGTCCATTAGTCATCTAATTATTCAGTTTTGCTTTTAGGAAGTATTTGGCCTCAAGAAGTTTTTCTTCTCGTCTTAAATTAATAGTTTTGGCAAACAAATTGTTAGATTATCATTCCGCGAACTTAGATATGTCCTCAAATTTCCATTATGCTGACACACGATGGCGCCCTTTTTGCTATTTATTCTGCCAGATTACTGATGATATCTTAGTTTTGCTTCATATAGCATTTTGTTTTCTACTCATAATTTCTTCAATTTTTATCAAATGCGTTTTTCATTTAATATTTAGCCATTAGTTTGCTTCACAATTGATCTTGTTATCAATGGGCAACCTATAGAACTGGCTCGTGTTTGGATGACAGTTACTGAAAGCTTGAATTTGATTGAGTTTACTTGTGTTCAAATAATTTTAGTGAGTTCATGAGTCTATATCTGTGAAGTTGATTGAAAATAAAAAAAATAAATCTGTGAAGTTGATCGTATAGTACAAATTCATCACAGTAAGTTCATGAGGCGATATATCTGTCTATTCCTTCTCCAGGGTTCACATGAAACAGAGAAATTGAGTGGGGGAAAGGAGCTTGGGGATGAGCCAGATGTGCTTATTGAATGTAGGAATGTCTACAAGTCATTTGGAGAAAAGCATATCTTAAGAGGCGTGAGCTTCAAGGTGAAATTTATTTGCTTTTGGTTGTTCAATTGTTTGAATGTTTCAACCAAGTGTATTATGACTTCAGGTCGAATCCACAAGTTAATGACTTAATGGTGGTTGGCTAGCTCTTGTAGGTGACAATATCTTAATATAGAAATAGAGGTTCCAACCTGTGGCCGTAAAATTGTAGTGAAAAACATCTTTTACTTCATGAATTATATAACACCTATTTTATTTTATCATCCTCCTCTACTTCTTTTTCTTCTTCTCTCCCTTTTGGCTGACTCTTTCCTAAGTAAGGATCCTTCTTATCTTGTTAGAGCATGTTTACACATCATAGAAACAATTATGCATTGCTGTAAAGTCAATATCAGTAGTATATTCTTGAGGAACCATACCAATAACTATTTTATATCAACCAGCATTATAGAATAACATTTGTTGTGCTATAGACTTTTCCGATTTATGCATATCATAGATTGCCAGCCCCCCCTCCAAATCTCTCTTCCATGCCTATGTCTGTGCATGTATTCGTTCCATCAGTTTCTACTTTTTATCACATGATTACATCATGCTATACTCATTTCTCTGTTGTATATAGAGTTTAAGATTTAAGTTTTATTTTCTTTATCATTTATCTTAAGAATATTCCTAATTTCTTAGCCTTACTTCGAATATTCATCTTCGTTGCATCTAAACTAAAAAAAAACTTTAGCCCATTCATAGATTAGGCTTGGAGAGGCTGTTGGAATAATTGGGCCTTCTGGGACTGGTAAGTCTACCATCTTGAAGATCATGGCTGGGCTTCTTGCTCCAGACAAGGTAATTGTCATTTCTTTCTCATTTTAGAACTATATCTTATCTATTAATATATCTTCCTGCCATTCTGCTTTTTGTTTAGATTGACTTCTTCATGTTGAGATCTTCATGAACTATGTTTAAATATTAGGGAGAGGTTTTGATCCGAGGTAGAAGACGTCATGGTTTAATCAGTGATGAGGAAATATCTGGTCTTCGAATAGGCTTGGTGAGCTATATCAAGTATATAATTCATAAACTCATAGTTATCATAATTATACCAAATGGTTCTTTAAATCTCTTTTCCAACGTAACAGGTTTTTCAGAGTGCAGCTCTGTTCGATTCTTTAACTGTTCGTGAAAATGTTGGTTTCCTTTTGTAAGTTATGTTAGAGAACCCTTTAAGATTTTTAATGGATCTTGCTTTTTTACACATTGCCATAAGGACGTTGCAGAAATTTTCATATTTCTAAGTCTTGTATTTGATCTTTTTTCAATGTGATAGATATGAGAATTCAAGTATGCCTGAGGATCAAATTGCAGAGCTTGTCACTGATACTCTAGCTGCTGTTGGATTGAAGGTGTACAAAAATCATTATCCTTTGTCAAGACAACTTAATTTAGCGTACTAAACTCTTACACTTATTTTCTACATTAAGAGAGTGGCTGGGCATATGTGAACATTATAACTGTTCATTGGCAAGTCATCAGATAAATAATTGTATTATGGCAATCATATCAAGAGTAATGCAAAACACACTGTCGAGGTTTTAGGAGAGGAACTTTCTTGTATTATTGATAGAAATAAAGAGAGTATATACAAAGGAAGAATTACACTTTTAACCCTAACAAATAACAATAACTACAAGTAGAACAATTATATATTTTAACTCTCCCCCTCAAGTTGGTGCATAGATATCACGCATGCCCAACTTGGATATCATTGTATAGAATGGACCACTAGCAACTCCATGTGTCATTACATCCGCCAGTTGCTCTATCCTCTTGATGTATGGAATCTCTATATTTTTGGACTCGAGATTATCTTTGATGTAGTTCCTATCAAGTTCAACATGCTTTGTTCTATCATGTTGCACAGGGTTGTTTGCTATTTTAATGGCAGCAGTGTTGTCACAGAAAAGTAACATAGGTTTGTCCGAACCGAAGCCAAGTTCACTAAGGAGAAGCTTTAGCCATGTAAGCTCGGTAGTTGCATGATGCAATGCACGATATTCCGCCTCAGCACTAGATAAGGAGACCACATTCTGTTTCTTACTTCTCCAAGTCACAAGATTTCCCCCAACAAATGATACATATCCAGATGTGGATTTTCTGTCCAATCTCGATCCAGCAAAATCAGAATCCGTATAGCCCATAATATCTACATGCCCCCTTTTTAAGTACAAAATGCCCTTGCCTGGAGAGGACTTCAAGTATGCCAATATTCGATTAACTGCACTCATATGTTGCTCACTGGGATTATGCATGAATTGACTTACAACGCTAACTGCATATGATAAATCAGGTCTCGTGTGGTTAGATAAATCAACTTCCCCACCAATCTCTGGTACCTCTCTTTGTTTGTAGGAATCTGATCAGGATAGATAGATAGACCATGATTTACCTCAATGGGTGTGTCAACAGGGGCACAAGCCGACATACCAGTTTCTGCTAGGAGGTCAAGGACATACTTGCGTTGGGATAGGATAAGTTCTTGCTTAGACCGCGATACCTCAATGCCCAAGAAATACTTCAAGGTACCTAAATCCTTCATTTCGAACTCCTTTGTCAAATGGCTTCGGAGTTTCTCAATCTCACCGGGATTACTGCCCGTGACAATCATATCATCTACATACACAATGAGCATAGTAATATCCTGACCATCTCTCTTATAAAAGAGGTTATAATCAGTCAATGCCTGTTTAAAACCATACATTTTCATTGAACAGCTCAATCTTCCAAACCACGCTCTTGGCGATTGTTTTAGCCCATAAAGGGCTTTCTTCAACTTACATACCTTACCCCCTGGAGAAGTGAAACCAAGAGGAGGGTCCATATACACTTCCTCTATCAGATCACCATGAAGGAATGCATTTTTAACATCAAATTGCCTCAATGGCCACTCAAGATTGACTGCTAGAGATAGTAGGACTCTAACAGTATTCATCTTAGCTACTGGAGCAAACGTTTCCTGGTAGTCAATTCCATAAGTCTGTGTGTATCCTTTGGCAACCAATCTAGCTTTATGCCTATCCACAGTTCCATTTGACCTGAATTTCAATGAGTACACCCATTTGCATCCCACAGTATTTTTTCCTGGTGGTAATATAACCATCTCCCAAGTAGAGTTCTTCTGGAGAGCATTCATCTCTTCTACCATAGCCGATTTCCACTTAGGTTGATCAAGAGCTTCCTGAAAGTGATTAGGGATAGACACAGAAGACAGTTGGAGAGCAAATGCTAGGTTACTCTTAGATAGACGGTGGTATGAGATATAATCGGTTATAGGAAAGATAGCATTGGAAGAAGGTTTCGAAAAACCAAACCTATCAGGCTTATTATGGGCTCGACGAGAATATCTTCTATCCTGAGTATCAACGATATCAAAAACTGCAGGATTAGAATCAGAAATAGAGATAGGAGTAGGAGTAAGCAAAGTAGGTACCTCATTTTCAATCTCCGAAGAATCAGATGGCACTGTAGTATCAATCGGGGGTTTATCATGGTCGGAAGAGTCTAAAATTCTCCTTGTATAACATTTTCGAAACAAGCGAGGTGATCTATCATCCTCAACTCGAGATTCATTTTTGGATTCAACTTGGGATTCCCCCTCTTTTTCAGAGGATTCTCCTTCTTTTTCAGAAATCCACACTTTCTTTTCATTTAACCACACTTGTTCCTCTTCCTTACTACTAATCTCCCCCTGAAGAGGAGTTAACGACACATCATCAGAAAAAAAAGATTCTGACTTGCAAAATTCAACATCCATAGAAACATAGTATTTTCTCGTAGGGGGATGAAAACATTTGTAGCCCTTTTGGGAGCTAGAGTAGCCAAGGAAGACACATTTCAATGCACGAGGATCAAATTTATCCCTAAGATGAGAATGTACGTGGACATAACACACAACCAAAAATTTTGGGACATAAATTTAAAACAGAGGGAATAGAGTGAAACTGAGACAACATTTTTAAAGGAGTTTGAAAGTCAATGATACGTGCAGGCATTCGATTTATGAGAAAGACAGCAGTAGTTATCGCTTCAGCCCAAAAACGTTTTGGAACATGCATAGTAAAACATAAGACCCGATCAACTTCAAGAATGTGTCGATTTTTTCGCTCTGCGATGCCGTTTTGTTGAGGTGTGTAAGCACAAGTGGTCTGATGGAGAATACCGTGAGTCGAGAAGAAGTTCCCAAGAGTTTGGTTTACAAACTCACGGCCATTGTCAGAGTGAATAACTTTAACCTGTGTATGAAATTGTGTTTCAATCATTTTTGAGAATTTTGGAATAACATGTCCGACCTCATCCTTAGATTTTAACAAATATATCCAACAAACTCTGGTACAGTCATCAATAAAAGAGACAAAATATTTATGGCCTGTAATAGATGGAGTAGAAAAAGGCCCCCAAACATCAGTATGAACACAAGTAAAAGGAACAGAACTTTTATTAAAACTAACTTTGAAAGGTACACGATGATTTTTGGCAAAAATACATTGTTCACACCGCATACTAGAACTAGAAATGTTTTTAAATAGTTTTGGGAACAAGCGTTCTAAGTAAGGAAATGAAGGATGGCCTAATCGACAATGCCACAAAAGAATCCTATCTCTTGGGGAGGATTTACTAACAACTTGAAGACCATGGCTATCCTCAGTTTGTAGACACTTTGTTCCTTCCAAAAAATATAGCCCCCCTCTCTCTACCAGTGCCAATCGTCATCTTCGTTCGATTGTCCTGAAATACACAATTAGTAGGTGAGAAGATGACAGAGCAATCAAGATGCTTTGTAATTTTACTAATAGATAAGAGGTTAGTGGAAAACGTAGGAGCAAGTAAAACAGACGAGAGAGAGAAAGTAGGTGGAAACAAGACATTTTCGGCCCCAGTAATTTTGACAGAAGTCCCGTTAGCCACGTGAACAGACTGAACAGGCGATGTTGTCAAATCAAATGTAGAGGGATTACAGGTAAAATGATCGGTAGCTCCAGAATCTATAACCCAAAAATCAGATACACTAGAAGTAGATTGCAACCCAGAAGTACCTTCCCCAGAAGATGAACGAGCAACATGAGAAACAGTAGATGTAGGTGCATGAGATATAGGAGCATGAGTAGACGTAGCGGATGATCTTCCACCCCTCTTCTCTGCCCTCTTTGCTACATACCAATCTGGATAGCCATTTTTCTTGAAACACTTGTCCGCAGTATGCCCAAGTGACAGAATGAGCAAATTTCAGTGGACTGAAAGGGGGCTCGTGAACGAGGATTGAACCCTTTCGCAGCTAACGCAGACGCCTCGGAATGGTTTTCAGCACCCATGGTAAGTTGTCTCTGTTCCTCTCGACGAACAGTCGAGAATACCTCTTCCAAGCTTGGAAGGGGTGTAGTAGCCAAAATACGACTACGCACTTGATCCAAACAATGATCAAGACCCGCCAAAAACATATAAATCCTGTCTTCATCACATCTCTTTTTTAGCGCATCAACATCGGCGGCACACTTCATGGAATTAGGTCTGCGATAGTCAAGATCCAAGAAAATGGAGTTCATTTCTGTGTAGTATGTGACAAGAGGCCGCCCCTCTTGCCGCAACTGAAAGGATTTTCTCATTAGTTCATAGACTTGTGACGAATCAGAGGCATCAAGATAACTTCTCTTAACCGCATTCCACACATCTTTGGCTGTGTCAAACTGAACAAAGTGGGCCACAAGAGTCTCGGTCATAGAATTGATAAGCCAAGACTTAACGATAGCATCATCTGCCACCCATTCACCATAGCTACTATCGCTTTCTTTTGGTACAGTTGGTTCACCAAAAATGTGAACCCTTTTCTTCCGACCAGTAATATGCATCTCTAGTAATTTTGACCACACACGATAGTTAGTGCCATCTAACTTAATGTGAATCGGAGATGATGTTTCATGAATTACAAATGTAATCACCTTGTTATCAGCCATTGTTTCAAGTTATAAATGAGTAATATAACAACCAACCACAAAGACACAGGAGTTGCTCAAACAACAGCACAGGGAACGAAAAACAGGTTTCACATACAATGCCAAATGCTCTGTGTCCTTTGGTAGAGAAGAAATCTGGTTCAGATCAACTTAATAGTGGCATGAAGGTACCTGAATCAAGAATTCAGAGTTGCTGTAGTTGAAAAAACGTGTAGAAGAAAGCTCCCAATACTGGCAAAGAGACCGGCCTGACTTCTGCACCGGTGGACGCACCAGCGGCGGGCGGAGAAGAAGCCGAAGTCCGCTGGAGAGAGAAGAGACCAACGCCGAAGCCTGAGAGGGCGCTGGGCTCTGGACGGAGTCGCGCCTAGGGTTTGGCGCGCTGGAGAGAGAAGAGACCAACGCCGAAGCCTGAGAGGGCGCTCTGGATGGAGTCGCGCCTAGGGTTCCAGAGCGCCCTCTCAGGCTTCGGCGCTACCGGAGTCGCGCTTGAGGTTCAGCTCTGCCGGAATCGCGTCTGGAGCCAGAATCGCACCTAGGGTTTCCTTAGCTCTGATACCATGTCGAGGTTTTAGGAGAGGAACTTTCTTGTATTATTGATAGAAATAAAGAGAGTATATACAAAGGAAGAATTACACTTTTAACCCTAACAAATAACAATAACTACAAGTAGAACAATTATATATTTTAACTCACACTATCTCCCTAAGGTAGCAATGTGGATCATTTCCTGAAGTACTTGGTTTTATATTTCCTACCGTTAAAACTTTAGATCCTGAATTCTTTTAGGCATTACTTTTGACATTGTGAACATTAAACTGTTTATAAATCTTATAGTTAGCAAGATATGCACATAGGTAAACAGAAAAATTGATAAATGGGCGAAATTTTGTGTTTGCTATTAGCCAATCTGTTTTGCCTTTGTAACAGATACATTTATCTGAATATGCATATTAAGATAAGAATTGGTTGAACAACCCATTGGAAACTGCCTAAGGAATGAAAGAGGCAGTAAAAGTCAGTGGAAAAGTTCAGCCATGAGCAAACTTGTATGGATTTATTTATCCTTGTATTTTTTTAAATGTTCGATGTTTCTTGCAGGGAGTTGAGGACCGATTGCCCTCTGAATTGTCTGGTGGAATGAAAAAAAGAGTTGCTTTAGCTCGTTCCATAATCTTTGATACCACAAAAGACACAGTAGAGCCTGAGGTGCATTACTGTATTCTTTCTATTGAGCCTATAGTTATCTATGGTTGCTTTTTTATATTTTCTCCTTAGATGGATTTATCTTTTGTTTATTAAATGTCACATCTTCTATTTTATGATTTATTTCATTAATCTGGACAAACTTGTTTTTAGATATTATGAGGTCATTTTTATGGATCTTAGCTTCTGCATGCAACTCTCTTAACTTGCATTGTCCAAGGAAAAGCATCAATATACAAGTTCTCAGTTAATATTGATCCTTATAAATGTTCTTGTTATGTCTGCTGGAAACCTATCTTCAAATGTAATGACTTTGGTGTGCTCCATTTTTGGTTTACTGCATAATTCAATTAACAAGTGAAGCTAGTTAGCCCCTGTTTGATGGCCATTATTTGGCAAAAACAAAGTTTTGAGTAGTGAATTTTTGGAGAATGTGTGGTTAAAAAGTAGGGAAAAGTTTTGGGTTTATGTACATAATATTTTATTGTATGAATATGTGGTTGAAAATGAGTCAGTAGAATAAAGAGTTTTGAAATATTGGTTGTCAAACAGGGGCTTAATGTTGTCATCCAAGGAAAGTGGTAAGTTCAGAAATCATATTTGCGTGATTAAAGTTGATTGTTCCAAGTGGACGCCTGGTTGTATTTTCTAATAGTTGATTACTTGATTACTAAGTAGTGTTTTGAAGTACACTTCAGCATGATTTTAATCTTCATCTAAGTTATGAACTTCTCATCAGTTAGAAATCTTAAGAAAGACACAGATAATGTATGTATATTTTAGTTCCTTCATTAAGAGATGCTCGATCTACTTATACATTAAGTAGGATATATATTTTGACTGAGCTAGAGTAGGATATAGTTTTTGACTTCAAGATTGAGTAAATCAAACAAGGTTCAAGCTAGTTTGGGCAAAGCATATTGGCATTATAGTGTAAAACCAAAGTTTGATGTTGAACTTGAGCCTTGTTCAAGTCTAATCCAACTTGGCTAGAGTTCAAGCCTGAGGAATGTTTTCTGATGTTTAGCTTTCCCACCAAAGAAAATAAACGATTGATAAAAAGGCAACTGCTCATGAACAATTATCGACCAATTAAATGACAATAATAACTTACAATCTTATTAATTATCAGCAACTCTCCTTGCTTTGATCTCTGATCGAGCTCAGATATAGCTTGACAAAGATCAGCTCATGCTAGTACAACCTAGCTTGCTGCCCTAGTATTAAGCATACATTTGGATTTGCTATATTATTTGCAACCTCTTTCCTTCTTTTCTCTTTAACTTTCGAGAGTTGATGCCAATGAAATGGAATAGCTCGAGTTTAAACAAAACTTTGATTTTAATCCTTTAGGTCTTGGGATTTTTATTTTTTTTGGGCAAGTTATGAGGATTGTAGAAATGCACGGTGAACATAGGTCTACTCCACAAACAATTGTCATATTTGATTGTCATCTTGATCAAAGATCAGAACCGGGGGTGTGGTGGTTGGTTGCACAATCTCAAGGTAGACAGCAGAAAGACTACACTATGACAGATCTTTTGATCTGAAATTATACTTTTAAGCTCGAATAAATTTGATTGAAAGTCTCTTCACAGAACCATGATGTGCTCGGTCATAATCCAAGTAGTCATTTCCTATTTACTACTGAGCCCCTTTATTTTTTAAAAACTACATTACACGTCATATCAAGCTTAAGTTGGCTGAAAGTTGGTCATTCACCCCTCTGGTGATACTTACATTCATCATCTGAGCAGGTGCTCCTGTATGATGAACCAACTGCCGGTCTGGATCCAATAGCATCTACTGTAGTTGAGGATCTCATCCGCTCTGTTCATATGAAAGGTGAGGATGCACTTGGGAAGCCTGGGAAGATTGCGTCTTATGTTGTTGTAACTCATCAACATAGCACGATTAGAAGAGCCGTTGACAGGTCTCATCAGTTTCTAGAACATCATATAAGTTCAAATTCATTTTACAATTTACGGCTTTGTCTTTTGGGATCTTTTTGGGTACTTATCTCCTAAATTATTACCATATGTAGGCTGATATTTCTCCATGAAGGAAAGATTGTTTGGCAAGGGATGACCCATCAATTCTCCTCATCAACAAATCCAATTGTTCAGCAGGTAAAAGTTTATTAATCATTTTCTAGACCTATAAGCCAAAATTTAGGAGAGTGGGGTGATCGCGTCTCAAATTAGTAGATGCTATGGACATTATTTAATGAAACTGCGCGCTAGATTTCTAAAGAGGATTCGAACAATAATTGAAGAAAATTGTTAGTGTCAAATGCTAGTATTGTTTCACTTCTGACACCAAGAAGGCTGAAATGAATTCTTTTATAAGTTTGGAATATATTATGCTTTAGTTTTCATTTCGTCGTTTCATTCCATTGCAAATGAGCTTTCTTTGTGGTTTTTTTCGCCGCAATATCAATAACGACTACAAGCTTCCTTAATAATACGTTAATTCTTATTTATATGACTCTGCCTTTAGAGGTTGATTATTGAAATTGAAACCTATCCCTTTAACTTCACTGTTTCTTTGTATACTAACACATGCACTTGCACAAACTGTGTTTGATAACCTCATCACTTTTTGCTTACAATTTAATTAAATACTTTCAGTTTGCATCTGGGAGCTTGGATGGACCAATTAGATATTAGCTCAGACGACCGTAGTAAAATAGAGGGAACGCATGGATTGGGTTCTTGAATGCCAACTTGTTATTTCAAGTCACAGATAATATGATAACTGAGGCATTATAGATTTTCATCTGTGAGTTGGGGTGGAGGCAGAGTTTCGAGTTTGAGCTAGTACAGTCCACCGACTCGCCCCTGAGTTTGAGCTAGTACAGTCCACCGACTCGCCCCTCCTTCCCCCAGTTTTGTTCTTTCTCCAGGATTTGTTGTATAATCTATCTCATCAGGTGGGACTTGTTGGACAACATTGTACAAGGTGAACCAATTGTTATAGTTTTTTGCTATATGATTTAGTAATTTACAGTAGCATTTTTAGCTACAATTGTAACTTTCAGAAATGAAATACTGAAAATGTACCATTGTTTGATGAGATATGATCTCACTTCTATTTCTTTTATTCTTTGACTGGGATTTAGTTCTTGATTTGTTTCTGCTTTTGGTACGTATTTGTTACTTGCAACTGTGATCATCAACTTTTACCTTCCGACGGTAATGAAAACGAGTTACGATTTTGAAAAGAAAGAGAATTGGATTGAAACACGAGTCCTAGAGAGATAAATGTAATTAGCTTAAATTTTAGTTAAAATGAGGGATTAATTGTTAAGCATATAATATTTAATTTTTTTTAATTGTCAGAAAAATTGAGTCAACATCTATTATTCTTCCCAATATTAACATGGTCCAGTACGTTTCAAAATTTGACAATGAATCAGTTATACTACTAAGCCACCGTTTGACAATCATTATTTATCAAAAATAATGTTTTGAATAGTGATTTGTAGGAGAATGTGATTAAAAAGTAAGGAAAATTTTGAATTTATATACAGAATATTTTAGTGTAAATATGTAGTTGAAAATGAGTATGTAGAAAAAATAATTTTTAAATAATGGTTGTCAATTGGAGATAACTTTCATTACAAATGTACCAGAGAAGGCCTTCTGGGCTTGGCTGCTTGGATCATGCCCAGTGTTCTAAAAGCATGTCTAGTGGCGTGCGAGAAGTAGACGAAACTTCACATCTTGACAATTAGTACAAAATTAAGTAGTCAATTGTTAAGTTGAGAACTTAATGCGCAACTAGGCGTGACCAAGTGCGCTTTATTAATTTTTCCCATTTTTTAAAAGCTTTTTATTTGATTTGATTTGATTTGTTAATTTGATTTTTTAAAAACTTTTTATTTGACTTTAGTTTCAAATTTTCAAATGATTTTATTTGTATAAAAGTAAAAAATGTCTGTAACCGATAAAGAGTGAAATAAGATTTAAACTGCGGTACTATCTGCATTATGTAATTATAATTTTGAGATTTATCATTTTATTGAAAATTTTGAAAATATGTATAAAGTTCTTATAAATTTATTAAATATGACTTGCCAAGTTGAAAGTTGAAACTAGGAAAATTGGTCTAGCTTTTGCATTTTGAAAACTTAAAAATTGTATAATTGACTAGTTGTAGAAATTATTAAGTAAATATAGTATTTTATAATTTTAGATATTTGATATGTATTATTTTTAATTCTTAAAAGATATTTAGAATGATCAGAAATTTAAAATAACATTAAAAGTAAGAAAACGTTTTCTTGCATCTAGATTCGACTAGGCTCGTAAAGTTTGAAACTTGTCATCCAGCTATATTTTACATATAAGTATTTTCTTCCGATTAATTCACTGTTCAATAAAGTTGTGATGCATTTTTGTTCATCAAAAAATGAATCAGGTCTACTGTCATCTATACTTACGTTACAATAATAATATTGTGGAGCACCACTGATGTTAATCTAGGTAGCAATTGATCTCGTTGATTTATTGTAAATGAAGTTATAATGTGTTGATCTTATTTATGCTCTGTTTGATTGATAAGGAAAATGGTGAAAAATGAAACCTTAATTTTGGTGTTTGATTGCATAATTTTTTTATGAAATTCATTTTCACCCATTTTCTAGGTACAACCATTTAAAACACATTTTTCACATTTTATTTTTCCATGGGTTTGGTGGGAAAGTATTTTTTATCCTTTTTTTTTTTAAAACTTTTTGGCAATGGAAACATATTTTAAATCCAATGATAAAAAATTTATCCATTTAATTGATAATTTACATGAAAAGTAAAACCAAACGAACACAAAAAATTTCAAAAATTATTTTTTAAAATTTTACTTTTTTGTAATCCAAACAAATTTTAATACAGATTGTAAAAAAATTTATCCCAAAAAGTAACAATTTGCATGAAAAACAAAGCCAAACGGATTAGGTGAAAAATTATATCAATCAAACACCATTAATTACAATTCCCTCTAAAACAAATTTTAGACAATTCAATTCACTGTCATTCATTTTCTTTCCACCCTTACAATTAAATGGACCCTTATTATAAAACGCACGAGATTTGTACCTTTCTAGAATAATTAAATGTGTATTCTTATTTATTGGATAATAAATTAATAGGGTTCATTGCCGCCGTGCTTAATGCTAGTATTCTACTCAATCATTTTCTAAATGCGGAGGATGAATCAATTGGATTCACTACATATCGACATATATATTTTCTGATACCCAGGTGTTCACCTATGACGATTAATTCTGGGGTCTACGCCTTGACCTTTGAAGATGCAGATCAGGTAAATCGCAGGATGTGCCCCAAATTGATTAGGGTCCAAATGCTCCCTCCATTGATCTGTCAAAATGTTGAACGAGTCAACACATATTGCACACTGTATTTCAGGAGAACTCCTGTCTTTCAGGAGAACTCCTGCCTTTCAAGAGGCCCACGAATCGAACTCGCGACCTCTGAACTGTCAGCAATTAAAAGTCCCTTTGTCAGTTGAGTTGTGCCCGGGAGCACATCTGGACATATATTAATATTACTTGACACAAATTAATGCTTAAGTAATCTTGTGCTGCTTAGCGTTATCCTTTCCTTTATTATCTTTCTATATATGAACGTCTTTCTTCTTCGTTTCCCATTTCGTTATCCCAATTAAAACAATTGCTAAGATATAATTCAACAGGAAGAACTCAATTCATACAACCATTTTTTTTTAATTGCAAGCACAATAATTTTATTTTAAATAATCAGGGTAAAAATTTTAATTCCCAAACACAAAAATACAAACTATAACAATATAAAAAAGTCAAAAATCTAATGAATGTACTTGCAAAAAGGGAATTTTTAGATCAACTCTGTTACTCTATCTCTTCCCTTTGTTCTTCAAGATTCATCATTATTAAAACCCCTCCATACTCTCTCTGTATGTGTATATATAAATATAATTATGTATAAAAACCAGGTCAAATCTGATTGTTATCTGCGGATAGCATTTATAACCCAGAAAAATATTTACCCAAAAGAGGAAAGTTTCATGGTCCTTGCCATCTTAATTATTCCAAATATAGCAGTATTGCTGTATGGTGCTCAGTTCTTCTCTTTCTTGCTTTCACTCCATTTCAATTAGTGCTGCTGTTATTGTCAGATTATTGCCCATTCCTCGTTTTCCCCTTTTCCTTGTCAGTTGTCACTCCCTCTTATAGTTTTAGCCTTTTGCCGTCTCTTAATTGAGTTCAAGATTGGATCTTTTACAGATCGTTACTTGATCCTAATATAATTTTTCTGATTCAATTTGTTCCATTCGTGTAAAGAAAAAGGCCTAGGAGAGAAATAAAAGTGATCCATTCTAGCAAATTTAGTTGAATCAGTCCAAGAAGTACAATCCATTTTGGTTTCAGATAATTAAGGGTAACTACTGTCCTCTCAGACTTAACTGGAAATAACAAGGCCCGTACTACTGATATTGGTGTTGGGAAACTTGGAAGAAATGGCATCAGTGTTTTTGTACCATGTGGTGGGGGATCTGACAGTGGGAAAACCTGAGCTGGTTGAGTTTGCAGAGACAGAAACAGTGGAGGCTGCAATTCGGGCCATAGGGGAATCCTCGGAAGGAGGAATTCCCGTGTGGAAGAAGAGATCACAGAAGAGTGTGATTGAGAATGCAGAAATGAGGCAGCAGAGGTTTGTGGGCATCCTGAATTCCCTTGATATTGTGGCATTCTTGGCCAGAGAGGAGTATTTGGCTGATCAGGCTAAGGCCATCAAGACACCAGTTTCTGAGGTCATAATTCACAACAATTCAGCGCTGAAGGTGGTTGATCCTGGCACAAGGTTCGTTCTCTTACTTCAACTGTAACATATCTTTGCTACGTTCTTTGTTGTTAGTAGTTATCGTTTGAATGTTCTGGGATTCGCAAATGAGTTGAATGATTTTTCATTTGTGATTTCTTGGTGTTAGGAATGAAGATTTCTCATATGTGACTTAAGCTTTCTTTGAAGCTTGGATTAAGAGGTGTGAAAGGACCGATTCTATCATCAATACGATTAAGTTTAAAACACTAGTGTAATACCTTCAAAATTAAGGATGATCGGCACAATCTCCACATGGAAAAAAGAATGATTGCGAATGACTTTGAGATTTAGAATTTTAGTGTTCTCTATGTATTGCCTATAACTTCTGTCATTTTTTCCCTGAAGGAAAATGGTTTTTTTTTTTTTTTTTTTTTTTTTTTTTCAGAATTTCCACGTTTTACCTCCTTATTTTCAAGGTTCTAAGTGAAGTCTTAAGTTTGAGAAGTATTTATAGTACTGCAATAGAATATAATGCATATGACTATTAGCAGATATCATAGTACCTTATCTCGATTTCAATGATCTATTGTGAAGAAGCCATTGAGTGTTATGAAGTTGTATTTATGACTTGCTACACTGAGTAAAATTAGTAACTCTCTCCCTTATCAGGTAAGGAATATAGGACTGAATTAGTTGGGCTTTAAATGCCATGTAATAAGCTGTTATTTTACAAGAATTTGCTCTTTTTGTAACCTTCATTGTTCATTGTGGGTCAAATCTTCTATAATTTTGCAAAAGGAGATTTTATTCCTTTTCTCTCACTTCCTATATGTGTAATCTATAAATGTCTATTTGCGTTTCTCTCCCACACAATAAGATTTTGGTCTAGTAATTTGGTCACGCTCATTTTCTTTCTCATCCTTGTTCTGGACAATTACAATGCACACAACTAAGTAGAAGTGTTCAAGTGTTGAAATGGTGAGGTGCTAGGGACAATATTAATTGCCAAAAATGGCTGTAGACTTATCCTATTATAGTCAAGAAGAAGGTTGACAACAGATGATCCCTCAGAAGGGTGCTTGTTCTAGTTTATCAGGCTTTCTCTTTTCAAAAATAGTAGTATAAATCAGCGAACTTAGAACTTCTCCACCAGGTTTTCATAAATTTCTCAAAGATATTTCTTGCCATCTACAGACTACGTGGAGATTTTAGGTTTCAACATTTGACTCGGTGATTGCAAGACAAAAAGAAGAAAAGGTTAATGCCTACCTCACAAATTCCAAGTATCTTTTTTTCACTAGCTGTTGACAGTCAACATATTTTAGAGGATCTATTGGTTCTTCCAAACTGAGGCATTATTTAACCACTTAACTTTTGTTCTTTTGCAAACTGTGAGCGTTTCCATGCTATTTTCTTTCCAATTTGTTATTTGAATCTTCAATTCTTTTCTTCTCATCCTTCATTGAAGGAAATTTTTCGAGTTTTAAGCGCCCCCCCCCCCCCCCCCCCCCCCACCTCTTGAGAAGTTTGGGTATGTATGTCTCTGGTTTTTGGAAGGATTTTAGGACTGGACAGAGATATTTCAGGGTCTGGATTTTACAGAGGAATGACTGAAGTATATTTATGCTAAATTTGAAAGAAGTTAGATACAGTAAGAAACAAGTAACAATGCTCGGATCTGATAGATGTCACAACCAAAGCTGGGACAGACTCTGAAATGTCTTAACATAGCTTTGATCTTTTCTTATGATTGTTTTTGTGGATTAAAAATATTTTTATGGTGGTGTATCTCTAGGTACTGTCATTAACACCCTGATTACATCTGATTGGAAAGTATTAACTTTTATCTGGAAAACCAATGAAGACTCATATTCCTTTTGTAAAATTATGGTTCTTGACTGGTCTCTTTCCAACAATCATGTCCAACAAAAATAAAGATGCTCTGGAAACCTAAAAATTATATGTGCACCTTCCATGGTTTAAAAAATACCTTTTGGCAGTGCACCTTGGGATGAGCCTTTTTGAGGCGCACGCCTCTATCATTTGAAATTGAATTGACCCTGATTATAAAAGATCCAGAGATAACCTACCTCTGTAAACCTACGCTTTCCGAAATTTTCTTCTTGACTGATATGGGTCCACTTGTAGAAAGTGTTTTAAGAATTTTCTATCCTTTTTGTTAATTTTGTATAGTCTCTCTATCTACTTTTGGTAAACTCAAGAAAAGGTATTGGTTGATGCTTGTTGATGTGAGTCCGATGGTTTTGGGTTGGGAATAAAATTGCAGTCCGTTAAAATCTGTTTGTTTCAGTGGAAACTGGCATGTCTGTATGGGGGGTGGGGGGAGAACATGGGAGAAATTCTTGATGGATTCTTTCTATATTTATTCGGATTTTACCTCAATTTTTTTCTTTTGCCCCATTTCATAATTTATTTAAACAAATAGATCTCACAAAGCACATTATTAGGGTGGTGCAATAAGGATTGTATATATTATTGTGTTGGTTCTGAAAGAATAGTAAATATGCTGGAAGAGCTTGCCATCTTCTTTCATGTAACATCGCTGTTGCAACGATATTATGTGTTTCGCTAACTTTTTTTTATATTTCTTATTTCACACTTATATTGGCTGTATTAGCTTTCACATTACTAGGTTAGTAATAGCACTGACTGACTAACTGAACTTTATATGTTGAAGATTTTATACTTCCTTTTCCTGATCCCTACTGAGGAGAACTAGTCTTTAGATACAAAAGTTTGCAAATCAATATGTTCCTTGTGGTAAATATTGCTTCTAACAAGATGGCTACATTAGCTGGAGAAGAGGCTGATGTGGTCTTTTTCACTTGAATAATAGCAGGAGAAGGAAAAAATGTGAATACATGGGCATTCTAGGCAAGGAAGCGGGGCATGAGATGGTGCTAGTGCATCATGAGTACTTGATTCACATGGTTATTCCATTTTTTTCTAAATGTTCGTTTATGTCATCATAGTTTATCAATGTCAAGATTTTGAAACAAAGGTCTTGATCTCGTTTAGAAATCTTATTATTATGTTTCTGATCCATACTAATAATTATAGGTTTCTGTCACATATAAGCCTGCTAAAATAGCTTTTCGGAATATATACTTGTGTGTGTCATCCATAAGATACAGAAGATCACTCTATTGAGATTCCGAGGAATTCTCGGAGTGATTCCTATATCTCTTATTTGTGTGGCACTATTCTTTCTTTTACTTAAGTGAGTTGCACCTGCAAAGATACATCTAAATAACTTTTTCTGATCCATATTGCTCTAAATCATAAAGCATGGCCATTGGCCAACATTTCTTTAGTTCATAACCTTAGAATTACCGTAAAGACCTAAACCTCCAAAGATTACACTGCTTGGGTACTGTTTATTAGTGATGCAGGGTAGCATATTTGCAAACAATTAACATATGAACAAACATGAATATTTTTCTTCTCTTTTTGTTGGGAGCTTAAGATTTTTAAGGCCATATTTGCTTGTGCATTTGCTGAAATTTTTAAACTCATTGTTGAATTCCTGAAGTTGACTTTTTAATTAGATAAATGTGTTTTTGGGTTATTTGTGGTTGGTTCCCATGTGTGAACGCTTATGCCTGTTCATTCAAATGCTTTTAGCAAAAAGCATATCTGTATGATATGACAGCATATTAAAATAATGACCGTTGAATTGCAGAACAAATATTATATTTTTCTGAATTAGTTTATTGATTTCTGTTGAGAATTGTGCCTCACCTCATGTAAAACACTTCTTCAATCGATCGAGCTTTTTCAAACATTAGTTATCCCAATTAAGTAATTCTGCTATCTTTATAATTTAGTGAAAAAACCTTGCATTTTTGACTTGCAGGGCTATTTACAGTGTGACTAGTTCTGCTGATAAGTTTGTCTCATTCTCAGTGTATTTCCTGAAATAACAGTAAACAAAGCTGGCTCTTTCCTTCCAACAATTCTCTCTGATGCTTTTCTGTCAACCTCTTTAGTTCTTTCTCACCCGTCTTTTGAAAATGAAGAAACGAGGCTTTAAGCATCAGGTGGTTTACTGCCTCTTTTATCCCTTTTCTTCCAGGCTTGCAAGTATCCTACAATCACAAACACATTTCAACCTTCACATCTTCTACCATTTTTGAATCTCCATTGTTCTGTATACTTGGTACATCAATGTGAATCAGTTTGTAGCACTGCTACCAGCATTTATAAGAGTCCTTAATACAGAGCTCGAGTACCCAAAACTTTAAAGAGATGGAATAATCTTTTAGAAAGCTTTATAATTTTCAGACCCAAACATGATTAATCTGCTTTTCCTCTGGCTTTTTGCATATGATTTATTCTCTTGAATTACATTTTTTTATTTTTCCTTTTCCACCCTTTTCTTCATTTTGTAAATTCAGAAATATTGCAAATCACCTCTTTTCTTCTCTTTCTATGGGGAGCTTGAGGTCTTTAAGGCCACCTTTGTTTGTGCACATGCTGAAATTTTAATCGCATTGTTGAATTCCTGATGTCTACTTTTTCAGTTGAAAAAAAAATAAAAATAAAATATAATCTGTTTTTGGGTTTCCTGTCTTTCCTGTGTGTTAAAGCTTATGTTTGTTCATTCAAATGATTTTAACAAATACGCCATATGTATGACATCATATTGAAATAACGACCGTTATGTCATGCAAGTACCTTTATAGCTATTTCAGTATGATCATGTGACAAGAAAGGAATATATGCAAATTATGTTTGCATCAAATTGATTTGTATACGTCTGTTACAAACGCATTGGGTAGTACTATCCCTCAAAACGAGCTTGTAAGGAGAGGGCCCAAGTAATTATAATCCACTAGCTATGCCCTAACTTAGGGATGTGGTACTCAGTTAGGATTTGTTACATTATAGCTTTAGTTTTTCTTGTAGTACTTGTGATTCTGATATTTGTTTCTTGTATAAGATTGATAGATGCTCTGGAGATGATGAAGCAAGGCGTGAAGCGACTTCTTGTTCCCAAGAGCATAGTCTGGAAAGGAATGAGCAAGCGCTTCTCAATTATCTACAATGGAAAATGGCTAAAGAACATTGACACTTCTAATGCCAATAACACAAATCCTATTGCCAACACTAACCTTTCGTCGTCATCATCTTCCACTGCCGCTATCAAGGACAAGTTTTGTTGTCTGTCAAGAGAAGATGTTCTACGTTTCATCATTGGTTGCCTTGGCGCGTTGGCTCCTTTACCTCTTTCCTCAATCGTTTCTCTTGGAGTCATCAATCCAAACTACTGCTCCATTGAAGCATCTTGCCCAGCCATTGATGCCACCAAAAAGCTTCTTCAAGATCCATGTGCAGTTGCTGTTGTGGAGCCAACATCAGATGGTCAATATAACATCATTGGGGAAATATCTGCCTCTAAACTGTGGAAATGTGATTACTTAGCTGCATCATGGGCTCTGGCTAATCTCTCTGCTGGACAGTTTGTTATGGGGTTTGAAGATAACACGACGCCAAGATCACTTCCTGATATTGCACTTAATCAAATGGTTGGAGAGACGAATCTAGGTAATGGAGGAAGCCCAACGAAGCCAAAAAAATTCAGCAGCAGAAGTATCGGGTTCTTTAGCAATGCAGCCAACTCAAATTTCGGGGTTGGTAGGAGCATGTATCGGGGTAGAAGTGCACCATTGACGTGTAAAGTTACTAGTTCGCTGGCTGCAGTAATGGCTCAAATATTGTCTCACCGGGCATCACATGTTTGGGTTACTGAGGCTGAAAATGACGATATATTAGTTGGTGTAGTGGGTTATGCTGATATCATGGCTGCAGTTACCAAACAATCGGTTCCGGCCGTTTCTGAAAGCCAGCCATCTTGAGTTTTTGCCAGCCCATATTTCTGTAAGTATTTTGGGATGGTGATGTGTTGTGTTTGTGTATCCATTTCATTTATTTGTCTTGTTGATGTTACAAGGAATTTGATGTGTATCCATTTCATTGATTTGTCTTGTTGATGTGTATCTCATGAATGTGAATGTGACATTACACCATAGCTTTTCTCAAATGTTTGTTTAAAGTTTCTATACAATTTTTAATTGAGGATTGACTGAAATTAATGAATCACTCGAAACATTTTTTTTTTTTTTTTTTTAAAACCACTCTTTTCCTCAAATTACATATTATTGAAATCCTTAAAATTTGCAATGACGACAAGATTAAACCTCAAATATCGACTTTTAAATTTATAATCGTCCTCAAAATGCTATACTTCGAGTACTAGATTCCTAAACTTGCAACTTTTTCTAACATCTATATAATTTATTAAGGAAGTTGCTATTTTCATCCACTATTCTTATATTCTATCCACTTTTTAAAAAATAAAAATCCATATTACATTTTTATCCTTATGTAAATTTATTTTAAAAAACAAAAAACAAAATCTTATCGTTCTAAATTAATCCACTAATATTTATTTATCATTTTATAAGACTTATGACTTATAATATTAAAATTTTAGTTTAATCACTTCCCAAACCAAATGCACACTAAAGTTTCTTCTATTTGTTATTTGTATACACAATCATATTCCCAATTAAAAGAAATCATCTAATAATATCTTTTTCAAAGAAAAAAAACATAATCAGATGGGTAATTAGCAAAAAAATCCATACCTTTCATTTTTTGACATTTTTACCCTTATTTTCACTTTTCACTTTTCACTATGGAAAATGTCATTTTCTCAATAAAAAAAAATATAAAATGACAAATATACCCTCCTATTTAAATAAAATAAAAAGAAAAGAAAAGAAAATTTAAAGAACAAATTGTAATTATATTCTCAAACTTAAAAAAAAATTGCAAATGAGTCCAAATAAATTATTAAAAAGGTAATTAGTTTAAAACGTTTATACCTTTTAATATTATAGTGCAAAACGTCCATACTTTTTATTTTTTAACATTTTATTGCGAAAATTATTATTTTCATCATTTTTCTCAATTAAAAGATGTAAAATGACGAATATACTATTTTATTTAAATAAAAGAAAAATAAAGAACAAATTGTAACTATATGTCTAATTTTTTATAAAGTATAAATAAATTTCATATAAATAATTAAAAAAATGAAAATCACTTTTTAAAATTATTTATTTGCAATTTATTTATACTATTTTTTTTAAAAATTTTGGGAGTATAGTTACAATTTGTTTTTTATTTTTTTATTTAAATATAATGTATATTTGTCATTTTACAGCTTTTAATTAAGAAAATTGATGAAAATGATAATTTTCGCAATGAAATTTAAAAGTAAGTGTGAAAATATAAAAAAAGAAAGAAAGATAGTAATGTTTTGCATAATAATATTGAAATGTATGAACGTTTTGTGCTAATTACCCTTTTAATAATTTATTTAGATTCATTTGTAGTTTTCTAAAATTTGAGAGTATAACTGCAATTTGTTCTTTAATTAATTTTCTTTTCTTTTTGTTTTATTTAAATAGGGGGGTATATTTGTCATTTTACATTTTTATTGAGAAAAAAATATTTTCCGCAATGAAAGGTGAAAATATGGGTAAAAATGTTAAAAAATGAAAGGTAAGATATTTTTCACAATAACATTGAAAGATATGAACGTTTTATGCTAATTACTCCAATTAGATTTAAGGAATATCCATTAATTTTATTTTTTTTGTCTGTTTAAACTGACAAGTCAAATCAATGTATACAACTCTTACATAGCTTGCTTCATGGGAGAAGAACAACCACGGACCTGTTAAATTATCAAAGATAGAGAAGAACATAGCTACAACTCTTTACTCTTGCATATCTTGTTAAATTATCCTGTTAATACATTAGTCTTATATATATGCTTTTGTTTTTCATTAAACTTTGTGGATATATAATTTAAAATATTTGTACTCAAGTCCTTAAATACTAAAAATATGCTAATTGCCTCAAAACTTTACACATAAGCTTGTACGTTTGGTACCATGCTACCACGCCCAATGGCGGAGCCACAAGAGGACAGGGGATGGCAATCGCTCCCCACATAAAAATTTTAAAATATTTTTAATATATACACAATACACTTACATTTTATCTCTTCAATATTTTTTGCCTCCTCACCCTCCGCGAAAATCTTGATTCCATCACTAATCACTTCCTTAAATATTCGAGATTCTCATGTTTAGTCAAGGTTGCTAAGCTAGTCGATCTTGACTTTTATGCGTTTTGCATTTTGTATACAAGAGGAATATGTTATTGTATATTCTTATTTTACTCCTTCCATTTAAATTACTTGTAAGTGCAGACCCAAAAGCTACTCATGGCCATTAGTTCTCATTTCAAATCCTATTTCTAACCAGTGGAGCACTTTCCTTCATTAATGATGGCTAAGCTATGGGCTTAAAGTCCAAAATTACTTATATTCTGGAACTAAATTTCTCACTATGTGAAGCACAAAACATTACATTAGTGGGCTGCGAACGACTTCATTAATAAAGGAGAGGAACAAATACCAAACTTCTCATTTCCCACCAATCAGTTATAAATGTTATTTGAGAGGTAAAGCTGACTCATAACTTTGTCTGTGGGGGATAATAGTAATGGAATTTGATCTCAACTTCCTCATATAGCAGTTCTACAAGTGTGAAAAGTGGGATCACCTGTAGAAATGACAAGATTTTGACTAAACTATTCTAGCTGACGTGTTCTGTCATCGGTGGCACTGAGATAGATGAGAGAATCTTTGCATTAATGCCGTTGATGTATAGAGATGGGTGCACTAGTAATAATGAAAGCATAACAAAATACAGATTTAAAATGGGACTGGACTCGACCTTCAATTAAAGGTATAATAGAAGAACAATAATCCTATCGAAAGACGAACATTACAAAGTAAAAGCTAAATAATCCTATCCGAGAACGTGATCATGCGTCGATTGTAGTGTCCATGTCTGCCTCCTTGTTACTTTCGAACTCTCCACTTGAAAGAGATTAACTGAGTTTATTTTGGTACTCCAAGTTCAATAAGTTCATAACTTATCAACGTCAAAAATATATAGACAAATAGCATAATTAATTTTGTTGAAAGTAACCTTGGTCATAGTCAGTTTAAACCCATTCCGCTTGCAGCCACATTAATCAAAATGACTTAGCTAATTTCTCAAATAGAAACCAAAAGTTTAGTTTGATACTTTTCCTTTCTGAATAAATTATTAAATAAATGCCTACTCATCTTAATATATAATTAAGAGTGTGTTTGATAGGCATTATTTGAGAAAAATGCATTTTAGAATAGTGATATGATGGGAAATGTGTGGTTGAAAAAGAAGGAAAAGTTATTGATGTGATAGAAAATATTATTTTATTGAAGAATGTGTGGTTGAAAATGAGTAGAAGAATGAGAATGAGAATTAAAATGGGAATCAAACGGGGCCTATATATACAGTTGAGTGCGATTGACTGTATTTATATATATACACTTTTGATGATCCATTACTTTCTACTATATTCAGCTAATTCAGAATCTAAGGACACAAAGTACATAATTCAATATAGATATAATTGTCACAAAATAACATTGTATGACTAAGATAAGCATTAATATGTAAGTGGAATATTGACGTCACTAAGTAAGTTTTTAAATTGAGTCTCCCGGAGAATCATAGTTAATATCGAATCAAGAGAACTTAAAATATTTTTCATTGGATCTTTCACGAAAATATTTGACTAAAAAAATTAGAATTTGGAGATCAATCTTGAATTCGTATATAAGAACTGTATCAAAACTTGAATGAATCTTGCAACCTTCTTTTACCTGCCTACTCTTGCTTGGCAGGGTAGGGTTTGCCCGTTAGGATCGAATTGGAGGAGATTAGGGTTTGGTCTAAGGTCGATTGATTGGAGTGGGAGTTAATTTTTCATGCTTAGTTCAACTAGGTTAAGCCCACTTCAATATAAATCAACCTCTAGCATATAAGGTTAAGAGGTTTTAAGATGGCTAGGGTTTTTGCATAAGTCAATTAATTAGTTAAGCAATAAGTTAAATTACAATAAATTTAAACTTATACGCAATTGTTTTAACTTTTAAAATAGGAATTTAGTTCCAAACTTCTTTAAAGATTCAAATAAAGTCCAGTTTGGTTTTTATAGCAATTAATATACCTATTATTCAAAACTCAAAAGCAATTTTTTTGGTATTTGCAATTTAACACTTGATAAATTTAAAAAATTTCAAATTGATCCAAAATTTCTCAACCTAATTAATTTACAAATAAGTCACTACATAATATTAGAAGTTTCAAAGTAATTCTGATAGGAATATACTACTTGTATATAATGCGATGTTCACCCCCTCATAGAAATATGCTACTTGTATATAATGTGACGTTCACCCTCTCACATGGAAGGGAACCCACTTCGGATAAATTATATTTTATTCGAATCCAGTCACCTTCTATGTGAGGGAAATGGACACCATCATGGACATCTCGATCTATGTGTAGCATAATTCATTCCGATAAACCCCCTCAAATGCTGCTCTCATTAGTCTTTTAGCACTAAATGATTTGACATCTCTTTCTTCATACAAGTGGGTCCCTCTTTAGGGAAAAACACAACAAAATTAGTTTCATTTTTCCATTAACAGAAAAGTATATATTCCTTAATGCATTAATTAATTAATGACTATTGATAAGTACATTTTGCGTACTTATAAACATGAATAATTGTGAACGTATATGTTGAAATATGGCTTAATTCAATATGAATTATTTGAATGACAACATTGATAGATTTAATGAAAAGAGCGAAAAGAGACCAAAATGGAAGAAAATGAAAGTTCAGAGACTAAAGTGAAATTAACCAAAAGCTGACCCGAGGGACGAATCAAGCATGAAAACGGGCTAAGTAACAAATTAGTAAAATCATGAGATGCTAGAATGATGAAAATGAAGAAAAGCGGTAAAAATTGGAGAGAATAAAGTTCGAGGGATCAAAATGAAAACAATCCGTAGATGTAACGGATGATGGAACGAAGATTCAAGAGTGTTAGGGACCAATCGGATGAAAAAAGAAGTCGAAGAGATGAAATATAGTCGAAATATTATCACATAATAACTTTCAGGCGAAAAAGTTTTCCTTTGGATTTTTAGTCTTCGATTAAGATCCATTTTTGGGATAGTAAACGTCCGAATTGGAAAATATCTATTTCAGAAATAATTGTAGATATTTACGTTATCTTTCCAAAACACTATGAATCATCTCAATTGGATATTGGATAAAAAAGTTATGATCAAAATACTAAAAGCTGTCCGGCGGAGAAAAAGTTAAAACCATGCGGTCGCATTGTGTTAATTCATTGCGACCGCATAGACCATTTCAAAGATTTTTTGGTTGAAAATATTTGTTCTACGCGATAGTATGACTTTATATCATGCGGTCGCATATAAGACTTCTGGCATGAAAATTCTGGTTTTCTTATTTGATTCAACATTTTATGGAAACCAATCTTAGACTTCTTTAAAACCCTAATTCCGTCCAGAACAAGGGCATGACGCATTATAACATATTATTGAAGGCTTGGAGAGCAACAAGGAAGGAAAGAATGAGAAGATTGATTTCAAGATTCAAGATTTCACTTCAAGAATCAATTGTGTAATGTTTTCTCCTATTTATTTCTTTTGTTTTCTTAGTTCTATCATGCGAGGCTAAGTTTAGTTGTGTTAGGTGAACGATGAACCATGTGATGTGATATTTTAATTCCCAATTTTATTTTGTTGACATTAAAATGTATTTTGAATTATTAAATGATTTATATACATTATTTTTTCTCTACAATTATATACACGATGATTGTATGAGTGTGATGACTTATTTTATATATTCGAAAAAAAGGAGAATAGGCTCGACAGAGTATAAATCATTGTAGGGTCCGATAGAGGATATAAATATATCGCTATACTTTACGTGAATCTCTAAGTATTCACAAAAATTCATGCATTTTTGTATATTTGCTTCTGTCATAGGGATATAGTCGGTGTCGTATATGAAAATAGATTCAAGTTTAATCGAAAGAGAGTTTTGAATAAAAAAAGAACATTGATTCTTCATCAATTCAAATGTGTTGTTAATTTTGTAGAACTAGAGTTAAAATGGATCATTGCACGGGGATTCACGATCCTAGTACGTTTCTCATTTATTTGTTATCTCAACTTGCATTTAACATCAATTTGCAATTAATCATAACTGTGCACTTAGTATAATCCTGCATTACATTTGATATATTCATTCACAATTGCATAATTAGGTTACTTAGTTTATTTACAATTTAGTACAAAATACAAAACACATTTCTTGTTTCGGTTAAGGTCGAATTAGGTAAAGTCAAACTATTAAATCTCTGTGGGAACGATACTTAGACTTAAAATTCACTTTATTACTTGAAACGAACTGTACACTTGCGGTGATAAAAGTCGAACACATTTTCGTCTGTCAACCATCCCATTAAGTATTAACTAAACCAGATTTCACTATATATACACATATAAACATGCAAAAACATTTCATATTTGTGAAGTTTAGTTTAAAAAACTAGTCTACAAAAATGATAGCGTGGGAAGATGTTTACAAGATAGTAGTGGCCATGGTGCCGCTGTACGCAGCTTTGGCATTAGGCTATGGCTCGTTAAAATGGTGGCATGTGTTTAAACCAGACGATTGTGATGCTATAAACCGCTTCAATTGCTATTTCATAATTCCCTTTTTCGTGTTTGAGTTTACGGCTCATGTCAATCCTTATAAGATGAATTATCTTTTCCTTGCCGCGGATGTTATATCTAAAGCCTTAGTCGGCGTAGTTTTAGTTTTTTGGGCTAATTTAAGTAGCAAAGGGACGTATGATTGGTCGGTAACATGCTTCTCTTTATCTAGTTTCAATAACACTCTTGTCGTAGGAGTGCCACTATTGAGAGCCATGTACGATGAAATGGGAGCTAATCTTGTTATACAGTCGTCGGTTATACAGTCTTTCTTGTGGTTCCCTACGCTATTATTCTTGCTCGAATTCAGGCGTACGAGGAACGATACATCGGTAATCTCTACCGCACATGAATTGTCATCGATTGAAATGGGGAGAAACAATGATATTGTGGAAGACAACACATATTCTGCTGCGAGTAGAACACCATCGTTGATGATGACTGTGTGGAGTAAACTTGCGAAGAAACCGAATTTTTATGCAAGTTTTCTTGGCATAATTTGGTCCCTTTTAGCTAACAGGTAATATATATACATACACGATACATATAGATTTTCTAAGTCATTTATTGATACAGAATTTTGTAGTTTATCAAAGAAAAATTCAACTTTCTGTTTTGCCCTGCGCGTGCTTTTAGGTGGCATCTTCAATTGCCCTCCATTCTTGAAGGATCAATATTGATAATGTCAAGGGCTGGGGGTGGCGTTTCCATGTTCACTATGGGTATGTTTGTATGTAATGATTCATTTTAGGTCTCCGTTTGGTGTAACTTAAAAGTTGATAAAAATCAAAATCAAAGTCAATAATTAATTTTAACGAAACATTTCATGAAATCCACAACTTTAATAACTTTTTAACCACATAATTAATCATTTTTTATTATAGTCTACTTAAAATCTGTTTTCTAGCTACACGAAATAGGGACTAGATATATTGTTTTTTCTTGTGTATGAATATATTTACAGGACTTTTTGTGGCATTGCAAGAGAAAGTGATAGCTTGCGGTGTCCGTCAAACGTTATTGGGGATGGTATTGCGGTTCGTCATTGGACCAATAACTATGGCTATTGGTTGTTTTGCATTGCGTCTGCACGGTGACATCTTTCATGTAGCAGTTATCGCGGTACTTCTTATGATTTAACTCAGTTTAATGTTTTGGTTTGAAAATAAGTTGAAATCATTCAAATTGAATCGTTAATATCACCTGTATATAAATTGAATATTGTTTGTCGAAGGCGGCACTACCCCAATCGATTGCATCCTTTGTTTTTGCTCAAGAGTATGGATTGCACTCACAATTACTTAGTACTGAGTAAGTTGCTTATAAAATAATTATTGAAAATAGTTTTATAATTTTATGTTTATATGTAAGTTTAATGTTATAAATTAACTGTTGTTTTATTGTTCTATTTCAGGGTTATTTTTGGCACTACAATATCACTTCCCATCTTAATTGGCTATTACGCCATTTTAGATAGTATCCATTGATGTGCTGACTGGGAGTTTCCAATATAAATTAAAGATGCTTTCTAATATTAATTAATTACTTTTTATTTTAATTGAAGAAAATATATTATAGAAGTTCAATTTTGCACTTTTCGCTTTTCTTGATGGTAGTAATTATTTGGATAAAAAGTACTTATTTCTATATAAAATTTTAGCTTAACTTCGAATTAATTTGAAAATTTGTTGGGGTTAAATTTAGGGTATTACAAAGTAAACTATTTTCATTCGACACGTAGTTCAATTACTTAATGTTGTAAATAATGCAACACTAATCAATCCGTCAAAGAAGCTAATGTATGATAGAAAATACATTGGTTTTAATAAATAAAAGTTAACAAATTCTCGACAACCCAATTCGATTAGTTTGCATTTGTGAGGACTGTTAATAAGGATTGAACATAGAAATATTCACGTGAATGAGTTTTCAAAAGGAAACAATTAAACGTATTCTTAATCAAAAGCATGTTTTTCAACATTTATACTGAAACCCCTCAAAGTTGAACAATTACAAATTGACTCAAAACTTCCCAAGTTTCTTACATATCCCACATTATATAATGGAGGTTGTGATATTCCAAGGTACGTTTAGATGGTTTATTTGCTAGTGTTTTGGGTAAGCTACTATGGCACCCTACAATTTTTAGCAATAGTCATGTCGAGCTAGTCTTGCTAGCTAAGTTGGCCGATCTCAACTTGTTGGAGTCTTCTTTCAGCATGAACTCTGCAATTTAGATCGACCTCTGCCTCTTATTCTTTTTTTTTTTTTTGGTATTCTACTTCATGAGCATGCACTGGTCGATTAAGTTTTCTAGTAATTGATGATTATGTTTTTCATTAATTTAATGGAATGATCATTTAAAAGAATAATTTTTTTTATATTTTGATTTCAGCTCTTGAAATACCTGACAATTTCAAATCTATTCAAAATTGTTCAAACTTCATGAATTAAGTAATATATCCTCGAAATCCAATTTCCCCTCACCCTAGTGTTGGGATCATTCTTATGACAATGACTTGACTTGTCCTCTTCAAACACATGTGGTCCTCATTATTTATATGGTATAAGAGCATGTTTCTTTATATTAAAGAGAAAGTACATTTATAAAATAAAGAGCATATTAAAGATTATTTAAAAATAAAAAATATAAGTTTTTATGCAAGTTCAAAGATGAATTTTTTTTTTTTTAATTGTTTTGAGTGGAAACTTTTGCACTTTTTGAAAAGATTTGGAACTCTGACTCTAATTATTTCTTTTCTTTTCTTTATGTTTATTTAAAATTTTAAAGAGAGATGTAACCTTAAAGGAGGAAATAGACCATAAGGATGTTTCACGGATAGAAAGATCGATTCAAGGGTTTTCATGCAAAAAACTAGAATGACAGGGATGATTTTCGTAATAAAGGCAACAATAAGGATTTTTCGCCAATTACCCTAAAATTAATTACCTGCGGCTGCGCCGTTGTTGTACTGGTCAAAGTCAAAAGAAGAAATCCCCAATATATCTGATTCAACTTTGATCGATCGTTCATCGAAATTAACATTTGAAGGGTAATCTCTCTCATTACCAATTTCAATTTCAATTAGATTCGGCATTCATTACTGATTGATTCGAAAAGGGAATTCCAAGGGAGCGGAGAAATTAACAATCAGTTGTGGTGAGTTTAATAAAATGGGGAAGAGAACTGTAGGAGCAGTGGGGGGCCGGCGAAGAAGGGATGGCGAACCAGAATCGGTGGGTGTGGTAACTCGGGCTGTGAACTCGGTCTTTGCATTCGTCCGTTTAGCGGAATTCGAGATCCTATTCGTACTCTTCTTCGTCGTCGCTTTCCTCATTTTCAAAGATCTGGTTAGTCCCTGGATTCTTTTTTTTTTTTTTTTCATTCTAATTCTATAGTTTATCGGTTTTATGTAGTATTTTATCATTGATTATTATTTAATTATCAACTATTTGCTCAACCCTTGTTGATAACCTTGATGTTGTCAAAATTCGGCCCTTGATTTTAAAAAATGGATGAATTTAATGCTGTGAAGTCTGAAGTTGTCAACCAAGGTTGTACAACCATGATTTTTTGATTATTGACTATTTACATTTTCGAGATAACCAGTACAATATTTGCATCAATCAGCAGTCGACTTTTATTCAATTGAAAATAAACATCTTATCGTGCTTGCATATAGAGTATAGATGGCCCGTGATTAGATTTATTGTTGGTGTAATTTTGAGAATAAACGTTTAAATATTTAAGTTCTCTAGGAATTTACATAATTAATTTCTCGTTTTTTGATCCCTCAGAGCCGAGGTAAAGATACAGTAAACAATGACACATTACTCTATTTTTATGCCCCGTTAATACAAAGTAACTCTGTATCATTTAAAAATTGAATTTTGAGCCCTTTTGTTTTCACGGAATTTCAATAGTGGACGGTAACCTCAATGCTGATTCATTTAAACTAGCTCACTCTTGTTCCAAATTTTATTGAAAAGATGAAAATATTTCATCCAAGACAGATATAGGAAATGATCGAAACTATTATAATTTTTATTACATTTTCAGTCATTACGTGCTAATCAAATTGATGATCACAATGCCGATTGAGAAGAAATGTATGTCCTCATCATTGTTTGAAATTTTAAAATTATCAAACAGATTGACAAGAAGTGCAGGGAAACATTAGTCCACTTTTCTAATTTTCTTCTGAAGAGCGGATAAGAAGTATTTTTAGCTTGTCCCTGGACTTCAATTTATGAGGTCAATCATAGTGTGGATGTGATAGCTTGAACGGTATAGTTTTCTTTCAAAATCTTCCAAAGTAGATTTTTGCAACAAATTGGTTTCTCTTAGAAGTTGTTTAGCTGTACATCCAAGCATTATCAGTTTGTATGTATAGAAGTTGGTTTAGAGTCTAAGGGGCTTTCTCTTAATTTATAAATGTGAACTGTGACCTCTAGACTTATCCTTTTAAAAGTTATGCATGGAAATTGGAGCTTCAAAATTAAAGGTTGAACATCTGGAAAACATATTGGGAATTGTAATGATAGTCTAATTTGATAAATTAACTTTCTTTTCGGGTTGGCTAGAAATGGATTTCAGTATTATGTAAGCGTGAAAAAGGTCAATCATTTCTTTTTATATATGATAACTTGTTGAGTGAGCTTTTTGTTGAATTGGACCATTTAGTCATTTAAGTAATCAATATGCTTATAGCCAGAATTCATCAGCTGGAATTCTTGCTTTCTGAGAATCTGAGGTGTACCTATATTTTGTTGTCTAGTGTGTGTTTGTTTGTCTCGCATTCCCCTGCTTCGATTTGTAATTTAGTCTTGAGTATGAGAGTTTATATAGATATTTCTAAACTTTTCTTGCAGACCTCAAGACCTGAATATAATCAGATCCTGGTGAAGAAACCTGGTGGCCCAGACTGGTGGCCATACTAGACTACGAATGTAGTGTTCTACAAAGGAATTGTGGAAAACTACTTTCAAATGTATGAATTGTTTTCGTGTGTTTGTGGTTGTAGATTGATATCAAGATATTGGATACATTTTTTACTTTGGGGCATGCATTGTCCAGGTAGTAAAGAACTGATTAATTCCATGTCATTGTTTTTAAGTTTTTTTCTTGTTATATTGAGGAGACAAAAGTTATTAGATTGTTTTATCACTGGTGGTGTGGTATATATAGCAGTCATGTATTTATCATTTTACGTATTTTGTCCTTGAGATTGTGCGTGGAAATGCGACTAGTTTTCCGAGAAGAACTTGCGTTAAATGGACTTGATATTTTTTCTTTTCATTTTACTTAGAGCAGTACTTGGTGTACAATGAAAATTGCTAGGGGATTTATAGGGAGACTTGGCATTTTTTCATTGGAAGAGGCAAAAAAAAAAGACAACCATACAGGTGCTGCGCAGCATCACACCTGTAGCTGCCCTGGCAGTTATATTTTGACGTGGGACTGTGACTGGGGGTGAGGGTGGGTGGTTGCCTTGTACAAAAAAAAATCGACTCAGCTCGCCTACCAACTTGCATGTTGGTGGGGTTCATTGTCCTGCTTTTTAATTTCTTAAAATTAAAATGACAATGTTTTGTTGCTTTTTTCAAATCGCAACGTAGTTGAAAATTTGTAAACAATTTGGTAAAGCGTGTTTGATCAAATCAGTTTGAAGTTGAAACCCCCCCCCCCCCCCCCCCCCCCCCCCCCCCCCCCCCCCCCCCTTTTTTTTTTCCTTTTTTATTAGGGTTTGGAACTGATATGTAAATAGAGTTAAAATATTGCACGAATTATTATTTCGTGTATAATTTTTAAAATCAATAAATTTAAAAATATTGTACAAATGAAATAAATAAACCTACTTCCTCTATGTACAGTCGCACATAAAACTTACGGAAGGACTAGAAGGTCACATTTTCAAGTCATTGGCATACAAAAACATGTTTTTTATTTTATTTGATTTGCAATAATATTACTGTATAGTATTGATAAATATGAGGGTAATTAGGGGTGGAGCCAGCTTTGTGGAGTTAAGAGTCCCAAAATTGAAGATATAGAGATGAAGGAGTAGGAGCACGAGGGTGCTGTCCCCGATTTTTTTTTTATACCTTATTAACTAAAAAATCAATAAACGTATAAAAGAAAGTACTTCTTGAGTACACATCTTTAATTTAGCACAATCATACTTATTATAAGTGTTCCTTTCGAGTTCTCGTACCTTATTAAATAGAATCGTTAACATTATCAATCACTCTCGACCAAATCACGCTTATTTATAAACCCGCTTTTCTTAAACAACCAATCAAAATTAAAGTCGACGGTGATTATAAACTTTCCAATTCCCGACCTTAGAAAAAAGTAAATAGTATAAATATCATATAAAGCACTTGCACATTATCAAATCGAAGTCTCGAGAATCAAAAATATTTTTTTTTCACTAATGGCTGAAAATCCTAAGTTCTCTGTTTATGTCGTTAAGTTTATCTCAATTTCTTGTTTAATCCATCTCTCAATTTTTTTTTTTAAAAAAGTCAAAAAATTGGGGGGTCCGAGCCCCCCCCCCCCCTCCGCCCCTGAGGGTAATGTTGTATACGGGACGGATCCTCATACTCATAAATTTGACACACTTATTTGACAATAGTTGTGACATTTAATTTAAGTCAATCAAATGCTTAATTTGTATTTCAATAAGATCATGAGATAGTTATAACTACTTGAAATCCATAAGATATTGAGCGTTGGATTGACTTAAATTAAATGTCACGATTATTTGTCAAATAAGTGTGTTAAATTTATGAGTAAGAGGATCCGTCCCGTAAATAAATCACGATACATACTAAATAATACTAAATAGCGAAATTATTGTGCATTTAGCAACTGAAGTAAATAAAAGGAGTTGGTACTGGCCAATGTTTCTCATATCATGATTGAAAAATGTTAAATTGATATAGTACGAGTTATATAACTCAATCCTTCTATCACGTAGGGAGGACATATTTGTTGCAAAAATGAGTTTAAATTATTTTGAAATAATTCCAAACAATGTTCATGCTCTGCATAACTTGAGAGACGGGAATCAAACATAAAAATATACGTATCATTTACCTTCAAGAGATTAAGTCAAATCAAATGCCAAAGGCTATAATGCAAATAGGCATTTTGTAGAGTCCAAATATTTTAGTTAGATGGCTAAGATGATGAGCTAACTGTTGTAAATTGTTTAAATAAACAACAAATTATGAACTTGGAGAATAGAATTTGTACACTCTTTTTTTTAGTGCTAAAAAAAAAAGAATCCAAAAAAATTACAAAATCAAAGCTTCATCTAAGGTAAACCTTCACTTGTGTATCACTAATCAAAGCTTCATCTAAGGTAAATTCTGAAACAATTAACTACATTTTCAAAAAAAATCAAAATTGGGAAACTTCAGGTTAAGAGAGTGATGAGAGCACATTGATGTATCATTGATGAAATCTTCCCTGTTAGTTTCACCAAATGTGACCATTTTTGCAGATTTATACAATGCAGTGAAGTGCTAAAATTTCACTTCAAATTGAACTCTATACATCTCCATCCATGGGAATGAATCTACACGAACTGAAATTTATATTCTCCAAAGATATTTCTAACTATTCTATCTATCAACCATCACTCTATCATACTACTCTTACACATACAAGTACTCTTCATACTAACTTGTATAATACACTAACTTGTCTAACCTTACATCATTTCATAGTTAGACATTAAACCAAAAACATATAACTAAATAGAAACAAAAAATACAATAGTTATGTGACAAAAAAAATGCCACAACTCTAACACTGCCCCTTGACATTTTTCTTGGAACCAACAAAGAATTCTTTCAAATCGTTTTTTATTTTTTTTTGATGACTACAAATTTGAGTTTTTTTGTTTTCCATTTGATCGAAGCACCATTGGCCGCAACTCTACATCATAGTTGACAGCTCTTTGCATTCGGATCAACCACAGACAAAGAAACTCTCGACTTGCATCTTTACTTCGTCAAAAATTTTACCGGTTTGAGCTTACCGGATTTTCTCTTTACATATCGGATTTCACTGCTAACCGTATTTGCTGATTCTATGCATACAGGGTTTACACTTTGCCTACTGAATTTTCACTTATCGTAAATGGCATTGACTTATCGGGTTTTTTTTTGCATGAATTTGGAGCTCACCGTATTTGTACAAGTCATACCGATTTTTTAAGCACTTATCAGATTTGCTTTTCACTCAACTTTCCGTATATGCGCTCACCTAACCATTTTTGCTTTTCACTCAACTTACCGTATATGCGCTCAACTAACCATTTTTGCTTTGCATACCGTATTTGCACCTCTTCAGCTTACCGAATTTCATTTTGCTCACTGTATTTGCTCTACACATACCATATTTGCACTGAGCATGCTGGTTTCGCTTCTGCTTACCAAATTTGTTCTTTTTACTTTTTTTTTTTTTACTTCTTCAGATCTTTTTTTGTCCATTCTAAGACCATTGCAGTTCTGATGTCATGTTGATGTTTATTGGTTCGAAAGCTTTATGATTAAAACTCGATACAATGTTGGATTTATGATATCAAGGAGGAGAGGAGAGAATCGGATTTAACTTACCGAATTCTATACAAAAACTCTGTTTTAGACAAACAAACAAAGGAGAAGAGAAATGTTTTTCATATAACAATTTCATTCAACATACATTTTAACATGTAACAAAACGAAGTAAACAAAATCTGTTTGAAGCCACATTTTGATCATAATATGCAACGAAACGAAGCTCAATCTAACGCCCAATTTATAACCGAAGTAAATAAAATCTGAAGCTCAAATCGCGACGAGCGAACAAATGAAGGAATGATTTGAAAAAAAAAAAAAAAAACCTAATCTTCGTCGCTACTATTAAAGCTTCACTTCTTCTTCTTGAATCAATTTTCTTACATTACTCTATTCATGAGTTTCCCAACTGCTGCAACTATTTAAAAAGCAACAAAACCAACATGCAAAACCACCAAAGTTGTGAACTGAAAATTCAAGTTATTTCAAAATTTAATCCACATAAAAATTTAACCTAAAAAAAAAAAAAGAACACGAGAAACTAAACGAAAATTACAGGATTGTAACAAACGAAGAGCCTACCTTGGGTACCTTTGCTCTCATCCAGACTACTATTTTTGTAATAACGAAAATCATCATCTCATTTCAGTAGTCAAAAGTTCATCGAAGGCTATGAAGTAATAAAATATTACAATCTATTAATCAAAATAAATAAAAAAAGAATTAAAAGCACGAAAAAAAATCCGACCTATCCACAAAACCAAGATCGTATTCAATAGAGAGGTTCCGGTTTGACACTCAAAAATTACAAAATAAAAATTAAGTTTCATTAATCTTGCAACCAAAATAATAAAAAGTATTTAACCCATATCCTTATTGAGTAACCACCCTGCAGGAGAAGAATACTCCCATATAAACGAACGAAATGAAAACCCAGGAATGAAAACGAACGAAATGAAAACTGAAAGGAAAACGAGCACCTAAAAATAGAGCTAGAAATAATGGACCAAATATACACAAGGAGAGTGTTTGATATTCCACTGTAGTAAAGAATCGGCGGAGAGGGGTACTCCACGGAGCGTGGAGAGGGGAAACTTCGCGGAGTAGCTCTCTGCCTCGCTCCGCGCTACGCGGAGAACTCTCGCGCGGAGCCCTCCACACGGAGGCTTTCTTTCTTTCTTTATTTATTTATTTTTTATTATTTTTTTTTTTCGGTGCATGGTTGCTATTATTGGGCTTTCTTGTAGGCGCCACAATTTTAGGTTTACAAATTTTAAATATTTTAAAATTGTATCAAATATAAGATAAAGATATAATTTTTTTTTATAGCAAAAGAACCCAAAAATAGAAAGATATTCGACGATTTCTCTGAAAGATAATTAGAAAAAACTTCTGAGAAAAAAAACGAGAAACCAAGATGAAACAAAATAGAATCTTACAAGATGGAGATCGTGCTGCCACTTGAGAAAGCCACTGCACAAGTTATTTCAATCTGTCGTCATTAATTTTTTTTTTCTCTTGGTATACTGAAAATATCATACTGTCTTTTCTCTTGTTCATAAGAGACTAGGGTTGAATTATTTCTAGTAAATCTTCACTCAACCTAATCAAAATTAACTCGGGACAAATTGGAATTTTTCGTAACTCGACTCTCAATTGGGGATGAATTTTGTTTTTCATAAGATCTTTCAACTCAAGTGCGGTTGAGATCGAAATATCGAAATATCGAAATTATAAGTGCACTTTTAAAAATGGAGCACAAATCTTGTTAAGATATTAGAGTCCATTTAAAACATACAAATAACTTGGTCTGAACAACCAAATAGAAATATTGAAATATTTGATATATAAATAAAAATGTAACAGATAAATCGTTTGTAGTTAGAAATTCTCGTCATGATCTGTTATCTCGTATGTGAATCTGTGTAGATTATCTATTTGTTTTGAACGCATAAGTTCTAACTAAAAGAAAAACATCGAAAATAAAACAAGTAGGTCTAAAGAAAATGGGAGAAAGATACAAACGAATGAAGTTTTGAGGATTCAATCTCTAGGTTTCTTTGGTTGTTCATTTATCATGTCGAGAGAAGAGAAACGAAAGTGAAGTTAGGTTCAAGCAAAATGTACCGACTATAATAGCTCATATAGACTTTTGTTGAAAAAAGATATTTTGGAATGAATAGTAAGAGACACTAAAAAAAATTTAAAACTAATAGTGCACAACCAATTTTGCTATAGTTTGTATAATCGGTTTGGTTACAGTAGTATGAAACCTCTCCTCCACCAAAATAAACATTAATCGCCCCATTCTCTCTTTTAAGGTAAAGGTAAAAAATAAAATAAAGGTAGATAAGATATTTACAATGAACAGTAACCGCCATTGCGGAGATGAGACTCCGTGCAGCGCGAAGTCTTTGCTTTGTGCGGAGATGCAGCGTGGAGACTAGGGCATGTTGTGGTTTTTTTTTTTTTTTTTTTTCAATTGAAATATCTAATGAAAGAATGAAAAGAGAAAATTAAAGTAAGAAAAATTTATGCAAAAAAGTTTTAAAAAAAAAATGTGGGCTAAGGAATTGAATATTCAAAGGTATAAATTGATTGAAACCACCCTTTTTTTCTTCCACTTGTCTTTCATCCCTTTTACGATTTCTACCTTTCAAATAATGTCAAACTACTTCTACAAAATGTCGAACCACATCATTACAAATGCCTGCCAAAACTAAATAAATCAAATATTTTAAATGGAAAATGCCTCTGATAATCATTATGTTTCCACAAAGAAGTGTAATCGAATTTTTATTTTCCAATCCATACTTCTCATGCAACTTTATAAATTTGACCACAAATGGCTATACCAAGAAACTACTCTGAATACCATCCAATTAGAGGCTATTTCCTTTAGCTCTTGCCTCTTGTGTCAGGCCGTATCATTCAGTTACCCCCCCCCCCCCCCCCCGCCCCCCCCACAACACAAATTTTTTATTATTATATATATAATTGAGAAATTTATTAAATTTTATGTTATAATTTGCTGTTAGCACGAGGGAGAAAAAGTCTTTAACTTTAGCCTCAATTGTCTCTAGAGGTAAGTAACATCATCTGTTTCAAAATAGGATAAAACATTAGTTTTGGTTTTTTTTCAGAAGATGAATAACGTAATATATATGCTTTTGTTTTTTTATTTTATAAATAATTTGTTTTTCATTAAACTTTGTGGATACATAATTTAATTGAATGAATCTAATAGGAGTAATTTTGAAATGTAATGCAGAAGAATATAATATTTTTTTTTTAAATTTAAAAATTATATAATGTTTAATTTTAATGAATTTAATAAAGGTAATGTTGGAATATAATGTTGATGAATATAGTACTTTTTAAATTTTCAATAGGAATATATTTAGAGTGGGAGTAGATAAGTAGGAATAGCTAACTATTAGGGGGCGTTCTCTTCGTGTTTCAGTTTTGTGTTTTGAGTTTTGAATTTGCTTTGTGTTTTTTGTTTTGGGTGTCCATTTTCAGATTGTTGAAAACTCGTTTTTTTTGTCGTTTTGAAAAAATATTTCTCAACCCGTGTTTTTTGAGTTTTGGTAGATTTGTGAAAAAAGCAGCCAAAACGTAAAAAAATTGTATTCTGTTTTCTTCACAAAATTTTCAGCCATTTTCAAAAACTCGTTTTCGAAAATGGGAAAGAGAACGCGTTTTCAATATTTTGAAAAATCGAAAACAGAAAATAGCAAAGAGAACGCCCCCCTTAGTTATCCTTAAATACTATATTTGTACTTTGTAATTTGGAGTGGAGTGGAGTGGGGTGGGGAGGGGTGGGGTTTAGGATTATCCTTAAATACTATATTTGTACTTAGTAATTTGGAGTGAAGTGGGGTGGGGAGGGGTGGGGTTTAGGATTATCCTCAAATACTATATTTGTACTTCGTAATTTGGAGTGGAGTGGAGTGGAGTGGAGTGGACTGGGGTGGGGGTTAGGATTATCCTCAAATCAGCCAGGTTAAGTAATAAGTTTTCTTAAATTCGTATCATAGTAATTAATGATCTTATTTATTCATTAATTGCATAAACTTTATCATTTTCTTCGTAAAATGCACGTTTTTAAAAATATTTGTATTCAAGTCCTTAAATACTAAAAATATGTTAATTGCCTCAAAACTTTACGCATAAGCTTGTATGTTTGGTACCATGCTTCTACGCCCAATGGCAGAGCTACAAGAGGACGGGGATGACAATCGCTCTCCACATAAAAATTTTAAAATATTTTTAACATATACATAACACACGTATATTTTATCTCTTCAATATTTTTTGCCTCCTCACCATTCGCGAAAATCTTGATTCCATCACCAATCACTTCCTTAAATATTCGAGATTCGCTTGTTGAATCAAGGTTGCTAAGCTAGTCGATCTTGACTTTTAGGCGTTTCACATTTTGTATACAAGATGAATATGTTATTGTATGTTTATTATTTTACTCCTTCCATTAATTAAATTACTTGTAAGTGCGGACCCAAAAGCCACTCATAGCCATTAGTTTCTCATTTCAATTCCAATTTCTAACCAGTGGAGCACTTTCCTTCATTAATGATGACTAAGCTATGGGCTTAAAGTCCAAAATTACTTATATTCAGGAACTTTCTCACTATGTGAAGCACAAAACATTACATTAGTGGGCTGCAAACTACTTAACTAATAAAGAAGAGGAACAAATACCAAACTTTTCTTCTCCCACCAATAAGTTATGTTATTTGAGAGGTAAAGCTGACTCATAACTTTGTCTGTGGGGAATACTAGGAATGGAATTTGATCTCGACTTCCTCGTATAGCAGTGTGAAAAGTGGTATCACCCGTAGAAATGACATGATTTTGATTAAACTATTCTACGTGACGTGTTCGGTGGCACTGAGACAAATGATGATTCTGGTACTACATAATAGGAGAATCTTTGTATCAAAGCTGTTGATGCATAGAGATGAGTGTGCTAGTAATAATGAAAACATAACATAATACAGATTTAAGACGAGACTCGACTCAACTCGACCTCCAATTAAAGGTATAATAGAATAACAATAACCCTATCGGAAGACGTGCATTACAAAGTAAAAGCTAAATAATCCTATCCGAAACGTGATCATGCATCGCTTGTAGTGTCCCTATCCGACTCCTTGTTACTTTTGAAATCTCTACTTGAAGGAGATTAAGTGAGTTTATTTTGGTACCCGAAGTTCAATAAGTTCATAACTTATCAACCTCAAAAGTATCTTGACAAATAACATAATTAATTTTGTTTAAAGTAATCTTGGTCATAGTCAGTTTAAACCCATTCCACTTGCAGCCACATTAATCAAAATGACTTAGCTAATTTCTCAAATAGAAACCAAAAGTTTAGTTTGATACTTCTCCTTTTTGAATAAATTATTAAATAAATGCCAACTCATCTCAATATATCATTATGAGGGTGTTTGGTGGAAATTAAAATCAAATTTTTAGTAGATTATGATAGAAATTTTTGAAATGTGTGATTAAAAAGTTGTAGGACCCAAGAAAGATGTGGTTGATATTAATTGTTTGACTTTGACTTAGATTAAAATCAAATTTTAATCTAAAACAAACATACCTTATATATATATATATACTTTTGATGGTCTATTACTTTCTACTATATTCAGCTAATTCAAAACCTAAGAACACAAAGTACACAATTCAATATAGATATAAATGTCACTAAATAGCATTGTATGACTAAGATAAGCATTAATATGTAAGTGGAAAATTGACATCACTAAATAAGTTTTTATATTGAGTTAATACCGAATCAAGACAACTTGGAATATCTTTCATTGGATCTTTCACCAAAATATTTTACTAAAAAAAATTAGAATTTGGAGATCAATCTTGAATTCGTATATAGGAACTGTATCAAAACTTGAATGAATCTTGCAACCTTCTTTTACCTGCCTACTCTTGCTTGGCAGGGTAGGGTTTGCCCGTTAGGATCGAATTGGGGGAGATTAGGGTTTGGTCCAAGGTCGATTGATTGGAGTGGGAGTTAATTTTTCATGCTTAGTTCAACTAGGTTAAGCCCACTTCAGTATAAATCAACCTCTAGCATATAAGGTTAAGAGGTTTTAAGATGGCTGGGGTTTTTGCATAAGTCAATTAATTAGTTAAGCAATAAGTTAAATTACAATAAATTTAAACTTATACGCAATTGTTTTAACTTTTAAAATCGGAATTTAGTTCCAAACTTCTTTAAAGATTCAAATAAAGTCCAGTTTGGTTTTTATAGTAATTAATATACCTATTATTCAAAACTCAAAAGCAATTTTTTTGGTATTTGCAATTTAACACTTGATAAATTTTAAAAATTTCAAATTGATCCAAAATTTCTCAACCTAATTAATTTACAAATAAGTCACTACATAATATTAGAAGTTTCGAGGTAATTCTAATATGAATATGCTACTTGTACATAATATGTGGGTAAGCCTCCATGTGATGGGAGTGGACACCATTATAGACAATATCATCCATTCCGATAAACCCCCTCAAATGCTCTTATTAATCTTTGGTTTATGCTATTTTTAAAGATTTAGTTTGTCATATTGGTGTCAGATTCATACTTGGCGATTTGTGATTGGATGATTGAAAAATACTTTTGACACAAGTTGCCAATAAAATCCTCTCAAGTATGAATCTGACACCATTTTATCAAAATGAATCTGTACATGTAATAATTTCTTAATCTTTTAGCACTAAATGATTTGACCTCTCTTTCTTCGGACAAGTGGGTCCTTCTTTATACCAAGTGACAAATTAAGCAGTATTATTTTAGGGCACAATACAACAAAATTAGTTTCCTTTTTCCATTAACACAAAAGTACATATTCCATTATGAATTAATTAATGACTATCCCATTAACTAAATATACACATATAAGCATGCAAAAACATTTCATATTTGTGAAGTTTACTTTGAAAAACTAGTATACAAAAATGATAGCGTGGGAAGATGTTTACAAGATAGTAGTGGCCATGGTGCCGTTGTACGCAGCTTTGGCATTAGGCTATGGTTCGTTAAAATGGTGGCATATGTTTAAACCAGACCATTGTGATGCTATAAACCGTTTCAATTGCTATTTCATAATGCCATTTTTCACGTTCGAGTTCACGGCTCATGTCAATCCTTATAAGATGAATTATCTCTTCCTTACGGCGGACGTTATATCTAAGGCCCTGGTCGGCATAGTTTTAGCTTTGTGGGCTAGTTTAAGTAGCAAAGGAACGTATGATTGGTCGGTAACATGCTTCTCTTTATCTAGTTTCAATAACACTCTTGTCGTAGGAGTGCCACTATTGAAAGCCATGTACGATGAAATGGGAGCTAATCTTGTTATACAGTCGTCGGTTATACAGTCTCTCTTGTGGTTCCCTACACTGTTATTCTTGCTCGAATTCAGGCGTACGAGGACCGATACATCGGTAATCTCGACCGCACATGAATTGTCATCGATTGAAATGGGGAGAAATGACGATATTGTGGAAGAGAACACAGATTCTACAGCGAGTAGAACACCACCATCTTTCTTATCGTTGATGAAGACTGTGTGGAGTAAACTTGCGAAGAATCCAAATTCTTATGCTTGTTTTCTTGGCATCATTTGGGCCCTTTTAGCTAACAGGTAATATATATACATACACGATACATATAGATTTCTAAGTAATTTATTGATACAGACTTTTTTAGTTTATCAAAGAAAAAATTCAACTTTCTGTTTTGCCCTGCGTGCTTTTAGGTGGCATCTTCAATTGCCCTCCATTCTTGAAGGATCAATATTGATAATGTCAAGGGCTGGGGGTGGCGTTGCCATGTTCACTATGGGTATGTGTGTATGTAATGATTCATTTTAGGTCTCCGTTTGGTTTAGCTTAAAAGTTGATAAAAATCAAAGTCAAAATCAATAATTAATTTTAACAAAACATTTCATAAATCCCACAACTTTAATAATCTTTTAAACTCATATTTCATCAATTTTTATTAAAATCTGTTTTCTAACTACACCAAACAGGGTTAGATATATTGTTTTTTCTTATGTATGTATATATGTGCAGGACTTTTTATGGCATTGCAAGAGAAAGTGATAGCTTGTGGTGTCCGTCTAACGTTATTGGGAATGGTATTGAGGTTCGTTGTTGGACCAATAAGTATGGCTATTGGTTGTTTTGCGTTACGTCTGCACGGTGACATCTTTCGTGTAGCAATCATCCAGGTACATGTCATGGTTTGACATAGTTTAATGTTTTGGTTTGAAAATACGTTAAAAGTATTCAAATCGAATAGTTAATATCATCTGTATATAAATTAAATATTGTTTGTTGAAGGCGGCACTGCCACAAGCAATTGCGTCCTTTGTTTTTGCTCAAGAGTATGGATTGCACTCACAATTACTTAGTACCGCGTAAGTTACTTATAAAATAATTATGGAAAATAGTTTTATAATTTTATGTTTATATGTAAGTGTAATGTTTTAAATTAACTGTTGTTTTATTGTTTTATTTCAGGGTTATTTTTGGCACTACAATATCACTTCCTCTCTTAATTGGCTATTACGCCATTTTAGATAGTTTCCACTGATGTGCCGACTGGGAGTTTCCAATATAAATTAAAGATGCTTTCTAATATTAATTAATAACTTTTTATTTTAATTGACGAAAATATAATATAGAAGTTCAATTTTGCACTTTTCGATTTTCTTGATGGTAGTAATTATTTGGATAAAAAAAAGTACTTATTTTTATATAAAATTTTAGCTTAACTTTGAATTAATTTGAATTTGTTGGGGTTAAATCCTAACAACTCGAATATTTAGGCTACTTATATTCAAATAACACTTTTTGTTAACTACACCAAATTTTAATTTCAATGAAGATCCCTAATTTTTGCTCATTTTCGTTTTATGGTATTACAAGCTCTACTAACACACATTCTGCCCTTGATGATGTTCGAAAATATTGGTTGGAAAGGAAGTAAAAGACTCATTTGCCTCTTGTATTTTTAAGAATTAGCAAGATAAATAATAAAAATGTAAAGTTCAACGAAATAGTTTTTCCCATACTAACAGAATATTTGGAGGAAATAGTTGATTGCAGGTTGATAAAAAAAAATACGCAAAAAAAGTTGGGGACATAAGTGCTAAAATAAAATAAAAAATGAGTATCATCATTGCAAAATAAAATCTAATACATAGAGATGACAATGGATCTCGGTTCAGCCCTTTGACGCACGAGCTCGGTTTGTGCTCGTTTTGCAACGAGCGGAGCTAAGCTCGGCTCCGACACGAGCCGAGCCAAGCTCGCCATTTTCCTTTTTTTTTAAATAGGTAACATGGAAAACTAAAAAGTAATATTAAATCGCGAATTTTGTGTAAATAAAAAACATAAAAAAATTCTTTTAAACAAAATTCTTTTCTTAAACAACGTCACACGTACTTTGCATATAATCTTCGAAGTGAATGTCTTCTGACAATTGAAAGGGTAATCGTTTCATTACCTTTCAATTTTCAGAAGGTATCCACTTCGAAAATTATACGCAAATATACGCGCAGCGTTGCTTGAGAAAAGAATTTAAAATATAAACATGTAGTACTAACTAAAATTTAACTAAATTGGTGGAAAGAAAGTTGTTGTGAATTGTGATAATTGAATTAATAAATGTTATAAATTGGATAAGTTGGTGGAGAAAAAGTTGTTGAGAAAAATTTAAACAATTTAAGTATTTAATCATCATCCTTTATCCGGGTTTGAGACCGATTACTTCAATTTCAAGTAGGTAGAGTTAAAAATTGTCCACAAACAACTTGTAACGTATACAATGTTTTAAAGAAAACTAAAAACAGTATTATAAAATAAATTTTTTTGATTAATATAATCTAATTAAATATCACTTACTTGACGACATGCAATTTTGGTATATTTATTCTATATTCGAAAATGAGCGTCCTGCCAATCCTTCACGTTTATTAATGCTTCCAAAATATCTTCTTTTAGCCGATTCCTGACTTCGGAAAAAATCCTCTTACCTGCACTAAGAGTAACTTCGAAACTACAGTGCTAACCGGAGGTATTAGTAGGTTTTTTGCAATTGCAGAAACCACTGACCATCGTCGTTCATACCTTCGCCATAATTCGATAATTTCTTCTGAACTTTTTTTAATTATTTTGTTCGCAAGCATATTATGATTAAAGTAATCAATTAATTCAGCAGACAATGAATTTGAAATTGTTTGATTAGATGTAGAACCAAGTGACAAAGTATTACTAGATGAACCTATTGCATTTGCATAATATCTATACAATACCTTCGAACAAATCCATTATTTTAGCGTCATCTTCTTCGATATATGTGGGAAGAGTATGTGAAGAGAGTACTCGACTAATATTTGTATCCATTTGTTCTACATATATTTCATACATTTTACTTAAAGTTTGTTCTAAATTTCTATATGTGATAGGTGTATCAAAAGTTAAAACTTTTGAAACTTGTTCAATTACATATTTAGTTCCCGATAAATTATATTGGAGGTCCATAATGCATGCTAAAAGAAATAATATTGGTAAGTCTTGCCAATATTTTCTGAACTTTAATTCCATAAAGTATATAATTGCAGTAAAGTCGGAGTCATTTCTATATTTATGAAATGGTCTTGCAATTATATAAAGACGTTCAAGTACCATACAACTAGTTGGATAATAAATTTCAGATAAAATATTTGTAGTTTCATGAAAACTACTCAAAAAAATTTTAACTTTTAAAGCTTAAATCCAATCGAATTCATTTAAAATAGTGTCGTCTTCGTCTCCAATATTCCTATTGTTGTAAAACTCAGTTATGAAAGCTTCAATAGTAAGTAAGTGGTTCATCTATAGTAACAAATATTTTCGAATTCATCAGCATATTTTCGGTACAAAAAATTCTTAAATGCTTGTTTTCTACTATGGGAGATTGTGATATATATATATATATATATATATATATATATATATATATATATATAAATGCATTCCAAATTCTTTGCATTTCATCTTTAATATGCTTCAAGTCATCTTGCACAATTAAATTTAAAATATGACACACACACACACACATCGTATATGAAACAAATAACTACCAAATTCAGGCTACAATACAATACCCTTAACAATTTATCGATATCTGATTTATTAACACTAGCATTATCAAATGTAAAAGAACGAATTTTACTCTCGCAATTATATTTTCTAATAATGGTCATAATAACATTAAATATATTATTAGTATTGTGAGGGAATTCAATAATTTTAAAAGTAATAATTTTTTTATACATGCACCAAAGTGGGTCTATATAGTGTGCAGTTGCAGTTATATAAGCTCTTTTATTAATCACTTTCCACAAGTCCAAAATTAAATATATAACACCCCCATATTTTTGTAAATTCGTGATCAATTGTTGTTTGGTGTGAATGAAATATTTTATTGTATATGAACGAAGAGTGTTTCGACTTGCCCCAATGTACCTCGGTTGAAGATATTCTCTTACGTACGAGACGAAATGTTGGTTGTCCGTTATTGTTAGAGGCAACTCAGCACCTGCAACAAGTTTCACAATTCCCGTTCGAGCATTCTCCTCCGAATACATCCACATGGTGAGGGGCGAAGTCGTAGAATCGGTGCCTAGACTACCAAAGGAAAGTTGTGTTTGACCGGATGGAAAAAGTCTATGTTTGGCCGCACATGTTTTGTAGTAACGATTGAGGTGGGTGGTATCAGTCCCTTTTTGCCATGTCAATCGTTTCTGGCAGTATTTACATACTGCTTTTGACTCTGGACTTCCATTGACCACACGACCCATTGAAATCAATTTAAAGTGTTCCCAACATTTTGCCTTTTTTTTGCTTTTCGCTTCTTTCTAACATCGGGAATGTCTAATTCAGGTTCTTTCTCATGTCCCGTTTCGGGAACATCAATTCCATCAAATCAATTGGATAATTTGGATTATTGCTTTCATGTGCAACCATATCTGGAATATCTTCGGGAATGGGTACTTTATTTAGACCGAAAAATTGATTTCAAAATTGACTTTACGGTGTCACAGGTGATTCGCCTCCGATAGCGAACAAGCCCTCAACAAATGATTGTGGATCCATTTGTGAATTGTGAAGAAAGTAAAGAAAGCACTTCAAAAATGTATGTAATAATTGAAATGAATAACTGAAATTGAAGACGATGAAATTATAAAAATGAATGTAGATTATGTATAAATTTATAATGTTAATAATTGATCGTGGGAGATGAAGAGTATTGGTGAATTTGGTGTGAAGAAAATTGATTTAGAAAACATGTATTTATAGAGTGAAGAAAAAAAATTGTGGCCAAAACGATCACTTTTTCACAAAAAAAAAAAAAAAAGACCGTTTTGGTCACTTTATTACCCAAGCCACGAGCCCAATATTATCTTGCTTGCATATAGAGTATAGATGGGTTTCTCTTAAGTGGAAATTACATGCCAATTGGTCATTTAAAATCACATTTCATAACCTAGACCCATTTGTTATTTGTGCAATTTTCAGGTTTCAAACATTTTAATTAAATTAAATTAATTTATAAACTAACCCTTACCCTACCTCCTTTACCCCCACTTCATTTCCCCCAAAATCTTCCTTCTCTCTACCTACCTCCTCGTCCTCTCTTTCTCTCTACCTCATCCATTTTCATTTCTTCAAATGGGAGCTCCGGCCAGAGATCTTCATGATGGCAGTTGTGCGCGACGGTGTGTTGCTCTCAGTTCAGCCTCACATGATGCTGCCGGAGCTGCACTCCCATAGTGCCGCGTGTTGTCGCTGCCCTTACACCTCCACTCACGACGCTTCGTGGTGATTGACACAGCACTCCCAGCACCCGCTTTTCCGATGTGGTGCGGTGACATCCACTCCCAAGACCTCCGATGCTGGTAATCCAGAAATACTGTGATTTTTTTTTGTGGCGACGGGTGGTGGATCTAGTGTTGGTGGTCTGGTGGTAGCGGTGGTGGTTTTGTAGTTGAAAATCGTTGTTTGTTCTCCTGTAATTTCACCACCGGTTCTGCTGTAATTTCACCACCGAATCATCGCGAAGCAGATCCACCGATTTTGTTGTAATTTTACCACCGAATCACCTTTGTTTGGACAAACTGAAATTGCAGAAAATCTTGGAAGATTGATGGAGCCTGTTGGCTTAGAACTGACCAACGAATATGGATCTACAACCTAATCTCTTGCTGCGATGTGTGGGATTTAGCTAAATCGTTAACAATATGGTGTTTTTGTGTGGTTGTGGCAGTGGCGGTGGGGGTGGGTTTTGTGGTGGCGGTAGCTGTGATGGTGGTTGAATTTGGCGATGGTTTGGGGATGTTTTTAGTGGTTTTGTTGGTGGTGTGGTGCATGTGGCGGTGGTGGTGCAGTGTTGGTGAGGTTGTAGGTTGGGTTATTGGAGGTGCTGGTAGGCGACGGTGGCAATCGTGGTGGCATCTGGCGGTGGTGTGGTGATGGTGGTGTTTTCTGGTGTTTATCAAGCTCTGCGGTGGTGTTTTCTAGTGCGGTGGGGTGATGGTGGTGGGGTGGGGTCTGTGACCATAGACTAATATGTGATCAACAAATTAGAAAATATGTAACCAATAGATAAACTGTGACCAATAATTTTTTAAATTTGTGACCAATGAACTTAAATGTGACCTTTAAAAATTTTGATTTGTGACCAAGTATTGGATTGGGATTGGGGGGCGGGGTTTGGTGAATGTGATTAGCTATTAAATTGTGACCATAAAATTTGATAATATGTGACTAAAAAAATTATTTGTGACCAACAAATTTGAAAATATGTGACCAATCGATAAACTATGACTTATAAAATTGTTGATTTGTGATTTCGACATAATCCGTGACTTATAAAAATTTTGATTTGTGATTTCGAAATAATTTGTGACCTATAAATTTTTTAATTTGTGACTTCAAAATAATCTGTGACCTATAATTATGTAAATGTGATCATTAATTGTATAATTTTGATTTTATTATAATTAATTAAAAAAATATTTTTAATTAAAAAATAAAAATCTGATTTTTGCATTTAAGCAACTTGAAACATGATAATTGAAGTGTGCATAGTTAATGCCTTAATTTTGAATTCTTCCCTAAAAGTTATGCATGGAAGTTGAGCTTCAAAATCAAAGGTTGAACATCTGGAAAACATATTGGGAATTGTAATGATAGTCTAATTTGATAAATTAACTTTCTTTTCGGGTTGGCTAGAAATGGATTTCAGTATTATGTAAGCGTGCAAAAGGTCAATAATTTCTTCTTATATATATATACGACAACCTGTTGAGTGAGCTTTTTGCTGAATTGGACCATTTAGTGATTTAAGTAATCAATATGCTTATAGCCAGAATTCATCAGCTGGAATTCTTGCTTTCTGAGAATCTGAGGTGTACCTTTATTTTGTTGTCTAGTGTGTTTTGTTTGTCTCGCATTCCCCTGCTTCGATTTGTAATTTAGTATTGAGTACGAGAGTTTATATAGATATTTCTAAACTTTCCTTGCAGACCTCAAGACCTGAATATAATCAGATCCTAGTGAAAAAGGCTGGTGGCCATACTAGACTGCGATTGTAGTGTTCTGCAAAGGAATTGTGGAAAACTACTTTCAAATGTATGAATTGTTTTCGTGTGTTTGTGGTTGTAGATTGTTATCAAGATATTGGATACATTTTTACCTTGGGGTATGCATTGTCCAAGTGTTGGGAATTAAACCAATAATGCAACAAGCAGCGAAAATAATTTCCAACCCCCGCAGAATTAAAATGGCAATAACAATATCCGACTATAATAACTCACACACACGTGCAGGAAATTTAATAATTGAACACGATGATTTGTTGATAGGAAACCCCTAAAAAGAAAAATCCCGTGACCAAGTCCAGTAAATCATTTCACTATCAAAATAATGGGATACACAATACAACTTCTCCAAAACACAATCTAGAGACTACCAATACATCAAAAACACATATAGTTCTCGTATATCAACAACAACATCATTATAAATAGATATACACAATAACAAAGAAAATCTCACAAACGGAGTGTGTGTAGCCCAGACAAATGGAGAGAAATCTGGACGATCAACTCCGGTCAAAATGTAGCCCTCTTCGCCAGCGTCAACATACTGAAATTTCAGCAAAATCGGATCACAAATGGATCTCTAATCTTTGGCTTGAAGGGCTAAAATACCGTAAGTCTCTCTCTCTCTCTCGTTTGTCTCTGAAATGGAAGCAGAAGAAGTGTCGCAGCCCGTTTTCTCACACTCTGTATCAATATATTAAGGGAACAATACATAACTAAAGTTTTTAGTATGGTGAATTCAATAATAAGGTAATAGGTTTCAATATACAAAAATCAGGTTTTTATTAAATTTTATAAATGATTTAATTAATTAATTAATTAAATATATAAAAGTCACAAATTTGTACAATTTGGTCACAAATACATTTATTGGTCACATATTATCAAATTAATTAATTACAAATTATTACAAGGTCACAAATCAAAAATTTTATTGGTCACAAATTATTTCCGAAGTCACGGATTGAAATTTTAATAGGTCACAATTTATTTTCGAGGTCACAAATCAAAATTTTAATAGGTCACATATTATTTCCGAAGTCACAAATCAAAATTTTAATAGGTCACAGATTAATTTCTTAAGTCACAATTAATTTCGGTCACAATTCACAGTCACACTATTGTGACCACTACCAAATTATAAGTTACCACCACTTCGCGCCTGTCTCTACCAGCGGCTCCACCACCGTCGCCGCCCAGTAGCTTAACAGTAAGGTCACAATTCATTAACATATAAGTCATACTATTGTGACCACCACCAAATCATATGTGACCATCACTTCGCCCCTGCCTCCACAAGCGACATCACCACCGTCGCCATCCAATAGTAACATCAACACCTCAAAATCACAGAACTACCAAGTCACCGCCACCACATCGGCACCACCATCACAGAACCACCAAGTCACTGCCACCACAGCGACACCACCATCACAGAACCGCCAAATCACAGAACCCCAAAGTCGCCTCCACCACAGCGGCACCACCATCACCACACAAGCAGAAATCACAGAACCACCAAGTCACCGCCACCATCTCCATCACCACAGCCCACACCGCACCAACCACCATCACCACAGCCCACATCGCACCAACACAATCGGTTCCACACACGCAGAAATCACAGAACCACCATAGAACTCACACAATTTTTTCAATAATCGGCAAAGAGGCCAAAGGTAGGGACGACCATCACCATCTTCGATCTATCTCGCCGTTGATTAGTCGGAGTTTTGGGTGGGGGTTGTTGGTAGTTTACTAATGGAGGATGCCGGCGGGGTGACAGCGACGGGGTATAGAGTGAGTGAGAGCGAGCGAGAGGGAGAGAGAAACAGGGGGGAGGGGGAGGGGGAGGGGGGGGGGGGGGAATTTTAATTTAGGGTTTGTATATTTATTTGATTTTGTAATATTATTATATAATATTAAAATATTTTATAATATTATTATTAATACCTAATTTTTGTATAAATAAATTATCTAACCTATTTTTGAATTTGGATATTTAAATACCTTCCTAGTTGTAATTTCCTCATATATTAATCTGCCTTGGAATGGGTTTTTGGGCCTTTACAAAGGAGAGGCCCATTTACCAATTTAAATGGGTTCCCTCACGTGATACAGGGAATACCCAACATGAAGAACTGATTAATTCCAAGTCATTGTTTTGAAGTTTTTTTCTTGTTATATTGAGGAGACAAAAGTTATTAGATTGTTTTTTCACTGGTGATGTGGTATATATAGCAGTTATGTATTTATCATTTTACGTATTTTGTCCTTGAGACTGGGCAAGGAAATGCGACTAGTTTTCCGAGAAGAACTTGCGTTAAATGGACTTGATATATATTTTTTTCATTTTACTTAGAGCGATGTTTGGTGTACAGTGAAAATTGCTAGGGGATTTGCAGGGAAGACTTGGCATTTTTTCATTGGGAGAGGCAAAAAGAAGGCAACCATACAGGTGTTGCACATCACTGTACCTATAGCTACCCTGGCAGTTATATTTTGAGGTGGGAGTGGGAATGGGTTGAGGGTGGGTGGCTGCCTGCCTCAGGTAGGAGGGAAAATGTTAAACAACTCATTTGAATGATCACTTGCTTGACCACACCCACATATGGGTGTGTGGGTCCTGTGAAAATAAAATAATATTTTTCCTCTAAATGTGTGTGGATATGATAATCTAAACGGTCAAGCAAGCGGGCACTATAGCATGACTCCAAGTAGGAGTGTTAATGTGTGCCCCACCACACAAGCCCACTCTTGCTCACTTCAGGGTTAGCTAAGCACAAGCCACTTGTACAAAAAAATTCGACTCAACTTGCCTACCAACTTGTGTGTTGATGGGGTTCATCGTCCTGTTTTTTTATTTCTTAAAATAAAAATGACAATGTTTTGTTGCTTTTTCAAAACGCGATGTAGTTGAAAATTTGTAAACAATTTTGTAAAGAGTGTCTGATCAAATCAATTTGAAGTAGTAAAAAACCCTTTTTCCTTTATTAGGGTTTGGAACTGATATGTAAATAGAATTATTATTTCTTGTATAATTTTTAAAATAAATAAATTTTAAAATATTATACAAATGAAATAAATAAACCTACTTCCTCTGTGTACCGTCATACATAAAACTTGCAAAAGGACTAGAAGGTCACATTTTCAAGTGCATACAAAAACATGTGTTTCTATTTGATTTGCAATGATATTACTGTCACGTGATAAATCTCGATTGGAAATATACTTTTCCATTAAAACCTTTACGTCTTGGAGTATTGATAAATATGCGGGTAATGTGTATAAATCACGATACATACTAGATAATAGTGAAATTATCGTGCATTTAACAACTGAAGTAAATAAAAGGAGTTGGTGCTGGCCAATGTTTCATATCATGTAGGTGCTCCAAGCCTCCAAGTATGTGATTGTCGCATATTTGGAACTCGAAAAAAGTTCAATCGACATAGTACGAATTACATAATTCTATTCTTCTATCACGTTGGGAGGACAAAAGTGAGTTATTTTGAAATAATTCCAAACAATGTTCATGCTCTGCATCACTTGAAACGGGGATCAAACTTTGCAACAAACATGAAAATTATTGGTAAACGACAGAAAACATGAGTTTGTTTTGCGCCGTGAAACCACTTGGAATTAACACAAAATTTTGTATTTTGACAACGTATTTAACTTTGCATGGAAGGTGCATACCATCCAATCATCATCAATCAAAACAGTATCATTTTGCACTTATGAAAAATGTGGTGATCTTATTTTGTGTATAATATTATCTTATTGAAGAATGTGTGGTTGAAATGATATCAAATCACTGTTTAAGAATGTATTTTTTTTTTAAATAATGTGGCTCAAACGGGCCGTAAGTCTCCATATTTCAAATTTTGTCCTCGCAATTTTACTCAATTGACCGTCCAATATTTGATCCCCCAAATTGTATCATTGACTGCAAACATTTTACATAACAATTAAATCCAAATGTTCTTCCCAAACAAAAAGATAAAGTAAATTGTCGAAAATGTCATTTTTAATTATAATTGTATTCCACACAACAAGTACAAGTGACTATAAAAATTTAATTAATTAGATGGCAGTCTTAATAAATGTTCATCTCATGTAACGTATTTAACATTTTCTTTTTCATATTCACATCATCATCGTCAAGATATAAGACTATTAGATATACGTACCATTTACCTTCATAGTTTAGAAACACTATTTAACTCTTCCTTCATTTTACCAAAGGCTATAATGCAAATAGGCATTTTGTAGAGTCCAAATATTTTCGTTAGATGACTAAGATGATGAGCTAACTGTTGTAAATTGTTTAAATAAACAACAAATTATGAAATTAGAGAATAGAGATTGTCCACTATTTTTTTAAGTGCTCAAAATTCGAATCCAAAAAAATTACAAATAATAAAAAAAAAAAATTCAAAATTGGGAAACTTCAGGTTAAAGAGAGTGATGAGAGGACATTGCTGTATGATTGATGAAATCTTCCGTGTTAGTTTCACCAAATGTGACGATTTTTGCAGATTTATACAATGCAGTGAAGTGCTAAAATTTCACTTCAAATTGAACTCTATACATCTCCATCCATGGGAATGAATGTACATGAACTGAAATTTATATTCTCCAAAGATTGAAACTTGTGTTTGGAGAATCAGTTTACCATTCTGAGTCAATGTTAATGATCATCAGAGGGTATCTGTCTTGCTTCAGACTAAGATAGTCTCCTGTTATTTGTAGAGCTTGCTTCCACAAGCCCTTTCCCAGGCAAACTTGATACACCAGTTCCTGATGATGAAGCCAAAAGACGACGAACTTCTGGAGCGTCCCCTGATGATGATGCAGCAAGATTGTATGTGTAAACCCTCATTGGGTGGTCAAACTTGCAACTTGGGCCAAACTTGCAGATTCCATATTTAGAATAGAAAAGACACAAAGTCTCTCCCTAAAACCAACAAGAAGTAAAAAAAGAAATCATCAGTTGATATCTTTGAAAAAACCTAGTTAAGGAAAGGTCAGCTATAGTAACATGTCTCTCTTTCTCCTTCCCTCTTATTCTTTCCCCTTTAATCTTCTTCCACTTGTCTTTCATCCCTTTTACGATTTCTACCATTCAAATAATGTCAAACTATGTGTCAAAGATGTGATACGTCTACAAAATGTTGAACCACATCATTACAAATACCTGTTGAAACTAAATAAATCAAATATTCTAAATGGAAAAAGCCTCTGATAATCATTATGAATCCACAAAAAGTATAATCAAATTTTTATTTTTCATTCCATACTTTTCATGCAAATTTATAAATTTGACCACAAATGGCTATACCAAGAAACTACTCAGAATACCATCCAATTAGAGGCTATTTCCTTTAGCTCTTGTGTCAGGCCATATCATTCAGTTCCCCCTCCCCCCACAGGAAAAAAAAAATGAAGATCCCCGTCCTTGACTTTAAAGGGAAGATGTAATAAAAGAACGAGAAAACGGAAATTTAAGCCTAAATGAAAAGGACAAAGAACAGTATGTGGTTACAACCATTCATACCTGTCTGTACATGTAGCCCTTGTTTGGGCTCCATTTTAATGAAGTATTCAGAAAAATGTATTTTGGAATAGTAATTTTTTGAAAAATGTGTGGTTAAAAAGAAATAAAAGTTTTGGGTTTACATGTAATATTATTTTATTGAATAATGTGTGGTTGAAAAGAAGAAAGAGAAAAATGTATTAAAATTTAAATAGAGCCCAAACATGTGCGTAATATGGAGAAATTCTGGATTAAGCCATTTCTAGACTTCAGCTAGAGCAAAGAAACAAAAATTTCCTAACTAGGTGGCTTCATTATCCTGTGACTACTGTCCAAAGAGCATATGAACTTCAGGAGATCAAATGAAAACTTGAAACTAAAAATTAAGCTGCTGAAATTCGGCTAAACAATTATGGCAGAAAATCTTGAGGAATTCAGAATAATAAATCCATAATGCAAAAATAACCTTTATCTCAAAAATAACCTTTATCTTAAAAAAAGCATTGAAAAAGCATTGAAAAGAAGATCAAATCACTTAAAAGTTTGTACAGAAACTATATATTGAACTTTATACAAAATAAAAATATATTCTTTCATGGTTGAAAACGGATCTTAACACAATATAGCGCAAATTTCTCCTTGGTGTAAAATATCTTCTGTAATCCAATGCCCAGCATTTGTAATGGGATCTGCTGTTTCGACTCATCACAGCAAAAGGAATTTTCCCTTTTGCAGAAGAAAGGACATTATGTATTAAGATTATAAAGAAGCAGATAGTTGAGGGGTAATTAACTTCACGAAGGATTTAAAAACAGTAACATTTAACTAAAGCACTAGGAGATGGGGAGAACAAAAGTCAAAGTGTACGAGGGAATGAAATTGTTCTTTTAAGCTATGACATGGTTTACATTATTTATTTTCAATTATTACTTGATAATTGTCATTAGTTGACAATAAATTCTCCTAATCTTATTACTATGTTGGAGTGAGCCATGGAAAGAGTAAGGTTATTCCTTTAGACCTCGGTTTACAAGTTCAAAACACACAGTTTCATCTTCTCTACTGAGGGTAAGGCTGAACTGACCTCTTAGACATTGCACCAGCAGGGATATCATCCACTGTGCCACCTTTTCAATTTTATCATTATCTTGCTATTCATGAGTATCTGAGAATTACCTTGGTATGTCCACTTTCTTTCAATATGCCTCACCCTAAGCCAAACTTTTGCAACATGCAAAGATATAAAACAATGGTGCACTCAAATATATTGAAGCAAGATAATGAGAACAAAGCAATCCGAGAAGCAAAAAGGAGGATGGCATACCAAACTCGCAAGTATGATGAGTGCACCAAGGATAATTCTGGCATCTAATGAAAAGAACCGGCTAAAGTACCAAATATGCTGATAAGATTGTTCACAGATAAAAAATTATTGTTTTCAATGCCCAAAATCGGTGCTTATAAAAAACCATATAGAACCACGAAATTACATAGATTTCAGATGGAAAGTGTGCAACGAGCTTTTCAAGAGAATTAGTTGAAAGCTAACATGAAAGAGTTAACGGCTTATGGTAAGTTGCGTGAAGTAGATTAAGAAAATAACCAAAATTACTTACTGGCCTCAAAGGAAGCCCAATTGGACTTAAGACACAGTCTGGAATAGGGATACGCCTGTCTCTGGGATGATGAAATCTACAGACTGCACCAAATTTGCAGTCCCCAGTTTTCATATAGAATTGGCATTCTGGCTGGCCAGGTCTCTCAGGAAACTCATTATCTCTCTGCAATGCATAATAACCCACAGGTGTAGAACTAGAATGAAACTGAGATCCCATGCTTGCAGCTTCATCCTGGCGTGGGTCATTTCCTGCTGTTGGATGTTGGCTTTCTGAAGATGAGACAGAAACCAGCTGAGCCTGGAAAAGAGACCATCATCAAGGCGAATTCAGAATTCAAATAATTTCATAACTTCTAAATGACATGGTTTAAATTCAAAGTGCAAAAGTGCTCTCTACATGTATGGACATCAAATGCATTAAAGAACAATAAGCAACTACACCTGAGGGAATATGGTAACAGATTATACTGGATATATTGAGCCAAGACAGGGTGTGAAAGTGACAAGAACATTTTGCACTATATTATCGCATTTGAATCAAAGACATCAGAATTCTTCATCGCAAATGACACTCACGAATCACTCTTAATATCTGATAGAACTTTGTGTCCTATATAAAGGTGCATTTACTCAATTATCTCAACTCAAACTATGGGATAACTGGAGAGAACTTGCACTTTCTCTGATCCCAGGACAATTCAATTTTTGGATACAATCACATATTTTCTTTATTATTTGTTTATACATTTAGCCCCTGTTTGATTCTCATTTTTCCCAAAATTCATTTTTCTCTCTCTTCTTTTCAACCTCATATTCTTTATTAAAATAATATTACACGCAAATCAAAAAAATTTCTATCTTTTTTAATCACACATTCTCCATCAATCTACTATTCTAAAATACATTCTTCAAAAAGAATGTGGATCAAACACACCATTGATTGTTCTACCAAATTAAGAGTACAATCTCTGCATGCTTCCTAATACAAAAATAACTTCAGAAGGCGCTGAAGATGTCAGTCCAATACCTAAATAAAACTTCTAGGTTTAAAAATTAAGCCACGAGTATATAGATAGTGATACCCTGGTTTCAGCCACAACTTACTTTGAGTTTACATTTGACAAGTAAAAGTTAGTATTAATTTCCATATAAAAATAAATCATTTACTTCATCGGGATTTTTTGTTTCTTGATATTCACTATTGCTTGATAAACATATTTTACTCTGACTAATTTTTGTAATAAATATGCTCATTTTACTTGACTGTCCCAATTACTGTACCTTCAAATTAATGTAAAAAGAAGAAACAAAACAAAAATAAAGAATTAACAGAAAGATTACAGTGTATTGGTTCCATCCCGGAACTGATATCACTCCCTGAGGCATAATCACCGGTGCATAACTTGAAGGGCTTTGCCACCTTGGACTCGGAACTAAAGAGGCTTTTGAGAAGGGAAATGATAGTTGACCAGGAGTTGTTGGAGGAGGATAGACAGAACCACGTAAAGAGACCATTATGTTGGATGGCTGGGGATGGTGGAATTTACAAGTGCTCCCAAACTTGCATTGTCCAGTTTTCAAATAATAGGCACATTCAACCTCATTCTGTACAAAGGCAAAAAATTCAATTAGATAGGTACCACATTTTGTAACTTTACCTCTTTGAACAACTAACTAATGCTATGCAAGGATGCACGTGAAACGAGGCATGTAGGTCATATATATGCTACATGATGCACACATAATCCACATGACCAAAAAAACTGTCATAAGCACCCACAACGATGCCAAAAATAAAAATAAAAAAGCCCAACCCATGTAAAACAATGCAAAAAACCATCCAAAGCACTCAAAACAACGTGAAAACTGGCCAATGCACACAAAACAATGCAAAAACTGAACAAACAATGAAAGAATGATGATGATTGAGGGATTTAAATTCCTACATGATCTACAGCAGTAAAGAAAACACTATCAGGTTAAAAACTAAACACTATCTCTAATCTTTGGCGAATGATAACAATAAGGCCTAGCAGCTAAAAATGGAGGGAATAGCTCAAAAATTTAGAAAGGAGCAGGTGTATCTTCATAGTATTATCATGTTCCTGTGTAGCATGTATTCATGCCTGCTTCTTATTGCGGATCATAAGATCAACTATATTTGTTTACCTCTATCAAATTTTCTCCCAAGTATTTCTGCAATAACTTAGTGACCTTTACCAGCATTAATAGCGATGGACATCTCATAATTATAAGGGAATCACCATTCTGATATGCACGGACTTGGATACAGTGTTATCTGATTCCATGCTCTAAAACCTTTTGCAAAATTATGATGTGAAAGGATGCATATGCTAGATAGGCACAAAAGAAATCATTGATCAAAATGTGTCATTCAGCTCGACGAAAAAAATTAAGCAAAAAATGAAGAAACCCAAACCAGGCGAAGTGGATAACCCAAAACATTCAAGGCAACTCTTCCAGCAATTCCAGCTTTGTCTCTAGGATGATGAAACTTGCATGTAGGTCCAAACTTGCAGGTTCCAGTTTTCAAGTAATACTGAAAAATATATAAAAATGTTATACTGAATGAATTAACAAGCAACTAATTACGAACAAGGAACTCTAGATTCAAAATTTTTTATGGAAGTAAACGAGACTCCAACACATAACAAACTGAGAAAACCCAGCCTCTCCAAAGAATATCCTGATTCTAGTTAAAGAAGTGGAATAATCTTAAGAATGAGCACCTTTGTTGAAGTAAAAATATACTAATAGAAACACTTGAAGGAAGGAAATAATAGTAATTGTTATATTTTCCATGAAATCTCTGTGCCAGAAGTGGCAGCTTTCTTGGAACTATACTGAGCCTTTAGCACACACCTATTCATCCTATAAATTTTTTTTTCAAAGAGAATCATGCATATTGAATTTTTTGGGTGCACAAAAAAGGTCATTGAAATTGTGGGTCCTATCTCAGATCTGTAACCAGATTTAGTTTAGTGATGCATGAAGGTCGTTAAACCAAATGATCCCAAAGAAAATATGTGATATTTAATTCAAATAGGAAATCCTTGCAAAATCCCCTGCAATAGTTGTGGCTACATCTTAGCCCACATACACACAATAAGTCCTACGAGGACACTAATAAACTCCAGGACAGAAGAGAGAGTTTATTCCTCCAAGTAAAAACTTTTAACCTATAATCAGGTTGCAAGAATTTACCAACTTTAATAATTGGCCAGTTCGTGTTTGAATATCTTAATCAAGAAGTATGTGTACAAATGGTAGAATCCATATCATCAATTAAAGATAGAGACTATTCACATGAGAAAGTTTCTAGACACTCCTGTTCAAAAAGCAATTTTTAGCTCCATACAAACTACAAAGCATTATGGATAAAAAATACAGATGTAGATACAGAACTTTTCCTATCACAATCTCTTCGCCATTAGTTTTAGCGAGTCATAGAATGTATTTTTTATCGTTTATAAAGTTTGAGCTTCCATAATCTTTAACGACGATAAAATTTAAAGATCTATACAGAAAATGCCAAACTAGCAGAGTTTCAAATGCCAAGAGACTGCATCAAGATGTACACCAGGAAATATTTAATAATCTAAAATCTTAAGAATGTAATATCCAGATGAAGATGGGCACACTTGTTTAAAACATAGCTCATTGATCTCATCACTAATTTGGTGAATGAGGCGAACAAGAATATTACGAAGCATGTTCACTTTTAAGGCTTCCGCCAGTAGAAGCAATTCAATCACGTTAACAACAATGTGCACTAAAGACGAGTCAAATTTTGTAAGTTTGACTAACTCATTATCCTACTGATACCTATAAATTGCATTTCTCAGGGTACACCTAATGTAAAGACATTCACAATCTCAAGAAGTTTTCCTCTTTCTCTTAAGGATAGCTAGAAACAACAATCATGAAATTGTAACTAAAGGAAATATATTCAGTTTTTCATGAAGGAATATCTTTTAATAAAATCTCACATGATGTTGACCATGTGGTTGACAAGTTAATTTGAATACATTAGTAGGATTCGCACCACCTCTCGTGGAAAATGCTTGTTAAAAAGCATTTGTAACTTATGGTTAAAGGAGTCTGGTGTGCTATTTGAACTATCAGGTTTTTAATCGGATAACAAGTAATTCTGAATTTTGGAACTCATTTGAATATTCAGTTGTTCGTGCTTGGACAACAATTCTATGCACTATTTCTTGATATTACGACTGTAGTGTACTCACTTGTTCTGCAAACAAACTCTTATCTTCACTTCCTTTCTTAAGTGCAGTAAAACTCTTTCAACAAGAATTTTAACGAGATACAAAATTAATGAAAACCTGTGTTGACAGCATTATAAGTATATTCCCATTGTTTTATGCCTCAAAAAATGATGACGTAGTTTATATAACAGCAAGACATAAGGCAAGTGCAAACGTGCAATACCTGACATTCTGGTTGTCCTATTCTTTCTGGGTACTCTCCTTTCATCCTTGCCGTAGCTATAGCCTATGATTGGGAATATATAAGTTTTACCGAATCCAAGAGCGTACAGATCTATAGAGAATATTTAAATGCCAAAAGAGTGTGAAAGTATTCATGAATTTACACATTTCTTATATAAGAATTTAGATTCTCCTAAATTAATATCACTTCAAGATTTGCTAATTGGAAAAGATCGTGCCATGCGAAGAAGTAAACTCACTTAAGTGTGCGTTTAGGCAACGTATATGTAAACAGGGGTCCCTAAAGGAGAAACAATTCTAAATTTACAGCCTATATTCATTATTGTTGAGAAACGGCATTGCAAATTTTTCATTTGTCAATCTAACCCAATTATACCCCACCTCACAACCTATATTCCCTTTAATTTGATTTAAGTTTCAAAAATCTACTGTGAAGTGTACTTTATTAAGCCTCGTTTTCCAAGATTGTTGTCAATAAACCTAAGCCTTCCAACTACATTACTGAATTGGATGGAAAATAGCAAAATGATCAACATTTTGAAAGCATTTAGTGTCCATTTCTAAAAGTAAATTGTGTTCAACCAGGAACAAATTCTGACTTTGGCATCATAAAAACAAAGCCTTCAAATTTGTATTCAAGAATAACCAATTAAAATTTATAGGTAATCATTTCGAATCCCATTGCAAAAGTCCCACATAGTGTTTCCAAAAACTTAAAAGTAACAAGATGCAAAATCTCAAAGGTAATAACATCATGCGCTAAGTTTGCTTAAATTTCAAGTAGCACTTGAAATGTTCGATCCTTCTAAAAAAAAAAATTATATCCCTTACCAGTTTCCTATTAGGAGGGTGATTAAATCGGCAAGTAGTTCCAAATCTACATAGACCTGTTCGAATGTAGTACGAGCAGTCCGGTTCACCTTCACGCACGGGATAAGGACTAGGCTCCGTTGGTTCTCTCGATCTCCAGTTCATTTTCCGAAAAGCATCTGAATGATATCAGCCTGTCATCAGTTCAAAATTCCAGCATAATTTAATGTCAAGTGTAAATACGCTGCAAGTGCGTGTTTGTTATGCAATACGGATTGAGACTAAACTGTATAACGAACAATATTTCAACTTATACTTCTTCCTTAATACAGTTCCAATACTCCCTAACAAACATGACCATATATGGACAACTCTTAACAAAAATCATGTATCCATTTTTCCAATTTCCAAATATGGCCTCTTTAAGTGATAAGGACGAAGAAAACAAAGAAAAATACCACACGTTCCTAACGAATATGGGTTTTCAGCTTCTTCGTTTCCTTTTGGGAAATTCACTTATTATATATATATATATATATATATATCAATCGCCACATAGATAATGAATAAGTTTTTAACATGATCATAGAAAATAGAATCTTTATAACAAACAGTTTAGAGAAAAACATTTAAGATTCTAAAAAGGATTAACTGCTGGAAAAAAGACAGCAAAAAAAGGAGAAATGTGATCAATTTCTTCAGGTGTTGGCTGTGTTCAATTGGAGCTTAAAATTAGAAACCCAAAAAAATTAAAGAAACTGAAAATGTCAAAAAATAAACGGCAATTTGCAGACTGCCAAAAGAATAGAAGAAATTGAGAGGCGACAACAATATTATCTGCATGTGATCTATGAGTAAGCTTTTAGAGAGTATTTATTTAAATCTTATCTTCGTGAATATTTTCTGATGAAGGATACGTGCACAAGATATTGATTTTAATCTTGTCTTCAACAATGTTAATCTACGCCATTGCAAAATGAAACAGGATCGTGTGAAAAGTGTATTTGTGCGAAAATCAATTGCAACAAATCTGAGTTGACGATAACCTTGGTGGTGGAAGGAAGGTGGCAAAGAGGAGGAGGAGGAGGGAGAGTTGGCGGAAGAAGAAGCGGCGACGGCGGTGACAGACATGGGAATTTTTACCATCCACGTGTGAATCCATCCATGACAGGTCCGTCACGCTATATTCTACTTTACCGGGATTAATTGCGGTTCATCAAACTGGGAGAAAAAAAAGCTATTTTTAGCTCAGCGTTATGGCTTGCTTCTGTGCTCTTCTCTCCTCTCCACAGAAATAATGAAAAACAGAGAGAATGAAAAAAGAGAGTGAATATAAACCAACCAATCTTTTACACCCCGCAGAGTTGAATGTTCATCCAATTATTTTAGTTGTAAGTGGATGTTGGATTCGACAATGACTACTTTTCTCAACAAAGCTAAACTTGTCGACAGTCGGTCCAATGACATTGAATTTTTTAATAAATGCTAATTAAGCAACAGTACAAATTTTTTTAATTAAGCTAAACATGAAGATGGATGTTTTCCTGTAATAGGCCGTTGTCAAAAATAGCAACAGCAAATCACTTGAAGATAGTGTTATTTCATGTACTAAATCTGTAAAAAAATCTGTACTTACAGAATTTTCTTTAAACACAAGGAAAGCAATAGAGTACTTTGTATATATGGCCGCTATAATAGAACCCCAACCTTCATTTATAAAATATTGTTTCACATTTTTTACGAATCTAGAAGCTGATCGAAACAATTTCAAGTAGTCTTTTATTGAGCATAAATTTGAATAAATTCAAGGAAATTTGACTAGTATTCAAGAGTTCAACTTGAAATGAAGTTTAGGAATTTGTACTTGATTATCGCTTAATTTAAAAACTGAAATGATTGGAGAGTCCATTGAATATTGATATAATTGAAAAACCTATTATACAGACGAAATCTAAATTAGCTCTGTTTGATAGTCTTTCTGTGACAAAAATAAAGTTTTGAATAATAAATTTTTGAAAAATGAGTGATTAAAAAATATGAAAAAGATATAAATTTACGTACAAAATATTTTATTGCGTGAATGTGTGTTTGAAAATAATTATGTAACATAAAAAAAATTGAAGTAATGATTGTCAAACAGAAATCTCCAACATTTCATTATGGGTTAATTTCATAAATGGTCACTGAATTTATCCAAAAATAACAAAACGATCACTAAATTACGAAACTTGCACAAACGGTCACTGAATTATCATGCAATTTCACAAACGGTCACTAAAGGACCGTGATGATTTAAATTTAAACTTTAAGGACAGAAACATGTAAACATAGAACCGTGAGGACCTCAAGTGCAAATTTCATATAAAACCCAAAATCATTCGCCCTCGCTGCCCTCTACGTAACCCACCCAAAAATGGCCCATAACTCAGCCGGAAAGTGCCCGAAATTTCGTCCCAAAGTCGACAGGTCGCACGGCACAAAACTGCCTGCAGCCAATTTGGGATGAAATTTCGGCCACTTTCCGACTGAGTTAGGGGCCATTATTGGGTGGGTTGCATAGAAGAAAGCGAGGGCTTCAAAGTGTTGGTCCAGTGGTTTTGAAGGCCGTAAGGTGTCGAAATTTCATCCCAAAGTGGCGGCAGGCAGTGCTGTCCTGTGCGAGCAGCCGACTTTGGGACGAAATTTCGGCACTTTCCGACTGAGTTAGGAGCCATTCTTGGGTAGGTTACGTAGAGGGCAGCAAGAGCTTTGAGGTGGTGTGTTGGTCCTGTGGTTTTGACGGCCAGAAAGTGGTGAACTTTTGTCCTAAAATGGCATCTGACAGCACTGTCCTGTGCGAGAGGCCGACTTTTGGACAAAATTTCGGCCAACTCCGTTGGAGTCAGGGGCGATTCTTGGGAGGGTTACGTAGAGGGCAGCGAAGGCTTCAATTTGGTGTGTTGGTCCGATGGTTTTGATGACCAAAGGTTGGAGTTATAATGGTCCAAATGTGGCGAGTTGACAAGAAAATGATTTTAGGTTTTATATGAAATTTGCACTTGAGGTCCTCACACTTCTATGTTCACGTGTTTCTATCCTTTAAGTTTGAATTTAAATCATCACAGCCCTTCAGTGACCGTTTGTGAAAGCGAGTGATAATTTAATGACCGTTTGTACAAGTTTCATAATTCAGTGACTATTTTATTATTTTTGGATAAATTCAGCGACCATTTATAAAATTAACCCATTTCATTATATTTAAACAATTAGTTTCCAGCAACATAAACAACCTAATATTATTCAAACCCATGTTTGATGGGGATTAAAATCAAATTTTTAGTAAAATTTAACAAGAAATGTGATTAAAAAATTATAAATCACATAAAATATATGATTAAAATTAATTGTTAACTTTAACTTAAACTTAAATCAAACAAGCTAAATTTCCACATTAATTGTTTCACATCCAACTTCATGAATATTTTTCTATTTTCAGTAATTGATCGTACAATATTTTATAATAAAAGGTTGACTAAATTGTTTATTTAAAAAAAATACACCTTATTAATATTTATGAATACGAAATGAAGCTGCTTCACGTGGAAATAGTTCGTGTTAAAAAAGTGCCGCACAGAATCTGCGTAAAAGCAACTTTGGCAGCCACACACCCTCCAGAGTGCTGGCCCGCCTCCATTTTATCAGTCTGTGGTGGCCCCCGTTTACCAAAAAAATAATAAAATATAAAATAAAATAAATGGAGTTTATTCGTCATTTGTCTTAGCATCATAATCTATACACCGCATTAAACCAACAATTTCACACAGCAAAAAGATCATAATATTATAAATAATTTCATATATCCAACTCACACTACAATTCATTACATATACCTTCCAAATGCCGAGTTTAGTCGCTTTCACCATCGTCTGCAAGTAAAAGCAAAAACATTGTTAAACTGAAAGAACTCCTATTTAAGTTCAAATAAGACTGATCACAGGCATAAACACAGTAGTTCAGATTAGAATGTGCCCATTTATTCTTCTGAAAGGCCTTTTATGTGAAGGTTGTACTCTATTTTCTTCTCATTTGCAGTGCAACAATTTTGAAATGTCTTAATGTATAGACAGTTTTGCTAAGTCTTGCTACTCTAACTCGATTTAGTAACATTTCTCAACTTTCCAATTACAACAGAATACTTCGTATCTTAGCATTAAGCATAACATTTCTATATAACCTTGTATGCAGCAATTTAGAGGGCTGAAGTCGAATCAATGTTTACAAACACGATTGAAAAGCAGGCTGGCAACTACTCAGCACCACAATCCACGTGACAATATTTAATTTCACATATATATACCATCTAAACACTCCTAAGAGGGATAAGGGAGTTGGCATGAAGAACCTCAAAAGATGTATACCTTCATTGAATTCTTCACCACTATCATCATCCCCACCATCTTCTTCTTCTTCATCTCCTACTTCTTTATCTTCTTCTACTTTTTCATCATCTTCTTCTACTTTATCTTCCTCTTCATCACCGTCATTGCCATCTTTGTCCGTGTTATCCTTGTGTTTACTAGCAGCTTTGGCGTCATCCTTATCAACTTTAGTTTCTTCCTGTTCATCACTGACATTGCCATCTTTGTCCTTGTTATCCTTGTGTTTACTAGCTTTGACATCATCCTTATCACCTTTAGGTTCTACTTTAGATTTAGGAGCCATAAAACTGCTTGTTGACCGTCTGCGTGAACTTGAAATGATGTTGCTCGTGTCAATGCCTTCAAGTTCTTTTGCTCTTTCTTTTCTCTTTCTACAGTCTTTAATTTCTGAGAGATGGATTCAAATAATGAACAGACAGATATATAGTGGGATGTCTGTGCATGGTGGTGGCAAATCTAGGTTGGGGGTTGGGGGGCATGAAGAGGCAGATATATAGTGGGATGCATGGAGAAAATTTTATTGTGAGAGCATGCAACATATGCAGAATCCAAACAGTAGAATGGATTCCGTTTCAAGCACAATTTTGGTTTTCCATTCAAAAGCAAATTTCTCTACACGTGCACAGTGACAATTTTTGCAACTAAAATAATGAAGTACGGGAAAATAGAAGGTGGTCTAGGCAAAGACAAGCACAGTACTCTATAGTTGTGTGTGGCATATGTAACAGAAGAAGAGTACAATCCACATAGGTTCCAAGTCTGGAACCAAATGAGAACTGACAGATACCGGCTCTCAAACAGGCTAGTCAAGCACAAATGCCAGGATAGGAGAGCACAGATCTGCTACCCCTTCCCTCCCTCCATCACTTTCCACCATCTTGTCCTCAACCGAGTCAAAGAAACACATGCACATACAGACTGATGCCAGATAGAACCGACATGAACAAGCACAAGGAAAATGTGAGAAAGGACCGCCCTTTCACTTGGGTGCTGATTCCACTACTCTTGGCCAACAGGGTTCCCAAACTAGTATTTAGCTACCATCCATGTCCTTCATATGTTTTTCTTTTCCATTTTAAGGCAAACATTAAATCCTCTAAAAATGCAGTTTTACCCTCACATTCAGAAAAAAATTAGTGCATGTTTGACAAAACTTAAATTATAACTTAAGCACGTCAAACACACTTTTTATCCATGCGTTCTATGGATCCACAATTTACTATCCACTTTTTATCCACACGTTCTATGGGACCCGCTGCTTAAGTTTTAATTTAAGCACTCTCAAACAAGCATTAATTTATTGGGGGGGGGGGGGAATCTAAACCCCAGCCATCCCCCTCCTTTCAACCATCCAGCTCAGGTAATGGTTCTTGGAGATACGAGTGTGTAGATGTGGTTTTAAGCCAAGTGCAGCTATTTAAAGATCTATATTTAACACGTGCTTGAATGGATTTTATCATTGGCCTACAGAGTCCATTAATGAATCTGTGATCATTCACCTTAACATTACATTGAAGCATTGCAAGCACCAAACAATACTAGTGCCAGATCAGAGTTAGATCCAAGGGTCACGAGGAGTACCAAGTTGGGTGAGCGAGTTATCAAGTGTAAGAGGGAGTAAGAAAGCAGGTTATCAAGAGTATCAACAATATATTTTATGACATGTTATCCATAAGTGTAATATCGGAATCTTAAAGTCACCTTTCTCAGTAGGATTGCTAGATAGCCCTTCTCTTTTGAGAATCCCTTCCAACTCCTTCACTAAGAAGGCATCCCGTTTGCTCTCAGGTACTTGCTTGGCTTTCTTGTAAACTGTAGGAGCGACGCTGTTCGTTTTCAATTGAGATAATGAGATACCATCATAAGATTAAGAGGTTGATAATGACCACTTAAACACAAACATCCACACACACCAACCTCATCCCACATGATTTAATTACAGATCTCAGATGGTCAACTTGTTTTCCATATCCAGAAGTCAGTTGTTCTTTCCTCTGCTTGTCAAAATTAAGTATTCAAGATTCTGTGGATCATGATTGAGCCCGTACATTGGTAAATAAAATCCAGCCATAGCAAAATAAAAGACTGACCTTCACACGTTTCCCTACAGATGATTGAGATTGACCATCTTCAGATACACTTCCATCATTATCTGAATCGATATCTTCTTTCGGCCTCTTTGCACGCATGCTTTGGTTCTTGACAGGGACATCGGAATCACTATGTTTGTTAGACCTTTTATGTTGCTTCAGCCCATCCGATTTCTTATCCTTTGCCCTTGGAGCTGCCTTCTTCCTTGATTTTACTTTGTCTTTTCCTTTGTCACTTTCCTCATCTGAAGAATCAGAGCCTGTCTCACTGCTGATCTTTTTTGATGTTTTACTTTGAGAGCTCTCAGAGCTTTTCCTCTTAACATGATTAGCATTTTTAGAAACACAGTTTGAATTTAGTACCTAGACAACACCATAATTTGATGAGTATGGTAATTAAATTCATTCATCCGCAAGTTCAGATATTTTCAGAAGATTTTTCCCACCTGATCTATTTGCTCACTTATTAACTTCTTAAAAGGATCGAGAGTATTTTTATCAAGTCCAAGATCTTCCTCCAACAGTCTGCGAACTCCAGTCAAAGTTATCTTCCTGAAAAATACACTAGTGAGAGCATTGATTTTTAATTGACAAATAAGGAAGAACTGAAACATTATATGCATAGACAGAGTGTATCAAATTGTTGACAAAATTGTAAACAACAGCATCGGGCTGAAGCTTCCCTCCTTTTTAGCATTGTTGTGCTAATAGGATTTGGTCCCAGCTTCTCCCTTTCATTTTTCTCAAAGGCTCATTTTTCAGTAAGACCACTATAGTGAGTCTAATGACTACTAGAGTAAAGTCAAAACGGGTGGGAGTGGAAGTAGAAGAGAGAGGTTGCAATTAATAACAATATGAGCTCAGAAAAAGAGAATACTCAGAATTAGACGTGAAATGATCGGCTCTATCCCAAATGGCCTTCTCAATCCTACTTTCACTAATTTCAGAGCCTTGATTGTCCATTTCAGATTTGCTGTCTAAGAGGCCCATTACAGGAGAGTCTTTGAGTGTTTCCTCATCTGAGTCGTCTCCATTGCTAGCCCTTGGATCTTTCTTTGTTTTTTGCACTTTAGGAGATTCTCTCACTTCTTTCTCATTTAAATAGGCATCTTTCTCCACATTCTCCACCATCATTTTGGAGTAGTCATCATCAGCATCTTCCATTTGCTGACAATTAGAACAGAGCATTAACATTGGTGTATACCCTTGTAATATAAAAATAAAGACAACAAATACAGATGCAAATAGATCGCAAGTATTCTGCAACTAAAGCCGTAAAATTTAATAAGTTTGGTATTTGGATGTGATGAAGTGCAGAGGACATGAACATTGATAATGGCAGTGGAAAATACTGAACTGGATGGAAACCAAGACAAGTTTCAAGGATAGGGGTTTCCGTTCTTCCTTTCCCTTCTTTACTATCATATCTGTTACCATGTAAATATTAATGCTGTTAACACCCGGACGACCCTGTCAGGTCAAGCAGGAAACTGTCCTGTTATTTAACAAAAGCCGCATAGCTAAATCCAGGGTAAAAAACCGGAGAACTTCCACGGGTTTACCAGTTATGTTAGAAAAAATAAAGTAGTAGAAAATAAATTAGAATCAAGAAAGCAGCAAAAAAACTTAAAAAGTCTGTTCATTTCTTCAAAAATCAAAATATTCATTTCATTGGAGGCTTTCAGCTTTGGCTGCGAGTTTTAGAGGGCGGGTGGAATCAAAAGAAGCCTTCGTAGTTATGAAATGTGGTGAGATGGTGGCTTAAAGTGTGTGTGTGTGTGTGTATGCGCGCGCGTATTTCTCAAAATTTTTAAGACGGATGTGAAAAGGATGGCAGCCATGCAAGGATGATTTTTCAAATTTAGGACAGATTTTTTTGCATCAACAAATCTATGACCTATTCAGCCATTCCCCCATTTCGTCATAAAGCACTTCTTGCGATGTTAAATTTCAAAATGTGTTGGACAAGATTATGAAGCTAATAAAAATTATTCTTTCTACAGAAGTATGTTCCTTTTGTCCATTGAAAAGTTCATATACAAATGCCAATAAAAGACACTTCTTCTATAGAAATCAAAACTATACACGGATTTATGGACATGTCTCAGCCCCTGTTTGAGCCCCATTACTTTGCATTTTTGGTGGTTGAAATTTTTTGGAATAGTGATTGATGGGAAAACGTGTGGTGAAAAAGTAATGAAAAGTTTTAGATTTGTGTGTAATATTATTTTATTTGATGAATGTGTGGTTGTAATGAAGAGAGACAAAATTTTAATGTAATGTAATGTAATTTAATTTAATGGGGACCAAACGGGGCCTCAATATGAATGTCAATGATTGTAGAGTTCAACTGAGAATAAATTAAGGTTGTTACTTGTTAGAACTATTAATCAAAAGGTAAAGGAGAGAGATCTGCCATGCAAGGAATTGAACTTCAGCAGGGGGAATCAGGCAGATTTCTTCTTCGAATTGAAGGCTACAGTGGTCATGCCATTCTGTTTCAGAAACACAAAACACGACTTGTACACTGGAGTGTTACATGTTCTTTATTACTTTGATGTAAGTATCGCATTCATTACTACCTACGTTTTCTATCTTCTGCCATATCTAGCTAAGATTACACCTGCAGAATGGATGATAAGATTTGTTAAATTTGATTATTTTTGTTCCTCTATAAACAGCAGCTGTAGGGCATGTGTAATTGTATTAGTTGTGGGTGTTGTTTAGCTGACAGATTCTTTTTCTTTTGTAAAGATGCTCTTTGAGACAAGAAAAAACCAGGCACTTCAGCAGAATCAGTTTCTTCCCAAAATAATCCAATCATCTTCCGAAGTTCCAACAATTCAGAAGCTGAAATCTAACAGGTAAAATATTCTTCAACGTAAAAGTTAACCTTTTCATTCAATCCATGCACATTGTTTTGGAATTGTATATAACTATTTATAAAGGGCCAAATTCTTCCAAAAATTGAAAACTTAATAAGTTACCTTTTCCAAGTACTGTCTAATGAATCTTTTGTGCACATCCAAAGAGTTCTTTTCCAGCCCCAAGTCCTTCTCTAATAATCTCCTCACACTTCCCAACGTCAATGAACTACCATTTATTCACCCCCAATAAGAAATGAATCAAATAATATATTAATAAACATTACGTATTTACATGAAGGTAGTTCACAAATGTTATATGCAAACACGGAACCGTAAACGTACTCGGATTGGTCTTTGAAGTGTTGGAGGCGTGAACGCACAGCGTCCGCTATCTTGGACTGAATTTCCTGCTTTTCTTCTCCTTCTTGTACCACGTCGTCTGCCATATATTAACTGCTCTTTTTCACACTTGCAGATTTAGAAACGGAGAGAGTGAGAGCGGTGACTGAGTGAGACTGAACCTGCAGATTGAAGCGAGGGTTTTAGTTTGGAAAATTTGGGGAAAATGTAGGAGGTTTGACTTTTTTGGATTTTTAAAGTTTAGAAGCATTTTAGGCCCGTTCGATTCACATATCACATTATTTGTAGAATAAAAATAAAAAATATAATCATTATAAGTTCACATAAAAGATTAAAAAAAAAAAAAATAGTTAAATGTCATTGATAACGATCGTATTTTTCATTTTTATGGAAAAAAAAATAAGAATCAAATGGAACCTAAAAGTTACTTTCCATTAACAGAAAAGCTGGATAGCCAAGGGTCAGTGTCAGGTCGATGATCGATTTCTCACTGTGCGATGAGGTCCACGGGTATAAAATATTTCCAAAAATTGTGGGTCATCCCCCTATGTGAGGGGTTGATCACCAAATCTGACACCAACCTCCTGACCATGTAGCACGACTCTTCCATTAAACTTCCAAGAAGTGTATAAATTTTGATTGTTAATTTGTAAAATAAGAATATTTCATCTAACGTCCTTGATGTTATAATACCAATTTAGTTATCATTAGTTGATATGTTCAATGAATAAAAGTAGCTTTGTTTCATAATCATTAAGCCCCTGTTTGGCTCCCATTATTTTAAACGTTTATTTTTGTCTCTCTTAATCTATATTTGATTTTCATTCTTTCAAAAATTTATTTTTTTAAAATTTATTTTCAATCATACATTCTCCTATAAAATAATATTACTCATAAATCGAAAAAAAAAAATTATTTTTTAACCACACAATATTCAACAAAATACTATTCAAAAAAATAACTTTTGTCCAAAAATGGGACTCAAACAAGGGCTTATTTTCAATCACACAATTTTTCATAAAATAAAATTTCATGTAAATCGATTTTTTTTTTTAACCACACACATTTTTTAAAAAAAATATTATTCCAAAAATTATAGTTTCAATTAATGGGGTCAAGCGGGGGCTAAATGGGAAAAATCATGTTTTGAATAGTAATTTTTAAGAGAATGCGTGATTAATGCAATTTTTTATTATGTGAATGTGTGATTGAAAAAAAAATCAAATAATGATTGTCGAAAACATAGATTAAGTGACTAATTTAATTATAAATCATATTTAATGTCACATAAACCAATGTTATAATACTTAGAATATTTTCAAGAGACTCTCTATTTTTTAAGAACATATTCTATCATTTGGAGAGTATCTATAAATTTAGAAAGTTGAAATTTTAAAGTACTCCAACAAATTTTTTATATTTAACGTTTAATTTTATTACTCTAAAAAAAATATTTATTACTTTTCTCTATATTTTATTTTAACTAGCATTTTCTCTATATTATTTTATTAAATTAAAATTGAACCACTTTGAATATATTTAATTATAGTGAGTGAGTTTGATTTTTTAATTTGGAGAATCAAACTCACTTTCTAAATTAAAATATTAATTTAAAGAGTCGATTGGAGCGTGATTTTTAAGGATTGACTCTTTTAAAATAAAAAATATATCATACTTAAAGAATTTTTTGAAGATGCTCTGATAATATTAAATAACAATCCTCGTAATATTCAATTAATCAACTTTAAAAATTGATTAAAACTAGACAAGAATAGATTATATTACCTCAAATTTTGGTTTCTTCTTCTTTTAATGTCTTCTCACCTTATGCTTGATTCAATTCGATAGTTCAACCTTTGACCATTTATCTTTATCGGTAGGCAATTCCAAAACGTTGATTTTCATTATAGAAATTATTTTTTCACAAGTAATTATTGGACTTCTATTTTTATATTAGTATGCTCATGTAATGGGAATCATAACGTGGCATAAAATGGTGCATTGTTTTCAAAATAATGATATTTGTGGTTGCTAGTGATCATCATCATCCTATGTGATAATATCATGGTACAAACGATAGAATTCAATTAAATATAAAGAGTTATTAACGTATAATTATTGGCATTTAAATATGATGATGATGATCAACACTCGTGAAACATATAATTATCGAGAGAGATTCTATAGATGACCACTGACGGTATATTAATTGGTAATTTCAAGTAGAATTATCAACAATGATATTGTCAGAGATCACTAATACATCGTCATTAAAAATTATGATGGCAATATCGTCAGTGATGTTGCTTAGAATTATCAATGACACTTTAGTCATAACGAAATACTCTCAATGATGGTTGACGATACAACTATTGACAATTAATATTTAAAATCAATATATGTTGGTGAGTCAGACAAAACTATCGACATTCAACTCTTCACTGAACTTTTCAAAAGGTTTACACGGGGTCATTGAACTTTAAAAATCACTCAATTTATCACTAAACTTTGTAAAAAAATTTCACAGGGTTACTAAACTTTGTAAAATGTTTCTCAGGGATCACTAATTTAGTGATCCTTGGGAAATTTTTTGCAAAATTTTATTGATGAATGAAAAGATGTTTTAAATTTAGTGACTCCATGAAAATCTTTTGGGAAGTTCAGTGATGAATTAGATTTTTTGTAAAGTTCGGCGACCTTATGGAAGCATGGTGTAAAGTTCAGTGACTATTTGGACAATTCACTCGATTAAATCAATATATATTAGTGATTCAAAGGAAACTACCAACAAGAATATCTTTGTTGATTACAAACACACCTTTGTCAACAATATCCTCGATCAAATATTAGTTCAAACCAATCAATCTCTCAAATATCCTTTAAGAACACCCATAAAAGAGCATCGTTGCTTTTAGGGACAGTTTGGTATGATTTTTGAGCATTTAGAGAAAATTAGTCCAATGTGACTTTCTTTAAAAGCACTTCCAAAATAGAAAGTACTTTTAAAAATTATTTTTCAAATAAAAAATAAGGTAACTTCATTTAAAAACCCTTTTCCAGGACGCAAAAGTCAAACGGGGCCTTACTCCGGGTGGATTCAACTAATTATTGAACTAGCTAGAAGAACACATCAAGATGCGCTCGCCCAACTCTCTCGATTTTGGTATCGTGGTGGCTGCCTCAATATGGGATTAGTTAGAAGAAGAAACCAAGAAACTTCAAACGATAATTCAGTTTACTCTTCAAATTCAGCTAATGCTCTTTAGGAGAAGTTAACAGAGGGAGGGACGGGACAGGGCCGTTCAATGATGGTCAAGTTGATCACAAATAATAAAAAATGGAACCCATATTTTTCTTTATTGCATCGTAGTCACAATTACTTCAAAAAGAAAATTTCGTTCCCTTTAGAACGAAGAATCACACAGGTGAATTTTTTGTATTATTTTGCATTGACTTGTAATTATGAAGTGGATTGCTTGACATACACTCGTATTTGGTGGAGTCTAACTTAAGTTTATTCAACAAAGTAAAGAAATAAACAGATGATAGACTACAGTGCACTGGTACTGGAAGTCTGCTGTCTTCTCCTCTAAGTGTGGCAACGCCCACCATTTTCAACTAACAGAGAGAGAAAAACATATTCATACGTCTTCATCAAATACTTTATTAATTAGCAAATTTTACCTAATTTTGTTGCATTGATTTATATGTTAACACTAACATTCTCTTAAAGTGGAAATTGAATATCTATACAAAATATTATTCTAACTTAATAACAAAGGCAGCCAAGCACTATGCATTATAACATCAATCCCATTCCTACATTCCACCCACCTATTGATTTTTGTTCCTGAACAACATAAACTAGCAACCTCCCTTTGTTTTGTGTGTTTACGTCTGCACGCTTAAAGAAATGAGAGATCGAATGGAAAGATTCGTACTTCTTCCCTTTACAATGGGTTGTGTCTCGGAATCCAGCATTGCAGTTGGTGCTCGGCAGCCTAAAAGATCAAAGCTCGACGTCAATCAAACTCCCACAAGTACTTGATCTTTCACTCGTAGAAATTAACACTATCATGCATTTCTTAGATCTTTTTTTGTGACTTATTCTTGTACAGGAATTCACGACGAGATAAAGGAAGAGGAGGAGGAGGAAGAAGAAGACGAATATGAAGAAGATGAAGAGAACTTATCAGTTGAAAATATGAAAAGCCCAATAAGCCTCTTGGCCCTTCCAAGGGTTCAAAAGCTGTTCAAGAATTTCAAGAACTTCTCTAATATATTTGGTAATCCACATTCTGATGCTTTAATCACGAGACTTTCCTCAGAAGATTTCGCCCCATTTTCGTTTAGATAAAAATCAGATTTTTTTAGTAGATTTTGAAAAAAGTTGATGAATTTACGGTTGAAAGTTTACTGATCCCATGAGTCCAAACTAACGATGATGGTAACATTCTATTTCAGTCGAGAAGGATGAGATGGAAGAAGGAGAGACGGGAATGGAAATAGGATATCCTACCGATATAAAGCACGTGACACACATAGGATTGGATGGCTGTGCATCCTCTATCCTCTCAAAGGGCTGGAATAATCTCACTCAACCACCTGATCATGAAGATCAGTTGCTTAATCTCCCTCAGAATTTCCCTCTGCAGATGCCATTTGATCATCTTCCCATGGCAACTCAAGCTGATACTGATACACCTAATATCGAGACCTCATTGCAAAACCAAATGCAGAAATCCTTCTGATCCATCCATCTTTACAGTATCAAAATGAATCATTAGTTATATATATTTTATATATTTGGATCCAAATGTATAAACCCATTGCTTGTTTGCTACTCATTTGTCTCACAGTTGTGTATTTTGCTTACTGTACTTTGTGTGATTGTTTGGGATCCATCTCACAATTAATGCTACTAGTTATACTGTGATCTTTGTGTTATACATTTGGGAATCATGTTACAAGTGGATGGCAGTAGAGTAGGACATCATTTGTGATTCTGAGCAACGTCATACGGGCGGACGTGAAGATTAATTTAGAGTGTGCGCGAGGGACAGAAAATTGTGAGACACTAAGGTGTAGAGCGAGTGAAAAATTGCTAGTCCGGGGTCGTTTGGTGGGGGTGTCCAATGCTATAGTGACATTTTGCCTACCATATTAATATGTAAAGAACAAGGAATGAGATTGTCTAGCTCGACAATGAACAAATATGATCTAAGAATCGATGTCTCAGTATCATGGGTCTTTACTCAAATTCAATCAAATAAATACGATGGTATTCGACTATGTGAGAAAATAAGCCTAAAAATATGAGTCACTCAAACTTTGAGTGAAGATCATTTTAGTAAGGGAGAATTTGTTAAAGAGCACAGTCAAACAATAACATTGGTTAAATGAACTCCTTTCAATGTTTTTTGATGAAATAGCCTTCAACCATCAAACATAACAAACAAACAATGTCAAATGTCGTGAATACCCTCACCATTGAAAAAGACCCTAACACCCTTATCAATCCAATTAAATCCCCCAATTCAATTTTTGATCCCCAAAATCACAATAATCCGTTTTTTTTTTCTCTTCAACTATTGTTGCTATTCTAAAATCATATTCTTCATCATATTCTTCACCTATTTGGGTATCTTATGAGTATTTATCATCTATATTAAATCTCATTTACATTTGAAGAAAGAAGAATTTACATTTGAAGAAAGAACAAAAATAATTTTAGAAATTTTATGTAAATTGTGCATTTATTATTGAATATAGTGTTTAATAATATTTAAGTTGGTGTTGTTTTTGTACTTAGTGTGTTTTGTTTGTGTTGCTTGCAACTATTAGAAGGTAATAGTGCTTCAACTGTTATCCGAAATATAGAACGCCACTTCAGTCGTTCTTCGCTACAGAAAACGACACTACAGTCGTTATCTACTGCGGTTTGATTTTTTCAACGAAACGATCTCTGAAAATGGACTTTTAACGTAAATAACACAGAAAAATTGATCATTTCACACAAAAATGTTGAAATGATATAGCTTTTATATTATCGAGATGGTGAAATCATAAATCGTAATACTTCTATATGTCAATTAAATTAATGAGCATATTTCTTAATTTTTTTAGATGTTATGTGCATATTTCAACATAAATAAGTTCAACCTATTATTTTTCAATGCACGAATAGGTCGTGACTGCTTATAGTTGTGTTTATACATGTAACAGTACATCCGCCGACAATAAAACGACACTACAGTCGTTATCTGTAGTGTAGAACGACACTACAGTCGTTATCTTCCATGTAAAATGACAGTACAATCGTTATCTGTTATGCTCTATCCGTTATTGATAATACAATGTAGTTACTTTGATAATTTAAATATGATAACTATATTCACATTACTTTGATATATGCACGGCATATCTCTCAAATTTAAGTATAAAAAGATTAAGTAATGAGTATATCTCTCAAATTTTATACACGACATATCCATCTTACAACTTAAATAAATTCAAATTATCGATTATCAAGGTTTGGACGGCTCATGACGGCTCATAATCGTGTGTATAGACAAAACGACACGACAGTCGTTTTACAAACAGTAACAACACTTGTGTCGTTCTCAAGAACAAGATTGTCTATTGTCTATTCCTTTCCTCCTTTAACGACCTCAAGCATTGTACTCCCTGATTTAAGAAAATCAAAAATGACAATCATGTGTAAAGTAAGGGTAGAATTGACATAGATTATGTGATATTTTGTTGGTGAAATCACAAGTCGTTATCTATGTTCGTTAGAAAATATAACTAGTGAGTGCTTCTCTCAAATTTTGTGCACGACATGTCCATCTTGCAACTTAAATGAGTTTGACTTATCGATTCTCGAGGTTCGGAGGGGTCGTGGCCATTCAAACTCTTGTTTATTGATAGAACGATACTTGTGTCGTGAAACGGCACATGTGCCGTTTCAATGATTTCTCCAATATTTGGCTTCCTTTCCGCATTTACGACATCAAGCATTGTACCTCATGACTTACGGAAGTCAGAAATGTGGATCAGACGCTTTAGATTCGTATTTATCGAAAGAACGACACTTGTGTCGTGAAACGGTAAATGTGTCGTTATGATAATTTCTCCAATATTTGGCTTTCTTTCCTCCTTAACGACCTCAAGCATTATACCCCCTGACTGGAGAAAGTTAGAAATGTAGATCATGTGTAAAGTAAAGGTAGAATTGACATAGATTATGTAATATCTTGTTGGTGAAATCACAAGTCGTTATCTATGTTCGTTAGAAAATATAACTAATGAGTGCATCTCTCAAATTTTGTGCACGATATGTCCATCTTGCAATTTAAATGAGTTCCACTTATCGATTATCGAGATTTGGAGGGGTCGAGGCCGTTCAAATTCGTGTTTATCGACAGAACGACACTTGTGTCGTGAAACGGCACATGTGCCGTTCCGATGATTTCTCTAATATTTAGCTTCCTTTCCGCCTTTACGACCACAAGAATTGTACCCCATGACTTAAGGAAGTCAGAAATGTGGGTCAGACTCTTTAGATTCATGTTTATCGACAGAACGACACTTGTGTCGTGAAACGACATATGTGCCGTTCTGATGATTTCTCCAATATTTGGCTTCATTTCCTCCTTAACGACCTCAAACATTGTACCCACTGACTTAAGGACGTCAGAAATGTCGATCATGTGTAAAGTAATGGTAGAATTGACATAGATTATGTGATATCTTGTTGATGAAATCACAAGTCATTATCTAAGCCCGTTAGAAAATATAACTAATGAGTGCATCTCTCAAATTTTGTACACGACATGTCCATCTTACAACTTAAATGAGTTTGACTTATCGATTATTGAGGTTTGGAGGGGTCGTGGCCGTTCAAACTCGTATTTATTAACAGAACGACACTTGTGTCGTGAAACGGCACATGTGCCGTTCCGATGATTTCTCTAATATTCGGCTTCTTTTCTTCCTTAACGACCTCAAGCATGTACCCCCTGACTTAAGAAAGTCAGAAATGTCGATCATGTGTAAAGTAATGGTAGAATTGATATAGATTATGTGATATCTTGTTGGTGAAATCACAAGTCGTTATCTACGTTCATTAGAAAATATAATTAATGAGTGCAACACTTAAATTTTGTGCACGGCATATCCATCTTGCAATTTAAATGAGTTTGACTTATTGATTATCGAGGTTCGGAGGGGTCGTGGCCGCTCAAACTCTTGTTTATTGACAGAATGACACAAGGATCGTTTAACGGCATATGTGCCGTTATGATGATTTTTTCAATATTTTGCTTCCTTTCCACCTTAACGACCTCAATAATTGGATTCCCTGACTTTAGGAAGTCATAAATGTCGATCCACTATTTTATATTCGTGTTTATTGACAGAACGACACAAGTGTCGTTTAACAGCACATGTGCCGTTCTGATAATTTCTCCAATATTTTGCTTTCTTTCCATCTTAACGACCTCAAGAATTGGATTCCCTGACTTAAGGAAGTCATAAATGTCGATCATGTGACAAATAACGGTAGAATTGACATAAATTATATGATATCTTGTTGGTGAAATCATAAGTCGTTAGCTACGTTCGTTATAAAATTAAATTAATGAGCGTAACTCTCAAATTTTGTCCACGGCATATCCATTTTACAACTTAAATGAGTTCGACTTATCGATTATCGAGGTTCGGACAAATCGTGACCACTCATACTTGCGTTTATTGACAGAACGACACATGTGTCATGTAACGGCACATGTGTCGTTCTGATAATTTCTCCGATATTTTTATTCGATTCCACCGCGACAATTTCAAACATTGTACCCCCTGACTTAAGGAAGTCGAAAACGTCGATCAGCAGTTATAGATACCTTTTTATTGACAGAACGATACAAGTGTCGTGTAACGGCACATGTGTCGTTCTGTGATTTTTTCGATATTTTTATTCGATTCCGCCGCGACGACTTCAAACATTGTACCCCCTGACTTAAAGAAGTCGAAAACGTCGATCAGTAGTTATAGATACTTGTTTATTGACAGAACGATACAAGTGTCGTGTAACAGCACATGTGTCGTTCTGTTGATTTTTTCGATATTTTTATTCGATTCCGTCGCGACGACTTCAAACATTGTACCCCTTGACTTAAGGAAGTCGAAAACGTCGATCAGCAGTTATAGATACTTATTTATTGACAGAACGATACAAGTGTCGTATAATGGCACATGTGCCGTTCTGATGATTCTCCATTATTTTGATTCCTTTCCGCCGCGACAAGCTCACGCATTGTACCCCCTTACTTAAGAAAGTCGAAAATGTCGATCGTGTGAAAAATAATGATAGAATTGAGATAGAATATATGTTATCTTGTTGGTGAAATAACAAGTCGTTATCTAAGCCCATTAGAAAAATATAATTAACGCGTGTAACTCTCAAAATTTCTGCACCGCACGTCCATCTTACAACGGAAATAAGTTCGAATTATCGATTATCGACGTTCGGAGGTGTCGTGGCCTTTCGTACGCTTGTTTATGTTTAGAACGACAGAAGTGTCATTATAGTCACAGTAACGACACTTGTGTCGTTCTGAAAAAAAACTGTGTATTGTTATATTGATCTTACCGGATTTGGAAATGGCTTACCGAATATTAGATGCACATACCGTATATGCGGTTATTTGAAAATATCGGATTTTATTTTTTGCACTAACCGAATTTCTGTTTTGTTGCATACCGTATTTGAATTGCATACCGTATTTCAACTTACCGGTTAATCAACACTTACCTTATTTTAGAGCTTCATACCGGATTTTATCTTTTTTACACATACCGTATTTTAGAACAACTGTTAATTTTCATAACGACACTTGTGTCGTTCTCTCAAATTTTTCAATGTCAGTAACGGCACTAGTGTCGTTCTCATGGATATGTATAAAATATATAACGGCACAAGTGTCGTTCTTATAGGGGTTTCCTGAATTTGAAGCAATCAATAATAATGAGCTTCAAAACAATATTTAACTTGAATCAAACATGTACAATTGCAATGAATAATAATGGCACAAGTGTTGTTCTAACTGCAATCAATATTTGACTTGAAGCAAACATGTACAATTGCAAAATCAATCTCCCGAATATTAACACAAAAAATAAGTTCAAAACATTCACTAGCGTTATGTTTGTAATACTAGTATACGAAAACGACACTTGTGCCGTTCTGTCAATAAACACGAACATAAGCACCCACGACCCCTCTGAACCCCGATAATCGATAATTCAAACTCATTTACGTTGCAAGATGGACATGACGTTATGTTTGTAATACTAGTATATGAGAATGTTACTGATATTGAAAAGATATGAGAGAACGACACAAGTGATGTTACTGTTTGTAGAACGACTGTTGTGTCGTTCTGTCTATACAAACGATTATGAGCAGTCATAACCCGTCCGAGCCATGTTTATCGATGATTTGAACTTATTTAAGTTCTAAGATGGACGTGCCGTGTATAAAATTTGAGAGATATGCTCATTACTTAATCTTTTTATACTTAAATTTGAAAGATATGTCGTGTATATATCAAAATAATATGAAAATAGTTATCATATTTTAATTATCGAAGTAACCACATTGTATTATTAATAACGAACACACCATAACAGATAACAATTGTACTGTCGTTTTACATGGGAGATAACGACTGTAGTGTCGTGTCGTTCTACACTACATATAACGACTGTAGTGTCGTTTTTACGCTACTAATAACGGCTGGAGTGCCGTTATCGTCCAATAATTACGTACAACAAGAAAAATACACCAAATGCGAAAATAAATTCAACTAACATATCATTTCGTACTATATTCAACAATAAAAGTACCAATATACATGAGATTTCTAAAAATACATTTATTGTTTCTTCAAATATAATAAAGTCTCAAAGTAGTTAATATAGAAACAAAAACTCTTGTTCAAATACTCAAAATATTGGAGAATAATGAACAATAATAAAGCACAATAACAGAAATCAAAGCGCATAATTTGAAACTTCACCCATAGATTGCCTTAAAACATATTTGAAGCACTAATTCTTTTACCCCAAAACCTACCCACCACAAATCTAAAAAATTCTTTAAGAATTGCAGAAACTTCGTGAGGCGCAGAGGGTCTGATGCTGATTGTACTCAGTTTTCTGGATGAGATGGAGGCAGATGATTCCAGCTTGCTGTGGCTAAATTTTGGAGGCTCCGACTTTTGTGTTAAAGAAATAAGAAAGGAAAATGAAAGTTGGGTGTTCAGAAAAATGGAGGAGAATGTAGGAGAAATAAAGGATAATTTTGTCATTTAACCAATAAAAATATCTTGAATTTTTTTCTTTTCTTTTAATGTTGGTCAAAGGCCATTTGTCTAAAATCATTGTCCAAGTAGCCTATTTGGCCAAATTCCCCTTTTAGTAACTAGCTTTCTTTTGTTCTAAATTCATTGCTGAAGTTTAAATTTTGTTCAGTCACAATGTTTAACGCTTTCTTTACGTTGAGAAGTTTGGACTCAATCGTTCTACATTGTAAAGTTTAGGGACCAAAGTTGCAAAGTTCCTTTATTAATCAACTTTTTTTTTTTAGATAAACACTTTATTAATCAACTTTTTAAACATACGATTTATATAAATCATCCAATCTAGGGTTTCATTGAATACTCAGCGTCGCCAACAATCACTGTTTAAGAGGAGTGCATCGGTAATCGATCATGACTGGGAAGGCCAAGCCAAAGAAGCACACGGCAAAGGAATTAGCGGCTAAGTTGGACGCTGCAACCACCAACCGCGGCGGAGGTAAGGCGGGGCTAGCTGACCGCTCCGGTCAGGATAAGGGCGGTCATGCCAAGCTGGAGTGCCCGCTCTGCAAGGTTACCGCACCCGACATCAAATCTATGCAGATTCACCATGACGCCCGCCACCCCAAGATTCCGTTCGATGAGTCTAAGCTCAACAACCTCCACTCTATCACCGTCGCCGAAACCTCCAAGCCCAAGCCGGGCATTCGCGGCAGCTTGAAGAAGTGAATTTGCTCCTCCTCCTGCTACTACTCTCTATCTAATATCATGCTAGTATTGTTGATCTTTTACAGTCTTGTTATGAATACTGTGATTTTCAATAATAATTATATTGTGAACGAACTGCTACTACGGCTCTGTGTTCTAATAGTTTATTCTGGCGTTTGTTATTATGAATTTGATGTCAGTTTATTTTATGTTGATTAAATTATTACTATTCCTCTATGCGCTTTTTTATTTAACTATATCTTTTGGGGGAGAACTCAATTTTTTTTTACGACATCAATAAGGGAAGCCAATTTTGTTACAAAGTTGTACTTTTGATAGGGTGAAAGTGATAACTGGAAATTCGCTATCAGGTTAATATTTCTTTTTGCTATTATAGCTGCTATAGCATGTAAATTTCAACTTGTGGATATATAGGTAGGGCTATTTTCAGGCTTATTAATTGAAGCTGCCTGCCTCCAACTTTAATTTCCTGTTGCCGTGAATAATGCTAATGCACGTGTTATTGCTGCAATATATTATGGTAATCTTGTTTATGCATGTGTGTTTGTTGTTCTTCAAAGGGAGTGTTAATTTGTGGCAATAAAAGGTTGGTTTTGATGTCACGGTCTATTGTAGTTAAACTTTGCGAGTCGATTATGATTTGAGGGTTCTGTGAATAAGTTCAAAAAATTAAGAACGCAGACGGAAAGACTTAGGAAGATTGATCTTTTCTGAGAATAGTGTTTTTTGATTCCTGTTCTGCTTATTTTCCAATTATTTTACTTGTATATCAATAAGAATTTGTTTAAATGTCTGTGCCTGTTGGCTTAATTTATTTTGTGTTTATAGGAGATGCATATTTGGTGTGCGTGTTGTAACATTGGGACTGCATGATAGTACTCTGTTTTGTTTAGACTCCTCTGCTGCAATATGCTCACACACTGATTTATTTAGATCTGTAATATAAAGGCTGTATTTGATGTTCTAGGCACACCCAGCCATACTGTTGATGCATTTTCCACCGCCTGGATTCAGTGATGCCTTTGATTGATACTTGAGACTCTTATTTCTCAGTTTTCAAGGCTGTTTATTTCGAGGATATATAGGTAGGGCTATTTTCAGGCTTATTAATTGAAGCTGCCTGCCTTCAACTTTAATTTCCTGTTGCCGTTAATAATGCTAATGCATGTGTTATTGCTGCAATATATTATGGTAATCTTGTTTATTTAAGCATGTGTATTTGTTGTTTCTTCAAAGGGAGTGTTAATTCGTGGCAATAAAAGGTTGGTTTTGATGTCACGGTCTATTATAGTTAAACTTTGCGGGTCGATTATGATTTGAGGGTTCTGTGAATAAGTTCAAAAAATTAAGAATGCAGACGGAAAGACTTAGGAAGATTGATCTTTTGTGAGAATAGTGTTTTTTTATTCCTGTTCTGCATATTTTCCAATTATTTTACTTGTATATCAATAAGAATTTTTTTAAATGTCTGTGCCTGTTGGCTTAATTTATTTTGTGTTTTATAGGAGATGCATATTTGGTGTGTGTGTTGTAACATTGGGACTGCATGATAGTACTCTGTTTTGTTTAGACACCTCTGCTGCAATATGCTCACACACTGAAATATTTAGATCTGTAATATTAAGGCTGTATTTGATGTTCTAGGCACACCCAGCCATACTGTTGATGCATTTTCCACCGCCTGGATTCAGTGATGCCTTTGATTGATACTTGAGACTCTCATTTCTCAGTTTTCATGGCTGTTTTATTCGAGGATGACTATATGTCCGTGTACTCTATTTCTCGAATGTGTATACTTTTAATTGTGAGTTTGAACTTGCGGAATGCAGCAAGGTCATGCCATCATGGTGGACCATGTCTCTCTTTTTACAAATGCTATGATTTTTTCGAATGGATCAAGATCTGTGTTGAGGCAGGTGATGTATTTTCTGGCCTTCTATGTAGCTGTGTCTGAAAAAGAATATTAGCCTCCGTTTGGCAAAAATTATAAATGGTTGAACTTTATTTTCAATTACAGATTTCAATGGATCTACAAGTATTATCCACTAGTCATTTCTATATATATATAAAAACTAACCGTTTATATATTCTTTCATAAACAGAGGCTTGGTAAAAACAATTTTTTCTTTGCTCCTTCACAGCAATTGATCAGAAACAGGGTACCAATTATTTAATAATGCACTGTTTCCAGCATAAAAACCACTTCATCAATTATTTAGGCTGTCCCATTTACACAGGAAACTAAAAGGCTACATTTTTAAAAATGTTTTTAGTTAACAAACGATTGGGAAAATCGCCAGATGGTTTAATAAGCTTGTCTTAGCTGGTGGCGAAATAATTGTAGAATTGAGAACTTCCATGATTTTTTTATGAAGGATATCTGGGAAAGAAATTCCATTGATTTTTCTGGAGAAAGCTATGTTTTCATGCAGAGAAATGGTGCTTGGTTCTAGAAGATTTGAGGAATTTGAAGGAGGCTCGAGTGTTGAGCTGTGGTTGAAGTTTTAAAAAAAAATGCATTTCCTTTATCAGGGGCATGGCGAAGGTGCTTATGTATTAGGCATGTTGCTGATGGTGAATATGTTAATACAATTTGGAAAGGGGGATATCTTCTGGTTTTTTTTTTTTTTTTAATTTTCCGTTGGGAACTGAATCATTGAGTAGTTCTCGTATTAGTGTTCCTTCTGATCTAAAAAATTTCTATCTAGTTTTGGTTCGGACATCCAGAGCTTGAAGATTGGCTTTTCAGGACTATTGTTATAGATGTAAAGCAGTTTAGATCCTATCCTAGTCAAGTAGGAAAGGCCACATGGTTCTTCGATAGTGGAACTTTTTTACATTTAATCTGTTTTCTGGCCAGGTCAGGCACAAAATGAACAGGATTTTTTGTTCTTCTTTTGCAGATATTATGCACAAATAGGATATGTCGAAACTTCTAAATGTCAATGCCGTGGAGATGTAAAAAAACTGTAAATCATGTCCTTTTTTCAGGTTAAATTGGATTCATGATTTGGATTTTTTGGTGGTAGTACTGAAAACTCGCTGTTCCAGGTCCATATAGGCATTGCATCAGAGCTATTTTTGCCTTGCTTGTTGGTTGGAAATTTTGTTATGACCTCAAGTAACCGGTTAAGAGTGGTTGAACACTTGAACTTGTGCAAAAGATTTGTTTTCCGACTATCGTGTGGTTAGTCAGAATTGCAAACTGGTTGTGCAAAAGTCTTCGTTGCCTCTTGCTGTTTTCAGCAAATTCTTGCATCTTTCCATAAGACCACTCATATGCTATGGGGGAGAGTACTATTGAACTTAGGGGACAAGTAAGTGCTTGTTTAATAGTGCTTTTAAGTGTTATATGTTGAATATAAATGAATAGTGGTAAGTTCATGAAATGAGTGGATAAAAAGTATGTTTGATGGGCCTAAATTATAATGATATCTGGCACTACTAGTATTTAACATAAGTTTAGGTGGTAGCGCTCGTATCCACCAACATTAATTTGCAAGTTCAATTAAATTACTTACATAATTTTACATTTAATTGAATCTATTATATAATGTCACATAAACTGGTCCTAGATAGTATATTCAAATTATAAACTTTGGCAGACATTCTCTGTCTTTCCAAGTAATGTAAGCCTATATATTGTTGGAAATGTTTGATGGGTGAGCCCTTTTGTTTGCGTCTTTGAAAGTTGAACACTGATGAAAATTGTGAAATCCAGGGCAAGTTCTAGGTCGAAAGAATGACGCAATATATTAGATTTTTATAGTAAATACACGAAATTCACTCGAGCAAAAAGTTCATCCATCCAGATTTTGTTGAAGGGAATGCGATTGAAGATTTTTTGAAGTTATGATCAGAGATTCTACTTTCATCAACTACTTTCATTTACTTTAGCAATTATGGGAGATGTATTTTTATATGATAACATTTTGCTTTAGCTTGGTTAATTCGTTTGTCACTAGAAAGATGACATAACAACAGTTGATGTTTGACTTCAGAAATTCTTTATTAATATTTTAATTCATAATTGGTTGATTATTTGTTAAGTATTAATTTTATTTAAATGTTTTACAATATGTTAAACATATTTGAGATTTATTTTTATTTCTAGAGGTTCAATTTAGATTCAGTACATATTAATAAATAACGTATAATCCAATATATCTCTACTCTTTACGCAATCTTATTTGAATGATCGTGAAATTGATTGCATTTTAATATATTCAAACTTTTAATAGAGAGAGAGATGTTAAAGTCATGTATGTGGAACATGTTTATCCTTGCTTGGGAGAGCCTCAATTCTCGTGAATAAAAACTTTTCTCATTATTTTGTTACTGATTTGAAATACAAAGAAAATAACGTTTCCTCTCGTTCCCACTCCTCGTCTTAATAAAAAACCAACAATAATGTTCTTCATGGAGTGGTCGAGTTGGTAGAATAGGTGAGCGTGAAAAATTTTAGTCACGAGTTCAATTCTCTCTACCAATACTTTCTCGGTCGAATTTGTTGTATCGAACTTGCCTAGTGTGATTAATCTGGTTGGCGTGGTTTGCATAATATTGCGTCAGTCCAAGGGTTTACCTAGTGTACACTCGAAGGGTTGAGGTTGCGGGTTTTTCTGTAAAAAAAATAATAATAATAATAATTAATTATTATGCCCACCCATGAAAAAATAAAATATTTAGGACGATTCAACTTCAAAAAAGTGGAATACCACTAATGAGTGTTTTTGCTGGAAGAATGTTATTCTAAAAGTGAACCTTGCTTAAGTACATCAACCATTAATTATTTATTTGTGTGAAATAGTGTTTGGCAAGTCAAATGAAATAGTATGGATCACTAATTAATTATTGTTTTAATTAAGGATGATTTTTCAGACAAAAAGGTGGAAAAGTAAAAGTACAACTCCAAAATTAACAAATTTATTCCATCGATCTGGTTAGGAGTTAGGACTCAATTATTTGTTATATATTATTAATTTATTAATGTACATTCATAATTATTCGATATAAGCACAGTCTAATAGATTTCACATAATAAACATTAGATTTGAGACGAGTGCCTAGCTCAATTGCTAAAGGCGAAACCTTACTAAATCATTGATGTGGATTTGAGTCTCATTTGGGGCGTAAAGGGTGAAAAATATTCAAAATTAAAATTAAAATTAACGTCAAGTACGTTTGAGTTGTTTAAAAACAAATTATAAATATATGCCGAATGTAACCTTATTTTTTTTTCATAAATTTACAAGTAACAAGTATATAAGTTTTAAAATAATTATTATTTTATATTTAAAATGCATATAAATAAGTTATTTATTTATTATGTAAGTACAACTTCTTTTTTTATCAAATTAACTCTTACCTTACAAAATAGCATTTTAATTTGACGAGGATATCTAAGCTTAAAAAGTTTACATATAAGCAAGCTTACTTTTAAATAAATAAATAATTTTAACAGTTAAAAGTAAATTATTTATTTTGATATTAAAATAAGACGTATATAAATAAATGGTTTTTTTTTTTTAACTTAAAACTAGTAATATATATTCATACACGTTTTCACGGTTCATGAATATAAACAAGACTGACAATTTTTTTTGAAATTAACATAATCCAGAAGATACCAATTTGAAAATACAAACTTGTCTTCGACAAGAATTATGATGAGCGCGAGTTTCGCACTCATTTACGCCGTTAAACTTAGATAATTATTAGTTTTCGATTATTAATTTAGCGCTATTTTTATATTTTGCGTTTTTGTAGGCAAAACCCGAATTGATTGATAAATGGAAGAAATATATGCGAGAAGAGTGTCAAAAGAATGGAATTGCGAGAATCCCCAAGTTCGGCGAGCTAAAGAATTAAAATGCAAAGATTGCATGGTTCGGCGGCGATCTCGCCATTATTTTTTGTTTGACGAAATGAAGCTTGAAGATGCCGAAATCGGTGCACCATTTTGCTAAATTAATTGCTGAACTTTGCATGCCAAAATACAACCAGAAATATGGCTTAAGGTGGTGAAGTGGGATGCAAAACCAGGTTGGGGCTTAAGGTGGTGAAGTGCCCAAAAACCAACAGGAGCAGATCCCAGCTGAAGTGAAAGGCTGTGCGTATTGTGCATGCACACAGCTGCCAGAACAAGCTCCTGAGACGCACAGAAGAAGGCCATGCGTACGCATAGAATAGACCATTCGTACGCATGGTATCATTTGGCCAAAATCTGGGAATGACCCGGGTAGCGCAGAAATCATTTTTTTAACCCGTTTTCTCGGCCCACTTCACCCAAACCCGTCTCCCAACTTCATCCCACTATAAATATCAGCTTGAAGACCATTTTTAGGGCATCAATTGGAGAGGGGGAGTCGCCCAAAATCGAGCCAAAATCTGGGAGCTCCATTTTTGCAAACATTGAGGAACTTTGTGGAAGAAAAAGAAGGAGCGAAATTGCCATTGATCTCATCTTTCCATCTCTTATTCAATAAGCTTCTCTTCACTTTATCTTCATTTTCTTTCAATGGGTTGTATGATTTTATTGGCTATTTGTGTTATTGTTGAATATCTCATGTGTAGCTAAACCTAGATGTGATTGAGGGTAATTTTTGACCCGAGAAATGAAATTCCAATAGTTTTGTGCTTTATAGTTCTTTTGATTAATGTGATGAATCCATTGAGTTTATTGTTTATATTGTTCTTCTCAATTGTTTAGAGCGCTACTAGATGATTGAGTTGTTTCGATATTTGCTAATTTGGGATTTTTAGTCCGTAATTGCTAATTTGACCAAACCCTAGTAGCAACTATATTTTGATAGATTATGTGAAATTTTCTATTAAATGTAGGTGGATTATCACTTAAGTTAACAAACCAAGCCTGTGTGTTTATGCTTAATTCAATTAGGCTGTCTTGTATGAATGCTTTCGTTAAATTTAATCTAGCGATCTTATCTTAGGTTGTTTGATTATTAGGGTTGGGTAAAGAGCTTATTTTATTCAACTATAATCTAAGGAGAGTTTGAGGTAATCGAGCTTGTAATTATTCTCGAATTGTTGTTAATCGTTTGAACGAAAATCTTTTGTGAAAATTGAATTGGAAAATCATTCTCGCAGCAAAGAATTATACCCTGATCACACTCTCTCTCTTTTGTTGACTAATCGCCTTTGTTATTTAATTTTTATTGCATTTTAGATATTTCGTCATTTCCATTTTTATTTTGTTGTGTTCTTTGTTTAACAAATCAAACCCCCCCTCCCCATTTATATGCTTTCGCCGTTTATTTTATTTTGCGCAATTAACGTAATTGAACCAATTATCTGCGGATAATGACCCTTGTTTGCATTATACTACTTCAACGACATTTTTAGGAAAGTAAGGAATCTTATTTTTGACGCCCCTTTGGTGGCGGTCAAATTACATTAACATTAAGGAAAATTGCAGTAGTGGATCCTAACATTTTCAATTTTTATAGACTTTATTCTAACATTCAATTTGTGTTAACGGAGATCCCTAACCTTTCAGAAATGTGCATTTGGAGTCTAAATGGATAGAAAACGTCAACTTTTCCATTAGCTGACCAATAAAATGATTTTGACTATATTTTAACAATTTTTAAAGGGGTAAAATGATCATTTTACATTTTTCTATTATAAATAATTAAAATATTAACATCTCGTTTGACCCCATTATTTCAAATTTTAATGAGTGGAATAATATATTTTTGGAAAATGGGTGGTTGAAAAAGAAGAAATTTTTTTGTTTTTTTCTTGGCTGAAAATGGCTTATAAAAGCCCTAAAAACGTGTTCCGAAAATTGCCTAAAAAGCCCCCAAAATTTGGTTTAAAAAAAAAAGGACCTAAGCCAGGAAGTGTTGCAGGCGGGGGCATTTGTGGGGTGCGCGCGCCATGAGACCATTTTGGTCTTGGTATATAAAAAAGGCTTCTAGCTCGCACAGTCTTTGATCCTGTACAATCTGTTCTTCAAATTTTGATTTTTATATCAATCTTGCCCTCCAAAATGGCAATCCAAGTTCTCCAACTTTCTGATTTGTTCACTTTGGTCCTCAAATTCAAAATTTTGCACACTTTTAGTCCCTTTTCACTTCTTTTTGCCTTGTTCTCTTTTTATTTTGGGGTTCTGATCTACAAAAGCCATAATTGCACAATTATGAATAGAAATTTGTTCAACTTAATCAATAATTAACTTGTTAAAGTATCTAATAAATGTGCAAAAACACACTTATGAAGGGCATCTGGTTTTCAAGAATGCAGCATAATCAGAATCCAACGAGGGATCCTGTGGGTGGATTGTATTGAAATTGTAAAGACGGTCCAAAAATGAAGAACAATGAGAGACACCAATGGAGTGTGCACCAGATAGTGTAACCATTTCAACAAGTGACAGTCCCTTTCTTTTGAAGTTGCTCGGCATTGAAGAAAGGCGGAGGAAGTTCCTGTAGAACTTCAGAGCTTAAAGAAACACGGCCATCACGTCGTCCAGCCGGAACTTCGTACCAAATATTTCCAGCTTTAAGGCACTATCTGTTGGATGTTAAAGTCACATTTGTTGACCATAGGTGAGAATTGATAAGTTCAGCCGTAATTGTTGAATATCATGAAGAAGAGAAGTTGAATTAAAACTCTTTTATTATGAAGAAGAAAAGTTGAATCAAAACTCTCATATCATGAAGAAGAGAAGTTGAACTAAAACTCTCATATCATGAAGAAGATAAGTTGAACTAAAATTCTCCTCCCCGCCTTGTGATTGATTGATAGCCACAAGTTGGTTGCTTAATGAACAAGTAAGTAGATGGCAAATTGAATTTGAATTCTATCCATAAGCCGTCGTTTTTTACTTTTTAACTTCAGAGGAGGAATTCAAGTTGGATTTGTCAACTTACAAACCGCCTTAAGAAGTTTATAAATAGGCTTTGAGGTTTGTTCATTCGAGGGGCGCAAAGATGGTACATTCATTAGTGAATGCCACAGATAGAGAGGATATAGTAAAGAGAAAACAGAGAGTAGAGAGATAGAGAGAAAAATATTGTTTTCTCCTGAGTGTTTTCTACTTGCTTTCTCCTATTACAAGAGAGATTAATTGTTGTTATTTCCTTGTCTTTAGAGAGTTGTTGTAATTCTCCTACTATAGTGAAATTCTCCTATACTTGCCCGTGGACGTAGCCTAAATTGGGTGAACCACGTAAATATTTGTGTTCAACTTTAGCTGCATTTTCTCAATTCCATTATCGTTGTATGCTAAACTTGACCCACGAGATCCTAACACTATCTCGATTCTCGAGCAGCAAATGTAAGAATGTCCGCACGTGAGACTGTTTGAGGACATATAGCCTCTATCAGAGCTTTAGCCTCGTCAATTACCTCGAACCTCTGAGGCTCGGGTTATTCGTCAAATTATCTTTCTCTGCAGCAGGTTTTCCAGGAATAGAATCCAGCAACAGCGTACCATCACAGCCCTGAAATAATTTAAGCACGATATTATCTAATAATCTAATCTTTTTGAGATGCAACAAATTATTTATTAATTCATTTAACAATTACGTACTCTAACAAAACAGTCGTGGAAGTGCATTCTAATGACTCCAGCGGCTATTCCTGGATTGAGTGACACAGCTTTCTTCACGGCATTTCTTACAATCTTCTCGGCAAGTGGACAAGTTTTCGCGTAAAACCCGACTTTGAGTGGTGCTACTTTCGCCGGCCGTGCATGTTTAGGTTTTGCCAAAACACACGTAGAAAGAGAGACCACCAGGCAAAAGAGCAGCGCAGCTACTGCAACCTTCGAAACTATGAAGTTCATCATCTTCTTCGATTTTCGCAAAGGAAATAGAAACAGCTGGGAGTACTGAACAAGATGGAGATGGATACGAGTTTCTGAAGAAACAAGAAAATTTATAACTGGAAAAATCAGACCCAAAAAAAAAAAAAATTCAAGCAGGAAGAATAGGAAGAATTAATTATTTGTTTTACATCGTGTCAACTGCAACTGCAATGTTTGAAGCTTTCTTGAAAGAACCCTTTATTCCAGCTTACATCCTTCCCTCTAAATTCTAATTAATTACTCAGTCCATTTTTCATTTTCCTTTTCTTTTTCAAAATCGTTTGAAACCTTCTTACATAATTATATACAGTGAAAGTTGTAAGTTGTTTACATGCCACCAAGTGGCTTAATTTGATTTTGTTTAACTGTCATCAAATGTCACATAAATTATAACTTATAATTTGTTTATACTGCAACTTGGAAGTTGTTTACATGCTTAATTTTGATTTAATAATTCTAGAAACCATATCTATATACTTAAATGTTTAAATTAATATTAGTAGGGATTAAACAGAATAACTTTACGCGTGTTCCTTTATTTAAATCAGAATAATCAATGAGATTTCGAACTCCACGACAACTAACGATATCTTACAGGTATTTATTTATTAAATTAATTTTGTTATTAAAAGTAAAAACGTTTCAAAAATTCTTTCAGTAGGAAACATGAAGTTTCTTCTCTTACTATACATTTAATTGGATAATTTTAAATATATGTCGCATGTAAATTATACTCGAATAGCGGCGGGCTGCGAGCATGAGAGGAAGAAACCTAAGAGACTAAGAGAAGACACTCTTAGCTTAGGTCCTTTTTGATCGAAAGTTTGTTTGATCGAATGAACTATAAGAATCTCACACTTGATCCATGGTTCCCGCGATTTCAATTGCAGCGACGGAGTCTTTTGGCACCTCAATGTCAACTCATCACATCTTGAGGTTGAAGAAGGTCCCAAGGGTTAGGTTCTTTGCCGATTCAAGAGCCATAGATGTGATGAATAATGGAAAAATGGGAATTGGATTGATATTATAAGTCAATTTATTTATCTACTTATAAGTAAAAATACAGAATGTTACTTTTAAGTAAATAAGTAAGTTTTAAAATAAATCAATTTTGTATATAAATAAATTTAAAATAAGTAAGTTGATTATTTTGATTTAATCTTATATTTCGTAGGAGTCACAACTCTTAAACAACTTATCTATCACTCATTTTTATCTCATTATAATTTCAACAACTTATAATTATATTTTGACAAATACTAAGAACCAATAGAAAATAAAATGTAACGGTGTCATACGAGTGCACGAAAATTGTAATCAAGAATGTTCATGCATGTAACAACACATTAGAATAGATCACACTTCCAAATACAATTTCTTTCTCAAGAATGGGGTTAACAACTTAATTAACATTAGTTCTTTATACGAACAAGAGATCGAATAATGAAATAAAATGCTGCAACTTGCCAAATGACGACACATCAAACTCAATTTACCCGTAGAGCACGTTAGCCAAATAATTAATTAATCAGTTCACGAAACGGCATTTCATTCTGATCTCTCCTTGTTTACCAGTAAGAACATCAATGGAACCCATGCGCACCATAGCAGCCCCAAACTTTTTCGCCCAATCTTTACTGTAATTAACATTGTTCACAACCAATTTCCTAGTCAAGGGACTGTCCAACAATGTCTGGTCCGAAGTCAATAGCCCCCTACGACTCTGCAAATTTGTATAATATTTATTATCCAATCGGGTTGGAGTTTGAATATCCAGAATCACAATCGGGTCAACCGTGTTATTCGCCGGCGGAGGGCATCTGGTTTTCAAAAATGCAGCATAAGCAGAATCCAAGGAAGGGTCTTGTGGGTGTGTTGCATTGAAACTGTAAAGACGGTTCGAAAATGAAGAACAGTGAGAAACGCCAATGGAGTGTGCACCAGATAGTGTAACCATTTCATCAAGGGACAGTCCCTTTCTTTTGAAGTTGTCTTCAAGTTGCTCGGCATTGAAGAAAGGTGGAGGGAGTTCCTGTAAAACTTCGGAGCTTAAAGAAACACGGCCATCACGCCGTCCAGCCGGCACTTCATACCAAATATTTCCAGCTTTAAGGGCACTATCACGAGCAGCAAATGCAAGAATATCTGCACATGAGACTGTTCTCGGGCATAAAGTCTCTATTGTAACTTTTGCTTGATCAATCACCTCGAATCCCCGGAGGCTCGGGTTGTTCGCCAAATTATCTTTCTCCGCGACTGGTTTTCCGGGAACTGAATCCAGCAATACCGAACCATCGCAACCCTGAAATACAAATATGAACAGCATATGAGAAAATTATACGAGTAGTTGACAAAGCAGAGTCTGAAATTGGATAAGTACGTACCCTGACAAAGCAGTCATGGAAATGCATTCTAATGAGACCAGCAGCTATTCCTGGATTGAGTGACACGGCTTCGTTCACCGCAATTCTTACAATCTTCTCGGCATGTGGACATGTTTTCGCGTAAAATCCGACTTTGAGTGGTGCTACTTTGGCCGGCCGTGCATGTTTGGGTTTAGCCAAAGCTGGTTCGGAAAGAGAGAACACAACTAGGCAAAAAAGCAGCGCAACTGCTGCAAACTTCGAAATTTTGGCATTCATCTTCTTCTACTTCTTTTTTTTTTTTCACAAAGGAAATTTTAACTCGAGAACTACTTAAGCAGATTGAGATGGATATTGAATTCACAAGAAACAAGAGATTTTATAGAGAAGAATTGATATGGGGCAGAATTGATTAATAGCTTTGATCATAGAAAAATTAACGCGTGCCGACGTGCCAACTGTAATTTTTGAAGCGTTCTTGAGCATATCTGTATTAGAACAAATCGTTCACTCTTACAAGTTACATGCTTTCCTCTTCCTCCCATGGGACAGCTCATTTTTCTTTATATCAATCATTTGAAAGTTTCTTGTTTAATTATATATTGTAAATAAGCTGTTAATAATTTTTTTTTTGGTGGATTTGGTTGGTTTTACTTTCACCAAATGTTAAATCTTTTTGTAGTATTGAGATATATATATATTTGGAAAAGACTTTTTGTCCCGGGTCAAACCAGGGACGCCAAATGGCGTCAATTTGGCTCCCCTGTATGACTCTGGCGCCCCTAATTTGACCCGGGATTTAATCCCCGGACGTATACCAGGGCTCTATATATTTTGATTTCATATTTAATTATGACTGTGTCCAGTTCTTGATTTAACAAATCTCATTAACAATCGAATCGGTAGACTCAAGATTTAATATTAAAATTAACGGGGATTAAACATAATATTAGTAAACGATATGTTCGAAAGTTCGTAACTTTATGCATGTTGATTTTCTTAATTAAATCACATTAATCCTTGAGGATGTACAAGTTATTTGATAAGTGTATTTTATGCACTTATTCGAACTCTAAAATATGGACATTTCGTGGTTCTTTTAATAAAATTATAGCATAATTTATTATATAATGTGTTATTAGGTAAAACTCGATGAATGGAATTGGAATTAAAATAAAGAAGCAGAAAATCGACGAAAATGACAATATCCAAAGTTTTAGGACCAAAATGTAAATACTCAAAAATTGTGACGAACCTCGTAATGAAGATTTGAGATCATATATGATCAATTGGATACAATTGGGGGTCAAAGAAGTGAAATAGAGTTTATGTATTTGCACAAATCAATTTCCAGTCAAAGATGTGCTCCGAATTTTTAGCCTCACATTGAGACCCATTTTTTGGATAGAAAACGTTCGAATTGGAAAAATTGTATTTATAAAAGAATTATAACTCTTTGAGTTATCTTTCTAACATACTTTGAATCGCTAACGACAGCGCCTAGGCGCTACATTGCTGAATTGTTTCCCGAAAGTTAGCGCCACACCGCATACAATTAGGATTTTTCAAGTATGATTCATCTTTTAAAAACTCAATTTCAATCAAACTCTTGGAATGACTTAAAAAATGCATAAATATCAACCTAGAGGCACACTTTTGAGGGGGATTCACACGTTGAGAGGCAAATAATACAATTTGAGATTGAGAGAGCAAGATCAAAATGGAGAAAAACACAAAATCATCAAGATCAAAGAGCAAAAGCTAGGGTTGAAGACTTTTGAGGTTGAAGAAGATTTTTGGTGCAAGATCCAATTCTTTCCACGGTCAAGATTTTAAAACCCGGTTATGAACTCTATACATTTTGATTTTCTTCAATTATCATGAGTAGCTAAATTTATTATTCGGGCGAACACATTTAAGATCCTTTATTTCTTTTATTTAAGATTCAAGTTCTTTTATGCATGTGTTGATTTTAATTACATTCTCAATGCTTTGAATTCTCTGACCAATTATTCAATAATTTTGTGAACAATAATTACGTAGAAATGTGGATTATTTGTTTAGACCACATATTAAAATTCGGTAAATTAATATAACGTGTAGAGATACATATATTAATTATTGCGGTCATATATGAATTCTTAGAACCAATCTTTCGTTTAATTAAAGTTGATTCGCATAGAGATGTGAAATTAGAGTAATTAAATAGGCTCAATGGGAACTCGAGAGGGTTAAATTGAATATAATTGGAGAATTCGATCGAACACTATATTATATTTTATGAATCCTGATTGAAGGAGTAAATGTGATCAATGGATGAAATTGTTCCGCCCCAATATCTGTTTATTAGTTGAAATCTCAATCGATCTTGTTTGCATTTAATTTTATTTTAAGTGTTTAAATTCATAAATTCTAAACAATTTACTGTCAAAATATAAGTTAGAAATAATAAATTGAGCACTAAAGTATAGTTCTCGTAGGAACGATATCTGGACTCTTAGATCCATTTTATTACTTGTTACGATCCGTACATTTGCGGGATATAAAATCGACAACATTATTAGTCATAAAACATTTCACGAGAAAGGCAAATTATTAGATAATTTCTGTGATACACGAGAACTAAAAAAGAAAGAATGGAAGGCAATTTTGATCCCAGTTTGGTTTGAAGAATTGGAATTTTGGTATGGGACTGCAAGCTATGGATTATGTTTATTAACGATTGACAAACCATTATAAAATATTAACCAAAGCTCACTCACCCATCAGGTCAACACCCACAGGTCCCACACCCCAACTATCCTAATCCATGGCCATCCACTATCAAACACGGGCATGATCTAGTACAAACTTAAATAGTATATATCGATTGCGAACAATTATTTATGATCAAAATATAAGATGTGTCACACTGTACTTCTCAATGCAAGTACCCAACTTATATTAACACAAGTGATCCTAGACATTTTAATTCGCATGTTTAATAATAAATAAATGCAATAAAAAAAATGAAAACTATAGTTTATTTATTATAAATCATTATTTTATAATAACAAAATATATTATATGGGCACACAACCCAACAAATCTCCTACTTGCCTAGAGTATATGTGTCATGTCTTACAACCTAGTGTCTTGCAGATGTCCCTCAAAAACTTTAGCCATCAGGCTTTTAGTAAACGAATATACAAGTTCATCCCAGTAGCAATATGACTGACAACAACATTTTCTCTACAAACTCTCTCTCTTAAAAGATGATATTTTCGTTCAATGTGTTTACCCCTCTGGTAACTCTTGATTCTTTAACATTTGCCACAATCCCATTGTATCTCAATATTGTTTAAAGGGCTGTAAGGATTTTCTAAGTCACACAGGAAGGTTATGAACGTATAGCAAATCGTAATGAACTTTTTCTAGAGTGTAATCACTTAAAAGAAAGTTTTCCCTCTGATTATTCGAGAAGGCCATATCCCCATGGGGGGATGCTGAAATGGCTAAGCTATCGACCTATTCGTTATGCTGTTCCCTGCAGGCCAGTGATTCTCCCAGGCAGTCGATTATGAAGGCGACAACGGCAGTCAGAAGAAAACCTTATCATCAAGATAATGGCAGTTATCAGAAAGAAAGCAATGTCATACTGGACAGGATTAATCTGTAAGTCTTGTTACTCCGCATGAAATTTTATTAACTCTGTACATTTTATGACCTTGGTTGCCCATTTGTTTTGTCCTTCATGTTTGGAAAATCTCTAATAATTCCTGCTACTTACAAAAAAGCTGATTGTACAGAAAACAATTCACAGAATTGTTACAGATGTGAGATAGAGATGGAATCCATGTGTGAATAAAACATGTCAAAAATTCACCACCCACCCCACCAATGTGTGTTGGCTGTAGAAATTCTGTCAAAAACATTTCTATACATTCAGCATTTCTAATCCACTTATGACTTTACTCAAATGACACTCTGCTTTTGTGAAGTTTTGGACTGAATAAGATTTTTTAGTTCCTGCATTTAGAATCTGATAGCAGTTGAGTCATTTACTATATTGTTCCCTATGAGAGAGAAATTATTTTTGAGGCTTTCACTGCTTATTTATTGTCAAGTTTAAGGATTACAGTGCAAAAATTTTCCAAGTGTAATAGGAAAGACTCATTTGATGACAAAAATATCCTCAAGTTAAAATAAAATATCACATGCTATATATTACCATATGTATTGTCTTGGTCTTGGATACTATTAATTGTTATCTTTTAATTAATTTTTTGTTCAATGAATATAAATTAAAAACAACCAATTAAAATAATTTTCGATATTAGTTGTTTTTGTTTACCTAAAAGTCATTTTCTTACCCATTTGAGGTTTGGATTAATTTTGTAACTTGAGAAATTCTTAAGAACGCATGCATAATTTTATTGGTATGATTTTTTTTTTCCTTTTTTGCCAGCAAGCGTTGTAAAAGAAAAGAATATATGTGTGCGTGTGTGTGTGTAATTAATAAAAGTTTATAATTTTATGTAAAAAAATAAAACACAAGAAATTATGTAAATGACACAATATAGACTTGACTGAATGTTAATGTATAAAGAGAACTGGGGAAGAAAAAAAAAAAAAAAATTAGATGAAGATGAAAAGATAGTTGTACTTTTGGAGAAATAAAAACAGTTATAATGAAATATGTAAAATGTTACACAATGTAATAAAAAGTGTGATTTCTTATTTCTGATTATGGGTATTCTAATCTATTTAACTATTTCTAATGACAAATTTGTATTATGAAAATTTAAAAAAAAAAAAAAAAAATTCATTTAGGACTTGGGGTATTTTAAGATCTTCAAATATATTCAAGAAAAGCATTGTATATTTCATCAAGACAGACTGATTCTTACCATTTAATAATTAAAATTTCGACAAGAAAAGTTTTTTCCATTATATACAACAATTTTTTGCAACATATCTTGGCTTAGGTTGAATACGACAAAAATTTATCCAAAACGTTATGTAAAATTTAGTACATAATCATGTTAAATTAATGATGAAAACATACAAAAAAAATCGTTTAAACCGTGCAATGGTCATTATAATTTCAGGAAGCATACATACCAAACTCATCGAAAATCAATGTTAGCTCACTCGACCTAGTAAATTATAATTTAATTCCCATACACAAAATCTTGTAACAATAACCATAGAATATTATTCTCATTCCAAATTCCTAAAAACACATTTTGATGCTAGCACCTGTGAATGAGGGGCCTGATGATTGGATTCCAAGGTGGGTCTTTAAGTTTGTTCTTTCAGAAAAATTTACAACTTCCTCAAATGTCATGTATAAAGCAGGCTTTGCATTTATACTATGATTTCTCCAGGATAAACATAAACACCGTGCCAAGCACAAAGATACAGATGACTGCAATGGAAAAAAGTACATCTTATCATGTAATAGTCGACCTTAATTGGGCAGAAAAATAATGCCCCAGCTTCAAGCATTTGTATCATTAGATACATTAATGAAGGATATTAACTATTTTGATATTTTGCCCCTTATTATTAGATCCTGGTATAGTGTCATCACTCGAAACTTCATGAAAAGTAGAGAATGGAAACGGTCCATACCTAGTTAAAAAATTCCCCAATGAATCACTGCAACATCTGCTTTATTAAAATAGAAGCACAGAAATCCTCAATAACTTGTTCAAATTCCAAGTGATAAGAAAGTTGGAGCTGTGTCGGGACCATTCAGCAGAAGAGGAAATAAACAATGATATTATCTTAATTGCAATGCAACAAACACATCAAATATAAAATATTTCAACTTTAAATTGTTAACTATTTTCCCTCCCTGAATGTGGTGATAGCTACTCTTATGTAAATTGACTTATCATGAAAGATGACTTGCTTGGTGGTTTGATGATCAAAGAGAGCTCTGAACCAATAAAAGAATAAGTCACGGCATTTGAACCCTGAAATAGAAGGCACATAATTTCATAGACGGGCATAGCAAAGTTCACAGTTGCAGAACTGGTTAAAAACGTGAAACCAGAGTGGACATAGTAGTTCCATTAAAGAGCAAATGATTCATGATAACTTGCTGAGAATGAAATTTATTTTTATATTTTATACGATCATCTAGCATGAGCTAATAAAAAACAGAAAATAGTCCAGTGTTCTTGCAGAAAATACCATTAGACCCACCAAGCCAGGAGTCTAATGGATTTGAACGGATTGATGGAAAGGTATTACCACTAATTATTTTCAATCACCAAAAGGACTAAGCCACCAATCACCTCCTAATTACACATGCATTGCAGTAATTTTTTGTTAACTTACGTACACAGTAGGAAAGTATTAGAGGATCTAAAGTTATGAAGTGCCAGAAACATTGAATTCCTCAATGTCCTAGGTTTCGGATATAAAACTGAATATTAAGTGTGCAATCTCTAAACATACATCTGACATCTCTAAAGAAAAAACTTCTCATCAATCACAAGTCAAAGCTAGTAAAAGGAAATCTAAGCTCCAGCCTAGAGTCATGCGGGATAAGAATTCTTATAGTGAAACATTATTATAGTTAACCTCCTTGTAGCACGAAAGTAAAATTATCAACTAATAAGATTTGAACGTACCGGCATCTCCTATTTGTCATACCCAGCTTCTAACATCAAATGACGATAGCTACGACCCCGAATAAAACGCTGCCACCGATACTGAAGGGAGTTTTTGAAACTCAGGCGCATCTGCTCTTGAACAAGCCTGAAGCACTTACTCAAAGTTAGCACATGCCACGTGACATTTACTTTCTTCTTTTTAAACATTTACTTTTCTTTTTAAATAAATTCAAACCTCGGCATTCCTTACCATCTCACAAGGCATCGCTGAATACCACGAGATATAGGGCGAATAAAGGATGGATCCCTTTGGGCATACAGTAAACCAACCTAAGAAATATTGCAATAGAAATACCATTCATTGAAGATTTCCATATGACTTGAACCAAGATGCAAATAAAGTAAACTTGCTCAAAAATTATGAAGTTCAGGAGAAATCACCATTTCTAATGTCTGTGATCCATAATCTTCTTAACTACTACTACATATCTTGTGGTCACAGGTTTCTGGCTTTACATTTTAGCCTCCGGATTAGAGACTCCTAATATGCAACATCAACACAGTCCTAGAAAAAATTCTACAATCGAATCTTGCAAAGACCTAACATTTCTTTTGTACGACTAGAGAAGGCTACGGACTACCAACCATCTAAAAAGTCCAAATCAATAGTTAAATATAATGTTACGATCTAAAAGATAAATTAATGAAACTTGAGTACCTCGAGCAGTGCAGTGGCTGAAGGATCATCAAAAATCTCAAGACTACAATCACCAAGATAGTTAACCTGCATTAGCCAAGGAAAATGCTCAAGTCAGCAAAATTAGCCTAATAAGTAAATGACACCGTGCAAGGTTGTGTCATCTGGGTCAAGGGTTCTAATCATAACGACCATGTGTAATTATAGGACAAGAACTGCACATGAGAAAAGAGGTAACTAGACAAGTTAGTTAACAAGCACTTCACTAAATATGAGAATTGCATTGATTAAGGCAGTAGTTATTTCACTTTTATGCAGAATCGTGCAAGTATATTAAATATCGAAGGCAGAAAATTTTGAATAAGAAATTTCGCAAGTATACCATAGAATAAGAGCTAACATATAGTTTATGCAACATTTCCTTGTGGAAAGCAAGTTCGAAAGCATGTAAAGGATTAAATTACCCCAAATTCTGCATTGACTAAAGACTGAACAAAGTCCATTAGCTGAACTTTAGCCCATAAATGTAGATTATCTGATTTTGAAGGATGCCTCCAGGGAGCCCCAAATCGTAATCTATCTTTTGAGATTTTTCCACTTCGTGCATCAATAGCAAACTTTTGCAGCAGCAGCAATGCTTTATCCATGGCGGGATTAACTACATTTACCTGCAGAATAGAAATAGTCAGAAATAAAGATCCAAAAAGCTCAACCACACGAAAATCTGTGCTTTACATTTTGTTGCAAAGAAAGAAATATTGACAACAAACTAAGCCTTATACCCAATAAACTTGGGGTCAGGCTGGTCGGCAATGTGAATTATTTTGCTATTACATTCAATTCAACGTTACATCTACTGAAAAAGCCAAAGAATCAAATCTCTGAATCACTCGAGGCCATGTTAATTTAGCTCTATACATATTACCCCAACTACCTAGATCATAATTTCCTTAATTTTATACTCTAGGGGGCACCTCCACTCGTTGGAGTATATCTGTGTTCCTTCTTTTGTTTATTCTAATATGGACACCCACTCACGTAAAGGCCATGTTTATTTTTCTACATCAAAGCTTAACACGTGAACATTTTTTAATAAATAACTAACTGCAAGACTTGAATCCAAGTCTTTTGTCTACACATTAACAATTTCAACAATAAGCTTAAGCTGTTAGATTTACTTAAATTTTATCTCTAATACATTTTGTCAATAAATAACATTTAAATTTTGGTACCACGAGTAAGCAATGGACAAAAAAAGTTTATCAAAGGAATCTTGGTGACATTTACCGCCATCTATAGGGGGGAGGGGTCAGACAGATAAAGTTATCAATCTAATGATGTTCATTGAATTATATGATTTTTTCGATTTGCAATTAATCGAGGTTAAAAGCCAAAGAATTTGCCAAGAGGAATACAGTGCAAGGCCACCTAAAAAAAAATGCATAATTTATTTCATAAAAGAGATTAAGAGCCTGTTTGGTAGAGATTTTAATTGAATTTTAATTGAAAAACTAGCCGTTAGTGTGTCCCATGTGTGAGATGAAATTCAAACATGACGGCTATATTTTCAATTAAAATCCAATTAAAATCTCTACCAAGTGGGCTCTAAAAATCAAGGACTGTTGGCAAAACGGTGAAAATATGCCAAATTCAATACAAATTGGTCATTCATGCGCCACTCCCTCCATTTCACATGTATTAACGTTCTTCTCATGTTCATGCCCCGTCTTTCATAATTCACAAACAGAACCTTGCAGTATTTCAACTCCCACACCTTCAATTCTGTTTTTTTTCTTTTCTTTCATTTTCTTCATATCTTCATCATCTTCTATCAATACCTAGCACCAAGCTCTATGCTCTTTCTCCATCTGACCCAAATTGTTCAGAGAAATTTTCTGAACCTTTTTCCCTCTTCCAAGTCTCTCTTTGGAATTAGTTTCAGTTCATCAAATTCACTATCTGGCTCATACCTGACTAAATCCCTCATAAGAGTCTCAACAACAATCAGAGGATAACTGTCCCAATGCAAGAAAGGTATCTATGCAGAAGTTACTAAAGCTGCTTCCTATCTATCTTTTATTGCCCCATAACCTTCATCCTGTGTACCAGAGAAGCAATCCAATCCTTCTGCAATCTCTCCATCCAAGGTTTCGTCTCCTCCTTAGAGGTGGAATAATCCTCCCATGAACCCACATCTTAATTACATCCACCCCTCCTTACAAATCCACCTCATTTGCTACGTCCAGTCATTTATCTGGTAAATGAGAAACCGAATTCTTCTCCTACATCACAATTTGGCTCTCCCTCGCTTATTCGAACAAGCATCAACTTTTTATTAGTCATCTTAAAAGACATGCATCTGTTATCACAATCCATTGCCAGGTCTGAATGCTTCAAGTCCAGAAATGTACTACAAATCAGAACCTTCGGCCTGTTGATAATTAGCACTGTTTTTCAATTGGATATAATAATATAACATCTTCACACTATTCGAGTTAACCCAATTCAAAATTTTCACTGACAAATTGCATTGCACCAACATATATTTCCAGATTTTAATTTACTTTGCAAGCATATTGACATCATTCTGGTTAAATGCCACAGCATGAAGTGAGGTGAACCTGTCATGTCCTCATCATAGGCCTCAAACCATGACAGAACCTCAGTCTATTAGCAATGACACCTCTACTTCGGTACATGGCAAAAATAACTAACATGTTTTCCAAGAATATATACCATCTGCTCCAGTTCCACTTCAATCCCAAAATAATTCTTGAAACTCCAAGCAGTATATTTGAACCCATCTGGCTCAACTAGAAGTGTTAGGTGGGCCATGGCAGGCCAGAGCATCAAGGACCGTGCAATTTTTTAGTTTTCTGGTTTATTTTTGTTTAAAAATAATAATAACAAAAGCAACCACGTGAACCACAAGCTATGGAATGTCTGTGTTGTATCTCAAGTGTCCTTGTTCTATATAACATTAGCACCGTTATAAAGTTCCAAATCACTAGGTAAGAAAGTTCTAAAAAGACCATATCTTTTCGCAATTCACTGGCATTTCCATAAGCAAAAATGAAGAAAAGAATGAATGTCAAAATCAAACCCACAAACTTTCCAAGTAAACATAGCAAGTGATGTCAAAAACAATACTAAACAAAGAATAAAGCGGAAATTTGATCATATACTAGTCGAGAAAGGAAAGGGTAGAAACTGGGTTTTGATTCAGAGCTCGAGCTTACTGAGAACTTACTTGCAAATTTGCTAAATATGCATCCACAATATCTTCAAAGGTACTGTCCTTTTCATTTATTTCCCTGCATTCCAAGGCTTCATTTATGCTATGACAAGTAATTATGCAATATTTATGATAATAAGTTGCAGCAACAAGTATAGTTTTACAGATGTGGCAAATATATTATTGCAAAGCTCAAGCCCTAATCTAATAATGTACCAACCTAGGAGCTTTCTGAAAGAGTGTGGAAGACAATAATCTTAATTGAATCATTATCTAGTCGTACAATTCACGTGCTTCACTTCAATTTCCAGTATTAGGAATATTTTTTATCGAGATCAAGATAGGAATAAAAATATAAAGTTATAGTTTAAATAGAAGTTTTAAATTGGGTTTAATTTTAATTAGATTAGATAAGATTTGTTTCGATATTTTAATATTATTAGGAGTTTGTTCCCTTTTTAACTTCTTCGAGTCTATTACCCTATAAATAGAAGGTCTTATTCATTGTATTGATTATATGAATAAAGAATAATTTTCCTCTTGCGCTCAATTCTTCTCTTCTTGGACCCCTTTCTTTCTGTTCTTTCTCTAATTCTTTGTCAAATTATACGCATCCTACATCAATTTCGGACTTCCATAATTTTCTGGAGTTTGATTATGTTTTAAGTTGTCCAATTTGATTAGCATTTAGTTTTAATTATTGAAAACTTTTTTTTTCTTGAAAGGTATTCCAGTTCAAGTTCCCTTTTTTCCCAGTGTTGAATCTTTAGAAAGTTTCGGTAACAAACTTGCTTCTTCTCGAGGGTGATTTCTCAGTGGTGACCTAAGGAAATTACTACGGATCTAGTCTTCCCTTTCATTACCATCACTCTTTTCATTGTTTCTATTTAAGCATCTAAAACTAAACTCCTCGGAGTACTTAAACAAACTAAAGACACTGAAGAGAAATGATAAGTCATTAACAACAGGAAAAATGTACAAACTTCATAAAACATGCATTTATATATACACATATTAACCAGCAGTATGTAGTGCACAAGCAATAATTCATCACCAATATTGGTTGATCTGTAATCCATGCTTACTTATGGTAATAATTACTCAGCTTTAGCACGTAAACTTCAAAAAGATGTCTTGGATTTGGCCCCAACACCTCAACAATCATAGTCCACTGAAGAATGAATAAGCACAATGAATTATCTGTGTCAGAATAACATATTGTCTTTGTGCATGTACAGGTGTAAGAGTTTGTGATTGCACCAATTAAGGACCATTGATAATTCGTTCATCAAAGGCTCATTATTTTACCCTCTTGACGATGTCATCCCCTTGATAATAGTAAACAAGCTTATAAAATTTAAATATTTTGCTTCCAAAATAATTTTCATTATAGATTCTTAATGCCCCTGAAAAAGGAAAAGAAAAAGAAAAGAGGAACAACCTATTGTCCATTAAATTGAAGGCAAAATCCTAAATGAACCCCTTAATTCAATTTTGTTTCTTATCTTTTCATGCTGAAATGATTATGGCCCTGTTTGATTCCCATTTTGGGAAAAAAAAAATGCATTTTAAATAGTTGATTCATGGAGAATGTGTGGTTAAAAATTAAGGAAAAATTTTGGGTTTGCATGTAATATTATTTTATTGAAGAATGTGTGGTTGAAAAGAAGAAAGAGAAAAATGAATTTTGGGAAAAATGGGAATCAAATAGGGGCTATATTTTAGGTTTTCTTGAGACATCTTCTGCTGTACAACTTTAAGGACGCATACGAAGGGTTCATGGCTTCCTTGGACAGCAAAATTTCAAACTCACGGATGATAAATGACCAAAAATAACAGTTAGTTATTAAATTAGAGAAAGGAAAATTTGCCTATAAGCATCATTAATTTCAGACTCAACGAAAATAAAGAAATGGGAATGGAAAATGACATGAGAAGAAAGTATAAAATCAATGAGAATTACTCTCAAAATGGACAATCCATTTTGTAGGAATTTGTTGACAGTGGAAAGAATGAACACAAGCACTTGAAAAAAATAAAATTTGATCATACCTCAGATTGACTAAAATAGTCATCAACCATATGCATTTTCGCTTCTGCTGGGGTCCATCCAAATGTCTGCAATTTCAGAAAGAATACACACCCAACTTGTTGAAAGCTAAAACTGATTCACAAAACTAAAAGAATCATTCTGGACAAATTAAATTGCTAATTCATTTTCCCGGCCCCAAGGAAGGCAAAGGCATGCTAATTCAAAATGAAATTAATATGTACGTGTGTGTGTGTGTGTGTAAACCCACACAAAAATATGAGAAACTGACAGAGAGATCAAGCACGAGGTAAAGAGACAGGTATTACCTCACGGGAGATAAAAATATCAGGAAATCCAAAATCCATAAAAGCTCGGTATGAGTAGTAGCTGTAGGATACTAAACTTTAAAATTCCAAAGCTTATTATTAAAAAGTGACAATCAAATTATAGTGCATCCAAGCAAAAAGAATAACTGGAATTTGGAATGAGAAGGTAGTCATAATTATAAAACAAGGTATATTTTTCTCATTTGCTACATATGTCTGAAGCATTATAAAGCAAAAGGTACGTCCAGCAGATCATTAATCTCGCTGCTGGTCAGACATGATGAGCGAACTTTTAATTATTGCCTATCAGTTCGATCATCCCTCTCCAAAAGATCATCCATGGTTTGGCAACCCAGAGATACAAATTTCATAGAAAAATAAAAACAAACTCTCAGAAATTGATCCAGAATTAGAAGAAATAGTGGCGGGATATATACGTATATCTGAAGTAATACAAAGTAGAAAGCGTGTCCAGCTAATCATTAATATCGCTGACGATCGAACATGATGAGCAATTTTTTAATCATTGTCTATCACCTCTGTAGCACGGACATTCAACTAAGTTAGCATGTCCATGTCCGACACGTGTCGAAAGTATAAAACTAAATTTATACTATATAAATGAAGAATTTTAAATAATTTAATTAATGTGTCGACGGCGTATCGTGTCGTACTTTTTTGAAAAATTGAATGTCGACATATCCAACACTCGTGTCCATGTCAGTGCTTTTCATTGCCTATCACTTCAATCATGCCTCGCAACTCAGAGATATATATGTCATAGAAAAACAAAGACATACTTTCACAAATTGAATCCAGATTTAGTAGAAATAGCAGGGGGGTATATGAGATATGACATGTCAAGTTAGAGAACTAATGGTGTCCAAGCATAAGTAAATTGCATCAAGTAAAAGGAATATCAAATTATTTTACCTTTTTTTCCCATACAATTCAAAGATTATGCAAAAGATTTCTATTTACCACTAATTGTCTAATTTAGTACAATTTCATCATTTTATTAAAGAAACACCCGAACAAATGAATTGATTGTCGTGAGAATAGGTAACCATAATGGTTTATAATCAATCCACCTCTTTATTACAGTTAGGTAACATAAATCTTCTGCATAACATTTTTTCAAAAAAAAAAGTAAACTAAATAAAGTAGGAGTCATAAAGTTGAACTTCTCAATTAGTGCACCCATGCGGGCATTAAGCTTTATATTGTAGAATATATTTTCATTGCATAGCTCATCTAATTATCATGCTGTATAGAACACCGATTCTAATTCTTTTGATAGGAAATGACAAACTTATTTGCATAAATTTATGATCATTAGAAACGAATCAGAGCATAAGCCATCCACTAGAAAATTAGAAAAAAAAAAGTTCAAACTTCATTAAAAGCTAAGTGGCAGGGGAAAGGATGATGACATAGATGAACCACCTTCTTTTTTACTTTTTTTCACCTCACAAAAATCAGTATTAACTACAGCCTCGTTTTGCTCAGGATTCCACTTGTGACCAATCAAAGATGACAATAAGATTGGTACACCATGACATACTAGGATCGGTTTCACTCCATAAGTAGTTCATGAAACAAGGTTTCAGCCAAAACTATACATATAACCAAGCCTCACTCGTGAAGATTGATATTGAACCTTCTCCGTGAGAGAGCTAAATATCCTAAGCATATTTAAATGCTAAACCAAGCAAAATCTCGTGATTAACAATTTCCAAGGCCAATTAAATAACATCAAAGGTAAAAAAGAATCACCTATCTGATGTTACAAGAAGAACTGGAAGACATCTTTTGTTTGCACCCAAAGCTATTATTCTCCAGATTAGGCTGTCATGGTACATGGATCCACATATTGTTGTATCATCCATAGAAACAGCATACTTCAGAATCTCAATGTTGTTCATCACCAGCTTCGGCTAATCAGTTAAATGCAAAAAAAAAAAAAAAAGCCATCACACAAAGAAAATAGCACAAATAACCATCACATAGTGGTGTACATTGCACAATCATTAGTATATAATCCAAATCAAGCATCTAAGTTTTGTTTCACAATCCAAAATAAGCTCCTAGATTTGCATATGCATTGAAAGTCCACCTATAATATCAAAGACAAATAAATACCTATCTTGTTCTAACAAATATCAGAACTTAACTAGTAAAATAAAAACCAAACTAATTATAAACCCACAATAGAACAAAGGAAATACCCAAAATTGTAGGACTTTGCATTTGACCTGCAAATCCTACACTGACATGTTATATAGACATTTAACCTTGCATCCAATACATATAAAACTCACCGGGGCTTTTTCATCGGAAAAACCATGATTTACCATATGAAATGCTAAATCATGATGTTAAAGCCGAAATAATTCACCTAAATTACCTGAAAATAGTCCATTTCAGCAGCTGAAGACAGCAGTTCAAGCAATAAACAAGGCCAATCAGTAGCCGAATTAGCCAAGGACCGTGAAAACCCACCCTTATTGTTCAAATGCTGAATTGCATTCCCCCTCCATTTTTCCTGAATCCTAATCACCTCCTTGGCCAACTTCAACGCCGCCATGGCATCTCTATAATATGATCCCTCCTCTACACTCACCCTCTTATCTGAGAACCCATCTAACTCGTGTTCATCCAGTCTAGCAGATAGTCTAAAAACCGCCCTGTCCCATAAATTCAATATGGAACCATTGTTTCTATTATTATTAACTACAGGCATTCTGGATACTGCAAAATTACTTTCAGTATTTAGAATTTTGTTGAGGGCAGTGACAGGACTGTGCCATTTGGTAAGAGTAGAGAATATTTGGTGGGAGCTAATGGAGCCAAGTTTGATGGCCTTTTGAGCCATGGATTCAAGGCAGTTTTCGAGTTGACTTTTCAGAGTTGCCAGTTGAGGCGGTGGGCAAGTGGTCCACGAGGTCCATGGATACGAGTGGCCATGCTTTGGATGGTACTCCTTTATTGACTCTGCAAAGTCCACATAGCCAGTAATATGAGGGTCTGAGTTCCATCTTCCAAGTAGACCTGTAAAGGGGAGAAGTAAAACCATATAAGATTGTGTTTCACAGGATTTATCTTTCACTTGTGAAGGCCATCATTTCAGTCTCACTGAATCGCAATGGAAGGTGATAAACAAATTTCCCTCTATTACTTACTAATGTCCACAAAGTATAAAAAGTATAAAGAATTAATGCCCTTCAAACCAAAACTAATTATATAGCATATCAAGTATAGATTACAGAAATCACAATGAAGCTATCACGACCACACTCTATCATATACATGATATAGATAGATATGAATAAAATTATATCAAATCAATAAAAGTGCAAATAGACAGATAAGCTCGAATTAAAGTTGAAAAATCGGAGCAGATATACACAATTATAGTAAGAATATTATAAACAGATATCAAATAAAACATACTATTTCTTTCAAGTACATTCAAAAATCAAAGTTCACGAGTCTCTGTCTTTTTGCATATTCTACACAGATAATGGATAGTCTCCAATTACTACAATTTAGCATACAAACATATAGATTGGGTGGCTGGGTTCTTACGTTCGAGAATAAGGGTGGTTTTGCCGACACCGCGAGGGCCGTGAAGAATGAGGGGTTGAGGAACGCAGTGGTGCTGTGCATGGTTGTTGAGGACAGTCTCCAGTAAGGGTCTTGGAATGATTCGCCATGCCTTGGGATTCACCATCGAGTTAAAACTAACTGGTACGGAAGAAGAAATTGCTAGTCTGTGGGAAGGGGTGGCGGCCAAGAGAGGACGTCGCGACTTGCGTAAATTATCTTACTGTCTTGTATTCTGCAATATTAACAATTGAGTGGTTATATTGTCACCACAAAATTTGTTTGTACCACCACATTTTTTCTAATCACTAGAATAACCAGAATTAAAATGACATAAATAACCACGAACACTCTATATTTTTCTTTCTTCTCTTCTATCTATCTTTATGTACACGAACAAATTTGACAGTTATTTAGGTGTTCGAATATTTGTGCCTAAAGAATGGTATTAATTATTAATTAAAAAGCAAATTCTCTGACTCAACAAAACTTACATAATTAATCTTTCTCTCCCAGATTTCTCAATAAATTTGATACCAAGGGGGGGTGTATTCAATTGAGACTTTTAATGACTTTTTGAGATTTAAAAAGTTTAGGTGTATTCAATGTAAACTTTTAGAGACTCTCTAAAAGTTATGGTGTATTCAATTGAGACTTTTATAGACTTTTAAAAAGTCTCTAAAAATCCCGGTGTATTCAATTAAAACTTCTTAGAAGTCTCTATAAGTTTTGGGGTATTCAAATTTTAATGACTTCGGGAGACTTTTATAAAAGTCTCTGGAGTACTAATTTTTAAGCAGAAAGTACTCATATAAAATCTCAAAAATTGTCTCTCATTAATCACGAAATTTTGGAAGACTTTTACAAAAAAAAAAAATATATTCAATATTTCTTTCCTTTTTCTTTCTACGAACATTAGATATATGATTAAAATTAATTTTTTCTATTGATTCTCTCTCCCTCTCTCTTATCGTTTATCTCCATTTTCTATGAAAAAATTAAATTGAATTCTTGTAACTTTTTTCATTCATTTTTTTTTGTGAAAATTATCTATTTTTTTATTAAATTTTTTATATGACAAATTTATAATTAAATGTAAATATATTGATTTCTATTTATTTTTAACAGTATATTATATTAATAATATTGAATATAAAATTTATTAATTACCATATATATGTATACTTTTGATTATTATTTATTTAATTAAGATCTTAAATTTTTATTATTTTTAAAATATTTTTTAATTATATGAGGAGAGGAGGGGAAGTAGAAGAAAAATTGTGAAAACTACATGATCCACGTGAATTCTACTTCAAATGAAAGTCTTTAAAAGTCTTTTGAATTCTACAGAAGTCTACAAAAGTTTTAAAATGAAAGTCTACAGAAGTCTACGAAAGACTTCCATTAATTCTATGCAAATCTATGAAAAACCCACGAAATCCACAAAAGTCATCACTTTAAAAAAATCCACCAAAGTCTTCAAAAGTCTCAATTGAAAACACCCCCCCAAATCAAGAAAATTCGACTTAAATTACATTTCAGTGTACATACATAGGTAGATAGAGCATTTACATGTGTATCCATATCAGCAGAAACCATCAATTCTTGAAATCTTCTTTCTGCAATTCTTACAAGTAGCTTCAGTGAATGAAAATTCTTCTAAAAATCTATTTCTTGAAATCCAATTATAGGGAACCACCTTCGAATCCTAGGAATATCAGATTTTTCAATTACACACACCATATATTTCCCCATGAACTAAGCTCAGAAAACTTGTTGATACAGAGAAAAATGAATGAACAGTTGAATCGAAGAAGGAGAAGGAGAACCATACCTCTTTCTTTCACCTTCATGATGAATCTATTTCAGAGCCACCAATGTATTTGTTTACAATGGGAGAGAATGGAAACAATGAAAGAAGAGGAATGGAATAGGTTCTGAGAGATGTATGCCAATGAGAAAAATGACTAATATTATGAAGATGAGTACACCACAAAATTTATATACGCACGTGCACACAAACATATACATATAAATATATATACACACACATATATATATACATCATTTTTCATTTTTATTGGATTAGGAGTATGATTGTAAATATGTTGAGGTGTATTTATTAAAAATATTTTTTAATTGTGGTGAGATTATAATGTGGTGCAGTAAGTAAATTTTGTGGTGGTAATATAATTACCCTTGTTAATTTGTTACTAAGGGCATTTTGGTTTAAATTTTATCAAAATGGATATGGAACAAATTTGGCACATTTTTGCAAATGACAATGTGAAGTGGACATTTTCTGCAATTTTCTCTTACTTTAACTCAAGTTCAGTCTAAATTTTGACGAATGTGAAAAATAAACATTTGTAATAATTTATAATTAAGTCACACTACCCTATTTTATAAATGAGGCTTATTGGCATTTTATAGCTCCACCTTTTTCGGATGGACAATAGAGATCATTTCTATATAATGTTCGATATTCATCTTCGAGATTATTTTATTTAGATATTTACAAAGATTACTACAAGTTTCCTACATATTGCCTATATAGAACATTTTAGATTAAAGACCCTACCATATATTTTTCAATATTCTAAAACGCCTTCTCGTGTGCTTTGATATCTTTTATAAAAAAAGTGAGCCGGCTTGGCTTGATAAGGTCCGAGCCGAAAGCTTCAACTCGAGAGCCAGCTCGGCTCGTTAACATCCCTATATAATAGCATTTATTAAAAGGCCAAGCCCAAAATGCTTCCCTAAATATTGAATCCCGTTTTTTCTACCTTATTTTGTTCATTCCCTAAATTTCGTTCGTTTACCTCTACTTTCTTTCCTGCATCTCTCTCTATTCCCTACCAATTCATTCTTTCTTTCTTTCTTTTTTCAACAAATCACCCTTCATAACCACGGATTCATCTAGAAATTTTTAACTTTTGCCTGCTAATTCTATCCTTCTCTTTGTTCTGGAATTTTTTGTTCAATAGTGAAAGGGAAATTTGAAGCATCTACAGTTTGAATCGGAGGGGATCGGTGGAGATTGTTTCTCCTTCACTTCCTTAACAAGGTAAAAGAAAATTTCTTTTTTCGGTTATTACATCTACTGCAACAAAGGACCCTCTACAAATCTGTGTGAAAATTTCTCTCAATATCAGTTTTTTTATTTTTTTTTTATTTGTTTTGAGTTTTGAGTTTGATTATATGATCCTTTACTTTGTCAAGCGTTATATGTTACTCAGTGTTTTGATGGTGTATAAGAGATGTCAAATTTTGTAAAAAAAATATTTTGCTATCCTATACAGGTATGATGAAGGTGAGTTTGATGGATCATCTATTTTGCTAGTTCTGTTGTTACTTCATTCCGGTGATTTCTGATTTTAACTTGTGTTCGCCTTCTGGTAATAATATTTTGAAAACCATTATGTATTAATTTTGCATTCCTTTCTCTGGCTTTAGAATAAGCTATTACTTTATTTTGTTTGGATTTCATAGAAATAAGCTGTAATGTTTTTTGCAGATTTCCTATATTCATAAATTCCAAAGCTTTTTTAGATTTTGTTCTCCTATTTTGTCTGCAAATTTACTATGTTAAGTTGAAGACTTCCCACTTTCTTGACAAGTTTGGAAAATAAGAATTCCATAGCCTGATTGGCCTTGTGACTTGTTCATATATAATAATAATTCAAAGGCTATTAAAGGAAATTTGAATCCTACTATCTTGACAGTTTTGCAAAATAAGTACTAAGTCATGTTTTCTTGACAATTTCTTGATTCAAAGGCTTTGTGACCTACGACGAATTTGGCCTTAGTAAGTCGTGTTTTCTCTATTGCTTTTTTATCTTGAAAAATTCCCCTACATTCGATAGGTTCCCAAATGCATAAAAAAACTTTAAAATAGTAAAATTGATAGTTGTTCCAATTACAATTTAGGAAATACAATTTAGGAAATATTTTTATGATTATATCTTAGAACATTGTCTTTTAAATTTGTTAGGGCTTCGCAAGAGTACACAAAAGCATCATAAAATTTTGTCAACGCTGCTCATCATAATTTAGGGAATCCAGATAAGATGTTATGTCCTTGTAAAGGTTGTCAAAACTTAAGCCATCAATATATAAATATTGTTCACGAGCACCTAGTTATATGAGGAATGGATCCGACTTACACAAATTGATTTCACCATGGAGAAAAACTAATTAGTAATGTTGATCCTACAAGTAAGACTAAAGTATTCAACTTATTTGAAGCTGCACATACAAATGAAGAACATAATAACGAAGTTTTTGAAGAGGTTTTGGATGATGGAATTATGCAGAAACTCCTTTGTATCCAGGAAATGAAAAATGCAAAAAATTGTCTTCAATTGTGACCTTATATAAGCTTAAAACCATTAGTGGTTGATCAGATAAGAGCTTTGCGGAACTTCTAAGCATATTACATGATATCATTGATATGTTACCTGAAGGTAATGTAATTCTTACATCCACACTGTGTAAGAAAATTTCTTAAGACATTTGATTTAGGATATGAGAAGATTCATGCATGTGTCAATAATTGCTGTTTAGAAACGATAATAAGGAAGTAGACACTTGTCCAAAATGTGATTCTTCGAGATGGAAGTTGATAAGTAGGCGCGAAAGAAAAAAAATGGTGTACCTACTAAAGTCTTAAGATACTTTCCAAAAAAACCTAGATTCCAGAGGATGTTTAGTACACCAAAGATTGCTGAATCATTAACATGGCATTCAACTAATCGTATTGTTGATGGTAAAATGCGTCATCCAATGGATTATCCTACATGGACTTTAATTGCCAAGAAGTGGCCAGAGTTCGCAAATGATCCACGTAATCTTAGGCTTGGGCTTGCTACAGATGGTTTTCAATCCATTCAACAATTTCAGCTCTGCCTATAGTTCTTGGCCAGTGAAGGTGGTCATTTATAATCCACCACCATGGTCATGCATGAAAAAAGAAAATATCATGTTGTCATCGTTAATTCCAGGGCCTAAACAGCGTGGGAATGATATTGATATATTTTTGCAACCACTTATAGATGACTTGACCGAATTATGGAATATTGGACAGAATGTGTATGATGCACACACTAATGCAGTCTTCAATTTGAGAGCAATACTAATGTGGACTATTATGATTTACATGCTCTTGGAAATTTAGCTGGATGTAAAGTTAAGGGCATGTAAGGTTGTCATGTATGTTCAGAGAATACTCACTCACAATGGTCAAAATTCAGTAGAAAATCATACATGGGTCATAGGAGATTTTTGTCACCATCTCATACGTTTAGGAAAAAGAAATCTTTGTTTGATGGACGTGAAGAAAAGGGAAGCAAACCTAAAATCATGTCTGGTAGCAACATCCTGGTTACTCTTAAAGATTATGTCAATAATTTTGGGAAAGCTCGAAAACGAAAAAGAAAGACAGATGATGGAAGCATGCTAACATGGAAAAAAAGATCAATCTTTTTTAACTTTAGGAAACTAACAAAATATTTTTGCTTTGTTACATTATTAGGTGTTACTATTACGTCATAATTTGGATGTAATGCACATTGGAAAAAAATATATGTGAAAGCATCCTTAGTATATTATTAGACATAAATGGTAAAACAAAAGAGGGATTAAATGCTCGTAAGGATTTACAAGAAATGGGAATTAGGAAGGATTTACAACTGGAGGACCGAGGTGGTGGAACACACCTTCCTCCAGCTATACGTACGTTATCAAGGTCGGAGAAACAAACATTTTGCAAGAGGTTGTTTAACTTGAAGTTACCTGATGAGTATAGTTCAAATGTAGCCAATTGTACATCAGTAGATAAATGCAAAATTATTGGCCTCAAGTCACATGATTGTCATGTCATCATGCAATAACTTTTGATTGAAGCTTTAAGAGGATTACGTCCAAAAGGACCGAGAAATGCAATTTTTAGCTATGTACGTTCTTCAATAGATTATGCCGATGTGCTGTTGATAGGGAGAAAATATCAATACTTGAAGATGAAGTAGTTGAAACCTTATGCATTCTTGAAAGATTCTTTCCTCACGCATTTTTTGATGTCATGATACATTTGGCGGTATATTTGGGAAGAGAAGTACGATTAGGTGGGCTAGTTCATTATCGTTGGATGTATCCTTTTGAGAGGTGAGAAATTCCCACTAATTTGGATAAATTTATACACATAATTTCGTTATTAATACTAATTCGTTTACTTTATTTAATTCTAGACATATGAAGATATTCAAAAGAATTAGGAATAATATCGAATATGAATACATTACAATCAAAAAATGCCATTGAAAATGATACATTTTATTATATTCAAAAAAATGCTACAAATATTTTTTTTTTTAAAATATGACGGACAAAGAATGATAGTGAAGATGTAATCATGAAGATTAAAGAATGTTATTATTGCCAAAATTATAATGGAAAAAATGCTATCAAATTAAAAAATATTGCAAGAAAAGAATGTTATAAATACTAAAAACCATGACGATAATAGAATGCTATGTAAAAGTTTTATATAGCACTTTATAAAAGTTAATAACAAGTGGGAATACATCGCTATTATCAAGGTAGACTAGCCAGGAACCACAGAAAATAAAATTCACACTTCCAAAATTTTGAAATATAAAAGGATTTAGGCCCAGATAAGTTCAAAAAATAAATCTTAGAGAAGAAATTCACTCTGTACAGGCGGCTGGCTACCCAAAACTCAGTCCTCCATTTCTAACCTATCTCCGCATGTTTTGAACATTCTATGGCACTCCCGCAGCCACAAACCAATTGAGGAGACAATTAACAAAAAAAAGAAACCAATGATCCTACATCAGAACAAACATTTGGCAGTCTTCACCAAGTTCTTCATCCACAACACAGTCCCCTTTCACTCTAAACTTAATCTACATGAACTCGTGCACGATCAATCTGAGTAGTCATTCGTGCTCAACTCATGAATAAAAATGCCAACTTAGAAAGAAGAAAACTTCACTGATCTTGACTTATTTATTATTCATCTTCCCAACAAAATACTATACCAAAAGAACTAGACAATTTCAGGTCATTGCTGTCTTATTCAGGTTCTCTTAAGATTAATTAAGAGACAAAATCACCAAAAATTGGGCTTCAGTTTAGAGCTCAATATTCAAGCTAAGCTCAAGCCAACTTATCATCTTGACTTGTTCACAGCAAAAAAGCAGCATGTGAATAGCTCTGTAATTCTGTACTCCTCTCAGTCTCTTCACTCAATACACGCAAATGGGAGGGAATAAGTACTCATGACTTTCCAATTCAATATTCCAGATTCTCAACTATAGAGATGTCACCTACAGTGAGATCTAATGTATGCAACTAATAGTAACTGCACTAATTGTTGGTTCACTCTACTTTCATTTCAAAACAGCTAAAGAGAAGATCCTGGAAACTGACAAATGATGACGGAAATTGCCAAGCTTAACTTGCGTGTCTTTATTTAGAGGCTAGACTATTTAGAACAGAACAAGAAAGCCTTGTAAATGACTCACACTAGGAGCTTGATCAAGATCAACAAAGGATATTAAAGCAAAATCCAACCTGAGCTTTGCTACGAAGCTCAATTTTCTCATTCGCAGTTTAAATTGAGTAAACAGCATTATGTCCTTAACATGTTAATTGCATCATAACTTTCACTAGAGCACAAAGCATATTAAATAAAATTACAAAAGGTACAGCCAAGCTCAACTTGGATGCATTTCTTTAGACACTACATTACTTAGAACACATGCGTTGAGCTTAAGTTCTCGAGCCTCGTGAATAAATTGCATCAGGGGACTCATTTCAGATTAGGCCGGGATAGAAAACAGAATTTCTCCGAAGCTATATTAAGATACGAATTCCCAGTTTAAATCAAGTAAAGAACGTTAGGAAACTAACTTACCCAGCATATGAATGTACCTACAACTTGCCTTATATCAAGCTCCGGCCGTTAATTGGACCCAAAAATTCAAAACCAAAATAGAAAGCTTAAATATAACAAGAAATCAACACCAACCCACATTTAGTCATGAACCTTATTGCACATTCTATATATATTTACTCTGTTTACACAATTTCCGTACTTCTGTTTATAGAAATAATGAAACACATGAAACAAGAGTTGAATCGTAACAAAAAAACAAAGTAAAGAACTCACCTATATATCTCGGGAAATGGGAAGTCCGTCAAAGATTCCCATCTCTATCCTTCAGCTTATTCACAACTCCTATACAAGCACAATTAAGTAAATGAATGGGGAAAATTTTGGGCTATCAAAATTTAATTGTTGGAGTTAGAATTATATTAGAATAATAACTAGGATTGCAGATATAGATACGTATTGGTGTATATATATACGTGCAATTATGAGAGAGATAACGAGCTTACTGGATCTGTCCGGCACTGAGTTCAACAAAACGGATCGGAACATTTATTTTATGATTGAATTAATTTGTGATTTATTTTGGGGGAATTTTAACTTTTTTTGCTTCTAATTAACGATTTGAGGGAGAAAAAGAAGACGTGAGCTGGAAATGAGGAACGAAATGGACTCCTATGAACCACGAAGCCCTGGTAAAGGGTTTTAACCCGAACAAGAATTACAGAGAGGTCAATTTTACGAAAGCCGAATGTTACACGACACACACGATAGATGGGATCGCATTTGGGAATTTTTTTTTTTTTTTTTTTGGCTCGGTAGATGTTAAATCATATATACATCTAAATCATATATAAATACATCGGACATTCCCGAGTGAACAAAATGTGAACAAAATCATATTTGAAAATTTTTATATTCACGTTGGACCACGTGCATTGTGAGAAGGTGATAACTTTCGGTACTTCATTCGATACAAATAGAATTATTCTTTACGAAATAGTGCATTAATGGGTTCTAGATTGTGCATATATGAGCTCTTTTTATTTTCTATTTTTGTACGATTTGATAATCAATTGGAGAGATGATAAAATGAAGGCGTTGTACTTTATGCATGTAAGAGATTGTAACATTGGATTTTTTTGGAAAATATTTTTTTGGAGGAAAGAACAAATTTTATCGAGCAAAAGAGTGTTAAAATAGAGAAATAAGGGCATAAGTGAAAGAAAAAAATTTAGTTGAGAAAATTGTGAACAATTTCTTTAAAATTTTAGGATTAAGCATTCGTTAGGCAAAATCATAAAGAAGAATTGTAGTAGATCATACAAAATGTATAAATAGTTGAAATTAATATTTTGACTTTGATTGATAAAAACTATCTATAAATTGGTAGCTAAAAGGAGGCTGAATCATAGAATTTGAAAATTGAAATTATCGATAAATGAGACTGCACGTTGCCACACAATTCTTTTAGCATCCCCGACAAGCAACATTGTAAGTGCGGGTAGAAGACAAAAATAGTGGACTCATGGTAGACACAAAGTTTGTCATTTACTGAAGTTGCCATATAAGGATGACAATGGAGCGAGATTGGAGACTACCCTTCTATTCTTGTCTTGATTATTGATTTTTTGAAAGTTAGAGTATACTGTAATTTAAAATATTCATGTTTACGGGCTCATTTTAAGTAATTATTATTCAATTTTAAAATACAGCTTAAATTGTAAAACATAAAATAGGTAAAAGAAAAACAATAGACAAGTCGAGTTTGGAGTAAGATCATGTTAACTGTCTCGTTCAGATTCCTAATGCATTGGATTGACGCATGGTGGGATTGAGCAAGGTACCATCTCGATTGTCATGCGGCGAATCGTTAAGCGTGGACATCACGTTAGCAAATACATCAAATCATGCAATTTTGATATAAAAAAAAATCCTTGAGTGTCAAACCAAAACTGGACCATTCATCCTTTCACTTTATTATTTGTTCATGTTCAGAGCATCTCCAATAGACTATATTTTTAAAAAGTATATTCTATCATTTGGAGCGCATCTATAAATTTAGAGAGTTAAAATTTTTAGGTACTCAAACAAACTCTTTATATTTAACATTTAATTTTTAGGTACTCAAAACTATTATTTCAAGCTTATTATTTTAATTATAACTAAATTTACTCTAAAGTACACATTTTAAGTCTAGCCAAACATTGTCTAAGTTAATGCAAGAATGAAAGTGAGACGACGAAAAGGAGCATTTCAAAACAACATATTTAGATGCACATTTGGAGCGCATCTATAAATTTAGAGAGTTAAAATTTTTAGGTACTCAAACAAACTTTTTATATTTAACATTTAATTTTACTACTCTAAAAAATATTTATTATTTTTTCTATCTTTTATTTTAACTAACTTTTTTATAAATTATTTTATTATTTTCCTACATTGAAAATTGAAACATTTTGAATGCCCTTAATTATAGAAAAACACTATCTAAATTAAAATATTAATTTAAAGAGCCTCTTGGACATACTTTTCAATGCATTTGCTATTTTACATCGTAAACGGCAAATATAAACACTTATCTTTGATATTTAAGTAGTAGTTATTATTGGAAAAAGTTGACGTGTATAAATTATATTCAAATAACTAACTTTTTACATGCATAAAATCCGACATAATTACAAGTGACCATGTCCCTAAATAATCTTTAAGTTTGTAGAAAAAAATAAATCAAGAGCAGGTTTAAAGTGTAGAAATTATGTAGAAATAGAGTTAGAAAAATTAATAAATCTCGTACTTTTATTTATGCTTTGAATGTATAATGGAAGGTAAAAAGATTTATAAACTTATTGTGCCTTGAAAATTATCACTTTTCTATATGAAAATGAAATTAATAATAGTAATTCGATGATATCCAATAGTAGTTTATATAACTATTAAAATTATAATATTAATTGAAGGATGAATGGGGAATTATACAAAATCGGCAAAGGTACGTTGGGCATATAGTTAAGTATACAATTGTAAAATTAATATTCAAAAGTTTTTCCTCAATCCTTCCATTTAAAATAGTAATAATAATAAATTTAATATTACCGGTTTATAGTTTGTATAAATTATGCAAAAATGGTGTTATAAAAATAAATAAATATCGTACTTTTATTTATGCTTTGAATATATTATGGAAGATAAAAAGATTTATCAACTTATTGTGCTTTGAAAATGATCATTTTTCCACGCAAAGGGAAATGAAATTAATAATAGTAATTTAATAATATACAATAGTAGTGTGATAACCATTAAAATTATAATACTAATTGAAGGATGAATGGAAAATTGTACAAAATCAGTGAAGGTATGTTGGACATATAATTAAATATATAAAGGTCCGTTTGATTGCAATAGTGAAATTTAGATGAAAATGAAATGAATTATAGGGAATTGAATTGCCTATAATTGTTTTACCGGGAATTGTCAATTAATTGTGTTTGATTGGTATAGTTTTTCATCTAATCCGTTTGGCTTTATTTTTCATGAAAATTGTTATTTTTTGAGATAAATTTTTTTACAATCTGTATTAAAATTTGTTTGGATTGCCAAAAAGTTTAAAAAAAAAAAAAAGATTTTGAATTTTTTTTTTGTTCGCTTGACTTCATTTTTCATGCAAATTGTCAGTTAAATGGAAAAAAAAAAAAAAATTTACCATTAAATCTAGAATTTGTTCTTATTGCAAAAAAAAAAAAAAAAACTAACTAATAGGTGGGAAAATATTTACAAGCAAAACGTGCATTGGAGGGTTGTACCTAGGAAAAGATGGGAATTCAATTCCATGAAAAATTTGGTGTATAAAACACAAAAAAGTTGTCAGTTCCATGAAAAATGTATATATATCAAACAGACCCTAAGGATAGAAATAGCATTCAAAAAATTATCTTCAATCATGGTGACACTAAGTCTCTGTATGGCTTCCATTAAAATTACATTCATTTTTCTCTCCCTTCTCATCAATCATACATTTTCCAATATTCAATAAAAGATTAATCTGTGTTGACAGAAGAAAAATATCAGAGAGATTCATAGATGTGTATGTGACAGTAGATCAGTGGATGGAAAAGCTGATCATGTTTTAAACTGTCAAATAATAAGATGTCATTTAACATAATGTCAACCATTATGATTGCTAATAAAATAATATAGACTAAAAAAAATTCCTCATTCTTTTAACCACATAGTCTCAAAATAATTATCGTTTCAAAATATATTTTTCTAATATCCTCATTATAACAGGGCCAAACTAAAATCTGATTTGGTACACAATTAAAATCTGATTCTAATATAAGTTAAAATCAAACAATCAATATCAATCACATTTTTTATGGGCTTCACAACTTTTCAACCACACATTTCAAAAACTTTCATCACAATTTACTAAAAAAATCTAATTTTAATCTCCACCAAACACTCTTCAAGGTTAAGTAAAAAAAAGTTAGGAAACACCACACAAATCCTACATATAAAAATCACTTTTCAAAACTAACAAACTTTTTAAATTATTTCAAAAATCAGGTGATAAATAATTTTATTAAATAATAAAATATAATATAATATACATTAATTATTTTCACTTTAGGCCACCTCATCCACCCTATCTTATCACCCCACTACACCACCTTCTCTTCACCTCTCCATTAGCTCCGGCGACGGCGACATCTCCGGCAGCATCTCCGGCGACGGCTCCGGCAGAAACTCCGGCGACGGCAACTTTCCGGCGACTTTTTCTTTTTTTTTACTACCAATGACCCATTTAACCGTGATCGATTAATTGATTTGTGCCAAAAAAAATTAATGATATGAGACAATTTATTAAATTAACTTATTACAAGTCATTGTATGATAATAAATCATCAAATTAATTTATCACAACTTATTTATTAGTCATGAAACACAAATTGTATGTCACAATTACAAATTTATTCATAATCACATATTTGTATTCAGTGTGACTAACTGTGACCAAATTTGCATTTAGTGTGACTGTTTGTGACCATATGTGATCAAGTCACAATCGGTCACAATTAGCACAGAATTGGTCACAAAGCCATCACCACTAACACATATTTGAGCAAGACGAAAATTGCTAAAAGACCTTTATATAGGCATTACAAGAAACCCTAAAAACAGAAAATATAAAAAACGAGCCAAAAATAGCAAAAAATAAAAACAAATTATACTAAAAATAACAATTTAAAGGCTTAAATGAAGGAATTTGGCTAAAATCCCGAGATCTCGTGATCCCGAGTCCAATTTTTCGGGCCGTTTCCAATCAACCTACCAAATTTCAGCCCATTCCGACGCCGTCACAATAAATGACCAAAATGCCCATGGCGCGGGGCTGGACTCGTCCTGCATTCACCAGCATAACCTCCAATGCACCACCACTACCACATTCAACTCAAATCTACGACCATAAATACTACCATCATTGATCTGTATTATATATGACTAATTGTGACCAAATTCATCTTCAATGTGACTAACTGTGACCAAATTTGTATTCAGTGTGTCTGTCTGTGACCAGATCAATCTCAAGTCACAATCGGTCACAACCAACACAAAATTGGTCACAAATAGTCACAACAAACACATATTTGGTCACATAGGGTCACCACAAACAAATTTACATACACCGCATACAAGTATCGTAATCCATCACCTCCAATCCACCACCACTAACACCTTTAACTAACCTTTAACTCCAATGCACCACACCATTGCAACAGCCCAAACCACCGTCGCCAGAACCACCAACACCATCTCCCGGCAACAAAACCATCATCTCGAATACCATAGCACCACCACAACTACCAGATCCCCCACCACCTGTAGCATCACCATCACCACATCCACATCAAATATAAATCACCAAAATACACCACAAATTTATAGATTTGCCCAACCACCACATATATTCACACCACCACCACCACCCTAAAGTCCGAAATCGCACCGCCATCTCACCCAAATCTAACAACAGCATCAACACAGATCTGCACCAATGTTCATCCTCTTGTAACAACAACTTCGTCGTGTCTCTGCTACGAGTAGCGCTCACCGCTTCTTGCAGCAACAGTGATGCCGTCGACGACGAGAAGCTTGGTCGCCGCGTCACTGCCAAGTGCTCGATTGATTTGACCAATTTAGTGACTAATTTGTCGGAGGTTAAGAGGCTAAAGGAAGATTATCAGACAGTTTGGGTGATGATGAGTCGGAGCTCTGCACGAGTCTGGATCTTGACTTGTTGATGAAGAGTTACGAAGAGGAAATTATGGGTTCGCCTTCACCCAAGGTAGATTTGAAGTCGGGTACTGAAGAGTCTTAGCCGAATCTGGGTATTTGTTCGAGGCTTCTGATGACGAGCTTGGGCTTCCTCCGTCGAAGGTGTCTCCGGCTAGTGATTTGAGTGCAGGGAATAGAGAGAGACAGAAAGAGTAGGTTGGGTGGAGATAGGCGTGATATATGTATATTAGGTGTAATTAAATTTTTATTATTTTTAATTATAAAACCTAATTAACACCTGATTTGTGAAAATGGAACTTAATCCCTTGTTTTTTGAAAATGAATCTTTAAATGCATGTTTCTAGGTAATTTTCCCAAAAAGTTATGCCCTTGTTTGAGCCCCATTTTGTAAGAGAATGTATTATGAAATAATAATTTATTGGATCAGGATGGTTTAAAAATAAAAGAAAACTGATTTACTTGTAAAAAAAAATAAAATTATGAAAGAATCCGTGCTTTAAAATGAGTTTTTTGGTAAGCATAGTGTAATAGGTGTTTTGTAATAATTAAAATTAAAATTTTAGTAAATTTTGATAGAAATTAAATAAGAGCATGTTTTGGCCAAATTAAAATCTGATTTTAATCCAAGTGAAAATAAAAAATCAATATCAACTATATTTTTTATTGATCCCACAACTTTTTAACCACACATTTCAATTTTTTTTATCACAATCTACTAAAAATCTAATTTTAATCATCACAAACACCCTCTAAATATGTGATTGAAAAATTTTCTGACTATAAAATATGTGACTTAAAATTAATTATTGACTTTTATGTGCATTTTTGAGGAAAATATATTTTGTTGATGTGATGGATAGTGAATATATGATTGAAACAGAAGAAAAAATTATTAATATGATTGAAAATATTATTTTATTGAAAAATGCATGGTTGAAAATGAGTAAAAGAATGAGAATGAAAAATGATAATATGTACCAAACACACTAATCTAATATTAAGGCCCCATTTGGTAGATATTAAAATCCAATTAAAATTGAATATATGATCGTTGTTGGGTCCCACTCGTTTAATAAAAGTCAACAATAACAGCTAATTTGTCAATTTTAATCTCTATCGAATACGCTCTAAAATTTAGATTTTAATTGGTACCAAATTGGTAATCCAACTCTTATCCAAATTAAACGGGGCTAAAAGTAACTTCTCATATCTTAGCCCTTGTTTGAGCTCTTTTAAAAAAAAAAAAAAAATAGTATTTGAAATAGTGTTTTGTTTGTTGAATGTGGGATTAAAAAATAATTTTTATTTTATTTTTTTATTTATGTATAATATTATTTTATTGAAAATTATTTGATTAATTGGAAGTAGAAATTAAAAAAAATATAGATAGGAAAAGGACTCCCACACCATAGGGTTTAACTTCGATTAGGTTTTTTAGTTGTTCGTGTTGGATTAGGGTTTTGGAAAAAGACGGGGAGAGAGACAGAGATGGCAGGGAAGGAGCAAGACAATCGTATATTTGTAGGAGGTTTATCGCGGGACATCACTGAGCGTCAGCTGGAAGGTGGTTTTAGCCGTTTCGGCAAAATTATCGACTCCCAGGTTCGAGTTTCTTGTTGTGTTGCTGTTACCCTCGAAATCTTCCCTCGATTTCCTTGGAAAATTTATCCGCGTGTGTATTTGTTCAATACATGTTTGTCGGGCAAACATAGTGGAATTGAGTTCTCTGGATGAGTTATAATTAATTTTTCCTGGATGAGTTATAATTAATTTGTCCGATTTCCAAGTTTTCCCACTGGTTAATATTCTGTCGAACTACTGTAGATGTTTTGACAATAGAAGCTCAATGGGCATTAAATTCAACCAACCCGGGAAGGAGAGTCAAAGATAAATTTACGATGAATCATGAAAGGACATATGGGAAAAGTCTTTGAAATATTTTATCTAATGGGCATTAAATTTAAAAAGACTTCTGTTATCAGAGAAAAATGTTTACTGATATGGATAAATATCCTGGAATATGTGGTTCATATAAGTCACCGAAGGCCCAAGGGGTTCTGTGTTCTGGTTCTGTTCATTAATTTTGGTGGGTATTGGGTTTAGTGGATACATGAGATGAAAAGGTTGAATTTATCTGTACCGTTTCATAGCAATGAAACACCGAAAATATGCTGCAGTATTTCTTGATTATTTTCTTTTTCCATTTGAGTATGGTATAATGCGAAATATGAGTATAGTATTATAAATTTTAATTTTGAGCTGCAAAAATTTATGAAGAATATGCGAATTGATTTTTTATTGTTCTTATTTTTTTCTTCATCATCGTATTAACACCATTTGTTCTTTTATGTTGGTTATGATGCATTTTTCTTTTGCCTGGATGCGGGGTCATAAGATGAGTTCGTTGAATGGATTAAGCGGTTCCATGTAGTAAGATGATTGTTAAAGGCTGAGAAAGAATTCCCTTCAGTGAACTCTGGCTGTAGCTTAATTAAAGAATTCTTCTTGTGCTCAACTAATAGTTGTTGGTGATAGTACAAGGTAAAGCAGTTGTTCTTTTGAGAGTGGAAGATAGATTCGAACTGTTGTTGTCATACTTACTCTTGCTAGCACATGCCCAATCAGTTTGATTGATTGATATCTATAGCCTGGCATGATAATTCCGTGTGCAACCTTCCTACACGAGAGAGAGTGGTCATCTTGAATACAAATTCTGGGGTTCCAAGTCCTGCATCCACTAAGAATATTCTTCTGTTGGTCCCATTTGCAGTGGCATCAAAACTGCCTTGTTGGTTATCGAACTCTTTTTAGTGATCTTACTCGTACAGAAACTGTTCCGAATCATTCAGTTTCACAGGAGGGAGACAGTAGTTGAAGCTTTGATATGGGATTTGCTATAAATCTCTAAGATGCTTTGAGATTAGCTCTTTGGATGAGCTTTTTGTTGCATTGGTATGCGCCAAGTTGCTGAAGCATGTCGGTAGCTTGTGTGTTACTTGAATTCCATTTGGTCGGTTGTTTCTGATATAGTTTTATAGAAACATTCCTTGTAAGGTGTGTTATTGGATGTTTCCAGTTTTAGTTGGGATATGCTTGAGTCTTTTGCTGGTTAAGCATAGCTGTTGCTTGTTTGAAAGAGGCTGTATTGACATGTTTCACTTATTTGTTTAAGATTTGTGTCATTTGATACAAGCATGCCATGTTTTTGCATGTAGTTTTGGAAAAAAATTCTTAGCATGAAATTGAACACATCGAGCAATCACAACATGCTTCTCTCTTTTCCGGTGTCCTAAGATTTTACTAAAACTTATTTTTTCTAATAACTTGTCAAAGTCTTCCTGGCTGGGTTATCATGATTTGTTGATTGGAACTATATCACTTTTCTGGCAATAGTGGCATAAGGTGGCTACCCCAGAGCTTCTTGAATTAGTTTCATTTTGAAGATTTTTGGTATACTTCTCTGTGTTCTCCATGCTTGATTCCATAGAGTTCAGATTTTATGTCTAAAGATGTAATTGCAGCGGAGAACATTCTCAGCACTTGGATGCAACAGCACGTCTAGTTTGTAGTCAGTTTCTAAATGTTATCTAGTACCTCTTTCAAATTTTAAATGTCTGATGTTCACGAAGCCCCCTCCAGCAGTTGCTTTGTGCTGAGCTGCATATTAGCTCAGATATGTACATAGATTTAATAGCAATGCTAGATGTGACCCGGAGAATTTGTAATTAACTGTTGTGAGAATTCAGTTGTTGGAAGATCTTTTGTTCAAACAAGAGTAGATGACCCAACACAGGTTCAGTGCTGGCAGAAGCTGTCATTTGTGAATGTATATCCTCATGTTTGATCTACAAATAGGTTCAGGGGCCATTTCTGGTTTAGTGCAAAACGTCTTTCGCACAGGTGACCAAGCAGTGAAGATGGTGGTCCTATTGAAGCAGAAATTTATTTTGACCGCACTTCATGCGTCACACTACACGTTAGAAATCATTATGCCTAGTCCTCTTTATTGAGCTTTCTAAACAGTTTGTGTGAAAAAAGCTTCTTTGGTGCAAATGCTTATCCTGTTTCGGTTGAAAACATAATTTGAGGTATCCATATGCTTCCAGTTGTGGAATTCATTAGAAGAAAATCCAATATTCTTGACTTTTAGGATGATTCTGTTTGTTACTTCAAGACGTGCCTGTTTCTGGTGGTGATTATGTTTAACTTGCTTCCAATTGAACAGTTTAAGTTGTACAAATAATCACTCCAGTTTGCACGGCCGGAAAACCAGTTGGAGTAGATTGTTGTAAGTTGATTATCTGGTTGAGAAATGGTGTGTTCTTTAATGAGACCAAGCTGTTATGCTGGTTGCAATTATGCAAATCGAGTTATCATAGTAATAGCTGGTGCCACAAATTCATCGCTTTGGATGCATGAAGACTTATAATATGCAAGTTTGTCTTGGATAATTCTTTGTGACTTTTTGTGGCTGCATGTTGAACCATGTAACATTTGCTGTGTGCTTTTCTGGTATCTACTGTTGCTCCAAATATAGTGGTTTACAGCAAGATTCTTAAGTAATTTGAAAGAAGTACAAACATGGAATTCAGGTCAAGTGGCCACTGTTAGAACTTTTCCAGTAAGTTAGGAACTTATCTGTATGGTTGTCTAATATGTTCAGTTCTGTGGAATTTGAGGCCTGAGTAAAATTTAAAATGTCTGATGATGGAAATCTGCAGTTCAGAATTTTTCTGCTCATGTAAGAGTTCTTTGCCATTGAACATGTTATCTTCCTTATATTATTACTACATGAAGCTTGTTCAATGAGAATCATGCCTTATCATGCCTTCAGCTTCTTCTGTTCTCTAACTAACCCAGAACCAAATGACTGATTCATCCTGCCATTTTTTCCTTTTTTTTTTTTTTTAGACTCATGCTAGTTGCTAGTCTTCTGCATCCTACTCATGCAAGTCTTTTGAAATGTTGAATACTTGGCTTATTATTATACAATTACATGAAGAGTACAGAGACGCAAATAAACTGTGGTTAATGTAACTTGTTGCAAATGTGGTGTTAGTTTTTTCTTGCATTTGTTTACTATTCTACTTGTGCAACTTATCATTAGTTTTCATGTCTACTTCTACTCCTAGTATGACGTTGTTATCGTTTCCTTAGCGTTTCCTAAAAGGGTTTGGTTGTGTTGGGGTGTCTTGGTTGCTCACTTTGGTTTTAGCTATATTTTGGCACCTTATAATTGCTTTGAGCTCATGTTGACAAGGAATTCACAACTTGTATGGTGTGCTGTGCTCGATGAGATGCATGGGCATTGAACCCCTTAGCATGCACATCACTTTTTTGCTTCAATAGTTAGAATAAGTGCATTGTCATTAACATTGGTAAATTGGGATTTCTCATGAAATACCATGGTTGGTGGGGCTAGATCACCTTCATTGGCCTGTCATCGTTTGATTTGAAATGGAGAAAAGATGTTTACTCCTAGAGGTTGAATTTAGCAAGTTAATTTTATATCATTATTGACGTTTGTCATTAGATATTTACAGCTATTTTTATGTAAAATACAAAATAAATTAGACAAAATAGATGTTTGGTTTGTGCCCGTTCCTAGATACTAATTACTAGAAAGGTAAAAGCCATGCATGCATTAACACGTCTCATGGTAGTCATTTCCTAGTAGCTTAAATTCTATAGACTGGATTTTGTATATGCTAGTCTTGTTTTAAAAATATTGAACTCATTTTGTTGCATGGGATATCATTAGTGGTTTTAAGGTTCTCAAGTGTAATGTTCATGTAGATTATGCTGGAAAGAGACTCGGGCCGTCCTCGTGGATTTGGATTTTTGACCTTTGCAGACCGCCGGGCAATGGAAGATGCAATAAGGGATATGCATGGTAGGGAGTTTGGTGACCGGGTCATCTCAGTGAACAATGCCCAGCCTAAATCGGGGGATGAAGATCTGGAACATGGCTACGGAGGTTATTCTTCAGGAGGCAGGGGTAGGGGAAGGGGCAGTTATGGTGGAGATCGGTCATCTGGGCAGGATGATTGCTTCAAATGTGGTAGACCAGGTCATTGGGCCCGAGATTGTCCATCGGCAGGTGGTGGCCGAGGTGGTCGTCCATTCTCACCTCCACGTTCTAGGTATAGTGGTGCTGGTAGTCGTGGGGATCGCTATGCATTTGATCGTGACAGATACGTGGACGATAGATATGACAGAGGTCGTTATGGTGATAACGATCGGTATGAAGATCGATATGTTAATGACAGGTATTTATAGATAAGATTGAGATAATAATGGACGTGATTTTCTTGTAGCACTTCCCCATTTACCTAAAAGGAAAAGATAATTTGCTGAGATTATTTAATAGTCAAGGAAGAGCATGACTAAGATTAAAAAAAAAAAATTCGTTCTATTTTGAAATTAATTTTACCAACTCATTTCCAACATTGACTAGTAGAAGAATTACTCGATTTTATGACCTACGCATTTACTTTTAAGCAAATTTACTTTTTCTTAGATAAAAACATACTGAAAAATTTGAGTGATGTTTTAATTATAATTTTTCATTTATAAGCAGGTATCCTCCAGCTGGAGACCGATTTGTGTTAGATCGGTATGATCGTCATGCCAATGGTAATGGCAAAGAAAGAGGCGGCAGAGGTGGCAGCGACAGGTATGGAGGTGGAGGGCCTGCACCTTATGGAGGAAGAAACTATAGGGACAGAGCAGGTCCTTATGACCGCCCTAGGCAAGGACGACCTTCTTCCTTCGATCGGTACTAGATATTTCTTCCGTTGATCTTCAACAGCTTTGACGTATTTATGTTTCGGCTTTATTTTGTTGCACTTATTGAAGATTGGTAAGTGCATTTTAGTCAATTTCAACATTTTCTTATCAATTTTAGATGTTTGGACCGAGTATTGTGCTAAAATAGAGGGCTGTTACCAATTGCAAGTTTGATTTGGATTATTATTTTTTGAGTAGTGATTTTTTTTTTTTAAAAAAAAAAAAAAGGCTAAAAAGTAGGTAAAAGATATGGATTTACTTGTAAAATTATTTTATTGGAAGAACTGTGGTTGAAAATGAGTTTATGGAACCGGAGCACAATATTTCTTTTCTGAAACTATTATAAAAAAAAATTAAAATTATTTTGTATTGGAATCCGGTAATAACCACCCCTGAGGACGTTGGAGTCGACCAATTCTGCAGCCAATTAAAATTATGGAAGGTCCATTTTTCTTTTTCAATGCTTAAATTGATGACAATAATTGTAAACCACCATGGTTGGTGCTAAGGTACAAAATTAGAATAATGGGAAGAGACGAAAAGATGGAATGTGTTGATGCTCCACCGCTTCTGAACATCATCTCCGCCAGTAGTGGTGTCGGTGCCGCTGTCGTCACACCCCTAAGTACACCCTATGTGAAATTTGATAACAAACCCAAAAATTGAAATGGCCTTAGAGAAACTTAGAAAGAGATGAAATGGTTTTGTTAGAGATATTCGTGGGTCTTGAAAGGAATGATGCTATTGATTTAGAACACTGGGTGCGAATTAAAAAAAAATTATCTAATAAATATTCATGCTCATTTCATACTAAGCACATGTGACATAATTTTATGGTGGATTTCAACATTTAAATTTGCTATCCTCCAACGAGGCAATGAATCATATAATAAGTCATCGGTGCCTAAAACAAAATGAATACTGGTGCTCGTTAAACTTGCTTGAGCTTCATTTTATAGAAAAATAGGTTTTGTAGCAGTGTTTTTTTAGAGAGGGTGGTTAAAGTATAATATTATTTTGTTGCGAGAATGTGGTTAAAAATGAATTTGAAGAAAAGTGAGTATATAAAAATGGGGCTCAAACTGAGGTTAAATCATTCATCCAGTAATGTAATATGTATGAAAGGGAAATTATCCTTGTTAAATATCCCAACAGTTTTTGAAAAAGTTCGACTAATACTTAAAAGAATTACAAGTAGTTTCAACTTCGTACAAGAGACGTGCTATATAAAGTGGTCGAATTACATTTTCTTGTTGATTGAAACCAAAGAGATTAATTGAATATAGTTCTCCAAGAGAACCAATATGAATATTTAATGTTCCAATTATACTAAGTCTTGTGAACATCTATCACATGAGGCTAATACAGTAATACTAAGCATACTACACAGCTCATGTAACACAAACAAATGCAATACTGTACTCATATGCCGTATAAATTTAGATGTTGCCATAAAAGGTTATATATTTTACCCCCTTAGAGGACAATAGCACTAGGATAGCAAAATGATCAAGAATTTGAAAATCGCTCAAATTTAGCATATCATGGGAACTATTTTCAATGACTTCAACTATCCAGTCAAAGTCAAACTTTAATTTCAACTGCGTATTCAAAACTATTACTCAATATATTTCGCGATCCACACCATTCTTCCACATAAAAAGTTACTAATAATCAAAACCCAAATAAAGGTTTCAGCATATTGACATTCCTAATCTGCTTGTTAGCAATTCAAGAAATGGAAAGTATAAAATTTAACCACGCGTGAAACTTCAATCAGTAAATAAAACACTATCTAGAAAATGCAAGTGCATGCCCATACTCTGTTTCCCTTATTGAAATATATGGCTTCCTTCAAGAAACGCGGTTAAACTATATTTTCATCTTTCCCGATTTTCAACAACTCTTGCTTAGGCTGTATGTTTCTGCAATCTCAGTAAAGACGATAAGATGTAGCTGTGCTTTAGGCCACCCACGAACATTTTTATCCTGTTTACACGAGAATATTTCAAAACTCACATGAAAAATCTAGTTGAGGGTTGTGCAATGTCCACAAGTGTGCAAAAAACCTGTTTTAGTCCATTCGAAGATTGCAAATTCTGAAAATCCACCTCAGTACTAATTTGCATCAAGAAACAAAGAAAAATGCACGGAAACGAAAAGAATGCAGCTTCAGTAATTGCATGTTATATATGAAACATGATTCTCCGTAAATAAGGTTTTTTTGGTTATCTGACGGTCCAGACCCTACTAAGTGAGAATTATAGCGACTCTTTATCAGACTGATCATCAGTTTCTACTTTACAAGTTATTATGTATTCGTGTTTAATTTCTCATATTTGCAGCAGAAAAAATATAGAAAAGGCAAGAAAAAGGCAGGTAAGAAATTTATTTTCTTGGTTTAGAGCATGTTAGGCAAAGTTTAAAAGTAATTCAAACTTTTAAATTTTGTTCTGAAATATGATTGATTTTCATATAGTTAGAAAAATGATTTTTTTTTTTACAGTTAGGGTTAATTTCAAAATTTGTAACCGACCTATTACAAATTTTGATCAGCATAAAAATATTTATTTTAGAATACTTCAACTTGAAATTTTCAAGCTTACCCATGTATGCACTTATTTAGTTAATACAACCATAAGCAATAAATAATAGATGCTTGAGCAGGGGCGGACCCACCTGTGGACCTGGTGGGTCCTAGGACCAACCAATTTTTTTGTTTTTTGTTTTTTTTTTGTTTTCATTTTTTTTTTAAAATTTAAAATACTATACAATTTTGGGGTCAATGGGCAATGCTCCATGTAATTGAGCCAAAAGTAGAAATGATCTTTCTGATGTGCATATATCTACCAAATTATGTTCTATAATTTTGTGTTTGGAAGTATAGACATTAAAATTGGTTCTAGGTTTCTCTGAAACTACTATTCCAAACCAAAAAGCACAAGTTGTTTAATATTTTTATTAGTAAATTGTATGTAATACTAGAGTATTACATATTTAATTAGATCTTGCACACAACTAGATATGAGGTAAAACAAAGCCTCTCCGTTTATGGTCCATAATAGGAGCTTAATTTAGAACATATTCTGAAAATGATATAAAATTTTGTTTTATGGTTCCTAGCGCACCACCTTTGCAATGCAAGCAAGAAGTCTATCCCTTGCAAGTTACAAATTGGGAGGAACGGGTGCTCCTCATTTTTATGATTATAAATTTATAACCTGACACAAGTCTTATGTTAAGAGTTTTCATATTATAGCTACGTGGTTAGGAATAATGTTAAGATAATTTTGCAGTATTTATGAGGCATTTTGGTTAGGAATAATGTAAAGCTCATGCACTTTTGGATAAATCGTTAGTAGCACATGGCTTTTTTTTGGCGGCGGGGAGGCGACTATAAGCACTTCGACAGTTAAATTAGACAACTTGTATCGATATAGGGTGTGGAATGGATGAAAGAAGTGTTTCATGTATGTGTACGGGTACCGTGTTAAATAGAGAGTTAACAAGAGCGAGCAATTTTTTGTCAGTTTTTTGATATGTTTGAGTGTGACCCACTAATACGAAATCTCTGCGTCCGCCACTGTGCTTGAGCATAAATTGCAAGAAGGGAAGAGTAAACCATGGGAAAAAAATTAATGCCAGTAATAGTATAATACAATTTATGCAGAGGAGAAGCAATAGAATATCGTCTTGCATGACTTTTTTTCAGGGTGATTCAATCCTAATATAATCCTGGGTCATACAAAAGAAAAGAAATATAAAGAACATAAAGAAATGTTACCCGAGTCACTTATACCACGAGCCAGTTTTCACTTCCAAACAATGTCCCCTAAAAACTGAAGAGCAGTAACGCCTTTGATTTTTACATCGAGAGCTCTGGATCATGCTTATAGCACGCCTTTGATCCTGTAAAAAGCAGACAACCAATAAAATTATGATAATAATAAATACTGGAAATCTAGGTAGGTGTCAATTTCGTTGTTTGGATAAATCATAATACATGCCTATAAATTGTTACTTCTACTCAAAATAAGAGTATTTAAAAAATCCAACAGAAGTGCACTCCAAGTACGGAGTACCCCATATTTCTGGTGGTGAGAGGAGTTAGTTTATCAAGAATCAAAGCTCCTTCCTCCAGAAACAAATTAAAACTTTAACAACAAACATCACTCTATCCTCCCAAAGATTTAAAAAATGTTGGCAGATAAATAAGTTTTGTTCACAATCTCAGAGTCAAGGAAAAAAGGAGTACGCTGTACGCAGAAACTGTAAAACGGTTGGAGAATGTTTGGGAAGTTTTAAAAAATAGTTTAAATTATAGTGCGATAGAAATGATTATTACTTGTGGTCATCGAAATGTGTGGATAAAAAGTGGTTTGAGTACTTACAAATAGTTTATAAACATGGTCTTGCTATGTGTACACTCCGATTCACCCTTTGATTGACACGGTCCCACCCGAGCACTCACATGGGGTTGGGTCCCACTCCATTAAATTTAATATTTTCGCACCCCATGTGAGGGAGGCAAGTGGGATCGGGTAAGAAAAAGGGTAAAGGGGAGTGTACAAATAGTTTATTCCTTATAAACATGAACCAAACATATGTTTAATATGCTTGGTTGGATAATTTTTAAAACTAAAGCCATTTTTGTTGGTGAAAATTGAAAATAGTCTAAGCTAAATATTCACAAGTGAAAGACTACTTCACACTACTATTATTTACAAGGGAGCCGCTACACGTACACGAGCGTTACAGCTCGGTATACAGCCCCTACACATGGGGGGCAGGGTCGCGCTTTTGTTGGCGTGGTCCCCTCCCCTCATGTGAGGGGAGTACACCGAGCTGTAAAGTTTGGTATACAAAAGACTTTATTCTATTTACAAACAAGTGTGCAACATTTAACGATTTGAATCAAATGCAGCTTCAGAATGACCAAGGCCATCACTCAATTCTTTATTCCTTCGTTGATACATGATAGTAGACTTGAGTGGATTACAGAGAAATAAATAAATGAACAGCACTAGATAAGGTAGACATGGACTGATGGAAGTAATCAACAATAGATTGAGAACAAATGAAGTCACCGAAAAGATGCATAGAAACTGATAACTTTTATTTGTGCACGTGAACTGAGAATATGGTCACCCACTTTTGAAAAAAATTACGCATCCATCACTCTTTTCACTTCCATCCATCTAGCTAGGCAAAACACCGTTACAAATTGACAAGTGGATATTGACTCAGTCTAATTAAAACACTTTCTTCCCAGAAATTGAATGAATTGTTATTTGCTTTCTTCAGTGTTTTCTTCCCAAAATCCTCAGTACGCTTTCTCCCCAAACGAAGCTCATTTCAACACATTGCATCCGGGGAAGATTTTCATCAGTTGAATCCTTTAGCGAAATTATTCCAAATCGATCCCTAAATTGAGAACCCATCAGATTTATAAGAACCCTAGATTCATACCCAAAAAAAAAAACAGTGAAATTGAGCCAGTGCCAAACTCGTGTCCCGATAATGAGGAACATGAGTGACCCACAATATCATAAAATGGTAAGCAACTACAATGTTGATGAAGAAACATCTTTGGCGGAAGTAGCAGAGGGACCACAAGCAGGTATTTTTTTAATGAAATGTATAATGTAGTGACCATAACAATTTTGTTTATATCAGTAATCGATGAATTGGTCAGCACTTTGGAACACTTTATTGGACCACTTTGTCAATCACTTTGCCATTTGTTTTCTGGGAAAAAAAAAATCTTCACTTAATGATAATAAAAACACATGCTGGCAAGTATAAAATTAGTACATTTATCAAATTTGTTTGTCACCTTTGCATAAAAAAATTTACAAAATGTTTACATTTTGTTAGCGTTACAATACTTCCTTTTTCTTTGCAGATAATACATTTGAGGATGAGGGAGTGATACGTAATGAATGCCAATTGACTGACTCAGACGATGAAGTTAATGATGATGATTTTCGTTATGACAAGAATGCGAATGAATGGGTACTGGTTGGATTAAATGCAGACCATACGGTTGAACTTTTGACTACTAGGGATGAAGAGGTAGGATCAGATGAAGCTATTTGTCCAAGTGAAGAGGAGTTGCACACTGACTATTCTTCTAGTGAGGAAAATGCCTATCACTTTCCCGTTTATGATGCTGAACGAGAGAAGTTGGATCCCCAGTTGGAGGTAGGAAAATAGTTTTAAAACATCGAAGAGTTCAGGGAAGCAGTTAGAAATCACGACGTAGCATCCAGATGTAATTTAGATTTAAGCCCAATGATGAGTTCAGAGCCAAGCCATATGTAAATTAGGTTGTACGTGGAGGATTTGGACATCGTGGAACATTAAAAAAGGTTGTGTGCAAATAAAGTCAAAAAACTCAGAACATACGTGCATTAGGGATGGAACAAATAGGCATTGCACAGCCAAGTACATTGCGAAGCGATATTTAGATACCTTCAAAGTTGACCCTGATTGGAAGTCTAAGCTTATTATGAAGGCGGTAAAGGATGATATGAAGTTAACAATCAATAAGGTTATGACATGGAGGACTAGAAGATATGCAAGAGTACTGATACAGGGATCTGATGAGCACCAGTTTGAATTACTTAGGTCTTTTGCTGCTGAAATTTTGAGAATCAATCCCGGGTCTACATGTATTGTTGCCATTCATGATTTAAAGTTTTAATGAGTTTATATATGTTTAGAAGCTTGTAAGAGAGGGTTTTTTGGAGGTTGCAGGTAGCTTCTGGGGTTGGATGGATGTTTCTTGAAAGGGACGTTTGGAGGGCACATGCTTGTGGCAGTGGCATTAGATGTCAATGACTGTATTTACCCAGTAGCATATGCTATAGTTGAGAGGGAGAATGCTGCTACCTGGAGGTGGTTTATTCAACATTTAGGTGAAGATTTGAAGATAATGAATAGTATTATGACAGATAGGCAAAAGGGTTTACAAAATGTGATAGACGATTTGTATCCCGAAGCAGAGCATCGATTTTGTGTTAGACACATGTACAATAATTTCTTTAGAATTGATTTTAAGGGTTTAATTCTTAAGGAATACTTATGGAAGGCTGCAAAGTCGACAACAGTTCCCGAATGGATGTTTTGGATGGGTGAGATGGAGAAAGAAAGTAGTGCAGCGCATAATTGGTTAAAGAAACGACACCCAAGTGAATGGAGTAAGGCTTATTTTCTAACAAAGGTTAAGAGTGACATTCTTTTAAATAATCTATGTGAAGTCTTTAATAATGTTGTATTAGAAAAAAGGGAAAAATCCATATTGACAATGTTGATTGATTTGTATATAAGCTTCATGAAAAGGATACAAGCAAGAAGGGACAAGATGAGAAGAGTAGTAGGACCTTTATGTTCTAAAGTACAAAAGAAACTTATGTCAAACATTGAGATAGCAGAGCTATATAATGTAGATTGGTCTGGAGGGGCATAGTCATTTGTGAAATGTTCTAGTGGGGAATATGTTGTTGATCTAATGAACAAAACATGTGTATGTAGGAGATAAGATTTGATTGGAATTCCTTGTGCTCATGCAGTTGCTACCATTATAGACAGAAGAGATGAGCACTGGAAGTATGTGCATGAGTGTTATAGAGTGAGTACATATATGAGCTGTTATGAGAATATTATAAACCCTATCAATGGGGTAAAATTATGACCTCGAGTAGATGCCCCTCCAATCAAGCCACCAGAATGGTTTGTGCCTGAAGAGGAAGAAAACAGAAGAAGAGACGAAGACATGCAAAAGAAGATGTCATAACTCGTTCCGGGTCCAAAGCAAAATTGAACAAGAAGGGTACCATGGTGATTACTTGTAGTTTATGTGGAGGGATAGGCCACAACAAAAGGTATCATCAAAAGGCCGACGCGCCACATGAGGTTTGTTTTAAGATGTGCTTTGTATTGTGTTTTCTAATTTTTAGCATACTATATGATCTAATGTGCATTAGTTTATATTCTCGTGCTAGGATTTGTCTTGTGGGGTTGTAGATCATACATACGAAGGAAGCTTAAGGCATATGGGGAGTGAAAGATCAAGGGTAAATACATCTATTACAATGTCATACTATAAGTGAATCTGGCCAAATAAAATTTTCACTACATGCATATATGATGTCATGGCACTATGACAGGCAAAACTCGTGCCTAGGAGGCAATTGGAGATGCCTCCAACTGGAATGCAACCACCAGAACAATCATCGAATTTCATTTTCATGCCAACACCTGGAATTGGTTTAACTAGTGCTGAGCAATTTACCAACTATGGTCCTCCACTTAATGAGCCAGTCAGTTCAACAATGGGGAAATCTCCACTTAAATCCATGGTGGAAGACTTGCAAGATATAGAGAACCAAGAAAATGAAAGGAAGAGGGCAGCCATAGCAAAAAATAGAAGGATTGTTCGAGGGTCAGTTCCATTTGCGCCTCCAAGAATAAGAAAAAATTCAGCAACTCAATAGTATTTTCATTTTGTTTAAGGGATGTACCTTTGGCCAGGAAGACAAGAAACAATGATCTGTTGTAATTTTTGTACTGAAGACAAAACAATGATCTTTGTAATCATGTTTTGAATTGCTATTTTTGCATATCAATTGAATGAAAATATGTTTCTTGGTTTACTGTTGGAATAGTTCTTTGAATTGCTATTTTTGCATAACAGGTGATATGCTTCTAGGTATACTGCTCATTAACAGACATATGCATTCCAGCAACAAATGTTTCCCTTGTTGATTGTCAAGTTACCCTCCCATAACATCGTTAAACTAGTCTTATTTATATTTTGGTCTCAATGAGGACATTGATATTATATTTCTATAGTAAGCCTTACAGCATGTCTGATAGCAAAAAATACGTGCAATACACAAAAAAATATTTCCAGCAACTTTACACAAAAGGGCGATGTCTGATAGCAAAATCACACGAAGCAACATATGCACATTAATCTAAACTTACAACCTTCAAATATTTCCAGCAACTTTATACAAAGAAACATAATACTATAAATATCTTCAATGACAAAATGACTCCACAGCTGTCAAACTAGTATCTAAATCAATAGGTGGCTTGTGAATTTTGCTGAGTTGCTACTGGGTCGCTGAATTTTTCTTTGTTCTTGGTGGTGCAAATGGAACTGACCCTTCGTCTTCGTGTGCAACTTCTCCTCACTTGGACAATAACCATCTTTCGATTCTGATTCTTAGTCCCCAGCAGTCAACAGATTGGTAGTATGATCTTCATTTAATCCAACCAATATCTGTTCATTTTCATTCTTATCCTAATGAAAATCATCGTTATTAACATCATCTTCTGAATCAGTGAATTTGTATTCCTCAGGTACCACTTTATCTTCTTCAACTATATTATCTGCAAATAAACATGTAAATGAAATGGTCAGCACATGTTATATATCCACACGAAATGGAGACATTCATGAAGCTACTAGATACTTTCCTAAAAATGATGATGAAGTCCTTAAAATGTCCACTGCAAATGAATCCAAAATCCTCAATTAATACTCAGGAGCTTGTGCAGTACCTAAAAGCCTACTGTAAAAGATGACCTAACTAATTAATGGAGGACAAATTTGTGTAGTAGGCTAAGATTAAAAAATGGCAGAAATAACGTGGACGACAACAAAGTGCCGACCAATTCATCAATTACTGATATAAAAGAAAAAAAAAATTGGTATGAATCTAGTTCTTACAAGTCTGACGGATTTTCAATTTGGGGATCGATTTGGAATAATTTCGCTGAAGGATTCAACTGATGAAAATCTTTCCGGATGCAATGTGTTGAAATGAGCTTCGTTTGGGGAGAACCGTACTGAGGATTTTGGGAAGAAAACACAGTGAATAAAGCAAATAACGATTCATTTTCTGGGAAGAAAGTGTTTTAATTAGACTATAGTCAATACCCACTTGTCAATTTTTAACGGTGTTTGTGGCCACGTAAGGTCTTCCGTCTCCCACGTGGAAATTTTTGCCTAGTTGGATGGATGAAAGTGAAACAAGCGATGAATGGATAATTTTTTTTCATTCAGTAACCATTTATTTATAGGTGAGTAAATACTAATTGAAGGCAAATGTTGCTGATTGATGATTTAATTAACTCTTGGTTGGTTTGCAGAGCCAAAGATAGAAACGGAAACAATTTTTTTTTTTTGGAACAATACATAACTAAGGTTTTTAATATAACCATTTCAATAATAAGTTAATAAGTTTCAAAATTCAAAAATCAGGTTTCTATTAAATTTTATTTATGATTTGATAATTAATTAATTATTTATATAAAAGTCATAAATTTGTACAATTTGGTCACAAATACATTTATTGGTCACATATTATCAAACTAATTAATTACAAATTATTTCGAGGTCACAAATTAAAAAATTTATAAGTCATAAATTATTTTCGAGATCACGGATCAAGATTTTTATAGGTCACAAATTACTTCCGAGGTCACAAATCAAAATTTTAATAGGTTTATAGGTCACAAATTATTTTCGAGGTCATGGATCGATATTTTTATAGGTCACAATTCATTTTCGAGGTCATAAATCAAAAATTTAATAGGTTTATAGGTCACAAATTATTTCCAAGATCACGAATCAAGATTTTTAAAGATCACAATTTGTTTCCGAAGTCACAAATCGAAATTTTAATAGATCGCAAATTATTTTATGATCGTGATTTGAAAATTTCATAGGTCAAAATTTGTTTATCGGTCACAAATTTTTTATTAGTCACACATTAACCACCATCACTGTCGCCACCACCACCACCTCACACAAATAGACAGAAAAATACCACCGCACGAGATCCATCACCACACCGACAGACCCATCACTACCAACATCTCACCATCACCACCATAGATCGAATCTCTCTCTCAAGCTACACAATTCATAACATAAATATGAATACGACGCACATAAATAAAGATCAAACATAAAAAAAAAAAAAAAAAAAAAAAAAATCTTTTTCGTACCGAAATTAGTTAACACAATGAATTAATTATTATTCTATCAAATTAAGCAAAAATGAATATGAAGAAACAGTGTCAGCTTTAAGTCATGATATTCAAAAATAAAAATGGATTTGTTAAACTCTGATGAAAAAGAAGAAGAAGACTTCTAAAATGTTTTCTCCCTACTCTAGCCATTTTCACACACACACAAACACGCACATTTCTGCATTTTTCTTCTGTAGAGTTTTAGAGGCTAACATGGAGACATGCCTTCCTTTTTATTTTTTGAGCGTCTAAGCAGCGACCAAGTCCTCTGCCTCCTCTTCGTCTTCCCCTTTCAACAGCTCCGCCGCCTCGTCCTTTGCCTTTGGAACTTCTTTTGATTTCCTCCATCAAATCTGTATCTTTCCTCTTCCTCCTCTTCGTCATTTTCGTCCGAATCGTACATTTATGATCTTGAAGACTTGCACTCCGTCGTCGGCGTCGATCGTAGTGAGAGGGAGGCGCCGATCCAGTTGTTGAGAGAGAGAGTGGAGGAAGTAAATGATTCTGAATTAGGTTTTATAAATATATATATATAATTAATTAAATTTGTTAATATTAAAATATTTTTTAATATTAGTATTAATACCTGATTTTTACATAATTAAACTTCTAATCCTATTTTTGAAATTGAATTTTCAAATACCAGGCCAGCTGTAATTTCCTCTTTTTTTTTATTTGGGCCGATGACAATTGACGTGGGCCTCTTTTTGTTTAAAAACATTAGGCCCAAATCAATGAATCATGGTCCATGGATAGTTCATATGTATTTCCCTCCAATCAACAACAAATGGTCCAAATCCAACTCCAATCCAATTTCAAATCGTTAAAGGCAAACCTGAAGCTGATGGCTGAAACCACGAACCCTTTTATTATCCTTCCCAATTCCATTCCATAATTTCCATTCGAAGCAGAGGCAACAGCTGTGCACCTGCGTCTGCGATTTGTGCGAACTTCGAGTATGCGAACAGATTACTACTTTGTTGCTACTGATGTCATGGGTTAGGCCGCGAGGACGAGGAGTCGAGGAGTCGCTGCTTAGAATCTCCAAGCAGCCTTAGACTGGCAAGCGCATTTCTCTTACTCTCTCTCTCTCTCTCTCTCTTTTTTTTGTGGTTTTGGTTTGGTGTTGTTGACTACTAGCCTTGTTGAATGTTGTTTGTAATTTGTGTTATTAGTCTTATTAATCGCATTTACATAAAAGACTGATTATTATTATTATTATTTATGAGTTATGATTTATGTTATGTGAGTTATTATCGAGAATTATGATAAATAATTTATGTTTTATGAGATATGACTATTGATTCGAGAATTTATGTTAAGAAAATTAGGATAAGTGAAAAAAATTATTTGAGACAATGTTGGGCTCTTTACTTGCATTTTGTGTTTAAGTTCAAGAAATTTATTTGCAGTTTTTGACAAGGGTAAATTGCTACGTCTTGCTTAGTTCTATCATTTGGACTTCAAAGAGCTTTTATTACTTAAATTTCAATTTGACAAGTTTCTTGTACTTGTAAGAATGAACGAAGCTTTCTTTAACCTCAATAGTATATCTTGTGTAACTCAAAAGTTGGTTGAAACTAGAAGTTCCCGTTATTTTCCATTGGTTTATAAGCTGAAAATCTTGATTTTGATATTACATGTGGCAACTGCAACTGTTGAAAGTGTATTTTCTACATGTGGCAACTGCAACTGCAACAAAATGAGAGATGACTGGTTGAATGATAATTTGGTAGTTTACAACATTACATGGAGAAAGATATTTTCAGAAACTTGAGAATGAGACAATATTTTAATGTTTTCAAAATACGAGACTCCGTAGAATGAAGTTATCTAAATTTACATATATAGAGTAAGGTTGTATCATATATATATATATATATATATATATATATATATATAATTTTTACATTTTAGTGCATTTACATATATACTGAATAATTTTTAATATTATTTAATTAAATTTTAATAAACGATCGGGCTATTACGATCGTTGATTGTTAACGATCAATGGTCGACAGTCAATGATCAATGATCAAAAGTCAAGCTATGCCTTAACTGAACTTCGACACTTGATTCGTCCCTGGGCGGACCTAGGATATTTTTTCAGTGTGGACAAAAATCTCTTGAATCTAGTATCTTGCCTAGGCCCACTTAAACCACATAGTACAACCCTCCCATGGACACTTGAGGGTAGTGACGGATCCATAATCCAAAGTAAGTTAGGGCAGTGGTTGAACATTAATTGTCAACGACCATTCTTTATTAATATTTAATTGAATAATATTAAAAAATTATTCAATCAATAAATAATTGCATTAAAACGTAAAAATCATAAATTTGTTCAAGTACATTTGGTAAGAAAAAAATCAATTCATGCATGCTGGGGGTTTTGTCTATTTTTTCAGAGAAAAAATGAAACGACAAATCTCCTTGCGAGAGAGAGAGAATCAATAGAAGCATTCATCACATTCTTCACCATTCACCACTTTTGTTTTGTTTTGGTTTTTATTTTTATTTTTATTTTTTTTGTTTGGGCTAGGGCTGGCCCAAAGTTAAGCCTTCGTTGGGTTCGTCCCTGATTATCTCAACAGTCATGCTGCACAGTCAGAATCAATGACAAATTTATTTTTCAGACAATACTTGATAGATTTTCATTGAAAATTAGGAAAAAAGACATATAAAAACACTAAGTCACAGACGGCCAAATTACATCATTGTTTGTTAAGCATTTTTGTCATCTCAAACGCACACTTAAATTATGTTTGGCTTATGGTTATATAATCATGCTACTGAAACATGGGATTTTGATAGGAAATATTGATTTACAACACTTGGTGTGCATTAATTGGAAGATGGAATTTAAAAAATAAAAATAAAAATAGGCGAATCAAAATTTGCCATGTCATGTCCGTCAACTATTCCTATCAAAACTCCTTGTTTGAGTAGCCTAGTTCATGTTTATAAGATGTTTATAAATATTCATGTCACCATTTATTTACATATTTCGAAGTTATCGATAGTCGCCTATGTGGTATATACATGACAATTTGTTATTTGATACATTAATATGTTAATTTTTTTATTGTCTTATGCATAAAATAATAAAATGTCACGGAAATATCACATAAGACGATCGTCGATAGTCTTCACTGTCAATAACATTATTTATTATTTTATTGATTCTAAATTTTTAAGTGTTTAAAAGTATTGAAAAAAGTAAAACGTTGATAAAAAGTAAAAATCTTAAGTGAAAAATGATTTTTGATCAAATTATAAGTTAAAAAATATCTTTACAAATCATGTCATAATTTTATATAAAAAATTATGAATAGAGCAATCTCCTCCAAAAATCTAGTATAAATGTCCATGAATTAAATTATTTGTACAAAATTATTCATTATTATCTGGATGATATTTATTCATATATAGTGAGACTTAGGTGAATAAATAATATAAAAAAAAATGTGATACTTTTCTATTATGAGTGAATGATAAGTGAATAATTCTGTACAAGTACGATGGTTGAATGTCATATATCTCGACAAGGTCGTTTTTTTACATCGTCTCTCTCTCTCTCTCTCTCTCTCTCTCCCTCTCCTTTTCTCTCTCCCGTTCTTGCTTTGCGTTACGCACGCAGAGTCTATTCGGACTCCGCCTTCGCTTCGATTCATCTCGTTCTTGTTTATGAGGTAAAAATCATTTACAAATTGTAATTCTTATTCCGTTGGACCATTTCGCTGTATTGCAATTTTTTTCTTGATGTGATCTCAATTTTATATTCAGATCTGTTTTAATACTCTTTTTTCATGAAAAGTCAGGTTAATAGCTCTTCTTTTTTTCAAGATTTGTAATTATTTGGCCCGTTAATTTTTTCGGTTTAGTGGATTATTTAGATCTGGAAATGTTCTGATTTCATCTTCGAATATTTTTAAAATTTGTTTTTGTTTTCTCGTTGTAGAGATGTAATAGCTAGAAGGGTTCGTTTCTTTTCTTTTCCTTTTAATTTCTATTCATATGATTTTTGTTTGTTTGTTATTATTATTATTAATTTTTTTTTTTGGGTTTTATATAGAGAGATCTAAATGAAAATTGTCTTTTACTTTTAAGTTTTGATTCAAATAGTGGTTGAAATGAGACTTAAAATTTTTCTTTTATTTTTTGTTCTCATGCAGCTCGAAGGAGAGACCCACTCTCGGGTAAGATCATTTCCTTTTAAGAATTACATTTTAAGGAATTATTTGCAAGAGGATGATGATAAATTTCTATTATTTTGTACACAAGAAGTAACAACGCTAAGTTGAGTCTCTTTCTAAATAAATACAGGGTCAAAGACTCTGAATTTTTCAATACATTTGAAACTAAGTCTGCAAACAAAGTTCCATCAGATTAAATATTTGCAATATCGTCAAGTAATGACAGTTTTTGTCTGCCTATTATTCTTCTAAGCGTTTTCTTGAGTTCACATTGATCTTTCAAACAAGAAGTACTTATTTATCATTCTATGCAATACAGACCCTTACTATGTAATCCAGATATTCCCTTGATTTATCTTCAATTGGTCATTTTTTCATCCTTAAACAGACACTTAGTACTATAAAACATGGTCTAGAAACATCTCTGAAGAATTTCTTATTTTAATTTGACAGGTAATTTTTGATTAGTCAGAATTCTTAATATTTTTCTTCATCTCGTTCATCTTATTCTAATCCTATTCATTATAGTCTCTTAGAATTTATCATTCATTGTTAGGAGTTGAACTTATATACTACTATGTATCATTTTTCTAGTGATCAGATAAAAATGATTTTGTGTTTTGAATTCACTCGAAGTCTTTTTTTTTTTGGTATCATGTTGTATATCTAAACATACAAATGCTAATATGTTTTAACAATGGCAGCGTTTTTCCATTTGTTTCCAAATGATTTTACCGTCGCAGATTCCGTTACTTGTTCTGATGATTTCCTGCTAACAAATCATATTTATTTACAGTGGTACGCGGATTAAGACCCGCAAACGGAATATTGCAGAGCCGCTGGACCCTGACGCATTTTCAGATGCAGTAGTCCAGATTTATCTGGATAATGCTGGTGATCTGGTAATCCTTCATGTTTTTAAATTGTAGGTTGTTTATTCTCCCTTACTTGCCACTTTCATTTCTTTGCATGTACGTGCCCTATTGCGTGCGTGCACAGGCTTGTGGGCAGGTGTAGAATGAGTGGAGGCAACTGATGTTTGACTGTTGTGCAGGAACTTGTTGTTAAGAGCATTGAATCCTCAGAACTAAATTTCTCAAGATACGGTGACACCTTTTTTGAGGCAAGTGGCTTGGATATTTTTGTTCCCTCATAATTTTGCGATAGTATTAACTGGCAACATGTTTGTGCTTTAGACCTTTTCATTCTGGCAACCGAGAAACTAGTCTATTTTATTGTGTGTATGCAAGGGTATTCTCCATTGCCACAAAACATAGGGTTGAATGGTGTTTGTGCACCAAACTGGTGAATAATATCCTTAATGCTAGTTAGTATATGGTTGTACGTGTCAACAAATTAATGGGGAAATTGCACCTAGAGTCTTCATAATAGTCCCTAATTTCAAGTGTTAGCACTTAGGTCCTTAACAATGGATTCCTTCAACTAAGAGAGAGGACATAATTGCTTTCTTGAAGAAAATTCTTTACCACTTTCAGATCAACATGCATTTAATGGCTAAACTAGTGGAATCCGCCATTGGGACCTAGATGCTACAAAATTGAAAGTTGGTGAACTAAATTCCAAGAAAAATTGCTGGGGACCTGTCACGCTCTATAAAGTGATTATGGTGCAAGTGTACGATGTCAAGTTTTGTAGTATAGTAAAGGATTTAGGATGTCGAACCCACATGGATTGTAATTCAATTTCTACTAAGTACTATAATTATGTAGCCTCCGCTTTATCTAGATGTATGAATGTTTACAATTCAATAGTATTATCTCATCTAAAAGAATTTTGTTGACGAATTCAAAGAATGCAATTTATACGAATAAATCAATGTAGGAAAGGTCTAGAGAATGATTTCACCTAACTATCAATTATGTCCAGTTATTATTCAAGTCAGTTTTTTCATGTTTAAAAGCAAGAATTCTAATGTATTTCTCTCCCATCTTTTGAGTGCCGGCTAGAAATCAATTATAGATTTCGATTCCAATATCTCTATTCCGAATTAAAATCAAAGATTTATCAAGTTCATGATCTCTTATGGTGTAAGCTTCATAGATCATAAACTCTCTTGAAACCCATAAAATCTACATTGTGTCAATCCTATGATCGCGCCTGAGTTCCCCTTTCTCGAGTGTTGGAATTGATTAACATATATTCATTCAATTATTGATCAGGTAACTGAAATCATTAATTTCATGACACAATTAAACACATGTGAAAAATCAAAAGAAATAATTATAATAACAAAATTAAATCATAATCTCAAGTTTGGCTATATCAAACCCTAGTTGACTTGTTTAGTTCATGATAGAATTTATGGAAATTCAAAAATTTATATAAGAAAACACAGGGAAGAGAATATAAAAAACTAGTCTTTTGGGTAGATCTTCAATTTCTTCTCTTGATGTTGTTGCCTCCCTTGAATTTCTTGAATCATTTGATGCTTTGTCTCTTTGATTGTGTATCTTGCTCCTTTTGAATTGTCCTCCAAATTCTCTATAAAAAAATAGGTCTTTGATGTTGTATTTATAGGTTGTTTGATTCTCATTTTCCCAAAATACATTTTTTTTAACCACATTCTTTATTAAAATAATATTATACGCAAATCAATTATTTTTCAACCCCACATTCTCTATTAATTTACTATTCAGAAATACATTCTTTAAAAAGAATGTGGATCACACTCTTATAGTGTTTTGAGGTCTTAGACGATTTAAGGTTGAATTGGGCCAAGAAAAGAGTCTAAAAATATTAAAAAAACTATTCCTGCATGGCGGCGCCTAAGCGCCACTGTAGCGGCGTTGCGGCATCGAGCTTGGTGTTAAATTTCAGAATAGTGGGTGTTGCGGCGCCAAAGATTGACGCCGTGGCTCCCGGTTCGGGTGGAAAGGTAGTTTGCGTGTCCTTTAGTATTTTTATCATAACTTTTTTGTTCGATGTCTGATTGTGACGATTCAAGATGCGTTGGAAATGTAACTCAGAGGACTATAACTTTGCTTTAGACATCATTCTCCAATTCGATCGTTTGGTATGTCAAAAATGCGTCTCAATATGAGACTACAAATTCGGGGCTAAACTTTTTCGGTTGGAAATTGATGTGCGACTATACTTCATTCCTTTGACATATTTCTTTATCCAATTGACTCTTAGCACTCTCGGATCTTCATCGTGATGTTCGACACAACTTTTGAGTATTTACATTTTAATCTTCGAACTGTGGATCTCTTACAATTTAGCTATTTTCTCCAAATTTGCCAACTTTTGCCTATTTCCTTCAACTTCTTCAACCTATATCACAACATCAAAATACATATTAAAACGTTCTAAAGTACTCTCAAGGGTCACAAAATAATAAATTAAGTGGCATAAATATCATGAGTGTGGAGCACTCGTCAGGACCATAGGTGCACGATTCCCTAGAAAAAATTGCATGTAGTTGTAGATGAACTCACAAAACACATCATCCCTAAAATAGAAAAGGAAGGGGAAAAATAGAGGTGATTTTGGCTACAAGGGTAGCAAATTTGTTCAACATTCAAAAAATAAGACTGTTTTGTTATTTTATGGGACATTGCATTGATCTTTAGAGGAAATAGCACCCAAGTACTTAGCTTGTAATCCTGAGCTATCTTTTGCCCTTCTAAAATCACGTGTCGATGCGTCTTGTGTCGTGGCCATGCTTCTTAGCATGCTACAGGTTGTACTTACATGTTGCATTATTACAGGTTGTCTTTACAGGGGGCCGTACGCAACCAGGCACAACTAAACCGGATGAAGGGGATCGCCATCCTTACTCTATAATTGAGAGTGACCCGAAACGGGAAGTCATTTTACCATTTGTGATATATATTCAAAAGATCCTGCGGAGAAAGCCTTTCCTTATAAAGAATCTTGAAAATGTTATGCAAAGATTCTTGCAGTCATTGGAGCTTTTCGAGGAAAATGAAAGCAAGAAGCTGGCAATTTTTACCGCTCTTGCTTTTTCCCAGAAATTGTCTGGTCTCCCTCCGGAGATTGTTTTCCAGCCACTACTCAAAGATAACCTTGTTGCAAAAGGGCTAGTTCTTTCATTCATGACAGATTTCTTCAGGGAATATTTGATTGGCAATAGTCTTGATGATTTGATTCTAATCCTGAAGCGGGGTAAAGTGGAGGACAATCTTTTGGACTTTTTCCCGTCTGCAAAGCGGACACCGGAGGCCGTCTCTGAGCATTTCACGTAAGCATACAATTCTGAACTACCAAGAATATGCAGTTAAATCGAACTTGTCATTGTGCATCAACTAAATGATTTGATTAAAATGAATGCCTTTTATATACGTTGCATATAAGAATGTTTTATGATCAGTTATTCAATATATTCTTTTATCACTTTGGACCCAAAGTATATTTTGTAACGATTGAAGCTTTAAAAAACTTGAAGAAATTCCGTTAAAAGGAAAAAAAAAGAAGAAGAAGAAGAAGAAGCAAGACTTCCTCTGCAAAGAAGCCTTTTTTTTTTGCTTTGTCAATGAAAAGCATAACTTTCAAGAATGTTGCAGCTACTCTGCCAGGTTATACCCTCTTCTTATGCATTGTAATGCGTGCATGTAGATAGTCAATGGTAAACGAACGATGATGTTGAAATATTCAGTTTCAACTTTCAAAGCGAATGCTTGAGAGTTAATGATGTGACATTTATTTGGCAATGGAGTGATTGTCTCTACAGGTAGAAACAGATTCATGCAATGCTTTGGCTACATAACTGGTCTACTATAGTTTGCGTTGTCATATTCCCTGCTTCGGATGAGCAAGGGTGTATGTAACATTTGGGATAAAATGCATTGACTCAGGAAGTGGACTCCTACTTTGGACGTGGTAACAGCAAGTGTATTGTAACAATGGGTGGAGTGAGTATTAATTCAGTTAATGCTAGTAAACTGTTGAAATGGAAAACTCCCTTTTTTGTGCATTTAGTCTAGGTACATATCATTTCTGATTTAACTTCCATGACAATTATAAGATTCTGTAGTTGTACATCTGAGTTTTCCAGATATAGAAGTGCAGTTTAAGATCTTGTTGTCTTGCAAATGTACTCTTTAATATATTGCTTATTCGCTTTACATTGAATGGTATCTCCTTCAATGTATTGTTGGAAATCGCAAGCCAGTCTCATCTTGACATCGTAAGAAGCTTGACTTTACCAAAATTGTGAGAGTTGGGTGTAATCATTCACTTTATGGACTATTTTCTAATTGACTTCCGCATTATAACCAGTTGAAATTCTTCTTGATGCTGAACTTAGTTATCTTTGACTTGTGTCTCAGTAAGGCAGGGCTTTTACCCTTAGTTGAATATAATGAGAAGAAGATATTTGAAATGAAGCTGAAGGAAATGAAATCTGTGCTAACAAGCCAGATGGCAGAGGAAGCTGATATATCTGAAGTCATAGAAACTGTGAAGCAACATGTCAAAGATGCAAAATTGCCAGATATTGAGGTTGTCAGGATTCTTTGGGATGTGATGATGGATGCTGTGCAGTGGTCTGGAAAGAATCAGCAGCAGAATGCTAATGCAGCTCTTCATCAGGTATGACTCGGAACTCACTCTTGAATACTTGTGCCAAAAACTTGTATTACCTGGGCCATCATTTTTATGCATTGTAGCTCTTGATCTCCACTTTTTTACCTTTGAATGTTCTGTCAACGGGGGAAGCATCAGGCATGAAACTGGCACAATTTTTGCAGTTTCTAAACATGATGTTTCATAGCTGTGATCTTATTTCACTGTGAAAAATAACCACAGGGAGCTAGCAGGTTTATTATTTGGAATCAGATTTCCTATTTATAATATAAAATGAAATCAGTGTTTTGTTTGATGTATTCTTGGCGTTAGTGAATCATGACATGGATTTGTGTGGCCATATTAAAAAATAAAAATAGAGAATGTAACTATGAATCACAGGTAGGAAAGTGCCACATCACATTATTGTAGGCCGTGTCTCGCCATAGACTCTTACATCATCTTTAGCTGCTTTGAAGTTCTCATAGTAATTTGCTTTTTAGAAGTATTAGTTCTCTACTATCAAATTTGAATGGACTCATTAGATAAAAATCATAATAAATTTAAATTAGTAAAACCTGTTGGTGGTAGCATCAAGGAAACCTAGAAATTGTCAGTCAATTCCCGAATTTTGTTGGCATGTCGATCTTCGGTGAAGAACATGCAAAATTTAAAGATTAACACAACGCAAGCTGATCGACTTCGCTCATGCTAGTAAAATGTTTAGTGGGTTGATTCGTAATGATTGTTCGTGTGTTCATCATTTGTAGAAGCACCCATTGTTTAAACAAGGATTGCTTAAAATAATCTAAATATTTTTCTTCCCTTAATCTAATTCAGGTGCAGACATGGGCAAAATTACTTAATACTTTCTGCACCACTGGAAAGCTAGAGCTGGAACTCCTTTACAAGGTTCAGGTCCAGTGCTATGATGATACAAAGTTGATGAAGATATTTCCAGAAATTATAAGGTCACTTTATGATAAGGATGTACTTGCAGAAGATACCATTCTTCACTGGTTTCGTAGAGGAACAAACCCAAAGGGCAGGTATGCAACTTATTATTTTGAAATTGTGTCTTTTCTTCATTATCCATTTTGTGTGTTTTGTTTTGGTTTTAATTATTATTATTTTACATTGCTACACAGGCAAAGCTTTGTGAAGGCATTGGAGCCCTTTGTAAAATGGCTGGAGGAAGCAGAAGAGGAGGAATAAGTTTGTAATGATTTTGCGACTACCTTGTTTCGAGTAGATGCTCTCTTCTGTTGAATGAATGTCGACTCCTTTAATATTGTTCGTCACAAAATGCTTATATGTACGTATAATTAAAGATTTTAATTGCTTCTTGATGTTATGGTTAACAAAAAAACCTGATGTATGCTTTTCTCGAATAAAGAGCAGACTATGTTTAGTTTTTCTTTATCCTTAATTAGCTGCTTATCATGATTTTTTTCTCCGGTGCGTTCTCTTCTCAATGCATAGCTCTCATGTCAAAATTCCGATCTCAATACTATTGAAATATTTGGTAAGGGATTAGACACTAGTGGACAATATTAAATAAGAAAAAGAATTTAAAATATTGTATAGTGTCATCCAATACGATTTAATATTGTTTATCAAATTGTGAGTTGTGTAGTCCGCTTAACTTAGTCTTTTTTAGATAAACAAGATTAAAAGAAAATATTTACTCGACTTAAAGTCAAGAATGTATAGTTAGATTAACTTGAAAAGCTAAAATAACACTTCCTCCAACAATGATGAACACCAAATTGTAATGAACAATTGAGTTGGGATTCTTTAATAATTATTATTTCTTCATGATGCATATGTCATGTAAAGATGTTTCTTATTGTTATATATAATTGTTGAAAATTAGGCATCAACTCCATGCTATTTTCGCTTTGCAATCACTTCATATTTTTTGGCCTTTTAGCCACCGGCTGTAAAAGTCCAACGACTCTCGTGGCTTGTATTCAGGTACAGTATGTCCCGCTCCCTATATTACAAAATGAAATGTGTTAGATCTTTGATTAATTATATTTTTATGGTTGAAGATAGCTATTAATCAAATATATGCATTAGAATTGAGAGAGAAATCAATGCTACCTTGATGGTGAGGAATGTGAAGTCATTAACATATCCCTGAATATATCTGCACGAGACAAATAACACACTACTTTGAGAAAAAGTATACTCTTCGACTCCGCGCAAGCGCTAGAATATATATGTATATTACCCGGCAATTTGATCATTAGATGTCCACGATCTCCATTCATCGATTATTTGGTATCCAAGTGACTCTGTCCACGCTTGCGTTCCAGTAAAAGGGATGCACATGTCATGATCTCCACTATGATAAATGAGCCAAATTAATTAATTAATTTGCAATCACTTACAAATACTTAAAAAGGAAAATGAAAGGGATAATTAGTTTAATTACCTATATATGAGTATCCTGTATCCACTGGCAGTTAAGTTTTTGTGGTAGCTTAGCATGCTTCCAGCATTATGATTATAGCTTAGTTTATCGGTACAGAGGCTCCATTCTCCACTCTCCTTAATTATAAAAATTAAAAATAGATTAATTAATTCAACTTTAATAATTTTCTAATTATAATTGGCATTTGTATACTTACCGGATCAGCATGAATTGCCTTTCTAACTTGCTTGTTATTCAGCCACACAGTTGCTACTGTATCATCCTGCATCCATTTGAGCAATAAACTAACTGTCTAATTGCTTCAGATCTTTTAGTACATCTCACGATGAATTAATGATCATGAAGTGGACCTTAAATTTATGAATTATGTTACTTTGCCTGAATTTTGTTAACTGATGCGTGTGGGTTTCGCGTGAAAAAGAAAGTCCTAAAAAAAAGTGGAACCCATCAATGTGAGTGTCAGTCATCCCGCATGTCAACAAAATTCGGTCATTGTGGCACGATTGTAGATTTATTGATAATGAGACTTGAATTTGTTTTTAGTACTTACTATGCATGGAACACCACCACTCTCCATTAATTGCGGCCACAAAGGAAGAAGTCCATCTTTGACCGGTGCTCGAAAAGGCCAAGCCCGACCAAACATTCTTTTTCTAACCGGGAGGGGTTTATCAGATGACATCCCCAATTGGTTGAAGCTTTCGGGCAACTGATTACTCGTATTTCCTTGTACTCCTGCACGGCCATGGTAACAAGATTCGAGGATATTATATCCGTTCAAACCATCTAACGCCTGCACGACAAAAACCATCAATATTAATATCCGCTCACTAGAAGTTAGCAAATTGAGAATAGGGTTTTTTGCTACGTGCGTTTACTACTTAAATAAACACTTAAAAAGGTAATTTTAATCAAGTCGAAAGTGTTGGATGGCTTAATACCCTGTCAATCTTGAATAATGCTGAATTACACTCATCGCTGTTGGTGTAGTTGTGGTAGTTTCCCTTGCATGTGACTTCTGCTGACTGAAATAATCACCCATTGAACATGATTTTGCAACTCAATACCAAATGTGCATGAAGCATTTGTACTAACTAATTGATGCGGTATAGAAAGAAGAAGATTTCATGGATCATTGGGATCGGCATAGACAAATAATTTTTCTGAGTGTCCGTTTTCAAATAAATTTGAGTGAAAACGGCCTGACGAGCAAAATTCAGGGGCTTTTCCCCTAATTTACAACCTTTTTGGGTTAAGTTCCAACGTTTTAACTTTAGCAGATCGATCTAAAGGTCAAGGCTTTTAATTTTCGTCATTATCTTACTTTAAATAAGGATTGTAAACCTTTACATCAGTCAATTTTTTCTAGAATAAAAGTTTAGCGAGGAATTTTTCCCACCTCTCCCTTTCTTGACATTCATGAGCGAATCAACAAGTTTAAATTTTTACGTGTGATTCTTGTTCTTTCCTATGGCACTAATGCAAACAAAATTTATCTCGATGATGCCCACCTTATACATATGATCTGAGATTAGGCCCATCCCATGTGCGAATGGGACAAGAGCATCCTCATAATCAAATCTAGGATCACATATCCCATTTCCAACCATGTAACCCTGCATCACATCACATGCATTACAACATAAATGAAGCAGAAATTCTGAGAGGAAGACCAGGCACAGGCATAGGAATGTACCTTAAAATTGATAACAGGCTTTATCCTACTTCTGATCCCTACAAGCATAAATTCATTAATAAGAAACATTATCCAATAATAATTGGACACAATATTGTCTTTAACTATGCACCTTTGTCAATCACAGAAGCAAGAGTAGGGACATAAACCCCAGCATATGACTCCCCAGCAATGTAAAACTCATTGCCAATGAACTCTGGAAATTGCTCGAACCACTAGAAATTAAGAGACCACCCAAAAAAATAAAAATAAAATGAAAGTAATTCTCCATTAATGTGTTCTGCATGAATACTTACTTAGTATGTTATGTTTACCTTGAGGAGAAAAAGGTGAGTATCATTTGCTGTCCGTATGTCTCCAGTCTTGTACAAGGATGTGTTAGCAGAATACGAGAATCCAACACCAGCCGGGGAATCCAAATAGATAATGCTCGATACCTTTAATAATTATATTTATATGTTGATGATTGAGTTTGACATGATTAATTTAGTGGAGAAAAAATGATATTAATTTTGAGTATATACCTTAGACCAACTATAGGGATTGAGATGCAAAGTTGGCATTCCCCCTTCTCGCTTTGCTGCATCAAAATTGAATGGCCCTGTGGATAATAGTATTTTCATTTTTAAATGTTAGAAGAATATCAATAAATAATTGGAAAAAAAAAAAAAAAAAAAACTCTCTTTTAATTATTAGTACTTTACCGTGCTCATAGACAAAGCCATCAAAACTGGAACAACCAGGTCCGCCATTGAGCCATAGAACCACTGGATCGGCCGATAGATTTCTTTCTGATACTACAAAGTAGTAATATAGCTTTTTCGAAGGATGGTTATCTCTATCATCAATTGTAACATACCTGGCTTTATGCAGTATATATCAGTTATAGTCCCGTTTGATTCTCATTCTTTGTAGAACGAGAATGAAAAATATTGTCGTTATGGCCCCACACAAGAGATAGAAAGTAAAAAATGGTGATTGGATGTGATTGATAATGGTCATATTTTTCATTTTTATGGAGAAAAAATGGGTGCCAAACGTATGATTTTGAATACGGCAATTTCATATTTTGTTCATTTATCATATAAACTATGTCCAGTCACGAAAACCCCTTCTAACAAAGTCGTAAGATCATGTATGGGCTAACGTGCTATAATAATAATCAAGCTAGCTAATTCCATGTAAATTTAGATAGATAACAGATCGAGAGAAGACTGATGCACCCACCCTGAGTAGTGTTTTGATGGAAAAATACCATTGAATCCCGGAAGGCGTTTGACTAATGAACCATGAGGAGCTGCTTCAATATTATTATTAATGAAACAACACTGCATATAAAATAGTATAAATACCAGAAAGATTAATCTGGGCATTGCCATCAACAAAATCTGAATAAATCAGAGAGAGAAAGAGGAAGAAAATAAAAAGAGAATGGGTTTCTTTGAGATGAAACTTATAAATGTAGACGTCAGGTCAGGCACTTTTGAAGTTTACTGGGCATCTGGGAGGAACTAAGGAATAGATAATAAGACGATGATGTTCACATGAGTGCATGAGATTGGACAAAAATCAACGGAGTGATGAGAGGGCCCAGGCGTTATTATGAGTATGACTGCTGCATCTCATCTGCATGGAATACAAATCTTTTATTGGGATCCCCAAATGGACCCTTCTTACTTGTGGTGTATGATTTAAAGGACTACATTAGTCCTTTGTTTCCTATATTGTGCCCTGGAGTGAGAACTGATAATGTATATATGAATATGTAGGGTTAACGGGTAGACAAAATGTCACGTCAAGTGTGTATATATGACCATGTGGGGATAATGGGTAGAACTTGGAGCGAAAACAACTAATGTGTATGCGGAGATAACGGATAGGCAAAATATCACATCATGACTGTGTATACATTGAGATGTGTCGATAATGCGTAGACCTTGAAGGAAGAATGGCTATATTTATCAAGGATTTTTACAGATGATGAGATGACAAAATCATATTAGCTGGTTTGAAGTTCTTTTTTGTCCAACTGTCAATGAAATTTTGTCAAGGAAAAATCTATCAATCTGTCTATAAAAATTCCTGACAATGTAGCATAACTCATATATATATAGAGAGAGATGAAAATGATGGGTAGATAAAATAACACTTCAAGTGTGTGTGTATATGGAGATGTGGGAATAATGGGTAGACCGTGGAGTGTGTACAACGAATGTATATATGAAGATGTGGGGATAATGGGTAGAACTTGGAGCGAAAACAACTAATGTGCATGCGGAGATAACGGATAGGCAAAATATCACGTCATGTTTGTCTATACATTGAGATGTGTCGGTAATGCGTAGACCTTGAAGTGAGAATGACTGTATTTATCAAGGATTTTTACAGATGATGAGATGACGAAATCGGATTAGCTGGTTTGAAGTTATTTTTAGTCCAACTGTCAATGAAATTTTGTCAAGTAAAAATCTATCAATCTGCCTGTAAAAATTCCTGACAATATAGCATAACTCATATATATATATATATATATATATATATAGAGAGAGAGAGAGAGAGAGAGAGAGAGAGAGATGAAAATGATGGGTAAATAAAATAACACGTCAAGTGTGTGTGTACATGGAAATGTGGGAATAATGGGTAGACCGTGGAGTGTGTACAACAAATGTATATATGAAGATGTGGGGATAATGGGTAGAGAAAATGTCACATCAATGGTGTATATAGAGATGTGGGGATAGGCAAAATATCACGTCATGTTTGTGTATACATTGAGATGTGTCGGTATTGCGTAGACTTTGAAGTGAGAATGGTTGTATTTATCAAGGATTTTTACAGATGATGAGATGACGAAATCGGATTAGCTGGTTTGAAGTTATTTTTTGTCCAACTGTCAATGAAATTTTGTCAAGTAAAAATCTATCAATCTACCTTTAAAAATTCCTGACAATGTAGCTCATAAAAATATATAGAGAGAGATGAAAACGATGGGTAGATAAAATAACACGTCAAGTGTGTGTATATATGGAAATGTGGGAATAATGGGTAGACCGTGGAGTGTGTACAACGAATGTATATATGAAGATGTGGGGATAATGGGTAGAGAAAATGTCACATCAATGGCGTATATAGAGATGTGGGGATAATAGGTAGACTTTAAAATTTGTACGACGAATATACATATAAAGAAGTGGGGATAATGGGTAGATAAAATGTCATGTCAAGTGTGCATAAATGGATGTGTGAATAATGCACAGACCTTGGATTGAGAACGACTAATGCGTATATATAGGGATGTGAGGATAATGAATGGACAAAATATCAAGTCAAGTATGTATACATATGAAGATGTTGGGATAATGGGTATAGTGAGAATGACTTGTGTAACATGGAGATGCGAGGATAATGGATAAACAAAACGTTTTCGATTATATTAATGAGAACATAAACAAAAGAATTGTTAAAAGCCAAATGAAACCAGAAAAATAAAAAGTCCAGCAAACGATAGAGCCAAGGGCTATAGCCAAACACGTTACATGAATCCTTCATCAGCTTAGAGCATGTTCGGGATGGCTTAAAATAACTACCTTGTCATTTTGTATACAATTCTTCAGGTCATGTGATTTAATTTCTGTTACATTTTCTTGAAGACAAGAAATGACAAGAACACAGAACATGACAATGGAATCAAAGAATTATGGGAATTCTCATAATTCCAAGAACTATTTCTCGCTATGGACTCAAAGAATCAAACAACAAATCCATCAGCACGCAACATATTGTGATGAAACAATATAAAAAATACTAGCTGTGATGGCTCATTCGATAAAATTGAGCAGGAAGGCTATTAGCAAAATGAAGGTTATAGTATTTCCTCTGATCAGAATGCTAGCAGAAGAAATATCATGGGCGTCCACCAGATAACTGTTTCCCGACTTTTCATTCCTCACTTTGATGCTCGAAGAGCCTGAGATAAACAACAAAAAAGACTTTGAATTTAACAAAAAATTCATGCAGCACAAAGTTTACGGTCAAAATGGCACAAACTAACATATCATATTGGAAGATGATTTATATGTGAAGAAATACATGAATTCCTTCATTTCTTTTAATATAACAAAAGGTCTAATGAAAACTATATACTAACAGCTTTAAGTTCAACACAATCAAGCTACAACGAAAACATTGCTTTAAGGAAATGATGTGATACAATCAATTCAAGAAGAGGAAAATTAAAATTGTGAAACCGAATAGGAAGTGTAGAAGCAGTGCAAGAACTTGCAACTCACAGTTATATACTGTCCATCCAATGGTCTGATTTTCGAGGTCATACAAAACGAGCTTGTTCGATAAGACAAGATCTGCATTTACAAAGAACTCGGAAATTAACTATATCAATATCCATTCAAGTTGTTCATGATCTACTACAACTGTAACACATCTCAGTACTTGCCACTTCATAGTTTGAGAGTGGATTTATTACTGCTAAGAGAGGAGCCGGAATAAAATGTATTATGAGACTAATCCCATATTTAAAAACATAAAAACCCTAAGTCCTAAAATCAGATCTTACTACACAACAAGATACGTAAGTATGAAATCTTCATAGCATTACCTAGAGTAAGAACACCTAATTGACTATAAAAATAAGTAAAGCTTCAAAATCAAACGTACCTCCCAACAGGGTTATTTCCTTTCCATCCCTTGTCTGCATTCCACTGTTCTGCCAACCAATACACCACTCATCATCCTGCAAAGTCGTAAGTGAAAGTACTTGAGGAAACATATGCAAACCAAATGAATGAAATAATGTCCAACATATAATCCTGCTTGCTTACACTAATTTTGAATAGATATTCGTGGGGATAAACCGTCAAAGAAAGTGAGTCCTCAAAATGAAAAGTGACAACTGGAAATCCATTGTCGACGCTGCACAAAACACGCAAAACCCGGCATCAGTTCGGATATTATATTCGTGAACAAAGTAAATTAATAGTTTAATATATTGATGTTCAATTGAACAGTACAAATCTTGCCACCATGCTATTCGTATTGAACGTGACATTAATAAACTTAAGACAATCCAGATAACAGTAGCCACAAATACAAACACAAGAGAAGCAAGAAAGTTAAAATTTATGACCATCTTAAGAGGATTTGAATATATTTTTACATCAGACAAATAGTAATTTAAGGCCCAACAACTTGATGATGATATTGCAATTCAATAGTCTCGCATTATGCAGTTATACATGTTTGTCATCAAACAGAGCTTGTATTTTTATATGTAGTTGGATGCCATATTTATATGACCATCTTCCGTAAAAAATGTTAATAATCACAAAACTCAATATGACAGCCAAATGGAGATGCTAGAAGGCTTGCTAACATAAGATTCAAACTCCATACAAAAAGTTCTATTAAGCATATTGGACTTATCTTGGGATATCCACTGATGAACTAGATGTTCATAAAAGTTAAAACTGACCAATTTGCAAATCAGTCTCTGTCCAGCAATTGACATGCTACCATGTGCCATAGTTGGCCAACAAAGATACTCAGTGAGCAAAATTCCCTAATCAGAACTTCAATTTCAGAAGCTACCAGACATACATCAAGCCTTCAATTTTAAAGTAGAATACTGACCCAAAAGTGTGGCACTATCAACCTTGCTTATTGCCATGTTCCAATGACAAAAATTCATGAGATTTATGCAAATCAAAAGGAAGCAATTGCTTTATACCTTTAAAAATAAAAAATAAAAAATAAAGAATAAAGAAAAGAAAATCTTCTAGTTAAATATGAAATACTTTTCGATCACTCATAACAACTTTGGTGGACATGATAATGATGAGTAGGTGCATTTAAAAATATTTCTATATTCTTCAAATACTAGTAGTACTCAAAATCAGAAATGACACAATTTTAAATGTCATTTGCAGAGTTATCCATGCAATGATTATTAATGAAATAGATTTTGTGTCCACATATGCACATGATTCTTTTGATGTATACACATTTCCATCTCTGATACTAGTAGATCTCCAATTCTTTGGCAAACATAGTTCAGCGGTTATCTTTTTTATCCTCAGCATTCCAAAGCCTAAGTTGACATAATTAATCCAACATACCAAGTTCATTTTCTTCTCACCATGCTTTCTAGCATACCAACAAAGTTGTGTTGAATGTAGCTTAAGTTTCCAAATCTTTTCAAGCTCCCATCGCAACTAATCATGCAGTTAGACAAGAAATAGTGGAATTGTGCTATTACTATTACCAGCACTCGTGAATACAACATGATATCAAACTGTTTCAGGCTTTTCATGTTTAGAAAGACTTCGAAGGACAATGATCCCCCAAAAAAGAGCAGCAACCTTGAAAAGGTCATCATGAAGAATTATGAATACTTCCAACATAGACTATATTACATTTTTCCATAACTTCCAACTTTTCTCCAAATTATTATTTCCACCCAATCTTATAGTAACCGTAGAAGTTTGTGAAGCCAACTTAAGAGATGTTTTATACAGTTGAATGTCCAAGTCAAACATCAGCAAATAGTTCAGATCCGAAAACTGATTCTGAAGTCTACCTATACTCTGAACTCATCTCTTGGAGAAACTATACATGATTTTCAAGGAAACCTAACGCCATCAGGGGGACTTCAAGTGTCAGTGGAACAGACACGTGTAGGGAAAAGGACCTGGAAAAATAATCTGACAACAGAACAATATGATCGAACATAACATTCTTTGCAGTTCACATTTTGAATTACAGCTTTCTTACCACTATTATAATACCAGTCAACACAATACAATAATATACAACACCAAGCGCGCGGGTGCGCAAGCACACACACACAGATGAATTAACTGAGGAGCCTTACTTCCCACTGTAATCAAAGCATTTGTACTGCTGCTCAACAATTTGAGTTTTTAGATTAGGTTGCTGTGCCATCACCTACGGGGAGAGAGAGAAATAGAGATGGGGGGGGGGGGGGGGGGGGGGGGCATTGAGAATGGTTAGAAGGAAAATAGACACACAAGGTGCACGAAGATAGATCGATGAAAAAAAAATTATGCTGTGTAAGTCCTTAATTTTAGGATAAATTTATGGATTTACAAGGTTTGAAGTATTAGACCCACCTTTTCCATAAGCAGTTCATAAATCTCATCTGGAAGATAGGCTAAGGTTGTGCCACTATCGATTATTGTCCCTCTCTGAGAACCTGTGCCAAACAAATCTGATGGAAGATCTAGAGAATCACCACCCACCTCAACTGCCTTCAGAATGACATTATAATGTGCCCTAAGATAGTAATGAGACTTTTATTAAAGATAAACATATGGTTAAGAACAAAAAAGACATTACATGAAGGGTACATTTAGCAAAATTAAAACAAAAGGCTGGTGTTTATTCAAGACAACATTACATGAAGAATAAATTTAGAGAAGCAATTTCTAACGAAATAAATGAATGAAGAAACAAATCTCTGACAGAAAAAAATATTTTTAAATGCTTAGGAAAATTATTTACTATTCATATATAAAATGGTGGAAATAAAACATGTCGTGATAACTGTCCTGCCAATAGCATTAGAAGATCAGAGTTTTTATACACAGTTGAGCTTAAATTGTTAAGGATTGTTGCAGTTCTGTCTGCAACAATCCTTAACAATTTAAGCTGTGCACATTTATTTGATCATAAACTGATACACACCATGCATCAGCTCCCTTAAAAGTTATTGCCTTAAAGAAGAAAGACAATACGGAGGGTATTTTCTTTACGATCACAGAAAAATGTGAGAAATAATTTGGAGTTCTCTAACAATTATGAAACAACTCTTTCAACGAAGATGATTCTTTCCAGGATATTTATTATTGCAATCCTCTGTTAAGATTGCCATAGCTGAAATAGTTCTTAAGTGTCTTATTGAAGTACTGAAGCATGTACTTAGAAATTGATATTGACTTAAATACGATGCAAATTTTGATAACCCTCTTTAAGAAACACATGACATCATAATTTCGTGGCAACCCTAAGTCAGGTAACAATGCACATAGATACAGGCCAATAGGAGTGTTCTAGCAGTGCACTGGTCATTTTGGATAAAAGAGAAACCCATAAAAAAATTCAATGATTGGGACGACGGAAGAGAATAACACTTTTCTACTCATTTGGAGGCTCAGACCATGGCTGATGCTCCTACTGGATGATCAAGCTGTTTCAATTGCATAAAAATAGCTATAACATCCTTCAAGAAGAAGAAATTTCCATGTGTGCAACAATAGACTAACACTCAATGGTATCTCGCGAGACTTTTAGAAAAGTGAAAAAGTAAAAGTACTATCGCAATCATAATGAGAAAGTGATTGGATTTCTTAAATAATATCAATGTATTTTTGAAATTATTTACGAGGGGAAAGAATATAAAAAATGCGACCCAATTGAAGAAGATAAATCGTGCATTTTGGAGCACGTAAAGTTGTAGTAGTGAAGTGGTGCAAATAAGAAATGACTTAGGACAGAATGATTGTCTGTTAAGTTGCAGACTGTGAAATTCTGAATGCGGAAAGTTTCTTTCAACCTAAAGATCGATGGGGGAGGATCTAACAGATCCAAATGTTTGCCCAGAACCTTTAAACTTACTGTTTCGCCTAAATTTAAATTATAATTGCCTTTTCTATCCTGTTAGTGACATATAACATCATCAAATATTTTCAATTAATCCAAAGGTATATGCTTTATTCTGCTTCGTTTCTCTTACAAAATTCATCTACTAAACACGGGCTGGATTATTATTTGGTGGGAGTTAGAATCTCAAAATGGCAAACATTTCAAAGAAAGAAAGTTCTTCAAACAGAGATCTGTTTTAGAACGGAGATACAATGACCAAATTTGGAATCTGAGTTTCGATGGGGAATCAGTCATCTTACAATAATACAATTGATTGTTTTTCACCTTTTTCCAATGCGTCCTCACTAAAAGCTGATAATCTTAAAATAACAATGTACATCTATTCAAACACCACTAAAAGAAAACTATCTCCCCAGCAATAATGTTGAATGATTCTCCAATTAACCTACAAAGTGTAATGAGTTCCTGAACTATAATTTGAGTGGTTACTTGATTAAACAGATCCACACCTACACTATATATTTAAACTGAACATAAATGGCATGTATCTGTTGCAAATAACTCCACTTTTCTACAATTTATAAAGTTACATACTCATTTGGGACCAGCGGTGTTGATTTTACTTTTGGCTGCACCAGCTGTCCAATTGCAAATATGCCACCTCCATTGACACCATCCAGGCAATGTGAAAATATTTTCTTCACTTTCCCAGATGAAGCAAGCTGCGAAAGCACAGACGTATTTGCTTGTCCAAAGCCAAGAATGCCATCAACTGCTTCAGAAGATGAACCTAACTCTCCAGATTGTTTGGATGAGCACCTATCTTGGATCACTAACATGTAAGCTACAGAAACAGCATATACTCTTCATGCATGTAACGCGTTTACAATATTGAACAGCTAAATTTGCACTATTATCCATTTGTGATGTGAATGGATATAAAAAATGTACAAAGCAGTTTCAACTGGCGATAATATTACTGATAGACCAAATGGAAGACTTCATGTCAGAAATGAGGACTCACCCAAATGCAATGGACCCATTCATGGATGAGGTTTGAAGGTTTCCAGTCACTTCATCAAGTTTGATGTGATCTCTAACGAAGTATCCCTCTGTTCTGCTCCCATCTCCATAAGTAACAGCATAGTCACAGGACGCTCCCACCTTGCAACCTGAATATGGACCATTAAACATAGCGGAGCAAAAGTCTTGATCGCAAGTAACTGCCTTTCCAGTTGAGGAGGTCTGCAAGTCATACTGCTTCAAAGCTATCTGTTACACGAAATAAAAATAAGCGACTTCTTCCAATTTTAGGTTTCCAATTCTAAATCTTGTTATAAATAGGTTACATCAAAATGAGAAACAGAAGAAGTGACATACTTTCAGGTCGCTTTTCGTAGGACACTTATCACAGCCAGCACAATTCACCCATAGAATGTCACTTCCTGTATCGACCTGGACGTGATAGTCAATGGAAGGACTACCAATTGAAAGTTTAGTGTAATAGAGCCTGCATAAATTAATCATATAGCCAATTGAGAACGATAGTGTTATTCACTTATCCGTAATTTTCTAAACTGTCAGAAGCATCGAGGCTCAACTTCAAGTTGTGTTTTCAACTTTTAGTTGCACCATATATAGTTATATTTTGCCTTTTCATCGGTATTTTGCAAAATGAAATTCTTGTAACTTAACATGGTCAATGCAAATTAGTTGCAGATTCAGTATTCAAAAACTAAGTAAAACTGGTGCAGCTTTACATCACCTTTCCAATGAGCCATGTAGCAGCCAAACTATCTATCTAAAGCCACTATTAATAGATCAAGAGACTAATACTAAAAACCATTTAGGCTGGAAATAAAATGGAAATAGATACATGCATATATGCATATTCTCATGAAGGCAAAAGTATATATAAATGCACAACAAACACATGCAAAATGAAAATTTGCTTTTGTTGTTCAACAATTTGATGCAGTCCAGGTAAGAAGCAGAGGAAAGTAAATCCATATAGAGAGAATTGGAAGTCCATATACCAAAACAATTTGTTCTCAGTCCAATTTGCGTCTTTGTAAGTTTACAAGTTGCTGATTTTGTTGTTTTAATTCTACTTAACCCAGAAGGGTAGCCACTATTTTGTTTGGGCTAAAGTATAAGGTCAACATTCGGCTTAGATTTATGAGAGGTCTTGTTAAAAGGTTTAAAGCCTTGATTCTCTCCTGTACTATGGAATTATAACAACTTTGCCCAAAATGTCAGGCTCCACTTGATTTTGAAAGTCACCTTCTCCTTTTTATATTTCTAGCGGAAGTTTGACTAAATATTTTCATTTCTGATTAGAAACTGATGTGAGGCTTTATTCTATTCAAAAACGTCATTAGTCAGCATTGAGGCTAAGAAGTGCACACAAATTTTCAAATCTTGATTCATATACGATGTGATGCATCATTCTATTGGGGATGTCACATAAGACTTCAACAACCATATGAAGTCCCAACGGACGGGTAGCTAAATGGCCACAGACAACCTCAGCTTATCTACTTACTATTTTTGAAAGCCTTCTCAATTCCTAACCTTCGCTCAACCTAATAAGTCTCCCCATTCCGTTCCATATTTCTCCATGAAACCTCATAGTGTCCCGCCGCAGATAGTGAATAAGTACTGCCTCTCAACCCATCTTGCACCATAGTATAAGTGAATTTCAAAAACTTCTATAACTTGGAGCAAAATTCGATAGGTATAATAGATTATACTTGCGAATGGGAGCCTAGAAAGTGGGGGACCAGGCTAGGAAAAATAAATCCCATCCCATAATCCCATGAAGAAGTCTATTGCATTCAAATAGAAATGACGAAATGATGCACAAATATCAAAACTTTCACATTCTTTCCTTTCGTTTTACAGGCCGAGTAATGCCATTTATCGTCGTGATGATGGAACATCGGTAATGTGACAATCCATTATTCATCACATTTCTCTCACTCTTCAGACCACATCTCCTCCTTCCCTCTCTCATAAAAATTGAACTGACCATATCCCATTATTTTACGTAAACTACCACATCACCAATGTTCTATCATCATTATGATAAATAACATTATTCTTACATGCCTCATGTGTCACATCCAAGCAGGAGACATAAGAAACTAGACTACATATATATATATAAACAATTTAAAACATACAAAATGTAATGAACAAACTCGAGACAAGAAAAGAAGAATAAAGAAAAAAAAAATATTCTTCCTTGATGTTAATGAACTGGATTTGAACAAACATGTAAGGCCACCTAATTAATTCACAGCATTAATCAGGATACTACAGCTCATCAAGACGGCCTTTGGAATTCAAATTCAGAAATAATTCCAACCACAAAATCAATCAAAGGTAAATTCCCAAATATAATATGAAATCCAATACATACGCGGCGTCGGTGGGCTGGCCGTTGCCGCCTAACTGCAAATCAACCGCCCCCAGCATTCTGCCGTGCCGGAAAGAATCATGGGCTCGAAATGCACTAAGAGCCGATCTCCCCAGCACACGCCCTCCGAATTTGTGTTGAACTTTAAATACAACATTCCCCTTCACCAAGCAAATAAATTGAGCCGAGAACAGTAACAAAAGCAAAAGTAAACGCCTTCTCAGATCCATCATCACCACATTCAAATAAACGATGGACAAGTCCTCGAAACAACTTACTGAATTCTTGAACGAGTAAAAAGTAACAATGCCCAGAAGAAAAAAAAAACCTCTATAATTATATAATTTATAATTTGTGGGTTTTGGAAAGAATGACAAGAGCCAAGAGGTGAACTTGGAAGGGTCCGTAACCGTAAGAAAGAGGGCAAAAGAGAGTTGAGTTGAAAGCAATGATACAGAAATATTAACGGAAAAAGGACAAGGACAATGGTAGCTAAAATTACAGATTCTAAACCTTACGACTCATAATTTAGGTTGATCCATGGTAACATCTTTCTCCGCGTGGGGTTGAGGTGTTCTGTCTGAAAAGGAGTGTGTCTATGTCTGTTTTTCGCGTCCGAAAAGGAGGAAAAAGAGGTTTTTAACAATTCATGTACTTCACAATTTGTTCTCTGTATCTATCCATTTAGAAATATCTACGTCTTTGTATAGATTGAGATATACATGCACATGTTGACACATTTTGGTTGTTTTCCGTAAAAGAATTTATAATAGTACGGTGATTTAAGTGAAATTTACACGAATCCTTCTCAACCTATAAGCCTATGTTTGGCCCATTTATTTATTTATTTTTTTTCAAAACTCATCTTTTTTAAAATTATATTTCAACCACATATTTTTTCATAAAATAATATTACACGTAAAAATAAAAAAAATTTCTTCTTTTTTAACCACACATTTCTCCAAAAAATTACTATTTCAAAATATATTTTCTTGCCAAAATGGGGTCAAACAAGGTTACGTATATTGCGAATCTTGTCTTGGTTCTTTTTTCTTTTCTTGATAACACCCTTCTCAACCTAAGTTTTGGAGTGAAGATAGTCCTTTCAATTTTCTTAACTTAACCCCTATTTGATAATCATTCTTTCAAAACTCTTTTTTTCTCATAATTATTTTTAACTATATATTCTCACAATAAAATATTTTTCACGAAAATTCTTAACTTTTCTCTACTTTTTAACTACATATTTTTCAAAAAATTACTATTCAAAAACTCATTCTTTAAAAAAAAAAAAAAATGGCTGTCAATATGTTTGCCCACAGCTGGTGTGTAAGCTAAGAAATTAACTTTTTAATTCCATTTCTGAGAAATTATTGATGGGGCCAAACAAGGATAAATTTCGAAGAAATGCAGTATATTTCTCCTGACGAATTTTATGTTTCGAACTCATTATTTAAAAATAAAAAACAAAAATACATTGTCCACCAAACTAATTCACTAGTGCAGCCATATGGTGTAACAAACTGAAATGCAACAACCAGAACCATTTATAAATCACCTCAAGCACAACAGTTTGATGGATACAGCACAAGATAAAAGAGTCAAAGGAGAACATCTCTCAAACCAAAACAATGGATGGCTTTGTCAAGGAATAGTTGCCATAATGTTTCATGTAAAATACAATCAGTTTTCGGGGTGTGTTCGATAGAGATTAAAATCGGATTAAAATTGAAAAACTAGCCGTTATTGTTGACTTTTATTAGACGAGTAAGACCCAATAATGGTTATATTTTCAATTTTAATTGGATTTTAATCTCTACCAAACGGGGCTCAATTTACAAAAACTCGGGATAATAACACACCTATACATACAAGTAAAATAAAAAAAGTATAACAAATTAACAATTATCTTCACGCAGCTATGTAACTCAAAATCCCCGTTCCTCATTCACCAGTATCCTAAACTAGTTTCCTTTAGCATGTTCTCCATTTCCCTAACAAAACTGTAACCTAGCTTCACATAAGCAGAAGCTGCTGAGGAAGAAGCCCATAATATAAGCAAGCAAACACACATAATGGACCACCATATTCTTGTACTCTTCAAGTCAAAGGATGAATCCACTACGTAGACAAAATGTATGAACTCCTCTGCCTCCCTATTTATGAAACAGTTCTCAATGCATTCCCCTCATCATGTTTTCTCCCAAACTTTCCGGATGGACTCTGCAACAAGATCAAAATGAATAATAGAGAAAGTAGTTCAAAAAGCTAAATAGAGTTGCGTTCTTACTAGCAGGGGAAATCCAACTACGATAATGTACATGAAGAACGTGTTTCAAACCAGTATGTGCGTGCATTCACATATACAAGAACACAACCATTAATTTACACCCTTGACACAGTTTCATTAGATATGTCCAAAAAATTATGGAGTAGTCCAATTTTATACTTCTTTACTTGTCTGTGCTTTAAATGCATGCCTCCTCCTTTCAGCTTTAATGTCTAGACACCATAACATTTGTTCACGGACATGTTATTATAAGCTTGAAAATCCAGATGCAGCTTACTATTCCACCAATTCTATTGGTTTAATTTCCATGATACAATTTCCATTTTCTAATCATATGAAAATAGAAAATTGGATGTGGCAGGACTATAGAGTAACTAACTCAAACTCTAAGCTAATAAATGCTAAGTTCAGGACCTCCATGACCATCAGGGTCAGAATCTTTAGACCCCACAACTCTCTCAAACTCCGCTCTCATGTACATTAATTCCCCCCTATGGTTCATCCCCATTCCCTGCACCAGGCAACACCCCTGCACCCATGGAAATTAAACCAATAGAATTCAAGATTTTCCACTCCTCTTGCCCACACACGTGTCACTACATATCCACATGTCTTCCCATTACAATAAGTCCTCCGAATAGGCTCCTCTAAAAGCTTCACACCCTTTTTCTCAGTCTTTTTGTCATATTCAAGGGCAATCCTCGCAAGCACAGAAGCCATTTCTTTAACCAAAATGCTTGTTAGAGTTGCTAGTTCCACTTCCACCAAAAATGCTGGGCTCAACTTGAAATCCTCTTGAAATGCAAAATGCACATACCCCCTTCTATACCCAAAAAATTGTGCCCACAATTTTTGTCCCAGCCCGGATGAGAGATGTGTTCAATTCTTACCTAATGAAAGTGCAGAACGTATCTTAGAAAATGCCACCAGTGGCTGCTTCTTCTTTTTGGGTTCTTTCATTGGACTTGCAGATAATGAACGCACTGGAAAATTCAGCTCCTTATCATTTGAAGAGGAGCTGAAGTTCAAGATTTCTTCCATATCATCTTCTTCATCTTCAACCTTTCTTCTAAAGTAGAATCTCCTAGAAAAGGATAAAGAGTCATGGGGATTCTTGGCCATGATTGTCTTCATTTTGGGACAAAGCAAAGAGTGGTCGCTTGCTCGTTTTACCGTAGCCAGAGGGCTTTATTCTTAACGGGGAACCCGGAGGAAAATTGGGGGAATAGTGAGGATGTTTTTCCGGCCGGAGGTTTCGACGGTCACTCGAGAATTTTGAGACGAGTTAATTAAACTAGTGCTCATTGAACTTTATTCAAGTTACTACTTGCTCATTGAACTTCAATTGATTACTCAATGATCATTAAACTATTCATTAATTTACTCAATGGTCACCATAGCTAAATCATTCTATACAGCTGGACAAATATGTGTATGTGGCGGTTGAAAAAGTGATGTAGCATACAAAATATGTAAATCATGTGCACGTCTTATAATTTTATTTTATTTTGGTAATAAATACCATGTATCTTCTCCAAATTCTCCATTAAAAATCTCTATTCCCAAATCACCTTTATCCCCAATTTATCTTTTTCCCCCAATCCTCTTCTATCTGAAGATTCATGTGCTTCTTCTTCTGTTTCCTCCACGTGTTCTTTTTCGTCAATGATTCCCCAAAGATTCCATCATTATCAAATATCCGTAGTTTCCCTCTTTGTTGAGGAGCGACAGAGGTTGTGGTGCATACGACCGCAATGGGGATGGAGAATCGAGGCTTCTTTGTGAAGGTTACAGAGGGTCGAGGTTTATTGGTGGAGGTTCGGCTATTCTCGAAGATTGGTCTTTTGCTGTTATTGGAATCCCTATCTTCTTCGCCTTTCGATCCAACCACAGAAAACCTCACCATTTCCTTTGGTCTGTAAAATTGAAATTGGGGATTTATGATTGTCTACTGCAATTGAAGTGGGGGTTTTTTGTTACGAAATGGAGAAGCCAGGAAAATGATTGTGTTAAATGAATTAAAATTGGTAATTAATGAAATGCGTTTTTTATCCTAGGTGTCGTCCACTAACGTTGTATGTTACCACGTCATTTTTTTACCCGCCTCATAGACATATTTTGTCTAGTTGTATAGATGAAATCATTTCAAAATGTCTAGTTGTATAGATGAAATCATTTCAGTGACCATTGAGTAAATTAATGAATAGTTCAATAAGCATTTAGTAACCAATTAAAGTTCGATGAGTAAGTAGTAATTTGAATAAAGTTTAGTGAACACTTGTTTTAAGTGACTCATTTTGAGACTAGAAGGAGATTTCGTAACGGCGACAGTGGAGAGTTGGGGTTGGGAGGCTTAGGTTTTCAGTTGGGTCGTCGAAGATACAATATATAACCCACTTTTTGTTTCATTTGACATTTGAATCTAGGGATGGCAGCGAGTCGGGTCGGGCCTGCTCGTTAGCCCAAATTCTAAGTCCGAGTTCGGAGAATTGAGTTTTTTTCGGGCCCGAGCCGAACCGAGCCAAAGCCCGTTGGAAAATTTGGGGCTTAGCCCGAATTTTTCTATTTTTAAAATTTTTTTCTTTTAAAAAATTCAATATTAATCTTTTTTTTGGTCGCAGGCTGAAAAAGTTCGTGACATGGATTGGCCCCGACTTGGGGCGAGCCCCAAAAATGAGGCTCAACTCGAGCCACGAGCCGGGCCCGACTAGGACTTTTCACGAATCGGGTCTGGCGGTTCGAGCCGCCGAGCCATTTTGTCACCCTTATTTGAATCTTTGGTTCTTTTTTTGAGTTTTGCTACAAGTACTTTTTTTTGACATTAAACTTGACATTCTACTCATAATCAAAGGTGGAGTTCACGATTAAAATAATGGTGAATTCTATATATTGTGAGTACAATATCAAAGAAAGTGTCAAAAAAGAGAGTGTATTTAAAGAACAATTCTCTTTTTTTTTTTTTTCCCTCCCATGGCAGCATTGTAATCCATGTTGTGTAAAGTGCTATAAGTGTAGCGGGACTAAATAGTAAATTGCTCAACATTAAATGCGATCTGTTCTCAAAATCATCGAAAATCGCATTTCTCTTGTATATAAAAGAGCCGCCCTTTTCCTAATTTATATATAAACTAGAAGCTCTACTGAGACCGTAAAACAAGAACGCAAGTGTGGAAAATGCTAACCCTTGTATTATCGTCCCTATTACTTTCTTCTTTCATCGGATTTTCCTTCATGTTTCTTAAAGCCGATGGTATATCAATTACGATTATTCAATTTTTTTGCTAAATTATGTCAGAATTTATTGAATCGTACATTATACAACTTTCCTATTTTGTGCTTACAGTTGTTTGAACTTTGAATTCGTTAGGGGATTTCACGTTATTGTCCAAGAAACAAGTGAAGCGCGAAGAAATTGAGGATAAGGTTTGAATTTTTTTTTTTTTTTTTTTCATTCAGCATACATATATGTATATTTTTATTTCTACTAAAAATACAGATTTTTTATATTATGTTTTGTTTATGTTCTTCAATGGATAAATAGGTAATTTGGATTACTGGGGCCAGCCGAGGGATTGGTAAGTGGTTTATGTTAATGGCAGTTTTAAAACTTAATTCAGTAATTAGTATGAATGATTTGTTCGAATTGTTATCCTTGTTATTACATAAGTTGTGTTATTACTTATTAGTATCATTTGATTCTTTTTGTCAACCTTTCTGATATGTTACTGTTGTACCTGATATTGAAAGTGTAACTTAACTTGTCATTCATAAAGTTTATCTGGGTCAAACGTTACCCATCCAATGATAAAATGCAGAAGATTATGTCTTTGGACTTAATCCAGAGAAAAATATTGAGCATAATTCAGCATAGTGGTATTATGTTTCTTCAGTGACTTCTTGGCAATTATTGTTCTCACTTTCAAAGTTAGTTAGCTAAAACGCTTATCTTAAACCTATTCCGACATCTCATTTATTGATTTTGTGGAAATGTTGGTCAGAGTCAGAATGCTCCCGGATTTTATGGGTTAGAATGATTGCATTGTTACTCAAATTTCCACTCTTTGAGCATGTACCCTATTGAGTATTTTGAGAAATCCCATTTGCTACCTTCTACAATTGTTTCTTATCATGGTTCAAATATTTTTCATCTTCTCGTATTGATGACCAGGGGAAGTGCTTGCTAAACAACTTGCAAATCTAGGAGCAAAGCTTATTATTTCTGCTCGAAATGAAGCTGAACTACAGCACGTCAAGAAACAGCTCACTGGTTTGTCATTCTGGCTACCAATTTAAAAGGCCTGTTGACGTATCACAGAGAACTTGTGGATGTTCATTTTTTGTTTACTTATGTTGATTACTCTGTGCTAAGCCAGGAAAACATGCTCCACATGACGTGATGATTTTACCTCTGGACTTGACTTTGGGGGAAGATTATTTTAGAGAGGCTGTAGAGAAAGCAGAATCCTTTTTTGGGGGTTCAGGTGTGGATTATATGTTCCACAATGCAGCCTTTGAGCGTCCTGTAAGTAATTGAATATAGTGTAAATGACAATTAGATGACGTATCAGTAAAATTGAGTTTAGCTACAACTTGGTAGATGGTATTCCAGTTGAAGAATGGGGTGGCTAACTGCAAGTTGCGATGAAGGGATAAAACTCTGAAATACCAAAAGATAGAAACGTTGATGTTGCCCAAGTTTTTCAAAGCAATGAAGTCTATTGGATTGCAACAATTAAAAGAACTGAGTTGCAAGTGGGAGGAATAATCACAAATGACCTAGGCAAACCTTTATTTACACTTCAATCTTTTATTCTTTGGCTGGAGAAAAGGGGTGGCTGTTCCGTGGGGTGAAAAAGCATAAGATAAGATTACTACCGGAGAATGTTCTTTTTTAGAGGATCAAACGCAGAACAAAGAAGGGATCTATGACTTACTAGTTACATTATCCTTCTCTCTCTTTTATTTTTATCATATGGATGTTTATTGAGCAGGTAAGATGAATCTGTTTTGCAGAAAACAACAGCTCTAGATGTGACAGAGGACAGCCTCAAGGTATCGTACAAGGGTAGAAGTGTTGTTAATGCTGATTATACCTGTTTCCATGTATCTTGACTTAAACAAAACTCATTTGTTCAGGTTGGTTGGTTAGTTCTGGTTAGGATGTAGAGCATTGATGTTAGAAGTATGAACTTGATCATGGTATTCAGCAAATATTCAAAATTTAACGAGCACAAATATCACGCTAATAGATTTAATAAAATGATTTATAGTTAAAAATTTATACTGTCATGAATTCATATGGTGTCAGACTAATTGATTTTATATTAAGTTAAAGTTTATCGTACCTTATATCTCTTTCTTTTATCTGTTGTGAAATTGGGGACAATTATGTGCGTGCATGGATTATTTATTTATTTTGTCTTTCGGGATGGGGTGGGCTAAAAATTAAATTCTAGCAAACCTCGGGGTAGTTACTCATGCAAAATCTTTAGCTGTTTGCTTCTCAAAACATGGAATGGAGAGGAAGACTTGGATTTTTAGTTAATAGCTATTTTAATTAAAGAAGACTTTCTGCATTTTAAATATATGGATAGATTAATCTAGTAAAATACTTATATTACAGTCACAGTTTACTCTACTTTGCTCCATCATATCCTGACTAGATTGGATAGAAATTCTTCCTTTTTTAACAGATCAGAATTGATTAGTTTTAGTTTCACTCTTTATCGTTACAGCAGCAACAAGGGGTTGATTCCTCATGGGGGCCACATGCTGCCTTTGTGGATATTAGTCTTGCTTAGAAATTTGAATCTTATTGTTAGTCTCTTTTATCTGAATGAGTTCAGGGAAATAATGTACTCTCCATCTTTACATTTGATACTTGTAAGTTTTACCGTGTACACCTTTTTAACTATTTTACTTCCTTAATAGGCTACATTTAATGTAAATGTTATGGGGCCGATATCTCTTACGCGACTCCTGGCACCTTACATGCTGAAGCGAGGAAGAGGACATTTTGTTGTGGTATGTCATGTTAATGAGTTCATTCATCTACTGTTTTTTCAAATGTATATGATAGGCGTAATCTAATGTATGTGGATCTGGGGAAGGTGGTACCTTCTAGTTGATACTTGAGCTTTTAGTGCCAAGCCTTCATATGAATTATTGCCTACTTTCATACCAAATGTTTAAGATTTTTCTTCTGATCTAATCCAATTGCAAGAATTTCAGTGATATATGTGACTGGAATTGTATGGCTAGACATGCAAATGAACCAGAATAATCTCTATCTTTGCAATATCTTCTGATTATGACTCAGATTGTTGAACTTCTTCAATCACTTTTTCCAAGTGCAGTGGTTGAGTTTTAATGACTAAGTAGACATCAAGTATTTTGACCAAGTTTATACTAGTGTAGAGTTTCTTTCCACCTTTTCCAATTTTTCATTTGCGTGCTTTCTATATGCAGATGAGCAGTGCTGCAGGAAAAGCACCTGCACCAGGTCAAGCTGTCTACGCTGCTTCCAAATTTGCTGTAAATGGGTACTTTCATACGTTGCGATCAGAGGTATGCCATCACATAAATTCGTAATGAAAGGAAAAAATTGATATACTAAGCATGTAAATGCAGATTTTATTGGCTATTTCTTCATCCTGTTATACACTACAAACCAATATATTCGAGGCGTAGAGTTTCTTGCCCAAATATATGTCCAAGATTGTTGCTGTTTGGACCCACACATTATTCATTATAAGTTTCTGTTGAAGATTGTGCATTAAGCCACTGGGGCAGCAAATGAAGTGTTTTCTCTATTTATTTTTAAATTTTATTAACAAAGTTGGGGAAATTGATTCTTTTAAATCATTAGGGTTATCTACATCTATGTTTTTATAAGATTTCAGCAGCAATTTCTTTAACTAGCTTTGAAGGAAGAGGAAAGTCTGATTAAATAACTAAACACGGTTGTGTTCGGTAGAGTTATCAGTTTGATGAGTTGGATGATTAATGTTTTTAAGTTAATCTCTTTATTTTCTGTATTCATATGAGTTTTGGATTTTTCAGCTTTGCCGAAAAGGAATCAAGGTGACTATTGTTTGTCCGGGGCCTGTAGCGACGTCTACCAGCTCCGGAGCAAGCATCTCAGAACAGAAGGGTTCTGCTGAGGTAAACTATGAAATCATTTTGTGTAATACTATTCAAATGAAAGGTACATTTTTATTTTTATTTTTTTGTTGTTGGGGGTGGGGGGATTACACATGGGGTACCCAACCTATTTTTTTCTAACATTTTAGTCTGCAACCTTTCAATTCAGTAGTACATGGTCCTTAATGGACGGTTTAGTTCCAGTTGAGCTCTAAAAATTCATGTACACTGTTTGAGGGATAAAATAGGTAAGTCATTTTTACAATGAAAATATTAATAGAAAAGAAAAGAGAAGGTAGAGGAAAAGATGAAGGAATTAAAAAAGAAGAAGCATCGCACCTCCCCCAACACCACTGCCGTTGACTGCTTCTGGCTTTCACCCTCACCCCACCTCATCCGTCGCCTGCTGGTTTTCTCGCCCCTCCAATTTTGATTTCGTCTCTCTCTCTCTCTATTTTGTTCATCCTATCCTGGGCAGAAACCGACTATCTGGGATCTGTGTTACAAAATTGAAAGGTTGAGACCCAAATTCGACAAGCATATGTTTGAAGACCTAATTGAGATATTACATATAGTTTGGGAAGCTCTGTTATCTTTCCTTTCCTTTAAATAAAGAATACTTCGTAATATATTTTTTTTCACATAAAAGATTTTTGTAGTCTACATTGGCTCATAGTGTTGGGTTCATGCAAAAATAATAAACATGAATCAAGTGCAAAACCAACTTTTTCCATTGTTTTTTTAATATTTCAGATTTATTTTTTGCAAATTCACCATATATTATACTAAATTTGAATCATATAAATGTATGTAGAATGTTAATGATGTACTAACCTTATTATTTGGTGATGAATATTAAGCCTTCATATTGCTGGATTGCCTGCGAAATTGGACAAGACTTTACAAAAGAAAAAATGAAACTCAAGTTCTTTTCCTTCACATCGAAACTCTTACTACTATTAGTTCATATTTTACACGCACGCACACAAAAACCTTACAAGCCCTTAACACACCAAGATGTTTATAACCGAGTTTTAGCCGTGTCTAATACAGGTAAGGCTTATGGGTCAATAGGCAGTGTTTGGTCCCTTAACAACTGTTCTAGAGAGGTTATTTAGCTTAACGGGCTGACCAAAACACTATAAAAGAGTGAGCCCATAGGCCTTGGATCAAGGTAGTTAAGTACATGTTCATCCTATTATGGCTCAATATGTAATATCATACATATACGATGTACCCTATTATAACACGATTGTGCTACATGTACATCACCATTTACATATTGGTGTACATACATATGATGTGGTGACTGATGAGATATGATTGGTCATTATTTCTTCAACCAAATTAAAAAAAAAAAAAAAATCTGCACTTGCTTCTTGTCATCTCATCTATCTGTAAAATCTTTATGTACAAGTAAAATTATTCATCATGACAATATAGTTGTCTTCGAAACACAGTACTGTCTTCCATACGAGGTATTCCAACGTTTAGTTGGAAAAAAGGATGTCACAAACTTGATTGCACTTCTCAACTAAAATATTTTCTTGGAATAGATTTCTTGTTCATATAGAATCATGAAATGACAAAGTAACATAATTAAAGTAATTACAATCTATTATTTGTTCATTCCTTGTATGTCGTTGTGGGATGTTATATTTTAACTTTTAGTCATGCCAATACAACTTCAATGTGGAACAGTGGAAGTGAGTGGAATCTAAAGAAGCTGTTTCTCTTTACTTCATTACCTAGTACCACGACCATTGTTTGCATATATATTTGATTATATTTTAACTTTTAGTCTTTCCAACACAACTTAAATGTGGAAGTGAGTGGAACCTAAAGAAGCTGTTTCTCTTTACTTCATTACTTAGCACCGCGACTGTTGTTTGCATATTTATTTGATTGCTAAAGAAGTAATATTTTTGGTGGATTTGCTTCCCGATTAAACCAGTTGCTATTTATCTGTTATGGAGAAACTATGTTGTCAAGCATGTGATTAATGAAAATGTCAGCTCCTAGAGTTGTCATGTAATCATTTTAAGTTTTTAACTGGAAAACCTGTGATATGGTAGAACCATTATTACATGTCTTTATTGCTTTCCAGAAACGCGTATCTTCAGAGAGATGTGCAGAATTGACTATAATCGCTGCAAGTCATGGTCTGAAGGAAGCTTGGATATCATATCAGGTTTGTGAATCGAGATTTTTACCATCATGATACCGAATTAAAGGAATCCTGTACTATGCACGATCCCTGTACGGCTGTACCCATTGTGAACCCTTCCATGATACCAAGTTAAAGGAGTATCATACTATGCTCAATCCCTATACCTGTTGTGAACCCATCAGTTTCAGTGAAAAACTTTACTCAACCATATAGACTGGCATGCAGGTTAAATGCTGAATATCTGAGAGTTAGGTTCACTTGTCAGCTGGTGCTGAACAAATTTGCCTGAGAGTTGCTCATTTTATGTTCAACATACTGCTTTAGAACTTATCATTTTATGCATATCATACTTGGAGATTCTAAGTTGCAATCCTTTTTTTCTCGTGCAGCCTGTGCTTCTTGTTATGTACTTGGTACAGTATACACCAACAGTTGGATATTGGCTAATGGATAAGGTAGGCTTACTTCCAAGGCAGTTATTCTTCTAATGTTTACCATCTATAAAATCATTCTTCTAATGTTTATTTACCATACCATGTTTGGTGACCATGCCTGTAATTTTGATGGTGCCTTGCTGATTTATATCATAAATCTTTGTTGCATATCTTCTGGCCAAATCTGATCTGGCACTGTTTGTTGGATGCGAGAAAATTAAAATCTTTTCCTCATAAATTAGTTTTCTAAGGGCATGTTTGGTACATAGTACTGGGAATGGCTGGACAATATTAAGACAATAAGAAAAGAAGTTAAACTTGCATTCAATGTACCTCATACTCGTGTGTATCAAACATGCACTATGCCTCAAGTTTATTCTGTCAGTAACGTCTGTTTTATTTTCTCACCGTGAATGGCTTTAGATTGGGGCAAAGCGAGTTGAAGCTGCAGCTCAGAAGGGGAACACATACTCAATGGGTTTGCTCTTTGGGCAAAAGAAGGAATAATGAGGTTGATAGACGAATAAAACGAATGGAAAGCGAAGGAGCTGAATACGAGTCCGGCCAACGCTAGCCACACCACATGAAGAGATTACAAGTCTCAATATTTGTTCTTTTTATCTTTATGGTGATGTTTAACGTGTTTGACCCTCTCTCCCACACATGTTGAGTAAAACTCTTCCTTGTAAAGACAATGTCATCAAATTTAGACGTCATTGTAAAAATTTATAGATACTCACGAAAGATTGTAATAAAATTTGTGGTATAGTGGGTTATTGTGTCTCACTCTATGTTTGAGATTTTGATTCTTTCCTCCCTTTTTTTTTTTTCATATTTAGAAATGGTCACTATGAGAGCGGTCTAACTCATTTCTTATTTGATAGAGATTTTTTGAGAATGAATTTTTGAAAAGTGTTTTTTGGAGATTTTTTTGGTTTAAAAGTAAGGAAGAATTAGGAATTTACGTGTAATATTATTTTATTGAAAGAATGTATGGTTGAAATTAATTTAAAGGAAAATGAGTGTCTTTAATCAAAATCCTATGCTTGAACCTATTCCACGAATGGTATAAAGCTTTGACTTTCCTCAAGTCAAAATTAGCTGGAATGACTTGTGTACTTGACACGATTTCAGGACAATAATTCCCCCATATGTGCTTTAAGAGTCTGGTTGATTGACAAGTGAAATTTGCGTGAAAATAAAATGAATTACGAGAAATTGAATTGTTTAGAATTTGTTTTAGAGAGAATTGTAATTAATGGTGTTTGATTTGTATAATTTTTTCATCTAATTCGTTTGGTTTTATTTTTCATGCAAATTGTTACTTTTTAGGTAAATTTTTTTACAATGTGTATTAAAATTTGTTTTGATTGTCAAAAAGTAAAAAAAAAAATTGAAATTTTTTTTGTGTTCGTTTGACTTTGTTTTTCATGCAAATTGTCAATTAAATAGGTAAATTTTTTTACCATTAAATTTAGAATGTGTTCCAATTGTAAAAAAAAAAAAGAAAAAAAAAAAAAAAGTGGGAAAAGCAATTCCTCAATTTTGAGGAAAATGGGTCACATGCACCCATAAAAGTGAAAAATGAATTTCTAAGAAAATATAGCTATCAAACATGCCATTTTGTATGAAAATGAAATTTGTTTCCTTTTTCCATGAAATTTCAAGCCAATCGAACATGGCCTAAGTTCTTGGTGTTCGTGATATAAAATTTCTTTTTGCAGCTTTAAGCCCCCTTTGTAACTGGACGACGGTAATCAGCAAAATTATCATGGAAAAACTAATGCGTACATTACTATAGTCTTAAACATTCCAAAAGTCAATATAAATTATTCATATTTTATCTGAATTTAAAAAAAAAAAAAAAAAAAAAAAAGTCTCAATTACATATTCGTCTCGAATTTGTGGCTTAAAAACTAACTCATAAACTTTGTATTTCATCTAAACAATGTATCACATATATTGGCTCAAGATATGAGAAATAGTGAAATTAATAAATTCATTATAGTTGGAGAAGAAATGTGTGGAAATTAAGTTTGCCACCCTCAATATTTTTCTCGAGGAGAACAATCAGCGGTGGAAAAAAGGAATTAGAGAAGATTTGTGATTTCTTTCTTCTTCTTTTTCCCCTTATAAATTGCTTTTTATATGGTAATTGATTATTTTAAAGGCTAACTATGATATTTTTGAATTTGAGGATATAAATTTTGAAAAATTCCCTAAGTACAGGGATTCTGTGAAAAAATTCCCTAAGTACAGGGATTCTTTCGCAGAATCCCGACAGGTGATGTTGTGGTGGTAACTGATTTGCAAACAGTTTTTTTTATTTTTATCATCTGTCAATTAATTTGTGCCATGTTGAATTCTGTAAAATTTTGGTGAAAATTCACCTGTACCTGTCTGTTAATATAAATGATGAATATCATCAGATGAGAATAAATTTAAGGATTCAGATTATTTGTCAAAAATGTCGGTAGCTCTTATTTTTATTCTCTTTTAATTCTTTGTTATCTAATGGTGTGGGACTAATCTGTCACTGAATAATAGGGGCATAGGTGAACAAACTAGCATGATAAAATAGATTGGAAAAAGCCCCTTGTACAGGGGGTTACATGCCCTCACTGTAGCTGAGCCCCTCATGTATTTAAAAAAAAAAAAATCTAGTGAACCCCATAATGTGAGTACCTGTCAACCCCCTCTATCAACCCACCCTGTACTTGTAGCGTGATTCAAATAGATTTGATGTACGGACATTTATTTCAGTATTTTTGAATTTCATTTTATGAATTACGCTTCATTATTGAAGTCCTCATCTGTCTTATCCTGTGTCTTGGTGGAAGGGTAGATGACGTAGGTTATGCCTCCAAAAATGTAGGGTGGAAGACTGTCATTTAACTCCCACTTACCAATGACCTCATCCATATTATTTTTGAATTTATTTTTATTATTTTTGATGGAGACTTAAAAAGAAAATTTTTACTTTTAATTTTATAAAAAAATTAATAAATTCACTAGACCCGACTGGGACTGGGCCACGTAAACGCAGACCAGGCTCCCGATCCTCTCTGCGCCATGGGCTGCCACAAGTCTACCAGCTCGACAAGACACCCATACCCAGGCAAACGCAGACTAGCGAAAAACGCTAATGGCGGACGAAATATAGAATTAAAACAGTTAAAGGAAACTGGCAGCAGATGAATATTGAATGGCAAGGAACTTGTCTTTAATAGACCACTCGCTTCGCTTCAGAATCTCTCAGTTCACAAGCATAAGTCCCTCGAAGCCATTTTCCTATTTTTCGACTCTTTCTTCTTCAGATTTAATCAATACTTCTAGTAATTATTATAATAAAGAGGAAAAATGTCTGTACTTTCTGAATTCTTGTCGAAGTTTGAGTCAATCGTTCCAAATCCAAGCTCATTCAATAACATCGGGCCTATTCAGAAACCCTTCTTTCTATGGGAGGATTTTGAAACTGTTTTCTACTTTATCTGATGATATAGATTATGTAATGTTGATTTTCAAGTGTATTGAGGTTCCTGATACGTTTTGTGTCAACGCTGTTATCAAGGCATATTCTTGCAGCTTTGTGCCTCATAAAGCTGTGGGCTTGTATTTTGAAATGCTCCAGCGTGGTTACCTTTTCCCTAACAGTTTCACTTACCCACCTCTTTTCAGCGGTTGTGCTAAAATGGGTTGTTTGAGCTTGGGTCAAAAGTGTCACGGGCAAGCTCTGAAATTTGGTGTTGATGGAGTTTTGCCTGTGCAGAATTCTTTGATTCATTTGTATGCTTGTTGTGGGCTCATGGAAATTGCTGAGAAAGTGTATGTTGAGATGCCTGTGAAGGACTTGGTGTCCTCTAACACAATTGTTGATGGGTTCGCTAAGGTTGGAGAGATGGGTAGAGCGCATCACACGTTTGATGCAATGCCTGAGAGGAATGTGATTTCTTGGAATGTTATGATCACAGGTTATTTGAATTTCGGAAACCCTGGCAATGCATTGAAGTTGTTTAGGGAGATGGCGAGGATGAGATCTATCTGCAATGATACGACTATGGTGAGTGTGCTTACGGCTTGTGGGAGGTCTAATAGACTGAAGGAAGGAAGATCAGTTCACGGGTTTCTTGTTAGGATGTTTTTGAATTTGAGTTTGATTATAGATACAGCTATGATTACTATGTATAGTAAGTGTGGAAGGGTGGATGTAGCTCGAGTGATTTTTGATAGGATGTTGATAAAGAACTTGGTGTGTTGGAATTCGATGATATTGGGGTACTGCATTCACGGGAATCCAGTTGATGGGATCAGTTTATACATAGAAATGGTTGACAAAACCAGAGTACTTGGGGATTCAAATGTAAATACCAATAAGAACATAAAGTTAAATGAGCGGGATAAAATTCTCCCGGATGAGGTTACCTTTATTGGCATTCTATGTGCCTGTTCCCGGAAAGGAATGTTGGTAGAGGGGAGAAACTACTTCTCCCAAATGGTTGATGTGTTTCATGTGAAGCCCAATTTTGCACATTACTGGTGCATGGCCAATCTTATGGCCAATGTTGGTCTAGTGCAAGAGGCAGTGAATATCTTAAGGAACATACCAGTTGACAAGGATGTGTCTCCAGAATCCTCATTGTGGGCAGGATTGCTTGGGTCATCTCGATTTCAAGGGGATCTGATCTTAGGGGAACAAATTGCCGAAGAATTAATTGAGCAAGATCCTCAGAAATTTTCACATTACATGTTGCTGGTTAATATTTATGCCGTAGCTGGTAAATGGGAAGAAGTTTCTAGGATAAGGGATATGATGAAGGAGAGAGGAATTAAAAGGATGCCAGGTTCCACTCTGGAGGATTTGAAGGATGTAGTTCAGACCATTAAATTAGGAGATAGATATCAACGGATTACACAGATGGCATTGATTAAGTGATACATAGACTCTGATTATTGTCCACGACCGCTGCACATTAGGATGTGGGGAATTAGCAGGTTAGCATCTGTTCTGTGATATAAAAATGACGAAACTGTCTTCTGGAGATCTCTGCCTCTGGTATTTAATTTAGTTTTTCCTCCTCACATCATCTTGATTTCGATTCAATTGAGTACACCACAACAATAAGCTGCTCTTTCTGAGATTTGCAGTCAATTTTGTCTGATGAGGTGGTTTAAATTTTGTCAAATTCAGTGCGGATGTTAACTTTCAAGAAGAATTGATACACTTTCTTGGTGGTTCTGGATGCCATGGTGCCTGTGCATGAGGTTGTTGGATAGTAAGCAGGACACTGCTTTCATCTCCCATACGTATCTATACATCTCAATGGGATCAATTCTTTCCCTTGATTGCATTCCCTTGGTACAATTTTATATAATTCCTGATTTAATTCACTTCCAGGAAAATCTGGGTCTTTGTTAGTCCACCTAATTTGAGTCATTGATTCTAGTTATTACAGATTAAAATAAAAAAGTGACACGCTTCTCTCTTGGAACCTCATGCTTTTGAACTTTCTATATCTTAGTGATGATCACCATGGACAGGGCAAATGAGGGTTGATAATGCCTGCTGACATCCCCATTTTTTTTTTCCTCTCTTGCTCATTCATTTCATGTGATTTGATGGTGATATCAGAATAGAAACCAATGGATTATAGGTATATGAAACTTTTGATGCCTGCGTACAACTCCAAACAAACCGTACTAGGATGTCTGGTGTAAAAGTTGTCAACTTAAGCCACAAAAATTACTCTAGTCCTGTGTGGAATGCCTCAGGAAATCGTCGACATATACTTTTTCCATTTTGGAGGAAAAAAGACAAAAAAAAAAAAAATGAAAAAACGTAGGAGAATCAGAAGCACCAAACTACATTGATGGATATGTGACTTTTATTCCACAGGAGATGGAAAACTAATTCAGTAACAAATGGCATATGGAAGAATACAAGTTATTCACATTTTTCGCTTATTTCATGTTTATCAGAACAATTTTGTCGCAGATGGGTTGTATGTTAATGTCAAGAAGGATGATACATTCAGTACGAGGAAAAAACAAAGGAGATGGCTACGTAGTTGATGTGGTTGCATATAAGGGTATCATATCTTCACGGCTTCAGGTTCTAATTTCTTGTTACACATTAATAGTTCTCAAGGCGTGGATCAATGGTTTTGAGTTTTGAGAGGAAGTGGCTGGCCGGAAAAAATGAAAATTGATTACTCTCTGCATCCTAAACTCATTTCTAATCAATTGAGTTAAGAAACTTGATCATTCTGTTCGTGTGTAATGGATTTATAATCATGTTTTACTGGGACGAATTTGTATGCAATGCAGCAGATTGTTCTTTTAGGATTTAACAGTAAAAGTAGTAACCTTTATGTCGTGTAAAAAGTAGAAACCTTAGTCGATTTTTTTGTAAGTAGCTAAACTTTTTCCTCCAACCTCTTATAAAAACACAGCTCTATGAAGTTTTGTAGCAAATTTTTCGAGTAAAAAGCTACCGAAGAAGCCACCTATTGGTTAAAACTGGTGTATGTTAAGCCTTTGTTGTAATGTCGAATCTACTGCACGAGGAAATGTCCTTTCTCACTGACCTGGAATGGTCAAGACTCAACATGTTGACTTTTATTAGATTAACAAAGTTCAAGTTTATACATTTGCATAATCTATGAATACCTACAAAACAATACAACACCTTCTACACATTTTATGGTTGGGTTGAAGGGATTCTTAAGACCGAGCAGCAAAAAGTTTCCTGAGACGACAAGAAACTCTAGAAATCAAGAGGTGGGACAATAAAGGAGGGCAGGAAAATGTCAACTACCTAATTTGAAAGCATCAACAAAGAGTCCTAAGCAGACCCCAGCTTTCCAATAGTTCACCATCACCACAAGAGACTGCAGCCTCCCCGAAAAGACGGGTTTTCCATACATTAGCATACCAATACCCTCGATAGCAGCAACAACTACTCCGGCTACCAATACATCCCAGTCTCCCGTCTGCCCAAGAATCGTAGCCAAGGCATTTGCAGTGTAAAATCCTAAGAGGAGAAGGAATACCTTCATGGGAAAATTCTTCCGAGCTGAATTCAGTTTACTCAACAGCTGCCTACCACCAGCACCTACTATCCTGCCCAAACGAGTTCCACCAAGACCAGAGTTGTCTCCATTGAGGCTATCTTGGTTATTATTGGCAGTAAATCCATTAGTGTCCAAAGTCATCGCTATTCTCCAATCGTGACTTCTTGACCTAGAACTGTTTCAACGTACAAACACCAAAGACAACACCACAAACGGAATTAAGATCTACTAGGACTACTGAACACAAAACATGAGAAGTGCAAAGTCTAAATTAAGAAGATGACATTTCACTGTACAGTCTATTGCGTCTTACCTCAGGTGACTTGAGTAGGCAGATTGCAACACAAAACTCAGTGTTTAACCAAACTTGCCACACAGCTACTTTGTAGCTTACGCAAGAATAGGTATAAAAAGAAAGTACTGGAGACAATTTGAGCATTAAATTGTCCCATATCTGATAGCTTAAGCTCTTAAACTAGGAGGTTCCATATATGCATGCAATCATGATGTCTTCAAGTCTAGTAGCCACCCATTTGTAAAAATTGTGCACACGTCAAACCTTTGACCAAAAAATGTTTTTGGGCTGTATCTGACCGGGAACTCTGATCACAAATAAATAATTTTTCACCATCTCTAACGGCATCAGAGTACACAAATATATTAGATTTGAACCAACCAAATTTGTGCATGTGTCTTAGTATTGATGAAAAATGAATTAGTCATGTATATGAGGATTATATTGAATACAAAATTGATAAATAAACCTGTCCCTAGTTGTTAGTTTAAGCTTTTAAACGAGGCAATTCAAAAAAAAAAAAAAAAAGGCATACAACTATATGAGCAATATGGAACTACTCAGTGCTACATATGACTCTTCGAATACCTTCAAGTGTTATTACTTATAAGGTCAAAATCATTTGGTCATCCCTCTAAAAATTCACACCAAAATTTAGTAATCTCACAACAGCTAATTGCCCAAAAAACCTCACAGCGAATGATGTGTCAATATTATCCTCTCTTCTCCATCATCCTTCCAACTGAACTGTAACAACCAATCCTTCTACATTTTCCCGTTCAAATATCAAATTGTTTCATCCCAGCACCTCTTCCTACCCAAGCACCCAGCTGCAGGACCATTAAAACAAGTACGACAAGCCTGGCAAGTTCAGAAATTTACCTCTTTCTGTAAGAAGGTGTGCCAAGCTTTGAAGTTTGTCTAGTGAAGTTGTGTGTGTGGACCAAATCCTGGATAGCTTGACAGCTTTTAAAAAGCATATATGATCTAAAGCTCTCATTTTCTACCAAAGATATAGACTGCAGAACTCTAGCATCCATTCGACAGGCCATCAACTGCAAAATACACATGGAGGAAGATGAGTAAAGTATATGTGCATGCAGACCTAGAAGAAGAAAAGTTTCAGAGAGATATACCCTTTGAATAGTACCGAGCTTATCTCGTGATATAAATTGGTCATATATCCTAAATTCATCAAATCCGTATGCAAGAATTTTGTTGAAGAATTTTAAAGCAACAGATGGCTAGCACTTTAACCATATTAAGAATTCTTTGCCAATATTCATTTCAAAGGTTCACAGAATTCCCTTATTGTTGGCTTGCTAAAGAAAAGTTTTCTCCAAAGATAAATGAAAATAATCAAATTAGAAATGTTGGTACAGGGCAAAAACGCAGACGCTTCTGAGCCTTGTTCAGTGACGTCTTTGAAGCAAGGCAAAGAAATAACACAGAAATATAGGAAGAGAAAACATGTATGAATTGAAAAATGGCAATTATTAACATCTTATTCATATATATATATATATATATATATAAAGCATAAAAATACTCATAACACAAACTCTTTGTTGGAATGTATGGAGCCTAATAATATCGTACAAAAATTTCCTTCCCAAACTTTCTTCTTCATAATGAAAATCTTGGCGGTCCTAGCGGTGAGTGGGTGAAAGTGGTCCAATCTGTGTGTGCTTTAGTTGTTTTGGTTTCTCCTATTGCTCTCTTAAAATGGAACTAGAACTTATCCATAACATTCTACCCTGTCCACGGGAGTAAAATTTGTCTTTGGATACAGATGTTGCAATATTTTAACCTCCCAGAAGAATAAATATAATAAATTTCCTCATCTGGACAAATGTAGAGCTTGTTGGACATCTTACATTATTGGAATTAGGCAATACAGATGGTTATATCACTAATACCAATAATTAAGAGAGAATCAGTGATGTACCACTAACAAATTCATCAGAAAATATTTTTTTAAAAAATAGAAAATTTCTATTGTAGTTGGAGAGATCAAGAGACAGAATCAATACCTGCAGAGCAATAATAACACCCAAAGTACATATAATTTTATCTTCTTAAAGGGCACCCCTCTGTAGAAGGCTACAAAATTATCTGCAAATTGGATAGATACAAAATGCAATAATTAACATTCTTTAACAAATAAAACAAACTAGAAAGAATTAAAAAAGGCCCGGATGACAATGAAATTATATATGTATACTAAATGGGAAAATTCAGTTATCCTCTTATTTCAGGTGCAATAAAAAGCTTTTCAGAAAATCAAAGAACGATCTATAATTCCAAAAAACCCACCTGCAAAAATGGGGAGATGATGAGAGAGAAAGGACCACGGCTTCTGTGTCTCAGTGTGTGTATGTAGAAGAGGGAGGGTTCGAACAGCAAACGTGTGAAAGATTCAAGATTGGGTGGAGGGAGGGTTCGAACAGCAAATGTGTGAAAGATTCAGGATTGGGTGGAGTTCGTTAATTCCGAGCCCATGTATATATGATTGCACCGATTTCTCCAGTTTTAAAAAGTTTACTTTAAATAAATAATAATAATAATTAAATTGTAAAATAATAATTCATTCATTGGTTGAGTTAAAAATAAATAAAATTTTGCTATTTGCAACTGAGAATCCCGATTGACAACACCCTCACATGGGGACTCACGATTTTTTTATTCATCGTGAACCTGAGAGGTTGACAACCCCGACCCACAAATTTTTTTATTCATCGTGAACCCCTTTCAATATGAGAGGTTGTCAACCCAGATTATATACATAACATGATTCTAAAAAATATACCGATGTCAAGAGTTACTTTCAAAATAAATTACTCTTTGAATTTTAATTAACATATCTAAATATCTTAGAAAATAAAATATAATTTTTAAAACTATTTTTTACTAGTAAAATTTTAATTTTCTAGAAGGTAAATCTTAATTTACATTTTAGAAGGTGACTTTTAAGGACTACTACACCGTACAAATCATCAATTAAGGGTTAAATTCGAAAAAAAAAAAAAAAAAAAAACATATGTTAACAAGCACTAAATAAAAATAAAGCTATTTTAGATAGCTCAAATTATTTCTTTTGAATTATTCATAACTAAAAAGAACAAAAATAAATCGAGTAGGCTTGTAAATATATGTAATAAGAAAAATGCAAATTGACCATCGCGGGTGACCGCATGTGAGTGCGCGGATCTCATGTGAATAAAATAATATTTTTTTCGCACACTCACATGCGATCAACACTTCAGTCACTCGTGATGTTCGTGTAACAAAGCTCATGTAATAATTATAAAAACCCATCAAAATATTTATGTGATCGACGCGACGACATTGTGTTTAGTGTTATGTGTAACGTCTAATTTAAATCATTTTAATTGAAGTTTTTGCGTCTATTTTCACGACCATTTTTCTCTTTCAAGAAGGAAAAAAAGAGAGGAGAGAATAAATGATTAAATAAGAATTAGTAGTAAAACATATATCATAGAAAATTACATCTAATTTTTCATGTCTAGAAAAATTACAATAAACTTGTAGTTGCTAATAGCTCTTATCTTCCCCAATGAGAAAAGCTATAATTACATGCAATTGCATATCTAAGAAGTCAAGAGACAAAGAATGACAAGGTTTAATAGAAATATATGATTTGAAGATCTCTTATACAGTTGCAGCTTTGAGTGAGAGAAAATCTGAAATCTTGTTGGTGTAGAAGTCCGGCTGTATCAAATTATCAGGATTTTGGAGCATCGACAGAGATGTTACACCTTCAGATGGGAAATACAAGTATTTCAGATGACATACTAATGAATTTTGACGTCATAATGAACGAAAAAACAAATCTTGTCTGAAATTACCTGAGAGAACGAGAAGGGTTTTACAACCACCATTTTGTCCGAAAAGAATGTCAGTATCGAGTCTATCTCCGACCATGCATATTTGAGACTTCGAGATGCTGAATCTGTGATGTTTTTAGTTAAAGAAACTAATATCAGAGAGAGAACAGAAACGAGACATGGATTTCTTTCATCAAGCTAAGCTATGGCCAAATCTCTAGCATCAGAAAAATTCTCTTACTCATATGTTAAGTATGTATATAGATACTCGAAAAGAACAATGTAATTACAGAATAAAGAACATTTGAACCCTGAAATGGCGGAGAGGAAACTAAAAGTTTGGACACCATACTTGTTTGCTAAGTAGTCCATCATAAAAGTCGAGGGCTTTCCTACAACAATTGGCTCGCGTTGAGTGGATCCACCAATGGCACCTACCATTGAACCACCACCTGATTCCAACAACATTATGCAAGCAAATTCAGGACAACGGAGACTAAATTCTTAGATCATGACAAACTATAGCAATTTAAGCACAAAATACCATTGTTCTTTTGAAAAATAAAGGAAAAATGCATTTAATTCAGACGTAACATATACATCCTCAAATAATAATTCTGAAAAGCAGTCTAGCAAATGTCTCAAAAGTTCAAGATAATATATTGATCAAGATTCTCAATCCTTCGTAGTTCAAAAAACGTGAATAAAATCCCAAATAAATTCATTTCCCGGATATCTAACCAAGGGTGCAAAAGTAATCAAAAGTTGGTCAGCAAGTTTTTAACTAAGGATATATGGACCTGCCCTTATTGGGTTATTCCATTTGTATTGTGATCCTAAGAGAGGTTTAACTAGACTACCAATCCCTGCAAATGTCGAAATTGTCATAAAATGTATGATGTGTGCAGTTACCATGCAGACATGAATGTTAGATGCGCTAATGAGACAACAAACAAGGCCATACAAATTTCAGCAAAAATGATACATAAGTAAAAGGAGTACCCATGGACTGACTCAAAAATCCCTAGTTGTCATCCCAAAATATATGTATGTATGTATGTATGTGTATATATATATATATATATATATTTTTTTTTTTTTTTTTTTAAAATGTAAAAATACATGGATATATAAGATTTCTGTTGGTTCATCAATTTAGATACTTTTAAGTTTTCTGCTTTCAAGTGCAAGAATGAAAATGCTTCTACTTTGTAGTCTTTCAAATTGTATCCTAATTCCAAGTACAATTTTTGCAACAGCAGGAAACCATTTTCATGCTTAAAATTCAGAACACCCGTGAAGCTCAAAGTTTAAATGTATTATGTGCCAGCTCAATCCATTGAGTGCATAAAAAAAGAAGCTCACTTCACCAGTTTTAATGCACAAATAAAGAGATTACAAGTGAGCCAAATCAACAGATGAAGTGAAACCTGCCCATTCTTGAGCATCAGTGAGATGAGTCACAGCGTCACGGTTTGTTGCGATGAAAAGACAGCTTGGGTTTTCACGAATGCACAGAGTTGCATACCTTCATAGCGGAAAAATTAGATATCTAAGATTGGATTACATAAATAATAATAAATATGGGAGCGCGTGTCCAAATAAACGTGCTTTATTGAGGCCAGTAAACCTTTCCTAACATAAATTTCAGACCTTCAAATCATACAATTTTCTAAAATATGGAGCTCCTAGAATCATATAAAGATTGAATTGCCACTGCAGATTTTGGGCCAATGAGAATCTATCTTATTTGTTATGGTTCTTGCTTATGTATATTTAGAAGCTATAGTTTATCAGAAGTATAATTTATGTAACTAATGGCAGTAATGGCGATTTGGTTTTATTAAGGACAATAAGGATAAAATGAGTTAGAGATTCATTCAGCCAAAGGAAAGCCTCTTCAACCTTGAAAATTCCTCAAATACCTTCTGTATAACACAGTGATCAGGGTGAAAGACCTCACACTAGATGTAGTTCAGTGAAATCAAGAAAACTTACTGAATTTTGTAATAGTTGAAATATCGATCAAATCCAACTACAACTGCCCCAACCTAGTCCAAAATAGACAAGTGAGTAGTGCACGTGCAATCAAAACAATTGTCTTAGTAACAGAGTTCCTGTTATGTTTTATGTCTATAGGAAGTAGAAATTAAATTTCAGAAGCATAAGATGATGGATATATACGTTCTCATCGTGTTCCATCATATAACCTGGCTTTAGCTCAATCTTCTTCTCACCATCTACCTACGAAACGCAAAATAGAGATGGCACATGAGTTGAGCATTGGTGAGATCATCAAGAATGGAAAGAATTACACAATAAAGAATTCATGAGTTAAGCATTGGTCAAACCATAGAGATCATATATTGATAGGATCCCAGTTGGATTGTGTAACACAACTTACATTCAACAGAACAAATAGCAAACTCGTTTGTATTGATAAGATGAACAGAAATTAAAAGAACAATTCCAGCATTCGAGAGGTTGGATTCTCTCCTAAATTGGCTCAACCAACTACTCTGTATTTTTGCATGCCTTTTCTCTTTTGTCTCCTATTACATTTATACTACTAGTTCTTCCTTTATTTCCCAAACTACCCTTGATAACTAACCGCAATTGGAACACTCTAGAATGTGGCATAACAAACTTAAATGACTAATTTGGGGGTCTATCATTACTCGCCCCCTCGAAATTCACCTTGTCCTCAAGGTGAAAATTCGGACCAATTCCAAAAATTTCGTAGACCCCAACTATTATCTTTACCATTCCAGTCACGATTAGAGTAGAGAATGAATTCTTCACCCCGAAAATGTTGACCCTATCAACTATGAGTAGTATACTGTCATTGAAAACCCCATATCCAATTGTACCCCGTCGCGAGTTTTTTTTTCAAAAATTGAACCCGCCAACTTGAAAAATTTGCTTCGTCTGGAAGTTGGAGTTTGTAAGCTAGTGCCCCCAATTTCTGGAGAATGGCATAGGGATCAGAAAAACGTGGTGATAGCTTCTCATTAGCATACTTGGCCCACGACCATTGTCGGCATGGATGGAGTTTAAGATAGGTCCTCCCAAAATCCACCTTGTTCTTATGGTGGAAGCTTATGAATTTATCATTCAACCACCCAATTTCCATTGCAAAAACTCCAGTCACGAGCACTGCAGAACCTTTTCTCCCTTTGAATTGAACGGGCTTACTCAATCGAGCGATCATCACAAGTATAATATCCAATGCCACTCCATAGCCAGTTGCCCCAATCCTTAGAATCTTATAAGAAGGTTTTCCTTTACTTGAATCTGAGTACCAGTGCTTCCAACCTATCGATTTGTCTTCGAACTTTTTCAAAGGATTTTCTCTCTGACTTTGCTTCTTTAACTCAGGAATTTCATCAAACACAACATATGCATTACAAATGGGTTCACTAAATTCACCCCACCCCAAATCTGAATGCTCTCGTCGTAGTAATCTACCTCGATTGTTCACCCACGGAGATCTGCAAGTAAAATTAATGTTACTAACCTTGGGATAATGCCCCCTGAACCCAGGCTGCTCCTTTATTTTCCCCACCATTTCATTTTTGCAGTAACGAGTTTCAGTCAGCAGAATTTGTATTTCTCCCACACTTGCAGAAAAATTGGTTGACTTTTTGAAACCATCTTCCGCAGGTGGTACTCTTTTACTCTTATCTTTTTGAAGGAAGTGATAGAACCGTTGGTGTGGTGTAAGGAAGGAGAAGTAATGAGGGCTGGAATTATTAGTTGGGCTGTAAAAATTGTTTTCAATGCCATATGGGCCCGAATTAGGCTGAACCTTTTCTAAAGACTCTTTTCGGTCCACAACTATTTGGGCTAAATTCATAATCTGGCCCAGATCATGTGAATTAAGCCTTTTAATTTCAGTTCTATGGCATTGTTTCAGCCCATTGAAGCCATTCACCTCCAAACCCAATCTTTGATTTCCTGTGTCGGCGCATTCCTCACGGCGGTTAATGGTAGATTCGGCCAAATCAACTTCCACACCTTTCTCCCTTCTCTCCTTTTTCAGCTCCTCCACGGACAGAATCTCCTCCTCCTCCGGTGATGATCGGTCCTTCTCAGTCTCCCCGCTCTTTGTCTTCTCCTCCGGCGATGGTGATGGTAACACGAGCAACTTACCGCACTTTTCTTCCTGTGCTGTCTCCTCCTTAATGATATCCTCTCTTAAATTCTTCAAGGGTGCAGACCTGATTTCAATTTTCTCAGCCTCCCCGATCTCCTTGCCCTCTATTTTCTGTCCTGTTCCCATCACGACTCCTACAAGAATAAATTCCTTTGATGCCCCTATATTCTTGCCCCGTTTGAGGTGTTCCACTGACCTCTCTTTGCCCGGTAAGCACCGCATCTCGGATTTCAATTCCTTCATAGTTTCCAGGTGCTGATTTCTCTCCCCAACAGTCACTGTTCGTGTGGGAGAGCTCCCGATCATCTTCCACTCTTCTGCGCTCAATCCAGGTTTGAAGAGTTTTGGGCCTGCAAGCTCAGCTTTCCCTGGTTTATCTTGGTGGTTCGAGCCACCATTATATGCGCCAACCTCATCCAATTTTTGGAAAATTTCAAAAGTACTGGTGAATTTCAACTCCTTGATGAGGATATCCTCTTCCAACGATCTGTTCATTGCTGCTCTAGGAAGGGTCACTGATGCCACAGATTTCTGAATCACCTCCTGTTTTTTTGATTCAAGTGTAATTGCCCCAATTTCATCGCGGCCGGACCCTTTTCTACCTCCCATTTTTTTGATCATCAAGTCTAGCTCCTTCATTATTACTGCCATGTCCCTCTGAATATCAGGTTTCATTACCTCCCCCCTCTGCTTCATGGAATCCTTAGAAGGTCGAAATCTGTCAAGCATTCCCTCTTTCAATTCCTTCCAAGTTTGCACGGGTTGATGACGATCTAGCCATAGAAACCACTCCCAAGCTTCACCGCACCAACATGCCACAGCTGCTTCCACCTTTTCCCTTTCGGATAATTGATTCCTTGCAAAAATCTCCTCTGCTTTCCCTATCCACCAATATGGATTTCCATTGTAGAATAGTGATATGTCTAGTCGACCTACCGAATCCAATCCTGACTTTTCTTCCATTTCCTTGCTGATTTGTGTTGCCATTCTCCCTAGAATCGAGTGCTCTGATACCAATTTGATAGGATCCCAGTTGGATTGTGTAACACAACTTACATTCAACAGAACAAATAGCAAACTCGTTTGTATTGATAAGATGAACAGAAATTAAAAGAACAATTCCAGCATTCGAGAGGTTGGATTCTCTCCTAAATTGGCTCAACCAACTACTCTGTATTTTTGCATGCCTTTTCTCTTTTGTCTCCTATTACATTTATACTACTAGTTCTTCCTTTATTTCCCAAACTACCCTTGATAACTAACCGCAATTGGAACACTCTAGAATGTGGCATAACAAACTTAAATGACTAATTTGGGGGTCTATCATATATACCACAACTGCAAATTCAAATTAGCAGAAAGGCAGTAGACACAGTACATACTATGCAATAGACCATAACACTATAAAAATATGCAAATCATCCATGTTAGCAGTCCACACGATTTCAGACTTGGCAGAACCATGCAAGTAAACAACACGTTAATGTACGCAAACAAGGAAAAGATCCATTTCAGGTCCATATAGTGACTCTCTTTTAAAACATGATTCACACCAATAGCCAGAAAAAAAGGGAGAAGATTATGAATCATTTGTCCAGTTATATTAATGATGTCTGGCGATGTGCTATCTGACACAATTCTTCAACAAGCTGAAAGCATTTTCCCTGAGAAGTCTTGTTTCTTTGGATTTCTTCATGACTTCCACTGATATGGTCAATCATGAAAGCAACAACTGGAAGTTATATGCTAACTAGAAACTTTCATCAGTGAACATTATAATTGTGGTCACTAGCTGTATTATCATACTCACTGTGGCCTGTGCTTGCTTAGTAGTTTTAATATGTTTGACAGGGAGTTCTATTTTGGCAACTTTTCTCCTTCCAAGTTCTAAATGAAAGCATTGAAAGCTAAGCCCATGTTTGACAACCATTATTTGGAAACTCTTTTTTCCACATACTCATTTTCAACAATATTCCACACGTAAACCCCAAAACTTTTTCCATACTTTTTAACAACACATTCTCTTAAAAATCACTATTCAAAACATTGTTTTTCTCAAATAATGGTTGTCAAACATGGGCTAAGGAATTCTCCATGTTAGATAGCTTTTAAATCAAATCATATGTAAGGCATAGATTCATAAAATAGTTTGCAAAATAAAGAAAGGTTCATAAAAATATATTTTTGTAAGTTCAATGAAATATATTTAGAATCTAGTACATACTGGCCCACCAAGATACTGAATTCCTGCTAACTCGAGCTCTTTCAAGATGCCATCCTCTCCAACAACGTAAACCTTGAAAACATGCCATAATATGGTCAGTCATTGATAAATGAGATTTCATGTTAATAACTAGTTCATATATTTAAGCAAACAATACTATGAACAAAAACTAGTGAGCAGACACTAAAAGAATTATGATTCTGGTCCAGAAATTATAAGTGCAGAAGCGATGAACTCAAAAATTAGAGACAATAAGGGCATAGTAAATTCTTCGGCAAAATAATACTCCAGCCAGATGTTCTGCAGGTAAGATGAACCTGCTCTCTGTGAGCTTTAGAGAGAAAGCATAAACTCATCAATAATTAAAAATGTAATCACCTTTTTATCCTTGGGGAAATCAATCGACTTCAAGTAAGCAGCAGCAGCGAAGGATGATGCGAAGATTTCCTCCTGAAATGAAGAGTGGCAATTAGAGGTATAGGTAAAAGAAGTATGAGAACTTGAAACCATATTTCATAAACCCACCTCACTGACATCAAGACCAAGCGTTTCAAACTTCTTCCCATACTGTTTCCGGGATTTTGTTGAGTTGTTGGTAACAAAAACTAACCTCTTACCCTAAACAAAGAAGAATCCAATTTATAAACAAGTCAGATATGCACCACCAAGGCAGTCATGTATTTTCTTGAGTGGTATCTCTTACAATCAAATGATTCTACACCATATTATTGGCTATCAATGCAAAGACATAATCAACTGATACCACATAAACAAGATAAATTGTTTTAATGCTAACCTTTGAACGAAGCATATCAAGGGTTTCTGGGACTCCATCTATCAGTTTATCGCCCTTCCAAATAACTCCTGTAAAATGTAAGGAAACTTGGTTTACACTAAAACAGAAAGTATTCACAACTTCACTCATGCTCTAAAGTCTTGAAAGAATAAGCTGTATTTTTACTCCTTAGTATTACAAATATCTCTATATTCCTTGTATTTTCCTAGTTAAAAACCTTCTAGCATTACTCTATAATCCAATAAATTCCTCAATAAAAAATGGTATTTCCTTCCAGCATCCTTTATCTCGGTTTACCCAGTGAAAATAATTTGTTTCACAGGAAATGCGATTGGAACTTCAAAAGCATTAATTATTTTGTTTCCTACACCTCCTCACTGAGTGAAATCACTTAATAATATTGTGCACCATCCAATGCTATTCTTCCAATTCATATAAGAACAAATTCCTTGAAGTGGAAGATTCTCAAATTTCCATTCAGAAAATTGTATGAGAGATTAACAAATTATAGTCATATGCTTCCTCAAAACAGAGTATAAAAGCATAGGTTTGAAATTTGAATTGGAAATTAAAATTCTACCAATTCCCTGCTTGTAATTTCCCTGGTTTCTTTATTGCAAAGGGAGAATACTCTATATACTTCAACAATTTTCCAAAGGGCATAGGCATAACAAAAGGAGGGTGGGGGTGGAAACAGCATTGTCTTTCACAAAACAATAATTACTGCTGATCATGGGATAATTACAAACAATCACTGGATCAATATCACAGTACTTATACACAAGGGGAACGCAATTTTAACAGAAAGGAAAGAGTTTTAAGAAAATCATACCATCACAATCAAAGATAAAAGTTTCCACAGAGTCGATGAGTTGATCAGGGTTTTTGAGTTTCTCTGCAGAGGCACGTGCGGTCACAATTCTTGAAGCCATTCTTATTGAGGTACTGCTCTTAACAGAATTCCATTCAATTACAGGCCTCAAAGAATTATAAAACACTGGGTTTGAAATCAATGGGATTTTCTTGGAAAGAAACTTAGGGGAATTCAAAAGGAGAGAGGCTACAGCTGGCCCTTTACACAGCATTTTTATGGCTACCGTTTGTTTGGTCAGTGGTGTCAGTAAGGTGGCCTGGCTCTTGGGTTTTTCTCGACTCCAATGGGCTTTTCTGGGTGGCTAGTTATTGTAGTGAGATGGCGATTTGAGTGGTCGATGATGATGTTTTATCCGATATAAGGAAATTTCAGGTCCAAGATTCATTTATTCAATTTTATTATTATTATTATTAAGTTTTTGTGGTTTAGATTATTGGGAGAAGGCACAGACAAAACATGATCCCAACCCTAACTCTCTATTAGCTATAAGAATAGATTTAAAAATCGCATCTAAACCATACGTTACTTTAGTTTCTCAATCCAAATTATCTGAGAACCTTATTCGACGCATCATTGGGAGTACAAAAATCCATTCTATAACGTGATATGCTCTGCTCATATCTTGTTTTAGCACTATAAAGTTCAAGTTTACATTTGTGCTGGGAGATCGCAAGATTTTTTTTGACGGTCGTGGGTGTTCGGGCAGTTTAAGTGCACCTTGATTAATTTCACGGAGCCCTAAAATTTACAGTCGAGTACTCACTTCAGTGATCTCTACTTGAACTGGTGACCAAACAAATCTAATGCCTGACCACTGAGCTACCCCTCAGGGTTGAGATCACATTATTTATTATCATATATCCAAGGGGAAAAGCGCAGTGTGAGTGAGAAATGATTTATGTGAGAATACATTTTAGTCAATTCGTCATTGTCTTGGTAACAATCTTGTAAACAAGGTGTCAAAGGCTAATAAGTCGGAAAATAATATTGTTGACCTTATGATATAAATAAATAGATATAAATTTAATTTTAGTTTACATATAAATGTTATTTTCTTTTGTTTTTAAACAACTTCAAGAATTTCTCAATTCAAGATAGGGAACTCCACCAAAACATAGAAAATAAAATTATGAAATTGTTCTTAATATCCAAATTTCTTTTGGGTTAAATCGGAAGGAAAAATAAAGAATTATAGATAAATCAACATAGAAGTTAATAGATGGTTGCACAAGTTAAAATGAAAATACAAAATATATAGGATAACATTCATATCCTAAAAAAAAAAAAAAAACGATCCTAGTGGTGGAGTGCAAGTTAACAAAACATCGTAATTTTCTTCAATTAATGCTATTTCTGTCAATTTTATATTATCATTCCCTAATGCTAAAGCATACTCAATATCCACTCATATAACATAGTTTTTTTTTTTTTTTTTTTTTTTTGTCTTCTAATTTATGTTAATTAAAACTTTTGTTCTTCATCATGAGTTAGATTATTTTGTCCTCGATTATTTTGTCAATATCACTAACAATGTTTAGATCGTTAATTGAAAAGTTATTGCACGCATGCTTATTTTTTAATAAATTACTAACATATATAACAATAACTTAAGATTTTTTTCATTTTTTAAATAATATTAATGCTAGATAAGTTATTTTTCTAACTGTTCCCAAGAATAAATTTCAAAGTATTTCAAATTTTATATGTTTATCACTTTATATATAGATAAAATTTATATCAGAAAATTAGAGTTGGAATGAAAAGTATTTCATAAAATATATTTTCTTGAAACTATTTTTCTTACCTAATTTTAATAACGAATATATGCAGATATCTATTTCTTTTCTGTTTTTCTTGGTATTTGATGTGATGTCGTGTGCCCCAATTGGAAAATTTGTGCGACCCAATAGGTTTTTATGCAAAATCTATCAAATAATACTCATTATCGAATCGAACAAATTAACCTACAATAATAACTTTTTCCAATTTGCGTACGAGCATCACCTCAAGTACAAGGAAAGAAAATAGAAATTTGCGTATGTTCATAATTCATTACTAAAATTAGGCAACAATCATTGTCAAGAATGTCAACCTCTCTTGATTTTATGTTAAGCTATAAGCTTTCAAAGTTGGAGGACTTTAGACGCCCTCAACACATTTTAGAAGGTCAACCTTGTTGTATTATAAGCGATCATTACAAGGTTGTTAATTATAATATTTTTTTTTATTGTAGAATAGAGAATTTGATTGCACGATCTAAAATTTAAATGTCGAACTTATTGCATATGTTTATTTGAGTTAAAATGATACATCCATATTTGACACAATTGAATTAAACTCAATTAGCCAATTATACATCTCAATTAATTAAATAAATTATATTCAAATATCAATAAGTCATCACAATTGTGAACGTAAAACTCTCAAATTATGTAAAGTGTTGAACAATTGCTGCTAAATCATATTCATCGATCATCAATTACAATTGAACATACAATTAAATCTAGATTTTAATTCAAATTTGCAAATTTCATTTCCCTTTACTAACAATTTTTTCAAATTTTGCCTAAATTCAAATGAGATTATCCAAATTCTTTTATTTTTTGATAATTTTTTTCTATATTTTTATTGGTAGTTATGTTGTTTTGTTCTAACAATTGTCATGTCACCTTAAAGTAATTCGTCAATATTTGGATAGAGTAGAAGCATTTGATGATTCACAAAAAGTCATAGTAACTAGGTATTATTGTATTCGATTTTTTTATTCATTTTTTTATATAATTTAACTATAATAAATGAATTCGTGTACTATATTTTTATATTTATGAAGAGAATGAATCGTGTATTACAATTACAGATGAACACTATTAGTATCGATTAAGAGTTTAAAATAAGTTGTTGCATTATAATGATTATAATTATATAACTTTGATTTGAAATACAAATTGATTTTGAATTGAAGGAGAATGAGTATTGGGTTGTAATTAAAATTTAGAAACGGGTTATCGGTGTATTGATTGGGCTAAGAATGATACTGGGCTTTACTTCTTGGCGGGAGGGCACACATTAAAATTAGTGGAAATTACACAAAACTCTACTTTAAATGTTTAGAATTCTAAAATCAGATGGGACATTTCATTGTTCAAAAATCAAAAATTTTGTTAAATAATATATTATTATTAGATAAATATATTAATAATTAAATTACTTTATAAACCTACCTGTAGCGACCGAAATTTTTATTTAAGTTTCTTGAAAAACGTGTCGCAAAAACCTTAAATCCCGAGTTTTAAATAAAAACGCGTTCGTCTAGCCGTTATAAAATCAATTTAAATTCATTCAAATCGAGTTCAATTCCGAATATTTTAAGGTATCGAATTTCTTATCATTTTAATAATTTAAGTAATTTTTAAGGTCCAATTACTTATTAGTCCAAATAAGTTATTTTAGCCCAATTTTTTTTAAGTCCAAACGTATTCTTTTCAGCCCAATTCTGTAAGTCCATTTGAAAAATTCCTTCGGCCCAAATTTCTGGCCCATTTTATGACCTAGGGAACTGTGCCCTAGCCTTCTACTGTTCATATATACCGCCACATTCCTCCTTCCCTCACACTCACGCCTCCAGCAACAGAAAGGGTAGGAAAATGCCACATTTTTCCAGATTTTCTTCACTTAATGCAAATTTCAGCCACCTTCCTAGATTGGAAACTTAATATTGATGCTAGAAAATCAATTTCTAGCATCAACTGGAAGATCACAATGGTGCTAGAATCAGTTTCTAGCACCAGTGACATGAACTGAACACACTGGAGAAACCAGATTCACCAACACCTCCAACCCAGCTGAAATGTCACGCTGGAAAAATCTCCAGCTCACAACTGATGCTAGAACACCCATTTCTAGCATCAACAATGTTGGAAATTCATGTGTGATGCTAGAAAAATCAATTTCTAGCATCAACCCAGAATCACCTTCAACTCACAGACCCGTGCACACAGCCACTACCACCCCACAGACACCGCCCTGCAGCTACCATCAACACCACCACCTCCGACCTACAGCCACTGCAGCTACCACACACCACACGAGCTCCACCACTGCAGCCATAACCCCACAGTCGAAACCCAGAACCACTAGCCCCTTAGCTCGAGCAACACCGGCTGCTACAGCCACCACTCGAGCCACCTCCAACACCCCCTTAACACCCAAGTCCACGGGCCATTTCTGATTTCGAACACCACCACACCCATACCAAATGGACAGCCCCCATTTCGCCCCAAATCAACCTCAAATCAAACCAAAACCGAGAAATAAGCGAACCCACGTACTTACCTCATGCCTCGACTCTTTTCCCAGCCGGCTATCACCGGAAAATCCAAGAAACCCGAGCCTCCAAGCCTCGGTTTCTCTCGGTCGAAACACCCAAAGAAAACTCCAAAAAAAAACAGCCCAACCTTCACTCCCACCACCGGCGCCGCCTCGCGACGGCGACGCCATCACCGTCGCCGGTCGGAATCGAGCGAAGGGACGAAGCCCCTTCGCCGTCGCCTCCCTCCTCTCTCTCTACTCGAACGCGAGAAAGGAGAGAGAGAGAAGTTTTATAAAATTTTGATTTTTTGAAAATTGATGTTTAAGCCCCTAGTTTAGGCGTTGGTTCATTTTAGTCCCCCAAGTTTTAAAATGATTTATTTCAGTCCCAAAATTCGGTTTTTAAAGGAAACAGTCCCAGATTTATGTTTTAAAAACAAATCAGTCCACAGATTTCGAAAAAAGTCCATTTCAGTCCCTGGATTTTTATTTTCAGTTTTAGCGAATTTTCAATTAAGTCCCTATTTTATAAAAGTTTAATTTTAGCCCCTAAACTTTTATTTTCAGTTTTAATAAATTTTCAATTTAGCCCCTATTTTATAAAAGTTCAATTTTAACCCTTAAACTTTTATTTTCAGTTTTAATAAATTTCAATTAAGTCCCTAAACTTTATTTTTATCGTTTTTAATCGTTAAAGAAATTTCAAAACACTAATTCAAGGTTTATTTTCTATTTTTTTTGGCTAGACGAAACGTGCGAACGATTGAGGAACTGAGATTTTTCTCCCCGCTCAACTTTTACGACTCGAGTTAAATTGAGGTAGACTCGCCCCCATTAATTAGTTTAAATTGTAATTGCATGTATTATGTGATTCTATGTGATTTATATGCTTTAATGCATAAGATGAGAATCTCTTATGAGATAGATTATGTTGTTATGCTTGCCATAACTTATATGCTTAATTGCATGAGAAGAAAGAGAATCTCTTATGAGATAAGATGATGTTATGCATAACTTACGTGCTTAAATGCATGAGACAGACTACCCACACCCTATGATTTTAAAGAGCCTATGATTTTTCAAAGAAAATTAGCCCATGAGAATATCACTGTATAGATTGCATGGTTACGTGTTAAATTACTCTGTAAATTAATTACTGGCGATGAGTCTACTGAGTATTACTTCGAAATGCTCATTCTATTATTTTAACAATATTGCAGATTTTGGAGACGGCCGAGTCTGATGGGCAGTGGTGGAATTAATGTAGTTAATTGTTTTAAATTACTTTCGAAATTTCACTCTTTGAAACATTATGAAAATTACTTTGTCGTTTCCGCTATTTTCAAACTTGAGTTTAATGTTTAATCAAATTTTCCTTAAGTTAATTCGAATGGTATTTGTTACCGTTAAAGTTCACAAATTTTAAATGTGATATTTTTAAAAGTTAGTTATTCCGCCAAACTTTTCAGTTAAATTAGGGCAAAGAGAAGATGACGTAGCGTTCCGGGTCCGCGGAATTCGGGGCGTTACACTACCCCTATCCCATCCACCCCCATATCATCCCCCCAACCAAAACAGTTTCTCTCTCTGCCTCTCGTCTCTCTCCCTCCACAGCAGCCCTTCTCTCTACCTCTCAACGGTGATTTGGGATGATTTTGTGGATAGTGTTTGTCGGTGGTGGTTGTGGAGGTTGTGATGGTGGTGACGGTTTGGGGATTTTTCAATATTCTAAAAAGCGCATTTAGGCGCGAAGCGTGACTAAGACGTTTTGCCTTGAACTAAAGCGAGAATTAAGTGGTCAACGAGAATGTTGATCGCTTAATGCGCACCTAGATGCGTATTAATCGGTCAACAACTTCACTTTTTTTCTTTTTTTTTTAACTTTTCATCTTCATTAAATGTACATTTTTTTTGTTGATGAAGAAAAATGTATTAAATTGATGTCCGATAAAGAGTTAGATAAGATTTAAGCTACATGCTATCTATATTATGTAATTATGATTTTAAAACTTATTTTTTTTTAGGGAATTATTAAGTACATACAATATTTTATAATTTTAGATGTTTCGTATATATTATATGAATTATTGAATGTTTTTTACAATGATTAAAAATTTAAAATCAAAAAAGATTTTTTACGCTAGGCTCGTAAAGCTTGAAATTTAGTCTTCATACCTAGCCACGCTTTACGCTTTTTAGAACACTGAGATTTTTAGTGGAGATTGCGAGTATGGTGGCGGAGCTACTGTGACTGTGGTATGGCGGTGGATCTGCTGTGGCACCAAGGCGATGACGGTTTGTGGAGGTCATGGCGGCAGCGACAGTGGTGGCCGCGCAGTGGTGCCGATTTTTTTTTTTTCTGTTTTTGTTTCTGATTTTCATACTATGAGGTGTTGGTGGTGGCCGTTTGTCGCGATTGTGAACATCGTGGTAGTGGTGGTTTTGTGGGGTGAATCTGGAAGCGCGATTTGAGATATTGGGTTGATTTGAGTGTTTCAGCGTCGCTGTCTGTGCGACGCTTGTCGCGGTGGTTGTGGTGTTACTGTTGGTGGTTGTTGGTTGTGATGTCGACAGTGGTGGCGGTGGGGGCGTCGCTGGTGGGTGTGTTAGCTGTTAGGTGATGCGGTGCTTTAAAGTGGTGGGATGGGACGGTAAGCGACGTTACAGTCGTGGTCGACGTCGCTGGCGGCGGCGGCGGGTGACGTTGCTGGTGGTGGTATTTGTGACCTATGAAATTTGTGAATCTTTATCGTAAAATAATTTGTGACATATTAAAATTTTGATTTGTGATATCGAAAATAAACCATGACCTATAAAATCTTTTATTTGTGATTTCGAAATAATTTGTGACTAATTAATTTAACAATATGTGACCAATAAATAAATTTGTGATCAAATTGTATATATCTGTGACCTTTATATATTTAATTAATTAAATATATAATTAATTAATTAAATCATAAATAAAAATTAAAAAAAGATTGATTTTTAAAATTTGAAACTTAATTTCTTATTATTGAAATGGACCATATTTATTCTCTTACTTGTGAAATTTTCCCTTAAAATTATTAAAAAAAATTAACAATAAAAATTGGGCCTTTGGGGTTGGGCCCAGAAATTCAGAGGAATTAGTGGCAAATAGTCAGTTGACCTGACCAAATTTTCAAAATGGCCATTGACCATTTTTTACATTACTATCTACCTAAATTACCTCCAAATATAAAAATTGCTCCCATTGTCATCTTAATATAAAAGATTTTCAATTTAGTCCTCAAAATATTTTTGATCTATATTAACTCTTTTGTCTTTTCATAAAATTGGTATCAGAGTCTAGTAACAAACCTGAAGAAAATTTTTAGAACTTTAAAAATATTTTTTAGAATGGATAGAAAAGATAAACTAATTTTAGAAGAATTACAAAATGTTGTTATTTTAACTAATACTAATAGAATTAAATTACAAGAGTTAGCGACAAATTTAAGTAGCACATTTAAATATCTAAGTGAAGAGATATAACAAATAAATAATTCTCAACAGTTAACTAAAGTAAAAAAAATAAAGCATTACAAATTTTAGTAGATAAATATCCGGAATATGAAGAAGAAGATATTATTATAAATCAATTTTTAGAACAATATGATAATTATGTTTTACCTTTAGAAAAAATCGATATGATAAATCAAGATATCATAACTCATGTGAAAAATATTGAATCAAATTTAGAAATTGTAAATGATAATATTAAGATTGGACCAAAAATCGTATATAAACAAATTGAATCAAAATTTAAAGAATTAGAACTTAAAAATAATTCTTATGCTTCAATTGAACCACCTTTACCGGCATATGTTATAGAAGAATTAGAAACAAAATTCTTTGAAACTACTGGAGAGGAATTAGAAGTTTATAAACAAAGTCTAGAACAATTAGCTATCCAAACTGAGAATATATATATATATATATATATGAATGATGCTCCACCTAAAGAGGAGACTACTGAAATTAATACTCCACTTTTAAATGAACAAGTTGAGCCGTTAGTCGGAGAAATTAGTGGAACTAATGTTACTGCTGATTGGATTCAAGATGAATCTGATGACTGAAATTTGGAATGGATAAGAGAATATGGAATAACTAGTGAGCGAGAAGGTTATGATTTTAGAAAAATTCCAAAAACTATTGCGACTAAGTCTATACATCTTAGGGATAATAATCATGTTAGATTATTTACTGAACCAATTCCTACAACAGGAATATGGTTAGATATTGATGATAGCAATAATAAAAGCGAAGTTATTGATTTTTGGACAAAAGCTACTGATTTAGCTGTTATTTTTCATAAATGGAATTATTAAAAATCTGTGATATGTGTGAATTAAATGAATATACTAAGAAATTCGAAAAAATATATATCAAAGCATCCAAATCAATAAAAGAATGGAATATATCTGAAGAGGATAAAAAATTTTTAAATAGATATTTCCTTAAACTGCCCTGGCCATGGGGTCAGAAATTATTTGAGGAGTACCAAATTTATTAGAAGAAAATAGAATGGGAAGATCCAAATCAAAAGGCTGATACTCTAGGAATGAGAACTTCATTCGCTAAGAGAAAAATATTGAATGGTGCAAAAAATTTATGTACCAACACCTATTTAGAAAACATGGTAAGAAAGCTAGTTTATGCTATTATGGAGAAATAACAGCAGTACCATAATTTGGTTGTCATCAACCATCCAAGAAACCATATTATAAAAGGAAATTTAAGAAATATCTTAAACCTTGGAAGAAAAATAGAGGATTTAAGAGCCACAATAAATATTTTAAGAAGAAAAAACATTGAAAAATGGAATTTAACCAACATAAGAAACCCCAGAAAAAATTTAAGGAAGAATTTTGTAAAAAATGTAAATGTTTTACATGTAACGAAATAGGACATATATCTCCAAATTGTCCTAATAAAAATAGAAGAGAAAATGTTAAACCCATTAGATTAATGGAAGAAATAGAATCTGACTCAGAATATGAGATAATTGAAAATTTAGACGAATTATCTGAGACTAACTCAATCTATGAACTAGATATAGAAGAAATTGAAGAACCGGAATACGAACAGATCTATATAAATCAAGAAATTATTGATACTATTGAGTCTAACTTAGATAATGAAGAAGGAACTTCGCAAACTAGTGTGTTTGATGAAGAAAGATATGGAGCTATAAAAAAAAACAAATATATCTAAGAGAGATGTTTTTATAAGACATGTATTATCTTGGTTTAACAAAACAATATACATTGCCAAGTATGACGAAGTACCTATTAATATCGAAAATATTAAAGACAATACTACTATACCTCTTATAACAAGAGAATGAGTTAACAGAGAATTAGTAAATATTAAAAAATCTACTAGAGATAGACTAAAGAATATTGTTGTTGGGGGGATCCAAATTATGATCAAATGATATTTTAGAAAAGGAATGGATATTTCTATACAGATATACTTGATGGATAATAGAATACTTCATGATCCTATGGATACCTTATTAGGAATGGTCTCTGGAAATTTTGTTTATAAGAAAATTATATTTACCAAAAGACCTGGATTTGCCATGTCTTTATCAGATGAAAATTTAAGCTTAGAACTAAATTTATATCACAAAATTGATAGATTAATTATGCTACCTAAAAGTAAAGCCGTAACTTTACATTGTAAAACTTTGTATGCTTTTACAACTACACACCAAAAAGAAATCAATAAAAATTTAGGAGAATTTATAGAAATTCATGAAAACTTTAGAAACTTAGCACAATTTACGCCACCAAGAATGCTAAGTGACAATAATATCTCATTGCCACAAGATATATTGCTTGATTTTCATCAACGAGCTAAAGAATAGACAATAACGTAAGAAACCAAGGATTAGCCACTTTAAGTACCTCTGGACAACTTGTAGTCAGAATGTCTAGTAGAAGAATAGAAAGAAGTATCAGTACTAGATAACTCATAAGCTCTAGTAGACCGTCTACTAGTAGAAACTACTCAACATTACCTAGAAATAGTATTGATATTGACCTAAGAAAGTATGAGGAAGATAATTTCTTTATCTTAACAGAATATATCAATAATCAAAATAACTATGAAGAAATCATAACCCTTGTCAATAAAGGAGCCAGTACCAGCCACGTAAGAGCAGACTTAGTGGATCATTTATCTGAAGAAAACCTACCGCTAGGAATAACTCTTACGGATTATCATGGAATTAAATATGAAATCAGAACATTTGTTAATCTTGAACTAAGTTTTACTGATATAGAAGGAGAACAATTTAAATTAAACCTTAAAATCCATAAAAATTATAGAAAAGGAAAAGATACTAGCCCAATATTACTTTGAATGAATTTTCTTGAAAATGTATCACCATATGTTATCCAGAAAAACACCGTACAAATAACTATAGAGGATAAACAGAAAATACTTCCTAGAGTTAATAAAACCAAAGAACCAATTTATATGATACAAGGAATTAGATCTATTAAAACTAGTATACTTAGTTCATATATTGAGATAACTCTCAATTTACCAGACTATTGTATGATAAAATTTCATGTTATGCTCGATACTGGATCCGGAATTTGCCTATATAAAAGAAATGTATTTCCTGAATATTATTATAAAAGAGACTATAAGAAAATGACTTATGGCCAAACTGCCAGTGATATTGTTGAAATATATAGAGATTTTGTAGAAAATGTTCCTATAATTATAGGAAATGGGGAATGTTTTATTCCAAGGATATATGCAACAAATAAAATTGAATGTAATGTCCTTTTAGGAGAAAATTTTATCTATACATATAGCCCATTTATGTAATATAAAGATAGTTTTGAATTTACTACACCTTGTAATCACAAAATTAAAACACCAAAAATTTATGAAGCAATTGGAATTGCACATCAACCAATACACCATAAGCCTAGACATCAGAGTTCTGCAGGTAATCGTGATGGATGTTATACTGAAATCAATCAAAAACAAAAAAAAAAATTCCTGTATTAAGAATTGACAATTTAGAAGAAGAGTTAGAAAAAATTAAACTAGAATTAAAAGAATATTATCATGAACATCCCTTAGCCAATTGAGACAAAGATAAACCTATTGCAACCATTGAACTAAAAAGTCCAGACGTTAAGATATCTGGAAAACAATTTTCGTATAGCGAAGAAGATAAAAAAAATTTTAAAATACAAATTAAAGAACTATTAGAATTAGGAGTAATAAGAGAATCAACTAGTCCATATAATAGTCCTGCATTTATGGTTAGAAACCATAATGAAATTAAAAGAGGAAAAGCTAAAATGGTAATTGATTATAGAGACCTAAATTCTAAAACTATACCTAATAGCTATAAATTATCAATAAAAGATTTGTTAATAAAACAAATATAAAGAAGTAAAATATACTTTAAATTTGATTGTAAATCAGGATATTGGCAAATAAAACTAGATGAAGCATCTAAACCTTTAACTAGTTTTACCATCCCTATTCCATTAGGATAATTCGAGTGAAATGTTATGTCATTTGGATTAATGAATGCTCCAACTATATTTCAACAAAGAATGGATAAGATAATCAGGCCAATACAAAATTTCTGCATTGCTTATGTAGATGATATCCTTATCCATAATAAAAATTTAAAAGAGCATATTGAACATTTTAAGAAGTTCAATTATATTGCCAAAAAATATGGATTAACCCTATCTGAAAGAAAAGTAGAAATAGCTAAAACTGAAATCGAATTCTTAGGATATATTTTTACAAAAGAAAAAAATACTCCAATAACCTCATATTGGTAAAAAGATTATCGAATTTTCAGAAGTAATTAAAGATAAAAAAGAGCTGTAAAGTTTTATTGGATTATTAAATTACTCTGAAAAATTTATCAAAAATTGCTCTAAATGCAAAGTCCACTTTACCAAAAAACTTAGAAAATGTGTTGATCGGGAATGGACTGAAAAAGATATCGAAATGGTAAACAAAATAAAGAAAGTATGTGAAAATTTACCCGAATTAAATATTCCAAATGAAAATGATTTCTATATTTTAGAAACTGATGCTTCTCTATTACATTGGGGAGCAATCCTAAAAAAAAAAAATATATCATAAAGACTTTCTTTGTAATCCATTGTGTAAATGTCCAGAAGAACTTGTTGCTTATACTTCAGGTGCTTTCAAAGATGCAGAAACTAGATATGATATTAATCGAAAAGAATGTTTAGTTGTCAAGAAAGGAGTAGCAAAATTTGAACCTTATTTGTTACCTAAAAAGTTTCTTATTAGAACGGATAATACTTAGGTAAAACCACTGTTAACTAGGGGTGGCAATAAAACCCGAAAACTCGGACGGCCCTGGCTCGGTTGCACCGAGCCAAGGCTTGGGCTGAGCCCCATTTTGGAGTTTCGGGCCGGCCCGTGTTTAGCTCGTATTTATTTATAAAAAAAATTAAAACTTTTAAAGAAAAGCTGCCTGTTGTGCAGACAGCTATTTTTAGTTAGGGGTGACAATAAAATCCGAAAATTCGGACGCCCCGGGCTCGACTCGGAAAAAGCCCGAGCCGAGCCCGGCTCGGGCTCAATTGCACTGAGCCAAGGCTCGGGCCGAGCACCATTTTGGGGCTTCGGCCCGACCCGTGTCACGAGCCAAAAATGGCCCGTGTTTAGCTTGTATTTATTTAAAAATAAAAAATAAAAATTTTTTTAAAGAAAAGCTGCTTGCTTTTTAGCTGCCTGCTCACAACTTGCGTGCACGCAGAAAAAAAAATTGAATTTTTTTAAAAATCACGCCTGAATTGTTTATTCAAAAATTTGAATTTGAAAATTAAAACGGATATATTTTTGTCTATAAATATGAGAAAAAATTTACAATTTCATATCAATCCATCTCTAATCTCTCTACGCAATATTCAGTATTCTATTCTCCAATTTCTTAACTTTGATTTTCAATTTAAAAATTTGGCTGTGTTATTCAGTTTCTTTTATTTTATTATTAAATATTCCTTACTATAAGTATAATACTTACACATGGATTTTACTAGCGATGAAATGAATCAGTTTAAAGGTAGTTCGAGCACTCCATTGGGGTACGATGTATTTCAAAATGTTCCAATTAATTTGGAAGATATCGAAGAGGAGGAAGTAGTCGAGGTTAAAAGGTCGAAAAAAGATTTTGCGGAATGTTGGCAACATAAGACTCGCAAAAAAGTTGGGGTTGAAAATGAAGTTGATATTTGGAAAGCATGTTGCAATTATTGTGGTAAAGAATTTAGTTGGAAGCCCAGTTCGAGCACATCGCATTTAAATAGGCATATATTAAGAAGTTGCAAAGCGAAACCAACCGGTCTTGACCCGAAACAGACCGAACTAACATTTATCGGTTTTAATTCTACTCTTTCCACTTTTGTATATTCACAGGAAAGATTTCATGAAGGAATGACTGTATACGTGGCCGCAACAGAGATGTCGCTAACGATGATCGAGTCAGAACACTTTACTCGTCTTGTGCAGAATTATCTCCAATCCAGGTATGATTCTTATTGTAGAAATACTTTTCGTTTGGATGTTATAAAATTATATAACAAACGAAAACAAACTGCTATTGAAAGTCTAAAATTTTTTAATTATGTTATATTATTTACCTCTGATTTATGGACCGGTATTAATAAAAAAGATTATATTGCTGCTACAGCTCATTACATTGATCACCTATCGATTATGCATAAAAAGATTATTGCATTCAGGTGTGTAGATTATCCTCATAATGCGACTAACATATACATGATTTTAAAAGATATTATACAAGAATATGGTATGCAAGAAATGGTTCAAAGTTTTACTTTTGATAATACTAGGGTAAATAAAGTTGTTGTCGACAAATTTATTGATGATATGAATCCTATATTTGGAGGTTTATTTTTTCATTAACGTTGTGTATGTCACATTATCAATTTGATTGTAAAAGATGGATTGACACATATAAAATCACCTTTAGATAAAATTAGACAAGCAATTAATTTTATCTCTATATCACCAGTAAGAAAACAAGCATTTAACAGTTTATGTGCAGAATATGGATTAGAAGGAAATTATTTGTCACTGATGTATCACATAGATGGAACTCTACATATCTTATGTTACACTCGTGTGAAAAATATGATAAAGTTATTTCAATGTATTATAATGGTAGGCATACATATGGATCCGGATATAATTTGGAAGATTGGGAAAGATCTCTCGCATTTCTCGTGAAAAAATTCTTAAAATTTTTTTCGATACCACAAAGGAATGTAACGGTGTTTATTACCCTACATCATCACTTGTTTTACACCATTTTTTCTATGTTTCACAAGCATTTCAAAAACATAGGAATTTGCCCATTTTTGTTGATATAATTTATTCTATGGAGTTAAAATTTCGTAAATATTAGGAGGAGTTACCCTCTTTATTTTTATTAGTTTTGGTGATGGACCCTCGACTTAATTTAATTGGCACACAAACTATTATAAAGGGAATTTCAAATTTCATGAATGTAGAATTATCACGTGCGCATATAAAATCTATGTTATGTAAAATGTAAAACTATCATGCTGAAAAAGATGGTCAACATAGTTCTACTTCCTAAAGTTCTTTTTCAATAAATACTTCAACAAATGTAGACGGTTTATGAAATTTTTTAGAGACCAATATTAGTGTTCCCTCATTTAATTCTAATTTGTCAATATCTAGAGCAATAGATGTCAGTGGTACAAATTTTGAAATTCCCTCTAGTTAGCTAGATATATGCATGTGGACATTCATAGTATGTTACAACCACAAGAACTACAGGAATTTAGTCTTTTTTCATGGTGGAGGTCTAACGAAAGGTAATATTAGATTGTATCAAAAATTGCTCGCGACCTACTAACACCTCTGGTGTCTACGGTAGCATCGGAGGCTGCATTTAGTTTAAGTGGTCGAATTTTATGTGACGAACGATCAAGATATATTAGAGACTTTAATATGTTTGAATGATTGGGAATGTGCGAAATTACGTTTTCAAGAACAAGTTAACAGTATAATGGCCGAAAAGTTGCAGCAGATTCAAGTATAAGATATTGTAAGTTTTTAAATTGATTAGTTTCAAAAAAATACGTAATTTTTAAATTTTTTTTCAAGAAAAATTGTACACGTAATATTTTATTCGTATACAATTTTAACTCCGCCTACATAATTGTAGCCGGTCCCAAACCCGGATAAAAGGATGAGGGTTTTAAAATTTATAATTCATTTAATTTATAAATTTTTTAAGTAAAAAATGTAAATTAAAAAAAAAATCAAGCCGAACCTTTTAAGTAAAAAAAATGTATATTTTACAAAAAAAAAAAAATTGCCCGGGGCGAGCCACCTTTTTTTGGCCGGGCTTGGCCCGGCTCGACTCGGGCCCAAAAAAGCCTGGCCAAAAAAAGCCCGAGCTGAGCTCAAGCTTTTTTTCCTCGACCCGACTCGTTGCCATAGCTACTGTTAACAAATAAACTTGGAACCAGTGCAACTGAAAGGCCACTTATTAGAATGCAAATGTGGTTTGCGCCATTTAATTTTTATATTGTCCATATTAAAGGAAAAAATAATTTATTCCAGATTTTTTAACTAGGAATGGAGTAAATTAAGAAGGAGCTCGAAACATTGAAGTTCGAGATGAGTGTGAAGGTTGCTGCAATAGAATCCAAGATAGCACTGATGGAGAAAGCTTTTGCTAAGCCAATATCTGAGAAAACCAACGAGACTGTATTATCTGAAGGCCCTAGTGCCAATAGATCTGAAAGCCTTAACGCTAATATTGAACAAGAAGCATTAAAGTTTCATAAATTATCTGTCAAAGAGAATACTACTTTGTCTCCCTCACAAGAGAATTTTTTTACAAATGATAGTATTTCTATACCAGAGTTCAATCGCTCAAATATTATCAAGGCATGTAACACCCTTTGTGTTATGGATATCAAGAATAAAAATAATTTTATTTTAGCATATGTATTGTTCAATCTTGCCTGCTGCTGGTTCACCAGTATGGAGGGTGGATGAAAACTTTTACATATGGAACTTATAACAAAGTTAATATTTATCCAAGAGCTCCAGCATATTGGGTTCGTGTTCTTTATGAGATGAGAAATATAATTTGTATTTACCCATCAGAATCATTAAAAGAAATTTATATGCTACCAAAAGATGTAGTTCAAGCTATTGAACGATATTGTCAAGTTCTTAAATATAAGAACATATATATCAGATTTTTCATGGCCAGTCCTGAATAGGATAATGAAGAAGATAGGTTGCTTCCAGCAAGCCATGTCATAAGAATGGTCACTACTACCAAACATCTTCAGCCTGAAAAGAGTGAAGTCATTGAATCTACGCCAGAAAACATAATCAACATGATTGTCTTCCGTAGAGCAAAGGGATACAAGGAGCAATTTGAGTATATTCAGAAAATTATTGAAGAAAAACAAAACATATGGGTATACGAGTCACAGGATCACATGATCTACAGTAAAGCTGTAGCACCCACCAAACAGGAAGATTGACACTATCATGACACATGGTGTGATCATATATTTGAAGGACATGCTAGTGGAACACAGAAAACAAAATATGAGCTGTGCAAACAATTTTGACGTCATCCTAATCACAAATGTGATGCTGTAAAAATGAAGGCGACATCTCACCAATTTTCCTTGATCCAGATGAATTTTCGGATGAATGGTTTGAATTGCACATGGAAAAATAGTAGACCCCTTTATCACTACTTTATTAGATTCGCTCTGATAGAGAAAAACTGTGGGTTTACCCCAATAATTTTTCATGTTAAGACAAATAACTTTATGCCACAGTAAGATTCTCAAGTCCCTACACTGTTAAAACAACAATAATGAAGGACTACTGTAGAACTTTTTCAGTCTATAAATTGAAGACGAATTCTCAGAAGTATGCATGAGTTGTAAAACAAAGAAATTATCTCTCTATCTAGTATTTCGAGTCTTGTAGCAATTTCAGTTTCTCTATTTGAAGTTAAGCGTGTAATAAGGTAATCTTTATGAAATTCTAATTTCCTTTGAGAAAGTACCAAAAATGTAGCCGAAGTATGTATGTATACTCTTATGTAAGAGATATTAGTGTGATGTGTTTATGAAATTAAAGTTGTTCCAAAACATTTCTTTTTCATCCTTATTATTTTCTCTAAAAATTCTTATCTTACTTATACTCCAACGGTGAAAGTTTTGATGGTTTGTGCATTTTCTCGTTGATGTGTTGCCCTTTTTGGCGTTGTTAGAGAAAGCCATTAGAACAATGTTATCATTCATGGTGATGTTTTAACAAGAAGTTGAAAGGAAAATTGTGATTCCGTGTGATCCATTGTGAGATATGCAAAAGAGTTAGAGAGAAAACCAATGAGTGTGCGGAAGTCGTGTTGGACCATAACCCACTTTCTTAAGTTCAAATAACACCGATCATTTATATCTGAGTATAAAAACATATGGGTGCAAGTTCAAGGAAAATCTCGTTGATATTAATCTGCTTTTACCTTCTGCTCCAATACTGTAAGATCTTTTTTATTTATGTTATATTCTTGCATTAATATTTGCTTTTCTGCTATTTATGATGTTTTAATTACTATTATTAGAAGTTTTCAATCGCTAAGATTATTTATTATATTTGTAGTTTTATGCCTAAATATACTATTGAAGGATTAGATAATTTATTAGAAAAATTGTTAGATAAAATAAATAATATTACTTCTTAATTAGAAAATATAAATACATTATCAGAAGAATATAATAAACTTAAAGAAAAATATGAACAATATGTTATAGATTATTCTAATCTATTAGATCAAAGAATGAATTTATATTTTGAAATTCAAGATAGAAGATAAAAACTAGTTTGTAAACCGATTCTAAAAGATAGGATATATTTTGCAATTTATTATTCTTTTCATTAAGGATAATATAGATTTTTTATCATTTGGCCAAGTTAGGTACTTTGACTAGGCTATTTTTAAAAGTAACCCCCAAAAATTCATGCTAGCAGTGGGCTTCATTGGGCTCCGCTCCTGATTGCACAAACAACTTTTGACATGATAAACATTCATGCATATCTGAAAGAGACTTCTCGTTTCTATGTTTAGAAAGTTCTTCAAACTTAGAATCTTGTGGACCAAAAACAATTTCATCACAATTTTGTAACCAATGCTTTTAAGAGTGTCCCAGTTGGAATTATTTCTGGCCCTTCAAATATTTTGGCTTCTTTTTTTTGTGATGGAATAGAAGTATTATTTCTAAACTAGGAAGGTTCTGAAACAACCTGTTCACTGTATTATTCTTGAATTCTATCTTTCCATTCTAACCTCTGCTTTTGCTTTGTTTTTCACCCAGACATGCTGTCTTGCATCCTGGCCAAGGACATTCCATTCTAATCTCTGCTTTTGTTCTGTTTTTCATCCAGATATATATGCTCTCTCGCATGCAGACCAAGAACATGAATGATTCGCAGGCTAGAGGCTAGGAACGATTTTTATTACTTTATGTCTTTAATTATGTATCGTAATTTCACGTCACACAACGCAATAGTTCTATTATAGCCCCGTTTGTTTCCCATTAATCACCCTAAAAATGAAAAATATGATCGTTATCAATCACATCCAACCACCATTTTTTACTTTCCATATCTTATATGAGACTCATAACGACTATATTTTTTTATTCTCATTCTACAAATAATGATAATTAAACGGGACCTATATATGTTGTTTGGTTAATTTTGTACTCTTTAATTAATGAACCTAGTTAGAGGTAATTAGGTCTTTGTTTGATTAGTTCTTCTTTTCTTTAAATCAAGATTAGGGTTTCATATTTCATATATGTTGGTTGTTTTTATTAAAATTAATTATATAAACTTGAAGAGTTTTTCAATTTTTAAATTAAATTTCAATTTTTTTGTTTTTTTTTTTTGTTTTGGAATTAATGTTTTACCGATTAAAGCCAATTGTTCAATATTTCGTATGAATAAATAAATTCTTAATTTTTTCAAATTCATGAGAGAGAGAGAGAGAGAGAGAGAGAGAAAAATAATTTAATAAGCACCGATTCTCATTTACGCTAAGCATCAATAATAACACATATCAATTCTTTGTAGATAGAAATTTTAATTCAAATGTTGAGATCCGCTATATATATTTGCACCAATCGATAGATTCAATACTCGTTTTGGTGAGAATGAAATGAACAATCACGTCTACCATTATGGAAGTGGAATCTATAAATTCCACTTTATATAAAAAAATGTCAAAGCTATCAACTTATAAAGAATGGATATACCCATTGGAATCTAGCAATATGATTCTCTCCCTACTTACAACCATAAACGATAAAGTCTTGAGAATAAGGTTAAATTATGAAGATTCACCGTCTAAATATTAATTGTTTTACGATTTTAAATAAACATTTAGAGGTGGAGATGGTGTAATTTGATCTTTTTTATTGGACCAAATTAATAAATATTTTATTTTTATAGAGAACTAAGAGGAGAAACTTGGAGTTATTTCTAACGTCTTTGGTCAATGGGCACATTTCTTTGACCTGGGGAAGTAAAAGGCACAAAGGTTAGTCTTTTGATAACATTTGGCATGAGTTGAGCTCGAAAATTATGTGAAGTACGATACAATTGAACAAGAAGTGAGATTTAAAAAGAAATAGGAAGAGAGAGAAGCGAAGAAAGGGGAGAGAAAGAGGGAGAAGAAATATTCAATATTCAATTAATAATCAAGTCTACTTATAAATAAAATTCGAAGTCATATATTTATAGGAAAAGAAGTTAAATAAACTTTTAATATACTTGAACAAGAAGTCTACTTATAAATGAAATCCGAAGTCATATATTTATAGGGGAAAGAAGTTAAATAAACTTCTAATATACGATACAGTTGAAAAAGTGAGATTTAGAAAGAAAGAGGAAGAGAGAGGAGAGAAAGAGGGAGAAGAAATATTCAATGTTCAATTAATAATCAAATTTGCTTATAAATGAAATCCGAAGTCATGTATTTATAGGGAAAAGAAGTTAAATAAACTTCTAATATACGATACAATTGAACAAGAAGTGAGATTTAAAAAGAAAGAGGAAGAGAGAGGAGAGAAGAAAGGGGAGAAGAAATATTCAGTATTCAATTAATAATCAAGTCTGCTTATAAATGAAATCCGAAGTCATATATTTATAGGGGAAAGAAGTCAAATAAACTTCTAATATACGATGCAATTGAACAAGAAGTGAGATTTAGAAAGAAAGAGGAAGAGAGAGGAGACAAGAAAGAGGGAGAAGAAATATTCAATATTAAATTAATAATCAAGTCTGCTTATAAATGAAATCCGAAGTTAAATAAACTTCTAAAATACTTGAATATTATAAAAAATAACCCACTAATCTAATTAAAACAATCATAAATTTAAATTTAATTCTACTTTAAAATTCTATCTAAATCCTCTATTTATTCTTATCTATGTTCCCCATGATCAATTACTCTTTGTAAATTGTCAAAAGTAAGATGTGATATAATATATGACAACGGATAAACAAAAAAATAGGGTACACAGTTACATATTTGCAAAGATAAGGCACAAAATAATCATTCGATTATTAATGCTAGACGATTTATATGATTCATATATGTGGAATGTCTTTGGGTAATATTTGAATCTTAGATAATAGGAATGGTGTTGCTTGGAAGGTGCAAGGATATCGTTGCATCTATGTGTTGATTGGAGCAAGGATATCGTTGCATTTTCAATTCTTTAGTTAGTTTTTAGATTGTCGAAAGTAGGGTATGATACTGTAAACTACAACTCATAAGGAAAATGTGAGATATACGATTATATGTTCGTCAAGATAAAGCACATATAACACTAATTTGAGTATAAAAGAAATGCAGGCAAATCAGTCATGAGTATTCTCTAAAGATCAAGGAAAATGCCAAGTATATGAAACTTCTACTCACATCCCTAAAATGTCTCTTCAACTTGCCATTTCTTCTACACTCGTTATGCGTAACTAAAAAAATTAACAAATTTTATACACATTCTTATTTGTTTGACAGTTGAATCTACATAAGATAGTTTCTAATTTACCTTCTTTATTTGAAGAATAATGCTATTTGCAATTGCTTATTGTTGTAGTTGTCGTATGTGACATACATGTATGTGTTATTGATTTAATATGTAAGATAATAAAAAATTATCATATTAATACATCAAATCACTAACCGCCACATGTATGTCACATAGGGTGATTACGATAGTGAGCGACTGCAAATAACATTACTCTAATTTGAACTGTAAGTTAAGCCTCTATTTCACAATTTATGAGTGTAATTGTTGAATTACCTCATCTAAAAACTTCTCCTCATATAGAAGCCAAATTCTTTTTTTTTTTTTTTTTTTTGAATGCCTAATACATACACAATTTTCAAAGTAGGTAACAATGAAACTTCTGAAACTATATTGAATTATCTATAATATATTAAAAGTGTGGATTAAGTAGAAACTTTTAAATATCAATTTTACCTTTATATATTTAATATAATTTAACTTCATTTAATATCCATTTATATGTAATACTCATTGTATTTTATTGAAGTACTTAGAATTTTACATTAATCAAATTAAATTAAATTACTTAAATTATATTATTTATTTAATTTATTACTTAAAATCGAAACTCACATATAGATGTAGTTTTATTATAATTATATAATATAATATATAGTAAAGCTATATTATTATATTGTGATTAATTACAATATAAAATAATATTTATTATAGTTTTAATTTAATTAATTATTTAGACGAGCTTCGATTTGAAGTGGTTAAACTTAATTTAATTAATATAAAATTATGAGTATGCCAATATGAAAAATGAACTTTATACTTAAAAAGAGATTACAGTAATTAATCTATCATTAATGTCACATTTAATATATTATAATATTATCTCATATATATATATATATATATATATATATATATATATTATAGTATTTATTATTTATATACGTGAGCTTCACTTAAAATCAACGTTCATCTACTTATCTAATTATACTATAATTACAATATACATATATAGGACAATTATATTACTATTACAAAATTTAATTACTACACCACATTATAATTATACTACAATTAAAATATAATTTCAATAAATACACTACAACAAATGTACAATTATACTCTTAATACAACAAAAACTAAATTGAAAAAAATAAAATAAAACTCATAATACAATAAAAAATAAATATTTTATGTACACATTCTTCCAGTATTGGTAAAACAACAATCTTAATAGTCTCGACGAAAGAGACTACTCCGGATGAAAGAAAAATAATTTTATAAATTTAATCAAATGCGTTTAAATTCACAAAATACAAACTGCAAACACAATTGTCTGTTCTCACTCCTCACCACTCCACCACTTCCTCACTCATTACGTTCTCTCTCCCTTTCGATATTGAAACTCTTCTTGGTCTAAAGAAGAAGAAACAACGATTTTGCCCATCCCTCTCTCTCTCTCTCTCTCTCTCTCTCTATATATATATATATATATATATCTGTGTGTGTGTGTGTGTCTTCACATACCAACTATGTGTGCATGAAGCTTCTTTGATGCCAATGGAAAAAGAAGAAGAATAAGAATAAGAAATTAAGTTTATGTTTGTGGTGTGGTTATATTGTGGTGTGATTAATTAAAAGTATATTAAAACCATAATTAGAAATTTTACTTAAGCCTATTTTAAGTAAATAAGAAATATTTCAAAAATTGTGGTGCACTTCATAATTTTTGTGGTGGTAATATAATTACCCATATATATATATATATATGTATAATGTGAAGATAGATGAGAAATGTTTAATTTACCATTTTGTCCTTATATAACATTGTCAACATTTTTATTCAAAGATTTTAAATTGCACGTTTAATTAATAGAATAGATAATATAACTATTTAAATACAAAGGACAACAAATTGAAAAGAAAAAAATTACTTAAATGTGACCAACGGTTAAGAGGAAAAGAGTCGAAGATGGAGAAAATTATCAATCAATCTTAAAAACCTTATTCATTATTCTTAATAATTAGGAGTTACTTATCCTTCCCATATTTGTATCCATCCCACTAAATACAAGCATATCAATTACACATTTTTTTTCACTAAACCCAAATTTTTAAGTACTAATAAAAAATAATATTATGTGTTCAAAAAATAACTAATATAGTATTGGAAATTTTATTATTATTGCATGTTCATTTTTGTTTGAGCATAAAAATTGATGGTAATCCAATTACTTATTAAATATAAATAAATAAAGAAAAGAAAAAGATTTTTATCTCAATACATTTAAAGGGAGAATTTTTATTCCTTTATTTATATTAATCTCATTGAAAAAAAAAAAGAACACTTTTGTTTTAAAAATTTTCACTTCTATATCTATTTTGAATGTAACTCTGATTTTTAATATAAAATAGATGTTATAGATTAATATGACGAGCATGATTAATATGTAATTTTTTTGTTTCTAAATGTATTTAGATAAGACACTTTTTTGTTTTTAAATTTTAAGGTAAAAAGTTTATGTTACAGACAAAATGAGCAATTTTATTTTTTTTTTAATTTTGAAAATTATTTATGTACCTTTAGTTTACTTATAAGTAAACATTTTAAACTTAATCAAATGTACATAGCTTAGTTCAATTCTTCTTTGTGTCTGTCTGTACCAAAAGCTAATCGATGCCACTATAATGGTTGAAAATAGGGGAACCAACTAATGTCTAACATAAATAAACAAGTAAACAAAACATTGCATTTTAGTTTATTTTACATTTTCTCATTATATATGTAATTTCCTAAACTTTATATATATATATATATATATATATATATATATATTGCACGTACGTGATTACTACTAGTTTTATGTTAAAAATTAAGTTGCTATAGATATGACAAATTTATTCGTTTAAAATTTGACTTCAACAACAATTAATTTAACATATTAGTCAAATCATGACGATAAAATTCCATTTAACAAGAAAATGAAACTAAAATCTTGTTACAATGTCTAGTTCTATTGAGCGCATACCAAAATGCACTTAATTTAAGGTCCTGCACGCACCACAATTAAGATTAAATTAATTATCAAAAGCAATAATTTTTAGTTTTATCTTATTAAATACATGACATTTTTTTTCTTAATTAATGAGTAAATTTGACTGTAATACAGCCACGTGCATTTAAAATGTCACAATAAAAGTACGAATCTAGTAAGGCTTCGAGCACAAGATGATAACTAGGGTTGGACAAAACTCTCGAACCAAACAGATTGAACTTAATCCGAACCGAATCGAATGATTTTTCTTAAGTTAAATACCAGAACAGGTATCTGATTCGAGAATCGACGGATTCGGTTCGATTCTCGGTTCTAGCTCAAGAACCGAAATACCAAATAAGAATCGATTTTTTCTAATTTACTTATTTTAAATAAGCTAAATTAATTTATTTTTTCTAAATAAATTTGCTAACTAGTTAATTTAGTTCAAAACCCAAAATATGATTTTTCATATTTCTAAATTTCAATCTAAGCTCAATTTAATCAAATTGACCTAAATTTTACCCAAATCTGTAATTCTACCATAATGTTGTTTCTACCGTTCTAGAGAAATTGAATTGAATCTCGACAACACATTTTTGAATTATTGTGAGCTCACTATCTTCATCTTCCAGTGATTTTAACAATTAAATTTATGAAGAACTCAGCAAAGAAAGACGTAAAAGACACATAATACCTAATCCCCACTTCTACAATCCTCCACATTTATTTACACAATATTTAAAAAAGAAAAAAATATATAACAAATCACTTTGACGTCAGTTTAGTTCTCAAGATGTTTTGGCATGCCCATCAAAGTTAGGAGATCAATTATTTGCAAATGACCAAAAAAAAAAAAAAAAAAAAAACTTTTTCAGCCTTCGTCGTCTTTTAATGAAGTCCTACCTATACTTGAACAAAATTGAAGATTTGTTTTCTTAAGTGGACCAATCACATGTTGAAGATAAGAATAAATATAACTAAAAATCGCAATAAAAAAAAATGTATTTCTACCTTCTATCGAATTACTGAATTTTACTACATGGTCAAAATCTATAACTAACTTCTCATTTTGTTATATATTCACAAATCAAGGAAATAGTATATCAACTATTTCAAAGCATTAGAGAATAAAAGTAAAATCAATACATGAAACCATTAAATACTAGAATCTTGAGAATTGAAAGTATAAATGTTCAAAATTAGGTTGCATCGTTCGTCCTATGTATTGTTTTAGTTAAATATCATAATGGAAGGAAAATAAAAAGATTTTTAGTACATCGCTGGGTATAAAGGAAACACGAGAAAAGATGATATTCTTGCACCAAGAATTCGTGTTCTTCATACTATGTTCTTGAACCCTAGTTTTTTATTCTTCATTTTTCTTGTAAATCTCTCTTTTTCTTTTTCTCTTGTTTGTGTAATGTGTAACCCCTTATTTGATCTAGAATAAAGGGTAAAATCAAACGACGGCTATCCAATTTTATACTTAATGTTACTGTGACTATCTAATTTAATTTTGTTTTACTATGACTATCTAATTTCATATAACATTTCGTTTTGACCACCCAATTTCTTTTCACCATTTTAACTAATTTTAAAATGGATAAACGGTGACTATATATATAATAAATTTAAAAAATAAGTTTTTTTTATATTTTAAAATAAGCTTTTATTTTTTTTTTTAAAGGAACTTTTTTTGAATAAATTTTTATTTTATATTATTTTTCTCAGTAATTTTTTTAAAATAAGTTTTTATTTTACTTTTCTTAGTAATTTTTTAAATATAAGTTTTTATTTTAATTTTTTTTTAAAATTTATTTTATATATATAATGCAAAATTACTATTTTTACCTCTTTTAAAATTAGTAAAAATAATGAAAAAAAGTTGGATGACCATAATGAAACGTTATATATAATTGAGTGACCATAATAAAATATTATAAAAAATTGGGTGGCTATGGTGAAATAAAATCAAATTGGATGGTCATAGTGACACTAAGTATAAAGTTGGGTAGCCATGGTGAAACAAAATCAAATTGAGTGTCCATGGTGACACTAAGCATAAAGTTGGGTGACCGTTAATAAATTTAACCCTAGAATAGATCCTTATACATTGCTTTATCTGCCCTAAAGGTCGCGCCTCCAAAAGGATTGAAATACCTCGGAATACAAAATAAACAAAACTTGAATTTTTGACCTTGAAGGCCTACGGCCACAGCACGATTTGCAAATAGCGATTGACTCGTGGCAAAAAAAAAAACTATCGAGGTCTGATCGCAACAAACATTAGATTTTTTAGAATACAGGTGGACCAAGGTTTACAACTGCGATTATTCCCGTAACTTTTAGGCTTTTGCATTTTGATCCCCATTTCAAGTTTTTTGTACGGTTTTGGTCTTTTTTCATTCAAATCTTCAATGTTGATCTTAGGACTTCCAAAAGTAACCGCAATGGTCCCCAAACCTCCATAATCATCCAAAAATGGTCCTCAAGTTTCAAAAGCTTACAAATCAATTTTCAAACTTTTCATATGTCGAATTTCGCTTTCGAAACTTTTGACTTCCTCCAATTGCTCTCTTAACGATTCTTGTCAATTCCATGCAATCCAATTAGTCAAAAATTGTCAAAAATCAACTTCAATTGGGCTCGAAATCTTTTTTTTTTTGCTCCAAAAACCTTCAAGTTCAAATTTTACCTAAAATAATAATATTTACACTAAATTAAGTAGAAATCTCCCCCATTTAAAAGTGAAAATCAAGTTTATAAGTATGAATAAACGTGTAAAATACACTTATTAGTGACCTTAAACACTTGACCAGAAACAGTTGGGCAAATCTTTTGTTAAACTCAAAACAACATTTTCTAAGAAAGCAAATAAAAATTAAAGACACGTAGGGAAAACGACACCCTCTATTTATTGTCCGAGGTCTGAGGATGATCAGATAGTGGAGTGGGTGAGATTGGATGGGATGGGGGTGGCGTGGGGTTTGGACAAGACATAGCAAAAGCTCAAAAGCCTTTGGTGTTTTGTCCCGCATGATCTCCATATGAGGTTCTGAGTTTAATCTCACAGCAAATGTCACGTCAAACACTTTAGTCCATGTTTGATATTCATTTTTTTGGAAAAATGAATTTTTGAATAATAAATTTTTAAAGAATGTGTAGTTAAAAAATAGAAAAAAGTTTCGACTTTATGTGAAAAATATTTTATTGTGAGAATGTATATTTAAAAATGAGTATGAGATTTTTTTTTTAAAGAATGATTGGCTTAATGAATAAAATGCTGTCAAGGCTTAAGGAATAAAATGGTGTCATGCAAACTATTTTGTCGTTGTACATACGGAATCAGCACCTTTTCACTGTTTACTGTAACTTTTTTAAAAGTAATTATTCTACTGTTATATTAAATAATTTGATAATACATAATTGAATTATTCAATACAGAAGGCTACCAGAAGAGAGAGAATACGTGGAGCCCACCAAGGATAAATATTATCAAAGAATACCCACCCCCAATGTTGTGTGGTGTCGGTAGGATTCTACATGTACACCAAGATTAACTTTACATAATTTTCTCTAAACAAGTTTCGTTTGTTTCTTCTTATAAATAAATATGTTAGCTATATGGGCATTGTCATAGACGTTACTATAATTAATTATTTTATTTTTAAAATTGACACCAAAAAATAATTTATTTTATATCTTATTTACTTTAAAAGTGAATTTTTTAAGCTTAGCTACATATGCACAGGGGCGGATCCAGCACCTGGCGAGCCCGTTCGGCCGCTCGTACTGGATCCGCCAGGAGAGATTTTTTTTTTTGTTGATAGTAAATTAACTTTAAGCTTATATAACTGATAATTGATTTTATTTTCAATTGTGGCTTGTAGCTCAGTTCGCTAGGACATCTATCTATATTTTTAACGTCTTGGGTTCGAATCCCTTCACAACCATTTTTATAAAACATTTTTAGTTGTACATTTTTTAGTAAAATTAATGTCATAGAAAAAAGGCTAGAGGAGATTTGAACCCGTGAGCATTTGTAAGTTATACACAAAGTGTGACTATTATGGCAATGGGTGGAAGTTGAAACTAAATTGAACAAAATAATATATGATATGTTTTAGCGATTTTAATGCAATTTTAATTGTAAATATTCGAACCCGTGTTCTTCCTTCGAATTACACAAAATTTGGCCACAATATGAATTGATGAGTACGGTGAAATCTTATAATAGAATTTTATATGTTCAATTTGAGCAAAATAATTGTTATATTGAAATTTTAGGCATTGTTTGATTCCCATTTTTTTTTAAAATACATTTTTCTCTCTTCTTTTCAATCACACTTTCTTCAATAAAATAATATTACACGTAAATTCAAAACTTTTTATTATTTTTAGCCACGCATTCCCCATCAAAATAACTATTCCAAAATACATTTTTTTTTACAAAAAAATAGACATTAAATGGGCTCTTAATATTTTATTACGATCGACGACCGCTTGTGCTCACTCAGAACGCTGGATTCGCCCTTGCATATGCATTTAGTGTTTTATAACATTTTACATTACACAAATATAAAGTTGTAATCATACCAATCACACTCTATGAAATCAACCATCTTTAAGAAAAATGCATTGTTTTAGATGAAATTCATGAGTGGATCATAAGATAAAATAATTCAACTTTTGCCCTTTTTTTCACTTTTAACTTATAAATGGTCATTAATACTTTTCTCTTTGTTTAAAACTGAGAAGTTAATAGAATACAAACTAGGGAGAGATACGAGTCGACTTCAAGTAGATAGAGGGCTAAACGTACACTACTACATGCTATCTTATGTGCCCTTTTCATGTTTTGAGTCATCATATATATATACTTGGAGTTAGATACTCGGTTGATTAGATTTTGTGTTGGGGAAATCAATGATGGAATTTGAAATATCACACTTAGGTTGCCTTTGATTGCGAACATGAAGTTTTCATATAAATTCTAGGTAATTCAATTGTTTAGAACTTATTTATATTAAAATTATTAATTAAATGTGTTTGATTGATTTAGTTTTTAATCTACAAATTATTATACTTGTCAATATTTTATTGGTGGAGAGAAAGAGAGAGAGAGAGAGTGTGTGTGTGTGAACTACCTGAAAAATGAAAATCATCAATCCCTAAAGTAAATATTTTTAAGAAAAATATTGTCACATGATCAAAAGTTGAAAAATATCTTTCAGGGAAAAAATTATCAATCAACACCCTAAAAGTAAAAATTTGGGTAAAAAAATGACAATTTTCATGAAAAATAAGGTTAATCAAACACATTCTTAATGTTGTGTGTGAAAGAGAAGTTAAGACCTAAAACTTTGCATATCCCCAATCAAATTTCTTTGAGAATATTTAACCTATGTCCTTATTTCTTGGTCGGCCTTACAGTTTGAAAATTGTACCAATTGGAAAAACCGTTTATATATCAAGAAAAAGAATATAAAGAATATATTTAGATTCTTGTCCAATTGTGAACCTCATAGACCGAGCATCACGTGCAACAACTATATAAACGCCCCAACACCCTTGTGTGCTATACATATAAATTACATAATTCAGCCATCGTTCTTTCATTTTGTTTCGTACATCGATCAACATGTCTAGAGACAGAGACCCTCTTGTTGTTGGTAGAGTTATAGGGGATGTTTTGGACCCATTTTCAAGGTCCATATCACTAGAGGTTACTTATGGTAATAGGGAAGTTAACAATGGACGGGATTTCAGACCTTCTCAGATTCTTAACCAGCCCAGGGTTGATATTGGAGGTGATGACCTTCGTACTTTCTACACGCTCGTAAGTCTAATTTCTCCTATTGCAACTCGTTTAAGTTTTTAGATGCAGAGATTGTTAATATTGTGGTATCAATTTCTGCTTGCTGTTGGATATGTATTTAAGTTTTCATGACATTATAGTACAGTGTGTTTGATCTTATACTTGTGCAGATTATGGTGGATCCCGATGCTCCAAGCCCAAGTGATCCCAACCTCAGAGAATATTTGCACTGGTGAGAAACAACTGGAGAAATCTTGTTTTTCCTTTCTAATTCTTCTTGTTTTCCTGATAAAGAGGGTGTTTGGAAGTGATTTTTGAGGAAAGAATTGATTTTTGAATAGTGATATGATGAGAAATGTGTAGTTGAAAATGAGAATTGATTTTGAGAATCTGTACCAAACAAGCCAAAAATATCAGGACAAAACAAAATGACTGGATAGAAAGTACAATGACATATATTCCCATCTAGGTATTCGATAAAAAAACATGTTTTTTTTTGGGATAAAACGATAAGTTTCGAAAAAACAAATAAATGAAACCCTCCTTTTTTTTTAAAAACAAATTCGTCTGCTAACTTCTAAGAATGGTGCTCATATATCAAAAAATTTAAAGACCCTAAGAATGGTGCTCATATATCAAAAAATTTAAACAAAAAATAGTAGTTGCGGAAAATTATGTGTATGCACTAGCCTCTCTTCCCTGGTTGAATCTTTGTATAAAAGTTTAAAGTGTTGTCTAGCGACGCGATAATACTTGTCCACTTAGTTGAAGACCAGCTTCACTTTATGATATTACAATCTTTTGACTGATAAATTAACAAAAAAACAACTCATTTCACATCTGGTTTGCTATTGCCTCGACAGATTGATGTCTTATATGCACATTACGTCAGCAATACAATAATTTCTCTAAATTTTCCTAACAAAGTGACAGATTAATGTCACTACTCATTTTACAGAATGTTGCAGTGTAGAGATTTTATTCCTTAAAAAAATCAACTTTATTAGAATTTAATAACACAAACCCTTTTTGTTGTAGGTTGGTGACTGATATTCCAGCAACCACTGGGGCTAGCTTTGGTGAGCAGTCGAAAATATATTTTATGGGTTTCAATTTCCTTTTTCTTAGCTCGTGTTGGTGTAGCTAAAAAAAATTGATAAAAATTTAAGGCAAAGTTAATAATTAATTTTTTACCGTATATTTCATAGAATTCATAATTTTTCAATCATTTGCTTACTCATCAACTTTTATTAAAATCTATTAAAATTTTGATTTTTAACTACGCCCGTCAAGCTTTTAATGAAAAATAAATCTAACATGAACGTAAAGAGCTTGTTAAAGTGTGTGTTATTTAAACATTCGTAACAAACTGAAACATGGTCCATGACGTCCTTTTCTTCAAGTCTCAATTTCACCATACTACGTTTAATCTTTGGTGGAGAGCATGTTCCTCTCTTTTCCATGTACGTGAATTGCCTTTTTGATGTCTTACATCAAATAACGTGTCGATCTCAAAGAGTTCTCGTAATACTTTCTAACTTATCTATTGCTTTAATTTAGACCACCAGCTCAAAAGTCACTTTTTCCCCCCACTTGTCTATTCTGGTACATGCATAACACAGTCAATGGTGGTGCAGGACAAGAGATTGTATGTTATGAGAGTCCACGGCCATCAATGGGTATCCACCGTTTCGTTTTCGTGTTATTCCGGCAGTTGGGCCGCCAGACGGTGTATGCTCCGGGGTGGCGCCAGAACTTCAACACCAGGGACTTTGCTGAGCTCTACAATCTTGATTTGCCAGTCGCCGCCGTATATTTTAACTGTCAAAGGGAGAGTGGCACTGGCGGACGAAGACAGTGAAGTGGAGAAATATATATTATAAAAATATAAATTATATATTTATAGATAGAATTGATGGGAAATAAATTAATATAGTTCCATCAACAATGCATGTGAAATTAAGCTTTGTTAACTCTTTTGTGAGTCATATAGGTTGCAAAATGATAGGTGAATGGGACTCTTGTAAAAGGGTTTTGCAAGCTTATTACAAGGAATAAAATAAATACAAATTTTGGAGTAGTTTTCGTGCCTTAATATTTATATTATTCTTACTCCACTCAATCTCTACATTGTTGTGATTGCAATTTTCAGAAATATTGTGATTAATTATAGAATAATAGCACAATATTTATGTTGAGCCATATGAGCCAAAAACAAGGCTAACAATGGTTAAATGAATAGTGGAAGTAAATGAGCAATTAGCTTGAAAAAAAAGTGCATGGTGAAGTAATCTCTCATGGAAGAGTTTTGGAGAAAATGTCTACAATTTGTCATTAAGAATTAAGAATATTCAGTATGTAGTTTTTCTTCACAATTTTTTCTCGAACAAAGTGATAGTAAATCTTAATGTGCGAGCATAAAAGATTGAATTGTGATACATATAAGGAATGAAGTTTGCTACATGGATAGGACCAACGTGGCCATGTCCATACAGGTGGCGCTGTCGCAGAAAACCAGCCAATAGGGGGGCGCCGCCGTATGGACAGGGCCTACGTGGTCCTGTCCAATAGGATTTATTTATAAGGAATATTTTGTTAAATAATAATTGTCTGTATAGTCAGAGAGGGTCTACGTGGTCCTACTCAAGAAGATTTATTTCTAAAGAATACTTTGTTGTCAAGTAATAATTGAGGCAGACGGTAAGTGATTGTCGAGATCATACCAAAGATATTGACGCAAAAGTTTAAAAGTTGTGAAAACGTACCGCTTTAACGCCAGAATGTGATAGTGTTGGCTGCAGACACTGGGTTGGGAGACTACAATAAGCTTTTTCTAGTGCTTATGACAACCTCTTCAATCAGCATCACATATGGAAAATAAAATTAAATTTGACATAAATAAGAATAATTTATATATTTAGCCCCTGTTTGACTCTCATTAAACCAAAAACTCTTCATTTTTTGTACTCATTTTCAACACACATACACATAATAAAAATTTTGCTAGTAATTTTTAAAAAGAATTCTACTTTTTAACTATACCATTCTTCAAAAAAAACATTATTCAAAATATTATTTTCCTTAAATTTCTCTGTATAATGGCCGTCAAACAAGGGCTTAGTCTCCGACCTTACACAAAAGATCTGATTTTGTCCTAAAACCAAATTTCATTGCATTTTTTCCCCCAACCTTTAACAAATTAGCAAACTAAATCCCTGCACGGTTTCATCCATTTCAGACACATTCCTCATTATTCATTAATGAAGGGCAAAATAATCCAGCCATTTAAAATTTTAAACCCGGTTATATAAAGAATAACAAAAAAGAAAAAGAAAAAACATGCATAACTTAGTTTTCTTAATATGTTAAAAGTTAAAACATGAAAAAACAACTTTAAATCTTAACTTTGAGCGCCGATTTTTATGAATAGTCCAAAAAATTCTAGGATTGAATCCTAACTTAAATTTTGAATTTAAAGTTACTATAAAATCAGTAACTTTTAATTTTTTTTTTTAAAAAAAAAATCCTAACTTGAGCTGTTTGACTTGGATTGGGTATTGTAAAAATTGAAATATAAATTATATTTTGACAACTAAATTTTTACTTGTGGAAAATTGGACATAATTTAGAATAAAAATACGATAAAGCTACTTGTACATAATATGTGGGTGTGGACACCATTATGTACCAAATATTATGTACTCCAAGCAAGGTCCATAAAAATACAATTAGAGGGTGTTTAGTGAGGATTAAGCCCCCGTTTGGTTCCCATTTTTTCACCATAAAAATGAAAAATATGACTGTTATCTATCACATCCAGCCACCATATTTGACTTTATATCTCTTGTGTGGGGCCCATAAAGACTATATTTTTCATTCTTATTTTATAAAAAATGTGTATCAAACGGGGCCTAAAACCAGATTTTTAGTAGATTGTTGTTATAGAAGTTTTTGAAATGTGTGGTTAAAAAGTTGCGGGACCCAAAAAAGATGTGGTTGATTTTGATTGTTTGACTTTGATTTAAATTAAAATTTAAAACAAACAGGCCCTTAATATATACACGTTCTGCAGCCAGGAGAAAAATAAGGAAGGCACAAACATGTGGGTCCCACCTAATTTAAATATTATTTTAAAAAAGTGGGTCCCACATGTTTTTGTCTTTTCTGTTTTTCTTCTATTTTTGAACCATCCCCTTCATAAAAATATGTAGAAAGTAGAAATGTAAAAATTGAAATATACAATAGTTTAGAATCATAATTCAACACCATAACTTTTAAGTAAATAGTCTAACTTTGATACTCGAATGAGTCTTTTCTCTGCCTTATCGTTATGAATATGTGACCGTGTATCCTACTTTTCTTTCTCAACAATATAAAAAGAGTAATGATATTTGTAATCATAATTGTAAGACAACAGTCTATGTGCCAAATCCAAAATTTGAAAACAGCATTTCACTCAATAGAGAAACAAATACATATTTATAAATATATAAATAAGAAATCCCCATCCAAGTTGGAGAATCCAAATAAACTAATCAAACAATTAGGTATCAAGGCGATAATATATTACATTATATCAAACTTGGAAAGGCCATGGCCAATTCTTCAAGTCCTCCTCGTCTTGAACCTTGGAATTCTTCATTGCTCGAGAATTAACCCCATCTTTTTGCACATAAGCATAGTAATTCAAGAAGAATGCAAGTGTAAGAACAACCCATTCTAGGCAGAATATCAGTATACACAACCCACCGGCCAATTTCAATATTTTCACACCATCTTCTTCCCTCACATAGGATTTGAGATTTCCAAGAAAATCTTTAGGCCTTGTGTAAATAAGCACAGAAACAGATCCTTGAAATATTGCTGTAAGAACTGTGGCCACCATGTGGGCTCCATACCACTCCCCTGCACTTCGGGCGGCCGAGGCAGCGACGCAGCCGGCAATGGCGCCGATAATGGTGGTGACGTGGAGGAGGATCAAGAAGAAGCCGCAGAGCGAAGGGATTAGCCGGAGGGAAAGTGTCAAGAAAATGCAACTGGAAGCTGCACCTAAGAGAATGTAATTGCATAAGAGGAAAACCTTGTGAGTGTGGGGGTGTGATTCATTTGAAGAATTCTCTATGTGGAATCCTCCCATTTCTTGCAATTTTTTGTGAGAAATTGGGAATTGGAAATTGCCGTTGTGCTACTGAGAATTTGGGGGAAATGCAGAATTGAAGGCTTATTTGTTTTGTGAAATGAGATGAAGATGATCTGTATTTATACGAGGGATGTGCGTAGGCAACGGGCATATTTGAAATTGAAATTATGACCGTTCAGCGAAAGCGAATAACGGCTAATAGAATTTGTTTGCACATATTTTATTTTTTAATAAGGGGGGTTGTGCAAATTTGCTTCAAAAGGAAAATTTAGATTAATTTAAATCAAAGGTAATGATTAATGTTTACTTTTTGCCAAAATCTACTAAAAACTCGATTTTAATTCTCACCAAACATGGGCTAATTTTAAGTCCCTGTTTGATTTAGATAAAAATAGATTTTGATAAAAATTGATAAAATGTGTGACTAAAAAACTTATGAATTCCATGAATTATGTTGTCAAAATTCAATTTTTCATTTTGACTTAAATTTTAAAAAACGTTTTAGTTGAACCAAATAGGGGCTACATGTTATGCTCCCGTTTGAGCCCCTTTTTAATAGTTTTTTAAACACAGTCCGTTTTTCTACAGTGGCTTGGTAACACATCACAAATGTTCTGATTTCTGTCAGAATAAATATTAAATGCCAACCAACCGTTGGGACTAGTTTGACAGTTTTGCCCTCCTATGCACTTGAAAATGTACACAAATATCCTCTACCATACCCTACAATTTGTCATTCTCTCTTCATACAGCGCCGCACCCATTTCTCTCATCGGAGCTGTCGCAACACGACTATGCGATATTACTTGTTCGGCGTTTTACCGACGTCCACTCGTCAGTCCCACAACCCCCAAGTCTTCAGGACTTTTTTGTCCAGCCATCGTCTCTCTCGATCTCGTCGTTGCGGTCGATCCAACGCCTTCATATTCCGTGCCTTCTCCGGACCAGATAGTACGACGAGTAACCCGTCTAGGATGGAAAACGAAGGATCCCAGTGACAGTATTACCCTAAGCACATGGTGCGCAATTATCTTCGATTTTAGATCTTTAGCCCCAAATTTCTAGAAATCTAAATCTGCCAAATTTATCGTCGTTCGATTTTAGTTGCTGCAAACAGAATTCTACAATTGCTTTCAGTTTCTTCTTCGTTTTGTCTCTCTAACTTTGGAAAAGTTTCCATCTCGATTCTTTCCATTGCAAACTACACCACTGGTAGCCGTAGCCTGCAACGTCGAAACCGCAACAGCCCAGCCCCCGGTGTGCAAGTGCGCAAAATGGGACCCTCCTGTGCAAAAACTCTTCGTAGCAACATGTGAGATTGTCATTGCCGAAGGTCACAGACGGGGCAAATGCTTTTCGGCAAAAGGATGGCAACGTGGAATTGTTTAACAGATTAGCTGGAAAGAACTGGAGCATATCGTTGATGAAGAGCTACTGGTTTAAACTGTGTACGGCCCACAAGCACCTTTTCAAGCCGCTTCAATGCATTGAAATTAAATACCACTTGGGTACCGAAAGAATTCTCGCCCCTGAGCATTGGTGTGAAGCGAAAACTAAGGTACCGAGTATTATCGCATTTCTGAAAAATGCTATATCTGATATGGACAATAATGCATTCCAAGTGGCTTGCATAAATCAATTTATGTATGTTGAATGTGTATTAAGAGTTGCTGTATTTTGTAAGTCTATTACGAGTTTATGCAAATTGTGTTCAATAAGAATAGGATTGTGGCAAACCTTGTGCATTGGACCAGCTGTGTAAGCCATGCAGCATGTTTACAACTGAAATGGTTTATTTGGCATTTATTTGTGCCTAATCTTCAGTACAGGACCTGTTTTTCCATGCATTTTATTACCCAAGAATGTAGTGCACTATATTTGGAATAGAACGTGTATGTTTCTAACTATCTTTGATGAAGATTTAGAATTAATTATAACATGCTAATATAATAATATTTCGTTGATGGGATGAAATTATGAAAATGTGCATATTTCTCACTTTATTCTACTTATTCTAGGTTAAATTATGCTTTCCTTTTCATTTGGTCCAAGGAGAGTCTAATTCATAATAATATTAACAACCAAATTTCATTGAGAATTGTTAGGATATAAAAGATACTACAACTTCTATGCGACCTTAATGGGAAATTCCTATAGATTTGGCATTATGAATGGTAGGCGTTGACCCGGTATTAGTATTATTCTTAAAGTTGGGTCTTTTATGTTTTGTTTTGCAACAATACCATTAATATTTTTAAAAACACGGTCTTCAACAATAGAAGAATTTGAAAATAAAAAAATCCTATCGTGTGTAGCTGTAGACAGTTGTCTCTTGAGTGTCCAAGAGCTGTTATAATACAAATTGCAACGCAACATCTGTCCACCTTGTAATTTCTATTTTTCTTTCTGGTCCTTCTGCTCTGCTATAACATTAATCTGGAATTGTGATAGTTTTGTTTGTCTTTGAGATCTACAAAGTCTATGATGTGCCTCAGATTTGAAGATGTTTACAGTAGAACTATGTTTATGTTCAGTGGCTTTTATGAATTTATGCAAACAGTGTCCAACTTGATACTGTCGTTCGAAACATTATGGACAGGTGATGTTCTTGTGATTTGTGAATGAGATTCATATATCCATTTACGTATGTTTTATGTCGATGAACGTAATTTGTCATTTTTTTTGTCGACACTAGCGATTCCATGAAGTATGCGTTGTTCCCATCGAAGCTGTTGCAACGCGGTTTTGACTTGGGTACAGACAGTGGCCGAGAGGACGGAGATGACGAGTTGCCCATCAACGTGGAGGCAACTGATTCTAGTGGCAGTCCTGATTGTGGTAGATATAACTCGTCCATAAATATTTTTGACAAACACAATAGAGGAAAAGGAAGACGCAACTACGGTATGGGAAATAGACATAGAAAAAAGTACGGTGCACACGAGATTTTCGCTTCTCTTGAGCACGTGGTAAGTATGGGAATGGATCTTGCCTCTATCACGAGATCACATCGTAAGGGAGGAATGTCGGTAGGTGAGTGCGTGGACGAACTTCTGTCGTCTAGGCATGTCGATGAGGGTGATCAACTCCACCTATTTGCCAAGTGGATCCTTCGAGACAGAGAAAATCGAGCTTCATACTACACCGTGAAGTTACCGTTTTTGCATTTCAGATTTGTCGAGTACTGTTTCGATCGGGACAATAAGGGATCGAAAAATGTGTGAATGTCGTGTTCGGACGTATGCAGTGTAGATCTCATTTTTTTCAATTTCGTACTTATTGTAGTGTACTGGACATTTTGATTTCTGTATCTTTTAATTTTGTGTAGGACGTGCATCCCATTTTCGAATCTTTGTTCAATGTGTAGTAATTTCAATTTTATGTTTCAATCATGATTTCATGCATCATTTTGCAGGGAATAATACATTTTCCAAGGTATTTTTGCAAGAGAATCTCTGCAAAATATTAGTCATCTAGGCAATCAATTGCAAGTTTATTTTTTTTGTAAAGTATCAATTATTACTCACTTAGTGTCTATAAATGAAATGGGCAACACGTTAATGTTTCATAAAATACATTTTTCTTTCATAATCCTACAATTGCTTTCCATATTCGACAGTTTCATTTTCGTCACTACATATATCGTCCACGTAATCGTAGAGATGTCAGATGACTCGACGGTGTACTCATCTTCTGAAATGGAGTCCATGTCTGATTTCGATATGAGCTCCAACAAAGATGTTTTGCAACAATTAGAAGGGGATAAAAACGCGTGGCTTCAGTATTATCGAATAGTCGAGCGCATTGTACGCTAATACTTGACACCGAATATAGCGTGTCAGTACTTGTTATCAACAACGCGATGCGGCCACATCTTCATGCTTCAAAACATGCATGTGTATCCACAGACTTGTTATCAGGAATTGAGGATTACTCTCCTATGTTTATGCGCTTCTCACACATTCTCCAAGACGAATATGACATTTCGAACACCGCAACCATCGACATAAACGAACAAATGGGAATGCTCTTATTTATACTGGCACATGGAAGAGGGTATCGACAAGTGCAAACTCTGTTCAATCATTCCCTACAGACAATCTCTCATTATTTTAAGACGGTACTGCGTGCATGTCTAGCATTTACAGTCAACATGGTGAAACTAGATTCAATGTACAACAACAACGTTCCGCACCATCGTTCGGATCCTGAGCGGTATCCCCTATATTCAAGTTCAATCTACAATCTGGTACTGATTTTTCAATTTAGTAATATTTATGATGGTACGCTGTCAAATGACTGGAATTAATTTTTAGTACCTGCACAATGACAGGAGTGCATTGGTGTAATTGACGGAACTCATGTGAGAGTTGTACTTACACGTCACAGAAGAGAGGGTTTTATAGGAATGAAAGATATTCCTACATAGAACATGTTGGTCGCTTGTGATTTCAATCTTTGTTTTACGTTCGTTTTGCTCGGTACCACGAGAAACACACAAGACAGTTACATATTGGCCCGAGCTGTGCATAATCCAAAAATTAACTTTCCAGAACCCACAAACGAGAAATATTACCTGGTCGATTCCGGATTTGCACATAGGCCTGGCTATATGGCCTCATATAATGGTTCCGATATCAGATATCATTTTCAAGAATTTGGCAACGTGAGTCGTGAGCAACGCCGCAGGTTTCGAGATACACAGGAGCGATTCAATTTCGATCACTCCTCCTGCCGTAACATTATTGAGAGCAGTTTCGGTGTTTGGAAATAGAGATGGAAGTTTCTTGATCGAATGTCTACTTACAGTATGAGAGTGCAAACTGCTGTGGTTGTGGCCACAATGAGAATGCATAATTTTCTTAGAAGGAATGGTCAACTGGATGGGAGATTTCATAGAGTTGAAGAAGTGGACGACGATGAAGTGAAAATCACCTGCTCGAAGAACAAGACGAAATGGTCGCAGAGCTAGATGCAATAGTACAGGAGGACGTGTCATGGCTACTACTACGCAATTATATGGCGTAGGCACTTCGTTAGTATTTTCACAATGCGTATGAGTGGAAGATGTATGTCCAGTATGTTAAAGTTTCGATTTACATTTTGATGCAGAAAACGACCCTTCATTTTCGACATATTCACAAATAAATTGATGTTGGCCTTTACTTTCCTTTATTTGTTCATTAGAAAAATGTTAATGAAAACTCCTGTTTTTTGCGTTTAAAACAAATTCCACATGTCATAAAATTCGTTGTAAATAAACACTAGCACATGTCAGCAACACACAAAAATCGAGCAGAAATAGAAAGCACCAAAATGTGAAAAATGTCACAAAGAACATGTCTATATAAATACATATTTCCATATAAGAGGAAACATGTAATTTATCTAACAAGGGGCCCACAGTTGTTGGAAAGAAGTTTGAAAAAAAAGTGAATGGGGGCAAATTTGTCCAACTGAATTTAACGGTTGGTTGTCATTTAGGCTCCGTTTGATAGCACATTATTTTTCTTGAAATTTGGAATTCGAATTTCAACTACATTTGGTTTGTTTGATTGACTAAATTTTTCATGGAAAACGTTTTCCACTTTTTGAAATTTTCCTTGATTTTAAGGAATTCATTTTTCCCTCACTTTGGTGGGAATTGAAATTGCACGTTTTTTTTTTAGCAATAGAAACAATTTCTAAGATGAAGTGTAAAAAAATTTATCCCTTTAATTGATAAATTTCATATAAAGCAAAACCAAACGAACACAATTTTTTTTTTTTTTTTTTTTTTTTTTTTTTTTTCGATCTAAACAAATTTTATCCTCAATGATAAGAAAATTTATTCCTTTAATTGACAATTTTCATGAAAAAAAAAATTAAACGGACACCAAAAGTATTATATTTTTCAGGTGAAAAATTATATCAATCAAACACATTTAATTAAAATTTCCAATAAAACAAATTTTAAGCAATTCAATGCCCAGTAATTCATTTTCTTTCCACCCAAATTTCATCTTTCTATCAAACGGACCCTTATATCTATTCTGATAGAAATCAGACAATTGGTGGTGTGTTACCAGGCTTTTACCGTAGAAAAAAGGATTGTGTTATAACAAAAAATAATAATAATAATAATAATCATTAAAAAGGGGCTCAACCGGGTACCATATATATCTCAAAACTCATATCTCATGTTTGATTTGTTGAATTAGTCGTTAAATAGAATGATTAATAAGATAGGAAAGACTTCTTATTAAAAATGAAATTAAATTAAATACAAACTCAAAATTAGTACTGAAAAGGTAATTTATAAAATAGTGAAGTTCAATTTTGTCCTGTTTTAAGTGTCATTTACCTAAAGAAAATTATTCCTAGAAGAAATACGTGCCAATACAGGTTTTAAATTTCTCAAAAGTAATTAAAAATCGAATTAAGCTACTTGTACAAAACTATTCATTACCACTTAGATGACATCCACTCACATGTAGTGAGACCCACATGAATAAACAATGCAAAAAAAAAAAAAAGATGGACCCCCAAATGTGAGGGTCGGTCATAGAAGTGGTTTACCACTTCCCTCTACCTCTAGCATTTCTGTTAAAAACCGTTTTTTCTCGGAATCTCAATGACTTATTCTTTAAATCTTACATGGGAAAGACAAAAATACAAAATAACAACGATGTAAATACAACGCAGTAACTAAATTGTACTTTTTTCTATTCTCCAGCAGCATTTGAAAAGCAAAAAATACAAATATTTCATTTTATTCGACTGCATATAACAGAATAAGTGACTCTCCACACGTTGCTCATAATAAACATCCGATAGAAAATGTAAAATAAAAAAAAAATGGCGTGCATGAAATACTCTATAAACACAAGAGTACATGACTGCACACAAATTCTTCAAGCTTCATCCTAAAATTATTATAAATAGAACCTGGTTGAACCAAACAATACTTAGGCTAGTAAAAAGCTTGCATATTTGGCACCTAGGAAAAGCCTTTGGATGCAGAGCAAAGCATTTTTAGTGACCTCTGCATTTTCATGGTTCATCAATTTCATCACCCGCTCCTTTGCTTTGAGGTCAGTCACTATGATTCGCCCAGCAGGATGGTACTGAATGAACTGTGAGAGATCAAAGCAAGCAACAGCTAGCGTTCGAGGATCAGTGGACGTATCCAAGATTGTGATCAAGACCCTTAAAATCTGTACCAAGATAGAAAATATTAGTTTTGTACAGAAGGGATAAAAAGAAAATAATTCATCAATCCATGAGAATGGTGATTACCCAAAGGTGGAGGAGGAGAAATGCAACAGAATTTAAGGAACTCTTGCAATTATGGAAAATGGTAACCCTTGTTCTTAATAAGTTTGAGGTCGGTTACATAAATCTTTTTTCATCACTCCGTTTGGATCATTGTTAGATCTATTGACAGATCCAAAGCAACCGCAGTAAGTCATGTTAGTTTGGGTCTATCCCTTTCTCTGCTAGGATGTTGAACCCCCTCTCTGTCCGCCAGGATGTTGTATTGAGATCGCATTACTCTTACAAATATGGGATTTTCCAATTCTATGCAAAACATGTCCCAACAACCTAAATCATCATTCCCTTAATTTAGCCTCCATCATACACTGTCATATCTTCTGTGTCTTAGTAACCTCATTTCCACTACATTTATCTCAGGGATATTGTCTTTTGAAGAACCAACACATGGTAGAACAAAGAATAACATGTCTAATGGCCCCCAGGGCACATCCAAGTTGGCAAAGGATGGGGGAGAAAAAAATTACGCAGCTGGTACGTCCCGGGTTCGAATCCTAAGAAGGAGAATCTAGGGTAGTTCAGTGGAAATGCACTCAAACCCTGGCAAACTTTGGCATATCTCTCGATTTACCCTCACACCAAGGCCTAGGGGCGGGCAAGTGTGGGCGCGAGTAATGGCGCGTAATCCAAAAAAAATAAAAAAATAACATGTCTAATGACTATTTCACAAAACTGGTATTTTACCATCATAGGATTAATGTGGCACCTCTCCATTTCAGCCAAACCCCTCTTAACTCAGATGCATTTACATTCTCTTTAATTCCTCCATTGTTAATGATCGAAACTAAATACCTAAAAAAATCACTTCTTTTGGGGCAGGAGGGGGGGTGCTCTTTTTTTTTTAGTACCCTTTTTTGGGGTGGCTTACACGAAGTTTTTCCTACAATTATTTTGGAGGGGGTACACTTAAGAAAATAATTGAGCACGTCTGGGGTCAAGTTAATGAAACAAGAATAGGTGAACTGCACAACAATAGCCCAGCGACATGGGCCATACCTGAAAATCATTTTCTTCAAAGTTCGTAATATTATCCCGCCAAAATATAGGATCTTTGTGCATAGGAGACCAATCAAGATGTCCGAGGAGGACTTCCTGTTTGTACTTATCGAAAGAACTTAGCTTCTTAATGTTATCTTTCAGTCCTTCTTCCAGTTGAGCCAGAGCCTCCAGCAGATCCTACAGGAAAAACATTCTCACTTTAGCACTTGAAATATCAAGGGTAAAAAGGGGGTGGGGAAGATCTAGGCATTAAAGCAGGATCCATTTCTATGATGGCTCAGCATAAGAAGGCACTGAAAACAATTAAGTGAGCTACTACTATTACAGCAGTACTTAGGCCCCGTTTGGTAGAGATTAAAATTCAATTAAAATTGAAAATATGACCGTTATTGGGTTCCACTCGTCTAATAAAAGTCAACAATAACGGCTAGTTTTTCAATTTTAATCCGATTTTAATCTCTACCTAACACGCCCTTAATTTCAAGTGCAACCCTTGTGAATAGATGAATTTGTTTTAACATATGTTTTTTTAATTTTTCTGAACAATTAATGATATTGATAGTCATCCACTTTTGATAAAATGTGTCATATTAACATAATAAATCAATCCACCATCCTTGCCCCCACAGACCCATAAAAAGAAAAAAAAACCACAGCACCACATTGCGTCTCAGCAGTTGAGACGTCCTTGACAAATCATAAGCAAGGAATAGCCAGACCTTTTTCCCACATAAATTGGCACATAATAGACATGGCAATTCTCAATGTTAGAGAAGAAAACATTTATAGGCACCCTTTGCCAGTGCCTTGTCTAAATGTAAAGGGAATAAAACTTTGGTATTGTTTCTTTACGTAATTTTCGTGTGAAAAACGCACCTTTTCGAAAATAGCTTTTCCATTTTCCTTATTTTTGAATTCAGAAATAAATAAGATGCCATAGAAAGATATTTCTCTCACCTCATCGCTCCATGCCTGTGCTTTCAAACTCTGGACAAGCTGAGGCAGTCCCAGATCTATCATCAGAGCACCAAATGTCCCCTTTTGAAGCAAGTTCCCAAGAGTCAACACAACTACCCTGACAACCTAATAGCAAAGATGGGATAGATGTTACATACTGAGGTGAAATATGTAAGGTGAATAGAACACAAGATTATTTATGATTTCATAGTGAGAATTTCTCAGACAGCTGTTATATATATATAAAATCTGTCTGCAGAAAGTTTTAGGAATGATAAGCTGAGATTGAGCAGATATTACAGATAAAAACAATCAGAAGAATCAGAAGGCTAAACAAGAATATATTAAACCAATAACATGATTGAGCTCAGCATACATTACCCACAGGAACTCACCTTTTCTTTTGTGGAACCTTTAACAACTTCAATCAAACGTGGCAGGGATCTAGAAGTACCCAAGTACTCAATTGCAGGTTCATAGTAAGACAAAAGCCATACACATAGACATGTTTCGTAGAGGAGCTGTTTCAAGAATAAATTAAAATTCAGAAATGTCAAAATTTAAGGTACTGATACAGAGATCAGATATTACATTAGTTTTAGGAATTCCAACTTTACATGACTCCAGGATGAGATTGAGAACCCATCCACCAACCAATATCTAGGACTCAGGTAATTTAGGGTGTGTTTGATGTGCATTTTTGAGGAAAAAATGAATTTTGTTGATGTGATGGATGGTGAATATGTGGTTGAAAAAGAAGGAAAAGTTATTGATGTGATTGAAAGTATTATTTTATTAAAGAATGTGTAATTGAAAATGAGTAGCAGAATGAGAATGAAAAATGATAATGTGTACCAAACACACTCTTAGATATAGAGGTTAGGTGCTTTTGCTTGTACTCAACAATGTTGTTACCTGAATGGACTGTTGAGTGGATGCTGGAGAAATTAGAGGAACTAGAAGCTTCACTCCATCTGATTGAACAAATGAAGATCGCACAACAGGCTCTTTAAGTAGAGTGGCAAGACAATTGATTGCTGTTGGAATGCCACGGCTAGGATGAGACGGCTTCTTCAGCTGTATACATAGACATGTTGACGCAGGAGTGTATTAATTTGACAACGAACAAGAAAAGAAAAGGGATCGAAGAAGAGAAGAATTGAGGGCAAAGAAAAAATCAATTTTTATTCTTATATTCAAGGGTGCTTATTACAATGAATAAGCCCTCTATATATAGAGAAAATAAACGAAACCAAACGAACTTCTAATAAACTAGAATGTTATCGAAATATTATAACTACTCTAATATATCTAATCTAAAACATATATATTTTATATCAAACTCAAGTGTAAAATCCTAACTAATATCTAACTCTATATTTATTTTTATCTTTATCTCCATCACAAGTATAAGGACAGGGATGTTTGCTATACCACGTGAAAGTAGATCTAACAATATTTTCCTGCTTAAGCCAGTGAAACAAAAAAAAATACTTAATGCATATTTCACCAAACTCATGATAAACTGAGGTTTGGCATGAATTAGTCTCCAATAATTAAATTCAATTGAGGTTTAACCTCTTCAGTTGAAACTTTTATTTGTATATCCAACTTATAAATAGAATGAAGTGTAAAATACAAAAAATTAATCATATAAGAAACTTGAAAAATTAAACATAGTGCGTACTGCTTGATGATAAAAAGATATGTCAAAATATCAAAGATATTGTATAAAAAGCTTTGAGTATACTCTACACCTTGTGCATCTTTAGATTAGACACCAGGTGGTCTTTTGTCAATGCCATTCAATATCAAGTTCTTAAGTTTTACCATTGAATAATTTTCAAAGAAATATAAAATAGACATCCATTGCCTTTATTCTGATAGCCAAAATATCTTTGGGTCCGTTTAATTGCAAAATGAAATTTGGGTGGAAAGAAAACGAATTACAGGGAATTGAATTGTCTAGAACTTGATTTACTGGGAATTGACGATTAATTGTGTTTGATTGGTATAATTTTTCACCCGAAAAATAAAAGTAAGTTTGGATCTTTTAGTATTTTTTTTTCATGAAAATTGTCTTTTAAATGGATAATTTCTTTTACAATTGGCTCTAGAATTTGTTCCAATTGCTAAAAAAAAAAAAAAAATACCGAATACCATTCATTTGGCTTTTTTCCATGAAAATTGTCTAATAAAGGGATAAATTTTTTTACCATTAGGTTTAGAATTTGTTCCAATTGCCACAAAAAAAAAAAAAAAAAAAAAATACTGGAAAATGTGGAAAACTTTTTCCATGAAAATTTGGCCAATCAAACAAGCCAAAAGTGGAAGTTGGAATTTATTTTCCAACTTTCTAGGAAAATAATGCTATCATACAGGCGTTAGTACTCACTAATACACCCTATATGTTGAAAGAAACTAAGTTAAGACAAAACAATTCAAGGACCATCTAGAATTTTAGTTTGCTTGTTATGAGAAGTTGTGCCTTCACTATATCCATGCATCATGAGAGGAAATGTATATTATGGATAGTCCATGTAAATTCTTGATTTTTTATGAAGTTTTCTCTTCCATAGGAGGCAGTGAATTAGACTAATATAGTTGGGACTTTGTTTGGAGGGATGAAAACACATTACAACATATAGTTCAAATACTGCACATCTACTCCTAGTCTGCATTTGATCAAGAGTGTATTTCTTCTTTTATCCAGCCTATCATTTTTCACTTGCTACAAACTAAAATCTTTTAGTAATAATTTGAGCCTTTTTCCTCTCAAATGTATTTCTTCAATGTTCTCTGTTTTTGTTTCTTTAGTTAATCTTTTTTATCTTTTCTACTGAAGATTTCAGGTCTCTGAAATTCCTCATACAGCTCCCTGAAATCACCACAGAAATTTAACTTTCCTATGTTATAGAGGCTTTTAAATCTCCTTTTGTTATTACAATAGCAGCTGGTAAAGGTTCCCTTCAAACATTTATATGAAAAACCTGTAAACATAATGCAAATCTGTATACAGACCTGTGTGCAAAGCCACTCCACAAGTCCTTTTAGAACATCATCAATAGTAGTGAATTCCTTCGATTTTGACGCCCCATTTGCAATGGCTGCATCCTGAGGCTTCTGCCTTCCACTGGAATTGACAAAACAGAATTGTTACAAAGAAGTAGGACAACTAACCTATTCAGCATTCAATACCATTACCAAGGGGTAGATAATCTTTCACACCTTACTATTAGAGTAAGTATCTTACAGCTCTTCTCTTGAATAAACCAGTTACCTTTCCAGAGCAATCTGGAAAAGAAAAAAGGGTGAATGTTTATCATCATGGGAATTGAGAACATGGAAGGATTCAACTTCTTCATTTCACAATCAAGTTAAGAAAATAACTAGCTTTGGCGGAAGAAAAGTACCTAGATAACATGTCAAGGAGAACAGCCCCAATCAACATACAGCATTAGCTTAAAATTTAAATGACTATTCATAATGTATATAATTCTTTTCCTTTTTTTGGGTAGGGGAGGGTACTGAGAGATTCATATTATGTGATAGAGTTGAACAAGCAAGAAATGTGAGTGGTAGATCAAAGGTCCGAAATTGACCCTGTTTAACATGGTTGCAAAAAAATTGTTTAATTGGGTATTTTGGTGGATGTAGTGTCATATCAAGTATAGTACTGTAAAATTATTCAAGTAGGTCACCAAAATTTAATTTGGGAAAATATAACTTAGTTTTTTGTTGTTTATTTGGGATTGAGGGTGTCGGAGGCTAGATAGAGATGAGGAAGGGTCACTGAGGAAATATCTCACTGAATAGCAACAGAAATTGTTATGTCAAGGTAAACATAAGAAGCTATGATTTACGAAACAGTAAAGATTGCTTGCCTCAAGAAAGGTTCATATGTATCTTCGTTTGCAAGAGACGTATCATGAAACAGCCTTGCTCTTTTCGGGTTTCCTGCCATGGGGATGAAAATATAGGACAGGTCCATAAAATAGTAAAATAATTAAAAAGCTAATGTTTTTATCACTTACCAGTAAGCATTTCGTCGATCAAGGCAAGAACATATTCTACAGTTTCTTCCTTGAATATGTCACGCAAAATGCTAACAAGTACATGAATGTAGGATGGACCATCCTGTAACAATTTGTTCCACTGGTCATCTACCTTAAATAATCTTTCAAATCCATTTTAATACATCTGATGAGAATATAAGAAACATCATCTATAGCATGATTAACATGGTACAGTATATGAATGCATTGTTGCTGGTGCTACCAACTCAAGTTAAAATGAAAGAGATCAAATTGCTCCAAATCCTTCGGAATTAATCTTTTGACAAATTATTGCTAGCAAATGCACTGATTGAAGGAAACTCGGAAGTGGCTTGTTTTCATACTGGCACAAGTTAGTGAAAAAGGACTTATAACTAGTAATCAGATTAATGTTGTTTTCAGTGTCAGATAAAGAACCCTAAAATTAGAAAAATAATCCTTTAAGATTGGAAATTGTTATTTTACAAATTCAATCCATCCTAAAATGTGAAAACCTTCATTTGAACCTTCTATTTAACAATGGGCATGGAAAGTAGAGAAGGTGAGGAAAACTGGATTTCCACCACGTCTTGAGTAAAATAAACACTAAGCCCTTGTTTGAGCCCCATTTTTTCTATCAAAATACATTTTTCAACAGTGATTTGACACATTTCAACCACACATTCTTCAATAAAATAATATTACACACAAATTCAAAACTTTTCTTTACTTTTTAACCACACATTTTTCATCAACACACTATTCAAAAATTCATTTTCTTGACAAGAATGGGGCTTAAGTTCAAACCTTCCCAGATGGCCAAATTAATTCAAAATTTTTGAAATATGTAAGGAAAGGTCACATTCATAACAATTACAAGAGGAAAAAGAGGCTGAACCCATTGTAACAGAATAAGTTGCCATTAACTTAGCACTTTAAGGAGCAAACTCATAAGGGTGAACGTACTTTACTGGAATTATTTTAGTCTTGCTGATATTAAACATTTCTCATTTTTCTCCCCAATGACAAAATAAAATAAGACAACTAACATTTTCCCCACCTTCGTAATTTCCTCACTACAAATATCCACAATGACAATGCACAAATAATTACAACAGAAATTGAAATCATCGAGCAAAATACATCAAGATATATTCTATAACAGTGATAAATCATTGATTATATTCCAATAAATAAGGAAGAAAATATCAGACTAGAAAAATTTACATCATCCAGCAACTGAGCCTTGTAATTCTCGGGTTTCTTATCGTAACGCCTCAACAACTGAAGCCCTGTTCCCGTTATCAACTTACTGCTCATGTAAGTCTCCCACGGAATATCCCTCCTCAAAACCTTCAAATCACCAACAAAAAATAAAAATAAAAATAAAAAAATCAATCATATTTCGGAAACGGAACAAACCGAATGAGTAACCACTGCAGTAAATAAAGAGTAATTTCGGATTACTTAATCAATGAAGGCGAAATACAATTAGGTTTTGGATAATTTTGCAAATATCACTGCAATTGATTCAAAAAAAATTCCTGCAAATACGAATCCAGAATCGGATATATGTGTTGCTTGAGTGTACGTACCTGCTCGGTTGTGAGGTCGGATTGATCCATGGTCATTGGCGGAATTGTAAATGGTTTCTTTTGGAACAGATCGGATTCTAGAGAGAGTATCACCTGCTGTTACGACAGGAACCAATTATTTTAGTACCGTAGAGGACTTATCTTTTTTTATTTTTTTCCATTTTTGCATAAGTAAGGGAAATTGAATGATTGAAATTAATTACGGGTCGGGCTTGGTCACGGGCCGGTTGCGTTCTTCCAACAGTAAGAGCTAATGAAGTATTATGGCTCCGTTTGGATCACATTATTCATTCATAAAAATAAAAAATATCATCGTTATTCATTATATTCAGTCATTATATTTGACTTTACATCTCTTATGTGAGACTCGTAACGACTATATTTTTATTCTCATTTTACAAATAACGTAGCTCAAATGGGGTCTATATTTGAGTCTAATATTATTTTATTAAAAAATATGTGATTAAAAATAAAAAAAGAGAAAAATATATTTTGGCCCTGTTTAATTTTCATTTTGGGGGTAATAATGCATTTTGAATAGTTGATTGATGAAAAATGTGTGATTAAAAATTAAGGTAAAAATTTGAGTTTGCGTGTAATATTTTTTAAATTGAAGAATGTGTAGTTTAAAAGAAAAATGAAAAAAATAAGAATCAAACGAGGAGTTTAAAAATAATGAAAATCAAACAAGGACTAAACACGCTGAAAAACAAATACTTATTTTGAATAGTATCTTACTTATTTTCCTAAACATGCTTATACAATTCTCAACCTATAAATTCTTTGAATAAGTCCAACTTAATGAATATGGAGAGTTAAATAAATTCATGTTTGGACCCATTTTTAAAACTCATTTTTTTCTTAAATTCATTTTTAACTACAAATTTTATGAGATCTATAATTTTGATCGACTTTTCAACTATGAATTTTTTTGACTTTTTATCAAAATCTATCCAAATTAATTTTTAACCAAGCCAAATAGAGGCTAACTTAGAGCGACATAAGATTAAAATTGATTGTTATTTTGACTTAAATTTTAATTTATTTTTCTAGCTGAATCAAACTGAGGTTTAAATTAACTAGCAACTATGTAAGTTGTGTTGTTGGATGCATATTATGTAAATCCGTTAGATCGGCTAACCGAAATACATAGTCAGTGGCTAAAGTGAAACAATGTCGTGCGTGAATGCGTGTTGATGGCCATCCCATCTATGGTATAAATTTTTTCTTTAAAAAAAAAAAAAAAGATTGGGGACTTAAATGACACATTTAGAAACTTTAGTCACCAACAGACAGGGGTTTCAACTTTTAACCTTAATTTGAAAAATAGGCGGGTTACCTGCAAATACATTTCTCCCCCTCCCGGCTCCCAGAGAGAGAGAGCATTCTTCACACACGCACACACTCTATCATTCACTGAGCCATTATCTGGCTCGCTCACACAACTCAGAAAATTCTCCAATAACACCCTGTAATTTTAACTAAAAAATAATTTTCATACTCAATTTATACTCCCATATACGTACATAAATTTGCTAGGGTTTAAATTGTTGACATGGATTCAACAATAGCCACTCCATGCCCTTCTACTCCCAAATGGAATGTAGATCGACCATTCCTCACCGGCCGAATCCACCAGGTGGATATTATTTTCTGTAAACGTGCAAGTAACTTTACATTTATTGCTAATTTTGTTCTCTATTTATGCCACGGGCTTTATTTAATTTTAACCTTTTATTGTCCTGAGCAACCAAGTTTTGATTTTTGCTTAATTTACCTCTCTATTAAGATTTGATGTTTGAATTTCTGAAGAGTGGTTTGATTCTTTTTTACGGAAATTTGTTTAGGAAACAAAATCTACATCTGGAATTACTGAATCAAAAGGGTTTTCTACGGATCACTTCAGGTACTCGTAATTGTGGTTTAACTGATATTTTTAAATGTTTGTTACTATAATTTCCGTTAATTTTTTTCCCTGTTCTCATGAAATTCGATTTTCGTGTTGGACACAAATATTTTGATACTATCCAATTTTTTTGCCGTTACAACTAATACCACTATATTACTTTCATTGTTTTAATATGCAGTCCTGGGGTGGACAAGCCCATAGGTTGTTACCATGCTGCAATTCAGGTATGTTTTCATCGCACTTCAAGAAATCATTTTACCTGTTAACAGATGTTCAATCAACAGTAATATTCGCATAGTCCATGATCGAAATATTACAATTAAACTACACCTGGCAGATTCCATGTGTTGGGACTATCCGGTAACAAAACAGAAAAATACTCATGATGCTACCAGAGTGGCTGGCATATGAGTTGGAGAAGGGCCTCAAATCTTTTTACACTTGCCTATTCTGTATGTCCGGTTTCACATCTTTCCATACTTAGGATCCTTAGTCCAATAATAGAGTTTAAGCTAACCTGACTGTAATTTATTTTGTTAGAAGTGCCTTATGTAATGCTGCCTCTCAGGTACATTTGAATCTGCTTCAGCCTTTAAGCAACTATAAAAATTGCTTGCTCATTTTTATGCAGGAATTGATTGTTATTGATGATCTATTATTTGCTTTGGTCGGAATTGAAGGAAGATATATATCAATCAAAAGAGTCCGAGGAAAGGATGATAGTATAATCTTCCAAGTTGACTCATCTATGGATTTGGCGCTTCAGGTAGAAATTTATCTTTTTTATCCTAGGTCTTTGTGTTTATGGGCTGCAGAGCCTTGCTATTTTTGCAAAAAAAAATATCTGAGTCAGGATTTGAAGTATAGAGAGATGATTGATTTTGAGTGGCTTTTGATGTGGCGTGAAGTTTTAGGCTGTGTATATTCTAATTGGTTAAAGATACCATTGCAGGACTCTGCAAAACGGATTTTTACATTGTGTGAGAGCTACTTATTAGTTAATCAGTTTGTCGAGTCAAGATCCCAGTTCAAGACTGGCCTCGTCAATCATGCTTTTGCAGCTGCACTAAGAGCACTCCTTCTGGTAGGTCTTGTTATATCACAAGTTCTATGAAAAACTCTCTCTTTCCTTCAATAGATTTTTCTATAATTGTACAGTAATCCTTAATGTTCTGGCATAGCATACTTTAGAAAGGTTGGATTAGATGTTGATTTACCATTGTTGGTAGTCGTATATATCATATCTTTGCATATTCACATGAATGTGGGTGTAGAATTAGCAGAATGTGTTTGCTCCTGCTAATAGCAGTTGATAACCTCGAGATTGAAAAAAAAAAAAAATACAGATCACTGTTACTCATGGGTTTTAAATTTTTAATAGATTTTTATCTTTTGAAAAGTTCAGTTGGATGAATGAAAGGGGAAGGAATGTTAAATATTTTGTTATGTTTTATGGAAAGGTTGCTAGTATTTTTCTCCCTTTTTGCCCTATCTGTAGCCATTTTTAAATACTATTGAGTAAAGTAATTTAGTTTTCCTTCCGCTTTTCCCCTCTCACACTCAACTAGTAAGCTCTGGGAAGGACTGATTATCTATGTGATACTAGATGAATTAACACAAGGGGGGAACTAATGTTATCAATTAATTTCTATTTTAGGATTACCAAGCTATGGTGGCTCAGCTTGAACATCAGTTTCGATTGGGAAGACTTTCTATTCAAGGATTATGGTTTTATTGTCAGGTCTTACTAGTGACATCCCTTTACTTTTAATTACTTGTTCCTACACGATGACCTTTATCTCAGCTTGTATTTTATCATTTATTACAGCCAATGATGGCCTCAATGCAAGCTTTGTCCATAGTGATAAAGAAGGCTTCAGCTAATAATTTTACTGGTTCTGCTGTTCTTAACCTCTTGCACACCCAGGTATGAGTTACATAGTCACTATCATTTAAGAGGTCTAATATCAATAGTTTTGTCAGTTGCCTTGGTATTCATATATGTTGACTAAATGCGTTTCCTTTCCCAGGCCAAGGCCATGGCTGGTGACCATGTAGTCAGGTCGCTGCTGGAAAAGATGACACAATGCACAAGCACAGCATATCTTGGAATATTAGAGAGGTATTCATTGCAATCAATGCCTTAAGCAATCACAATGTTATACACAAAGAAACCTCTCTCTCTCTCTCTCTCTCTCTCCCCCCCCCCCCCCCCCCCCCCCCCCCCCCCCCCCCCCCCCCCCCCCCCCCCCCCCCCCCCCCACCCCCCTTTGGCATGCACATCTATGATTATATGTGTTTGTGTTCATGTGAAGACATCAGCCATAGTTTCTTATTCTCTGCTATCAAACAAGGATGCATATGATAATATATGTTAATTTGGTTGAAGTTGATGATTCTTTCACTTTCCTTTTCCTCCCTGTTCGTGGCTTGCAGTTTGCATGTGATATTTGAATTCCTAGTGTAACAATTGTATATGGAACAAGGGTTTTGCAGAAATTTGATGATGTCATAGTGGGGTGGAGATGTGATAGATAAAAATAAATTATATTATTCACAGCTGTTGTCTGCATCTAAATTACTACAGGAAACATATTGAGAAAGGGATGCAGGAAGCATCCATTAGCATTTGGTGGAAGAAAAACGTTGGTGAAATTATCTCTATACAGCAAAATTGATATTTTTTTTTTTTAAAAAGTGTCATTTTTAAATCATTTGTTTATTGAATTGTAGATGTAATGAGATTAAACTAAGGTATAATAAGACTCGGTTAACGTATTTGAGGTATATGACAGTATTTAACATTTATCTTCAAGGCTTTGCTGATCCATTGCCCTAATCTTCCTTTAAATTGCTAGTGAAATACTTTATTTTCTTAAAAATATATTCGCACCATCAATAACAAGGCTTATCTTTTGCACTATTACGTTGTCCCCCTCCAGCCAATATTATTTCTGAAGCAAATTATTTTTATTCAGGTGGGTCTATGAAGGAGTGATTGATGATCCTTATGGAGAATTTTTCATTGCTGAGAACAAGTCTCTCCAAAAGGTATGGCCTTATTGTAAAAAGATCCATTAGACTTGAACTTTAGGAGCTAACCATGCTGAATTTTAAATAGGAAAGTCTGACTCAAGATTACGATGCTAAATATTGGCAACAACGTTACAGCCTGAAAGGTGACATCCCTAGTTTCCTAGCAAATGCTGCTGAAACAATTTTGACCACTGGGAAATATTTAAATGTCATGAAAGAATGTGGGCACAATATTCAGGTTTATTTCATGATTCTCTTGCAACTACAGTATTTATTTGTCTTCAATATATGAATACAGGCTCTTGATCAGGCTGTTATCAGTAGGTCCCCATGGCAGAAAATTCAAAGTTGACAAGCGTCGGATCCAGTCATCATTATCGTGAGTGTATCAAAGCTGCTTATGATTTTGCCAGTGGCGAACTATTAAATCTCATAAAAGAGAAGGTGTTCATACCTTCCATGTTTTGTTGATCACCTGGCAATGCTTTAACTTATGATATTAAGTTCCTTTTTTGATGATTTTTTCTTTATGTTATTACCAGTATGACTTGATGGGAAAACTGAGGTCAATCAAACACTATCTTCTTCTTGATCAGGTATGGGCTACTCACAAATGAACTAATTAGGATTGTAACTCAAAGCTTATTTACACATTATTAAGGTAGAGGTGGGATTTTGGAATCTTATGTGTACAATTGATATGCTGCAGAAAATCATTTGGTTTAGGTGTGTCATTGGGTTTACCAACTGGTTTGTTCATTATAAATTTAACTAAAATCACTGAGGTATATGATATGAAGTATTTTGAGTAGGTCTGCCCAAGGATTGTGACCAAAAGCATGCTGCTAGTGTTCTTGGAGATCTAAGGTACAACTTAAATGGCAGGCTGCTAGGTCTTAGGCATTTGCACAATCTTTGCCATTATATTTTTTTATAACTCCTTTAGTCCTTTGAACTGAGGATGGAGAGAAATCTATTGACCCATTTCATGGTGATGGGATTGATTAGAAGATGGAGGAACTATTTGAAATAATATTTAATGGAACGCATAACCTGGACCTATCAAATCCGTTGAAGTAGAAATGTTAACTAGTTAAAATAACAGAGGTCACGAAGAGGATGAATATGAGAAAAAAACCAGTTCAGTATTTTATGGTTGACGATATTATTCATCTTAATTAAATAATAAAAGATGCTTGATGAACAAAGTAAGAGAGTGTTATTGTACATGTTTACTAGAATAGATGGAATATTTAAAATCAATCAAATTATAGAATTTTGTGGTAATTTGTGGCCACTTATGAGATGATATAAATCACGATGGCGTATACTTATGCTATACGATGAGAAATTGTGGAAGACAAAGTGATGATTTATGGATGGATGAATAACAATGTGTTATTGTACACCTTAAGCGTTGATGAGATTAACATTTAAGTGATTCCAATCTTTTCAATTACTTATGAGTTTTTTAATTATACTAAGGGATATAAGAAAAACAAGGATAAACTTCATAATTATTACTTATTGGGGTAATTTGTGACTTCGGAAATAGAATTATATGGATATGTGCATTCAGGAATAGCTTTGATTTCATTTCTTGAGTATAGAAAGGACAAGTGATGTAGAATCAGAAACAATGAAGCATAAGACAGAAAAAAAAATGATCATGGAATTTTGTGGAGAAATGTGCAACATAATGAGTGGTTATCATTTATTATATATGTGTACAAGGTAGATGTGAGTTAAGCCACTTGAATTGAAGAATAAGAAAGTAAATAGTAAAAAGATATGTATTAATATTTATTAAGGTGGGTGCACAGTCTCATCGATAATTGTTCATTTGGTATGACGGTATTTATTCAAAAAAAAAAAGTCAACAAGATAGATAGGATGAACTATTTGGTGCAACTTACAGGACCTGATGTGATTAAAAGTTTAAGGCCATATGCACGATGATGTTCATGTAACAAGGTTATATGATTGTGAGAAGGCTTTGGAGATAGTGATGAAAGAAAGATATGATTGGTATTATGTCAAAATGATGTGACGATATATTTAGGTTACAATTGGAGATTTATGTTATTCCATTTGGATTACTATCTTGTCACAAATAATTTGGATTTTCCGAGTTGAGTATTTTATTTGTATTATAACAAGTGGATAAGAAAATCATGGACGACAAGTCAGAAAGGTTCGCCAATTTGATCAGATTTCTGTTTATAGACCAGTGAGTGGATAGCTACATTTCAGAAATAAGCATTTATTTAAATTATATTAGTTCTCAAGTTTATATAAAATAACTATTTATATAAGACGTTGATACTTACGGGAGGATAACAATTTGAAAACAAAGACAGTTACTAGTATCACTTGAGCCTAGATGACCAAATTTGATACTCATCTGAAAAGTAAGCTTGGGATGTTGAGTGAGACAGAAATAAGGGAAGCTGCAGAAGACTTCTTTGCCTTTGTGTTTCTCTTTTATTACATAATTTAATGAAGGTCAATTAGGAAACGAGCTAAATGTTGAGGGTCCTCTTTGTGAGCCTGTTTGTTAGGCATTTCTTTCCAATTTGTAGAAAAATTCTTACTAGTGCACAGTGGGGCCGCCAAAATTTTTGACCAGCATGTGAGATAGTGGGGCCCAATAATTTGAAAAAAAGGGTACAATTCTTCATTTTTTTCTCAGAGAAATGCCTAACAAACAGGCTCTGTATATAGGTGTTTAATCTGACACTCTTTTTTAATCATTTTGGACAATTGTAGTATCTGTGTGTTATATACTTGGTATTGGCTTCTTCTAATGTTGGGTCTGGTTTATCTTTTTGGAGGTCCTGGCTTCTCAGTATATTGTTCGTATATATCTTATTAATATTTGCAGGGTGATTTTCTAGTTCACTTTATGGATATAGCTCGAGAGGAGCTCATGAAAAAGCCGGATGAAATTTCTGTGGAAAAGCTGCAGGTATAGTTGCTCTTGGTCACTTTCTTCTAAAGAAAAATTAAAACCAATTATTGTTTACAATTTCTTATCCTGGTAAAAAATTATCATGCATGTTTTCTTCCTGTTCAATAGTCCCTGCTGGACCTTGCATTGCGATCCACAGCAGCTGCAGCAGATCCCTTCCACGAGGACTTAACATGTTGTGTGGTCAGTGCTAATTTTTTTTCAGTTAAATTTGTGTGACACAGAACTATATTTGTTCCATATGAATTATAGAATTTGCCATTTCTCTTCCAGGAACAAACCACATTATTGAAAAGGTTGAGTACACTTAAAGATCTTGAAATCAGCCAAACTGTTTCCAGCAGTAGTGATTTAGAAGAACCAGTGAGCATTACAGGCTTGGAAACATTTTCTCTGAGTTACAAGGTCTGTATGTTTTGTGGCATTCTGTTTCCTCTCTTTCTTCATTAATTCTTATTCCCGTCCTTTGGTCCCAGCAAATTTTATAGTTATAAGTTAACTCCTATAATGTTGTATTATTTGTGATCCAGCTGTTATTGATCATTTTTATCCTTGGATATGTTACACTTCAAAGCAACACACAACTATCTTCTTTCACTTCTGGGGATTAGTTGCTGTTAGTCCTTAAATTTTTCTTCACCAATTCTCATGCTGAAATAATAAAAATACGAGTTAGATGGCAACAATTGTATTAACAAGATTTGCTATTAGTTACAAAAAATACTGGTCAAGAGTTTGAGGAAGTTTGGTCTCTTTGAGTGGTTCTCCCTTTTGTAATTTAGTTTCGTTAATTATTTATGGGAAGCTCATTTTTGTGTTTCAGGTTCGATGGCCACTATCCCTCGTCATATCAAGAAAGTCCTTAACAAAATACCAGTTGATTTTTCGCTCTCTGTTTCACTGTAAGCATGTCAACAGGCAACTCTGTGCAGCATGGCAACTACATCAAGTATGAGATGGGATCATTTCAATCTGTGGCCATATAGCTTCTTTATTTTCTCCCTAACTAAATGGTCTGAAATATTATTTACCATTTTTAGGGACTCCGCAGACTTGACATGCAAGGGATAGCTATATCCGTTTCATCTTTGCTGTGTCGTAATATGCTTAAGTTTATCAATAGCCTTCTGCACTATCTGACTTTCGAGGCAAGTCTTCCTTGTGATACTTTTATTACATATTCTTTTTTCCCTTTGATGTTTTGAATGCTTTTTGTCTCTCTCTATTTTTCTATCCATGGTAATGTTTGAAAGGTGCATGCTAGAAAATACAGTTTCCCCTTTCATATTCCTTGTGGCCGGGATCTTGAATTAATTTCCTAGGTTACGGTTAATATCCAATGTTGTAGAATATTGTGGCATGTAGTAGCGTTGTAGCAATGCAATAGAATATTCTATTGTTAAGCCCTCCGTTTGGGAAGAATTTATGAATGGTCTAATTCTTAAAGAGTCAAAAATGAGAGGTGGATGGTAGTTGTGGGTCCATTGGAATGTATGATTAAAAATGAAATTTGAGAATTTATAAATAGTCTGTAAATCATTTATAAATTGCCAAATGGAGGCTAAATTTGTTAATCTAATGAAAAATGAAATATGGACATAATGACTATTTGCATTGATCTCATTTTAGCATTTTCCCTCAAATCTATTGCAAGACTAGGCTACGAATATTATTTTCAATGCATTAAGTCTTTGAACAGGTTCTTGAGCCAAATTGGCATGTGATGCATAACAGACTTCAAACTGCAAAGAGCATTGACGAGGTATGAAGAATATACTATTTGACAGACTTCTTTAAGGAACAAAACTGAACTAGTAAAACACATTTATTTTGTGCTATATGACGTTCTTCTTGCTTATATTCTAATCCCTTTTCATTTTGACACATTCCATCAAGTAGGTTATACAGTACCACAATTTTTTCCTCGAGAAGTGCCTGAGAGAATGTTTGCTTCTTTCACCTGTTCTTCTCAAGGTTGGTTGGGTTCGTCACTTGATAGTTTGTCATGTAGATGAACGTTCAAGAGCAACTGTTCGACTTTTATTCAATTTTACACAATTTAATTGTTTGACTCGTAGTTGAGTCATTGCTTTATGTCCTTACATTGGGAAGGGAAATAAGTTTATGGACACTAAATTTCATTGCTACTCTTACCACACTTTATCTAATGATGAATTCCTTTGATGCAGAAGGTGGAGAGGATGAAATTGATTTGCCTTCAATATGCGGCAGCTACTCAGTGGTTAATTACCTATTCAAATGACACTCCCAAGACTGATGTTTCTCCAAATGTCGAAAAGTACAAGCAACTGAAACTGAGGAGACCATCTCGGATACAGAAAGTAGCTTCTGAAAATGCGACTGTCGTTGAATCCATACTGTAATTTTTTTACTGAGACCCTCCCTCTCTCACTCTCCCTCTCTCTGACACACACATTAGTTAACATGGATTTTGCTATTTGTACATCCGGGATGACATCCCGGATGACATTCCCCCTCACAAAAGGGGGGCCCACGCTCCAATAAAATAATCATGGCTCCTCCTATTGTGAGGGAAAATGTCATTCTGAATGTACATGTAGCAAAACCGTAGTTAACATACAAAATTTGCAGGAAATTTGAGGGGGAATCCACTCTCTCTCTCTCTCTCTCATATTAGTTACCATGCCAGGAAATTTGAGAGCAAATTCGCTCTCACACACATTAGTTAACATGCTTAATTTGCGGGAACATAGAGAAGGAATTTACTCTCATATTGCTTGACGTGCAAACTTTGCAGGAAATTTGAGAGGGAATTTACTGCTGAGCTTCGGAGTTTGGGACCAATTTTGAGCAGCAGTTCTCGTGCAGAGCCATATCTGACTCATCTTGCACAGTGGCTTCTTGGTGTGGGAAGGGACTAATATGTTAGTAACGAGTTTGGTTGATTGTAATGCAAAAAATACAACCTTATACCGTGTAACTAGCATTGCATGTGTATATATATATACACATCTATTGCTTGGCACGGTGTCTTGGTTTCTTTATTTTGGCGAGCGTGGTTTGTGACTGAGACTTTATTCTGTCCAAGAACCATTTTTTTGTTGTTGAAATTACCAGCAAAAGTAGTAGTGTTGGTGCTAATGTTGGAGCTTTCTATTAGTGTCTGTTCTACATTTAGTTTTTTTGATCAAGTAAATAAATTGTATTGATCCAAATTTTGAGTACAACTACTACTGGGCACACGAAATAGGACATTACAATGATTAAATGATAGCATGAATCAAGAAATTACTACTTCGGCAAAACAAGTACACGAAGAGTTAAAACTGTTGTTCGGTTTCAACTCCTAGAGGAAATGAAAAACAAACTTGTCAATAAAGTTCATAACCATGCTGGCCATGAATTACAGCTTGAAGGGCCTTGAGATCTCTAAAGATAATCTTCGAATCTTGACTGATTTGATGTATTCTGCATAGCTGGATTCGAAGTTGTCCATTGATGAAGCCATGAAGGTAACAATCGAATAATTATCAGTGAACACACGCAAGGGCCATCAAATTGAGTAAACGCTGCCTTCATATTTAATCTTTCGAAATCTGTTTACTCAATTGGATGTTGTTTGGGCAACAATATGTGAAGAGAAATCTTCAAATTGCTTGTGGATAGGTAGCACACTTTGCCTTTTCGCATCCAGAGCAAGTATCATATCAACGATGGGCAGCTCTTTGTGGAAGAGGAAACTTCCAATTGCTTACCTCGAAAACAGGCAGCATACTTTGCATTTATGACGGCAAGAGTAGAACCATATCAATGCTGAAACTCAGAAACCCGTATGGAAAGGGATGAAATGACCAATAGTTTGCAAAGTTGAATTTGGATAACACCCAGTCGAGCAGTCTATCGGAAAACCAAGCTGGAAACCCTTTTGAGGTTATAGGTCCAGCACAGAATCAGTTGAAGAAAATCTTGGATGGCCATTGGACCTTCAAACAAGTGCGTTACTTCTATCCCAATTGCCGCCTGGAATAAGTCAAGACCAAGCCGGGATTCCAAGCAAGCAAGCTGTCGAAAATTGAGGATCATACTCTCGAGCAGGCTGAGTATATGGAACAAACCGGGCTGCTGGAAATAACCAAATGTGCAGCCCAGAAGTAGACCCTCCAGACGAGTAGGAATGGGAGTAAGAAACAGATGTTGAAACTTACTCATGCAAGGAGGTATGAAGATAATGAAATGTTGCCTGAGTAGCAGACAAAAGCATAGGCTGAATTCCGAAACAGTTTTGGGAAGTTTTCGAAATTAGGCCAAAACAAAGTACAAAAAATTTGAATTTTATGCCAAAACAACACAATACTGCAAACCAATGAGTAAAAAACAGCAAACCATGAACCTGAATCTTCATTGGTAGATCAGTACCTGCTGACCCTGCACATACAAATCTTCAAGAACCAAACCGTCTTCATGAACAATGGCAAGAACATACATGATTCTATATGAACTTAGCACTCAAAAGTCAGCAACCTGTTTACTAATTCACGATCCCAAGGGGCTGGAACTCGATCACAAGCCTGGACTTAATCCAAAATAGCTGTTGCTGAGTTCGAATTTGCTAGGTGAAGAGGCAGAATTCGATATAAGCACACAAATTCAGAATCTTCAAACGGGGATGCAAATACAAGCTTAGAACAAACTACTAATGAGGTTGGACAAAACCCACTACAAACTGTCTTGAATCTGAAGATTGAATCCGACCAGCACCAGCACCCCCATCTGAATCTAAGTTCAAGCAACACCGAAAACTTCGAGAAACTTCAAGAACTATGCATAAGCTGCTGGCCGAAATTAAGCAGCAATGCTTCCTAAAAACCTACTGGCCAAAACATACGACTCCAAGCAAACTTTAAATCTTCAAAACTAACATTTTGAAACTGGACAGATTTTGTAAAATCTGCCTTGCTGAATTCGAAATACCAAGTAATGAAGGTGAAATCGAACAAAGATTAATGAGCTCACAAATGCAAGGGCAATTTTAGTGAGTATTTCTCTCACTAAATTTAAGAGCTTCTCTCTCTAACCCCTACATCTTGACTGCCAACATTTCTAAAGTTTTCTGTTCTACACTTATTGACTGCTCGTAGTATATGCCTAGCATATATTAATCAGCATCCATTGATGTATGTAAAACTATTCTTTTCTTGAAACTATTTTCATCTGTGGCGATTATCCTTGATAAAATAGCATGAAATGAACCGAGGAGAATGATCCACTGAACTTTTATTCAAATGCTTAGGACTGCCTGGGAGAAGATTGATAACATAATCTATTCCAAGTTCTAGAAAGAATGCTCCTATTGTTGCCAAAGGGGTGTGGCCGAGTTGGTCAAAAGGGTACGCTTGGAAAATCAAGTAACTCTCAACAAGGTTCAATCCCCCCCTGAGGCATCCGCTGCCTCATTTGAGGTGATTTACCTGGCTGGTATGGTTTGCGGGTATTGTGCCAGCCCCCAGGTTTATCCAGTGCGCACTGGTGGTCGGGCCTTCGCTCTATGAGTGGTCGGGGCTCTGCCAGTAGCGGCTGCGGGTTCCTGGGTCATCAAAAAAAAAAAAAAAAAAAAAAGAATGCTCCTATTGTTACAGTTATGATTTGAAAGGCTTTGCATACATTCAATATTTGTTTTCACTTAAAGAATGTCATTTTTACTCAAGTCCTCTAAAGTCATATATGGAGAAGATTTTCCAGGTGAACGACACTGAAATTGGCTTCCATCCTTTGGAGAGATGCATTAATATTTAGTGGATACAAAAATACGATAAACAAGATTTTAAATTCTTTTTCTTTCTTAAGTACAGTCCAATTTACCTTAACAAAACTGTCACAGGAAGGTACAGATCTGACATTAAACTCAATCTTTCTATTCTTGTGCATTTGGCATAAAAAAAAAGGGGGGATGGGGGGGGGGGGGGGGGGGGGGGGTAAGCATTCATTCACTCGAGAGATATATATTTTGAACTAAAACTATGTAATTAAAATTTCAAACCTCTAAAATTTTCCTACAAACTAGTCCTTATAGCTTACATAATTCAACAATACCATATAATACAAAACAATAAGCAATTGTTGTTTAATAGCATCTTGAAGCTAAATATATTTCCTTACAAAGTAGTCCATTTATTCTAAATTATTCAATAATATCACAATAAAATACAATTTTCAAGAGATGTCTAATTGCAACTATGCCACAAGCACGACGTATTGAGGCACAAAGATCACAGTATACCTCAATAAACCCAGTAATAAATTTGTTCTTTATAATGAATCATCCAATTTAGTGCGTCTAATCGAAGCCTTCTGGTATCTAAGTTTTTCAATTTCCTTCTCCAGAAAATCAAGAGTTGTGTCAGTAACATGGTTTGGTGCACATCCAGCATCCAACATCATCTTCAAGAACTTATAAGCTTCCTTTAACCGACCAGCCTTGCTATGAACCTCGATAAGTGTATTATAAAGTGACAACATCAGGATTTATTCCACTGGTCTTCATCTGTTGAAATAGCTTGTTTGCTTCATCAATCAGGCCAGCCTTCCCAAGTGCATTAATTAAAGTATTATACATGACAATGTCAAGATAACCACCTTGCTTCATTAGTTTGTCCAGAACAGTACAGGCGATATCTGCCCTTCCCATCTTTCCTAAGCCTTGAATTATCACATTGTATGTCGCTATGTCTGCAGGGCAAACAGTCTCACCCATGGCATGGAAAATACCCCAAGCCTCCTTGAAGTATCCTTTCTTGACAAACGTACTCATCATGGAATTATAAGTGTAGCTCACAGGGTCCAAAACCCATATTGGTGAATATTTCAAATAACTTACATGATAAACTCAATTTTCCCTTGGCCAAAAAAATAGATAAGTAGGTATTGACCATGTCGATGTCAAAAGAATCTAAACCTTTAGCCTCAACTCGTACCCCCTTTGAAAGAGAGAAAGGTTGATAAGAATGACTCTTTGAGCCAATTTGGTTTGCCAGCAGATCCATATAGGGGGAAGACGACCACTCATCAGATTCATGAACTTGTAGCTTGATGTGCTCTGCACTAAGCCCGGCATCATTTCCTGTCCCAGCTAAATTTTTGTGCCTTAAAATCTCAGTAAAATCACCATGAGATGGAAACATGGGTGTAAAGTCCCTTGATTTGCTCTCAGGATTTTTCAGTGAAGTCTCCATATTTGTTTTCCACTTAAGAATGGCAGGCACCAAATTCCCATCCCTAATGTGCTTCATAAGCCTCTCCACCCCATCCCACTGACCTTCTCGATGAATTGTAATCAAAAGTGACGTTACAGTAACCAAATCAACTTCAAAACCCCGGGCACCCATCTCTTCTACCAACTGCAATGCTTCCTTAAGCTGACCCTCCCTGCAAAGATGCAAAATGACTATGCTGTAAGTTATCCCGTCCACAAAATTATTGCCCTTTCTCTTCAAATCACAAAACATAGTATAAGCAGCCTCTCCCCTTCCATTTTTAAACAACCCGTCAATTACAATATTATAGGTCCAGCAAGTCGCCCTGACACCATCATCAACCATTTTCTCAAATAGGTTGCATGCTTCCATCAGCTTCCTTGCCTTGAGCAAACCATCGAGGAGAGAATTATAAACAACTGTCTCAGCGCATATACCATTATACTGCATCTCACCAAATATTTTCATTGCGTCATCAATTCTGTAAGATTTAGAGCAGCCCTGAATAAGAATTCGATAAGTGAAGGCATCAGGTTCATGACCTGAGGATCCCTTCAACTCCTCCCAAACAATCAGAGCGTCCTTTACTTTCCCAAGGGAGCAAAGCACATGAATGAGGCTATTATAGGTACACAAATCAGGATTAAAAGAACCACTCTTTTCTTTCATCTCTTTAAAACAGGCTTTAAAGAAGTAGCCAAGTCACCCCACCACCCAAATGCATGCATGCATACATTATAACCCCATCTATCCAGTGGAAAGACCTTTGTGTCGCGTAATTTATCAAAAACTTGTTTGAATTGTTCTTTCATGTCAGCTTTCTTAAGACCAACAAGCAACTCATTACAAGCAATAGCATCAGGAATGACAATTTTCCCCATTTATATCGGAAGAGGAGTCCAAGAGCTTGAGGAAAATAGATAAAGCTAAGCTGATTTGATTTTTCCTCACAAGAGCAACAAGAACCGAGCTATATATATCAGGGCTCAAACAGCCGGTCCTGGTCAGGTCTTTCTCCAAATAATCAAAAATTTCCAGAGCTGAATCAAACTTCCCAGATTTAATGAAAGCATCTAGGATCAATTTAAAAGTGGATGAATCAAGAACCAGCCCATCCCGCTTCATGGAGGCTAGTAAGTGGAAAATATCATCTTGGTGCTGGTGGGGAAAATTGCAAATGGTTCTGAAGATTTGAGAGTACGTGTCTGTCGAGTGCTTGTAATTCAGTCTAAGAGAGACCCAGCGGAAGAAATCCAAATCCAATTTCTTACCCGCATCAAGAGAGTTGCGACGGAGAAGTTGGAGGACAAGATCCTCAGATAAGGAAATAGAATGGAAATCCTTTTCCAGTGACTTAACTCCTCCCGGCTTTGACAGAGCTTTGGCAATTGAGGCCACAACAAGGAGGTTTCCAAGTTTGGATGCCGCAGTACCAGCACTCGCTGTGGACTTGAGTCTTGTGTGAATAGGCATACGGAAAGAGGTAGATGAATGAAAAAGAGGGCCATAATGCATTCTTGCTTTTAATCAAACTCCGAACTCATTGAAAGCTTCTATATTCCAAAATGCATTCCAGTTTCATTAAAGAAAATTCCAGGGTCGGAGCCACCTGGGGTCTAGTGGTGGCCACTGCCCCCACTGGATTTTGGTCCTTGTTATTTCATCTATTACACTTGAGGGGCAGCCAGGCAAGGGAAAAAACCATAAACCACCGCATCAAAAATTCAAGAGAAAATATTGCCGAAAAAATCGCTGTTGCTAGAGGTAGATTACCATCAGAAACCACAATTCTGAAAAAATAAAATAAATTATAAGGAATTGAGTTCAAATTAAACAAACCGAGTCGATTTCAACATATAAAGCCCCGATAAAATCCGATACTACTACCTTACAAGATTGGTGATGAAGAAGTTGAGTGGAAATCACTGCAACACGAGATGAATTGGTGCCGAGGTGGTGATGAACATGTTCCCGTTTTTAGTGTAATACCGAGGAAGTAAACTTAGACCGCTCTAGGAATATGGCTACACGGACATGGGTTACTGTTTGATTTTGCTGTGTGGCCTGGACGAATAGCAAACCCCATTGTTTGATGGAAAAAGTTATTTGTACAAAATTAGGTTATAAAAGTTGGTTATAAAATGTGTCGACAAAATTTAAGTCGTTGATTTCAAATGATTTAAAAATTTATTTTTGAAATAATTGATGTAGATATTATTTTGTTTATCACCTTTGTATATATAACATAACTCTTGTTTGACAGACGAGCCTTTAATTGGGATGTATAAATATTTGAGCAACTTACAAATATACCCTTACAATTAGAATTTTTGAAAAATCACATGAATTTTTGAAAAACTTTTCAGTATAGGTTTAGCACCCTTCTGAGATTCTTGCTGCTTTGGCTTTGGCTTTGACAGTGCTCAAACCTTCAACTGCCTGATCACATTCTTCTGGTGAAGCTTCCTTCTTCTGCTTCATAGCTTGTTCTTCATTTTCATCATCACCACTAGCTAATTCGGGCTGACCCGCTGCAGCAGTGGTGAAATAGCGTGCATATTCTATTGTTCACCTGACTCCCAATGGGGAGAGAACCCCTGATCTTCCGATTCCGCAGCCCAAAAGTTGGAACACAAGAAGAATTACGCCCAATAAATTATTTTTTCAAAGTAGCTAGTGCTTCATCATTGCTTAGAGAATGTGAATCCTCTTCATTTACATGATTGGTGCTTGAAGATGAATAGCTCACAGCCCAGCTCCAATACTACCATGTTCCGAACTCGAAAACCCTCGAACCAAGCACTTGGGCTGGTTAAGGGAGTCGAAAAGGATCTTTTTCCTTTGCAATATTGCTCTCGAGGCCATTATGACAGACTTCTAAACCTTTGCATACAACTAAGGTAGCATATTCCAGCACCTTTTTTTATATAGGATGATAGCCAATTCGTGCAAAAGTCCATATCACACTGCAGAGTACAGCTAGACTTAAACAATGCACATAATTATGTATCTCTATGAATCTACAAAAAACTAAGATTAAGAGTCACGAATAAGCAGACTTTTCCTACAGTAATTTTCCTGCCGGATATCTACAGTAGGGAAAATTGCGCTACTGGTTTGCTTGAGTAACAAGTCCCTCTCTCTTTACATGTTTTGTTTGTAGTCTTTGAAATTTCAAATTTTGGTAATAATTTAAACAGTTCAACCAATGTAGAAGAAATATGACAATCTAATCACGAACAATAAGACAACTCAACTCAAATTAGCACATCGTGTATTGAAATTTCTTTGAAATATTACAATTTTACGAAAATTATGTTGTGAGCTATAGAACTTTGACTGTTTCTTTACAGATTTTGTGTACGCTATTAATCGTAAGTGTCCAATAACTATGTTTTGAAGATTTTTATTTCTTGTCAAAGGATAAGCGCACTTACGTCCTCAATTTACACTCTCATGCGTACTTCACGCCAATTTTTTCTTCCAATACCAAACTTCTTAAAAGTTAAAATTTTTAGTGCAAATGGCTCCTTTTAGAATAGTTGGATAAAATACAGAAGATCGTTATGTCCAATTTCAAGATCGTGGAAATTTGTAATAAATAAAAATTTAGCGTTAATATGATTTCACTTTGGCCTCATTTTTTTCTCCAACTCATTTTCAACTATACAATTTTTCAATAAAATAATTTTTTTCACGTTAATGCATAACTTTTATCTACTTTTAACTACAAAATCTCCAAAAAAAAAATCACTTTTCACAAAATATATCATCAAAATATCTCTACCAAATAGGAGCGCGGTAAGGTAGACTAATATTCAAATTGAATGGTATTATGAGGATGCACATTATTTTATGTATAATAGATTAGTGAAACTAAGCCTGCTTAACACCATGCTGAACCCTAAAAATTATATTATCCACCTATACAAAACTCATAAAAAGGGCATGCAACTGAAACTCAAGAATTTTACACTTACAAGTTTATACCCAATGGGCTAGAAAACAGAAAAATCAAACTTGAAGGACAGGAGAAAACTAAAACACTTCTCTTCCCTCATCATCACACTTCCTTGACTATTCTATACACAAAATTTCAGTAGAAAAAAAAAACTTAAAAATAAGAATGATTCACACTGAACATTTTCAAAGAATTTGCACTTTCGGCAAACGTTTATAAAAAGCGTCGAAATCCCTGGAGAAAAGCACGCAACTGTATCCACATTCCACAAGTGCGTAGATATATCAAGATACTCATAATCAGGAGCGTCGTTTACCAATGTAATGGTCAAAATAGGAATTCTGGGGCCGAACATCCTGCTTCAAGGGGTATTATGTAGATGTCTTAAGTGGTCAACTACATCACAGGAACTGCTGAGCCTCTGAATATCAGACCGGTGAAGGACATTTGCTTGGAAGCGATTGGAGCCGTTGGATTTAGTATCCATAGGCATGAGCTTGCCAGAAATGCTGTAGCGTACACGAACACGGTGATCTATCATCACTGTTGAGAAGTTCCCGTGTATTTTAACCACCAAAATGACTTCCTTGTCCCTGGAATCTTCGCACCAACTGTTTTGTGGGACACCATCCACAAATTCCTCCAGTGTTTGGTATTCCTCATGACAGACTGAAATCTCAGCAATACGACCCGGTTTGATTATTCCTGTTGCCGGATTGACCTGTTTAGATTGAAAACCAAGAAACATTTAGTAAGTTTCTACGGAGTTCCTTTTATCCAAAGCCAAAGCTTATTGAATCATTATTTCTACAACTGATCAACAAAAAGTTTCAAGTACACTATAATCAGCCGAAAAAAAATGTTGAAAGCCTATGCTTGGCTTATGTTTATAAACAGTTTATAGACATTCAAGCTACTTTTTATCTACACATTTTGAGGGACCCACAAGTAAACTTGCTTATCCATTACTAGTTTCTATCTATTTATAATTTAAACCGTTTATAAAGACTTCCCAAACACGCTCTAAATTTATATAATATAAAGGTGTCCTCTTCCAAACAATTTAAACTTTTAGATGCAATGGTTCAACGTGTTTAATAATGGCTATTGTTGTGAATGAAGGCATATAAAAACAAAGATACAAAATTGCATTTACTGTTTCTGCCTTATAACCTCTTGTATTTTAATTATAATATTTACCCTATATCAAATGAGCATAGACAGGACACAATTTTTAAGCAAATGAATCTGCAATACACGTGGTACATTCCATGTGCTATGCGGACCATTATGAACCCAAAACTTGTGGGTTTTCCTTCGATCCGGGTTTAGTCATACATTCTTTAATTATCAGATTACTAACAGTAACAGGAACCTCAATTTAAAAAGTGCAATCAAGAAATTACCTGAAGCCACCTGGGGAAGCCAAAAGAACCTCTTGCACGATGATCAAATGCTTGTCCATCCTCGTTGATGGTGGACTGACCTTCACAAATTATTTCAAACAGAGCTACGTCTTTCCTAGATTTATTTGAGATGCGCAATACAGATGTATCCTGATTCTGGAGGATTATATTGTTTTTGTGCTAATAATTGCTTCTGGAACTTCGGATAATTCTTCAAGCAAATGCTTGATTTTCTTGTTTGATCTAATGATTTCACCAAACTCTTGTCTTCTCACTGACTCATCAACTCGGGCAACCTCCACATTGAAAATGCAACGGACAGGCTTGTGATCACTATCTGTCACATCCATGCAAGCGTCGTACCTGTCAAAAAGATGTCAATGAGGATGGAGTAACTAATCACCAATTAAAACACATTTACTATGAAGTTCAAAGTTTTATATGGAGGTAATCTTCTTGTTATTCATACTCATATAAAAAGCTGATGTGTTTCACTTTCTAATATTTTACTCTCCCTTAGAATATAAAATAAAGACTGTCTATCATGTTGGTTTTTCGTCCTCATTCACAATTATAAAAATTCAGCCCCCATTTGGTACACATTAAAATTTTCATTCTCATTCTTCTACTCATTTTCAACCACATTTTTCAATAAAATAATATTTTCCATCACATCAATAACTTTTTCTTCATTTTCAACCATACATTCTCCATCAATCTACTATTACAGAATACATTCTTTCAAAATAATGTGACTCAAACACACCCTCAAATTTATCTTCCATAAACCTTGTTCTTGTAAATCTTAAAATCTTCCAAAATAAAATTAAGCTTCAAACAAATTTAAAATAAATAACTATATAGATAAACAAGCTTGACCAAAAAGAGGTATAATATCATATGGCCATATCTAATTCACATGTAGCTACATATGCTAAAATAAGTCCTTAATTCATGCATAAACACTGTATGTAGTTATTGTCAAATAATGGGTATTGTATATTTCTTAATGACATTATGAACTGTTGTGTACCAGATATATTATATTGATACGTGGAACAAGCTTTGTTCTTTACAATCATATTAGGTATCAGATGGTATTACTTAAAGAAAATTGTTAATAAGAGTGACGATTCCATTAGCTAATCACGTGGCATATATTCTCGATGCATTAGTTTGCATGTAAAGAATTACCCTTCTAGGACAAACTTACTGCAAAATTGAAGATACTACAGGACAGTCCAAGCTGCATGTAGATACTGAAGCTGAACGGCTATCACGATACAAAATTCTGTCACACCAGGCAGGAGTTCGCGCTTCTTTTCACCAGAATCATACCCTTAAAACAATCAAACACAGATTAGATCTCAAAATAAACTGCAAGAAAAAAAATTATCCTAATTATGTTCTGTCAATTAATAAGGATTTCAACTAATTGCTATGCATTTAATTGTCATACAAGAAGATAAATCCAAACACCTATACACAAAATCTCATTTAACTACTAAATTTTGGCCAACATACCTGCTAAACCATCTTGGTGTCTTTCAAATTTGTATGTTGGAGGAAATCTGATAATAGCTTCCCGCATCCCTTGGAAGACATTTCCAGCTTTCATTTCTGCTCGTAACTGATCTTTCTCTCTAAGCCAGTCAAAGCATCTTTGAGAAACAAAATCCCTTGCTTCATCATAAGATATACCATCGAGTCGATAGTTAAAGTCTCCCAGGAATACAACCATGTCTGCCTCAGAAAGCTCTGGCATCCCATCGACGGGATTAATACCCATAGACTGTACAAGCATCAGTATTAATAACATTAGTCTAGCCCATGAAATTTTATCAAAGACACATTGTTATGGAATAAACAATGGAAGCTGCCACGAATCCACGATGAAATCTAGAGACTAGATAGTAACAGTACCAATTAAAGTATATACGTACATTCGTACAGCGTAGGATATGAATCGCAGATGATACGCCAGCTGCAACAGAAAGGACCAAGAGCAAGCACGAACTATAAACAAGCGGTAATAAATACATTGAGCAGGCAAGCAAGCAACATAACAATAGGTATCGCACCATACCAGCAGCAGCATTAAAAAGGTTAGACGGTCGACTAAAGACCATTGTTTGATATACGTGATCAAAATCAGCGTTTCGGCGGCTAACAGCCCCTAAGTGTGCAGCAAAGTGACAGTTCACAAAGCACATTACCCGATCATACACTCTCATTCTCAAACCAACTGCTCCCTGCTCAGATAAACTTAGCCAAATTAACAATATAGACAGGAAAAATGTGTTATCAAAAATCATACTATGCATAGACCAATGAACAACCAATGTGGGTCTACTGCAGATAATTGTGTGCACTTTTGCAAATCCAATATGAACGACCAACCCCAAAAATTAGACTAAGGGCTTGTTTGGCATGGCTTCTGCTTTTGCTTTTGCTTTCTGTAGAAAAGCTTTTGGAATAAGCTACCTTAATTTTGTTTGAAAAAATAATTTTTAAAAAAGCTTCTTATTAAAGGAAACCACATAGCATCAGTTGGCTCTAAAAGTTATTCTAACTAGAACTTTCATAAAATTAATCAAACGAGTCCAAAAGCAGCTTTCAAATCTCAAAAACTCCTTTTGGCTTTTCAAAACCATGCTAAATGGGCCCTAAGGTGAATTGTATCACAAAGAGTCACAAATGATACTGCAAAAGTAGATAATAAAATAGATTTACATTTCTATATTATCTATAACTATAATAAAGAAAAGATCCCATTATACTTGAATATAAAGGTACTTGAACTTGTGGGAATTCTAGAGGGGAATATATTTTACATCTATAAAAGGTAGTCAATTTCCATAAAACATTGTCAATTAATCATTATATGACATCAATATTTTATGTATGGACATACCAAAAACTAAAAATGATGCAATATCACAAAACAATATATAGTTGATGAATTAGGTTTTAATTTATTATCAACTTAAGCCCACCAAAGCTAAATAAAAAAAAATTTATAATGAAGCTTTTAAAGTTGATTCGTGATCATCTATTAGAGTGGGCAAACAAAATCATACCTTATTACCGATAGCACGCCCCAGACCACAAGGAACTGCTGCAACATCGATATCTCCAACATGGCCTCGAATATTGACTCTAACCCTAAAAGATAATATTTGTTTATTAAACTATACATCATGTGAAGTCCAATTAAGAGACAGAAGGTACATGCATGCAAAATATTATTTTGCCAAACTTGCTTTATAGAGGGCTTAATTTTCCACAGTATTTAGTGCTTGTTTGCCTTTCCTTATAATCTCCTTATAATTTAAAGATCAAAGGCAAACTTTGATTTTAACAGACCCACAACTAGTACCTACTTATCCACCACTCACTTCTATCACACTATAATTTGTCACTAATGAAACCCAAACAAGCACTTATGTGTTAACAGAAAATGAAGGAGACCAATCATAACATGAAGGGGAAAATGAAGTAGATATAGCACGTGCATATACATTCCATCAAAATGGAATCACTATCATTTATGCGACCCTCAAAACAAGTAGATGGGTTTCAATGAAGTAATCAACAATATTTCTCAAAATGAAGGGAAAAGTAGAACACTGAGAAACAAAAGAACATGGCTTTGAAATCCCAAATTGCCCTCTCCAAAACAAACTTGAGAAGGGAAACCTTTATCAAGGCAACCAAAAGCAGAGGAAATTTATTTAAATTGCAGGTGCAGCATGATTTATTAAAACTAGAAGTTCAAAAACACATCCCATTTATGTTCAACTTCTAAATTATAGGATCGGACACTAATATTCCATGTGCAATGCAATACTAACCACACAGCGATAAGCAAGCCTGCCAACTGTCTGGAGCCAACACGTGAAAAAGTAGCCCCTTCATCCAAGGTTTTTCCTATCATGTCTATCCACCACTGCCCTGCAGCACTACCCTCAAGACCCATCTGCATTTAATGCATGTTTATATAAATATGGCAACGTTCAACTCAATCATCACAAATTAGAAAAGAAAAAAAAGACAGAATCAAAGAACACACACGCACATATATTATCTGCAGCAATTAACGGTTTCAAAGAATTAACTAACAAACTGGCAAGGGAGAGTAACGGATGATTTGATCATTGCAAGGATAACATATATCCAATGCAATTATGTTAACAGTTTCTGTCTCAAAATAGGCATAACATGTGATAAGAGTTTCTTCAACCCCCATTTGATGCATATGCATCACACTAATTATCTGGGATGCACAGATATGCACTTCGACTGGTGCTGATATCAATGGCAGTCACTTGCACACAGAAATAGTTCTTTTACTATTCAAAAGTTCGCATGCAAAACATATCACATACTTAAAAAGTTTCTGAACTTATAGTATGCCAAAAATCTTTGATTAATCTCTCCTTGACCTGGTGAAAACGCGAAGATTTACCACAAAAACAGATAAAAAAATAATAATAATAAAATAATGAAAGAAAGAGGTGTTTTACAGTTTCTTTAGCAGCAGACACTGCTAGAAAACCAGCACCCATTTCCACTTCCTGCAACCCAACAACAACAATATCAATGTCTGCAGCTGCAGAACATAGCCATGACATAAGGGAATCAGGAGATGCTCTTCCTTGTCCAACATTCCATGTTCCAGCCAATATTTTCAAATTCTCTAGCCTAGTATACAGAAACTCCTTCCCAGCCAACTCTGAGCGCAGTATATTATCAAGTGGTCCAGGGGAAGTAATGCTCCATCCACGTATACCACCATGATTAGCCAAGGTGAAAAGATAACCAGCTCCAACAGCTAAATCTATCAACGCACTACTATGAGCCACCCATCCTCCAAGTAAATTACCAGTTAGATCCAACACCTGCATGTGCCCACTTACATAACCTACCCATATTTGCGACCCAAATGTACAAAGGCACTGAACAGCAAAAGAAAGGTACTGGAATTCTTGCAAGCGATTGCCATTTCCATCCCACTGCACAAGTAATCCATTTGAGAATCCAGTCCAAACCATTCCATCAATTGTAGTGACCAATGCTTCAGTTCGTCGATTATCATCTCCAAAAGCTCCTTTAACTGCAACTCGACGAACAGCATCTGCTGCTCCTAATATGACATTACGGGAACGCTGAAAGAAATTGAATGAGTTTTGTGGCTTCTCCTTCAAACCAGATACAAAATTCATTCTCACTTCTTCCTCCATTAGAGAATCTTGTATTGATGACATGTTTTCAATCTGACCATCTATGTTGAACAGTTTCAGTAATTCCCTTGTTCGAGCATCCCTGTGAAAAAGAACATCGTGATAATTCAACCTAGTAAAAATAATTGAAGGACTAGAAAGACAGTCCAACAACAAGCAATCTAGAAACTAACAGAAGACGAGGAAGAATCTTATCATGTAATGGCCCTGATTCCTTCCGATAACCCTTTAATTTTATTTTTACATTCTTATAATATATATATATATAAACTTCACATATACCAAGAAATTGTTGTTAAGCTGAGTATGTTAAGAAACCTGAAAGTAAGAACTCTCAAGATGCAAAATGAAACTGTCATACACAACAAAAGAGTAGTGCACCGTGAAGACTAATATTATAAATCATACTTCCTCAAGCCATATTATGTTGGTGAATGATGCTGTGTAAACACCAGGCTTAAGGATTTACACCGCTTGGTATGTCCAAGATGACTTGTGTATGCCTGAATGCAAATATGTCTGTGTGAGCATATCATTTGGTATTTGAAGAAACAATCTTATTTCTGCACAAGCTATTAATCATGCACAAATGAATTGATTGCATTCTCAAACTTCACTAAGATCTAAGTTTCAAATTAAGGTTGCACCGTCGAGAATTAATAGAATAGCACATATGTAAATATTAGATCCCATCTGAATCCAGAACAACTGGATACAAGCTTACCACAGTGCAAATGACATATAGCCAGCAGTCCAGACCTTTGCTCCACAACGATCCGATATCATATGCTTGACATCCGAAGTGAACATGTTACTACAGGAACCAACACCATTTAGTGCAGCTTGGCTCCTCAGATCAATATATGACCTCTCTACAAGTAAAGCAGCCATGTGTCTTTCTCCAATTGTTAGAGAGAGGGATTTTTCAATAGCTTCCCAAGGCCAGATCTTAATTGCACCACCCTCAGATCCCGCCCATAAGTCCCCTACATCAAAGAAAAAACTTAGAGATAAAGATCATAATGTCTACAAATATTAGCTAATACCAAGTAAAATTTGGCATTGTTCATTGAGATTTCAATACCACAAGAAATGCAAGAAAAAAGGAAACAAGATGCCCAAGTAACCATGATAGAAATAACAGGAAGAATATAATTCCAAGAAAAAGTTGTTGAAATCCCCAGGCAAGGCAGAAGAGCACCCAATGGTTGAGAATGTGGGCAATAAAAGAACATCATGTGCATTGATGCACAGTAATGAGATTTATCCAGATCCTTGAACAGCTTTATTTACTCTTATACAAATGAAGTTTATGAAGGCACCGGAAAAGGGGGCACAATCCAAATACACTATCAAAGCATTTTCGAGCCTTTCTAATAAAACATTTTCATCACACTGGTAACAGAGTTGCGACCCTTACTTATGCTCAAGGGTCCAAAGATGAATATTACTCTCCCCATTTAAGAACTTTTGGTTAAATCCCAAATTTTCCTAATTGACTTGAATCAAAGTCAGACTTGCTCAATTCTCATACCAAACCTTGAAATCAATGTGCAGCTGACATTCCTTTGCTACTCATTGGCATGCATAATGCATGCAATTACCATACCAGAAGATAAGATTATCCAGAAAAGAAAAATAACCTATATAACCAACAAACTAAAATCAATTTCTTACTTACCCCAACAATAAAATCATCAGCCTCAAAAACTTGAGAGAATATGTTTGACTACACAAAATATCCTAAAATTTGAACAAGCTATCATTAGTCACCTCTCGCCCTAAACTAAATCAGAGTCAGGATTCAGTAAGAATTCGAATGCAATCATGTGTCCTTTACCATCGATGTAATAAAAATGGATGAGATACAAAAAATTACTAGAAAATCCAAAATAGTGAGATACCATAAGATGTCATGGCCATGGAGAGAACCGGCCCACGATGCGCCTGCCATGAAAGTGCCTCTGGGAACCCACTTCTATTACCAGTATCATTCCCATTTCCATTAAGATCCATCATCTTCCAACACCTAATCCTCCCATCTTTATGCCCACTCCACACAACTCTATTCCCACCATCCCCAACCACACACATCGTAGCTGGGGACTGTACAGACACACAATACCCCACTGTCCCCTCCTCTTCCCCTTCCTCCGCCCCATAACCATATATCTCATTCTTCAAATCCCAAACCCGGATTCCACACTCCGAACCAGACCATAACTGCGGTCCAGTGTCGTCATTCACACAAACAATGTTCCTCAAAAAGCACCCAACTTGGGTTTCTCTCAACGGGTGTGGCCTTAACTCCAGACTTGGCGGCCGGCCCGGGTGCACAGGGACCCTCAACGGCGGCTTAAACACTCCACTCCCCCCACCAGTCCCAATAAACTCCGGCAACGGCTGGTTTTTACTAGTATCCGGTGATGACGAAGAAGAAAGCTTCCTATCAAGAAATTGGATCATGTAATCCAGCCGTTTCTGAACAGAATCATTCTGCGATGAACCGCTGACGCCATCAGCCTCATCCTCGTCTGATGATGAGTTGTAAAACCGGTCGAAAACTTTAGGGGTTTTTTGGTGATTTGACGAGGCTTCATCAAGGCTGAATCTAATCGTGTTAGTATTGTTTCTAGCTTCATCTTCGCCGTCGTTATCATCGGAATTGACAGTAAACTTCTCAGAGTAAGAGCGAAAATTGCGGCTATGGTGAGAATTTGTGGGGAATAATTCATCGTCGATCTGACCGTCCATTGTTATATGAAGAAATTACGAAAAAATCTTGAATTCTTAAGAAGTTTTCGGACAGAGAATTGAGGACAGAAATTAGTGGAGATTTTATCTTTCCATTTCTTTCTGTGTTGATTTGACGTGGGGTGGGTTTTGGGAAAATTTCATCGTCGGTCACCCAACTTACAAATTTATTTTAGTTTGATCAAATAACTTTTTATCGACGGTTTTACTGTTATTAAAAAATAGAATTTGCGACCTACATATTACCATACAATTATTTTTTGGTGTGGGAAAGATGATAAATTTTATGTTTAAGTTCACAGCTACATTTTTAAAGAGGGTATAGGTAAAGTATTTAAATTGAAATAAAAATATAAGTTGAGTTACCAAAATTAAATAAAACTGTAAGTTTGGGATCTCCAGTGAAATTTACAAAGAGTTTTGTCTTGAAGGGGCAACTACCATGGACGGCCCACGGTCTTCCCATCCATTGTCTACTATTCACCAAACATTGAATTTGGAATTTGTTGTACCATTAGGGCAATGCTATTCTTACAACTTTTTTTTACAACTTTCTCTTACAATCACTCACAGTGGATTTTTTTTATTCACTGTGGGACCCCTCCCCATGTGAGTGATTGTAAGAGAAAGTTGTAAAAAAAAGTTGTAAGAGTAGCATTACTCGTACCATTATTTGTGTCAATGTTTATCACGGATTTTTGATGTAATTATTTGAATATCCATATTGAATTTAAACGTCTCAAAACTTATATTAGATTTTGTTAGCACAAATTTGACTTTAATTTAATAATTATTTTCATAATTATATTGTGATGTTGTATACTATGCACTAAAAGCCCCATCACAAAATTACCAATATCGTATTTAGCGCATTTTAAAATGTTAGTGGTATATGTGATTTATAGTCATGGTCAATGCTCAACACTAGAATGAATGGAGTTTTCACTCGTTCTGATTCTATAATAACGTTTAGTATTGTATATACCTTGCCAAATATGTGAGGGATGTGAATTTCAAATAATATAAGTGGTTAGTTGTTAGAAAGGTTTCTCGAAACCCGTGTTAGAAGTCCTCAAATAGAACTGTTCCAAATGAATCCTACTTTGTGTACACTTTTGTTTACTCTTTGCAACATGGTAAACTGTCATTTGACATATTATTAAAAAAAGAAAATTTCATACAATTACTTTTTGACAATAATGCAAATATCAAATTTGGTGTACAAATTGCAAAACCCGATTCAAATAATCATTTGGGTTTTAGCTATGGGTACTAGGTGGATTGTTTTCAAAAATCTTTAATTCTTAGTCTTGAATTGACTAAGCATGTATGGATTGGAATACCCACAATGTAACACCCCGAAATTTTTTGAAATAAATTTTATTTATTTTATATGCTATTTTGAGAAATTGATGGATTTTAAATTCTTATTTTTAATTGGGCCAAATATTTAAATTTTAATTAAGAGAGGGTTTACATATCGATATTGGATTCGTTGGATAACTCGTTTTTAATCATGCATTTTGGACCCAAGTCGATTCGGATATGTTAAACCCGAGTTATTGATATTTTAAGATTTTATCTCAAAAGTAATTTATAAGTTGATTTTAGTTTTTAGTGTAAGTTGAGGTTTTCACGTGTAGATGCTTTTTGACCGTGAACAATAATTTTAGTGGTAAGTTTAATCAGAATTAATTCCAATTTTATATTATTCTTATCATGTTATCCTAGTTAGATCATGATAAATATTAATTGTTATTTAAAATCTTATTTGATTATGATAAGTGTTAATTGTAAATGTTGATATTTTTCAAACTCCATTTACTATTATTCAATTTAGAATATTAGTCTCCATTTTTTTTTTCTTTCAACCAATTGTTCTCGACAGATTTTATGAAATAACTTTTGTGGTTAGGATACCTTTAATTAAGCAAAATCTCTTTTCAACTAATCCGAATTTATATAGAAAATATCCACTGCCCACCTCGATTTTTGTGCTAAAAAATTTATTTTTTTCATTGAAAATTCAAGTATTGAGATAAAGTTTCATAAACCATAGCTATCCAATCCCTTGATAATAGGACATGTCTCTTCAAATTCTAGTTTCCCTATAATTCAACTAGTGATACCTGGTCCTATATATACTCACTTCCTTGGGGTCAAAATGGCTTATTCGAAAAACGAGAATAACATGCTAGAGAGAGAGGTCAAAAATTGTTGACAGAAGTTTTACTCATAGCCAGAGAGAAAAAGAGAGAGGCCAAAATTATTGTCATAGAAATTATACAATATAGATTGTCAAAGTACTTTTCAACTGGAGAAAGCAAGCCGATTTTGTTAACTAGTTGCAGACTTGCAGTCAAGGAATTTATAAGTTTGGAACGTGCATTCATATTTCATTCAAATTCATTTAATATCGAGGTAAGATACTTATGTACAATGTGATATGTTTATTTACGTTTTTATATTCAATTAAATATGCATGAATTGCCTGTGAACCTTCGGGTTCTCTAAAAAGAGAAATGAAATCCTACGGGATTATAAGAGGACCTAAGATGGGTGTGTCGCTTGGTCACTGATATACTCTATAAGAGAATAGTGGTATGAAATGTTATTTTATTGCATATAATTGTGTGTAGAAACCGCACGTATCTTACTGTGTGTTTTTGAAATACTCACTCTTACAAATTTTACAGGCTAGTTCGAGTTGATTGGAACAGTGGCGGGATGGTGCAGTGGATTGTCAAGGGATTCGAAGAAAATGGATTTTCGACAAATAAAATTTCTAGGTTTTACTGCATTTTAAAATTTATTGTCTTGTTGAGAATGTTTAAGTTTTTTTTTTTATTTGAAGACACGATTTTATGATTATTTATGAATGTTTTGTTTATTTGGAGTAAATGAAATTATTCTTGATAACACCTCAAAAGATGTATGAAAAAATGGGGGTGTTACACACAATCTTACATCTTCTTACCAAAAAAAAAAAAAAAAAAAAAGGAGATTGATTTACAAGTAAAAGACCACTTCAAATTGATACAAGATAAATTGAGAGCATATTTGAGCCTCATTTTTTTGAAAATAATTATTTTAAAATAGTGTGTTGATAAAGAATGTGTAGTTAAAAAATAAGAAAAAAATTAAATATGCATGTAATATTATTTTATTGAAAAATATTTGATAAAAAAAAAAAAGAATCAAACAAGTTAAAGTCTAAAAACAAATTCGTGCGAACAAAGTCAAAAGCAAACAATACCATACCAAGTAGACTTAAATGTTACATGACTACACTCAAACAACATTCTCATAACGTGTTCTTTCTGTACTTAGATGCAAACTTTTTTTGTGCTCGACGGGTCCAGACAACTTTGCTTGTCAAACATGTTTTAGGCCAATGTACACTTCGATAGTGATTGGCATGTTCTCATTAATAAATTTTGACACATGACGTGTCCCATTTTAACATAAATTTACAATTAAGTTGCCTTTTTCTCCCTTTTTTGTTGTTAATATATAGTTTTAGAACTAATTACCATTTGAAATGTTTCTAATTTTTTCCTTTTTTCATATTATTCTAAGAATCTCAACGTTAAAACATTAGCCCTTGTTTAATCCCCTAATTTACAAAATTAAATTTTCTCTTTTATTTTTTACCACGCATTTTTCAATAAAATGATATTACAAGTAATTGAATCTAAGCACCATAGTGCCACAAACCCATCTCCAAAAATTGAATCAATCGCCACCAAAAATCTGGCCAACGAACGAATTGGAAAAACTCACCAACGAATCTCCACCAATTCTATGAAGTAGACGGTGTTGGTATTGGTGGAGGCAACGATGAATGGACTAAAAAAAACTCATCGGCGGATAAAATTAAACACTAAAATCTTTCAATTTGGTAATCGCCTCGAAATCCTCATTCTATAAATTTTCACTCCTCAACTTCAACTCTTTTTTCTTTCACATTCAAACACAACAACTCCAGATGACAATTCAATGAATGAACTCTCCTGCAACTCCAACTTTAAAGCCTCCACTTACCAGTTAGAGCACCCCTTTGATTCTATGTTTTTGAATTGTCGTAGATGGTGTGGGTAAGGGATCTGATAACATATGTGTCGAAGGAGAAGAATTTGATAGTGAAGGAGAGATCAACAAAGACCTGATAATAGAAGAAAATTATTTAGACTTACTTTTCTCATTATAATGGGTGTCAAGGTTTAGCCCAACCGACCGGTGTGGGCCGAGTTCAATAACATTGGTCTACGACCATTTGGAAAACTAATTAATAATCAAAATCATGCATTAACTCATCATTATATCGAAATCATATATGGACTCACAAATTTGTATCTCATTCATACATGAATTAACTTCCTTATGTCAAACTTATCGAAAAAAATCAGCATGACAAATCAAATGCCTACGTGAAAATGACGTCGTGGACACCTAAGATTACCAAACCACTTCATTCAAATTGTTCCAAAAAATGAAAGCATTGGATAGGAACACAATAACACAGTTTAAGAAACTGCTTGAAATCAACCCCTCTAAGAGCGGATGCCATGATGTATACCTAATTAACATTTGAACCTTTTTTTTTTTAAAAAAAAAAATCATCCAGTCCTTGTTTGGTGGAGATTAAAATCAGATTTTTTTAAATTTTGATAGACGTTGATGAAGTGTATTGTTAAAAAGTTATGGGTCCCGTGAATTTTATGGTTAAAATTTATAATTGACTTTGACTTGAATTAAAATCTTAATTTTAATTGCTACCGAACATGGACTTGTTCAAGAAAATATATAATCTTTTTTTATGTTATTTATGGAATTAACTTTAGAATCCTCAATAAACTCCAAAGGTTTTGATTTAAAATATGTAACGGATTTCCGAATGCTTCAATTGTATGAGAAAACTATTTCCATTACTACTCAATAATCCTCTTTGTTGTAATTTGGGAATAGAAGAAAACTTTCCCACGATCTCTTCTAACGCATGTCGTGTATATTTGAAATTAAACGTGATTAAATAATCTAAATAATGCAATTTAAATGTCTTCATTTGATTTTCACGCAAACACTCTCTTCATCAAGTGATTGTTTCGAAAATTTTGAAGAATTAAGCTATTTATACTCAGAATTTGACACTCACGGTTATCCGACTCCATGACGCCCTCACATGGGAGTCGGGCCCCATTTCCGACAAATGTGTGACCTCCGCCCCCTATGTAAGAGGGCGGGTGGGGTTGAGTAACTCGGAGTGTCAAACTCCGAGTATATGTAGTAAAATCAAATTTTGAAAGGCCAAAGCTATAGATGAAATACAAATTTGTGGGCCACAAATGATTTTGATACAAAGATGAGTTCACGTGTTTTTTCTGAACAATTAATTTACTTAGAGGTTGACAAAATCTACATCGTTGATTTCAAAAACTGCTTTTGAAATGTATTGACCTAAATGGTGACAACACATATTTGTAAACCAAATTTGTTAACCTAGTTTGTACAAATATCATTATTCATTTTTTATACAAGATGTAAAATTCATATACCATTTGCTTATTAAGTTGTTGATGTCCATCTTGCCATTGCCACATAGACATTTTGCTTACCACGTGAATTATTTCATTAATTTGGAGTGATGGAAAATAGTCCATGCATGTAAGAGATACAAATTTGTGAGTTATATATGACTTTAATTTAAAATTAAATTCATGTACAGTTCTAATAATTAACATTCGCATATTTAATGATTTCTCATTTCTGTAATGTGAATTTGCTAATAATTTGTTAAAAGAAAATTATTAGTCCCTTGTTTGGTGATTATTTTTACCTTATTTTTAGATGAATTCAGAATGTTATACAGTATTATTGTCAGGCAGGGAGCCCTTTTTTTTTTTTTTTTTTTTTACTGAATTTGGTTAAATTATCAATTTGCCCTTCAAACAAAATTATTCTTGGAGATGTGATGATAATTTTGTAAAAAAATTTCTGTCAAGTCAAAAGTTGCTCCACAATCAGGTCTCATTGACACGCTTAACGATCATAAATTGTATTCTCATATTTGGTCAAAATGGTTACCAAACATGGGCTAGATATGTCTAAAATTAATTTTCATTTTTAATCTTCTTCTTATTTGTTTTTTTTTTAATAATCCACTCTATCGAATTAGGGCATGCATGGAAAAAAGAAACCGTTTATGGATTGCTATTAGTTGGATCATATGGTGATAGTTGGGAAGAGGTAGAAACCGTTTATAGGAAATATCAAATACTTCATCAAACACGTGACAAACGCAACGAAAAATAAAGAACAATTGAGCCTAAAAGAGAAAAATATGCATTAAATAATACTTTATTAAGAGAGTGAGTTGATGACGACTTTTAAACGCTATAGATATCTTTGAAACTTAAAACTTAGTTAATTTAGTTTTGATTCTCAATTTTATTTGGCAAGCATTTGATATTGGAGGGTTTGGTTGACTTAATAAGGTTCATCATTACGGTTCATCTGTGGTACTTGTTTGGGAAAACTTAAAAAGTTGATAAAAAAATGAAGGTCAAAGTCAATAGCTACACATTTCATAATACTTACAATTTTTATTAACTTTTCAATCACAAATTTCATCAACTTTTTTTGGAAGCTTTGTCGAATAACCCCTCAGTAAAGTTCGTGAAAATGGAATGATTGTACCCTTTTTTTAATTAATTAATTTTGTTGGGGGAAAATTTGTACTTTTCATCCCTAACCTTTGCAATACATGAGAAATCTTTCTTTTAGCATAATCCATCCCCGGTCATTTAATTATGTAGCAAAATTCATCATTCCCTCCATTTGATCAGTGAATGATATATTTGACACCCTCTTTAAATAAACAAAAATAAAAAAGCAATAAAATTATAAAAACTAGTAAAAATCGTGAAGGTTAGAAAAATAAACATTTCATCTTTCCTAGCCAATAGGCCTGGCGTTGAGTGGGTTGGTCGAGATATTTCAATATTCGAAATCACACATTACATTTCGAGTATTTTGTAAATGGAGTCATTCGGATCCACACATTCATTGAAATTGAATCGTCAATATCAATTCGAGTTTGGCTCTATTCATCACATTTTTCTAAAAAGCCTTTAGCAGGCAATACAAATTTTATTCTCATTATTAGCAAAAATAGAAGAAATAAAGCATGACACCTAAATCCTAATATATATTTCAACATTTTCTTAATCAATTGCAAATATGCGACAAAATAGATTCCAATGCCTAGTATGATAACGTCCAATTTTGATTGAGGCTCTCGCATGGCATTCCAAAAAAGGGTTTGCGTGACAGACAACGCTTAATGTGTGGTTATGAATGGATACAAATGAAAGTGATATAATTTGATATATTCACGCGAATGAATTTGATTGATTTTGATATTTACTACTTGGGGCTTGTAAACTTGTTATATGTTAGGTTGGGTAATGGAGTGAATAAATTGTGGAAAAAAAATGACAAATTCAGAAGTAGGCTATCTACTTTTCTGGTAAAAAATATTCGTTATCTGATTGATTCTTGATTCATATTCCTAATTTTTTTGGAACTAAATCGAAACTTGGTTTCATTTCGAGAGGTTCGTTTTCGGTTAAAATGCTCACCCCTGCCAATCCAGCTCACGCACTTTATTTCATAGGCAACCGTGATCAAATTCCACCTCCACAAATACAATAATACTTTTTTTGTGCCTATATAATATGTAAAACACGTATTCGGTAATTAGTCTATACAAAGGTCTTGACGAATATGAATACCTCAACTTCTATTTTTAATTTTTTATAAGTAAGATATACGATAATTTTTCCATAAAATGTCGAGTTGGTTATGACTTATGGAAATATTGAACATTAAAAAGAGAAAAATTTGCAAGGGAAAAACTACAAAATGGAAAAGATTTTCAATGATTTCCAAGAATTGGTGCACGTGTGGGCGTGGGGGAAAAACAATGTCTAGGGAAATTTTTGGTAATAAAACAACCAAATTTGGGAAAAATGGAATTAACTTTCCTTTTTCAGCAAACACTGCCCTAAAGAAGAACCGGAAGCGTACGCGTGCAGCCAAGCTGGTAACTGCAGGTGACCGACCACGGATTTCCTCTGTAACGTGTCTCTCGGATGATCCTTCGAACCTTCACCAAGAATCATCAAATAAGCAAAAATAAAGAAAATAAAGGAATGGAGAATCAGCTTCTCTCCATAACCACCTTCATATTTCTTGAGCAATTTGTTCTTGAAAAAGAAGGGAATATCACCTTTCATGTTCCTTTCTACCCCACTTCTCTTTTACTTTCAGACCATACACATTCATATCTTTCCCGCATGTATGCATGAATTATCACATGAATAAAATATTCCTAAACTGCTTTTTTTAAAGCAATGAAATAAGCGAAAAAAACTGGCCCATTACTCTCTTTATTTGTATTCGACTCTCCCTTCTTATATTTGGCTTTTCTTGAATTCACTGCACCGAGTTTAATGGCGGAGGTGCCTGTGGATCTTGAGGTGGAAATAGAGGGGGAAACAGGGGATGCGAAAGCTATTGAGGGTGTTCTGGGGATTTCACAGACAAATCCCAGTTCCAGCAGCACAGGTACTTTTTTTTCCCCCTCTTTTGTTGGCAAATGAAAATGGTGGACACAAAATCTCTCAGAGGCAGTATGGAGTCAGCATGTGGTACATCGTGCTTTAAAGGTTATACTGTTGATAATTGATATACGTATTCACGTGTAGCTAATGTATTAACTTCCAGTTACTTAAATTATAATGGTGGATTAAAATTGAGGATTTTATCGTGGGGATATTTATATGCTGAAAGAGTTTTGGCTCTTTTAGTTCATTGCACACTATTTTTATAGAAAATATGCCGGATTTTTCAATTGATAGAGGTTTTTGGAGATTATAGGATTAATTTGCCAAAAGAGTTTATTTTTATTTGAAACCTTATGGCCAATAGAGCTGGGTAACAAATTAGGGTTGAAAAATTTTAAGGCCTAGTATTTTTGGGATCTGCTTGGCTTTGGGTTGTGGTGTGAGATTTAAGATTTGAACTCAGCAAGCTCAATCTCGAGAAGAACAAGAAGCGAGCTAAAGATAAGAGAGTTACACCAGCAAACAATCTGAGAATATTTGAGACAAAACAATAATTGGAATTATGTTACAATTAAGAAAAAATATGAACATTGCCCCTATCCAAGAAGCCATTAATTTCAAAAGTTTAATGCTTCTAATGTAATCATGAATTTCAAGAAATGATGATAAAGATAATAAAACACAAAGTATGATTTCCTATATACCAAGGCAACTTTCTTCTTGTTGCTAGCTTTCACACTGTTTTCACTGGCTTTTAGAGTGTGTAGAGTTTTCTGGCCAGTTGCTTGCTGCTTTATCAGAAAAATACAGAGATCTATAACTGTTTTTAGCTTTCACATACTTGAGGAACAAATTCGTTGGTGGACAGTGGTGGGATGCTAAAGGATTGAGAAAATCTTTTCAATAACTAGATGGTTTATTCTATATTACCTAAGTTTGGTATTCAATTATGTAACTTTTATAAACTTAAGTACTTTTTCCCTATTGTTTTTCTTTGTTAACAATGCTATGTTGCACCAACCCTTGAAGTTTGGCTAAGAAAAACAGACGAGTAAAAATTCATATAGGATTTATTTTTATTTATTTTAAAATTTTAATGTATCTCTTGATACCATAGTACCTTCTACAAGTTAACTCTCCGTCAGAGATCTCTTTAGAGCACTTTCAGGGCATTGGATTAGAGGATCTCTAACTCCTCAGCCAGAGCACCATTCGTGCTCCTACAACCCCCTTCTGCTCTCTGATTCACCTCCAGGTGATATTCAAGTTTGTAGTAGGCCAACTTTGAGGCCAAACTTGGAGTTGTGTCCTAACCATTGAGTGTAAATGTTTTGATGTTTGAAACTTTTGTCCTTGGTTGTGAATTTGGATTATTAGGTTTTAGGGTTCATTTATGTCGAGGAACAATGCTAGACACTTTTCATCGTCCGTTCTAAAGAATAGCTGGTTTGGCTAAGAATAAAAGTTACTTTCCCAAAAAGCAAGAAAAGTAAGTTTTGTTACTAAATTTAAATTTAAAACCTATGTTCGTCAAGAAAGAAGTTTAAAAGTAACTTTCTTCTTTTTAAGCTTAGCCGAACATGCTTGTATCATTTATTCATAGGCCGCTTCTCTTTAGGCATAGATAGTAAAGAGGCAATTCTTGGATCATTGCAGCCTTTGAGGACTACTGTACTCTTAATCCCTCTAGCCTTTTTTCGCTTACTTGTTGGTTCTGCTCACTTTTTATAAGCTAGTTTGTTCATTTATTTGATGTTTAGTCTGATTTGTGCTGCTTAGGATCTTTTGACAGGAGTTTGACTGGGCAGAATTCCAAATGTCTGGAAAAGTCAACAGAAGATAAATCTGATCCCACCTTCAGTCAGCTTAACAGAATTCAGAAAAACAAAGGAACTCACACTCTTGGCGTGCTTGGGAAAAAGTTTTTTGACGATAAAATCCCTCTAAAAAGGAAGGTTAGCTACAATTTGAAAATTCCGGTCCTTCTCCCTCCCCTTCTTCAAACTCCGATTCGTATTTTTCACAGGAGCTACTTTTAATTTATTATGAGCCCAGACGATGGATTAATCAGTGGATGAAAATTTGTTCTAATATTCAAACCTTGTGTGGGGAAAAACATTATCGACATAAGTTAGTTTATATCAGAGAATTCTATAAACAAGTTATGAAAGATGTAACATTGTGGTGTTTTCAATTATTTCGTCGATTGAATTCGTCTTATCAAGCTATCGCCTTTTAGATTTGTTATGTTTATATTTTCTCTATTGAATGGCGACTATTTTAATGTTCACAAGCATTGGGATTTCTAATTTTTTAGTCTTTTCCTGAAAGTTTTAGATATCTCCCATCTTATAATATAAATTTTGATGAATTAATATTCCCCTGATTTTTATAATTAAAGGGTCTTCAACCATCGGTAAATTGTTGTTTCTGTTTTTTTCTTCTCCTGCAAGTTTTATCAGAACTTTTCCTTTTTAAGCCCTTGTTTGTCATCCTTTAAAATTTTAAATTGTTGGTTACTGGATCATTCTCCACCATACATTTACACAATAAAATATTCTACACACAAACCAATAATGTTTCCTTATTTTTTAACCACACATTCTCTAAAAAATACTTTTTAATAACTCATTATTCCCAAATAAATTCTATCAAACAGGCTCTAAATCTGAATCGGCACTATTTCTCAAGAAAATAAGATAATTTAATGCATATGATGAGGACTTTCTTAATTTTGCAGCTAAGATGGTTAAAAAGATATGCCAACATTCAAGATGACGGAACTGTGCAATTTGAAGTTCCGGGAGACATTAAACCTCAAAGCCTTGATTTTGGTACGGGTGTAAGATATAATGGATATACAGATAAAGAAGATGCCGAAAAAGAAGATGCTCCAGCATTGCCTCCACTTCAAATTGTTATGCTTATTGTTGGAACAAGGGGAGATGTACAACCGTTTGTAGCTATTGGAAAGCGCTTACAGGTAAAATTAACCTTTTGCTGGGTCTAAAGAAGATTTCTTTGAGTATCATGTGCATATACATAATTTTCCTGCTCTAGTTATGTGCTGTATCCATCTATGTAGAACTTTTTCTGGGAATATGCTTAAGAAGATGCCAAAACACGAGTAAACAATTTTGGAATTTGTCACATGTGGACCCCTTCCATGCGTTTCGGGAGCTCTTGAAACATATGAATTTCAAAATGTCCATGCTGGTACTTGTAGGACAGTAAGAGCAAGAAGCTAAGGTTTATTCCTAGTACAATAGGTTTGGCTACATGAATTATTTTGCACCAGTGCAATCCTCCAGATGTAGTGGCAAAAAAGAATTCATGTAACCGACCTCAAGTGGAAGAAGTCTTAGGAGCGGGGTGAGGGACGCAAACTGATTTGATGAGTAGGCTGAGATAAAGAACTCCAACAGATGACAATCCAGCCTAAGTAAAACCCCAAAAACCTAAGGTTGAGGTCGGATATGCTATTGTTTGTCCTCATTTTGTAAACCACAACCCCTAAAGAAATTTTAGTTTACTGTGCCAATAGATTTATATCGTATTACATTGTAATTTTAAATTTGTGTTTTCTTTCTCATTTACATTTCATCATTTATTGCTTCTGCGACTTGATAGCTACAGTTGGAAGAAACTGGTCTTCTATAAGTTTAGTAAAGTGTGGAGGGATATTTATAGATCAGTTTGCTTGTATATATCAGATGAATATGAACATAACCACAAGTCCACATATTATTATAACGTAATTCTGATATTACACTCTTTATCTTTCATTTCTTGATGCCAATGCTCGTTACTACTTTTATTCATACCTTCTTTGCTTTCTTTTCTGTTTCTCATTTTCTTTGTTTCCTGTTCTTTTAGCTTTTCTTTTATGTACATCTGCTCATTTTAGTATCTTACAACTTTTGATAATTTTGCTAGATCTGGGCCTTGTGACTTTTAATCACTAGTTTTCTATCTGTGGCACTGGTCCTTTATGTGATATTAGCATTCTTTTTTGGGAGCCGCTATTTACATTCACAGAAGTTATATATCCATCACCAGTGGTGGAGCCAGTTATTTGGAGTTGGGGGTCCCAAAATTGAAGATATAGAGGTGAAGGGGTGGATAAAATTTTTTTTTTATACCTTATTAACAAAAAAATCAATAAATGTATAAAAAAAAGTACTTCTTGAGTACCAATATTTAGTTTAGCACAATCATACCTTATTACAAGCGTTCATTTCGAGTTCTCATACTTTGATAACGTTGTATAACTACATCATCATCAATCAAAGTGGATTGGGAAGATAGGGTTTCAGATTTAATTGTTAATTTATAGGGCAAAACCATAAATGCAAAAAAAAAAAACCAAAAAAAATAAATTAAAAAATTTGTCAAAAAATTGGGGGGTCCGGTCCCCCCTCTCCTCTGCCCCTGTCCATCACACTCTATATCTATCCCTATTAAAATTCTAAAATTTTGAGAAAGTACTATTCTCATCCACATCATATTCCAATATTGTCCTTATTAAATACATTCATAAGTTTGAGATAAGAGGTTTATATATAATAGAATATAGACTTCTTTTGTACATCGATACTTGAATGTGAACATTTCTATGAGAGTAGGGGTCGAAACTTGTTTACTTACCAGAACTTGTAGAAACACTTCAGCTGTTAGGTGGAGGAAAGAGAAAAATAGTGATTAATTTGTTTATTTGAGAAAAGAAAAAGGTGTTGGGTGGGGGTGGGGGGGTGATGGGGAGTGAATTGCTGATATTCCCGGAAATGGCAGTTTTCTGAAAATGGAAAAACCTCAGGTCTTGAAGCATTTTTTTGTGGACTGTCCAGTAGCAAATGATGACAATGACATTTTCAAGTTACCTGCCAGGACATGAATGAAAAATGTTTCTTGTTTATTTGCTTATGATATGAGGTTACAATATTTACTATGAGTTAAATTGAGGGAGAGTTTGCGATATTTTTCTTACCCTGTGCTCTATCTGGTTTGTGCATGAGGCGTATTTTCACTTCAATAAGTAAGATAGCTTAAGCAGTTTCTGACTATTACGAATTTGATTATCCATGTTAGACAACTCTTGGTTCTTTGGCACCATTCATCCGTAGATGTGTTATGAATATGGTTAATAAAGTTGAACTTCCGCTTCAGGTCCTGAATTCTTCAGATAAACAGAAAACTAAGGTTGGCAAACAGCATACTGTAGAAAGGAAATAATCCCGAGTCAATTGTGGGATTATTGGTAAAAAGTGTATATGGCATAATTAGTGCTTAGTTAGGAAATAATATTTTGTCTTTAGATAGAATATTACTTTCCTTCCTTTCTCCTACCTTGTATTGTATATATAGATGAGTAATTGATGTACTATTATTAAGAAGAATTGAGGAATAAAATTCTCTTCCTATTTCTGTCCCTTCTTTATGGTATCAGAGCCCGAGTAATATCAAACCGGACTACCGATGGAGGAAAACACAGCCAACAGTAAAGAAACTGCCTTCTCCGATTCAGGAACCAGCGAGGCAGACAACGTCACCACCATGAATCCAGTTGGAGGAGATAATTCATCCTTTCAACTCATGGTGGAAAAACTCAACGGAAAAAATTATAGAGAGTGGGCCCAATCAATAAAATTGGTAATCGACGGGAAGGGGAAGATTGGATACCTTACCGGAGACACAAAACACCCAACTGAACCGCGCCTCCAACAGAGATGGAAATCTGAAAATTCCATGGTAATGGCGTGGCTCGTGAACTCCATGAAACCGTCAATAGGCAAAATTTACCTCTTCATGGCAACTGCGAAGGAAATTTGGGACGCCGCTCGCGACATGTACTCTGATGCGGAAGACTCTTCCCAAATCTTTGAAATAAAAACAAAATTGTGGCAGGCAAGGCAAGGAGACAGGGATGCCACAGAGTATTACATGGAGATGACGACCCTCTGGCAAGAGTTGGACCTTAGCATGGATGAACAGTGGGACTGCCCTAGCGACAGCGTTCGATACAGAAAAAGGCTGGAGAACGAGCGGGTATATGAGTTCTTGGCTGGGTTGAATAGGGAACTCGATGATGTGAGAGGTCGAATCCTCAGCCGTCGACCACTACCATCTTCACGCGACGCCTTCGCGGAGGTCAGACGCGAGGAGAGTCGCCGGCAAGTGATGTTGAAGAACCTTGGGCCTGCGTTAACTGTGGATGGATCGGCCCTTTTATCTAACTCATTTGGGCCGACTGGGTCAAAAGAATATGGGCCGATGGATGGGTCGGTTACAAGAATTAAAAGGAGCCCATTTAATGGTCCAAAATTTAGTTGGGCCTGATTTGGGAGCCCAAACATTTAGAGGAACACCTAAAATTGGCCCAGGATTAAAACAACAAAAAGGTCGCCCATGGTGCGACCACTGTCGAAAACCTGGACATAAAGAAGATACGTGTTGGGATTTGCATGGAAAACCATCTGATTGGAAACCAAGGCAGAATACCAAAAATCATAGCTACCAAGCTGCAGTTGATTCTACTGAAGTACAAAACTCCACTGCGAGGGGTGCTTTTCAATCCCGAACAACTAGAACAACTCTACAAAATGTTTTCCAATTTTCAGTCATCTAGCTCGACCAGTTCATTGGCCCACAAAGGTAATTTTCTGAGAGCTTTAAACACCACCACTCTTTTCAAAGTACCATGGATTGTTGACTCCGGTGCATCCGATCATATGACGGACTCCCACCATTTGTTCTCCTCATACTCATCTTGTGCGGGCAATCTTAAAGTCAAAATTGCAGATGGCTCGCTTTCTTCAGTAGCTGGAAAAGGGAGTATTCGAATCTCGAATTCCATTACACTAGAACAAGTTCTACATGTTCCAAATCTCTCTTGCAATTTACTATCCATTAGCCAATTGACAAAAAATTCAAATTGTACCGCTAACTTTTTTTCTTCTCACTGTGTCTTTCAGGACCTATCATCGGGGAAGACGATTGGCAGTGCTAAAGAGTGTGATGGACTCTATTACTTTGACGAGACATATGTGAGTGAACAACGTCAATTTGCTAGTTGTGATTCTGCTTTTGTTCCTAAGGATAGTGAAATTCTTTTATGGCATTATAGAATGGGACATCCCAACTTTCGATATCTTAGACATGTATTTCCGTCCATATTTTCGAATAAATTACTTTTTGATCTTAATTGTGAAAGTTGTGAACTTGCGAAACATCGTCGATCATCGTTTCCAAAATCTGTGTACAAACCATCCAGACCATTTACCATGATTCACAGCGATTTATGGGGACCTTCACGAACCCCTAATCGCACTCACACAAAATGGTTTGTTACGTTTATTGACGATCACACTCGAATTTGTTGGGTCTATATGCTAAAAGACAAAATCGATGTCCGTTCTGTGTTCATAAATTTCCATTCTATGGTTCAAACCCAATTTCAGACAAAAAATTCAAATTCTGCGCACGGATAATGGCACAGAATACTTCAATAATACTCTCAAAACCTATCTACAAGAAAATGGAATAATCCACCAAAGCTCTTGTGTTGATACTCCCCAACAAAATGGGGTTGCTGAACGGAAAAATCGGCACTTACTTGAAGTAGCTCGTGCCCTGCTATTCACTACAAATGTACACAAGTCCTTCTGGGGTGATGCCATTTTAACATCCGCCTATCTTATAAATAGAATGCCTAGTCGCACTCTCAACTTTGAAACTCCCCTCCAGAGATTCCAAAAAGTCTTCCCTCACTCTCGTCTCAACTCCAACTTACCCTTAAAAGTGTTTGGATGTACAGCCTTTGTACACATACATTCCCATCATCGGAATAAACTCGAACCTCGCGCACTTAAGTGTGTATTCATTGGATACTCACCCACACAAAAGGGATATAAATGTTATGATCCCCTCACAAAAAAGGTATTCGTCAGCTTTGATGTCACTTTTTTCGAAAATAGCCCCTACTTTCAAAAATCCTCTCTTCAGGGGGAGAACATAAGTGAAGATCGGCCCTTGAAAATCTCTCTCATAGATTCTCCCATGGATCCCTTTGAAATCTCTATTAATCCCTTTGAGTCCACCATTGAGCCTACAACACCGCATGGTCCCAACATGCCATCTATAGAAGGCAACTTGAACTTAGGGGGAGAACAGAAAGCACAGCATGACAAAGAGATTATAGTTTACTCAAGAAAACCAAAATCAAAGTATAAGGAAAACATTACACTCGAAGCACCAAGAGAGTCGGAACCGGTGATAGCTCCAAAACCCCATGAGCTGTCCCCAAAATCATCTGATACTAACCTACCTATTGCTCTCAGGAAACAAACTCGGTCATGTACTCTTCATCCTATCTCAAAATTTGTCTCTTATAAAGCTTTATCTCCTAAATTTCAATTGTTTGTAGCTAACGTTGATAGTACAGAAATTCCGAGTAATATACAAGAGGCCTTGAAAACTCCCATGTGGAGAAAAGCAGTAATGGAAGAAATGAAAGCCTTGAAGACAAATAACACATGGGATGTGATGGAACTACCAAAAGGGAAGAGACCCGTTGGCTGCAAATGGGTGTTTAATGTGAAGTATAATGCAGACGGGACAATAGAAAGGTACAAAGCTCGTTTGGTGGCAAAGGGATATACTCAAACATACGGCATAGATTACACAGAAACATTCGCACCGGTAGCAAAATTGAATACAATTCGGGTACTTCTATCACTAGCAGCAAACTTGGATTGGCCACTTCAACAACTTGATATTAAAAATGCATTCCTAAATGGGGAGTTGAATGAAGAAGTTTACATGATACTACCCCCAGGGTTCTCAAAGGAAAATGAAGAAAACAAAGTATGCAAACTGAAAAAATCTCTGTACGGCCTTAAACAATCACCTAGAGCATGGTTTGACAGATTTGCAAATGTGCTGAAGAGTCAGGGATATCACCAAGGACAATCAGATCACACTATGTTCTTCAAAATATTTAAAGATGGGACAAAGACCATCCTGATCGTATATGTGGACGACATAATTCTCACAGGAAACAATACAGTCGAAATAGAGAGGCTAAAAAATGGTCTAGCCACAGAATTTGAAGTCAAAGATTTGGGAGAAATGCGATACTTTCTGGGAATGGAAGTAGCCAGATCAAAGAAAGGTATCAGTGTTTCACAACGAAAGTATGTTCTAGACCTTCTAAACTGAAACCGGGATGCTTGGATGCAAACCAAGTGACACCCCTATGGATCCGGGAAGAAAGACAGACAACGACGGAGAATCAGTTGAAAAAGACAAATATCAGCGCCTAGTTGGAAAATTGATCTACCTATCACACACTAGACCTGACATTGCATTCGCAGTTAGTGTGGTAAGCCAACACATGCATTCTCCAAAGGAAGCCCATCTGGAAGCAGCATACAGAATTCTGAGATACCTCAAAGGCTCTCCTGGGAAAGGACTGTTATTCAAGAAAAATGAAAAGAAGGAGATAGAAATATTCACTGATGCTGACTGGGCAGGAGCAGTAGAAGATAGGAGGTCAACCACTGGTTATTGTACTTTTGTGTGGGGAAACTTGGTAACCTGGAGGAGCAAGAAACAAAATGTAGTAGCCAGAAGTAGTGCTGAAGCAGAATTTAGAGCAGCCGCGCAAGGAATATGTGAAGGTCTATGGTTAAAGAAACTTTTGGAGGAACTACAAATTGCAATAAAGTTCCCAATCAAGCTCTATTGCGATAATAAAGCAGCTATAAACATCTCACTCAATCCAGTCCAACATGATAGAACCAAGCATGTAGAAGTTGACAGACACTTCATCAAAGAGAAAGTTCAAAATGGAACCATTTGTATGATCTACGTTCCAACCAAAGAACAAATAGCAGACATATTCACGAAAGGGCTACAAAGACTAATTTTCAACGACTTCATCTGCAAGTTGGATATGATCAATATCTACGATCCAACTTGAGGGGGAGTGTAGAAAGGAAATAATCCCGAGTCAATTGTGGGATTATTGGTAAAAAGTGTATATGGCATAATTAGTGCTTAGTTAGGAAATAATATTTTGTCTTTAGATAGAATATTACTTTCCTTCCTTTCTCCTACCTTGTATTGTATATATAGATGAGTAATTGATGTACTATTATTAAGAAGAATTGAGGAATAAAATTCTCTTCCTATTTCTGTCCCTTCTTTACATACACAGGCAATCCTTCCCTTTAGTGGATGAATTTAGAGTGATAAATTTTTACTTAATTTTATATGTCTATTTAAGTAAATTTACACAAGATAAAAAATATAATAAAATTTTCTTTTTAAAAGTGGATATATATATATATATATATATATAATTTCTGTGGATATAAATAGCTGCTCCCTTCTTTTTTCGTGTTCATTTTAAAAAAATTACTTAGATCTATATTTTCTCTCCTCTCCCCACTTTTTGTTTATATCTCGTGAAATTTAATATTGAATAAATGATGAATTTATAAAATAAACTTTGTTGGGCTTGAAATTTTTTGGCAGGAATATGGTCATAGAGTAAGACTAGCCACTCACTCAAATTTCGAAGAATTTGTTTTGTCTGCTGGGCTGGAATTCTACCCTCTTGGGGGAGACCCAAAGGTCCTAGCTGCTTGTAAGTTTTCAGTCAAAATGTAACTATTTGCCTATGAATATTTTTATTTGGCCTGTTGGTGATGTGGTGATGTTAACTAATCTGATATTTTCAGCATACTTTGACAATTTTTTTTTTTTTTTTTAATATATGTTCTGTAGAAAGAAACCTTTGATTGGAATATATTCTCGACAGCTATTGAATGTTCAATTAGGATTGTTAGGCACAGTATTTGGGAACAACCACATCCAGTTCTCAATAGTGATGAAATTAATTCATGAAGGTGTTAAAACTAAATTTGGTTGAAAATGTAAAAATATCCGAAACTTGGGGACAGGTACCGATGTTTAGTAACTCTATACCTTTACTACATGACTTCAAAATAATTAATTAATTCTTTGTATAGTCCTGGATTTACTGTGATTTGAGGATGAGAGTACCCTAACTGCTCCACATTGAAAGAAATTAATTACTTACATGTAGCATAATAATCTCGGATTTACTTTTATTGGAGAATAATGTTGTAACATAAATATAAAGTTTTAACCTTTCATTATTTAACCCATTTAATTTTCTGTTTATTTTTTTATTTAATAATCAGGTTTAACACAATTAAAAACATCATAATTCATATTATAACTTATATTTTAATGGTTTAATTGTGGGGGTTGATATTCACCTATAAAAGGTGGTTATATCTCATTGAAAAATAAAATTAGAATACAACAACTTGAAATATTATTCCCTCTACAATTTATGCTATACTATTTTGGCAACTTGATGAGAGGCTCGTTCATTTATCTCCCAATAGAAGGAGAACTAGCTGTTAACAATATGAGTTTTATCTTGGAATCGTATAGTGCTCAAGGTACCCGCACGAAGGGGAAGCAACATGACTTTAGAATAACGCCTTTGGCATGACTCCCCAAGGCTTGGATTTCTAACTTTCTCTTCTTATGTAAAATTATTGTTGAATTATGTTTATGTTATTTAATTGATTAGGATAATTGATAAATATCTACACACAAATTGCCCAATTTTCCCAACAAATAAAAGGAATCCCTCTGGGTTTGAATCGAGGTTCTTATGCTTGAGATTTGACAGATGATGCATAACTTCAACTTTAAGGTTATTAGAGAGAACAAAGTTGCCGTAAAATTGAAAATTACACCATCAAGCATCAGATTCTTTGCAGGTTAAGTCAGCAGGGAAAGCAAGAAATATAGTAACTTGTTCAGTCTGAAAATTATGTCCTTTTGGTACCTGAAATAGGTTTTTCCAGCCTCAGGTTTCAGTATCTCCAAATGTTTCTCTAATATATCTGTGTGTTATTTGTTCTAGAATGCCATTCTTGTAAGGGAGTATGCCTTTGATTTCTTGGATTGGATTTTCCATTAGAAAACTATCATACTTCAGCATTGAATTGAAAAAAGATTTTTTCTGCTATGGTACAAGGGCGAAAACGATATATTACTCCAACAAATCGAATCCTGAATGTCTCAACTATAAAAGAATATACATATTAAACGGTGGCTATTATACATGCTGCTACTATTGTAGCAACTGGAATTTCTTGTACCTCACTTTATTCCTCTTATTTATATTTTTTAAATAATAGCTGTGTTTTGAAAGTTATGGAAGATAGTTCATGTTTGAGCCAATGAAGCTCTCCCCCACCCCCAGCAAATCCTAAAGTCGAAAATTTATAAAATGACTCTAGAGTGACACGATTTGGGATTCACTATAATACTGACTGAGAATTTCTGACTTGAAAATGAAAAGTAAATGATGAGAAAGGATAATACAAGTGTTGATGTATTGAGACAGCCATAGCTACAAACATGATAACTGCTAAGTATGAATTGTTTTTCTGTTTACTTTGATGAAATATCTTAAGACAAAATCATTCTGCTTTGTCTTATTGGTGCATTCTATTATTTTACCGTATATCTATTTTCTGTAATTGATATTACATAAGATTTTAAGAGATGTGTACTTTCCTTCCATTTCCCTCTCCCTGGCTTCAGATTGTAATGTCAAATCAAAGTAATAAAGTTAAACGAAAGCATATTCTTTTTTGCAGACATGGTCAAGAATAAAGGCTTCTTGCCATCTGGACCTTCTGAAATACAAATTCAACGACATCAAATAAAAGAGATCATATTTTCTTTGCTTCCTGCATGTGTAGACCCCGATCCCATTACAGAAGTTTCATTCAACGTAGATGCAATAATTGCCAATCCGCCTGCATATGGTAAGATGATGTGTGTGTATATATATATATTTTGACGTGCTAGTTCAATTTACATTTACTTTTGAAGACACCATGATTTTTAGCTTAAAAGTCGAAAACATTTTATTGATAGCACCCTGCCATACTCATCACCATTCTCTTAATCTTTCCTCCAGTGCATCTCCCACTTTTGCTCCTCTTAAGGTCTTCATTTTCTTCTTTTTAGATTACGATGAAATGAAAAGAATTTTTTGACAAACAAAGAAGAAACCAACTGTATATCTGCTAATGGACGAACTAGAGTAGCTTATAGATATTCAGGTTTACTGTGTCAAATTTATGGTGCATAATTCCATATTAACTCTGAAGGGCTGCAAATTTACCATGTTGGTTTATTTTCCCTTTCTAATCCATTTGCATGTCCTCAATGTTCGGAGGTCGCAAGTTTATTAGATTAGGGAATAATGGGTCCTTATAAGAAGTGATAGACTGTAACATGTTGATATTTTGCTCATTCTGGATTGTTTATCACCATCTCGATCAATAAACCTGTGAGTGTAGGCAGTGATAATTAGAAGTACTGCATCTCAGATGAATATTAACATAGCTCTGTGATATTATACTGAAGGCATTCGGATAACTTTTCTTCACTTTGTAGTTTGCTCGATGCACTAGCGAGACGTTCAAAATTTAGTAGTAGATGGTTCCTCGAATCTTGTTTGTATTTATGAAATTCGAAGGTTCTCACCCGATCATTTGTCCCTGCATTTTTTTAGGACATACACATGTTGCTGAGGCTCTGCAAGTACCACTACACATATTTTTCACAATGCCGTGGACGTAAGTTGTTAAGCGTTTCTTCTTCAGCATCTCTACATTTTTTATCCTATGGAATTTTCTGAATGGATTGATTATTTCCTTTTCAAAAAATGGAAGAATGAGTTCGAGTTTTCCTGATTGAGAAAAAGAATATATGGGTTGCTTCAAATTATTTTTCTTATGCAGTGCTGCCTGTATCATAGGGGTTGCACTGTTGGTCTAAGAGCATGTTGGCTAAGCTTAAAAGTTTACATACAAGATTACTTAGAAGTATATAAGTAAGTTTATAATAAATTTTATTATTATTGGTTGGAGTTGGAGTTGGAAATAAGTAATTTACGAACTCAGCTTTAACATATACTTTTGAAAATAGTAACTTCTCTGGTAAGTACGAAAAAAGTTGTTAAAACGTGTTTGAAGACAAAATGTTTTAAGTAACTTTTACTATTTTTCAGCATAGCAGACATGCTAAATAAACTTTCGTGTCATCTGCTCAACGTTGGGAATTTTTTCAATTAAATTTCCTTTCTATGATAAATGACTTCTTTGCTCATTTTTCCTATCTTCTTTACCGTAGCCCTACCAATGAATTCCCACACCCACTTTCTCGCGTTAAGCAACAAGGTGGATACAGAGTGAGCACATATTAATGCTTCTGTATATCCTTTTGTTTGGCATATTGCAGAATAATTTTTTGTAGATTGATTCTATGTTCTAAGAAGTTAGTTGCTAATTGCAGCTATCATATCAAATTGTTGATTCACTAATCTGGCTGGGAATTCGGGACATGATAAACGAGTTCAGGAAGAAAAAACTTTTGCTAAGGCCTGTTACATATTTGAGTGGTTCCAATAATTCTCCTGATGTACCTTATGGCTATATTTGGAGTCCTCACCTAGTTCCCAAACCAAAAGGTGAGTTCTTTATGTTCCTATAACAGAATAGCAATGGTAGTTGAATGTTATACTTCGTGTAAATTTTTAAACTAGGTTGAAAAAAGCCTTAGTTTACGAGAAGAATTTTTCAAGATATCCAAGGTTAAACTCCATTCCAAATTATGCATTTTAATGTACTCTAATGGCCAAGAAGCAAGAACTTAATTACAAAGGAAGGAGGAGTTAATTTTACACAAGTGCCTCCTGGGATTTTTAATCTAAAAATATTTCAAGTCCTTTCCAAATTTAGTGCATTTCGAATACAAATTTGTCCGTATTTTCAGTATTTGTTTTTCTCGTTTTCAATGCCAGAGTAATTGGAGGTTAAGGGAGTTTATAGGAGTTGTATTTCGAATTTGAAATCAAACTACTTCCTCCTACTCATTTCCAAAAGCTATCTGTGCCAGTTTCTAACCGTTATCAAGTTGCATAGAATATAAAGGGATTTTTTGTTCTGCTATTAGTTCCAAGATATTTATTTTTGCATTAGTTAAGGAATACGAAGTGCTAATATTGGTTTGTTCACCTCACAAGTATTCTTCTCCCAGCTCTCTCATGACACTTGTGAAAACCATGGGAGAACCTTTTATGCTATTTGAGAACCAAAAGAAACCTCCTCGTGTCTCACTTACTCTCAAAATGAAATTTCCTCAACATCTAGTGAAGAAGGCCTTAGTTAATACTGATTAGAATAATATAATGCTCACACATCATGTCATGTCAGTTTGAAAAATGATAAAGTAGTATGATGGAGCGTATGAATTGCCTGTAGTAGAATTAACACAACATAATCAAACCAAGCCTTTTCCCAATAAACTTGGAGTCGGCTACATAAATCCTTTGTCCTCTTTTTTTCCAACATGTTTATTGTCAAGTTATATATCTCAATATAGCAACTCTGCCTTCCATTGATGCGAGAATGAAAAAATACGTTTGAGGATTTATCAATGGGAACCATGTGAAAATAAATAAATTTGTTGATACTTTTTTGTTTTTAAAGGTTGGCAGGTATTTTTTTTGACACTGTTACCCAATAAATTTGGAAGCAGCTAACTTTGTTAAATTTTTATGATTATTCCGACATGTTAATCATTAAGTCATAAATCATGGCAATTCCACCTTCCATTGATGTAGGAATGATAAAATACATATGAGGAATTTTTGAAGTAACTAGGTGAAAATAAATAAATTTATTATTACTTTTTGTTTTTGAAGGTTTGCATGCTTCTTTGTTGACATTGTTAATCCGTATGTATCAATGGATTTTTTTATCACTGATTAAGTTTCTTGTCTGCTTATTCAAACAATTTATTTGCCTCTCAATAACAACATTTTAATTTTTAGCATTCTTATAGCCTTGCATTTTCTTGGCTGCAGATTGGGGACCCAAAATTGATGTTGTGGGGTTTTGTTTCCTGGACCTTGCTTCGAATTATGTACCACCAGATTCACTTGTGAAATGGCTTGAAGCCGGTAAAGAGCCTATTTACATTGGTTTTGGCAGTCTTGTAAGTTTCATGCTTCAGTTCCCTTTTTTGGTTGATATGAAATGACACCCCTCCTCTCCCCTGCCCCACCCCACCCTCCCATCCAAAAAAGAAAAAAATATATATTATGTTGATTATAAGGGTAGACCAATCGCTCTTCTTTAATGGTTCATTCGGTAATAGAGCGAGCAATGCTACCTCAAACTTGGGTGTGTGTGACTTACCTACAATGAACTGGTCAGGAGATGAAGAGGCAGAAATACAGTATAAGATATTTGCTGAAACCAACTCATTAAAACTTAGGTTATTAGAGATGGGAGGAATAATTTATCCATAATTATATCTTCAACATGTCGCTTCATGGGTAAACCTGATTTTTTAATGAAATGCTTGACACGTGAGATTTCGCAATTGGGTTGCAACGAGACCTAAATCAGGACAATTCCATGCTTTGATACTATGTTTAACCACCTTTACTAAAAGCTTGATCTATAAGAACAATATCCGTTGATATCTTCTAGTTAGGTGTTGTTTGGTTTGATAATGGTCTGCCAACCATGATGGAAATTATCTGAAAGTAAACTTTCCAGATTTTATAATGATTTTCAAACACACTATAGCTTGAGTTTTCACGGTGGTTTTATCGTATCCTGAATATGATATCAGCTTGTGAAGAAAACGCGATGTTCAAATTTATATCTTGCTCTTTATGTTGACTACTTATATGACATTCTCTCTTTTCTCTGATAATGAATGAAGAGATATCACCTAGCAAGAGAAATAACAATAAAATAAAAATGGAGAGTCATAAAAAACTTGGTCTTTATAGAGATGAAAAAATAAAGTTTTTATTTCTTCTCTACAGCCCGTCGAAGAGCCAGAAAAGATGACTCAGATAATTGTTAAAGCTCTCGAGAATACTGGACAAAGGGGCATCATTAACAAAGGGTGGGGTGGCCTTGGAAACCGTACGTGTCAACACTTAAATCTCTATGGGTGCAAGCATACATGATTTTTCCTCGTGTTTTAATCATTGCTTGACAGTAGTGAACTTCGTACCTAATCTTCTTTTCTCAGTGGTGGAGCAAAAAGACTTCATCTATCTATTGGATAATTGCCCCCATGATTGGTTGTTTGCTCGATGTGCTGCAGTGGTAAACCACTTCTTACTAACTTCATAAAAGAATAAGGATGAACATATATGAGCATGTTTAGCCAAGCTTAAAAGTTCTACCTATACTTAAGTTTTAAAATTAATTTTTATATTGGTTGGAAAACATTAAAAGTTACATAATATAAATGATACTTCCAAAATTTATTAACATTTTTTTTTTTTTTAACTTATTTATAAACTAGCCAAACATCCTCATTAAGCATTTCTTTTGCATACCTTTTTTGTTTCACTCTTGTGAAGTTCACGTGATTTGTTGCATATTTCTCCAGGTGCATCATGGAGGTGCTGGAACAACTGCTGCTGGTCTTAAAGCTGCTGTAATTATCACGCTCTTCAATAACTTCCCTGGAAGAACTATTTTAAAATTTCTAGTTTCTGATAATTTTCTTGCCTATTTCTGTTCTCTTCTTACTGCCTTATAGTGCCCGACAACTGTTGTACCTTTCTTTGGAGACCAACCATTTTGGGGAGAGCGGGTGCATGCCAGGGGAGTAGGCCCCTCACCGATCCCTGTGGATGAATTTTCCCTTGAAAAATTGGTTGCCGCTATAAGATTCATGCTTGATCCAATGGTATGTTATATTTCTTTTAAGATTTAATATCTTGATGGAGCTATCATATAGCTTTTGAACACAATTTATTGTAGCTCATTGACTTTCTAAAATCTCGATTGAAGTTTATGGAACACTGCTCAACTCTTTGTCAATTTGTCGCTTCTTTCATTTTACTCTAGAATAACTTCGTTCTGGCATTTATGAAACCTCAAATTGATTTTGTGGCTTATCTCCATAATACTTATTGTTTGTACCAACCAGAGTCTTAAATTCCAGAATTTTATTCTCAAGTCAAAATCATCCTCTCTCATGGCGTCCCTGTTGAACTTGAAGAACTTGGTGGTTAGTTAAGCCATTGTGTAAGGATAGGTGGTGGTTGCTTGGTATGTTACCACATGTGCTCTTTGTTAGGGATTAATTCCTGATCCCAATCACAAGAACAATAATAAAGAAACGAAGAACAGAAATATAAGCAAACACAGCTTATAGTAGTTCACATCAATGTGAAAGTCAAAGTCAAATCATTGTTCCAGGTTCACATTAAAATCGAGAAAAAGTTTACAATGGAGATCTCATATCTCACACTTCTCAATCTATCTCTATATGAACCCCCTACACCCCACTTCAAGTTCAAAATTCCTTTATATATGGTAGCAAATTAGGGAGAGTCCAATTTACCATGAAGGTCGATCTGCAGTCGAGGGGTTAGGTAAAACTTATAATTAGGCTTCACACAGTGTGACGCCAACTTTTCTTGCCAGTTGCCACCTAGAGCAGCTTATAGTAAAAACTTGGTTCCAATAACTAATTCAATGAGGGAGGAACGGTGGATGGTTGAAAGGTTACTGTATTATGAACACTTTTGTGAAGATAAATCAATGAAACTGTCAGTCTGTGAATCTATCTTGGCTGGCTAGCTGGTATGTTTTTGGGGTAAAATATAATATCATAAATCATAATGTTCATATATGAATATATTTTGTATTGTATGTAGGTGAAAGAACGTGCTTTAGAATTGTCTAAAGCCATGGAAAACGAAGATGGAGTGGCGGGTGCTGTTCAAGCCTTCCATAAACACTTCCCACGGGAAAGCCTGAAATCGGAGCCTGAAAAGTCGCATCAACCTTCTAATTCGTTTTCTTTCAGACACTGTTTTCGTTGTTCCTGATTTTTGAATATTATGCATCATAATTTTGTTTTCATCAATGTAATAACTATCTTATTTTGGGAAAACTCTCTTTCAGTTGTACTAGAATTTTAGGATTTCGATCTCTTTTTATTCCTCCATATTGTCGCCGTCTACACTAAATGCTTCTTGATGGGTTTCTCAAGACGATCAAGGATGAATGGGATTGGTCTAACGTCGACAACTTCAAAGAAAATGATAGCTTTTATCACGTTGTTGGAAATTTCTGAGGGTCCGTTTGATAGAAAGATGAAAAATGGATGACAAATAAAATGTTTGGCAGGGAAGTGATTTGCCTAAAATTTGTTTGAGGGAATTGTAATTAATGGTGTTTGATTTGTATAATTTTTCACCTAATCCGTTTGACTTTGTTTTTTATGCAAATGGTTACTTTTTGAGATAAATTTTTTTACAATCTGTATTAAAATTTGTTTGGATTGCCAAAAAGTTTTTAAAAAAAAAAAATTCATGATTTTTTAGTGTTCGTTTGACTTCGTTTTTCATACAAATTGTCAATTAAATCGATAAAATATTTTACCATTGTATTTAGAATATGTTTTCATTGCCCAAAAAAAAAAAAAAAAAAAAAATGCCCAACAAGGTGGAAAACAAATTCCCACCAAAATCATAAGAAAATATTTTTCTACTTTTGTGCTTCAAGGGATTGTACATTAGAAGTTGGTGGTAAACATTTTTCATGGCAAATTTGGCTAATCAAATAGCCAAAAGTAGAAACTAAGAAAATATTTTCTTAGTTCTATGGCAAATTAAACATATCAAATAGGGCCTTCTAGTATTAGCATGGGGACGAGACATGACTGGGAAAGAGAGGTGGTGATAATTTGAGAGAATTTTTTATTGAAGAAACTTATGTAGTCATCACCATTTTATGCCAATGGGAGTATCGACGGTTCGATTCCTGACGGAAGCAAAGTCATAGCGCGCTTTGTTTGCTTCTTCGGAGGTCTTGTCAGCGCTCAAGGGAGGTCCAGTGGGAGGGTGATTACATGCCGAATGTTCAGTCCAAGTGTGTATAGGTTATATTCGCATTCGAATTAACCCGAGTGTCGAATCGGGGGGGGGGGGGGCCAGCACTTCTCAGGACTTAGTCGGGCATAAATTTGGAAACCTGAGTTATCAAAACATAAAATAAAAAATAAAAAAATTTAAGATTTGAATTTATCTTTTTGCTTCAATACTGTACTATATAATTTACTGACTTGTTTGGTGGGATTTATGTTTTTGCTTTTTATAGGAAAGTTTTTTCTATTTTAGGTCAACTTTTATTAAAAGTCCCAGTCACATGATTATTAAAACACCTTCAAAATAATTTCAGAAGTAATTTTTGACTTTTTAAAAGTCCCGTCAAACAGGTTCTATATAACTGTCCATCTCAACTCGAACAATTTTAATTTGACTTAAGAACCTTGCATCAAAAATTAGATTCAACTGTCTAGAATAATAGCATGTATGTTCAATCCAAAACTATTTCAGCACTTGGTTTGAAGGGATTACTGCAAAATCAAGAGAGAATCACCAGAAAATAAACAAGAAATTCTCAGGAAACATGTTTTCTGCACAACAATTTCACTTCAACAAATCAATTCCTAAATATATATGTTAAATGTAATAAAAATCAAATTGAAATTTTGATCTACTTCATCTGTAGAAAATATATATTACCAATTTCATCCTTAAATCTCACTCTATTTTTTGTATTGTCACAACCCCGTCATAACATATCCATCCTGAGATCTTGCATTGCTAACGGGCCTCGAATCAGAACCATCCCTTCGACTGAAAGATTCTACATACCTGCTGTTGGAAAAAATGGTCAACGGGCTGACTTTGGAGCTAATTTTGAGCGGGACCTGCTTGGCTATTTTGGAAGATGAAAGTTGGTTTGTGTTCTCCTCCATGAGTACATTGAAACCATATACTTACTTGCCAAAATTGATGTTCGGGTGAATGAGAAATTGAGGTTCAAAGTGTGCCACTTCAAATGAGTTATGTTGGTGGGAAAATGGAAAATAATATTTGTCCCACGTGAGAAGTTTATAAAAGCAAAAACCACTATTTAAAGGATTGCACTTTAGAAGGGTATGATCAAGTAAAGCATAGAGGCTCTCTCCACGTGCGCGTGCAGGGGAGGTGCAAATCATAGACCGAAATGGGCTTCGAATCTTGAATTCGTATGCGAGCGCGACCTGTGCACACAAATGTTCGGACCGGATTGACCAAAAATTGACTCCAAAATTATTACCGATAGCTTTGGGAGTTAAGGGAAAAAACACACAAAAGCATTTTCGGCCAGTGCATCTTTCTGTTTCTGTCGTTGCTGGTGATATTGTTCGAATCTACTGGTTCTACCGTTGTACCCTAGGAAACAGACGCTCGTTGTAAACCTCGAACACGAACGGTGAGGGGGCGAATTTGTTTTAAGGAAACTGTGTACAACAAAGGTTTCGGGTTAAAAGTTTTCGGTTTTATTACTCGTTCTGCGATTTCTCATTGTTCATATTTATATTCTGTACGTGTATAGTATTAAGCATGTTATATGTATGTTGAATCTGCTTTTAACGTAGTTATTATATTGCTAAACTGTATATACGGTATCTAATTTGCGTATACAGGATTTCTAGATAACCAATGGCATAAACGGTATTTAATTTAAAATACCGGATTTCAGCATATTTCGGTCGACCGAGTGATCGATTGAAACAGTATTTTCGGTCGACCATCACTCGGCCAAACCTGCCTGCAGCTTTTGGTTTTGAACTCTGAGGAGTTTCGATCGACCGAACTTGCCTGATTCATCAAAATTGTCCTACACCTGCTACTGCTTGAAATTGAACAACAATCTGCTTCTTGAGAATCCCACTCTTTTGATTCTGTAATTTATTTAGGAAACTTGCTGAATCCTCTTGTTCATTGTCCATATGTCGGTTAAGATCTTCGGTGTGTTCACTTGATGTTTCCGAGCTTAGAGATGGGGTACGTGCTGAAGGAAGCTTAGGAAGGGTGCCAGCCGGTGGAGCCATTGCTAGGAAACTAACAGGATCCACAACGTCGCCAATAAAGGGACGAACTAATGGATCCTCCTGAAGACACATGGCTGCAACTCCGACCACTTGATTTAAGCTTGTCAGTGGAAATTCCGGACTAAGACGTGGATCTGCCATTTCCGGAAATCTCTTGGTTCTCTGAAGAAAAGATTGTGCCTGTTTATTCATTTGCACAATGCTGAATCAGTTAGAAAAATGCACATAGAGAATACCAGTGTGATCATTGAAACTTGCTTTTTGTATATTATTTAATAAAGTTTGACAACTAACATGAAATGAGCAAATTGTGATCGAGTTTACGTACCCAAGTAACTATTTTTTGATCATCGATTGGGCGTGCATTGTCAAAAGCTCTGTGTTCCTGTGATAAGCTCTAGTAAGACAATTCCAAAACTGTATACATCTAATTTCAGTGACAATTCACCTTGTCTTTCTTACTCTGGTATGGAGTAACCGTAAGTTGCCATGACCCTTGGCGTTACTTGCATCTTATTCCCACTCTGTACAAGCTTGGCAAGCCCGTAATGGAAGAGTTTTGGGTTCGACTCTTGGTCCAACAAGATATTCGAGGATTTTAAATAGCGATATATGATAGGGGGACATGCTTTCTCATGTAAATATTGAAGTCCTTCCGTAACACCTGAAGCTATTTTCATTCTAGCCGACCAATCTAATAATTTTCTCTCTGTTGAAGTGTCTACAAAGATGAATAAAGAATATATTTCACTTCAACAAAACAGCATATCAAATCTTAGAGATGGTTGGAGCATGTTCTTATTAGCATTTAGCATCGAAAAAGAAAATTTTGCATATACCGAATAGGTAATCATCTAGAGATCCCGAAGGCATGTATTCGTATACCAAAAGCCTCCGATCCCCATCAACACAATATCCAACTAAAGAGACCAAATTGGGGTGGCGAAGGAGATTCAACATCAAAACCTCGACTAGAAATTCCTTAGTTGCTAGTGTCCCACTCCTATCCAGTTGCCTCACAGCCACAACATATAATTAGCATAAATTGAGGCTATCTGTCTTGTTTAACAGTGAAATTGAAATAAAGAAAAGTTTTAATCTATATTACCTGGCCAATTGGCTGAAGAGTCCCCTTATTAAATATTTGTCCGTATCCACCTTCGCTCAATAGACAATAGACATTCTTGATGAAAATTCTTGGTTGCAGTGGCAAGTTCGTGGAAAGTGAAAATCTTTGCCGTGTCATTATTTTTATTTTCTACTTGAGAATTGTTTTTGTTAAGCTCTGCTACTGGAGAAGTTTCTGCAAGATCACATTAAAATTATGTTTCAATTCGTACTGAAATATGTTTCATGTTTGTTTAAAAAGCGCATTTCAAACGAACGACTATGCATGCATGGAATTTAAAAAGTGTTGTTGATTCTTTGAGTGTTTTGCTGTGCATAACAGGAAAACTGTTGTAAATAAAATATTGGAGCCAATTCATGAATATCACAAAGAAAATACGGGGAATAAAATACAAAAAAAAAATTAGATGAGCTAAAGAGTAGTACCTTCTTCAGCAATACTTGTTCTCTGCTTCCGCCATAAATTCTGTGTTTCCGAGGTATCGTCTGCTCACCCGTGTGTCGAGTCATGAGTTGTCCGCAACTCATTCCTAAACCATTTCTCGTCCGAACTCGCCCAAAACTCAGAACTGCGGCTTTTCGATTGAAGTCACTTAGTCTCGGCGTCCGCCTCAAGCCCCCTTTACATTATTTCTTCTCTACAGTTTCCTGTTCACTAAATTCTCGGTCAGAGAATTCCCATGACAAAACGGCTGCGTTTATCCATACCTCACAAAACGCCGACGTCTTGACGGAATCGCAGTCACAAAATGAATCCCTGAATTTCATACTTAGAAGTCCTAATTTTCAAGCGAATTTATTTCCAGCTCCCAAACTGAGCTTGAGTGACAAAGCTTTCTTTCTATTGGCATTCATTGCTTGCACGGTTAAAATCACTACACCTTTTATGTAAAAAATTTCAATTTCTGTTAATTTTTCTTATGTATAGGTTTTATTAAATTTGGTTAACACATGCAGACTTCCGTTGCATTCACGAGCTTAGTAGTTGCAGCTGTGCCGACGCTGTATGTAAGTTTTTTTCTGAATTTTTATTTTCTATGATTCTATCATAAAGAGAGGGAAAGTTTATGAACTTTCGATCATTTTCAGTGGCTAATTGAAGTCTGAAGATCTAATATGATTATGCTTAATCCTTTAATTAAATCTTGTCTTATCTAATGCTTTAACTCTGCACCAATTTGATCAAGTTTAGTTACGTTCGGGTTCGGGTTCGGGTTCGGGTTCATTAATGAAATTTGTAGTTTCTATGCTCTGGGAAAGAATGGGTCCTTTTGATGATTTTGTTAATGTAGTTTGGTGTATATTGTATGACTGGTACACAGTATTGGACTAGATCACACTATATAAAAAAGATTTTGATAGACTGAAAAAAAAAAAAAAAAAACAAAACAAAACAAAACAAAAAACCTAAGATAGACTCAATTCTGATGAGTTGGCTCTCTCCCAACTTGGATGTACGTATTCCTTTTGTTTCCCGACACCTAAAGTAATTAACATTATTAAAAAAGAGCTTAATAAAAATCAAACTGATCCAGTATGTTTATTCAATCCTTGAGGTCTGGAGACTGGAGACTAGAGGTTGACTTCTTTTCTTTGTGCTGCAGGCAATGGGAAGGGCTGCAATCTCTCTTTCAAAATTGGCTGATACTGCTCGTGAGGAGCTCCCCAGTACAATGGCTGCAATCAGGCTTTCTGGCATGGAAATAAGTGATCTCACCCTGGAATTGAGTGACTTAAGGTAATGCTAAGCATGTCATTTTCATTTTGGCATATATATGGCCATGAAGAGGAATGTTTTCAGGCTTTGTTTTTACATTCATTTCAAGGCCTGGGAGTCCTTTTTCAGGACAAAGTTAATCTCGTGGAACATAAACAAATTTCGGTTGAATAATAAGTGGGCTTTTACTTGTATGTCAAAAGATGAAGAAAGAGATTATGATTATTAAATCATCTCCACGCCTTAAAAACTTTTGGGAAGTTTGACTTCAGGCCTATTTGGCAGGGTTTCTCCTTTTGCTTTTGCTTCTCGTAAAAGAGTTTCCTACCTTAAATCAATTTCCTCTTCTAGCCAGACAAAGCGCTTTCGGGAAACTATTCAAATATGTTCAAAAACAAGTTCTCAGCCTAATAAATAGCTTTTGATTTTTAAAAAGTCCTGCCAAACGGGCCTTCAACTGTGTAGTAATTAAATCTTTTTTTTTTTTATAATTCACAGTTGATTCATTATCATGGATTTGAAATCCTAAATGCCTAATGTAATAGATGTGGGCAATGGCAATGTGGACGGCGAACATTATGTCCAAAAGACAATGTTTTGAGTAATTAGAGATTCTTCTATGTTTTGTTTTGGTTTTTAAGTGTTGCGTGAGATTTCTCTGTATTAATATTTACACATTACTCTCTTCTTGTCTAGTATATTAAAATAGACTAATTGGTGGTCCAGGATCTCTGTGTAATTGATAAATGAAGTTCTGAAAATGAGAGCCTACTCTGTTATAATACAGCAAGTCTGCTGGTGGATTGATTACTTTTCTAGGCAGATATCATACAGCCTAATTTAGAATATGAAATATGAGCAAGACATAAAGGCAGAAATGCACGTCGATATCAATTTTGAGCAGCAAAAATGACAATAAAGACACATGCTAAATGTATGATGTATCAGCTTTAACACCGGTATAAAGTGTAGAGAAATATGTTGCTTGATATAATATTAGATAACTTTCATTTTGGCTAAACTCGTCGAATCTAGTGTAAGTCAATGACTATCCGAATCCTGTGGTGCCCTAGATTTGGCATCAAATCATACTATCATTTTGTTTGATCATTTATTTAAATATTGTTCTAAAGCTCAGTGATTTTCGTCAAGTACCTAATGTGCAGTTCTTGTGACATGGAATTGACTGAGAATGTCGTTGATCCTTCTGTGTGGTCTATGCTAGCATAGTTGATCCTTACAAAGATAGTTGTTAGACCTCTAGCTATATTTTAAGCGTTTCATAATTTGGTGCACTTAAGCTTGGGAAATGCACGCACAAGCTAGATTTTTTCCTGAATTACACAAGTATTAGGCAGAAAAACAGAAGAGATGGAAGAGATGTAAGAGGATATTTGGCTAAACTTGAATAAGCAAACTTCACTAACATTTTACTTCCAACATTTGTTGATATGTTACTTTATTGTTACTTTCGTTGAAAAAGTTACTTATTTTGAAAGTGATATTACGTTGCTTTTAGAGTAAGTAACTTAGTTCCAATTCTAATCAACAAAATAATTGAAATTATTTTAAAACTTATTTTCTTATAAGTGAACTTTTTAAGCTTTGCAAAACATATCTTACTACTCTTATATGGAAAACTTTCTTTCCTCATCGTCTCAATGTATCTGGCGCTAATTAAATAGAAGCTACCATCTTATGTTGCTTGAGATTGACTTTTAATGTGGTTCTCAGCCAAGAAATAGTGGATGGGGTCAGCAAATCTGCTCAAGCAGTGCAAGCAGCAGAAGCTGGAATTCGACAAATAGGTTCCCTTGCTCGTCAACAGACAACATGTACGAATTCTTTCTTCCATTTTCTATTTAACCAAAAATTCCTCCGGCTTTCTTTTCTCTTCTGTAGTAAACAGATTATAACTACTGTCTTTAACAGCAATGATTCAGGAGAGAGCAAACTTGCCAACTGTCTCGCTGAAACCAGTTGTTGCCAGGGCTGCAAAAAAGACTTCTCGTGCTCTTGGCCAAGCCACCAAGAGTATCATGAATATGATCTCTGGAGGCGAGCTTAACTCAGCAGATAAAGATGGTAATAGTACAGATGGTTAAATTTATGAAGCTCACGTAGTCTACTGGAAGTTTCAATAATATTTTTGATAGTTAAAAAGCTATTTGTGTTAGATAATAATTGGAATGTGCATGTCAGTTCTTCATACAAACAGAATAATGCAAACACAAGATCTCTTTTATGATTCGTATGTATATATCTGATTCCTTTCCTGAAACGGTGGATTCTTGATCTTTATGGGTGATATTAAGTCCATGTTTGAGCCCTATTTTATAAAATTTATTTTTTTTAAAATTTATTTTCAACCACATATTATTCCTAACCTCCTTGGTCTTTGTACCAAGAGTAGTCCGAGTAATTTTGTCAATCCAGATTGTCAGTATAGGAGTAGGGGAAAAACCGTGTCATCGATGATTTCCATAATTCTTCAAAGAGCACAATCATCCTCATTAACAACTGGTGGAGGGAAAATAATTCTAATGATGGAGGAAAAAATAATTTCGCTGGCAAGTCATCTTCATCAATTTCGGGGAAGAAATCTCCTACAAGTTTGTCACTAGTTGATGTCTCTTCACTAAGTGCAAGCTACAGGTGCATGGGTTGCGTTCAAGTAATAAAGTGGAATATTTGAGTTCGAGTTGTTGATTCATTGAGGAATGTTTACTTTTGATTACACAACTTTAATCAATTTAATTCTAATAATAAAAATAAACACACAATAAAGATTTTGATTTAAAAATAAGAAAATAATAAAACTCTACAAAATAAGAAAACATAAATACTTGAGAATATTGGAGGAAAACGTGGTTGAGATTCATAATTTTGCTTAATCGTTGCCTAATTAATTTCTCTATAAACTAATTAACAAATTACTCAATTACATGCTAGATCCGGTTTTTCAAATTCAGTTTATTACCTCTCTTGAGCGAAATTAACATAATTGATTGGTTTAACTTATTATATTTTTATGTCGATTAAATTCAAACAATCGCGTTAAATCTTTGTGAAAATAACTCAACGAGTCACATAGGGTTAGAGGTAATCTATATTCTTGCAAAAACCTAGGATTTTCACTATTTGGTCTAAAATTCACAATCTTCTTTTGAACGATATACAAATCACTAAATACAATCATTTATTTGTCATATAAATAAAATGTAATAATAACAATAGTAAAACACATGAATATGAGTAATTTTAATATATTAAATAACAAATGTTGAAATTAATTAAAGTTATGTTAAACTCCAATCATAAATCCCAACATAAATATTTAGTCCATGTTATGTAAAGGGATAATTACAGCAAAAACTTCAAATCTTTGAAACATTAGCCGACTTTTCTAAAACTTTTCAAACGTTGCAGCCATCACCCCAAATATTTTCAACCGTTGCATCACACGCCCTTTTGGACGGTTTCCGATTTTCATCCATATTTCTGTTAGTTGACCAAAAAAGTGAATTTGACCTTTTTAAATAATTTTATAAAGGATAAAATAGTAACATTAAATAATTAAATTAAAAAAATTAAAAAACGAAGAAAAATAAAAATCTTTATTTCTTTCGCCCAAAACCTTACACCCCACCCCAAACCAAACCAAAACCAATATCACCTGGTTATCGTCGGCATCGACGCCAATACCGACGACACCGCAAATTGACGCACGCATACTCCTTCCACTTCTCACCCACCTCTTAAAACACATTCTTATTCCTCTCCAACCCTAACCCCAAAACCCAAATTAAAACCATGTTCTTGGCCTGGATTCTTTAATTACGGCATTAATTATTATATCAATTGAAGATAAACACATTATAGTATGATGCTGTTGAAGGTTTTATGTGATCAATTTTGTGAATTAACATCCCCAAACCCGTGAATTGAAGGATTTGCCATGGGTATTGTCTGATTTGCCGGAATTGTTAGAAAAAATGTGCGGTTCTTGATGCTTTGGAGGCTGATTTTGATCTATATATGTTGTTGTTTGCCCAATAGTACATGAGGTATGTGTTTGTGGTTCATGGCCGGTGGCTAAAGTGAGGAATGATTTTATTGCTTGGGTTTGATTTTTGGTTGGAGGATGGGGGTGACAGTTTTTGGGAATGACAGTGATATTAGTTTCGATTGTAGCGATGATGGTGATTTACGATGGTGGCGATGGGTGTAGTGGTGTCGGAGCTTTGCGGTGACGTTTGCATTTGTCGGCGGTTGCAGACGTGAAGAGTGGGATGGATTTAGGTAAAAGAATGTTCAGCTTTTCCATTTCGTTTTTGGATTTTGCTATTTGTACATCTGGGATGACATTCCGGATGATATTCTTCCTCACAAAAGGGGGTCCACGCTCCAATAAAATTATCATGGCTCTCGGAGAATGTCATTTTGGATGTACATGTAGCAAAATCGTTCTTTTTTTCCATTTGTTTTGTTTTGTTATTTAATTATTTTAATTCTTTAAATAAATATGAAAGTACCACTTTCTCCTCATTGACATTGATTAAAATGTGTTCAAAATTAATTTTTTTAGGTCAACTAACAGCATTGGAAACCGTCCAAAAAGACCTGTGATGCAACTGTTGAAAAGGTTTAGTGACTACAACATTTGAAAGGTTTGAAGAAATTTTGCTAGTATTTCAAATGTTTGAAATTTTCGCTATAATTATTCCTTGTATAAATGATAAAAATGAGAATATTTATTATAATACATTACGAGTTTGTCAAAATAATAGAGAAAATACAAGATTATAGATAAAAATCCATTTTTGTTGGATTTTTTAAGATTAAATTTGTTTGTTCTTGATTTTTCCAAAACTTTTTCAAATCATTTTGATTGCTCCTCCTTGTGCTCTAGATTATTCCCCAAAATACCAAGAAAAAGAAGAGAAAATGAAGAAAGTAAAAGAATGAAAAGAAAAATGAAGGAAGAGAATGGAAAAAAAAACGCGTGTTTTCTCAATCGTTAATGCCTCAAAACCTTTCCAAATTTGCAACCGAGTCCCTAGGTTTTGGAAATGAATTAAAATTGGTCTCCAAGTGTTAGGCGTCACCTTTTTGCCAAAATTATTCATTCCTCTCTTTTTTCTTTTGTTTTTTTGCCTGTGTTGACAAGTTCTCTGGTAATTTGTGCGTCAAGTTCCTAACCTTTAATCTTATACAATTTGGTCCATAAAATTTTGACTTTCATTTAGATCATGCCCTCCAAAAATTGTAACCCAGGTCCTTGAACTTTTTGAATTATTCATTTTGGTCCTCAACTTCACGATTTTTGTACGATTTCAATCATTTTCTTCTCATTTTGCATTGTTCTCATTTCATGGGTGATTTTTGCTTACAGAAGCCATAAATACACGATTGTGAATAGGATTTCGCTCAATTCAATCATTAATTAGCTTATTTGGATATTTAATAAGTGTGCAAAATTATACTTATCATGTCGTTCCATAACTTCTCTTTCTTCTGTGATAGTAATGTATCCAAGAAAAAAAATTAAAATTAAAACTAAAACTAAATTTAACTAAAGCAAGAAGTTAATAAAACACTCTTTGGCATAATGTCAAAAATGTGTTATCGATTTTATTCAACAAGTGGATGGAGCATAACAAGAAATATAATGATAAATAGAGGATCGAAGTGATAGGACGGATTTTTTTTTATATATTTTAATTTAATTAATTACTAGCTCTAATCAAGAAACACATTATCAATTACTTGATTTTGATTTTGACTATATCTTATTATCGATGAAAATAAGTATAATTAAAAATAAGCAACAAAGTCTTGAATTGATTAAATTGCAAAAGGCACAAACTTACTTTAAACCCCAATTACTCTAAAAGCCAATTCTTGTTTAATGTTAACAATTAATATTCTCTTATATGCTAATTTTCTCTCTCTGTATAAATTAGATCAATCTTTGACTACGATTCGACAATATCTTTTTGAATTGCACCGAGCGTAAAAGTATTTATATATTATATATAACTTAGTATTATTTATTACGAGGCGTTAATTTATACCAAACATATCGAAAACAATATAAATCACAAACACGTTCTAATGGGGATCAAGCATCAAAGTGAAATAAAGGATAAGAATTCAACTAAAAATGCGTAATTAATAAGTAAAAAATTAATAAGAATTCACAGTTGTGGGAACAGGGCGCGAAGGCGTGGGTGTAGGGCAAATCAATAGAAATCGTAGCGCCAAGGCGTCATTCAGCCCGGTATGCACTTTACAAATATCGGTATTTTCCTCTTGGCGCCAAGGCGCCAATCACCTGGTTATATATACCGACATTTTCCCCTGTTTCGATGTGCAAAAATAAGGCCGAAAATTGAAAGAAAACTAGGGAGAGCTTGGAGAGATTTTACTAGGGTTGAACATGGTCCGATTTGGTTCGGTTCTCTTCAGAACCGAACCGAACAAAAAAAATTCGGGTATTCAATAAATGGAACTGTCGAGTTCAGATATAATTATGGACCCGTTGGGGGTTCGGTTCGATTTTGTACCATTATTCAATTTTTTAACATTTATAATAAAAATAACTAATAACACATTCAATCTTAATTTTACAAATTGACGTAGTTCAATTTAATAACATATAAATAACAAGTTGTATAATAAGATTAATTTACAAATGTATACAAATATCAAAAAACATATACTGATACTAAAATATCGGTGATCCATTCCATATCAATAATTCATTTGTTTCAAACATTTAAAGCTACATAAAATAAAGAAATATAAATTTGAAGTCATAGAGATAAAAATACTGTAAAATATTGTTAATACTTACAAATTATTTGTTAATTTGCTAATTTATTTAGAAAAAGTTAAATAATTTGATTTATATAATATAAAAAAATAAAAAATTTAAAAAGATTCGGTTCTTGTTCGATTTTTCGGTTCTTGGTCTAGAACCAAGAACCGAACCAAAACTTTCGGTTCTAGATTCGGGTACCCGTTTGGGTATTTAATTTCAGAAAAATCGCTAAGTTCGGTTCCGGTTCCGGTTCCGGTTCCGGTTCCGAACTTTTGTCCAACCCTAAATTTTACAAGATAGATGTTAGATTTATCTTGAGTTATAAATCAAAACTTGTTTTCTTTCAAGGGGATTAACTTGAGATTTGTTCAAGTAATCCAATGTTCTTCATATATATTGGAAATCTCATTCCCTCCAATTTCTTATCTCTTCTTCCATTTTCGAGTTATTTGGGATTATCACATTGCAAGTGTTTCTTGGACAATACCGGTTAAGATATTCATCTAGGAGTGTTTTCCTAACAATAGTTGTCCTAGGTTCAAAAAGTTTAGCAAACATAATTAAACACCTATTTAGATGTGAATGTATCATTGGATTCCAAAACGCGTATCACTGGATTTCAAAATAATTGAGGATAAAGAGTATAAATTTTACTTCAGTGGATCCTGGAGTGATTTTCATTCTTCCCTTGCTTCGACTCTACATAAAAACTCAGATGATTTCTTTCTTCAATGAGAGAACTCTTATGTTCTGCGTCCTAATAATTTTCCATGATGTGTTATGAGGTCCTTTTTAATTTATATATGTCTTGAAAAAGCTCAAAAAGGTGTTTGGAATGACTCAAAATTCTAAAAATAAATTTCAAATCCACCCTGAAGGTTGCACCTATCCGTCGTGTATCAAAATAAAAACATACAAGGAGCTAATAGGATTTGCTCGAGGGCGCCAAAGTTGTTTTGCTCCATCGGTCGAATTTTAAGCATACTTAATTTTTTATTTATAATTTATTTTTATTTTTATTTTTATTTTTTATTTTTTTCCGTTAAGGTGTCATTTGTCGTGAGGAGATCTTTGTGTCAAACTTTATCTTCTAATTCCTTCACATACTTCACAATTAGGCTCTTCGTTTATTCATTATTTGATCTATTGCTTCACATCTTCGCTATTACTTCTAACCATCTTGGTTCATCTGGATTTCCTCTTAAATGCCTCAATCACATTTCTTTATGTTCAAGTCCCGGTACTTAAATATTCCATTTTTATTATTCTTTTAACCCTTGTTTGATTCAACTCCAATTTGGAGTTTAACCCATACCAATATACTTTCAAAATATTAATTGTAGACAAAATAAGTAGCAGTACTAAGAAGTTGAGAGCAATCATAAAATTAAAGTCAAATTGAGATGTTCTTCACCAAAAAATGAAAAAGGAAAAAGAAAAAGTGTTATCGTGGATGGAGAATGTAACGCCCCAAATTTCACTAATAACTCGAGACGTTACTTAAATCAAAGTAACTTGTAAATAAATATTTTTCAAAAGTCGCCATAATACGAAGGCAAACATATACTTTAAAAATCCATAGCAATTTAACACAAAACGCGGAAACATCACTTCGAAAATAGTTTTTCTCACATTCAAGAGTCAATACCAAATATGATTAGCAAAAATCAACATTTGCAAATATACCAAAATTCAATACTTAAGTATCAAAATGGAAATCAACTATTTAAAACTTCTTGTTTCAAACTTGAAATTCAAAAGTTCTATTATTAAATTAGAATTTGCCCCGCTCGTTGCCTTGCCCTGTCAAACTTCTTAACTTGAAAGGTTGGAAAAATAGTGGGGTGAGCATAACGAATTATACTCAGTGGAGATACAGCAATCAGTCCAAATTAAGTCAAAATATGCAATCAAGTGGTGAACATAATATCCATACAACATACTATAGAATATGTACTGTGGGCATTCCCAAGGACCCGATTTCGATCCCGGACCTATTTACGGTCCCTGACAACCTTTTCATATGTATAAACATCATATCACAATCAAAATCACACATCGAGAATTAACATGGACAAATAACCACAATTGCTTAAATGTAAACCCCACCTCGAAGTCTTGAAAGTTTTCTTGGAAATTGAACAATTGTAACGTTACCACACTTCACACTTTGCCCGCAATCTCGTCTAGCAAGAACAAAATTAATTTAATTTAAGATACTAAGTTTAATTAAAACTTTAAAACTTTTAGGGACTTAATTGAAAGAGTATTAAAATTGAATTTAAAAGTTTGAAGGGCTGAATATGAACTTTTGGAATTCCAAGGGCTAATTTAAAAGTTATTAAAATATAGGGGCTGAATCAAACAATTTATAAAACTTAGAAATTGAAATAATAAACATTTAAAACTTTGGGCCAAATTGAATAACTTTTAAAAACTTGGGATTAAGGAGGTAATTTCTCAAAAATCAAAAATTTACAAAACAACATATCTCTCTCTCTCTCTCTTTCTCACAATTCGCGACATGGACGGGAGAAGAGGAGGAGCCGGCGATGGGGAGTTGAGGCGAAGTTGGTGAATTCCGGCCAAAAATCAATGGTGTCGCCGTCGCAAGGTAGCGCCGGCGGTGGGGGTCGATTGGGTGTTGATCGGGGCCAAGAACCGAGGCCAACAGTTCGGTTTTTCTTGGTTTTTCGACGGGTACTCCGGCCAAAGTGGTCGATTAAGTGGAAGTAAGTGTTTGAGCTTTATTATTCTTGGCTTTGATGGTTGAATTTTGGGTTGATTTTGGTGAAGTGGAGGGTCGATTTGGGCGGAACGGGGCTGCCGTTTGGGTGGCTGCAGGCGGCGGTTCGTGGTGGTTGATGTGGGATGGTGATGGAAAATTGCAGTCGGGTTTTGGGTGATGGTTCTAGCTTGCAGTTTGGTGGCGGCGTTTGAAACTGTTGGTGGCTGAAAATCTCGTGCGTGGTTGCGGTGGAAACAACCGTGTGTGCGTGATGATCGTGTGACAAATTTCAGTTGGTTGTTGAGCAGAAATTGAAGAAATTTTGGTGATGATTTCTTACCTGTTTCCTGGTGTTGGGAGGCCGTGGAGTTGTTGTAGGTTGAGGACGAGTAGGTAAGGTCGAAGAAACGGGATGATGAATAGTGAATGTAGGGCATGCAAATCGAGGCAGTAAATTGGGTCTAGAGTTTGTGCTGGAAAGTAATTCTTTGGGTAATAGGATTTAATAAAATTGGATTAAAAGATAAAATTTGGAATTAATGAAATTGGATTTTAAATAGAATATGGGACATAAAAAATTGAATTTAAATCGATAAGGATTTGATACTTTTAAAAATTGTTCGAAATTGAACTCGATAAATAAATATTGAATTTTGTAATTTAAAATCGTTTCAAAATTTTTAAATTAATTATTTTTGCTAGACAACTCGACGAACGAAAAATGAATTCTAAACTTTGACGGAATGCCGTAGCGATATAATTTAAGTTATGAGATTTGTATTTTAAAATTTCGGGTCGCTACAGAGAAGGCCAACATATGAAGACACCAAATCAAGGTCTAATTAGCATAAATATTATGATAGGCACGAATTGGGACAATTTAGAAAAATTAAAAATTAAAAAAAAAATTAAAAAAATCAGCCTTGATTTATAGAAAATATATGCACCTTATCAAAATATTGTACAGGAAAATGAATTCCGTAAAATGATTTTTTTTTCACTACTGTATGTATTTATTAACCATTTAATATTTTGCTCTACACAAACATTGATAATAGTAGATGATATTCAAATAGCTCGTGTGACATGAACGCCAACCCCTTAGTCTTAGGTACTTTTGTTACGCCTCGCCACATAGGCTCCACGTGACCGACCCTCTGAAGTCTTTTGCGATGAAGCCACGTGGATTATTGGAGTCTGTAGATTCGAGGCGTCTAAGCCATACTCACCGAAGCGGTCTCATCACAACGATGAAGCCCCAAAGCTACATTCGAAGCTCGAGCGCATCTGTCTGCCGAAGTGATGAAGCTCAATCATAGCAAGAGATGATCCACACGTGAAGATCCTGAATTTATGCAGGAGATCCTTTTGGAATGATTGATTGGACATTTGTAATGAATGTAATGTCAAAATCTTGTCATTTAGGTTATAAGGTGACTGCTCTCTGTAAGAGTATTAAATGTGCACACAGGCTAGTGAGTTCAAATTAATGCCTAACATTGGATTCTTCTATTAAGGAGATGAAGCCACATGTATCTTCATTCAATGGACACCATTTCATATGTAACACTATGAAAATCTGCTTCTTGTATTATTTGAAGGCTAATGTAATACAATACACTTAAAACTACTATTTGTCTTCTCTCTTATTGATTATGCATTGGCTTTGCTATAGTTTAAATTACTTTGCTTTCTTTGATTTGTTTGCAATTGGTTATTATTACACAATCATTCCCAAAATATATTGGCGGAGCCCGAACATATTTATCTCGTGTTATAAAGCTTATCTCACGTCCAAATCCTAAATATTGTCGATTAGAAACTTGTACATACATATTGAGATTTGCTTACATGAATACGAGTGGGTCCGGTATTTGTTGTCTGTGTCACCCTAATAGAAAGGAGGTCAACAATTTTTATTCACCAACCCCGGAAAACAATGATTTCCGAAAATGAATCCAACGACAATATTTAGACATTCATACCAGTAACATAAATTATAAGTTATAGTTTATAAACAACACTCCTCCAAACCCAAAATACATACATTGAAATCGAATAGGGAACAATTCATAATTAAGATTTTTAGTATGACATACTTGAATTGAGAATGTCTGGATATTTGGCTAAAATCTCATCTTCTCTTTCCCAAGTTGCCTCTTCTCTACCATGTCTATTCCATTGGACTTTAACTAAAGGGATATCTTTGTTCCTTAAGATATGAACTTTCCTCTCAAGTATAACTGCAAGAGTTTCCTCATATGTCATATCTTTTTTAACATCCAAGGATGCATAATTAACAATGTGGTCCGGATCATAGACATATTTCCTTAACATTGAGATGTGAAAAACATTATGTACTGCTGTTAACTCTGGCGGTAAAGCCAACCTATAGGCCACATTTCCAACTCTTTCCAAGATTTCAAAAGGTCCAATAAACCTTGGTCTAAGTTTCCCTTTCTGTCCAAATCTTACCACTCCTCTCATGGGAGCCACTTTAAGAAATACCTTTTCACCAATTTCAAACTGTAGTTCCTTTCGTCGCTTGTCAGCATAAGACTTCTGTCTGTCTTGTGCTATTTTAATCCTTTCTCTGATCTTCTCCACAGCCTTTACAGTTTGTTCCACTATTTCTGGACCCAAAACTTTCCTTTCACCAACTTCATCCCAATGGATTGGTGATCTGCACTTTCTGCCATAAAGAGCTTCATATGGTGCCATGCCAATGGTAGACTGGAAACTATTATTATATGCAAACTCAACCAAAGGTAAATGCGTTTCCCAGTAACCACCAAGGTCTAAAGCGCAAGCTCTCAACATATCCTCTAAAGTCTGTATAGTTCTCTCTGATTGTCCATCTGTCTGTGGATGATATGCTGTACTGAATTTCAATCTAGTTCCCATAGCTATTTGCAAACTTTCCCAGAATTTGGATGTAAATCTGGAATCCCTGTCTGACACTATAGAAACTGGTACACCATGCAATCTTACAATTTCTCTGATGTACAACTGAGCATACTGGTCTAAACTGAAAGTCATTTTCACCGGTAGAAAATGAGAAGATTTTATCAAACGATCAACTATAACCCATATAGCTTGATGACCTTTAACTGATCTAGGAAGTCCTAAGACAAAATCCATTGTTATATGTTCCCACTTCCATTCTGGGTTTTCAAGTGGGTTCAACATTCCAGACTGACGTTGATGTTCAGCTTTAACTTGTTGGCAAGTCATGCACTTCTCAACAAATAAGCCAATTGACCTCTTCATGTTTCTCCACCAATAAATTATTCGCAAATCCTGGTACATCTTCGTACCTCTTGGGTGTGCAGTATAAGGTGAAAAATGTGCTTCCTCTAACATTTCCTTCCTCAAGGCTTCATCCTTCGGTACACACAGTCTTCCCTTAAACAGAAGAGTGTCATCAATTGATACTTCAAAACCTTTAACACTGCCAGCGAGTACTCGGTCCTTAATCTTGCACAAAAATTTATCCTTACCCTGAGCTTCTTTAATTCTGTCTCTGAGAGTCGGTCGAACAATCATAGTAGCTATAATTGCAGTTGTGTGATGTGGAGGAGTTACAACTTCGAGTCTCATGTTGGCAAAATTCTTGATCAATTGTTCTTGACTGGTTAAGGCAGCTAACTGCCCTTTACCTTTCCGGCTAAGTGCATCAGCAACAACATTGGCCTTGTCGGGGTGGTAGTGGATAGTACAGTCATAATCTTTAACTAGCTCCAACCACCTTCTCTGTCTCATATTCAATTCCTTCTGAGTGAAGAAATACTTTAAACTCTTATGGTCTGTGTATATCTCGCACTTACTACCTTATAGATAGTGTCACCATATTTTTAAAGCATGAATTACAGCAGCCAATTCCAAGTCATGTGTAGGATAGTTCTGCTCATGTGGCTTCAACTGTCTAGATGCATATGCAATCACTTTTCCATGCTGCATCAGAACGCATCTCAAACCTTGTTTCGATGCATCACTGTAGATTACAAAACCTTCTGACCCTTCTGAAATAGCCAAAACTGGTGCAGATACCAATTTCTGTTTCAATTCTTGAAAACTCTTCTCGCACTTTTCTGTCCACTGAAACTTCACTCCCTTCTTGGTCAACTGGGTCATTGGTCCAGCAATTTTTGAAAATCCTTCGATAAACCTTCGATAATAGCCAGCCAATCCCAAAAAGCTACGAACTTCATTTATATTGGTTGGTGCCCTCCAATTAGTAACAGCATCAACCTTGGCTAGATCAACTTCAATATCATCTGCGGTAACCACATGTCCAAGAAAACCAATTCGGTCAAGCCAGAATTCGCACTTCTTGAATTTTGCATACAACTTTCCCCGTCGAAGTGTCTGTAATACAATGTTGAGATGCTCCTCATGTTGTTCCTTGTCCCTTGAATAAATCAGAATGTCATCAATAAAGACAATTACAAACCGATCCAAGTATTGATGAAATACTCGGTTCATTAAGTCCATGAAGACAGCTGGTGCATTAGTTAACCTGAACGGCATCACAGTGAATTCATAATGTCCGTATCGAGTCCTAAATGCAGTTTTTGGTATATCACCGTCCTTAACCTTCAACTGATGATAACCTGATCTCAAGTCAATCTTGGAGAATACAACGGCACCCTTTAACTGATCGAACAAATCTTCTATTCGTGGTAAATGATACTTATTCTTGACTGTGAAGCGATTCAACTCCCTGTAGTCAATGCACATCCTCATTGATCCATCTTTCTTTTTCACAAACAGAACCGGTGCTCCCCAAGGCGATACACTCGGTCGAATAAATCCCTTATCCAGCAGTTCTTGTAGTTGCACCTTCAACTCCTGAAGTTCTTTCGGTGCCATCCTGTAGGGTGCTTTAGATATGGGTGCAGCTCCAGGTACCAAGTCAATCATGAATTCCACTTGTCTATCTGGTGGAATACCATCTAGATCTTCTGGAAATACATCCACAAAATCACGCACAACTGGTACATCTGTAACAGTTACCTCAGTTGCCTGAACACTAGTGATGCTCACTAGATATCCTTGATTTGTACTCTTTCTCAACATCTTCTATGCTTTCAACACCGATATGACACGGGGCATGGTTTTAACTTTTGTCCCGAAGAAGGTAAATTCACATTCTCCTGGTTTCTGAAAGAGCACTTCCCTCTCATGACACTTAATCGTAGCGTGATTGTAACTAAGCCAGTCCATGCCTAAAATAATATCAAAGTCCCTCATGTCTATTAAGTACAAGTCAGCCTCTAAGTTCTTCCCATCTATTTCAAACTTAACAGCTTTCGACATCAGATTAGTGATAATAGTTTCACCTGAAGGGATACTAACCTCTAAGGCATCATTCACACTTTCACATACATTCCCAATCTTAGCATGAAAACTAGTAGAGATGAAAGAATTCGTAGTACCGGAATCAATCAAAACAATAGCAGGTATATTGAATACTGATAGAATACCTGTCATCACGTCTGGATCTTTTTCTGCCTCTTTCTGAGTCAAGGCGAAAACTCGAGCTTTTCCTTTCCTGGCATCTTCCTTACCCTTGAATTCAGGACATTCACCAGCAAAGTGACCGGGTTTCTTACATCTGAAACACATTCCTTTCCCGAGTAAGCACTCTCCATGGTGACGCTTATCACACTTCGGGCATACAGGTTTCTCAGTGCTAGCCTTTTCCTCCATTTTTCCCCATGATTTCCGCTTCTTATTCTGATAACTTCCTTTGCTCATATTCTGACTGTCCCATTTCCTTTTCACTAGTACCTCTGCGGGTTTCTGAGTAGTCTTTTCCAGGTTTAAGCGAAAGGATATAGCTTGTGCTCGCTCAATTGCTTCGGCATAAGTAGTGAGTCCCAAACCTGCCATGATTCCTCCAATTTCTGGGCGTAAGCCCCTTTCAAATCTTCTAGCCTTCTTGATATCCGTATCAACCAGATGGATAGCATATCTGGACAGCTGGTTGAATCTCGTTTCATATTCCACCACTGACATACTTCCTTGTCTAAGTTCAAGGAACTCTGTTTCTTTCTGATCCCGGAAAGATTGGGGAAAATACATCTGTATTATTAATTCCTTGAATCCATTCAAGTTGCTGTGCCTCAGTTCTGGTTAGGGGTGGCAAAATGGCTCGGTGGCTCGGGCCGCCCGGGCTCGGCTCGTAAAAAGCCCGGGCAGGCCCGGCTCGGCCCGGCTCGCGGCCCGGGATGCCGAGCCTCATTTTTGGGGCTCGGCCCGTTATTTACGCGGGCCGGCTCGTATTACGGATTTTTTGGGTTTGCGATAAAAAAAATGTAATAAAATAGAATAATACTGAATTTTTAAAAAAAAAATTAAAAAAATAGGAAAATACGGGCCGGCCCGGGCTCGGGCCGACTCGGCTCGGGAAAAGCCCGGGCCGAGCCCCAAAAATTCCACCGAGCTTTGGCTCGGCTCGGGCTCGGAAAAAGCCCGGATCCTCCTAGCCCGAGCCGAGCCCAGACCTAAAATTTTGGCCCGCGAGCCGGGCCGGCCCGGCTCGTTGCCATCCCTAGTTCTGGTGCGCTGATATGACTCCCACCAATGATCTGCGTCCTCTTCAAGTTGGAACACAGCACATGACACTTTCTGAGCGTCCGAACAGGCTATATGTTTAAAGATCCTCTCTAATGCCCTTAGCCATTCCTCTGCAGCTAAAGGTCCTGTCCGACCATTGAATGTTGGTGGTTTATATCTGCGAAACTGTTCAACAACCATACTAGTGTTGTCTGCATTAGCCTGTGGATTAGGGGGATTTCGTCGAGCTGTTGGGGATTGTTGCTGAATGAGCCCCTGGAGAGCATTTACGAGATCCCTTAACGAATCATTTCCCGCATCGCCAGTAGCAGTCTGGCCTGGGGTAGCTTGTCTTGCAGCAGTCCGATTCACGGGAACTTGATTTGTTCTACGAGACATTTTCCTAAATCACAACAATATTTGTCTCAGCATCCACTAAGTTGTGAAATTCACAATGGCCATTTAGGAATAATAGCATCTAAACAGGAAAAATCATCGAAAAACACAGTAAAGCTTAAAGCAAATTTTATTATCATCTCAAATTTTCCAAAAGGAAAACAAATAATAAAATTGCAACCAATATCTATAATCCGAAATATGTTTCTCCTACTGAATAAACACAAATAGTTCTTCCCATATCTCTATCTCATACGTTCCTTTTTGGTATATCACTTATGAAGGTAAATTCTACTGAAATTGGTTACTTTATGTTTTAGCCTAATTCCGAGGACTGAATTTATAATTTTCAAATATTTTTTAAATACTTCACATCACAAGTTCAATTCCCAAACATAATAGTTCATGGAAAATTTTTATAACATGTACTGGATACAAACTTTCAAACATTTCAAACTGCATCAACTATAGCAAAATTTCATTTTCATGTAACTTTTCACTGTAACAATCAATTTCAGATGCAGTAATATAATAAATTCATGGTATCCAGCAGATGAAAATTTTCAGACTTCATCAAATAAAATTTGCTAAACATTTTTTTTTTTACCTTTTCGGAGTAGGCGTGGCGCGGCAAGAGCGGGTAGCATTTAAATTAAATATTAAACACCTTTTTTTTTTTGCAAAATTTTTACAAGTCTACAGAAAGGTAAACATGTGCTCTGATACCACACTGTAACGCCCCAAATTTCCCTAATAACTCGAGACGTTACTTAAATCAAAGTAACTTGTAAATAAATATTTTTCAAAAGTCGCCACAATACGAAGGCAAACATATACTTTAAAAATCCATAGCAATTTAACACAAAACGCGGAAACATCACTTCGAAAATAGTTTTTCTCACATTCAAGAGTCAATACCAAATATGATTAGCAAAAACCAACATTTGCAAATATACCAAAATTCAATACTTAAGTATCAAAATGGAAATCAACTATTTAAAACTTCTTGTTTCAAACTTGAAATTCAAAAGTTCTATTATTAAATTAGAATTTGCCCCGCTCGTTGCCTTGCCCTGCCAAACTTCTTAACTTGAAAGGTTGGAAAAATAGTGGGGTGAGCATAACGAATTATACTCAGTGGAGATACAGCAATCAGTCCAAATTAAGTCAAAATATGCAATCAAGTGGTGAACATAATATCCATACAACATACTATAGAATATGTACTGTGGGCATTCCCAATGACCCGATTTCATCCCGGACCTATTTACGGTCCCTGACAACATGATATAAGTTTAGCAAATTTTAGCACTGTGGGCATTCCCAAGGACCCGATTTCGATCACGGACCTATTTACGGTCCCTGGCAACCTTTTCATATGTATAAACATCATATCACAATCAAAATCACACATCGAGAATTAACATGGACAAATTACCACAATTGCTTAAATGTAAACCCCACCTCGAAGTCTTGAAAGTTTTCTTGGAAATTGAACAATTGTAACGTTACCGTGCTTCACACTTTGCCCGCGATCTCGTCTAGCAAGAACAAAATTAATTTAATTTAAGATACTAAGTTTAATTAAAACTTTAAAACTTTTAGGGACTTAATTGAAAGAGTATTAAAATTGAATTTAAAAGTTTGAAGGGTTGAACATGAACTTTTGGAATTCCAAGGGCTAATTTAAAAGTTATTAAAATATAGGGGCTGAATCAAACAATTTATAAAACTTAGAAATTGAAATAATAAACATTTAAAACTTTGGGCCAAATTGAATAACTTTTAAAAACTTGGGATTAAGGAGGTAATTTCTCAAAAATCAAAAATTTACAAAACAACATATCTCTCTCTCTCTCTCTCTCACAATTCGCGACATGGACGGGAGAAGAGGAGGAGCCGGCGATGGGGAGGTGAGGCGAAGTGGGTGAATTCCGGCCAAAAATCAATGGTGTCGCCGTCGCAAGGTAGCGCCGGCGGTGGGGGTCGATTGGGTGTCGATCGGGGCCAAGAACCGAGGCCAACAGTTCGGTGTTTCTTGGTTTTCCGACGGGTACTCCGGCCAAAGTGGTCGATTAAGTGGAGGTAAGTATTTGAGCTTTATTATTCTTGGCTTTGATGGTTGAATTTTGGGTTGATTTTGGTGAAGTGGAGGGTCGATTTGGGCGGAACGGGGCTGCCGTTTGGGTGGCTGCAGGCGGCGGTTCGTGGTGGTTGATGTGGGATGGTGATGGAAAATTGCAGTCGGGTTTTGGGTGATGGTTCTAGTGCAAGTTTGGTGGTGGCGTTTGAAACTGTTGGTGGAAACAACCGTGTGTGCGTGGTTGCGGTGGAAACAACCGTGTGTGCGTGATGATCGTGTGACAAATTTCAGTTGGTTGTTGAGCAGAAATTGAAGAAATTTTGGTGATGATTTCTTACCTGTTTCCTGGTGTTGGGAGGCCGTGGAGTTGTTGTAGGTTGAGGACGAGTTGGTGAGGTCGAAGAAACGGGATGATGAATAGTGAATGTAGGGCACACAAATCGAGGCAGTAAATTGGGTCTAGAGTTTGTGCTGGAAAGTAATTCTTTGGGTAATAGGATTTAATAAAATTGGATTAAAAGATTAAATTTGGAATTAATGAAATTGGATTTTAAATAGAATATGTGACATAAAAAATTGAATTTAAATCGATAAGGATTTGATACTTTTAAAAATTGTTCGAAATTGAACTCGATAAATAAATATTGAATTTTGTAATTTAAAATCGTTTCGAAATTCTTAAATTAATTATTTTTGCTAGACAACTCGACGAACGAAAAATGAATTCTAAACTTTGACGGAATGTCGTAGCGATATAATTTAAGTTATGAGATTTGTATTTTAAAATTTCGGGTCGCTACAGAGAAGGCCAACATATGAAGACACCAAATCAAGGTCTAATTAGCATAAATATTATGATAGGCACGAATTGGGACAATTTAGAAAAATTAAAAATTAAAAAAATCAGCCTTGATTTATAGAAAATATATGCACCTTATCAAAATATTGTACAGGAAAATGAATTCCGTAAAATGATTTTTTTTTCACTACTGTATGTATTTATTAACCATTTAATATTTTGCTCTACACAAACATTGATAATAGTAGATGATATTCAAATAGCTCGTGTGACATGAACGCCAACCCCTTAGTCTTAGGTACTTTTGTTACGCCTCGCCACATAGGCTCCACGTGACCGACCCTCTGAAGTCTTTTGCGATGAAGCCACGTGGATTATTGGAGTCTGTAGATTCGAGGCGTCTAAGCCATACTCACCGAAGCGGTCTCATCACAACGATGAAGCCCCAAAGCTACATTCGAAGCTCGAGCGCATCTGTCTGCCGAAGTGATGAAGCTCAATCATAGCAAGAGATGATCCACACGTGAAGATCCTGAATTTATGCAGGAGATCCTTTTGGAATGATTGATTGGACATTTGTAATGAATGTAATGTCAAAATCTTGTCATTTAGGTTATAAGGTGACTGCTCTCTGTAAGAGTATTAAATGTGCACACAGGCTAGTGAGTTCAAATTAATGCCTAACATTGGATTCTTCTATTAAGGAGATGAAGCCACATGTATCTTCATTCAATGGACACCATTTCATATGTAACACTATGAAAATCTGCTTCTTGTATTATTTGAAGGCTAATGTAATACACTACACTTAAAACTACTATTTGTCTTCTCTCTTATTGATTATGCATTGGCTTTGCTATAGTTTAAATTACTTTGCTTTCTTTGATTTGTTTAGAATTGGTTATTATTACACAATCATTCCCAAAATATATTGGCGGAGCCCGAACATATTTATCTCGTGTTATAAAGCTTATCTCACGTCCAAATCCTAAATATTGTCGATTAGAAACTTGTACATACATATTGAGATTTGCTTACGTGAATACGAGTGGGTCCGATATTTGTTGTCTGTGTCACCCTAATAGAAAGGAGGTCAACAATTTTTATTCACCAACCCCGAAAAACAATGATTTCCGAAAATGAATCCAACGACAATATTTAGACATTCATACCAGTAACATAAATTATAAGTTATAGTTTATAAACAACACTCCTCCAAACCCAAAATACATACATTGAAATCGAATAGGGAACAATTCATAATTAAGATTTTTAGTATGACATATTTCAATAGTAAGGAAATAAGTTTAGGATTTCAAAAATTAGGTTTTTATTAAATTTTATTTATGATTTAATTAATTATCTAATTTGGTCACAAGTTAAAGATTTTTTAGGTTACAGATTGAAATTTTAATAGGTTACAATATATTTTCGAGATACAAATCAGTATTTTAATAGGTCACAATTATTTCAAGGGTCACAATTCAAAAATTTCATAAGTCACAAATATGTTTTTGATGTCACAAATCAGTATTTTAATAGGTCACAATTATTTCACTGGTCACAATTCAGTCACAAATATGTGACGACCACCGCCGCCAAAACCACCACAACCTCACACAAATAAACAGAAAAACACCACTGCACCAAAACTATCACATCGTCGCCGCCACGACCACCTCACAAATTTGAAAATCAATTGCTAGATCTGAAAATTTGAAAATCGCCACCACCACCACTTAACAAAAACACCATCCAAAAATCGCAACCAATCTGAAAATCACAAACACCACTGATCTGAAAACTCTTTCTAAACCAAAACCGAACAGTAATACCATCAAATCTTCCTTCATCCACCACCTAAAACTTTTCTTCCTTCATCAGCCGCCAGATCTGAAGACTGCCACTGCCAACATCTGAAAACCACAACCACCAAAACCCCCAAAACCACAACTACACATCATCGCCTATGGTGAGAGAGAAGAGAGCAACGTCGCCAGTCACAGCAAAAAGGAAGTGCGGGGATTCGAATCGGCAAAGACATCGCCGGAATAGAGATTGTAGTTCACCGTCGTCGCCGAAGTAGGGTTGTAGAGAGAGAGAGGCGTCGGAGTCGGGTGTAGAGAGAGAGAGAGAGAAAGAGAAGAGAATTGAATGATATTGATGAATAGGGTTTCTAAATATATATAATTAATTAAATTTTATAATATTATTATTTAATATTAAAATATTTTATAATATTATAATTAATACCTGATTTTTGTATAACTAAATATTACATTCTATTTTTGAAATTGGATCTTTAAATCTAGGGTGATTGTAATTTCCTCTTTCGAATATCAAGGATTGATTTAGGCTTGGGTTTGACCGGGCTATAGCACGTACCAGCTCCACACCAAATTCAAGTAAAAGGCTGGATGTGTTTTCCTTTTTATTTCGGCCCACATACAAAGTTCCAACCAGCTTGTGCCCAACCTGAAAAAAAAAAAAAAGAGGGATTAAAATCCAATTGACAATCTTAGCTCCTGTTTGGTATTGTTTTAATTCAAATTTTAATTCAAATCAAAGTCAAACAATCAATATTAACCACATCTTTCATGGGTACCACAATTTTTCAACCATACATTTCAAAAATTTTTATCAAAATTTACTAAAAATCTAATTTTAATTTTCACCAAACATGAGCATAATTCCTAAAGCACCACAGCCTAATTCCCATACACTACTCAAATACCCAAACCCAAACAAAACATCCCCAATTTACCTCTCCTTGTGGCTCTAACTTTCCTAATTTCCATGAGTCTCTAATTTTGTTGACTGTCATTATGTCTCTTTCCATCTCTAAGCATCGCTTTTTGGCCCTCCTCGGATTGAAAGTGATATTCTCAAAATTAAGGTTTTTTCTTCAATAAATTACCAATGTCCATAAGTCTATTAGTTGGGTATTTAAAACATGAAACAGATGATTATTTTGTGTCCAACTCACAATTATCAATGTTTATATCATTAAGTTTTTGTTTGGCAAGAGCACCAAGCTGATATAAAATTATAGATGAAGTGGCAAATGGTAAATTTATGTGGCGAAATGAAATTAGATGGCATCCTTGTGTATCAAATTTCTTTGATTTCCATGAAAGAAAGAAAGTTTGTAGTTTTTGCAAAAAAATTCATAGTTTCCACTCCCAAATTTTATTTATTTTTATCTGCCTTCTTTCTATGTGTATGTAGTACTAGTAGATTTATGTAAGCAATAAATCTAAAATTTATCTATCAAGTTTTCTAGCGTATCAAATATTAGCTTGTTGGCAAATCAATGAATTGTTGTTGCATTGTAAATTTAAATTTTAATGAATTATTATTGGAGTAATAGATTGTTGATTTTTTATTTTTTTTCAAATTTAAGAATTTACAAATGGAAAGACAAGTTCATACTTCATATCAAGAAGTTCAACAAAGAAATATGTTAAGACGGATCTTCGTAACAAGATAGATCATGAATTTTTTTTCAGATTATATGAGAATTTGCTAAGAAGACCGATATAAATTTTATTGCAAATTAATTTTATATTTCAAAACTCCGTCAAAAAATAACTACAAATTAGATGAAAAAGTCTTTTAATATTATATATGAATTTACCTGCCGACCACAATCTGACCACCACCTGCCACCCCCCAAAACCCAAAGGCCAAATTAAACTCAGACCACACCTTCATTTGTTCCATTTCTCATCCATAGTTGACAACATAATAAATACTATACAAACACACAGATATTCACTTATACTTTCAGAAAAAAGCAGAAAAAAATTTGTAAACAATTGATAGTAAATATGTGGAGGATTTCATTTGATCTGTTGAAACGTGTCTAATTCCATTGCCGACACATTTGGGTTCACCAAATTGATGGTCCATCTACTTGTTGCAGCTCATCCTTTAATGACTCGAGATTGAGAGATCCACAGAAAGCAGATGGGTTGAAGTAAATGGGTTGATTTTGGTGAAGACCATATTCAATTATTCATACATGCATACTGCGTGTTTGTGTGTGGAAATAGAGAAAAAAATGATGGGAAATGGGATCTGGAAAAAAGAATAACAACAAAATGTAGAAATTAGAGCTACCCACAAAGCTATTACACGTCAGTAAGAACATAGGATATGGGCTATTCAGACAGCCAGCTGACTTCATGGTTGGTGCGGTGGTGCCTATGATTGTTGTGGTTAATGTTGACTGGTTGGTGCCTGTGATTGTTGAGGTGAATGTTGACATGTTTGTGGTGGCTGTGGCAGGAGGTAGCAGGTCGTGGTGGTGGTGATTGTGGTTGTGGCAGGTGACGATTGGCAGGGGCAAATCCAGCATCATCGTTCAGCTAGGGCAGAGGAGGTTGACTTTAACCTTTGACCGTCGACAATCAATGACCGTAACTGATCGTTTATTAAATTTTGATCAATAATATTAAAAATTATTCAACCACATGGAGAAATGAAGATCTCTGCTCAATCTAGAAATGCAATTAACTACAATAGCAATTTTAGATGTTCAACTTTTACTTTCATGTGTAAAGATGTCAAATATCATTGCAAGCATGAAACATCATAAAAAGGATAGCTAATAACTTACTATATTCATTGGTAAAACATTGCAAGCATCTTTGGACAACATGGTTACCATTTAGGTCTTTGATGATGGCAAGAAAGTTTGGTTCAAGGGTTGCAATAGCTAGTGAAATTTGCTTCCTTGTTTTGAGAGTCTCAACCAACTTTTGGACCACTTGATTTCTGATACAAAGAGAACAAAACGTGTAATCAAAATGCAGAAACAGAAAGACGGAGGAAATTTTAGACGACTTACCCATGTGTATTTAAAGAGATCCTAACAAGCTCCCCGGGCTCCTCGGTTACCCTAAGCAAAATCTCCATTCTTTGGTCTTCATTGCACACTTCCAACAGTTTTTGCATAAGGTAATTGCCGAAGGGATTTATCATAAGTTCTGATTCCAATAAATTACCCATTCTAATTCTGTAATCCTGACCTACAATATTCACAAGACTTCTTGGAACATAAGAATTAAATCTTCCCCAATTTGAAAAACCCTTCCCATAGTTAACATATTCCCCACTCATAGGCATCTAGGAAAGCTGAAACGCCCTCTTCAACATCATTAATACACATTTTACTAAAATTTCTTGCGAATGGAAAATGGAAATGGAAGGAATAGTTTGTTCTATTGGCCTAATTCTTTTTTTTTAAAAGCCCATGTCCGGTTCGGTTGGCAGTCACCAGCCCAAGCCCCAAAGAAAATAAAAATGGAACACTTTCTTTCCCAACGGCTTCTCTGCATTCTGGAAGTCTGCACCTCGGCAACAATTGAACATTCCGGCGGATCCAGTTAGGGCGGCTGCTCGAGCTCGTCTGGTGTTGGATCCGCCACTGACGATTGGTGGCCATGAGTTAATTTGGTTTGACTTAGTGGAGTAGGGAATAGGGTGAACAGTTCCCTTTTATTTCCTTTTTTTAAATATTTAGTGTGATTTGGCATGTGTTTAAAGTTGGTAAGACGCCATATCAGAATTTCGTCCATTACGTTAGCACTAAGGTAACGGATCTTCTGAGAGTGATGAATAGAGTGCAAATGGGAAAAGTTCAGTTAGTAAATTGATGCAATTCAAGGTTCAATGGACAATCCGTGACTATAGTATAAGTCAAGTGATTTTTGAAACATTTTACTCTTGAGACAAGGTAAAAGTAAAAGAAACATTGTTAATTATTTTAATAGACATTGTGAGCAAAACAATTTTCTTAAAGCACAAAGAAACTTGCCATATTTAATCGAGGGTTTCTTAACAGCATTCCCTGGAGTGGGTAAATTATCAATTTCCATTTTTGTCCGTGAGTCTGAACGAAGGGAATTTTTTTAAAAATTTGGAATATCTGCTTCCAAATGAAAGTTCCAGGTCTTGACAAATGCATCATCCTTATGTCAACATACCGCACTCTTTCCCTCACCAGATGACAGTCTAACTCTATATGCTTTGTCCTTTCGTGGAAGACTGGATTGTAGGCTATGTGGATTGTTGCTTGATTGTCACAAAATAGAAGGGTAGCCCTAGAATGATTTACCCCCAGTCCCCAGATCTCTCGACACCTTTTTTAACCAAATAATTTCTCAAACTGTTGCAACCATGGCCCTATATTCAGCTTTAGCCGAAGATCTTGAGATAGTGTGTTGCTTCTTTGATTGCTAATAGGCGTTTTGTTTAACGTTATTTTACACCGCAAGTGTACAGTGTCAAGTTTTGTAATAAAGTGATGAAGTGGAGAATGTCGAACCCACAGAGATTGATATCTGATTTTTATCGAATACTATAATGGTTTAGTTTTCACTTAATTTAGATAATTTTAATGGAACCAATGGTGTGAACTTTGAACTTAATGAAAGTTGAATAAAACACTGAGACTAGATGGAAGTAAAATTCAAAGAAGTTATCAAATTATAAATGCCTAGGGAATGATTTCATCGCACTCTAGACAATGTTTCTCAACCTATCGTGTTATCTCAATCAGATTTTCCATAATTTATATGCAAGAACCTCTAAAGTGATCATATTCCCTCTCTCAAGCGATAAATAGAATCTAATTCTATAATTTAATCATAATATCTCTATTTCGAGTTAAAAGTATAGAAATTACACATGCATGGTTCTACATCCAAATACACCTCAAATATTCGTATCTTCTCTCGAACTCTACGAAACCTAAGTTATGTTGTTCTAGATCACACCTAAATTTTCCTCTCTCGAGCGTCAAAATTCAAGCATCAAATCATCCAATTATTGATCAGGTAATAGAATACATTAAACACAACAACATAAACAAATCAATAGAAAATTCAAAGAAGATAACTAAATAAGTATCAAAACATGTCTCAAGTCGATTACAATCAAACCGTAGATCTAGAAAGTTAGCTCATAATTAAATTGACAATATCCATATGATTTGTAATAGAAAACATAAAGTAAAGTGAAAAGAAAACTGTTTGAAGGTATTCCCACTCGATTCTTCACATTCTCCTTTGTTGATTCTTCAACTCTTGATGTTCACCTCTTCAAAAATTGCTTCCAGCTGCACCAGATTTCGCCCAAGCAGTCCAGAAAATTACCAGCAATGATTTCTGATTTCTCTTGTGTTCCCTTGGCTCCCAACCTCCAAAACTAGGTCTAGATGTTCCCTTTTATATGTGGTCGAGTTTTGGGAGAGTTTTTAGCATATTTGGGGCGAGAAAAGATGTTAAAACGGCGTAAATCTGAAGCCCATAAATGGGCGTCTTGGTTCCCTGGCGCCATGTCTCTTGCCGGTTTTTGATGCATATTTCTGGCGCCTTGGCGCCATGTTTCTTGCTAGTTTTTGGGCATCTTTTTGGGCGCCTTGGCGCCATCATTGATGTTCGGGTAAAAAAAGGCAGACTGCGCTTCTTTCAGTATTTTTATCATAACTTTCTCGTTCGTTGTCCGATTGAGATGATTCAAGATGTGTTGGAAAGATAATTCACAGGGATACAACTTTTATTTAGACATTCCTCTCCAATTCGATCATTTTATATGTCAAAAATGGGTCTCAATATGAGACTAAAAATCAGGGGAAAAAGGTTTTCGGTTGAAAATTGATTTGTGATCATACTTTATCTATACTTCATCCTTTTGACATCTTTCATTATCTAATTGACTCCTAGCACTCTCGGATCTTCATCGTGAGGTTCAACACAACTTTTGAGTATTTACACTTTAGTCCCCGAACTTTGGATCTCTTACAATTTAGCTATTTTTCTCCATATTTGCCAACTTTTCCTATTTTCTTCAATTTCATCAACCTATACCACAACATCAAAGCACACATTAAAACGTTCTAAAACACTCTCAAAATAATAAATTAAGTTGCATAAATATCATGAGTGTGGTGCACTCATCAATCGCCAAGATATCAAAGAATTCCTAAGGAATATGCAAAACCCGGTAACAGATCCCCTAGTGTCCACACATGGTGCCCAGTCTGCATCACAAAATCCCTTAAGCTCCAGACTTGAATATGTAGCAAAGAAAAGGCCCTGTCCTGGTGTTCTTTTAACATATCTGAGCACATGATGTGCCATTTACAAATGTGGATTTCTAGGGGATTCTTGATATTGACTCAAGACTTGTATGGAGAATGATAAATATAGCCTAGTGATTGTTAGACATAGTAACCTTCCAACTAGTCTCCTATACATATTAGGATCCTCAAGTGGCTCACCTTCATTCTTAGTCAATTTCAAGCTCTGCAACATAGGATATTTTGCAGGCTTAGACCCCAAATAGCCAACATCTTCGAGAACTTCTAAGGCATATTTGTGTTGACATACTACAATGCCATTTGAAGACCTTGCAACCTCAAGTCCCAGAAAATATTTCAAAACTCCTAAATCTTTTAACTTGAACTGATTATCAAGACCATTCTTATATTGCTCAATGTATGTTAAATTATTTCCTCCTATGATAATGCCATACATATAGATGAGTAATACAGTGTATGATCAGCTCGTTTTCTTGCTAAAAAATGAATAATCTTATTTTGATTGGACAAATCCTTAGGAAATGATGAAAGAAGACAGCTTAGTGTTCCACTGTCGTGATGCTTGTTTAAGTCCATATATGGACTTGTTGAGTTTGCACACTAAGGTAATGATGAGAGTAGGTTGTGAGGTTGGCAATGATGGAGATGAAGCCATTGGAGTAGGATTAGAAGTATGAGGCAAATGTTTTGATATAGGATAAGCATGAGATGGAAAAAAAGAGGAACATGAGAGAGAGAGAGAGAATAAATCCATCATTGCCAGAGGAACCAAGAGAGGTCACGTATGTATTATCATGAAAATGAAATATATATTCATGAAAAATAACATTTCTAAACACAAAAGTAATATTGGTAAGTAGGTTATAAAGAGCTCGTTCGGTACCAATTAAAATCTGATTTTAATTTAAGTCAAAATCAAACAATCAATATCAACTATATCTTACATGGGTCCCACAAATTTTCAACCACACATTTCAAAAACTTCCAGCACAATCTACTAAAAAATATAATTTTAATTTCCACTAAACACCCTAAAAGTTTATAGGCCTTTTGAGTAATTGGATAACCAATGAAAATGCAAGGTACCGCACGAGGATCAAACTTGGATCTATGTCTGTGAAGAGTAGAGGCATAACACAATGAGCCAAATACTCTTAGATGTGAATATGAATGTTTTGTTGAAAATATAATTTCATAAGGTGACTTTTCTGATAAAGATGAACTGGAATTCGATTAATGAGATAGGTTGTTGTAAGGATGCATTCCTCCCAGAACTGGTTAGGAAATTTAGCTTGGAATTTGAGTGCTTGGTGTTTTCGTTCTACAATGCCGTTTTGCTATGGTCTTTCAACACAACTCAGCTGATGCACAACGCCTTTTGAAGCATAGAAGTCTGTTATAGCAAACTCTGCCCCATTATCAAACCTTACAATTTTGATTTTAGTATTGAATTGATTTTCAACCATGTGAAAAGAATGTTTGAAGAATATGTCTGGTTTGTGATTTATTTTGTCAAGAATGTCCAAGTGCATATGCTATGGTCATCGACTATAGTTAAAAAAAAAAAAATTTAGAACCATCAAGTGAAGGGGTTTGATATAGGCCCCAAATATTGTAGTGAAATGAGTTCAAAAGTAGATTTGTAAACGTGAGTACTGTTAGGAAAGGGCAAACGATGTTGTTGTGCTATTGGACAAATGTTACAATGAAACTCAGAATTTGAGACAATTTCAGGTACAGATTTATGCAAGAACGAGATTCTAGAATGAGGAACATGCCCAAGTCTAAAGTGCCACAAATCAACTGGCAATCTAGTGAGAGCAGTAAATCTTGGTACATATGTATTATTCACGAGTTTATTACAATCATTATATACAATCATAAGATGATTAAAAAAAGATAGAGAGGATGCACAACAAGAGGTGTGAAAGGTCATTTTCTGAAAAATCATTATGCTGGAAATGGTATAAGTCAGCCTCAAGCTTTCCCACTCCAATCATTGTCCATGTAGAAAGGTCCTGAATAAGCAGTAATTGTAGAGAAAAATTAGACAACAATGATGAGAATGGATGAGTTTACTGGCAGAGATCAAGTTACACTTAAATGAGGGAATGCACAAAACATTAGATAAGAATAGAGTGTCAGATAATTTCATAGTGCAAGACCACCATCCCCATTAGGTAGCCTGGCCTTGGTATTTACCACAATAGTGATAGAAGATAAATGATTAATGGAGCACACCATGTGATCCGTAGCTCCGATATCAATTATCCACTTCTCCTCTATGTATGAAATATTTAAGCAAAGGTTGTTACTTGAGAAAGCTGAAGCATCTGGCATATTTGGTACTTGTGGTGAATGAAGAGTCATATTTGAAAACTGAGTCTGAAGCTGTGGCTTTAGTATGTTTAAGACTTGTTGACATTGTTCTGATCTGATGGTCAGACTTGAGGTTTCATTTGATATATTTGAGGCAGTAACTTGATTTGCACTTGGAGCAAATTCTCTATATTTGTTCTTAGTTAGTGTTCATGAAGATACGTTCAATTAAAAATCACTGCAAGTGTACGGTTCGTTATAAGTAATAAGGTGGACTTTTAGAGTCCGGATTGTCGATCTCACAGAGATTGAGTAGTTCAATGGTAATTATCTCGATCTTAACCGAAACTAGATATGTTTTTGATTGTTTTATACTAAATTCTAACCGAACTAGATAATAAATCCTACTATGAATGAATTGGCTAAACTATATGCGAATTATCCTAGAATGCAATATGGAAGACGAATGCAAATTGATTAATTTAACAAGAGAAATACGCACTAGGATCACGAATCCCCATGTAACAATCTATTTCAATCCTAGTTTTACAATTTGACAACGCGATTGTATATTGAAGAATCAATCTTCCTATTGAATTTAACAATCTCTTTCGAGTAATGTTAAACCTATTCTATCATGCAATCCGATTATATTTCTATGACGAATACACCATAAAAGAATGCATGAAATTTTGTAAACACTTAAAGATTCACGTAAAGTATAGCGGTATATATCTATCCCCTACCGGACCCTACGATAATTTATACATCGTCGAATCTATTTCCATTATTTTGAATGCAATAAATAAATAATCAAACTCACACAATCATGTGCAAATAATTATAGAGAAATTAAATTGCAATAAATCATTCAATAAATAAGAGAAGACATCACTCTATTGATTCTTGAAGTGAAATCTCGAATCTTGGAATTAATCTTTTCGTTCTTCACATTCTTCTTGCTCTCCAATGTGTCGAAAAATCTCTAATAATGCATACCTCCCATTTTTGGTCGAGTTTAGGGTTATAAAGGAGTCCAAGATCTCTTTCCATATGTGTTTCAGTCAGAAAAGGAAACTGAAAAATCTCGCGCTCAAGTTTAACCATGCGGTTAAAATCAGTGTCATCGCATGGAACAAATTGTGAGGGGTCTTGAAAATCTTGTATAGTATGGGCGACCACGTGGAAGGATGAATCTTCAAATTCATTCATTTTGGTCCTCATGTTTTCTTTTCTCCCATCTTGACATCGTTTCTTCTTCTAGCATTCTATTATATCTGCAATTTGTACTTAGTCCATTTTCGTTCTTGATTTGGGTTTCGGGTAAACTTTTGAATAGTTGCATCCTAGTCCCTGAACTTTGGCTTTCTTCCGTTTTGGTCATTTCTTGCTTGTTTTCACTTACTTTTCGTTATTTTCATCGATATAGTCCTGCAAACACAATTTATATAAAATTAAGCCATATTTCAACATAATTACAATCAATTCTCCATGTTTTGTGACCTAAATAAGTGCGTGAAACGCACCTATCAATTAGCCTGTGTCCTGGAGGATATCTGTGCATTTTGTAACATTTCCTTTGCAAATGTCCATTCATTCCACAATAGCTGCACTTAGGTCTGTCTCCCTTAAAGCTCTGGTTTTGATAGGCGTGCTTCTGACCACTACTAGAGTTCATTGACCCAACCATCAATGTGTTTACAAACGCAGCTGCCTCGGCATTACTCTGGTTTTTGGATGCTATATTTTTCTGTTTCTCAACCTGTTGAACTAGTATGAAAACCTTGTTCATTGGAGATAACATATTCATCATCAAAATATGGCTACGCACATTAGAATAGCAGTCGTCTAACCCCATCAGGAACTATAAGATCTGCTCTTCTTCATAATAGGAATTGTGATCTTGCGGTCTATAATTCGATAATTCTTCCCACGGACCTTTCAATTGGTTGAAATAAGCACTCACCAAACCATTTCCTTGTGAAATTGAAACAATTATCTTCTTTAGCTGGTAGATCCTTGGTCCATTGCCTGGACTATATCTATCATTCAATTCCAACCAGATCTGACGTGATTCCTTGTGCGCAACACTTGGATATAATTCCTCAAGAATTGAATTTATGATCCAGGATGAAACTATGTAATTGTACCTACGCCATGGTTTAAAAAGGCGTTAGTGAGGCGCGCCTCGTGAGGCGTATGCAGTATGCCTCGAGGTTGTATTTTTAGGCTAAAAATATGAGGCTCACGCCTCTAAAACCTCATTTAAAATTTGAAAAGCCCTTCTTAAATAAGAAAATGACTCATTTAAAAAGACATTTTGGACTCAAACAAAACAATAAAATACTTAGAAAACTAAACAGCAGCCAGCAATTAGAGGACCAAAAAGGGAAATTCAAAGTCAACCTTAAAAAAACTAATGGTTGTATATCTTGTTTACTATATGATCCAACTTTTATTTTTTTGTATTATTTTATAATTATTTTACTTATATTTTTTATTTTTTGTGAGGCTTACGCCTCGCCTCATAAAGAAAAATCACATCAGTACTTAGTTTCGTCTTTTTAAACATTGAGTCCTACGCCAAGCCGCATGAAGAGGTGAATTTGCAGGAGGTTCAAGTATAGATCCATCGATAAAACCTTCTTTATTTTTCACACTTAGTGCCATCTCTACAACACGGCTCTCTACCCGAGATTTATTTTATCTAGGCTCGTTTCTCTTTGCTCTTTCCATTTCCTTAATGCTTGAAGGTCCACCACTCTACCCTACCCAAAGTAGACACCACCAATAATTCTAAACTCACAGTATAGTACTAAGAACTCAAAACAAAAGAGAGGTAAATGTTACAATCTATGTGAAATGATGCAGTCATAGAAAGTCAATGAGTGGGTAGTGATCATAGAAGAGAATGTTGGGAAACGAGGCAAGGCGATTTTTTGTTATTTTGATTTTGTTAAAGATGGGAATCTGGGAGTGAAAGACTGAGGAAATGAGAATTCACATGTACACGTTCAAGGTGAAGTGGTGTCGAAGAGAGTGTGAAAGGGAAAAAAATAGGGATTAGACTAGTGCTTGATTGCTAGCGACCATCCTTAATCGTGGTGGGATTAGGTTGGTCGGAAAGATGCCCGTGTTGGTGGCATCGACAAGCTAGTGACTTGCATGGTGGGGTGGTTTGAAAAAGATGATCTATTTGTGTTTTCACTAAGATTTCGGACTCTTACTATAATTTTTCCTTTACGTTTTTATTTAGTTGCTTTTTTTTATTATTTTAATTTAAAGAGTACGGAAATTAGTTATTTTACGCAAATATAATGGCAAAAATGAATAGAATACGTGATTTTCAATTAATTGAAATGTTGGGGATGTCTCATGTTAGAAAAAGAATTTGAGAGTGTATGGGTCATGATCTATCTATGCACTCTTAGCAATGCCGATTCTGTGATTTTTGGGGCATTATGCGAATTTCATAAATTGGGTTCCAAAATTGTAGTATGCATGCAAAATATATAAGTGTATTATCGAGTTAATAGTTAATTTGTTAATTTAAACATTAAGAATAAAACAACAAATAATATGTATTATTCAAAATATTTATATTATAATCAAATAACAAAATTGATAATTTTCCAAACAATCAGTTAAATACTATTCGTTTTGCGATTTTAGAGGCAAAAACATGAATCAAATTTGGAAAATCTACACGTTCAACTTCAAATAGCGTGACACTTCAATTGCTCTCATTGTTTCACTTGGTATATATCACTTCAAGACATGTAACTCATAACATAAATCATCTTCGTTAATATCCGAACTTCCATTATGTTCCATATATTTATCAAGATTTATACAAGGCTTCAATAAAGTAAAATAAAGTTGCACGTTTCAACCTCTCCAAATTTAACAAAAAATCAATTATCTCTTTATATTATTTAAATTGTTCAAATCAAATCTTAGAAAAGATACATCTTTATTAATTATAAAAAGGAAGTATTTAATTCTAAAATATTATTTAGTCGATTAATTTACCTCGTCACTACTACTTTCGTTTGCTTCTTTATTTAAATTATACGATTTTTGAAATATAGCTTCAATTTCCATTTCACTTGCCATTTTTCTGATAAATGAGACAATTCCTCGTAAAAAGTCGATAGCACCATTAATATTCATGATTTTGATTTGAAGAAATTTACTTGTAATATTGATTGCATGTAACTACCTGTACATATTACAATGCCAAGCAAAAACTCAAAATTCTAAAGTTTATACGTCGCCAAGGACATGACTTCACTCTTTGTTACTTTCTGTCAAGTCAAGTAAAATGTCTCTTATTTTAAACAAATAAGTTGACTGCTACCTATGTGATGAACAAGTTGTAATCACTGCAACAAGAGTTTGAGAAATCCTAAACCGCTTGTCCCCTTGTGTAGCATTTGAAATGTGTTTATTTTAGAAATGTAATTTCCACAATGAAAAAATATTATTGGGCCTTATTTATAAATAGAATGTAATGGATCTAATTTATCATATTTTCAGTAAAAACACTCATTGGATTTAATTAACTTTAAAGAGAAGAAGAATGAAAGTGGCTAAAATCTTAGGCCCATCTAATGTTTGGCCTAAGGTGGGAGCCTCACTCGCTAGTATGCAAAATCGGCACTGACTTTTAACACATCAATTATCACCTCTCATTTTGATAGAGATACAATTTTGACATGTACCATGAGGGAACTAGGTCGCCGACTCAATTTGCTATCGTATGATAGAAATGTCGTTATTAAGAGTATTATCTCTTGACCATCATTGAAGACTATGCGATATGGTTATGATCAACAAATATGTTATTCGTAGCCTTAGACGTCTTCAGTCTATTGTTGCTACTTTTTATTTGTTTGGGAGACAGTATTCACTCGTTTACTACTGTTCTCTATATTTGATGCATTCTGAATGTCATGTCCATCTCCCATTATTGCGAGTTTCATACGTCTCATAGTTGGGGAACCCTAACGACGGCGCCTAAAAATATGTTGAGGATGTTTTGATCATTATTATTTTTAAATATTTGGATATCCTAGCAATAATTTGCAATGAGTGGAACTAATACATTGTTTGATTGCCATTATTTGTTCACAACAATATTTTGAATATTGAATTTTTGGAGAATATGTAGTTAAAAAGTAGAAAATGAAATAAAATAAACCTTTTTGAAATAAACGTGCAATTTTCCCATTTAAAAATAAGAGAGTTAATTAAATCAATGAACACTCAATTTAGTCCTTGGTTACTACTTGCTTGTCGAAGAAAAAAAGGTTACCCATCGCTCACTCATTTATTCAAACGTTTACCCATTCATCACTCTTTCAAATTCATTACCTTCAATTGCCGGAAAACTCCACGTGTGCATATGGGAAGTTGACGTGACCCATTCATCTGTTAACTTCTGCCATGTTATAAAAATTATTCAAACCAAACACACCTCCTTCATCGGATGGATTTTTTGCTACCAAATTGAGCTGTTAACTCTGACAACGCCTTCAGCTGCGGCTGGGATTGGTCAGATCATCTGTTGCATATGCCTCCGACAGCTATTAGGCGACACCTCCCCTTCGAATCGATGATGGAAAGTGAGATAACAACCTGCATTGTACCAATTGGTAGTTGTTCAATATTTTTTGATGGAAAATTCCTTTGTGAATTTCACCCCCAATTTCAAATCATCTGGTGGAAAGTGAGATAACAACCTAATGGAAAGTTGTTCAATATTTTTGATGGGAAATTCCTTTGTGAATTCCACCTCCAATTTCAAATTCAGAAAACCACTTTGATTGCTAAATTCTTGCGAGTTCAAAGGTGAATGTGGAAATAAGCTCAAGTTCAAATCCATCCCCAATTTCACATCCAAAACACCATTTTGATTATAAGCAAGTCTGGCACCTTTTGTTTCTTCTGTTTCACATAGCGTTAACCCGTCCAATGCTTGTATGTTGCGCGCCATTGATGGGCATCGGTCCTCTTTCATCGCAAATGGTCCAGTGGAAAATCCTTTTTTCGGGATTGAAAAAGTTAGAAATTAAATAAATTTTCCCGATTGGGGGCTTGTATTTTGAGGTGACCTCAAAGATGTTGCTGAAGATGTGACCTCAGTGTTGTTGAGATTTGGATCAACGGCTGCAATTGCTGCTGCCTTTAGACATATCGATGTCCGTCGGCTGAGCTCCACCTTCCATTTTCCTGAGTTTGCTTTGATATAATTTTTCACAACTGACAGAAGTTGGTTTGAATAATTTTTACTACTGGGCAGAAATTAACTGCTGAATGTGTCATGTCAACTTTCCGTCTGCACACGTGGAGTTTTTCGGCAATTGAAAGTAGTGGATTTGAAAGAGTGATGAATGGGTAAATCCCTTATATATTAAAAGAGTGAGAGGTTGTTTACTGTAAAAACTCTCGTCCTAAAAGGTGTCGTGTGATTTTGAATTTTTTTTTTTTGCTATATCCTATTTAAAAAAAAAAAGTCTATATTCTACTTTAAAAAAAAAAAAAAAAATTTATTTAATTTTTCTTTTCTCTATACGATTTTTGTAATAAAAAAAAATTGTGAGTGTCATTAAAAAAAAAAACAAAAAAAAAAAAAAAATTGTATCTCGCACTGTGCGAGACACTGCCTCGCACAGGGCATGTCTCGCACAGTGCGAGACATGCAAAATCCTATTTTTTTTTTTTTTATTTATTTTTTTTTAAAACTTATATTTTCGCCTTCATTTACGTGCTTAATTTAGGATATCAAACGAAATCGAAATATTACATTTTTAATATCATTTTGAAGAACTCACGGCCTAATATTTCACGACGTTAATCGTGTGTGAAACGGCCAATCGTAGCGAAAGTTACATTACGTCAAAGTACGTCGTTCCAAACTAATATTTCGAAAATTTCGATAACAAACTAACTTTACAAATTTTTCGACGATTCTACGCTAACCGAATCCATAAATCTTCTATATTCTCTCGAAACTCATTTCGAGAACTATATCACAGATATATCGAATCATCTAAATGAATATCGAAAATAGTTAAACGGACGTCAAACGCGTGTGTTAAAAAAGACGTATAACTCGTCTTTTGGAATATATTACTTATATATTTGTTTTCATTGTCAAGCTCATTACGGAATATCAAATGAAGTCGAAATATTACATTCTTAATATTATTTTGAAGTACTTATGGTCTATTATTTCACGACGTTGATGGTATGTGAGATGGTCAATCGTAGCGAAAGTTACGTTACGTCAAAGTACGCCGTTCCAAACTAATATTTCGAAAATTTCGATAACAAACTAACTTTACAAATTGTTCAACGATTCTACGCTAGCCGAATCCGTAAATTTTCTATATTCTCTTGAAACTCATTTCGAGAACTATATCGCAGATATATCGAATAATCTAAATGAATATCGAAAATAGTTAAACGGACGTCAAACACGTGTGTTAAAAAAGACGTATAACTCATTTTTTTGAATATATTACTTATATTTTTGTCTTCATTGTCAAGCTTATTACGGAACAACAAACGAAGTCGAAATATTACATTCTTAATATTATTTTGAAGTACTCACGGTCTATTATTTCACGATGTTGATGATGTGCGAAACGGTCAATCGTGGCAAAGTTACGGCCGTCAAAGTAGAACTAATATTTCGAGAATTTCGATAACAAACTAACTTTAAAAATTTCTAGACAATTGTACGATGGTCGAATCGATAAATCATCTATATTATCTCGAAATTCATTTCGAGAACTATATTATAGATATATCGAATGATCTAAATGAATATAAAAAATAGTTAAACGAACGTCAAACGTGCGTGTTCAAAAAGACGTGTAACTTATCTTTTTAATAAAATTTATGTTTTTTCTTCATTTTCGGGCTCATTAGGAAATATCAAACGAAATCGAAATATTACATTCTTAATATTATTTTGAAGTATTCATGGCTATCATTTCACAAATGTGTGCGAAATGACCAATCGTGGCAAATATTACGGCTATCAAAGTAGGTCGTTTCAAACTAATATTTTGAGAATTTCGATAACAAGCTAACTTTAAAAATTTATAAATGATTGTACGTTGATCGAATCGATAAATATTTTATATCATTTAGACTTCGTTTGATATTAATAATATAATATTTCGACTTCGCTTGAATGTTTAAAGTTAGATTGTTATCAAAATTCTCGAAATATTAGTTTGAAATATTAGTTTGAAACGACCTACTTTGAAGCGTCGCAACATTTGCTACAATTGGTCGTTTCGCACACCATCAACGTCGTGAAATAATAGGCGTGAGTACTTGAAAATAATATTAAGAATGTAATATTTTTTCTTCACTTTTATGTTATTCATGATTTTATTTCCATCTATTTATTATAGTATACATATACAATCTCAACGCTAATATACACAAAGAGAATAACGTATGCACGTACATCGCACGTGCCTTCACTAGTGTTTGAATAAATGAGTGAGCGATGGATAATTTTTTTTTCTACTGGCATTGATTTAATTAACTCGAAAATAAAATTTCGTCCGTCCCTTTAAAAGGCGCATATATTTTTCTTTCGTCAGTCTGCATCTGTAACTGTGGACACCTTCTAAAACCCTAAAAAATAACACTCATCCATAACTCCACCCTCCTTCTTCTCTCCATCTAAACCTAATCACAATTCAAAATCAACATCTACATCTGTATCTATATTATTTATGGTTACGGGGTCGAATAGTAGCAGCCCAATGGAGGCTCTGATGTCCGTTGCTCCGTTGATTACGACGTCGTCCACGAAGATGCGCGTTCAGATCTTCCGCTATCAAATTCCTTCTATTATTAACAATTTAGGTACAATTTCTGATGCCCTGTGCAACTTGTCAACATACACTTCTACAGAGACTTATATGAATATGTAATTGAGAAACGTTTGTAATGTTCAAGTGTTAATGAGTTTGAAAGATCATATCATATGCTGTGAGGAGAAATTTTCATTTCTAGGCACAGTACAAATGCGGAAGCTCGTGTAAGTTGTTTTTAGCGTGTTTAGCTTAGCTTACAAGCCAAATGAGAAATCAATTTGGCTTTTCTTGGCAGTATGAGTATGAAGGGTGATACTGCTGAAAGAACCAATTTTTGGCTTCTTTTTAAACATTTAAGCAAAGCCGAACATGATAATTCCGCTCCTAGAACCTGTTACTGTGTTGTGCCTGCTGCTTCAAAGCTTCTATGAAATTTTACGCATTATGCTGCTTTGAAGCTTGTATGGGTTTCTGTGCCATTTTATATCAATCCCTTTGTTTCTGACATTTTTTGTCAAAGCTTGTATCACCTCTGCAGTGAGAGAAATGTTTAAAAATGCTTAATATGGCACCAAGGTGTTTTGCTGAGAGGCAAGTGGTAAGCCTCAAGAAAAACCAATAAAATAATTTAAGGAATATAAAAAGTGCAAAAAATATGCTCGTAATTAACCTTAAGTCATCTTAAATAATCTTGGAAATAAACATAAAATAGATTAATAAAATAAAAAAAAAAAATCTCAAATTAGTGTTTACATAACTAAATTATAACCTATTACTAGAATTTGAAACAACATGTAAATCTTCTACATTATCACTTGATAGAATGAACAAAAAAGTAGCTTTACATCGGGTGCATGATGCACAATCTTTAGCCTTTTTTGGTTAACGAAAATGATTGTCTGCAACTGTTGATTAAACTCACTGACACAATTCTTCAGGCTCTGCGCAGATGACTGCTGAGTTTGCAGCTCTATTGGTTGATTTACTTTTCCAAACACTGTCTATTTATGATGACCGTCGGTCGAGAAAACCTGTGGATGACGTGATTGTAAAAGCTTTCGGCGAAGCTCTTTTCATGAAAAGTTTTGCAGCAACTCTTGTACAGGTTATGGAAAAGCAGTCAAAGTTCCAGTCACCGATAGACTGTTACAGGGTCCTGACGTGGTCTGTTCTCCTACTAACTGAAAGTCAGTTTGCCTTGTTATCAAAGAATGCATTATGCAGAGTAGTACAAGCCCAGGCATCAGCGATCCGTATTGCTATGCAAGGATCATTCCGTGTCAGAAGGCGTTGCAAGAAAATCTTTTCTCACTTGTTCACAAAGGTCTCATCCCTACCAATTTATGGTTTTTAATGTTACTAGATTGTTGATCTTCTATTTACATTAGTTTCAATGATATTTATATATTTATAATGTTGTGTTGTGCTGTTCAGTCACCTGATCTACACAAAACTTACATGGAAGAACTGAAAGATTCGAGGATCCCATATAAGGATAGTCCTGAGTTAATACAACTGATACTTGAATTTACTATTTCAAATCCCTCATTATTTGATATATGGAAGGTAAAAACTGTCTTCCCAGTCTCTTTATACATCGTAGCACAATTGTTGTTTTGGATCCTGAAATTTGGGGGGTTCTCGTTGTTAGCAGATTTTATGTACTTTAGCATTCATGTGAAATATTGTTTTGCTTCTGTTGCACAGAAAATATTTCTTGATATGTACGTTAAAGCAGTTCTAAATGCGAGGGAGAAGCCCACAGATGGCCTCAGTGAAGCTTTTGCTCCATTGTTCGCTGATCTATCGCATGAAGATTTTAAGAATATTGTCCTCCCATCATCTGTCAAGATGTTGAAACGGAATCCAGAGCTTGTATTGGAATCAATTGCAGTTCTTTTGACAACTGTCAAAATTGATTTGAGTAAATATGCCGTTGAAATTCTTTCAGCGGTGTTAACTCAGGCTAGACATGCAGATGAAGGCAGAAGATTTTCCGCCTTTGCCATAATAAGGTGCTTGAGCCAGAAGTCTAGTAGCCCAGATGCTGTAGAAGGGATGTTTAATGCTGTCAAATCTGTGATTGAAGGTTAGTTTTTTTGAGTATGCATATTTTCCTTGACGTTATATTCTGTTGACGTCATGTAGACGCTAATAAGTACATTTTGCAATACATAAATTTGGATCACCTTCTTACAATTTTAGGATATGAACAGGTTTAGAAGGAAGACTTACATTTCCCTATCAGAGAGTCGGTATGATCAATGCACTGCAAGAAATTTCCAATGCCCCTGAAGGGAAGTACCTGAACAGCTTGTCACCAACTATATGTGGATATCTTTTATCCTTATACAAGGATGATGGTAGGCCTTTGACTTTGGATCTATGCCGCTGTTTGGGCCCCATTTTTCCGAAAATATATTTTTTCTAAACTCATTTTCAACCACACATTCTCCCATAAAATATTGTTACATGTAAACCCAAAACGTTTACTTATTTTTTAACCACACATTCTCCAAAACTATTATAAAACACATATCCCAGCAAAATCTCATTTTAATGGAGCCCAAACAAGGGCTATAAGTTTGTGTATGTTTATCTGCCTGTTTTATGTACTTGCCTTTAGCATAATATTCTGCTATCATCTTTCTGGTGGGTTGTGAATTCTTTTCTTTTTCCTTGTTAATTGTGGTGATATCCAGGTAATGAAGAGGTAAAGCTTGCAAGTTTAACGTGTTTAGGAGCTTGGGCAGTAAAATCCCCTGATGTTATATGCCCAGATTTGATAACCTTCTTTGCTTCTGGGATCAAGGAGAAGGAAGTAATGAGAAGGGGTCACCTTCGTTGTCTGCGAGTAATATGCAGAAAGACTGATGCAGTTATACAGGTGAGGAGACGTGTGTTTATAATCTACAATGATTTTCCTGGGATTCTGTATATTTGTCAATACAGAAAGTTGAACTTTTTTGTGCTTCAGATGTCATCTTTGCTGCTGCCTCTTCTCCAACTTGTTAAAACTGGTTTTACTAAAGCAGCTCAGCGTCTGGATGGGATTTATGCATTGCTCTGTGTGGCAAAAATTGCTGTTCTTGATGTTAAAGCAGGTATTTTTACTTGGCTTGCTTCAACCTTGTACGCCAATCAGTTCTACTGTTGTTTTGGCCATTCCATTTGCTTATAAGGGGGTTACTATGATATTCTCTAACATGTACTATTTTTCATTTGTTTGATCCTCCTTTTTGGAAGATGAAACTGTATCGAAGGAAAAGATTTGGCAGCTGATATTGCAAAATGAACCTTCAATTGTTCCGATTTCAATGGTAAGTTATTCACCATCCTTTATTCCATTAAATTTCAGAAGTCTGCAACTCAGCCATATGAAACTGAACAAATATAAGATTCTCTCTCTGTGTTCATAGGGACACATTTATCATTCTTAGCCCATGTTTGGGCTCCATTTTTGATAAAATGCATTTTTCTTTCTCACGTTCAACATACATTCTCAAATAAAATAATATTACACGTAAATCCAAAACATTTCCTTATTTTCTAATCACAAATTCTTCAAAAAATCACTATTTCAAGATACATTCCCCCCCCCAAATCTATTTTTAATGGAACCCAAACACAGGCTTATTGTGTATGTTTGCAGTGACATATAAACTTGATACAGTAGAACTGAATTAGACAGTGATTGGGAAACTTGATATTGTATAGCTGCAAACAGAAAATTCTGGATATTTTGCATGCTGATATTTGTTGCCTGATTATATTAGGTTGTAGTATGGTGAGCCTTATAAAAATGCTTTTTTTGTTGTGGGAAGAGTTAACAATGATCATTATAGGAAGACCAAGGTTGGAAGATCATGCTATTTAGAATTGCTCGTGGCTAAAAGGGGCTTGCAAAAAGTTAAAATTTGATTCCTTAGATAGGTATATGATGCAGATAATGCAAAAATGAATTATTAACATCCATACGTATGGACATCTTTTAAGATAATATTTGATGCAGATATGAAAAGGGACAATCAAATTTCTCTTTGCATTTCTTTGCTTCCTTGTAAATCCTAGAATTTGTTTTACTCTGCCTTGCAGGCATCAAAAATATCGGCTGAGGACTGCATGACTTGCCTCAATCTTTTTGAGGTTCTGCTTGATGATTATCCTCAAAGGTTTGCCGCATTCCATGTCTGATGACATTGTTATGTTGTTCTCATCAAAGAAAAAAATCTTATCCTTTTTTGATTCCTCTAAATGTTTAATTCTTACTCTATTCATTTCAAACTTAAAAGAGTCCTAATTTTGAGTTGGCAAGGCCTGATGGAGGAGTCCTCATTTAAATAGTAATGCAAGAGGGTCTGAGGTTTACATCTTGTCTCTTTAAAGATCACTTTCCAGAAATTCTCCATGTATGTATGGATATGGTAAATCTTTTGAGGAATGTTGTTTCAACTAAAATTCAAAATTGATAATTTTCCGTCTTTTTTGTGAAATGTCATCATTCATCTTCGTGGGTGATTGTTTTTGCGCTTGGAAAGTTTTTCGAGGGGAAGTCTAAAGTGGAACGGAGGAAGGAAAGATGTTTACTATTGCATGTGAAGATTTATGATTTGATTGTTAAATTAACTGTTGTCTTGCACTGCAGAGTTTTGGAGATTTTTCCCCTGAGACCACTACTTCAGGTGATCAGTATTGTCTGTGCTAATTCTGTTTCTGTTTATAACAATCTTTTTGGTTACTAACCGATTATTGGTATGTTTCAGTTTGTTCTGTTTTTGGTGTGCCATCCAATCTGGGACATCCGAAAAGCAGCCTATGATGCTATTGGAAAGATTCTTGTTGGTTCTCCACAATTATCTGAAGCTATTATGCTTGAGTTTTCAGATTATCTCTCTGTTGTTGGAGCAAAAACTCTTGCTAATATGAGGTGAAGTTATGTTGTTAATATCTCTGTTTCCTCCCCTTCTTTTTTCCGCCTTTTCCGTTTGGGAAGACTTCTAGGCTTCTCAGAAAATTGGTCTAAAGTGAACTTGTTTACTTACATCTTCCATTTGTCAAGCATCATTTTACATTTTAGCTTTCATTAAAATTTTTTATCAACCATAACTTACCTTGTCTAGACACTTTCATACTTGAAATTTGGACCAATTGCTTTTCTCATTTGCATCCTCTTTGCAGCCTCTCCTCTCTAGACTCAACAACATTCAATTAGTTAATTATTATTATTATTATTTTTTAATATTTTTAATTATTATTTTTTTTGGTAGAGTAATGGAATTGATGAACTTAAAAGAGGTTTAGACCTCTACCACGTTGCAAGATATCTTACAGATAACTTTTTCCCATGGTTAAGTGATAACTTTACAACCTTTCGTGAATTTTTGCCTCTTCAACCATCCAAATTAAAAACCATCAACTTATTTTCTTTAATTATCCAAATTAAAACCACAACTTATGTTACCAATAGGTTGACCATATTTAATAGTAGCTTAGGTCTTCTCAATTTCCCCGGTTACTATTCTCCCATAAGGTCGGGTGGTCTCAGACTGAGTCTCGTACTGTTTAATAAGGCATTGCTGGGTAAGTGGCTATGGTGCATCGAAGTGGAGAGAGATTTTTTGGAGAGAAATTATAGGGGCAAAATATGATGTTATGGAGGGGGATGGTGCTCATTCGAGAGTCGTGGTTCTTATGGGGTGAGTTTTTGGTGGTATATCTAGTTAGGATGGAGCGATTTTCGGGATAGATTGACTTTTGTAGTGGGGAATGGTAATACTATCAATTTTTGGTGTGGAGATCCACCGTTAAATGTGAGATTTCCTTCTTTGTATCGTATTGCGTTGGTGTCGACTGCCATGTTGAATGATGTCTTAAATATACATAATGGGAGTCTCAGTTGGAACATTGTTTTTGGCCAGGGTTTGTAGGACTGAGAATTGGATGATTATGCGTTGTTTTTGACATCTTTGTACGAGGTACACATCAGGGTAGGAGAGGGTAATTGTAGCAAGTGGAGGTTGACAAGGGATGGTATTTTTTCGGTTGACACTTATTTTAGATCCTTAGTAGGAAGCGTGGAGAGTTCATTATCCTGGAAGATAATATGAAAATGTAAACCGCCTCCACGGGTGACATTTTTACAGGTGTTAATAGTGGATAATTTTTGAACAAGGGGTTTTATGTTATAGAGTGATGCTATATGTGTAGGAGGGATGGGGAGACGATTGATCACTTGTTCCTTCATTGTGATGCTGCTCATTTAATGTGGAACGATATTCTGGCTTCGCAACACATGGATTGAGTGTTGTCGAGGCGTATGGAAAACGTGTTAAAGGCATGAAGGAGAAAGTTTCGAGATAAGAATAGCAAGCTTGTATGAGACCTTATTTCGGGTTGCATAGTATGGTGTGTATGGAGAGAAAGAAGCAGCAGCTCTTTTGATGATCAAACACGGACAACATAGTAGATTAAAGAATTATTTTATTTAACATTGTATACTTGGTTTCATGCTACGACTACCAGGCATATAGATGGGCTTCCCAATTTCATGTTGTTCCTTTCTGGTTTAAATTGATAATACACTTCCTATGTATTATGCATGGATTAATAAAATATTTGGTTACCTTTTAAAAAAAATAAAATTTCCCTGGTTACTTTTTTTTTTGGTGTATATTATAAAGCATAATAAATCCATAAAAGATATTTTTATTACTTCAACGTGTCATGTTCTCCTTTGATAATTCTGCAATGGGCATATTCATATTACATCTTGTTTGCATCCTGCACCTGTTCTTCTTATCCAATGCCTCTTAGTCTCATATTCCAGTTTTCAGCCTCAGTTTCCTTGCTTAGACAGACTTAATAATACTGGGGAAGCCTGCAATTGTGATGATTATTCTAGGTTACTTGAAAATACATGTTAGGTTAGGTATGTTGATGGACCAAGGCGTGGTTCTATTTTGCTGCCATGCTTGAGTTGGTGAAAAGAATATGGCAATGGATAAAATGTGGTTATTACTGTTATACTTAACTTTTGTTGCTGGAATCAAGAGGACACGATAAAGTGGAGCACCTTGATCAATGTGATGATGCAATGAGATTTGGAAAGGATGGAAAATAATTTTTTATATCAGAACTATTTTTTGACCCAAAAGGGGGGCTGGTTAAAAAACAATCATTTGATTTTTTTCTTGCTCTCCCTTAGCAGCGGGAAAGGAGTCTATCTATCTACCTAGCTTGGGTAGGTTTCCCCCCCAACGCAATCCTATTAGGGATTCCATTATAACACAAAGAACTGAGAAATTTGTGGGGGCAAAGTGATACCTCAGTTAAGTGATTTATATTCTCTTTCTTGCTTGAAGAGTATCAGCTTTCATAATGATTAATCATGATATCAAATATATATGGAAGTCACCGTATGCTGTTTCTAACCCTCATTTGATATGTTTAAATGTCTTTGGTGGTTTGGAAAGGCCTCCCATATTCACGATTCATATTGGTGTATGATTAGCTGTCTTTGCTTTTAGTATCATATTTAGGTTGCTTATTCTTCATTTAAAACTTTCTGCCTTGTTCCCAGTTATCTACACTCTTTACTGTCAATAGTAACATATCATTGGGTTTCCAGTGATACAGAAAATTTTGTGGATTCTCAAGTTCCCTTCCTTCCATCTGTTGAGGTTTTGGTGAAGGCTTTAGTTGTAATATCACCTGCAGTATTGGCTGGTAGTCCAAATGCCTGTGTGCAGATTCTGTTTTGCTCACATCATCCATTTCTTGTTGGTTCTGCAAAAAGAAATGCAGTGTGGAAGGTATCTTTTCTATTTTTCCAAGATTCCTATGAACTCTGCCTCCTTTGGCCTTGTCTAGTTCCATCAATTTTTACAGTTTATACATAGAAAAAAACTTGGATATTTTTTTAATGAGGTTTATTAACAAAAGCATTCTATTTATAATCATGGATGATAAGCTATTCTCTATCCACTATGCTAATAATGAAGATGGAAGTATTTCTTTTCAATTGAAAATTATAATGGAACACCTTTAAATCCCTTAGACGTGGATGCAATTAATGTTGCTATGAATTTTCTCTTTTTAGATAACTCAAAAGTAACTAGCTCTTTTTCTTTAAGATTGTTGCTATTTCTTTGAGCCCAAATAAAACTATTGCTTTCCTGACTTCAACTTAAGCCCCTGTTTGATGCACATTAAAATGGAAAGAATGCATTTTTTTTGGGGTGATTTGATGATGAATATGTGGTTGAAAAAGAAGAAAAAGTTATAGATGTGATGGTAAATATTATTTTATTGAAAAATGTGTGGTTGAAAATAAGTAGAAGAATGAGAATGAAAATTAGAATGTGGATCAAACAGGGTCTAAATATGATCCGTGCTTGGCAGAAGCAAGAAATCTTTGACTTCATTGACAATTAAAATTTATGTATGAAGTGGAAAATACTCCAATTTGACTCACCATTACCCCTTGAAAGATGAAGCTTTACCTTGTCAGAATATGTAAAGGGCTGCAATTTATTTCGTAGTTCCGGACTAAGTAGATACTGAAGATTCTCATTTCTAAATCAATCTATTTTTCCCTAGTAGCTGTATGAATATTCTGATTTCTTCATCCTTTCAATAATGAGATGATAAATAATTGAGAAAAAAATATGGGTTTATTGGAGGGTAAAGAGTTGCATTTTTCTTTTGAGAGGCATAATTTATTATTCACATAGAGCAGGAGTTCCACTGAAATTTCTTAACTAAATTGTTATCTGCTGTATTTGTTCATTGTACATGGTATAAATCTAAGTTACTATCTAGTTTCTCTTTGCTCTTTCTTTCTGCCTTTCTGGAAGTAAAATATGCTTTTTTTTTTTTAATAATATTTGGAATTTTTAAACAATGATCATCGAGGCTTAGAAACAGGCATCCGTTCTATGATCTTTATTTTCTTTTGACTTATATCCCTTTCTTTTTTGTCAGAGGCTGCAAAAATGTTTGCAAAAGCTGGGTTTTGATCCTATTGGTCTTCTTACAGCAAATGTGGCTGATTTATGCAAGGTGAATTATATACCATTTTTCCAGTTACTTGTTGAATTGTCTTCTTCATTATCATTTCCTCCTTTTATGTGTGTTCTGATCAGTACCAAGTTGCAGATATTTATATGTTTCATATTCTTTCATTTTCATCTTCTATAGTATTTTCCTCATTCAATTATTGAACTATATTTTCAATACCTGAGCATTTTAGATGCATTTTTTTTAGAAATAAGTTTTGACTGCTTTTGAGTTTATGTTACCTGTTTACCTGCAATTCAATTTTCAAGGTATATTTGGTTGTGAGTGTTCCATTGCAATTTAATTTGACAGACTTTTATCAGTCTGACTAGGCTTAACTTGTTCTACGTTGTTAGGAAAGATAGAGAGAAGCAACAACTTTAAATTGCTTGATTTAGACCATGGTAGTATAATGGATATGTAACGCCCCAAATTCCCTAAACAACTCAAGGCGCTACTTAAGTCAAAGTAACCTGTACATAAATATTTTCAAAAGATCGCCACAATGCGAAGGCATGCACATATTTTGAAAACTAATCTGTAAATACATATTTTCAAAAGGTCGCCAAAATGCGTAGACATATATATATATTTGAAAACTAAAGCAACTTAACACAAAAAGCGGAAACATCATTTCAACAATTTTCTCACATTCAAGAGTCAATACCAAATATGATTAGCAAAAACCAACATTTTCAAAGATACTAAAATTCAATATTTAAGTGTCAAAATGGAAATCAACTATTTAAAATAATTGCTTCTAACTTATATTTTAAAAGTTCTATTATTAAATCAAAATTGCCCCGCTCATTGCCTTACCCTACCAAGCTCCTTAACCTGAATGGATGGAAAAATAGTGGGTGAGCATAACGAATTATACTCAGTGGAGATACAACAATCAGTCCAAATCAAGTCTAAATATGAAATCAAGTGGTGAACATAATAATATCCATACAACATACTATAGAAATATGTACCGTGGGCATTCTCAAGGACCCAATTTCAATCCCGGACTTATTTACGGTCCCGGACAACATGATATAAGCACTTAACAAATTTTTGCACAGTGGGCATTCCCAATGATCCGATTTCGATCCCGGACCTATTTACGGTCCCTGGCAACCTTTTCATATGTATAAAATTACATCACAATCAAAATTACACATCAAGAATTAACATGGACAAATAACCACAATTGCTTAAATGTAAACTCCACCTCAAAGTTTTGAAAACTTTCTTGAAAATTGAACAATTGTAATGTTACCGTGCTTCACACTTTCCCGCGATCTCGTCTAGCAAGAACAAAATTAATTTAATTTAAGATACTAAGTCTAATTAAAACTTTAAAACTTTTAGGGACTTAATTGAAAAGTATTAAAACTGAAATTTAAAAGTTTAAAGGCTAAATATAAACTTTTTGGAAATTGTGGGCTAATTTAAAAGTTATTAAAACATAGGAACTGAATTAAACAATTTATAAAACTTTGAAATTGAAATAATAACCTTTTAAAAACTTTGGGGCTAAATTGGATAGCTTTTAAAAAGTTGGGCTAAGGGGGTAATTTCTTCAAAACTCAATTAAATACAAATAAACATGTCCATAATCTCTCTCTCTCTCACACGCTCGATCAAGGCAGGGAGAAGAGGAGGAGCCGGCGACGGGGAGAGTGATGGAAGAAGGTGAACTTGGCCAAAAATCAAGGGTGTCGTCGTCGCGAGGTAGCGTCGGCGGTGGGGGTTGATTGGGGGCGTCGACCGAGGCCAAAACCGAGCCAACCGTTCGGATTTCCTTGGGTTTTCCAGCGGGAAGTCCGGCCAAAACGGAGTTTGGGGTTGAGGTAAGTGGTTGGCTTTATTATCTCTTGGTTTTGTGGTTGAATTTTGGGTTGATTTTGGATGAAGTGGAGGGTCGATTGGGCGGAACGGGCTGCCGTTTTGGGTAGTGGCGGTGCGGTATCGAGGTGGTGGTGGTTTGTTGGTGGTCTGACTGTGGGATGATGGTGTTTGCAGTCGGGTTTGGGTGGTTGGTTGTAGTTTGCAGTTTGGTGGTGGCGGCGACTCGACTGTGGGGATTCATCTGGGTTTCTGTGTGTGCTAAGATGAGTCGAGGTTGGAGGGTTTCGACATGGGTGTGGTGGTGATGATTGTGTGACAATTTCAGTCGATTATTAAGCAGAATTTGAAGGGAAAAGATGGTGAATTCTTACCTGAGTGTTGGCTGTGTGTTTGGAGGCTGTTGGTGAGGTCGAAGAACCGGGATAATGAATAGTGATAGGGCACGAAAACCCAGACAATAATTTGGGCCTAGAATTTGGGTTGGAATAATTTTTTTTTTTGGGCTAATTGGATTTAATAAAATTGGACTAAAAGGGGAAATTTGGATTAATAAAAATTGGACATTAAATAGAATATCGGACATTAAAATTGGATTTAAATCGATAAGGGCTTGATACTTTTAAAATTGTTCGAGATTGGATTCGATAAATAAATATTGAATTCTCAAGATTAAAATCGTTTCGAAATTTTATATTGAATGTTTTGCTAGACAATTCGACGAACGTAAAATAAATTCTAAAATTTGACGGGATTGTCGTAATGACACACTTAGTTACAAAATTTGTACTTTAAAAATTCGGGTCGTTACAGGATATCTCATTGTAACCCTTTCCTTTTTAGCAAGTGGTGACATTAACATTAATGTTTTACTTGCGAGAATGTATTACAATTCACAGCAGCAATGTCTGTTTCAATATCTGATCTTGACTTCTTTTTGTTCTTGAAGAGCTTGTTAGGTATGAAAGGATTGATGAGTTCTAATTACCTTGAACAAGAAGCAGCTATAAATTCCCTGTCAACGTTGATGTCTATAATACCAGGAGATACCTATGCACAGTTTGAAAGGGTTCCTGCATGTTTCTGTTTTCTGCTGTTGGTTTTGGTGACATAATTTGTTAGTGCTGGCTGTAACTCTATTCTTGTCTTTGCCAGCATTTAATTGATCTTCCAGATCGCTTTGAACATGACGCTCTCTCAGAAAATGATATTCAGGTGAAGTTTTAATTTACTGAAGTAGTTATTATTTGGAACCCAAGATGGTTTTGGTTTGTTGTTGTTATTTGGAAGTTCTTATTTGTAGATTGAATGATAATCATATTATCATAAACCTTGGAACTTAAATATCAATTATTGCAATCCAAATTATGAACCTTTTGTTCCTTAGTGAAGGTGATGGATCTGTTATCTCTGTTCTCAAGAATTAATTGTCGGTCCTCTGGATCTTTAGAAGTAAATTTGTGCTGGTTTTCTCTCTTCTGGAGTAGTTGTCTTCTGAGCTGTTTTGTAGTTTTTCTTCTTTTCTCTCCCATTTTATCCCTGTTGTATAAGTGATTGCTATCCTTAAGGGTCCGTTTGATTGACAAATGTGGAAAGACAAACCAATTCAAGTTGTAAAATAAAAACCCACCTAGACCATAGGAAATATTTTACAGGAAATTGGTTGAAAACAAACTTAAAGTGATTGTACCTTAGAATTCGAACTCCATTTCTACTGTCGTATTAAACAATCAAAGTAAAATTTGAATTCTTCGGATGTGACATTTATCATGGAATTCAATGCTATCAAATGGACTCCAAGTTAAACTTCAACTCTTTCAAGACCCCTAGTAATTTCTTGATTTTTACTGATCACCTTGAAGTATTTGAGCTATCTTTTATGTTTTCCAATTCCTGCTGCCCGACCCTTTATGACCCCCATCCTTGGTCTTTAGCAAGTGGAGGCCATTCAATTCCCTAGAAAGGAAAATATGCACAGGCCATTACTTCATGCAAAGTGGTGACTAATGCTCTGTATTGTGGACTCACACTTATGGCCTGTATTTTATCATCTTAAAGGACATTCATGCCCCAGCATTTGAGTTCCATATTTTTCTATTCAAAATTGAATTGATTTCTCATAAATTTCTATTCCGAGAACCCTATTCTATGCTCTTCCCCCCAAAAAGAAAACCCCCAATTCTATGCTGCCAAACTTCAGTTGTGCTCAGCTGCTTTACCCTAAGACCATGTCAATCTTGCTACATGTATTCATTGATGTTTGTCTTGAAAAGATGCATTTCTTCATGTGCCTTTAATGAGTTATGCTGCTGAAACCACTTCTCGTGATAACTAGCAAGACATTATCAAAATACTTGAAAATTCTTGAGTTAATCTTGAAGGATATTGGATCGAGAGAGTTGTGGATTATGTTTTGCTAAGAAATTGAGGAAAGAGAAGGAGGATATCACATGTGCCAGGAAGCCTCATGTTAAGTGAGAGAAGGGACATGATGTAGCATGTTGCCGAAGGCTGTTAAACAACGCACAGGGGCAAGAGTGATTGTCTGCCACGTCCAAATTCCAAAGTTTGGCCAAAAAACTTTGCTTAAGCAAGCACGTTTGAGCCTGTAAGTTGTATTCCTCATCCAGGTTGGGATTCTTGCCCTACAGATTAGGTTCATAGTTTATTAAGCAGAATTAGGCCTCTTATTGCAAATCAGTTCTTTACCATTAGCCAAAGTTCCATATCAATGCTTTGGAGTAAAACCTGTTTATTAGAGAGCCATAACAAGGCTACGGATATGGAAGGGGTTTTAAAATTGGAGAATATGGATAAGAAGGCAAGTATCTTGAAGGCAAGGAAAATTGGTAATATGCATAACCTATCTATTCACAGTTGAAAATGTTTGTGGACCGTGAGGAATCTAGCAAGTGAAAAGTGAGGGAATGAGGTGAGAAGAAGTTTGGACTATTTCTAAACACTTATCTCATTATGGTTGAAAATCTAGTTGTCAGTTTTGTAACTGCAGACACAATTTTGCTAATGTCCTTATGCATCATATGGGATTAAGGGACCAGAGAGTTAGATTGAGAATATTGAATAAATGTCAAATTTGAGGAATGTTTGAACCTTGAGACAAGATTTTGAAAGATGTAGTAGAGGAATAGCACTATCAATTGCATTGATGGCTTAAGAAGGTATATCTATGACAGAGGCTTGTTGGTGCTAGGTGCAGCCAGAGGTGTTTTGGCACAGTGCTACTAAAATATGACTTGGGAATGAATGATTTATTGGCTGCATGCAGCCATAGGTGTTTATAGCATAATACTATGAAAACTATACTCGCCAATTTCTTCGGTATAGCCGTAGGTGGCTGCATAATCCGAAGTAGATAAAGTGGTAAAGAGGAGAGAACAGACTTCAATAGTGTGATTTGACCCCCAAAATATATTGGTGTGAAGTTCAACACGATATGCTGCTCTCAACCTTCCGAATAAGGTCATCATATAGGAAAACTCGCTTAGCCCCCTTATATAGGTGGACCCCAAATAAGTAAATGGCTGCTGATGCCTGAAGCTAGTTAAATGCTTCAATCTCTTGATCTGCTTAAGGGATGCCTTTCGAGGCAGTATAAGTTCACTATTGTTTCTATTCACCAACGAACCAGAAATACCCTCATAATGATGCAAAGAGATGTGAGACAAGAGTACTACCTCCATGCCGATAGCCCGTAAGTTTGGAATTGCTGGGTGAGTAAGCAAAAGAAGTTGCCATCAACAATGATGCAAAGAGATAGTGAGATGGGATTGCCTTGTCAAAGACCTCTTGAAAAAAGGGAAGAATTCATGAGGGCGGTCATTACGGAGTACTGAGAACCGACATTATGAAATGCACTACCTGATTGTGTCAATCTATAGCTGATCAAATCCAAAGCCCTCTAGAATAGAATTGAGGAAACTTTAATCCATGCGATCTTATGGGCCATACAAAGCTTCAGCACTGTATTCCACTCCTAACCTCTCCCCCTTTTGCTCCCAATCACCTAATTCAATGCCATTAAATGATATTTCTGACTCTCCTCACTTCCCTCCCATAAAAGTTTCATTAATCTTTTCTAAAGTGGTGTCAATCTTCCTCAACATTCTAAATGAAGACGTAATAAATTGGGTGGTGAACTACTAAAGAAATGGACTGTATTTCTCTTGAAGGAATTATTCCGATTTATCCTTTTATTGGATTGCATTCACTTGGGATTCCTATATCTTCATACCCTGGGAAAAAAACAGCCTTTCCCATCTACCTGATCTCTTGACACTGTTTCAACCATGGGAGATCAGAGATCTTGAGAGAGGGGGATCATTCCATCCAAAGGAAGTCCCAAGTATTTCGAGGGGGAGGATACCACTCATTAGGCAGCTGTAGCTTATCCTTTAGCTATCTTTGAATTCGATTTCTTATATCACATCATTCTTTGACCGTTGACTTTTCTGGAGTTGGTGTTAGATGCTTTTTCTTTCTTTGCAGTGTCACTGTTTAGCGATGAATTCTCATATTTTCTGTCATTCCCATTTGTTTTCAGATCTTTCGCACTCCTGAGGGAATGCTGTCAAGCGAGCAAGGTATTTATGTTGCAGAATCTGTTGCTGCAAAGAATGTGAAACAAGCAAAAGGACGTTTTCGAACTTATGATAACGATGACAGCCTGGTGATTACTTGTGAATTTTCAGCAAGATATACAGAAATGTTTTATAATGTTGTTCCTTACTAGGATGTTCATGTTTTCAGGACCAAGTCAAATCAAACCATTCAGGAAGACGGGATCCTCCCAGTAAGGAGGTTGCTGGTGTAGGGAAAAAAGATGCTGCAAAATCATTGAAGAAAACTGGCACGTATTCATTCAAGCATATGAAATTACTTTAGAATTTCATTCATTTTGAGTACAAATATTGTATTTATCCCTTGTTTCCTTTCTTTTTACTTTTCAGAGAAACCAAAGACAGCAAAAGAAGAGGCACGTGATCTGCAGCTTAGGGAGGAGGCATGCATTCGTGAAAAGGTCACGGGTATACAAAAGAACCTTTCTTTGATGCTCAAAGCCTTGGGAGAAATGGCATTAGCTAATCCTGTTTTCACACACAGTCAGCTACCATCCTTGGTTAGTTCTTCTATATTCTATAATACACTGAGGAATACCTTGAACACCTGCACCTTTGTACTTTGAAACATATACAAATACATCAGCACTTTGTCTCAGCGTGAGGTTCACTTGAAAACTAGCTTTACCTGCCTCTTTGTATCGTATGCACCTTCCCTTTGTACCATCCTTTTCTATATTGTTTTTCATTATGACTAAGTTTTGCTTACATTGCTGTGCCTTGTTTTGGTCATGTTGAATGAAAGTAAATGTTAACTTTTAGTTTAGGTGCTTTATCCGGGGCACATTAAAATAACTTTGTGATGCAGAACTTTGATTTGAAAAGATGAGCAAGTGGAAGATGATCAGAAAATGGCATGCAGTTTACTTTCTCATAAGCTCTTAACTAGACATTATTTTAACATTGAATTAGAGAAGACTTAAATGCTGTGCTCAACTGCTCATAACAATTGAAGTCAATTCCTTGTTTTGTTCCATGCTATCAACGATTCTGGAAATCAAAAGAAGTATGCAGCAAAGATTTTATGGTCAGTAATTATCAGACAGTTTGAAATTGTTTATGTTAAGAAACAAGATGATTTAGATGGTTAAGAAATTGTTTTGGGTTTATCTTACAGCTATTTGATATATTTACAACTTTGCTACGTATAGGGGTAAGATTGGGTTATTGTATTTGAAGAGGTTTACTTGCTCATGATTTATCTGATGTGGCTGTTTTTTTTTGGCGTCCACCTTGTTGCAAAAATAAATAACATGAATAGAAGTTGTTATATTGTTACTTTGTAACTAGGGTGTATGTTTGTCAAGAATTGAAAAAAAGAGAAAATGTCTCCTTGCTTTGTTTTTGGTCCTGTTATCAACATTTTATTACGAGTAAAATTGTCCATGATTCTTATTTTGTTTTCACCCTTTCGTTTTCATCCATTTCTCCCCTTGTTTCTCAATTTTTTTAGTTTTACTTGTCCTGATGTTTTAAGGGATCTTTCCATTGATTTATACTGTTTAGAATAATCATTTCGTTTCTTTTTTGTCATTTATATTGAGACTCCAGCACCCTGATGTACGCTTCTACCTGCAAAATACATTATTAATCATTTTCGTACTTCCAAATGATCTAATGTGATGTTTTTTTCTGAAGAATACCCTTGCATTTGTAACATTGGTACCTTTTGCTTTCAACTGAACTATAACACAAGTAATATGCATTATTCCTTTGTTTCAACCTTACCTTTTTTGTTTGTTTTGTTGATTTCATGAAAATTCAGGTTAAGTTTGTTAATCCTTTACTCCATTCAACCATTGTTGGTGACATAGCATTCGAGACCATGGTGAAACTCTCAAAATGTACAGCCGATCCTCTCTGTAATTGGGCTCTTGAGATTGCAACTGCGCTGCAACTGATTGTGACAGAGGAAGTTAATGTTTTGTGGAAGTTACTTCCACTTGTTGCCGAAGCGGAAGTCAATGGAGGGCCAGCCTTGGGGCTATTTGAGCGAGTAGTTAATGGCTTATCAATTTCTTGCAAATCTGGACCTCTTCCAGTTGACTCATTTAAGTTCATTTTTCCGGTACATTGTTTAACCTGTTTTCATAATTATTACTGGATCAATTTACTGATGCTTCTATCAACTTAAAAATTATTTGCTCCTCTATTTCAATTTTTTCACGTAGATAATGGAACGAATTCTGCTATCTCCCAAGAAGACAGGCCTTCATGATGATGTTCTCCAGATACTTTTCTTGCACATGGATCCTATTCTACCCTTACCAAGGATCCGAATGCTATCAGTTACGATCCAAAGATGCATACTACAGTGTATTATATCCGGCTAATCTTTTAGTCTATGTGGCTCACTGTTTATTTTGCAGGTCTTGTATCATGTTCTTGGTGTTGTTCCTGCCTATCAAGCATCTATTGGGCCCGCATTGAATGAGTTGTGCCTGGGTTTGCAACCTGATGAAGTCGCATCTGTCTGTGCTTTATTTCTCAGTAGTTCACTTTAGCAATCAACTTCCAGCAATCTCTGATATAATTTAATTTATGTGCTTTGGCAGGCTCTATATGGTGTTTATGCCAAAGGTATTCATGTCAGAATGGCGTGCTTGAATGCTGTAAAATGCATTCCTGCTGTTTCCAACTGTTCCATTCCTCAAAATGTAGAGGTTGCAACCAGCCTTTGGCTTGCTTTACATGATCCAGAGAAGGTGTAGTATTTTTCCAAATCCTTTTGTTCTAAAGGCTTGATGTCCTTTTTTCCTATTATTTTAATATTCGAGATGTATCATTATAATTAGTTGCAGATATATCTGAATCCCTAGAAATAGCATATAATGGTATTCTTTCTGAGATATGTAGTGTAGGTGAGTATTGTCAGCTTTCATGTTGAACTCAGGACCTTTGAGATCTTTGTGTGGGGTAGCATAAACACTTTCAAGTTTAGATTCATAGGAAGGGAGAAGGGGTTTGTAAGAGACATCAGGGTGGAGAAGGAAGAAATTTTTTGTGTGGGAGAGCAATTACTTAAAGCTTCATGCTGATCACAACCTAATGAAGGAAAAGATGTGGTGGGGGAGTAGAGATTTTGGTGCATAGTGCAGAAATTGCTAGTTGATTATTCTGCTTTGTTAAATTACAGACCAAGGGAAGAAATTTCCAGCATTGGGCTATTGAAGCTAGGGGGTGATGACATTAGCGGTGAGATGGTGGCACAAAAATTTGGCATTTTGCAGTAGAGGTATTTGGATTGCTTACCAGTCAATTAGTCGGCAGAGATTAAATTGCATAGCTGATATGAAAAAGAAGTTGACTGTTGAGGTTTATCAAGGTTGATAGCAGATGTGGTTTAAACACACCAAATAGCATGTGGAGGTAGGAGGAAGAGTGGAGGTGTAAGTTTTTACTTGAATCTGATACACTCGTAAATTCAAACTGGGGGTAGGAGGAAGAATGGCAATGTCATGCTTTTCAAATAAAAAATGTACCCATTAAGTTTATGGACCTTGTAGAGGTGGTACAAGCAAATGCAAGTCAGTTGTTATCTCAGGAAGAGTTAAGGAATTTTGAGGTGGGCTAAACAACTGAAGCTTATTGGATTAGCAAAAGTATCCTGTCTTGAAGTTAGAATTATCAACGTAGAATGTTAACAATCATCCTTAACTGGAAAGTCTGGTTGCAGTTCTACCAACAAATACAGTGGATCTGCAGAAAGTCACCTGGAGGAGATACAAAATGTTATCTCGAAGAATTGTTAATATGTGAGAAACCATGGGATGGCGATCTAAAACTGTTAAGGGTTATTGGGTATTTAAATAGCAAGTCTATTGAGTCTAGCAATAGCGAATCTTCGGATAAGATGGGGGCTTTGCCTCTTGCAGAAGTATGTATCGGCACTGACTCTAGGGAGATGTAAGTAGAGGTGAGGCCCAGGGAAAATGTCTGGTACGGGAAAATGTCTGGTACAGGAAAATGTCTTGTTGTACAAAGAGGGGAATTAAATTTACTGAACGAAAGAGTATATACTGCACATTAGGTGCTGAACTACAGTTATTCGTCTAAAATAACTATACAGAATTTTTTTTTTGCTTTGGATGAATATAAGGGGAGTGCAGAGTGACCTGAACGAGATTTTGATTGTTATGGGGGAATTCCCCCTGACTATGGAATATGGATCAACTTGAACCAAGGGTGAGAATAGTACTCTCACTTTTAATCGTGAAGAATCAAAGAGGGATGCTGAGTTCCTAGGGGTACCATTTGGCCAAGAGCAGGAAACGGATAGCGGTTTGTTGATAAAAATTCACTGAAGATGGGATGAGAATATCAAGTATGAGAAGGGAACTAAATTGAATCCACAGTGAACTAGAAGATAAGTTAACTATGAAGGATTTAGGAAAATTTAATGGAAGAGAACAGAAAATTAAATTCTTCTGTCAAGTTTAAATAATTTTGTTTCAAGTTATTTGTCATCCAAATGTTCACATACCTTGGATAAGGTGGGTCTGTTTAGGGGTAATGTACTTGGCGTTAATTAATCTTTTCATCATTACTTTATGAATTTTTGATTCCCTTTTGGCACAGTTCCATTAAAATTTGCACTTGTTAAAAATCAGATCCCAGAAATATTATTCAACAGTCTCAGTACTTCAATTAACATATTTGAGTTCTACTTTATTGGTACCGTACTTAGTTTGGCTTCGAGCGAGAATTTCTTGAAAATTTTAATGTGGGACCATTTTTGCTAATGAAGTTTTTAGTGACTTTTCAGTGATTGGGTAACTTTTGATGGGCCTTGTTAAGGAATTTTATTTATATGGTCCTTGTAACATTAGCTTTGCCTGTCAAGTAATTGAGTATTATTATTTAAGACTCAAGCTCATTTGCAAAAATCAAATCAAATAGGAGCCAACTTCACTATGACTTTATATATTTACCCTGTTACATCTTGTCAAATTTTATGATAAGATTGTAATGTATTTGTCTACATGTGGCATTTAGATGAAGTGCTGGTGCTGTGATCTGTGATGCTCTGACTCGGCATTTCGGCCGGCATACCTGTGTCGACACGACACGACACGGGTACCGGTACGAAATACGGGTCCGATTCTTCAAGTTTCAATCGGACCCAGCAAGATTTTTTTTTTAAAATTGAAGATTTACTTTAGCGGCGCCGACTATGTTAGTATAGAAATAGCAGGTTGGTGTCGGCGATGGGAATGAGAGGTTGGCTTTAAAGAAATAGCAGGTTGGTCCGATTCTTCACTTTGAAACCAGAAGTCGCGAAGAAGAAAAAGGAAGAGTAGAGGGCGATGATAGTAATGAGGGTAGATTTAGGTTTAATTGGAGTTGGGCATATTTTTATTGGGTTAATAATATGGATGTGGGCTGGCTTTAATTGGAGTTTGGGTCATTTTTATTGGGCTAATAATATGGATGTGGATGAACTTAATAATATGGGTATGGATGGATTTAATTGGAGTTTAGGCCATTTTTAATATGGATATAAGTGGCTAACAATGTAATTGTTTTTACACCGTACATATTTTAGTTTAAAAAATATGGGAATATCAAAGTAAAAATAAATCAAAAAAACAAAATTGAAGTTTGAAAGACGTATCCACGTATCCGTGTTCGAAATTTGGACTCTTTTTAGTCATATCCCCGTATCCCACATTTTAGAAAATAAAAGATTCGACACTTAGATACGTACCTGTACTGGATATCCGTACCCGAGTTCGAGTATCATTGGCTGTGATCACCTTTTCACTGTGGGGTCTAGGAACAATAATTTTGCGGAACCCAATATTTTATTCCTTACATATTCGTTTACCTGAATTTTTAACGGTACATAGTTATTAAACCTGAACCACACCAATTGGTCAGGCGCCCTGACCAAGTGAACCGAATTGGTTTGCACAGTTGAACTGTTTAGCGTTCCAATTCAAACCAGGTAACCTGCGGGTTTGGAAGAAAATGGGTTTGGTTGAACCACTCCAAAACCAAACCCTTAAAGCAAAATGCAAATGACAATTTGGGAGGTTCAAACCCTGATGTTCTATGTGGTATAGTAGAATGCTGACACGCTAAAGCATTTTTCTTCAGTGTTAGGAAATAATATATAATAGCATATCTCAACAGTGAAATAATTTATTTTTTACAATTTAAAATTTTTATTTATTTTAAGAATTAAAAATAAAAAAATATAAATGCTATTTAAAGAATTCAAATAAATACCTTTGAAAAATTCCTATATTTTGGGAATAAAAATATGAAACTATGTGTTGGGTATTGTAACCAAAATATTGATCATAAATTATGTTTTTATTGTTCAAATATAGAAGAAATGAATCAATGACCCATCACTTTTAAAAAAAAATTTATACACACATAAATCTTTAGTTTGTGAAATATATTTTATCCAGACTTACAATCCAGTAGTGATCCACCGGTTGAACCATTGGCCTCATTTACCAGACTCGAAAAGGTTGTCCCGGTTGATGACCGGGCCGGGTTTGATAATTATGTAATACACGTTACTAGTTGATGCTCCTCGTGGCTTCCTTTTGCTGGTTATTAGGTTTTTCCATTGCTATAGACTTTCCTTATTAAATAAAAACATTGAATGACCACAAACACAGTAACTTTTGTATCCTCTGTGTTCAGTCAGTTGCGGAAGCTGCAGAGTATGTATGGGATTGTTATAGATATGACTTTGGAACAGATTATTCTGGACTTTTCAATGCACTTTCTCATGATAACTATAACGTTCGGGTTGCTGCTGCTGAGGCATTAGCTGCTGCTTTAGATGAAAACCCTGATACGATACAGGTATATTCAAATCCATCTCTTCACTCTGAAATAAATGTCCGATGTGGATTGCCTTACAGTTGGTGAATGCCTTCAGGAATCATTGTCAACTCTGTTTTCTTTGTATATCCGTGATGCTGGATTTGGTGAGGATAACATTGATGCTGCTTGGCTCGGCAGACAAGGGATTGCTTTGGCTTTACTTTCTGTGGCAGATGTACTTCGAACCAAAGACCTCCCTGTTGTAATGACCTTCCTGATATCACGGGCGCTGGTAATCATTTCTTGCTCATGTTTCACTGTGTAATATTTACATTAATTTCTGATAATCATTTCTTGAATGCATGCTACAACCATTGGATTTATTTTCACTAATGTGCCTGGCACCCTATTGCTTTACCTATGGTTACATCATGTTTGTCTGTGGTATATAATTTATGGAGAGAACCTGACCTTGTTACTTGATTAGTGGCATTCATGGTTAATTGATAATTAATGACTTGCGATAGTTTTTCTGACTTAGGTGACTGAAGAAAAAGTAAATCATTATGTAGTTTTTCTTCACTTTCCTGCTGTTCTGTTCTAATTAACAGAGAAGCTGTAACATTTTTTTTTTTTTTTACCATATCATTGTAAGGAACATAGAATCTGCCATTAAAGTGACACATGGTTTGATTACTTTGAACTGCAGGCTGATGGTAATGCAGATGTCCGAGGAAGGATGATTGATGCTGGTATTACTATTATTGATAAGCATGGAAGAGATAATGTGGCGTTGTTGTTTCCCATATTTGAAAACTACTTGAACAAAAAGGTAAATGCCTTACAAAAGTTTCCCCAAGTCTTATGTTTCAAAAATTTTAAACAATGTCATATGGTTGGGGTAGATGTTCATATTTATGTGATATTCTTTTAAAACCTCTTGCATCCCGTGATTGCCATTGTATAGTTCTTCTCCTTTATTTAATTCAAGATACATATAGAAAGGGACTAGGATACTCATTGAAAGCATTATAAAATCTTGTCCTTGTCTTGTCATTTACGTTTTATTTTGCAGGCCTCAGATGAGGAAAAATATGATTTAGTGCGTGAAGGAGTGGTTATATTCACTGGAGCTCTAGCAAAGCATCTGGCGGAGGTGTTAATACGTTCTTATGTAAATCTATTGATACTAAGTTGAGGGTATTATCTGAAATCCAATTTTTATTGACAGGGAGACCCGAAGGTTCATGCTGTTGTGGAGAAGCTGTTAGATGTGATAAACACTCCTTCTGAAGCTGTTCAAAGGGCAGTCTCAACCTGCCTTTCTCCACTAATGCAATCAAAGCAGGTGCATCCAGCTCTTGAAAACAAGCATCAGTGTCATTTAAATGATTTTTGATTTGTCATTTTCCCCTTTATTGAAGGAGATTTTTCCAAGGACAAAATGTAGATATATCATCTAGGAAAGAGAAAGCATTTATCATTTTTGAGTTATCTGCAATTCTTGATCACATATTTCATTGATGCTATGTACTTTGCCTCTTTTTTGTGGATACCATATTTAATTGGGTTCTTAGCGCAGGCTTCTGTTTGGCGCTTTCTTACTTGGCTGTTTAATCACTTCCAACCCTCCATCTCTCCCCTAGAGTGGGACAACAAAACTACCTTCCCACAGATGCAGTGTCAATGTTTTTCCTGTTTATTAGTTCTAAAATCTACTTTGGATTTCCCATTCACAAAGTGGTAACTAATAATTTATTTTTGGTTACTGAATTGGACTTGTTGGGTTTTTCCCTTATCTGCCACCTTAGTTAGAATCTGCTCTTAATATCTGATTTCATGTTATTTGTGTTTTACACGTTCCTTTCCTTCTCACTTATATTTAATTGCACCAGGAAGATGCCCCTGCTCTTATTTCTAGACTTTTGGATCAACTGATGAAGAGTGACAAATATGGTGAGCGTCGTGGAGCAGCATTTGGTCTAGCTGGGGTGGTTAAGGGATTGAGAATATCTTCTCTGAAGAAGTATTGCATAATCACAGCCTTACGTGAGGGTCTTTCGGACAGGTTTGTTCTATGAAATGGTTTTGAGCAATTTTTGATTTATCTTTGTCACCGTTCCCATGACTACTTCACCAAGATGAGAAATATGAGATATCAAATATGAAGTTGCTAAAATATCTAGACTTTGCTACGTTTTCACCTCTAAAGATTTACATTCTTGATAAACTAACAAATTATTATTTATTCTTACTTTCCTTGGCCCCATGACATTTCTTATTTTATCATAACACGATCTGCAATCTCTGTAACTCCTCGAATGATGCGACATGGTATAATAATCCCGTCTTATCTTGATTTTTAGTTTTCTTGGGAACTTGAAGGCTAGGAAATCCTGTAAACGCTTAAGTTGGTGGAACTATGGGAAGCTGGAAACAGAGTGAGGATGCCAGCTAGCGACGAATCTAGTATAAATGTTCAGCTAGAGCGGAAGTTGACTTTGACTGTTGACTGCTGACCGTCGACAACCAACGATCATAATAGCCCGATCCGATTGGTCGTTTATTAAAATTTGATTAAATAATATAAAAAATTATTGAATATATATCAACAGCTTTCTAAATTCTAGATATACAAAGTCGATTCCAATAATCAAAAATAACAATCAAAATCAAACATAAATCCAAATTATCTAATAATAACACCCAACTTAAGACTCTTAAGTAGTCACCACAACTCACAACTCACAAGACAATCGTTGAACCGCACACGACACAAGCATCAACCATCAAGGCATCAACGCAGTCGTTGAGTCACGCAGACACACAGGCACAGACTATAGTCACACACATGAAACACCGCACGGCACAAGACAAGATTGCACAGTTACAACTCACAAGTGATTCACAAATCACATGGCAAGCACATTAGTCAACTCACAAGGCTCACAACACAAATCACAAGTCACGAGTGAAGTGAATATAATCAATCAACTGAAAACTGAAAACTGAAAGTGAAGACAGTCACAGAAATAAACTAAACTTACCGAAGTCGAAGTGGCGAAGTATCGAACACAGCCGCACGCAGCCAGACAGCCAGTCATAGAAGACGCGCCTCAATTAGTGAATTCCAAGTCTCCCACCAATGCCAGTTTTTGCTTCTACCTTCGAGGCGAAATTTCAAATGAAAATTGAAATTTGGGAGTAAGGGTTTGGGATTTGGGAATTCTTGGTCTTCCCTCTCCTCGTGTGGGTGTGGCTGTGGGAAACTGGGAATGAAATTGGATTTGGAATTTGAGTCACTTAACCGCATGGAATGGACCCAACTGATTTGGGCCAATTATTTTTTTTTTAAAACGGCCCAACAGCCCAACACCAGAAACATTTCCTCTATCCCCAACTTCCTAGCTCCAGAAATGAGAAAATCAGTCTTCAATCTCCGATCTCCTTCCATCAGTCCCGGTCGGCACTCCACAGGATCTCAAACTTTCGACGGATCCAGTTAGAGCGGCCGTTCTAGCTCGCCACTAGTTGGATCCGCCACTGATGCCAGTGCGGGAATGCTGAGAAGGGGAAAGAGTATTTTGCACAAATGCTTGTCAAATTGCTGAAGGAACCCTTGTCTTTTGTTAGGCGATGACATAATAATTAAGGATCAAGGAGATTTGGCGTTTGCAAGTGAGTTATATTTGTGTTTGATATTCATAGTGGCAAATTGATCAAGGATATACCACGATTAACTATTATCGATGAATAGAATGGCAACCCATCCCCAAAGCCCCCATATTTGATACTCATCGGCGTCTACTTGGCACAGTTGGCCACTTGCCATGAGACTCCTCTCCCTTATCTGCGGCGACCCAGGTAACCAACCTAGCATCGTTGGCACTTCTAGTCGGTCGGCGATGGTTTTGTAGGTCTTCTGGCCTCAGGATGTAAGGTAGGATGTGGATTTGCTCGGAACAACAAAGAAGGCTAAAAAAGCCACGACCTTTGCTCAACCACGTCGGTAGCCAGGGTAGGTCTGTATGTGGCGATTGTGGGTCTTTGGTGTGTAGACCTCGTGCAAATAGATAATGCCACATGATTCTTAGTCAGAATCGAATCAAAGGAGAACCGACGGTTAGCTGGAGAGGAGAGACGGACAATATTAAGAGGAGTTGGAGATGATGAGAATGGAGGAAATTGCTTGGCACCAGAAATCTGGGGTGATGTGGTTGAAAGAGGGGGATAAGTGCACTAAATTCTTTCACAGGGTCGCCAACTCTAATAGGTGCAACAGTTCTATCACAGTGTTGGAGGTAGATGAGGTTACTTATGAGGAGCCACAGAGTATTGGAAGCCAAACGGTAAGCTTCTATAAGAATTTTTATCAGGAGCAATTTGAGTGGATGCCAAAGCTGGAGGGATTGAATTTTTCTACTATCACTGAGGAGGATGACGTTAAGGAGATTGTATTTAGTATGAATGATGATAAGGCACTTGGACCGGATGACTTCTCGTTCTCATTCTACAAGGCGTGTTGGGAGGTGGTGCGATCTGACATTATGAAAGTTCTTAATTATTTTTTTGAACGTGGCAAGTTCTTGAAAAGTTCTAATGCTACATTTATTGTGCTGATCCCTAAGAAATCGGGAGCGACTGATATGAAGGACTTTCGTCCGATTAGCCTAGTCAGCGGGATGTATAAGATTATTGCGAAATCTCTGACAAAGAGATTATAGGAGGTGCTGGGGAAAGTAGTATCCAAGTTTCAGAATGCCTTTGTAAAAGGGCGCAGAGTTTAGACTCGGTACTTATAGCGAATGAATGCATTAACTCAAGACTGCGTTTGGGGGTTCCAGGGATGCTATGTAAGCTCGATATTCAGAAGGCTTATGATCATGTGAATTGGGGCTTTCTGTTATATATGCTTCGGCGATATGGCTTTAGGGATAAATGGTGTAAGTGGATTCAATTTTGTATCTCTACTGTTTCGTTCTCAGTATTGGTCAACGGTACACCGGAGGGCTATTTTCGGAGTAGTAGAGAATTGAGGCAAGGGGATCCACTGTCTCCATTGCTATTTGTTATTGTGATGGAGGCTTTTAGTAGGATGCTTGAAAAAGTAGCGGAAGAGGGTTTGATAAAGGGCTTTATGGTTGGGCAGTTGCAAGTGTCCCATTTGTTATTTGCAGATGACACACTGGTTTTATGTGATGCAGAGGTCGAACAATTCAGAAACATACGCTGCTTGCTTCTATGCTTTGAAGTTGTATCTGGTTTGAAGACAAATTTGGGAAAATATGAGATTACACCAGTAGGAGAGGTCACTAACGTGGAAGAGTTGGCTGGCATATTAGGATGTAGGGTTGCACAGTTGTCTATGTCATAACTAGGGCTTCCTTTAGAGGCACGGTTCAAAAGCATACATATTTGAAATGGTATTTGTGGAAAGGATGGAGAGGAGGTTAGCGGGATGGAAGCGTATGTATCTCTCTAAGGGAGGTCGACTTACCTTCATTAAATTTACTCTCTAATCTCCCTACATATTTGTTGTCAATGTTTCTTATTTCGGCTGCAGTAGCAAATAGATTAGAGGCTTTAAAGGGAATTTCTTTGGGCAGGGTTGGGGGAGGAGAGGAAACTTCACTTGGTTAATTGGGGTACGATATGTTCTATGAGGATGGGAGGCCTTGGAGTGAGGAGCCTTGTCTTGTTTAATAAGGCATTATTGGGCAAGTGGTTGTGGCGATTTGGAGTGGAGAGGGAGAGCTTTTGGAGAGAAATTATAGGAGCGAAATATGACGTGATGGAAGGGGGTGGTGTACTGCCAATGGCCATGGTTCTTATGGGGTAAGTGTGTGGAGGTATATTCGACGAGGATGGAGTGACTTTTGGGACAAACTGAATTTTACGGTGGGGAATGGTAATGATATCAGATTTTGGAATGATTGCTGGTGCGGAGATTAACCGCTGAAGGCCGGATTTCCTTCCTTGCACCATATTGCCTTAGTGCCTTCTGCTATGGTGAGCGATGTATTAACCATGCATAATGGGAATTACAGTTGGAAAATTAATTTTGCGAAGGGCTTACAAAATTGAGAATTGGATGATTATGCGAGATTTTTGACCTCTGTGCATGGGATACAAATTCGGATTGGAAAGGGTGATCATAGCAGATGGAGGATGACACGAGATGGTGTTTTTTCAGTTCGCACTTTTTTAGATCCTGTGGAGAGCATATTCTCCTGTAAGATGGTGTGACAATGTAAATTGCTTCTACGGGTGGCATTTTTATTGTGGACGGTTGTGAGGGGACAGGTGTCAACGGTGGATAATCTTCGACGAAAAGATTTTATGTAACTGAGTGGTGCTATATGTGTAAGAGGGATGAGAGACGAATGATCACTTATTCATTCATTGTGATGATGTTCGTTGGCTGTGGAATAATATTCTAGCCTCCCAGAATATGATTGGGTGTTGCACAGGCGTATAGAAAACGTGTTGTGGGCATGGAGGAGGAAACTTCGGGATAAGGATAGCAAACTTTTATGGAATCTTATTCCGGGATGTATTGTGTGGTGCGCATGGAGAGAAAGGAATAACCGCTGTTTTAAGACCAAACACAGACAACAGAGCAGATAAGAGATGTTTTATTTGACTTTGTATACTTGGTTTAATGCCGCGGCTATTAATCCTATAGAGGGGCAGCCTAATTTCATGTTTTTTTGTCTTGTTTAAAGTGATTATACACTTCCTGTGTATTCTCTTTTAATTAATAAAATTTTCGGATTACTTATCAAAAAAAAAAAAAAAAATGAAGGTAGGTTGACTCGACACAATATTTCTCTAGTAGAGTGAAGCCAAAGAAAATCTTTTGCTACTGTGCGATAGGCACCCAATGATTCTACGTCCCAAAGGTTTGCATCTAAAGAACCTTACCTTCACTTGGTTGAGTCGACAATCAATCTTTGGATGATGAGGAGGCAGTTCCGGTTGAACCACTTAATTTTACACTTGCTGGCAAGTTCTCGCATTGGAAGCCTAGCATGATTAAAGTACACGAGAATTTTCTAATATCCGGATTCTGTGGCGACTTTAATCTTGGGAGTAATTGATGCCAAACATATTCTGATACACCTACCTCATGAGGATGACTATAGTAGGATGTTCTTGAAACCTGTGTGGTGTATTGATGGTTGTCGTATGCAAGTTTTTAATGGACATGCGTGATGCGACTTCTAGCCTCAACATAAGACTCGGTCACACCTTAATTGATATCTTTCCCCTTATTGCATGTACATGTGGGCTAAGGAATTCTTATCTGCACTATCTAAGGTAGTGGGTTGCCTTTGAAGATTGATGAGGCACGCGTGACTTACGCAGACCCAGTGAGGCTAGGGTTTGTGTGGAGGTGAATTTGGAGTACGTGCTCCCAAATAGAGTTTGGATAGAGAGGAGTAACAACCGTAATTTCCGACACAAGTGTTATACGAGAAGAAGCCCGATTTTTGTTGTTAGTGTAGACATATGGGGTGTTGATGGGACTAAAAGTTGTTGGGTTCAAATTCCAACGTCAAGTGTCGTACATATATTTTCTTACAATGATAATAATTCTTTCTTCCACTTTATTTGGGTCTTGTTATAAGTGGATTTTCAGTCCAGTTATTTATTTACATACTTCATGAGTTACATAGAAATTTGTACTATTTTGGTTTCAGTGAGAGAGACATTAATTTATCCCAATGGAGGCTATCTAACTTGCAACATACATACATAATTACCAGTTAAATGTAAGAGCACCGATTGCTCGTATTGCATCCATCTTTGCTTTTTTCAAAGCCTTTGTACATAATTTTTTTCTGTACTTCGCCTTTTTTTTGATGGTTTGACATTGAGTGAGTCTTGTTATCTAGTTTTTAAGGTACATGAATTTGATCAATTTGGCCAAGGCTGTCACTCGGTTGGACAGCATGACATTGCATTTGCTTTCAAACTTGAGGAAATAATCATGTAACTGAAAAGTCTATTATGTTTCCTTATGTATCATCCTTTCTTTTACATGATTGTGTCACTTTTGCCACTATATTAATATAGTTCACTCTAAACATGAATAATAAGCATTGTTTGTATTTTGGATTTTTGAACCTTTTTGGGTTGTTCTTTTTTGCACATTCTGTTGCCTACACTCTTGTATGTGACTATTTGTTTTTAAGCTATTCCCCACCTTATTAAAACCTCTTGTTTCTTTAACTTAATATGCGTGGAAAAGCTTGGCTTCAAGTTCAATTTTCATTCTTGGATATTTACTATTTTTTTATTTGAGTTTGCAGAAATTCTGCTAAAAGTAGAGAAGGTTCTTTACTGGCATTTGAGTGTCTTTGTGAGAAACTTGGAAGATTGTTTGAGCCGTAAGTATAAATGAATTTGAGAAGAAATATTTGTGCTTTTCTACTTTTTCCCAAATAGAACTTTAAACTCTTTCAAACCCTACCTCATTAGGTATGTGATTCAAATGTTGCCTCTACTTCTGGTATCTTTCTCTGATCAAGTTGTTGCTGTTCGAGAAGCTGCTGAGGCTGCTGCTCGTGCAATGATGTCTCAACTTACCGCTCAAGGAGTGAAACTTGTTCTTCCATCACTTCTTAAGGTTCCATTTTTTATATGTTCTTACAGATGCAATCTTGAAAGATTAATGTCAATAGAACTTTAATTTCTTGGAATTGTTTGTGAATCATGATGTTTCAGTGGCAAAGTTAAATATCCATGTAATAAATTTCCCAACGAATGAAAGTCTGGAGAGATGTTGGGATAATTTGAGCTTATATTTTCCTCTTCCAACCATTTAGTAATTGATGGCTGACTCTGAAGTAGAATATTTCTGAAGTTGACAGATCGGGAATTTTTTTTAACATCAAAAATTCAAATCTAGAACTGGACAAATAAATATGTTAAAATAGAATTCACCTATTGATGCATGGGACTTGCCATGGAAAGATAGATGGAATTACTTTTCTCGTTCCGTGTTTTTGAATTGTAGAAACTTAGGCTCATGTGTACTGATTGTAGTCCCCCTTTTCGCACCAAGTCCGGTCTCTTATTTTTCAATAACCATTTGTTATGCATCTGTCTATATATCTCAATATAACTAAACAGATGAAGATATTTCCTAATATATTATTTTTTTTAATATCAAGCATTCTTTTATTAGTTATAGAGGACATAATTACTATCATTAAGAATATAAAAATTTATGTAGCTCTGAGAAATTAGAAGGAAAAACAAACATGAAAGTCCTTACTGCCCTCCTTCAGAAACTCTATTGTTTGTCTCTTCCCAACACTTTGAGAAGATAGTTGAAGCCTCCAATTTCTACACCGAAAAAATGACTAAATTAGCAAGAGAACTTGGTAGTGTATGAGACCTATGGGTAACTATTCCATTTAATCATGTCAGGGCCTTGAAGATAAAGCCTGGAGAACAAAGCAAAGCAGTGTGCAACTTCTTGGTGCTATGGCTTACTGTGCTCCACAACAACTGTCTCAATGTCTTCCAAAAATTGTTCCAAAGTTAACGGAGGTTCGTTTTAGTATATCTAATTCATTTGACTTTATATTGTTGGATGGCTCCTTGTGTTTTCTATCTTAATTTTTCAGTTAACTGCAACCCCTAACATATGTTGAAAGTCATTTTATTTGCTGCTACCTTGATTACACTGCAGGTCCTAACAGACACTCATCCCAAAGTTCAGTCAGCTGGGCAGACAGCCCTCCAGCAAGTAAATTTTTTAATCAAGTTTTAACCATGTCATTTTTATGAGCCATTTGATATCATAACAATCTTTTCTTCATCTAGGTTGGGAGTGTGATAAAGAATCCGGAAATATCTGCACTTGTCCCCACACTTCTGATGGGTCTTACAGATCCCAATGGTAATACAAAATACTCCCTTGATATTCTCCTCCAGGTAAATACATTTGCCACGTTTGTGATGATGGTTTTGCACCCCACTTGTAGTTGGGACTTTAATTTCTTGTATGATTTTTGCAGACGACCTTCATTAATTCTGTTGATGCCCCTTCCCTTGCACTCTTGGTACCAATAGTTTATAGAGGGCTGCGGGAAAGGAGTGTTGAAACAAAGAAGAAGGCTGCCCAAATAGCAGGAAACATGTGTTCATTAGTGACAGAACCAAAGGATATGATTCCGTATATAGGTTTGCTGCTTCCTGAAATAAAAAAGGTACCTTTATCAAAAACTGAAGTAACACACTTGAATGAATAAATTTTTGGGTTAGAAGTTTGCTCATTTTTGATGAAATAGGTTCTGGTGGATCCAATTCCTGAAGTTAGATCTGTTGCTGCCAGAGCCATTGGTTCTCTTGTAAGGGGAATGGGAGAAGAAAACTTCCCTGACCTTGTTCCATGGTTATTTGATACTTTGAAGTCTGATGCTAGTAATGTTGAGCGGTCGGGCGCTGCTCAAGGACTGAGTGAGGTTAGATATGCCTTGAGAATTCTTCTAATTAAATTTTACTTTTCCTTGAGTGTACGTATAGCAATTGCCACTGTGATGGCTGTAACTTCAATTTCATTGTAAGCGCCCGTTCTTTTCTCGTATTTATGTGATGAATAAAATATTTACTAGTAAGAAATAGAGATTGAATGGAATCTTTCCTACCATGGGGGAAAATATCTCAAAACGGCCATTTCCTATATTGTAAATGATCTGGTTCATATAGAAGTTTTTCTTTCGGAGTGCGGGAACTGGCTTTAGTTGGCTTATTAATGGACTGGTTAAGATAGAGCCTAGTTTATTAAATAGAAAAAGTCAGAATCTGATTACATTTTAGGATGTCTGGCCCAATTTGAATTTGATATCGGTTTACATGTATTCCGGGTCTCAGTTGTCTTCAGTTTTCCTTTTTACACATTTTTGGTAAACTACCTCTTTTATTACTTTTGCTCTTCACAAAAAGTATTCAGCTTTTATTTCTATAAATATTTTGATGCAATATATCTGTAATACTATTATATATAATTCAACTTGGTGACAAGTTTTGTAACCTTGTTATGTCTTGTATCATTTGCTCGAAAGATTCATATTAACACCACCAGGTTTAGAGTTGGCCGTCGAAATTCATTAAATTTTCTAATAGAATGTCGAACTGAGCAGCATGAATTTATTTGATGGCTCACAATTATGAGGTCCCGGAGAATGTATCTATTTGATTGTTTAACAATTGGTTCGACATGTCTTATTTAGAAACTCATTTTTAATCTTCCTTTAAAAGGTCTTTGAGTGTAATTTACCTCTGTGGTCCAACACTATTCTCTTGTCTTGTGTAGTTGTTAAAAAATGTGGGAACGCTGATATAATTTTTTATTTGCTTGGATCTTATAAATTTGTTTTAGGCCGCTGATATAAATATGGTTTAACCCAAGGTCACTAATTGCTTTATAATTTAACTGTATCACATCCATGGCTTCATGCATTAATTTCTCCGGACACGTTACTAATTCTTGTAGCTGTGATCTACTTGTAATCTGATCACTGTGATCTGGTCATTTTATAACGAATTCTCAAAAGTTCAACTGTGTTGGTCTGGCCATTTTGTTCCATAAATGTGGGTGTTTCAGCTGATGATTGATGCTACGATTCTATAAAGATGAATCTGCTTGAGAGAGTGCATTAGTAAAAAGCAACAATTATGCTTGATATTTTATGAAATAGGCAGAAAGAGAGAAGGAAAGTGAGGAGAGAATTTTTGGGGAATACAGCATAGAGGATAAAGGATAGAGGGTTAAAGAACGTTCTTACTCCGATGTCTCACTACTTTTCACGACTAAAAGACAATACTGTAATTAATACCTCAAACAGATATCACTACTTACGAACACTGCATTTTTGAAACATCAGTTCCAGTGTATGGTAAGCTTGATCTCAGGCTCTTTTACCAAAATACTGTCAGACTGCTTGTGGGTCTAATTTGTGAGTTTGATGTATAGCTTATCTGCATAGGCTGATGTGATCTCTCTAGGCATATTTTAGAAAGTCTCTTATTTTTGTTATACATGGATGTTTTTTTTGTATCTCTGTTATATTATTTTCAATCTTTTCTACTTTATGTTCCATGTTTCTATATTTTTTTGTCTCTCTCCAGGTCTTGGCGGCACTTGGGACAGAATATTTTGAAGGCATCCTTCCTGACATCATTCGGAATTGTTCTCATGCAAAAGCTTCTGTTCGGGATGGATACTTAACGCTTTTCAAGGTGAGCATAAATAACTAAATGGTTTTGCCTTTCTCTCATTGTACGTGTGTATTTGAATGTGTATACCTGCATGTATGTACTTTGATGGACAGTGTTATATTTTCATAATATTTGCTTCTTTTTTTGTAGTATCTTCCCAGATCTTTGGGTGTCCAGTTCCAGAACTATTTGCAACAAGTTCTGCCAGCCATTTTAGACGGTAAGTTTGTATGCCTACCCCCTCTTTTTATGTCTTTATGCATGCATGTGTGTGCATGTTGTGTTTACATTTTGTTTTTTTTCATTAGCTGGTATGTGCTCAGCTCTTAATTATACTTTTTCTTCCTCTAGTTGGGTGGGACTTCTCTCTTTTATTTTCTTAAGTAGACAAGTACTTTTGCTTCCTCTGAATGCCTAATCTCGAGTCTACTGCACCTCATTGTGTTGTTTAAGAGTCGCCTACTTTATCTGGAGCTATTTCTTAGTATTTCATCTGCTTATATTGTCCTTCAGGCCTGGCTGATGAAAATGAATCTGTAAGGGATGCTGCACTCGGTGCTGGCCATGTTCTGGTGGAGCATTATGCAACTACGTATGTGCTCTTTTTGTTCTTGTATTTTGATATTCCCCTGCATGAGATAGGGGATCTGGTTTATATTACTTGTCTTGGGCTCAATCCATTTATATTAACTTTATGACTAGACCCTGTAGGTGATTTGTGTCATCATCTTTGGAGTGCAAATGAGTAAATCTGAAGAACTGCCAAATTATTTCTATGCGATTCTGACTCTGAATATATTTAGTACCTACTTGGAGCTTGATACCTAAATAAGGGTGTGGCAGTGTGTATTTTATACTCGGATGAAATTATCCTAATGGGCGCATGTTGTATAACTAAAATTTATTAGGACACATTTAGCACTGCTCTATACTTGAACTCAACGAAAGTGGCTTCAGAGATATAATGAATCCTATAGTTGAGCCACACCATAGATTATAACAATTCATACAGCCAAGCCGTAAGTGGTTTTAACTTATAACATAAAATATTTCTTATGAGCTTAGTTACATGTAATAGAAGTGGTTTATATTTGTATCCTTTTTTGTCCTGCAAGCTATGTTTTATGCCGTCTTATTTTGTTTCTTTTCAGGTCTCTGCCTCTGCTCCTTCCTGCTGTGGAGGATGGTATCTTCAATGATAATTGGCGTCTCAGGCAGAGTTCTGTTGAATTGTTGGGGGATCTTTTATTTAAGGTATTAATTCCCATTGCTTCACGGGCAATTTTTTTCTAAAGTGGAAGCTACTTACTATTTAATATCTGATTTAGGTTGCTGGAACCTCGGGGAAAGCACTTCTTGAGGGTGGCAGTGATGATGAAGGGGCTAGTACTGAAGCACAGGGGCGTGCTATCATTGAAGTACTTGGAAGAGAGAAACGTAATGAAGTTCTTGCTGCGTTGTATATGGTTCGAACTGATGTTAGCATAACAGTTCGCCAGGTAATGGTGATATCATTTTCTGTAGTGGCTTTAACTCTTGGTTTTGGTTTCTTGGAACTTTATATTTTATTATTTGAATTGAAGTCGCATTCTAATATACTTTTCAGGCTGCGTTACATGTGTGGAAGACTATAGTTGTAAATACTCCAAAAACCCTAAAGGAAATAATGCCAGTGTTAATGAACACGCTAATTAGTTCTCTGGCTTCATCATCTTCTGAAAGGCGTCAGGTCTGTTCTTGCTCTGAGTTTATTATTCTAATCAGATCAATGAAAGACATGTACCGTAGTCAATAGAATTTTCAGGTGAAATTCATGCTGCTAATTTTCAGGCTGCTGGACGATCATTGGGTGAGCTTGTCAGGAAGCTCGGAGAGCGAGTACTTCCTTCCATTGTTCCTATTTTGTCTAAGGGTCTTAGTGATTCGAATCCCTGCAGAAGACAGGCAAGTCTTTTTAGCCTTCGGTATATACTTGAATTTTTTTTAGCGTACGCTTGAAACTATCATGTTTACTGTGTACGAGGTTGATTGCACTTTCTGATTCTAAAAGTATACATAACTGATTTTTAGATATTCATTGTATGCGAGCTTTGGCCGTATTATATCTTTTCTGGACAATTAGACTCCTATTATCTTTACTGCTAATATTATAATAGACTTCTCCATGATTGCTAGTTGAATTGTGTGTCAAAAACATATTCTTGTTTTATATTTAAAAAATGAATAGATTATCATTTTACACTTGTTAAAATTTATGTGAATATAACAAGAGGGAGTTGCAGTAATTGGGACATGAAGAGATGGTATATGAGGGATAGATCACATGTGCACAGGACGAGGTTGAATATTCTAGGTTTAAGATATCTATTTCCTACTTTATACAATTATTATTTTGGTATTTTTTGGATTTAGGACTTGCAAAGCCTGCGAAACAGATATTATGTGATTTGCATTATTCTTCACATCTTACTTCAATGTAAATGATCAAGCAAACTTTGTATATGAAGTAAAAATCTTAGCTACTTATTTTAAGTTTCTAAAAGCTGCATGCTGAATTTTTTTTTTTAATTTATTTATTTATCTTATTAATGGAAATCATCAGTTGAGAGTTATTTGCCTGAGATATCGTTTATGATAGTTTGAAACTGAAAGGTCCTCAATCCTGGTTGTTTATGTTGCTGGAGGCCTGGTCTTCTAAATCCTGAATAACAATTGCTTGAGTATTGTTATACATCCTAAATTTACCTTGTGGCCCCAATAAACGAGAATCTTCAAGACCAAGTAGTTAAAACTATTGACGTGTCATCAATTTCTCTAATTGGTATGACCTGTGGAGAAACTGCTTAATATGATGAAATAGTTGGTCAACAACAAACTAAGCCATATTCCTAATAAATTTGACGTAGACTACATGAGCCTTTTTCGTAACTCCATTATCTTCATTGCTAGATTTACTGGATAGGTTCAATCAACTAGACCCTTAGAAACCACAACTGACCATGTTTGTTTTGGTATACCCTTCTTCTAACTTGTTCTTCTGAGAAGGCATAATTATTAATCAATACTTAGCCCTAGTTTGATTCCTATTTTTCCCAAAATTCATTTTTTTCCATCTTCTTTTCAACCACACATTCTTCAATAAAATAATATTACACGCAAATCCAAAAATTTTCCTTAATTTTTAAGAGTACATTCTCCATCAATCAACTATTTAAAATGCATTATTTCCTCCAAAATGGTAATCAAACAAGGCCTTAATCTTTCAACTTCAGTCCAATAACCATAAGTATAACCAATGATTTGTGGACATCTGGATCAAAAAAACATTTTATTATTAGTTTAGTTATATTACTTTTAATCGTAATGTACACTTGAATTTCAGGGTGTCTGTATTGGTCTTAGTGAAGTGATGGCTAGTGCTGGTAAGAGTCAGCTGTTGACTTTTATGAACGAGCTTATCCCTACAATCCGGACTGCTCTTTGTGACAGGTTTTATAGTATATCTTGGTTATATTAGTGCATAAAATGACATTGAGGTAGGTTACGAGTGACCACATTTTTTGTTTTTCACTTTTAACAGCATACCTGAGGTTCGTGAGTCTGCTGGCATGGCATTCAGTACTCTTTACAAGGTACATTCGTGGTACCTGCTTGTGGTTTTATGGAAGTTCATCTCTATTATGATGCTCTGAAATAGAAGTTGATTCTGTTTTGTTATGAAATAGAGTGCTGGTATGCAAGCGATTGATGAAATTATTCCAACTCTTCTTCATGCTTTAGAAGATGAGCAAATGTCTGATACTGCCCTTGATGGCCTAAAACAAATCTTGAGGTATGTTGTCTTATACAGCTGCTGTTAAATTGCATTATTTCTTTTGTACTAATTGTCCTTTATTCTTTTTTGTAGTGTCAGGACCACTGTTGTGCTGCCTCACATCCTTCCTAAGCTTGTCAACCTTCCACTTAAGTATGTTTATATGTTTCCAGTTTGCTCGAACCTTTGGTATACATCTATTATGTTGTGTACCTATGTCTTTGGGTTTGCTTTCAGTGCCTTCAATGCACATGCTTTGGCTGCTTTAGCAGAGGTTGCTGGTCCTGGTCTTGACTTCCATCTTGGTACAGTTCTTCCTGCTTTACTCTCCGCAATGAGTGATGGTGATGAGGTATGCAGTTGCACATTCCCTTCCACACCAAATCCACCCAAGCAGTTTGTCCATATATTGTACAAGTCTTATATGCTTCCATGTGATTAATGATTGTTAGATTTCTGTTCGGACTTAATTTTCCCCGATTGTTTTTTTTCCTGAAATATAGGATGTTCAAACTTTAGCGAAGAACGCTGCAGAAACAGTTGTCTTGGTTATCGATGAGGAAGGCGTCGAGTCTTTGATTTCAGAACTTCTTAAAGGAGTTGGAGATAATCAGGCACGCGTTTGTTTTATATGCTTTATGATACTTTTAACCCCCTCACGGCTTCACAGGGAAGAAAAACAAAATACATGTACATGCAGAATTTGAGAAATCCTTATTCAGTCACTATTTGTCATTTCAGGCTTCAATTAGACTAAGTTCGTCCTATCTGATTGGATACTTATTCCAAAACAGCAAATTATATATTGTTGATGAAGCTCCGAACATGATATCTACCCTTATAATTTTACTCAGTGATGCAGATCCTGCCACAGTTGAGGTAATGTTTGGAGTGGTTCTGTTTACTTTTCAACTTCATGTCCCATGTTCATGTTATCACATCTACAGGTGGCTTGGGAAGCTTTATCAAGGGTTATAAGTTCAGTTCCTAAAGAGGTTCTTCCTTCGTATATAAAGTTGGTTCGTGATGCAGTGTCAACATCCCGGGATAAAGAACGTCGAAAGAGAAAAGTATGTCTACTTGCTTGCATAGTTTTAAGATGTCAATGCCCAGTACAGTTTGAAGCATGGTGCTTAGAATGAATCTTAGCACCTCGAGAGCCTTCATTTCAAATGAAATGCTTACATAATGTTTGATAATTGCAGGGAGGACCAGTTTTGATACCTGGATTTTGTCTCCCTAAAGCTCTTCAGCCTGTAGTTCCAATTTTTCTCCAGGTATTTCACATTTCTATGTACTAAATTGAAGGGTTAAAATGCTTCTATTCTTTCAAAATGAGTTCTTGCTTTGGCTTGGATTGCTTATTTTGCTAACCAATAGAGTACTGATAATTTGACATTTTCCCCTTAATTTAGTGTTTCTATTTGGCATTGGTGGTTTGCTTGGATGTGTGTGTGTGAAAGAAGTGGGGGTAGAGTGAAGATGCGTATTTATGATGGCAGAGCTGTTCTAGGATTTTTAGCTTGTGGAGTTTGTGGTTTGTGTATGCTAGCGAGGGATAGGGATGGTGTGGTCAATGGCTTTTGGGTGTAATTCACGTTTGTTGGAGGAACTATGGCACCCATGAGGTAACATGCATGGGGGTTGGGGGTGGTGCCTTAGGGAGGGACCAGAAAAAGTGGACTGACAAAATAAATATGATATCTTTTGTTTATAGTTTAATGACTTTAAGTTGTTTCGATTGCTTCCCTCACCGTTGATGTTTTCTTTTGAGAAGTTATAGTGAAGCTTAAATTTTAACACAGTTTCTTTTCTTTCTCATCTATCAATTAACAAGCCAGTATTTCATGCTAAACTGCTGTTTGGACTACTTTGGGACAAGGAAAATGCGGCAAAAAATGTTCTTGACATCTATTAGTTTTTGGTGCTGTCTCATTACATTTGCCATCAGATTTTTCTGTGATTCATTATTTATTCTGTATTTGTGCTTATGAAGCATGTGATTGATTCTCATATGAAGACGTGCCCTTCTCTCAGGCTCAGATGCTATCTCTGAAGGATCAAATTTCCCTTTTCTTTCTTTTCAATGCCTTTCAGCTCTTACGATTCCCTTGACATTGTGATTTGGTACTTACTTTTTTCAGGGTCTTATAAGTGGATCTGCTGAATTAAGAGAGCAAGCAGCCTTGGGTCTTGGGGAGCTGATTGAAGTGACAAGTGAACAAGCTTTGAAGTCTTTTGTCATTCCAATCACAGGGTATGTACAATAGATTTTTAAATGATGGATACTGTTATCTGAACGTTATGAAAACCTTGTGCTGCAGTGTATTATTTATGTCATGTTTAAGTATCAGTTGCCTGATCAGGGGTGTATTTCATATGAATCTTTGGGTTGTTTAGACCAAGTCAAGGAGGCTGACTTTGATAGTCACTTGTTTTCTTCTGCAGGCCACTAATTCGTATTATAGGGGACCGATTTCCTTGGCAAGTAAAGAATGCAATTCTGTCAACTTTGAGCATCATAATACAGAAGGGTGGGATGGCTCTGAAGCCTTTTCTTCCCCAGCTTCAAACGACTTTCATCAAATGTCTACAGGACAACACAAGGTTAAAATAACAGATATTCTTAACTATTAGAAGGGGATTCCCACAGTTTAACCATTTTCTATTGGCCTATTTTATGAGCTTTATGAGTATATATCTGTCATTTTGGTTGTTTTGCATCTGCAAGAGCTAAACTTTCATCCAAAAAGATAGTATATTGAAAAAAGGCTCGTACTTTGTGCTTATTTAAATTATTTTGCAGGACTGTTCGATCAAGTGCTGCCTTTGCCCTCGGGAAGCTTAGTGCAATCAGTAATAGGGTTGATCCTTTAGTTGTTGATCTTCTATCTGGTTTGCAGGTGATAATCAATAATTATGTATCATTTCTGCTCATCAGTTGTAAATCGATAAAATGTAACACGGCTGAATTTGTACTTACCAGGCTGACGATGTTGGTATCCGGGAGGCAAGTTTGAGAGCTCTAGAAGGTGTAATTAGGAATGCTGGAAAAAATGTGAGTGGTGCTGTTCAAACACGCATATATAACCAACTGAAGGACATGATATACGATAATGATGACCATATACGAAGTTCTTCTGCTAGCATTTTGGGCTTTGCATCACAGGTTAGTAAAAGCCTCTAATATTTAAATCAATTTTACTACAATTGATATTACAATCTCTGCAAGTGGGTTTTATTTGGATTGCAGTTTAAACTTCTGTGAAAATAAGGGTTGAGTTCTTTGTTGGCAGTATATTTCATGTATTATTACAAAAGGCTTATGTTGTCCAAATCAGTTCCAACTATTTGTGGACATTTGTATTTTTTGTTACTGACAAAGCATTGCTACAATGGTGTTAACAGTACTTGGAAGATGGTCAGATTTCTGAGGTGCTCAAGGAACTCACAGATTCGGCTTCATCTCCCAGCTGGACCACAAAACATGGATCAGTACTGGCAATATCATCGATTCTTAGGCACAATCCTGCCATAATTTATGCTTCTCCATTGTTTACAGTCGTTGTGAATAGTCTCAGAAGTACTTTGAAGGATGAGAAGGTATTTCTTGCTTTGCTTTGCCAGAAGTTTCAATTGAGATATCTCACCATTTTAAATTTAAGAAGAAAACTGGATAATTCTTAACTGCAACTTTGTTCTCTCTTTCTCATGGATTAGCACGGTAAAGAAACGAAATTAGCTAATTCTTGACTTCGAGCTGTTTAATATTAAGTTTAGTTAGATTGATGATTAGTTGATTACTTATTAATCATTATTATCATATTCTCTGTATTATGCAAAACAATATGTTATGCTGATACATCTAGTAACTTGAGTAGATTTATATCTTAAAATTAAAGAGACGTGTTTAGTGAAAGGCAAAATGACAATGAAATAAAATAAGTATACAAGGGAGAATACATGTCACTCTAAGCTTTTACATTCTGTGCTAAAGAATCATGGCCATTATCAGAATTTTTGGACACTTAAATTGTTCTCTTTACTATGATTATAGAGTTTTGTTAACTCACAGATAATGTTGGTTGCTATCTTCTACTTCTATTTGAATGTTGACAACTAGGAAATAATAAAATCTATTAACCAAAAGTAGCTCTCAGTAACTTTCATAGTGAATGGTGGAATCATAATGCACTTGTCTAAATTTCTTATCATATCTGTTCTGCAGTTTCACCAAGTGCAAAAATAAAACATCGAAGTATTTTATATTGTCCTAAGTTTCAGGATTAATTTATAGCTGTTTGATTCCTTTTGACCTTAACTCTATTATCTAATGACTCCATATTTTTTGGACGTGCTAAAACCCTTTATATGGAGCATTATAGACTTTGTAGTTGAACTGTACAGTTACTGTCAGATACATTCTTCTTTACAATATTTTCGATATTGGCACCTTCATATACTTTTCTATGCCATGAAGTCCCTTTTAAACGTAAAGGTTATTGGTAGAAACTTGAAATGTGTAAAGATTTCATGCTAAAATTTGAGGCGGTGGGTAAATTCGGATTCTTGCATCGATATTTTACTGAAGCAGAGCTCAGTGGAATCAAATTGTATTTATTTTGGACTGGTATATCGTATTGATACTTGCATTTTTATTTAGTTCCCTGTTCGTGAATCATCCACTCGATCTCTGGGGAGACTATTACTTCACCAAATCCAGAGTGATCCTGCAAACACAACTGCACATTCAGAAACTTTGGCATCTTTGGTAACGGCAATGCAGGATGACTCAAGTGAAGTCAGAAGAAGGGCCTTGTCTGCAGTAAAGGCAGCTGCCAAAGTACTTGTTTATTGTGTGTCCATCTGTATAGTTCATTTGTATTTCTTGTACTATGTTGCTATTATCTGCACTTTGTATGTAGGTCAATTCTGCCGCCATCATAATACATGTTTCATCATTTGGTCCTGTACTTGCTGAATGCATAAAAGATGGATCTGCAACTGTTAGGTTTGCTGCTGAAAGATGTGCCCTGTATGCCTTCCAATTGACAAAGGGTATGTAATTTTTTATTTTTTATTTTTAATCCTACGTCAATCTTAATGACTAGGAGCATGTTTGGCCAAGCATAAAAAGGTAAAATTTACTTTTAATTTACTATTTTTTGTTTCCTAGCATGTTTAGATGAGTTCATTTTTCTGTACTTCTTAGAAAAAAAAGATCTTACTTTCAGAGCAAGTCCTTATTTTTACTTTGACCAGTAAAACTATTATTTATTTTAATAATTATCATTTGCATACAAGTAAATTTTCTTTATAGACCCCTGTTTGTTAGAGATTCTTGAAAATTCATTTTCAATCTCATTCTCCAAATAAAATAATTTTGCGCGTTGATTTATAACTTTTTCCTAGTTTTTAACCACACGTTCTCCAAAAAAAATCATTGTTCACAAGCATTGTATCATTTTCATACCGGTTTTATAATATTTGTTTCTGTACAAGCATTGACGAATCTGGGAGCCCGTTGTATCGTATCCTTGATCTTATTTGTCCTCTCTTTAAATCATAGAACATCCACTCTCTGTTATTAATTTCCAGGAGCAGAAAATGTTCAAGCCGCGCAAAAATATATAACAGGATTGGATGCAAGACGATTATCAAAGCTTCCTGAAAACAGGTGGAGTGTCTTCTTTTCTTTTCTTTTTTGCTGGAATATTTTTTAGAAGCTTTTAATTTGTTATATTCTTCTGGCATGGCTGATCATTTTTTCTCTCCGCCAGAAACTGCAATTAAGTTTTTTCCAAGAAAAAATTTATCACATAACTTTAGGTATAACATGTACATGTATGCGCACACATTTACATTTGTGTACATTATATGTGACAGGTTGAGGGAAGTTATTTACATTTTCCAATTTTTTACCCATTATTTTCTTTTCCATTCACTAGGAATTATCTCAAACCTGTACAACATGATTCAATACGTACAACGTTTCTTTAAAAATTTTGCCTTCTAGGGAAAGTTCTAGAAAGGGATGACAACATATTGCATATCCATTTGCAATATTTATCAGTGAAAGGAGCTTTATGTACTTTTCCATTTTAAGCAAAGGCATTTTGACTTGATTGACCGTAGATTTCAAGTGATTGAGCATTACCTATGACAAAAGATGTATTCTGTTTCATGTTATTTGAGTTTTAATAAAAAAGGGGCTTCTTTGCTTTAATATGTGTAATGCTGTTTAATACTGGCTCTGTCGATGCAGTGATGACAGTGAAGATGGTGAAGATGAGTTGGTGACTGGCTGATCAACTGGTTGTGCGCTAATATATTTCGGTTCTTTTTATAATATCCCTTTAATATTGGGGTCTAAGAGACTCAAAAGTTCACCAAAATTTCCATTCATTTTCCTTGTCAGACGAAAGTACTACACATCTACACATACACACACATGCATTTTGTCCTCAATTGGTTCCTTTTTGTGTTGTATTTAGTTAAAATTTATTGCTGAGAATTATTTGACCTTGCGGGAACTTTGAGGGAGCTCCCATTTTTGTACAAATTTTGTAGAATAATGAAATTTTTTGCTGCTAATAAAAATTGTAATATTTTGGATTCTTGTCATAACATGTTCGATTCGATAGCACTGGAAAGTACGATTATTTACCTCAATAGGTTAAATTGATGAATAAATCTGAAAGTACAGGATTATTCATTCAGAAGAAAAACAGGTTTTATATTGGAAAACAATAAGAAACCACCTCCTGTATGTGTGTTTTGAATTCCTGTAACTTTTCTGTGGGAAATTTCTTGTACGTATAGACTTGTTCTAAATTGATGCATACTTTATGTATGCGTTGATGCAGTAATAAATCTCTAGATTATTATTGTATCCCGTAAATAATATTCACATTTGATCATAAGACCTATTAAAAATAACAAAAATCACAATCAAATGGTCTTCAACATGAAGACAGCCTCGTATTTAAATAAAAATTGTAGAAGTAAACATGATGAGCAAGGACGAAAAATTTTAAACTGATTTTTTATAACTCACGATTCGATCATCATGATGTGGTATATGTGGGTGTTTCGCTGCCTCACATTTGAAATATTCGAACCGTAATTAATTAGTAGTAATTAACGATAGAGAAAGAAAGAAGAGGCGTCACAAACATAATTAATTAGTAATTAATGGCCCAGTTTGGTAAACTACCCCAGCCTTAGTTGAGGTAAATTGCACCTGAGGTCACCCAACTTACATGTTTCTTTCATTTTGGTCAGTAAACTTCAAATTATATCAATTTGATTACCTACATTATATTTTTTGTTCAATTTAACAGCCAATCTATAATTATTGCTAAAAATAACATAATTTATGATGAATGAGTTCAATGTATGCATCATTTGTCGTCATTAAAGACTTACACTTTGGGATGGTAAAATGCCCTACTTCCGTCCTGCATTGCCTCGTCCCAAATGTGGTAGGGATGTAAATGAAAAATATGATATCCACCCTGTACTCGCCCCAAAAAAATTTGAGATAGGGAGGGTCGTCCAAACTCGGTCTGCCCCATTGTCATCCCAACTCACACTTTTAAAATGGAAAACATGAGATTTGGCAAAACATATTTTATCATTCAAATCACGTGTTGACAAAAAAAATAGGTGGGTCAAAATTCCTTCGGCCACATTGAAAATTCCGTTGTTTAGATAATAGTTATAAAGAAATGGTTAAATTGAAAGGAAAACACATGTTGTAATCAATTTTTTTTTATTCAAATTGAAATTGGATAACCAACGTTAAACAAGCCTATAAGTTGTAAGACCTCAGAGAAATATTTTCTACCGGATCATGCTACACTTACTCACACTTTTCTACAAACTCTCTTACTTACTACTCACAATAGGAGGAGGGGACCATATTGTCGGATTATTTTATTCACGCGGGACCCGCATGCCATGATAGTGTGAGTAAGAGATTTTGTATATGATTTTGTACATATAGATTAATTCTTTTCTACCATAGTTGTTAATTGAAATTTGCAATTGATTTTGATTGGTGGAAGATTCCATTAGTACAAAAATATTAGGTGCAGATTCAAAGAATCTGTTCCCATAAATTTATATGTTGACATAAGAGCAAACGGTATTTTTTTTTTTTTTTTTGAAAGAGAGATTTTAATACATCCTTTAATTTTATTTTCAAAATTTTTAAATTTTTAAATATGCTGACCGAAAGTATCAATGACAAGTTCCTAAAACGTTACTATCTATTAAAGTCTTACACTTGGAAGACTTTCTCTATGCCTACATACTGAATCAAATAAAGTGAATAAATCGATGATATGTTCGTCATATGATGGTACAAATTTTATGATAACTTTGTACTTTAAGAAAATACCACAGAAGTGTTTAAAGGAAAAATTTATGCTATTTTTTTTTTTCAAATAAATATCAGTTGACGATTAAAAAAAAAAAAAAAAAAAAACTTCTTTTAACATTAACTTCTATACTCATAGTTTCACATCTCCAAATGGAAAAATGGAAGGTAGAGAAATTCAACTTTGCTTGAAGTTGCTGCGTCAAGAGTTCGAATCCTGAAATATGGATTTGGCTCTTGGGTAAATAGAAGTGTACAATCAGTCTTCCACCTTGTACCCTTGGAGATATAACCTTCGATTTACCTCCTCCATCAATGCCCAGGACAGGACAGGTGGGGATGTCAGTAATAGGACGTAATAATAAAAAAAATAGTATTATCAAAATATGAAATATTTAGTACTTTCTGTTTCTGTCATTGTCTAATTGGCGTGTGCGTTAAATAAGTGGGATCCACTTTTCAATCCCACATATTATTATAAATCAAAACACGTCACACACAATATTATTTTCTTCACGACCTTTCACTTGATTAAAAAAATATATATTATATTGAAGGGGTGCTTATATTAATTTCATTCATATGCGGCTAATAGGGTAATTCAGTTGACTAATCAATTGTGACAAGTATTGTATTCGTGCCTCCAGATTCTTTTCGATTCTTGAATTTATTTTAATTAAGTTGAAAAATTAATTATCATTTAATTAATTAAGATATTTAAAGACTTCTATATGCATCTCTATCAAAATTACAACTTGACATGTAAATTCATAATATATCTTACTTGAATCATCGCTGATGTAAGAATATATGCAAAATAATATACAAATTTTGTGAAAGTCACTATTTATTAAATAAACCGAGATATCACTATTACAAAGTATATTATTTAACTTTGGGAATCCTTAAGACTTACTATTTAAGTCCCCGTTTGGCCTCCATTATTTCAATTTATAATTTTCTTTATCTTATTTTTAATCACACAATTTTCTATAAAATAATATTACACGTAAATTAAAAAAATTTCCTTCATTTTCCACCACACATTCTCTAAAAAAAAAAAATACTTTAAGCTTCATAGAATCACGACACAAGGGTTGATCCAATGGATAAAAAGGAATTTGTAATGGACCAATATATAGAAAAAAAAAATCATTAAAAAACTTATTTTTATCTATAAAAATTTAAATGAGCTTGGGGCAACTCTGAGCTAAATCCTAGGGCTGCACCTCTTTCCACCCCCGCAAGACATTGCGAAACTATGTTTTAGGGACGAGGCGGTGAAGGACCTCGAAAGTTGGGGTTCAACTTTTTTTTTTTAAGATGTTGGGAAGCTGAGAAATATATAAATACATTTAATTACAACTTATCTATTATGTAGGGTTACACTTTATTGTGTAATTGAGTTAGGTTTAAGTCATAGTCAATTCAAGACCTACACAGTAAATAAAATATTATGTAATTACTCATTTTCAACCACACGTTCACACAATAAAATATTGTGCATGTAAATTCAAAATTTTCTCTACATTTTAATCACATTTATTTAAAAATCACTATTCAAAATTTTATTTTCTTCTACCAACGGGTCGTGAATTTCTTTTCTCGAAGAAAAAGCAATGACGATATATGGAGAATAAGCATCGGCTAACTCTGTGCCAGCAGTCACGGTAAGACAGAAGATGCAAGCGTTATCTAGAATGATTGGGCGTAAAGCGTCTGTAGGTGACTTTTTTAAATCCGCCATCAAATCCTAAGGCTCAACTTTGGACAGGCGGTGGAAACTACCAAGCTGGAGTATGATAGGGGCAGAGGGAATTTTCGGTGGAGTGGTGAAATGCGTAAAGATTGGAAAGAACACCAACGATGAAAGCACTCTGCTGGGCCGACACTGACACTGAAAGACGAAAGCTAGGGTAGCGAATAGGATTAGATACCCTAGGAGTCCTAATCGTAAACAATGAATACTAGCCGTTGTGCGTATCGACCCGTGTCAAACAAGGCTGAAGTAAGTTTGAAGAATTTTTATTCTAAATAGTTTTACCAATATAATCTCTAAGTCAGAATATTTTTGCTCCTTTGGTAATAGTTAATAAAACTTAATTTAATAAATTTAGTTCATTGATGAAAAATTCTATTGCTAAATAAAGCAATAAAAATAAAAGACGAAAGTGTAAAATAATAATTCAAATTTATAAATATTTTATTCCGCCTATAATATTATTAAAAATAAAATAAAAAGCTAAAGATAGAATAGAGTTATGTAGGTAATATCAATAATCAAAGCACCGTCAACGTTTACTTATGATTTTATTTTTTATATTGTCGTCAATTTAACTATGTCGATGATAATTGACGGTATTACTCTTGATAGTTTCATTTTGAATCACTAATATTTATATCGGTATATGTCATTCTGTATTTTATGCAGGATTTTCTCACTTCAATAAGGATAAAGCTACTCAAAAAAAAAAAGGGGGGTTTGGTGACAATTGCTCTGTCAGCACCGCCTAACTGCATTTTTTTTTTTTGCCTAACTATATGGTGACAAAATGACACGTGTCCTTAGACATGTCAAATGGGCAGGCCGGGTCGAATCGGCCGCATACTAAAAAGTCCATGCACAATCTACTCTAAAAAAAAACCTGCGCGCATACGGGGCTTTACGGGCCAACCCCGGCCCGGATCGCAAAAAATAAGTGACCCGGCCCGGACCACAAAGTCCGTATGGGCCGGATCATTGGGTCGGCTCGTTTTTGGTTTTTTTCCCTTTCTTTCAAAGATTGTCACTTAAAAAATAAATGGTAAAAAATAAATTTTATAATTAGAGTGAAGATCGATAAAAGTTACATAAAAATAAATTTTATATCAATAATATAAAAACTTATAATTTTTCGAACAATTTTTTACCTAACTTGACAAATTAAACAATTGTTAACTATTTATAAATTTATAGTTAAAGTACATCCCAACTAAGTTAGCAGCTACTTAACTATAATTTCGTCATTACAAAACAGATTCTATTAATTTATGGTAAGATTTTTAAAGTTTTGAACAATATCGTCAACAACTTTATCTTGCATTCTTCTATCTGCAAATAGCCAGTCTTTCACGCAAATGCGAGCTTCTAAAATATTTTCTTTAAGTCTTGATTTTCTTTCATTTAGTACCCTGTTACCTGCACTAAAAGTAGACTTCGATGCTACTGTTGAGATTGAAACTGTTAGTAGATCTCGGGCTATTTTTAATAATATTGGATATGACCGTTCATTTAACTTCCACCATTGTAAAATATCTAAGGTGTCAACCTCATCTTGTGGAATTAAACTGTAGTGATCAAATTGATAATATCTTTCTAATTCAGCAGGTGTAACATTCTCATTTAAAAATGAACTAGTAGATGAAGTAAAAGACACATTGCGGTTCTTGACTATTAGAAAAAAGAAAGAACTTTTACCTTTAGAAGTTGTAGCAGAACTCGTATTAGAAGGAACATTTTCATTATTATCATATTTTATAAAATAATTATTGTACATTTCATTAATAAAAAATTCCATTTTCCGATTTGTAATAGTTATATTGAAAGATAAAGTTTTAGAAAGTTGGTCCATAGCACACTGAACTATAAAATATTTAATATGAGGATCCATTACAGCTACAATTGAAAAAATCATTGGCATAATTTCGTAATATTTTCGAAACTTGTCCTCCATTGTATAAACAATATCATAGAAAAATGAATCGTCTTTATGACTTGAAAATTGATTAGCAATTTCTACAAATTGTAAAAGCACAAAATTACTTGTTGGATAATAAATTTCAGAACTAGTTTTTGTTGCCTTATAGAATGATTTCAAAAAATTCATGATTCTAAATGCAATTTTCCAATCAGAATCATCTATACGAAATTATTGTTGCTTTGAATTAACGAAAGCATTAATAGCATCTGTATAACCAACACACGATTTTAACATAAGAAATGTTGAATTCCACCTATTTGAAATATTATCATTAAATTTTCTTCTCCTCAATCCAAGATTTTTACAATTTTTTTCAAATTCTTGTTGTCTATAATCTCAACAAGAAATGTAGTTAATAGCTTCTCTAATTTTATGTATTTGTGGTGTTATTAATTTTAAATCATCTTGCACTACTAAATTATATATATGACAAACACACCTCATATGAAATAATTTAGAGTCAAATAAGGGATTAAGTGTCATTTTCAAAAGTTCAATACAAGCAGTATTTGCACTAACATTATCAAAACTAATGCTAAATAATTTGCTCAATACATTAAATTCATTAAAAACTTGTAATAAATTCTCACACAAATTTATTCCATTATGTAAATGTTCAAGTAAGCGAAAAGCAATAATTCTTTTGTGAAGTAACCAATTATTATCAATAAAATGTGCAGTGACACATACATAATCATCGTGATTACGTCCAGACCAACAATCAGATGTAAAGCACATAACTCCATCAAAGTTCTTAAATTAAGTTTTTAAATTTTCAACCCTTGTATGAAATAATTTTAAGATATCTGAGCGAGCAGTATTTCTATTTATAGTTCGATAAGCAGGTTGAACATACTTTTGCATAAACTCCTCGAAGTATTGATCTTCCGCAAAAGTAAAAGGCATCTCCTTTACTGCCACAAATTCAGACATTCCTACTCTCATTCGATTATGCGAATAAGAAAAATTAGAAAAAGTAACTGATCCACTAGTATTAGTAAAAGAAGTAATTTGAGCTTATTTAGTATCTAAATGCCCTCTTTCATTCATGTGTTTATCTCTGTGTCTTCGCAATGTTCCCGTACCTTGACCTTTAACCCATGTATAAGCCTTTCTGCAAATAGTGCATATTACTTTTTTGTTTGATTCATCTACTATAAAGATGTCCCAAATATCAGATATCTGCTTTGTATTCTTTCGCTGTTGAGAAGATCCAATACTTGGATCATTATCATCTTCTAAATTTATTGGAGAACAACTATCATGTAAATTGACATTTATTGAAGAAAAATCGTGATAATACAAATTTTTTTGAAATAATAAGATGAAAAGAAAACACAAAATACTAAATATTAAAAATACTTGTTGAATATAGAGATTTCAAACTTGTAGATTGTAAGAGAGAATGAAAAATTTTGCACAAGAATCACAAGATGAAATGAAAGCAAAAAATACACAATTTATAAGAAAAAAGTGACCATTAGTTCTTTTCAAACGATTTTTTTTTTTTTAAACGGTCACTGATCGTGCTGCAATGCGCCTGCAACACGTTTCAATTTTTTTTTTTTTTTAAAACAGGCCATCAGTCGTTTTTCAAAAATCGGCTCGGACCGGTTAAGAAAAATTTAGGCCCGTGATTCGGCCCATTTGATTAACGGGCTGAATTGATGGCCGGTTCGCCTCCGTGCGGGTCTCGCATCTTGACACCACTACGTGTCCTCTTATTTTTAATTCTGTCATTTATGTAACAAGGTTGCTTCAATAACACCAAATTCAAGAAACTTAGAGAACTGTTGCATGTATAGAATTTTTGTACAGACAAAAATCCATAACCCGATTTATCAATACAATTATTCAACAATTACAAAGGCCTCTTTACAGGGGCCTTATAGGCCACTCATTGTGAGGCGGGTCCCACAATGAATTAAAAAAAATTGTGTGTGGACCCCACCACTGTGTCTTTCCCTAGCACCCTCCTGTGAAGAAGCCCCCTGTACCCCCAAGCATTGTTGTTATCGATAAGTAGCAAAATTGAGAAACTCAACCCCTTGTCTCTCTCACACATACGTACTCACAAATTTACTTATATTTTTGTGGTGTCTCACTCCACAACTTGAAGCTGGTTGACTTTATACTGGCCAATCATGATTAAAATAAACAAAACTGACGCATAAATGTTTGTCCAAACCTCTATTGTCCCTAAAGCCAAAGCATCTATAAAACTAACCCAAAACACACACAAATTCACTTCCAAACTCTTGTTCATTTCCCCCTCTTTCAAATCTTAACCATGGATTCCCTTAGCTGTGTAGCCTCAGATCTCCTCCCCTTACTAGGCAACAGCCCCAACGCCACTGCAGCGGCAGACTTCATTTGCAACCGCTTCACGGCAGTTTCCACCAAGCTCTCCGATGCCACATATGCCATTGACAACACATACTTGCTGTTTTCTGCATACTTAGTTTTTGCCATGCAACTAGGTTTTGCTATGCTGTGTGCTGGTTCTGTGCGTGCCAAGAACACCATGAACATTATGTTAACCAATGTTCTTGATGCCGCCGCTGGTGGCCTCTCCTACTACCTTTTTGGCTTTGCTTTCGCATTTGGTGCCCCGTCGAATGGATTCATAGGCCGTCATTTTTTCGGACTCAAAGAATTCCCTTCGGCCTCATTTGATTACAGCTATTTTCTCTATCAGTGGGCTTTTGCCATCGCTGCTGCAGGTAATATCATAGAGCATCTCCAATAAACTCTTTAAATATAAGATCTTTTCTATTTTAAAGAGTCAATTTTTATGTTTAAAAGACTCTTTGAATTAACATTTTAATTTGAAGAGCCAAACACGCTATCTATATTAAATGCATTCAAAGTATTTTAATTTTTAATGGAGTAAAATAATATAGAATTATTCTTTAAGTACACTCTTTTTTGACACTTTTTTTGACATTGTACTCACAATACATGGGGTCCACCATTATTTTAATGGTAGGTTCCACCCTTTGATTGTGAGTAGAGTGTCAAACTTAATGTCAAAAAAAGTGTACTTATAGCAAAACTCAATAATATAATAATTTAGAGGAAAGATAATGAAAAAAATAGGAAAAAAATAGGAAAAAAAATATTTTTTGAGAGTAGTAAAATTAAGTGTTAAATATAAAGAACCCGTTGGAGGAAAAAAAAATCTCTCTAAATTTATAGATGCTTCCTAAATTGTAGAAAATATTCTTTAAAAATAGAGTTTCTTAGGAGAGTTGAGATTTGTTGTCCAAAATTGGCTGTCCAACTTGTAGTTTGCCCAATCATTTATTGAAATATCATTTTATACCTATTTTTAAGCACAAGCGATAGTAAGAGAAAAGTTGAATATATTAATTTAAAATGATGTGTTAATAAATTATTGGGTGAACAGCAAGTTGAACGGCTAATTTTGGATAGCGAATTTCAACACCTCTAGATGATGCTCTAAGTAGTTTATAAACTTATAATTAAAGAAGTATGACTTTTTTCGGTGCAATGAAAGCATGAAAATGAAAGCGTTGACACTCGAGCAAAGCATTCAATGAAGATTTATAGAGGGCTGAATACCAACATATTTAAGTTCGTGAACTAGAGTTGACTAAAAGTTTAAGCCTTTGTTTGGTAGCTATTTTTGAATAGTTGATTGATGGAGAATGTGTGGTAAAAAATTAAGGAAAAATTTTGGGTTTGTGTATAATATTATTTTATTGAAGAATGTGTGATTGAAAAGAAGAGAAAAAAATATATATTTTAAGAAAAATGATTACCAAGCAGGGGCTAAATTATCAATCATGCTACTAGAATATATAAAGTTTGACATAATATTACGTGACATTTTATCATTAGACATTTCAAACACGGTTAGCTTTTCCAATTCAATCACGTTCTTCAACATACAATTATGTCAAGCTTTTTGTTAAAATCTTCTGTCAAAGTAACTTTATTTTTAAATTTAGAAACTTCATCACATCTCATTACCTGAATGACATAGTAATTTTTAACGACACGGTGATGGTCAAATTTGAATCTATGCAAATATATTTGGCTAAGCATTTTTTTTTTTAATATTAATCATTTATATTTTCTATCAGGTATTACTAGCGGGTCCATAGCAGAAAGGACACAATTCGTGGCATACTTGATATACTCCTCATTCTTGACAGGCTTTGTGTACCCTGTAGTGTCACACTGGTTCTGGTCCGGGGACGGTTGGGCTAGCGCAACTAAATCCGATAACCTTCTTTTTGGGTCCGGCGTCATCGATTTTGCTGGTTCAGGCGTGGTGCACATGGTTGGTGGCATTGCTGGGCTATGGGGAGCTCTTATTGAAGGACCGAGAATTGGTAGGTTCGACAAGAGTGGTCAGTCCGTGGTGTTGCGTGGGCACAATGCTTCACTAGTAGTCTTGGGCAGTTTCTTGTTATGGTTTGGTTGGTATGGTTTTAATCCCGGTTCTTTTTTGACAATCTTGAAATCATATGGTGGTACTAGGGGGTCTTATTATGGCCAATGGAGTGCGGTCGGGAGGACAGCTGTCACCACGACATTAGCCGGGAGCACGGCTGCGCTGACGACGTTGTTTGGGAAGAGACTTTTGGCTGGCCATTGGAATGTAACCGATGTATGTAACGGTTTATTGGGAGGATTTGCTGCAATTACTTCGGGATGTTCGGTGGTCGAACCGTGGGCAGCCATCGTATGCGGTTTTATCGCAGCTTGGGTTTTAATAGGTTTCAACAAGTTGGCCGAAAAATTGAAATACGACGATCCACTAGAGGCAGCACAACTCCACGGAGGATGTGGTTCGTGGGGTGTATTATTCACCGGATTATTCGCAAAAAAGGAGTATGTGAACGAGGTCTACGGACGGCCGGGTAGACCATATGGGTTGTTCATGGGTGGTGGTGGGAATCTTTTGGGTGCCCAAATCATCCAAATTCTGGTGATTTTTGGGTGGGTCACGGTCACCATGGTTCCACTTTTCTATGCATTACACAAATTGAATCTACTAAGGATTTCAAGTGAAGATGAAATGGCTGGAATGGACTTAACGAGGCATGGTGGATTTGCTTATATATACGATGATGAAGATGAAAATTCGAATTTGCCTCAATTCAAGATGACTCGAATCGAACCCACGAACACTCCTACGCCTGATCGTCAGTCCAACGCTGCCGTGTAGCGTGGTCGACGTGCCACCAATTATACTAAACTTATTGAGCCTTTGGATTATTGATATTAGAACTCCATAGGCGGCATTAGGGAACAAGTGGTAGGATTTTAATAAGTCAATTACTTTGTGCTTTTGTACAATCCCCATTTATTGATGTTTGACAATGGGGTTGTGATTTATAGCTTGCTTTACTACTTGTTAGAAAATTAAAAGTAATGGCATGATATATGAGCTAAATATTTGTAAATAAATATCATTATCTAAAGGTGGTCAAAATTAACTAGTATGGTCGATTCTTTTTCTTTCTTAATATGTAGGCATAGTTGATGAAGATTTTTCTAAAATATATTTTGTGAAAAGTGATTTTTTTGAAGAACACGTAGTTAGAAAATATGAAAAAGTTATAAATTTACGCGTAAAATTATTTTATTAGAAGAACGTATGATTAAGAAAATTGAGTTTTGTAAAAATTGTACCAAACATGAACCTTAAGTCTCATTCTTGGATGTTTCTTTAAAGAATAATTGAAGACGTTAAACCTTCACAGTTTTCACAATAAAAGAATATATGCATAGAACCTCTGAGATTGCAGAAAAATTTGAAAGATCCGAGAGAATGAAATGCTCCAAACTAAAGCTCTCTATAATTTAAACTTTATATGCTCCAAGAAAATGGTCAAAACTATTCTGTAAACACCCTGTAATTGAAGATTAATACAAATGTATATTCAATCAAAATCTATACAAAATTACTGGCAGTTCTCAGCAATTCTTAGTGCCATCATGGATTTGTATGTCGCCAGATCAGCATTTTCGGTGAGTGTCTGGGCTCGTTGGCGTTTCAGAATAGCAAACTCTTCATATCTGTTTGCTTCAGCTTTGGCTTCTTGCACTTTGAAGAAGTTTTTCTGTTGCTCAAAAGCATCTTGCTCAGCAGCAGTTGCTGTAAGATTCAATGTTCATTCATTACATTTAATATCGTAGGAAACAGAAGTTAAATTCACGAACATGTTTCATTAGCTTAAAGCTTTCAGTCGAGATGGTTCAACATAGCATCATGACAGATAGAGATCTAGATTTAAGTCTTGCCACTACTCATTTATGAAAATGTTGGCATATATTGATAAATTTATGACCTTTAGACGAGGTGTAAGCAAATAGCTTCATTAATGACTTCAATAGAAGTCAAAACCACTGGATCAGATTACATGAAAGACTAGAATTCTAGAATTGCATTTATAAAAGATAAATTGATCAAATTTTAACATCGCGACAGATATAACTTTTCCGACATATGAAGAAAAGTCACCGTAATCATCCATGCAACCTACTATAAAAGTCACGTGTAACAAAAACCACAAACCCAATAATACTTGTAACAAATATGGTAAATGTGTACTACTGACATCTCTAAACGGTATATATCTCATGAACACAGATACGACAATACACGAGTTATTCTTTCATGACAATTAAACTTATGTTAACAGGTGTAAGTGCATAAAAGCACGTATTAGGCAGACTACCTCATATTCCTCATAAATATCCCATAAATGCATAATCGAACAGATTTGAGCACCAATAGAACCAGAACTACAGAAACTATAAGTTACTGATGGCACTCACCTTGCAAGAAAGGTGGTTGTTTGCCTCTCCCGGGCTGAGTTCCATGTCGTTTGAATGATCTTTTCTTCCGCAAAACAGTCATTGGGATCACTTTAGTTCTTCTAGGCTTGTAAATCTATCATAGAAACAAATCATTTCTAACTTAAGATAATCAACCCGATGAATGGATCAGCAAGAGAATGAGAAAATATGTTTTTGGTACTTCTTTTAGTACATAAAAGATTAAGACCAAAAATAGAATAAAACAAGCCAAAATTGAGGCGTATCTTAGCAAAATATACAAGCTTTCCGTCTAAGACGTCTACAGAGCAACACTTATTTAGGTACCATTTAACCCTTTTAGAAGTGATATCAGACAGAAAAAGCAGATTATACTAACCAGATGAAATTATTAATAAATACTGAAACTGCGAATTTTGACTTTTAATTAGTTAATTCAACTGGTTTTTAACAATACTGTGGCACACCTTTATAATTTTCATCAAAGAAATAAGGAGAGGAAAAAGAGAGAAAAAGATAAGAAGGAAATATAAAATAAAATAAAAATGTCATAAAAACCAAAAAAGTCAATGAAAATGACCACGTCCACATTAAAACACAATCAAATTGAGACTAAGGTCATCATAAGATTCGAAGGGAATATGATAAAGGAAAATAAATCTCAAAAACTGCATACTAAATTTATTATCAAGTCCAAACTGCAAATACATGAAAGGCAAGAATCCATGTTCCTTAGCACAGACTTGCCTTGATTGCCCGACCAAATATATAAAGGAATTATAACACGTGTTGTTAATAATTTTATTCATTAGGAGCTATAAATTCCTTCATATTAGGTATTACTAAAAGAAAGGAGATATGAAAGCATACATTATAATTTTAAAAATTGTGCCGTTTTCATATAATGTAGAAACCAAAGAACAAAATGGAGACTGTGTACATGTTTTCCCCATTGTCAACCTCACAAGCTTTTGCAAATTTACAATCAGCACCATCCATGTCTTTTAGTGTGTATATTTATATATATATGTACAAGAATAAAATACCCATCCATAACAACTACAACTTTTTCCACTGTAATATCAGCTCAAGCATAAGTTACCAGAACAATAGTGGCATGTTTTGCAACATAGATTAGATAGCACTAGACATATTAAAAAAGAAAAATAAAAACTAAAATCATTTTTTTGTACTATCTAACACGGTCTACTACTGCATACAGTTTTTTGGCAAACAGGAAAAGCTTCTACTGACTTTTGTATTACCTGGAAAATCCTTACTAATGCTGAATGCTTTCGCATTCGCTTTGGAATCCAATAACTACGCACAGCCTCCACAACTTCCTTTCTTTCAAGATCCATTCCTACACTATCAGCCACTTTCTCATCAGACCAATCATCTGCATTACTCTGAAATCCTCTTTCAAGTGCATCAATTATCAACTCGAATCTCTCAGGCGTGACAAGCTGATGAAGTTCCTTTTCTACATTGAATTCATTATTGAACTTGTTCAGCCACTCCTCGTCCTCGCAATCCATGTCATAATTGGCAGTCCTCTTTTCCAAAGCCCTAGCTAGTTCATCATCTTTTACAGTAATGTATGAATCAGGTCTGACATATGGGATGTCCGTATATGCAGGTTCCACTACCTCACGTACCCCAGGCACGGGAATGACAATTGTCGCAGGCACCTGTACATTGTGATTGTAGCATTTCTTGTATAGTTCCTTGAAAATCAACCAATCTTGTTTACAAGGAAATTCGAGCTTCCAATTACTGTCCCCGCTCCATATTATGGCATCAGTTACACGATCGAAACTAGATGGCCTCATATCTTTTAGAGCACTGAGGCTATATCGTTCTATCCCGTCCTTCTTAACTGCAAGAAACCAGTTTTTCAAAGCAGATACTTCTAAGGTAATGATGGCTCCTTCTTCCCTATAACATTTGTCCATTTCAACAACTAATACATTAGCAATACAACTATTAGCATCTATATCTTCTTGTGTCGACCCCACAAGAATAGAATTTAAGGTTTTGGTATTTATGGTGGAACTGCCCTTTATAGAACTCTGAACTACATGGCCGGTTGGTGTAATTGAGGATTGGAAACCATCAAGTTTACCTCTCTGTGCACGGAAAACTGAAGGAGGCCTACCTCTCCTGCGCCCCAGAGAAGTCCTAGGTTTCTGAATACCGTGGCCAGTTCTTAATTGATTATTTTGAACAGGCAATTTAGACAATCCAATGGTTGAATGTGACACCTCCCTCCACCCAGAATCGTTAATCTCAGATGACACCATGGTGCAGTCGGATTGATCTGTTCCAGAAGGAATGCCAGAGGAGCGTTCCTCGTCATAATCCTTCATTTTCTCAACCTTCCAATTTGCAACAAAAGGATGCATCACAATAGATCTAAGATGCATACTTGAATGCAAAAGCATAAAGGAAAATGGAACTGCAGAATAATCCAATGTAAACACCGGTATCGAAGACCTGGATTCCGAAATTATGCAAAACCCAGGTTTTTCGAATGAAGTAGGGTCCTGAAACATGGAGAAGAAAGAAGAAAGCAACATAAGGCCATTACAGCAATCGGATAAAATAAAACCGATAACTCGAGACCCATGTTTTATGAAATGAACTTCTTAACTCACCACTCTTCAAATGGAAAAACCTCACCCTGCCCCACACCCACACCAAAAAAAAAATCATTATTATAACAAAAATTTCTTATTACTTACACCATATAACTTGAAAATGCCAACACTCCAACATCATCATTAGCAAATGTTCATTTTCTTATAATTTACGGGTGCATCGACCCCAACTGAACAAGTAACTAATGACCATAACCAATTAAATAGTAAATGGCTAAATTACCTTCAAAAATCGAATACCATGTAAAGAAAAGGCATGGGAAATGGGCTCCGAGGATACAAATACAGAGAGACCCTGTAATCCAAACTTATCCCTCTGCAGGTACGTCAATGCAGAGTTCAAGAACCACGCAATCCAATGATCACTATCACCAGAAAACTCAGCAGAAACAACAGCAAGTTCTCGACACCTAGTATCATAATCTTGTAATTCGCCACATGATTCAAGTTTCTTCCTCCACTTTTTCCTCATAAACTTCTTGCCAAACCTCATATCCTCTGAAATGCCAGTACTTTTTGACTCCATCCTCTTTCTCTTTCTACCATACACAATTCCATACATCCTGTCCTCATTTGTTGCCTCCACCGCAACCCCAACCTCCCAAGTTTCTAATTTGCTTTCTCTAACCATTCTCATGGGGAGATCGTTTTCGTTTTCATTTTCATTTTCATTTTCATCCCATGTACTTCCCTTGCCAGGGCTACCGGCATCCCCTCTACCTTCCCCGGAATTGTCCGCGAGTTCAATCCACTCATTATCCCCATTGATCGTTCTTACGTACTTCCCGCCCTCTACGAGTCCCCTCCACACCCTCCTTCCTGACTGCAAGACCGTCCCCAACACCCTCGTACTCCATCTCATTCCCACTAAAGGCATGAAAGCCTACTAAATGGGGGGAAAGGCCTGAATCAATCTTTCTAGTCGCTTTTCTTTATATCGAACCGCCTTAAAAGAACAAAAGTTGGTTTAAAGCCAAACCCATCGAGTTATGATAATGGTAAGCACTCAATTTCCTTTTATTTATACCTTTTTTCGAGGCTACGTACTCAAATTCAATTGACTATGGGAAGAACTGGGAGAAAAAGAAGTCAGTTACCATCCGAGTTGACTCAGTACGTGACACGGCTTTAGATTGAAACAGGGAATGAAGAACTCAGCAACCCACATACAGGATTCAACATCCCGCTGCACGACACTGTCCAACAAACCCAAACTCGGATCCCAGACACCGTACACGGTCCCAACCCAGTATCGACCACTCAATTAATGTGATCCACAAACTCCTGCCCTTCGTAGCATGAAACAAAATCCCCTATGCTGAGAATACAAATTCACACTCATAACTGAAACTCGATCACCACCTCAGTTGACTTGGCTCAATTTAACCCAACTCCGATCCTCAGACAACAGTCACACCACAGACACTCTCACCACATGTTCTTTCTAATACAAAAGAACCATCAAATAATTCCTTCCATCATCTCATTGAACACCCATTTTACTACTTTCCGAAAAATTCCATCAAAACATTTTAAAAAAAATATTTAACGAGAAGGGCCTAAGGAGAAACTCGAAATTAAAGTCTCCCAGGTTTTAGTTCATTGTTTTGTGGGGGATTAAACAGTTCACGTTAAGCTGGCTGCGGGGAAATGGCGCTCAGCGTGCCAGGTTGTAGGGTTTATAAACATCAATAAAAAAAACCAGTAAAGAATAGAAGGTGACCAGTGGCTGATAAGATGGCCGTTCAATGAAAAGATTTGACGGATGAGATTTTAAAAAATTCTTGGACTCCTGTCAATAGTTTGAGAAGTTGTCGAAGATAATGACATCATTTTCCGCCAATCATAAAAAGTTCCCGCACGTACATTTTTATGTAAATAATGTTTTATCTTAATTCTTATATGAAGTTCGACATTTCATTCATATGTGTGGGTCCACAATTAAATTTAATCATGAACCCCACACTCCACGTGTCCATGTAAAACAAAAATGTACTTGAAAAATAATTCAATAATGTTTGTATGAAAAAAATGTGACTTTGAATGTTTACAATTCGTGCAAGCCAATGGCTAGCAGGGCCGAGAAAACAATGATGAAGGGGAGAATAAAAGTTCGGCGAGAATTTAACGAAAGATATATGTTTTTCATCATGCATGCAAGTTTGGTTCGAACTATTCAAATTCTTTTTTATTAAATTGTCAATTGTTGTGTTGTCATTCAATATTATTGCGTGAATCAGTAAATTGTGATCGATATTATTGTTCTTGTTCGTTTCTTTCTACATCAGTTGATATCAGAGGCACTTATGCTTTTGATAGAGACATGTTGGTGATCGTGAAGCCTTCTTTGATGCGATTCAGTATCGAATGAACATATAACACAAATTTATCAACGAATTTTTCTGTTGGAACAACACATGGACGGTTGAAGGCACAACAATGGATATTGTTGGGGGTGCCATTGAAGGTGATCGTCTTGAGGAAAGTGACTATAGGGTAGACAAGCCAGAGTTGTGGGTGCAAAGGGCGCGATAACTGATGTGAAATCAGTTTTAGAGGACTCGGCCAATGTTATCATTTTATCTCTTTCAATCTCGATGGACTAATTAATGTTAGTTTGGATGAAGATTATAACAGTGCACCTATTTTTGACATTGCAATTGAAGAGGAAGACATAGTAACAAATGTGTCATCACTATCGAATCTGTTTATAGATGCAAAATCAATGAGTGAAGATTTGGTTTAGCCGAGATCAAAGGAAGTCGGGCTTGGGACCTTGCGAAACATTGAAGCATATAGCAACAGAAATAATCTGAATAACGTATATCTTTTGATGAAGAATCAAAGCCTGCATCTCAAGATTGGAAAATGGTTAATGCTACTTTTTATTCACTTGCCATCCAAGGACACCATTCTATTAATGTAATTTTCGATTATTTGCAATCAAAAGCCTTCAATGATGAAGCAGTTGGGGGGTATCGGGTTTGATTAATGTAATTTTCGATTACTTGCAATCAAAAACCTTCAATTTTCGATTGCTTGATTCTATCTACATCCCAATTAGATCTTTTTCTAGTGTGGTTGGTGATGATCTACATTTGCTGCTCTCAAGTTGATTTGTTAATGCTTGACGAAGAGGTGAGTGTAAACTTTTGTGTGGATTGAGGGCTTGAATCACCGTGTGAAATGAGTGGCGTGGAGGATGGAGGATCGCCAATAATGCAAGACAATGAACTCCATGAACATGGCCGTAGATATTCGGGACCTGGGGCTAACCTTAGAAGTTGAGTTCTCAAATTGTAGTATGCGTTCAATTTTTTTCATTCATAAGAATTTTGCAGAACTAATAAATCTATTAACTTAAAACTCAACGATAAAATGGCAAACGAAATGTAATATTTGAAATATTTATATTATAATCAAATTATAAGATAAAAAAATTTCTAAATGATTACTTGGATACTACGAGCCTTCCAATTTATATTATCTTTTTTTCCCCCTTCCTCCTTTGCAACGTTCATAAGCACGTTGCAAAAAGAATTAGTTTTTGCAACGTTCACAAGCACGTTGTTGCAAAAGAGTTAACTTTTGCAACGATCACAAACACGTTGCAAAAGAGTTAGTTTTAGCAACGTTCGCCCGCACATTGCAAAAATTATAAGTTTTCGCAAGAGGCACTGAACGTTGCGAAAAGTTCCATTTTCGTAACGTGCAATAAACGTTGCGAAAAGTAGTATTGACAACATTCTTTTGAAGAATGTTGCTAATACTCAATAAAGTTAACCAATTGCAACATTCACTTATTTAAATGTTGCCATAAACTCCTTTAACAACATTCATTGATTGAATGTTGCATTTTGAGTATTGTAAAAGAGGTTTTTGTTGTAGTGATATTGAAATCTCATAATAATTCTTTATGTGCATCACAATGATGTCCACATTCCACGATCAACTTCCACTATTATCGTCGCCACCACCAATGTCACCTCCATCGTCATTGGCATGCTACCACATCCATGGACAAACATTTATCACCATCCCAACCTTCATTCTTGCAAGTAGTGGCGAAGCCAGAGTTTTGAGTTTGGGGACATGCCGGAAAAAAAGGTTGATAGAATTATGTAAAAAGGATCGATTATATATGCAAATAGTACTAAATGTTGGGATTAAAAAGTTCATGTTAAAGATTGAGAATGTATTTATCAAATATTAAAGTTGAAAATATTGGGTTTAATTTGAAATTCAAAACCTAACTCCTTAGCACCTCCAAGCAACTCTTTAAACATGAGATGCTCTCTATTTTAAATAGTCAACTTTTAAAATCATGTTTCAATGAACACTTTAAATTAACATTTTAATTTAGAGAGTAAGTTTCACTCTCCAAATTTGGAGAGCAAAACTCACTTTCTATAATTAATTGCATTCAAAGTGTTTCAATTTATAGTGTGGGAAACTAATAAAATAATCTAAAGATAAATTAGTTAAAATAAAAGATAGGGAAAATAGTAAATATTTTTTGAGAGTTGTAAAATTAAATATTAAATATAAAAGAGCTTGTTGGAGTACTTTAAAATTTTAATTCTCTAAATTTATAGATACTCTCTAAATGATAGAATATGCTATTTAAAAATAGAGTCTCTCTTGGAGATACTTTTAGTGTAATCCATGAAAAAGATTAATTAAGGCATAAATATCGAGGACATTCCTATCCTAAATTTGGAAAAGCTTGTTGACCATCTTCTTATGAAGAAATTTAAGAAAACTAGATGCCTGGATTATGACAATCGAAGTTCTTTTATTGTGAGATTGAGTTTATGATGAACCAGTCTAAAAAAAACATGGTGGTTTAACCAAAAATATCTTAGAATTGAATTGAAGTTCTGAAAATAAATGAGAAAAGACTAAATTATCTTAGTCTCTCTTTCGTCTATTAATATTAAAATTAGAATAATGCTATGTGTACAGGGGATTTTTACGGAAGGGATGATAGAATTCCACTTGACAGTATTTTATTGGGTGTTGGGCAAAAAAAAAAAAAACCAGCCATACGTATGCTGCTAGCACAACACAAAGCTTTTCAAACACAAATTCTGTACAAACAATTTAATCCTTAAAATTATCATTCCATCGTAGAGATCTGACTCTTTGTTAATGGCTTATTTGGTAATGTAGATTGACAATAAGAATGAAAACCAAAGTTAAAATCTTGTCCTTTATGCCTTTCGAGTCATGTACTGTGGACCAAACGTGCTAGAATTTCACGAAACATGGATGCTTTCAAGTCTAAACTGAATTAGCCTTATTAGACCTCTTTTTCCTACTCTTTTTAGTATTGAGTTTTTTGCTGCTGCCTTTGTTGCTGTCATTTCCAGCCCCACACACAATTGTAAACTCAATCCCATAAGCATTTCCAAAGCAAGAAAACAAGCCTCCTTCTGAATTCCTCCTGGGGTGCCCTCCACAAACAGCCGATCGAGGCTTATATTCAGACCTTTTCGATCCCTCATTTATCCACCTTTCTCTACTTGAAGTAAACTTAAACCCTTTTGCAGCAGCTTCTTCAAATGTCAATTCTTCCAAGATCGAGCTTTCTGTATCTTGAATTTCTGCAGTTTTATACGGTTTCTTTTTGGGCTTTGATGGTGGCGCCGCCTGTTGTGGTGGTTCGTAGTTCTTGGCTAATTCCGCAGCTACAACTGACGCTGAAGGGCCAATATCTGAACATAATTCTGAACCATTTACCATTGAACTATTGCATGCTGATTCGTCGATAAGTGAGCCATTACATATAGAGCCTGGTTTTACTGGAAATTCCCCATTATTAGACTCGGAACCTTCAGCCAAAGAATGCCAAAATTGTATTTTCGCGTTCAAATCACTGTCTTCTTCCTCTTGGTCTCCATTCTTCCGTTGCATATCACTCGGATTGTTCATTTGTTTCTGTATTCCATCAGGAGAATCCTCAACGTGGGAGTTTACTTGGCTATTCAATGGCATACTTTTCATGCTGCTGTCAAGAAGAGAAACGCCCATGTTGAGTATTCCTTGTGGGCTACCTGTGAAAAGAATCCCAGTTTAAAATTGTGCCGCCCGCAATTGAGGGAACGTGTTGAAGATAAAAATATAAATGAATAAATAAATACCTGATGGACGACGAACCTGAAGAGCAACAAACCGCGTGTTCTTGGAACTGGTTGATGCGGACGGGGCAACGAGGTCACCAACAGGAACACGTACTGTGCCGACAAGAACATCACAAAACCATGAAACATTGTATATCTCGACATTTACAGCTGCATTGTCCGAAAGCAGGAATTCATTTTCAACACGAAAAGCAAATTTATCATTCCATGTAGGATTTGTCTGTCCCTGTTGATCAGTCCTCGTGGTAAGTTTCCTGCCAGGATGAACCCATGTAACGGCGTAGGTGCGCATGGATTTGGAGATAGGAGCCAGGTTTTGGGCAGATATGAGGCTAATTTCGAGGAGGTGGAAAGGGGGAACTTGATAAGAAACTGTGGAGGTAGTCACGGCTGAGGAGGCTGTCGGGGTCTGAATAATTGATTCCATTTGCTCTCCCTTCATCGTCCGTGACATGGATGACGAATCAAGAATCGCCATCAATCAATGAAGGAAGAGGAGGGAGGGATAGTGTGTAGTGTGTGTATTGTTTTGTTTTGTCAATGAAGAATGGTTGGGAGTTTTTAGGGGAGGTGGTTATTTTTGAGGTTTCTTGACCATTGTTTTTATCAAGTGACCTATCCAATCTAACCCTGTTCTGTTAAGTTAAAAAATTGATTATAATTTGAGCCAAAATCAACAATAAAATTTAAACAATAAGACCAACAACTCTTAGGTGATCGATAGTGAAGTACTACCATGAGGAAACGGTGAAATGAACTCCCATCGGGAAGTAACATGAAATTGTAAAAGCACTTTTGGACTGAGGTTTCTCGATCAACTATCTTACTTTTTTGAAGAAAGCTGATAATATAAATTAGCGCCCGTTTGGCTCCCATTATTTGAAATTTTAATGGTTTGAATAGTATTTTTTTGAAGAATGTGTAGTTAAAAAGACGAAGAAATTTTGAAATTATGTATAACATTATTTTATTAAAGAATGTGTAATTGATAAGAATAGGGAGAAAGAAAGAGAAAAAAAAATAATTATAATTTTAATGGACCAAAAAGAGGTTTAATTAGAAATGGCTTTGTGTTATTTTTAAAATGGTAATTAGCGCAAAAAGTCCATACCTTTCATGTTTACTGTTGAAAACATCTTTACCTTTCATTTTTTGACGCAAAACATCCCTACCTTTCACTTTCTTGGTGCTGAAGGTCCTTTTGACAAATTTTTAACATAAATTGACCAATATACCCTCCTATTTAAATAGAAACAAAATAAAGCACAAATTGCAAACATACTCCCGAACTTTTTAAAAAGTGCAGATGTATATATTCCCTCTTTTCTTTAATTCATTTACTATTCTGTGATGATACTATACTCTTTAACTTGATTTGAATCTGCACAAAGGTTAATTTTCAGTTATTAATGCAAAAAGGATGAACGACTGCAACATCTTGATAGCAATCAGCATGTCTCTTCTTTCTTTCTGGATAATTGTCTTGCTTAGATTCAAGAAAGACAAGGATATAAAGGGGTTATCTGTTAACCACTTTCTCCAACTTCAACTTCTCTATTGCAATATTAGTCATCCTAATTCAACTTTATACACATCAATTTTTCAGATCTACACAATATCCCACTGCAAATTTCAGCTTAAGAACATAAATAATGCAACATTTTTTGAATTTTTTTTCTCTCCACAAACAAGAATTCGAGAAACCCAGATTCAAATCCAAACAATTCAACAATTCTCTCATACGTTATGGCCAAGATTTCGAGCTTTCAACACACTTTCTCCACCGCTGCCGCCTTCGTGGATATCGACGTCGAAAACCCACCACAGAAATTCTCCATTTCTTGGGCAATCATCGAAATTTTATTTTACTTGTTTTAAATGTAAGCTCAGTACTGGTGTTGGTTGAAGAATCATTTTTCTTGTAGCTTAGAAAACCTGGTGTGTGTATATACGTATATTGAAGTAATAATTCTATATTTTTGGGTTTCCTTTCTGATCTTGTGATTTTTAGCTTTTGGGTTTGCGTTTTTTCAGAAATTTGTATATATAGTTTTAATTGACTTGTGAATTGAGAGAAATTTAAGGGTTTTTGAAAGTGGAAGAGAGATCATTCGAAGCAGGGCGGAGGTGGCGAGGTGCAAAGGCACGACCAAGACTTTGCCAACAGGCTTGCGCAGGGCTTTACAAGTCATTTGCAATTTTAATAAGAAGTTTGTGACTCATTTGTACTTTTTAAAAAGTTTGGGAGTATGACTACAATTTGTGCTTTATTTTTCTTTTATTTTTTTCTATTTAAATAGGAGGGTATATTAGTCATTTTATGTTAAAAATTTGTGAAAATGACCTTCAGCACCAAGAAAGTGAAAGGTATGGATGTTTTGCACCAAAAAATAAAAAGTAAAGATATTTTTCACAATAAACACGGAAGGTAAAGACGTTTTGCATCAATTACCCTTTTTAATAAACACGAAGTTTTATTTTTATTTTTTTGCGGAACGTAGTTTGGCATTTTCTCTTTTTAATAAAACTTAACAAAGGAAAATGAGAGATCGGGGCAACCCAGTTTATGTAAATTTTTTACTTATATTTGTTTAACTATATATCTCTCTTTGACTTTTAAATTTCCTTTCCAAATATATTATTCCCTTACTTTTTATTTTGTGAAGATTTTCCATTCATGAAATCATACAATTTCCGTTCTGCAAAAAGGCAATACATCAAACAGTGAAAATATTACACACACAGAAGAAAGTATTCCAAGCACACCATTTAGAAGTTGGATCTTCCCGTTGAGAACAAGACTCGTAACTTTTGAATGGTGTTCTTGGAATTCTTTCTTTCCGAGTATTTGTCGGGATGAGAATGGTTAGTTAAAGGACTGTTCATCTGATTTGGTAAGTTAAAGCATTTTATATTTCATAGCATAGGCAATCAAATCCAATACAACGCATCTTGCTCAACTACAAAATAGTAAGATCACTCGATACAAGGAAATTGAACTATTTTTACAAGAAGAAAATCTAGTCCCGTTACCTTGTCGATCGGAAGACTACTTTGAGACACATTTCACTGCAGCTTCATCTTTCGGATTATATTTCCCATACTCTCAACTGTGATGAGTTAGAAAATGTAGGATTAGACACAGACAACCAAAGAGAAGGATGTATTTAAAGGCAAGAAAATTCTCGGCATGTCTATAACTTACTTTTTTATTACTTTTTAAGTAAAGAAATTAACTACTTTCAAGGTATATCCTAGCTTATTGTCAAAATAACGAACTTAGTTCTAACTTTCATATTCAAACCTTGTTTGCTTAATAGTAAATTTACTCACAACAATTATTAGCCTAGCCAAACATGCTCTTCTCAAAGCACTCAAGAACTGATGATCGTTAAGTATTATTTGCAGATAAAAGTATTTTGATGACAATATTCAACGAAGAACGTAAAATCATTGAGCTGCTCAATATAACAAATGCTAACTTTCTTCATTATATAAAGGAAACTGGCAAGTGAACAAATTCTTGTTGATTTTGCTACATTGTAATAAAGAAATATATTGCAATAAATTTTTACTCTGTATTAAGTTCATGAGCAGATAATTACCATATACCTGAGCTATAGCGTCAGGTTGCATCCTCCTGGCCTTGATATATTGCAAGGGAAAAAGACGGTACAGAAGTTGCCGATGAGTGAACGAGCTGGTAATTAACGAGCACAGGACCGAAAATGTTGAACTTTGCGGCGCTATTGAAAGCAACTTCTGCATCAGAACCCCTCTTAAAGATAACTTTAGCACGGCCAGAATCACGATCAACTTCAGTCTTTGATTCCATCAATGGCCCAAAACGCTTGAAGATTCTAGTCAGATTGATTTCTGATGGAAGAGAATCTCTCTCTGCAAAGTTTAGTACAAGTTCCGCAGGCAACGACTCTCGCTTCCTCTTATTAACATCCTCGTTTGATTCCTCTGATGCCTTTACAAGGTTCCCACTGGAATATCGCTTTCTAGATTGCGGCCTGCGACCAGAATTCTGATATTTTTCCGGATCAAATGGCACTGGCGGATATTGTCCTCCCCCATTCTCCCTAGCATGCAAAAGTTGCTCCCCGGAATAGTTTTGGACTATCCTGTCTGTCCAATAAGAGTCATTCGCATCGTCAAATTCAAATTCTCCGGTGCCATCAGCAGCAAGAGAAGCCTTTTTCTTTCTACCTCGCCGATTCAAAGCAATCAAACTTCTAAAACCTGTGAAGAAAGTAACATTTGATCTTAAATAGCTATGACCTTTATTGGGATCCTGCGCCGCCAGTTTAAGTTGTGATAGCATCTCGTCTAGAGAAGAAAGTTCTTCAGGAACAACCATACTTCCCTCTTCATGGTGCTCATTAATCTGTGGACCACTATCAATTCCTGTTTGATCAATGTTACCTTTTGAACTTGACAATGTGGGTGCAGTCAACTGGCTTGCTACTCTACGGATGCATTCGCCAATTTTAAATGAAGGTTTAGGTGTTGGAGATATAGTAGTAGATACCTTTGCAGCGTGAACGATTACCCTAGGATCTGATCCATCAGCAAAAGAATCAGATGTTTTACGTTTCCTGCCAGAAGACGAGGAAACTGACTTGCTCAAATCTTTCGCATCCAACTCACCTTCACCATCTGGGGAATATGCTATGTCACCCATTATTTCTTTGAAACTTCTCTCTTTCTTCCTCGGTTGCAAGCTATCCATCGGAGTGTCTTTCCGTTTATGAGAAGCAAGCTTGCCTGAGAAATCGACTGCATCACTTGATTGTGTGCGCGCATCATTTTCTAACAATTCTCCAGAGAAGACAAATTCAATCTGTGTATGCTGACCCTTATAACGACTATATGCCAACAATTGAGATCGGGCAATCACAAGATCCAGTCGATCAGCCCCATGAGATGCCGCCGGTGCCAATTCCCTCACATAGTCCAAAAGCTTGGTGGGCTCAAAGGAAGTTGCTTTCGTAGATTGATCCACACCATATCTTCTACTCGATTCTTCACGTATACCAGTATTCTCTACAGTCTGGACATCAATCTTATCAAGGGCTTCTTGTGGTAAGCAAGGACAAGCCAAACCCAACTCTACCCGTCTAGAAACCTCTTCCAAGGCACACTCAACTGCATTTTGAAATGCTTCTGAATTACTCTGCTTCTCGATCTGGGAAAAATGTGATCTAAAAGGCTTTAATACAGATAAATCATTCCATGCAAAGGTTCGATCCCCAAAATAGGCTACCAAAAAGCAGTCTTTCTTGTTATATTTCATTGCCTTCTCCGAAGCATCAGCAGTATCAAAAATCTGTCCAGGCCACCAGGGATGGCTTCTGACTTTACCCCAGACTAGATCAGATACAGAAAGCTGACCTTCATTTTCTGGAAGCCATAGATAACGAGATCGGTTCGAGCTTACAGGTGACAAAAGTTCCTCATTTGATATCTTCGATTGGTCAGTCTCGGAAGAATGCTCTTCAATTCCTATTGTTGGCTCCTTACAATCATCTTCCTCCACTTGATGATTTATGTCGTTGTCTTCTCTTTCCTTCTGCTCTTCCATATATTTTGGTTCAGAAGCATGACCCAGCACAATATTGTTGCCACTTATCATGCCAGATCCATCTTCTGCTTCAATAGCCTGATTCACCCCTTCAGTAGAAACCACATTGTACACGTAATTCGCCTCACTGTGAGTTCCATCTACCAGAGAAATGTCATCAGCGGCTATGGGTATCTCCAACTGTTCATTTGCCTCCGGCAAGAGGCAGCCGGAATTACTCTGGCCACAGAAAGGACTGGGGCCAACTGCAACTTCTAATCCAGTCATAATGGTATCCTCAGAAACAACCTCTATATTAGGCCCTTTATTTGATACAGCATTATCGACTATATGATTCTTGATCTCATCCTTATCGAGTGCATGGGTGAACTGTTCAGTTATTTGGACGGCACCCTCTTGTTTACCATCTTGAATGGATCTATTCTCTTCAACAAAGTTGCCAACCTCAACTTCAGCACCAACAGCAGAATCATTCACCATAACATCATCATCTGCCATTTGCACACCAGTCGTCTCAGTCTTTGACTCTTCACCTTTGGTGGAAAGATACGTATTCTCGGCAGGAGCATCAGAAGCGAGAATTTTAACAGTGCCCGGATGCTCATGTAAAGATTGCAATGGAGCTTCAGCAATGATCTCTTTACCATCTTCTTGGATAAATGCATCTCTATCCAAATCTTCATTGGAGTTTGCAACATTCTGATCATTTATCACTCCAACCTCCGCTGTGGCAACAAGAGGTTCGTCTGTGTACATTCCTGAGTCAGCTTGTAACAAATATTCATCTCCTAGAAGAGTTGAGAACTTTAGCTTTAATCCCGTCACGATAACTTGACTATTCACCGTATCCAATTCACCTTTAACCTTGAGAAGCTTGTCTTCATCTATCACAGTATTATCACCCCCATCAGCAGATTCAGTTGGCTCATTGCACGGCACTTTGTTTCTTTGTGCCATGTCATTTTCAAAGTTCCCATCGCTCTTCAAGATTTTGTCATTGCTAGGGCAAGTCATATCTGACAAGTCAATACCTGATGCTTCATCTTCGACATCCAGCACCCCATCAACGTCCATGGTCGTAACTTCACCTCTTTCACTAACAAAAGTTTGTTCATGAATAGACTCGGAACCAGCATGTGGAACACTGTTATTTCCATGTCCTGTCCCTGAGTTCATGCTATCAAAATCTTTCAAGCCTAGATTATCATCTTTAGAATCAGAGATTACGACATCCGATTTAAGAATTGAATCCTCATTTAACCTGTCAATAACAGTACCAACCACAAATGTCCCTGTGGGTAAAACGTCTCTACCAGAAACTTGTGTTTCATGATCAGAAGATAAAACACTGAAACTCGATGTCATCTGGGTCTTTTCAATAATGGGCTCTGAACCGTCATGGACTAAGCCAACTTCTCCAACACTCTTATCATTCCCATCAAATGGAACTACATTGGTAACTTCACAACTCAGGTTAGGGGAAGCCTCCACAGGTGCAGCTTCACTGCCAGCAGCTGCATCAATCATTTTGTGAGAGGGTATAGAATCCATGACCAACATATCATCACTTGCAACATTATCGCCTAAGTGCAACATCTCTTCTTTGTGCACCGCAACATCTTCCTCCCCAACAGGAACCTCTACAGGATGATCCGAAACTTCAGGAGTTCCATTATTTGCACCATCTTTATCAGACGCTTCTTGTTTACTGCCCCCTTCTTCTTTAACCATAACATCAGATTTCTCCATAACAACCTCATTCACCGGAATCCTCGCCTCATGATCTCCTCGTGACCCCACATCACAAACTGTATGTGCCCCACCGTCAACGGACTCGCTAAACCTAACCTCTACTTCTGCAATGGGGCTCAGTCCACTCAGTGCCCTCTCTTCTCCCTCAATTTCCTTAACCTTACTTTCAGTCCCCTCACTTTCCTCAACCTTATTTTCAGCCACTTCAGTTGAAGCATTTGTAACCTCCTGAAAATCACGCGTCACAGCTTTATTTCTGTTATCTGATGTACAACCCCTCAACTCTCCAACTTCCCCTGACCCCAAATCACCCTCTTTAAGATCACTGACTCCATCAACAAACACATCAGACCCCACAACTTCAACCATTATCTCCCCTCCACCTCCCTCGCTATAAGACCCATCAATTTGATTCTCACATTTCAAATTTTCCGTAAGGGTTTCATTTGGCACAATAATACTCTCGGTGGGCTCTGAAACACCACTAATCACGGGACCCACATCTCCGTGCTCATCCTCCATAGTCACCAAATCTGAATCGAAATTTCAACTTCGTAAACAAAAAAAGCTTAATCTTGACAAGAATCTGAGACAATTACCATAAACCCTCACAGACAGAGAACATAAATATACTAATATATGTCAAGAAAAAAGCTAGCATACATATTAGGTGAAAATTAAGAAAACCCACATAGTTTAACTTGAGAATTAGAGTGAAAAAATAGTACCTAAGCGTGATGATTTCAGAAGTGCAAGCTGGGATTTTCAAGGGTTGATGCAGAGAGAGTTGAAATTACTATTTTCGGTGATGTGGTGTTTGAGTTGGCACCTGGCAAACAATTGAAATCGTGCTCTCAATTTTTCGGGTTGTTCCCAACTTTTTCCCTTTTTAGCATTTGAGTTTTCAACTTTAATTTTTCAGTGCAAATTGATCCTTAGTTGTTTCCATCTGAAATAACTGTTTTATAATCATCTATTCAAAATAAATTCTAACTTCACTTTTCACATAAATAAAAGAATAAATAAAATAAATAAATAAAAAGAAAAATCATAAAAAGCAGAAAAATCAATGTTTTTGAAAATTGGACCGGTGATTGATTTGGATTAAAAAAAAAATAGGGTTAAGAGTCAAAGAGTCGAATCGAGAATAAACGAAAGTTGACCCGAAAATAAATTAATTAGATAAATAAAATATTATATATATTATTTAAAAAATCATAAATTACTTTATAGATATATAATTTTTAAAAAGTAATATTAAGTTTAGAGTTTTTTTTTAAAAATTTTTAACACCTGTTAATTATTTATTAATAATTATTTCATTTGGAAAAAAATTGGACCAAAGAAAGTCATAATTATATGTATTCATGTAGGGTCCGTTTGATTGTACTGATGAAATTTGGGTGGAAAGAATGTGAATGATAGAGAATTGAATTGTCTAGAACTTATTTTTATTGAGAATTATCAATTAATTGATTTTTATTTGAGTAATGCTATTTAATCCCACTGGGATTACAACCCTAGTTTAGGTGGCGCTAATGTGTCATTAAATGATAGATAAAATTAAATAAGTCATTTATTTTCACCTTCCATTCAACCTATCATTTAGTACTACCTAAATTGGGGTTGTAACCCCACTCCCCAGTGGGGTTACATAGCATTACTCTTTTTATTGGTATAATTTTTCACGTGAAAACTATTAAAATTTTCTATCTTTTGGTGTTCATTTAGCTTTATTTTTCATGAAAATTGTCAATTAAATGAATAATTTTTTGTACAATTGAGGATATAATTTGTTTAGATTGCCAAAAAAATTGAAAAATCTAAAATTATTTGTTTGACTTTGTTTTTCATGCAAATTATTAATTAAATGAATAATTTTTTGTACAATTAAAAATAAAATTTGTTTGAATTGCTAAAAATAATGAGTGGATGCTTAAAAATCACCAAAACCAAAGGAAAACAAATTCCTTAAAAAGCTGGAAAAGAGGGTCACGTGATGGGGTGGGAGGAAAACAAATTATATGAAAATATTTGACTATCAATTACCGTTAAAGATGAAAAATGGAAAATAACACCTATCAAAAAGACCCGTATAGAAATGATGGCCGAATAAGTGTTAGAAAGCCATCTAAAGAAGTCTGTAGAAACTAGAAAACTTGAAAAAAATACATGGCTGCTTCTCTTTCACTTTCTTTGCTGGCAATACTTCCACCAAATTTCTTTGTGGCTTCTTTTTTTCATTTTTCTATATATATTTGCATATTTATATTTCTTTCTTTCTTTCTTCTTCTTCTTCTTCTTCTTCCTCCTCTCTTTTTTTATTTTATTTTTATTTTTGGCAAGATAGCCAAAAACTCGGGAAAATCGCATCCGGCTCATTGGTTTTTGATCGAACCACTCATTTGATCGAATTTTTACCGATTTCTGCATTACTGGATAACCGACTAATATCGAACCGATCACGGGTTTTCTGGTCAAACCGATCGAGCCAGTTCGATTTTAAAAACATTGGAAAAAACTTTTCTCTCCCACCACAATCAACCACCACTGTTGGCCTAATCAATGAAGATTATTAAAAAAAAAAAATCATCAAAAACTCTTCCCATAAGTTTTAAGCCCTGTTTGGTTTAGTTAAAAATGGATTTTAAGTAGATTTTGATAAAAATTGATAAAATGTTGTTGTAAAAAGTTGATAAAGATTATGGATCCCATGAAATATATAGTTAAAATTAATTATTAATTTTGACGTAAATTTTATCAACCTTTTCAATTGAACTAAACTGGAGCTAAAATTCAAAACATGTATATGAAGGAGAGTCGATAGCAAGAGACATCATCCACAATGCTAATGGATGAGGGTGACTATAAGGTTTGAGGACGTGTGAGGTTTTTTCCATTTTTATTTTATTTGTTATTTCTTTTTCTTTTTCTAATTTTCCTTTATAATATATTTTTACTATCTAACTTTATGTCAAAGTAATCTTTTCATTAAACTTGACACCTATTTTGGAGTTTTGACAGAAAATAACAAAACTGGTCAATTTGTATTAAAAAGTAAATATCAGGAACTCAAAAATAATAATAATAATAATAATAATAAATTAGAGACCTAAATATCATCTTCCCCAAAGTTTGTGGACCCCACCACAATTTTACCCAAAATATATATGCTTTGAGCTGAAGATTGTGTTCTTTGACCTTTGTTTGGCTATTTTTAAGAGGAAGAGGCTATTGGTACAACATCGTGCACAACACGGTGCATAATCTTCACACATTTTGAGGTGGAGTCAGTGATTAAAATAATCGTGGACCTCACCACTGGGTGAGGGTTGTCATCCATGCTGTGTACAAATGTTGTACATGTACAACATTTTTCTTTTTAAAATTTTCTAGCACGCGATTTTCTTCTTCTTTTTTCTTTCTTTTTATGTAGACAATAGACATTGAATATGTAGTATCAACATCGGACCATATTTCATCCAAAATAAAAAAAAGTTGTTATACTTTGATAATTCAATTTGAACGTAATATGAGTTAAAAAATATAAAATGTGAAACAAAATTTAAAAAAAAAGGTCATTCGATCCATATACCTTTGTTATATTAGGTGTCGAGTTTCTTTCTTCATCATATGTATTCAAAAGAATAAGCTCGATTGGCTCCTAACATGTATTCTTGATTAAAAGATTGAGAGCACTTCAACAACATATTTTTCAAGTTGGTAGCTATACTTATAACCTAACCTATGTTCCATTGTTGATCAAGTTGTCTTATTCAAGATTGGGCTACAATGAATGTTGGTGGACAAGGTAGACAAGATTTTTGTTTTTTGTTTTTTGTTTTTCCTTTAAGAATGGGTAATCGTGTATGAGTCATGCTATTTTGTCCACTTGGTTGACACAGCCCCCTTACATTAGGGGAAAAATATTATTTAAATCACGCGAACCCACATACTCATGTGATGGGAGTGTCAACCAAGTGAGCAAAGTAGCATTTTTCAATCATGTACATAACGAACTATCTCGATCATTATTGGTCTTGTGGACCAAAAATCCTAGGATATGTAAATGAAAAAAAAATTCCCATTTTTTTATTTGAGATATCTGAGAAGCAGCCTTGCCGGTTATTGATATCTGGTAGTGTCCTCGTTGAACTGGAATTGGGTGTTTTGTTATCTGGTAAATTTGTCTACCTTGTCCACCAACATTCTCCGATGCCTTGTGTTGACACACAAAAACGAAACTCAATTAAATGGTCCGAGGAATGAAGCCTGTTTCGAGGAAAATGGCGAAACCCAATTGAATGGCCCAGAGAGGAGAGCCTAATTCAAAGGAAGAATGAAATTCGACTCGAAGGATAGGCCCAAATGAGTTTACCCAAGGAGGAGTTATGTTGCAACTTCCCATGGTCGCCCAACCTTGCGAGACATCGCTCAAACTTACGAGACGCCCAAGACTTGGGCAAGCATAGCGTCTTATTGAAGAGCGACGGTTATCAAGATAGTTAAACTGGCGATCTTATCACGTCCCACGACCCAAAAATCTCGGCTACAAGAGGTTAGTTACAGAGCGAAAGACGATTTTCAGACGGTTCTACAAGAGAAACTGCCTAAGGAGTATAAAAAGGAGAAAAGAATGCAGAAATAAAGACCGAACAAATCTCTCTCAAACAGAGAATTGTGTAATTTCATTTCTTTAAGTCTTTTTTGTCAACTTTTAGTTATTTCGTGTGCTTGTGCCCCTTAAAAACCTTTCGTTTCTTGCAAATTGTAATCTTCATAAATAAACACTCATCGTTGGGACTTTGTCTCGAGAGGTCATTGTTCTTTACACAATCGTCTGAACCTTCTTTAATTGTTAGCAAGGCTCGATTTCCACGCGAAACACCTTGAAAAGTAAATTTCGCTAAAATTGAAGATATGAATGCAATTGCAGATGATTCTAGAACGGCAAGGGACTTTTATCGAATGAGTCATTTATGCAATCCCATTACATTGTTATTCTTAACCTTCACGAATAAGTCATCTATGCAATCTCGTTCAATGTGTCCCAAACACATCATTGTTCGAATCTAGACAAATTCCATTAACAATAATACAATCTTATCAAGATAAAACATCAAATATCCAGTGATTGCGAACATTACATTTTAGTCGTGTTACACAGTGTGACTCATTATACTCGTTAAGGGATAGGCAAGTTCGACTAATGATCCGGTGAACTGGGGTTTGTTACTGCAATATTTGAACAATTTAGGCACGTTAATGGGTTCCCGAATTGGAAATTGAGAAAGGGTTAAACATAGATTTTGGTGGGCTTCTGATCTTAACTAATCCAAAAATTATGGAAACTTGGATTTGGATTAGAAAGTAAAGTTGGGCCGACTGATTCCTTTTCTTATTTTGCCGTTTGGGTATGATGATAATTTGTTATGGATGTCTCTTTGGTTGTTAAAAAAAAAAAAAAAAAAAAAAAATATATATATATATATATATATATATATATATATATATTGATGGAAAAATATTGTTCAAACTAATAAACAAGTGTGTGCAATGAAAGAGAAAATCGGAGCCAAAACATGTTGGCCTATGCGTTCGCATGGGCAAACCTGTCATGCGACCGCATGGCTATCACAGGGTCTAAAAGCCTCGTTATTGAGTAACATATGCGGTCGCATAGGTTTACTCTATGCGATTTCATAGACGGAAAAACAGTCGTTGAGCAGTTTTTTAAGTTTCGATTTTGATGGCTTTTAGAGGGAACCTTGCATCTCTTCATGATTTTTTGGCACCAATTCGTAGGGTATTGATCAAGGCCTATAAATAGGTGATGAGATGATTAATACAATCAATAACAACACAAATGAGAAACATTTATTTATTCCATAAAGAAGAAATAAAAGTTTTCTTCGTCCATATTCAAATTTCCTTTGTGTTATTGAAGTTTTGGAGAATTTCACAAGTGCTTAAGTGATGAATTCTCTACAAGGCTTGATTAATCCTTCAAATCATTTGTCGAAAAATCTTTTAAGCACCATTATTCAACCGAGAGGAGGCAAATATCGTTTGAGAACAATGATATAATATCGTGTTTGAGCCTTCATGTTCATGATGATCTTCTTCTCAATTTCATCTTCTTGTGATTCTGTTTATATTCTTCTCCAACCCTTGGTGATGTTATTTTCCCAACAATCTCAAACGATATTTGATCGATGAAGAATGAAACTACTTTGGCGACAATCAAATTGATGAAATCAAGATCTTGTTTGGATCGGTTGATGGGACGAATCTCGTGAAACGATTTGGAAGGATTGATTTCAATTTGATAAGTTGATTTTATATTCGATCTTCGCACATGCAAAAGATTATTCGCGTGAGTTTTGACTGCATATTAAATCTGATTTTTATATGTATTGAAATTCTGATTTTTGACTCGTGTTAGTGGAAAAGAACAAAACTCACTAAATCATGTTAGTCTATATGGTGTGTGAATATATATATAATTGTCGTATTGTTTGAATGACAACATATTTGTTGTGAATTTGAATGACAATCATTGTGCGAAAGACGCATGTTTATTTTATGAATATTATTTGTGAAACATTTATGATAAATATTTGATAGCATTTACAATTTCATGAGAATTCATAGAATTTCTACTAGTGGAAGAAATTTGAAAATTATGTCCATAATTATAATTCATTTGTCAAATTGCATAGTTATATAAATTCTGTGCATGATATATTTGGTTGAAATATAACATGAATTTATTTGTGTGAAAAGGATATGAGTGTGTATGTCTTTATGATATGCTATATGTTTTGAAGTAAATTGAAAATAACGACGAACGATCGTATGCATTAATTCCTAGTTGAAAGGAGATCATGAAATTTGTCACTTTAATTTTTTGTTTGCGTTAATTCTCAACTTGAAAGAATAACGTGATTATGTCCTAATGGAAATCATTGTTGAGTAATGAGAGATTCAAATAATTAGTGATTTATGAGTAAGATAATATTTCTTACATGAGGGTCTCCATTGATGTATCACAAGGCAAATTACTGCATACATTTAAGGCAGTTTCTTGTGATAAAGTAATTGATGTACATCTTCTGTAGTTATCTTCATGATAAAGGTAAATTTTTTGATATATTAATGAAATAAATTTAAATGGAGATATTAACTGATATATGAAACTATGTTATGGAAAAAAAATATGTAGAATATTATGAAATATTCTAGGATCAATTTGGATGAAGAAAAATGAATTTCTAAAGTGTATTTATTTCATTTTGATGAAATGTTACTGTATGTGGAAATGAAATAAATTGGTTACTCTCATTTTATTGTGACAATTGGAAATGGTTCAATGCATGTGATGATAATGTTGGAAGAATGTCAACTATTTGTTGATAGAATATGAACTTTCATGACTATTCATTTCGTTGGAATATGAAAACTGACATGGTAAGTGAGTTGGTTAAATTTTCATATCTTATTTGACAATCTCTATTAATTTGATGAAATTAAATGAGATGATTTGTGCGAAATTATATTTGCACAAGAATATGACAAAATGTGATTTGTCCGAATATGAATAAGGTGTATGTGTGCCTTATGATTTGAGATGATATAATCATCTCATGAAATGGCACAAAAGTGATAAAGTTACATAAATTTGAAGAGGTTGCAATTAGTTTGCTTCATTGTTGAATTAAACTTTAATCATGGAACCAGTTGGGTTGGTTTATGCTTGAAAAAGCGTTGTTGGTCTATGATATGACCTTGATCAAATTGTATGCGATCAAAATTAAAGATAGTTGGATTGAAATACTTTGTAACTTAACGACTACTATCAAAAAGTACTTAACTTTCATGGATATTATCCAAGTGATAAGTGAATTGAACTATGAAAGAGTTGATGAACTCTAAGTTCAAATATAACTCAAAATGTGGGGGTTATATTGATTCTTGTGAACTTATGTGAAAAGTTCTAGATTGTGGATGCAACATTACTAAATTGCATATGTAATTCCTAATTAAGGAATTGTGGGGGTAATTTAATTTAAAAGTTACATTTACCTATACCTTTTAATCATATAAAGATATCTATGAAGGAGAAATGGTAGAAAATCCTTTTACAATTATAAGGATGATATACACTAGAAAAAAGGGACTGACTAATAATTTGATGGAAATCCTCCAACCGTGTTTGGAAATAAATAAAGCTTAGATAAAGTTAGTGAGAAGCATGTAGCTTCATAAGACGATTTATGATAGTGACAAGTAGTACCTATTAAATGAATTGATCATTGGCTAGCCACATTTAATAAGATACTAAGTCATATGAAATAGAAGTCTAAACATATGAGTTTTAGACATAACTTCATAATAAATTATCAAAGATGGAATAATTTCCATAATAGACATAGCAGATCCTATAATTAAACCACTAAATAGAGATTTAGTAATGTCTAATAAAGGTCTACCAATGATAGCAATCCTATCTGTCATTACTCAAAAGGTAATCCACAAATTTAAAGGGTAACAACAAATAATTCGATATGTAGATAGTTGCAGCATTATTCAAATTCGCGATAACTCTATCCTAATTCAAATAATGTTGGTTGTTACTGAAGTGACTTCAAGCTCTTAATGGAGTTCAGTACTAAAGTACGAGCATCTCTAAAAGTAACAAAGATACTGGAAGAACTTCACCTAGACGAACCTCGAGGTGGTGCCGCCTTAATAGAGAGTTGGAATTTCTCTCTTAAAGGTTTGTTGAAAAAGATGAGCACAAGGTCATAAAAGTGCTAAGCGAGTTTGAGAAACTTGAAAACACGTAATACTCGTGTGTGTGTTCTTACCGGTATTGTCACATGGAATAACTGGTTCAAAACTTTACGCTACCTTTGATTTCGACTTTACTTTGTTTAAATTACACTATGGTTAGATTCAAATCGAAATATATCTAATCTTTATGCATGAGTATTGTATACTTTGAATATGAGAGTTTATTGGATTTTAAACAAGTGGGGGATTGATGGAAAAATATTGTTCAAACTAATAAACAAGTGTGTGGAATGAAAGAGGAAATCGGAACCAAAACATGATGGCCTATGCGGTCGCATGGGAAAACCTACCATGTGGTATCATAGGGCCTAAAGGCCCCATTATTGAAACCTATGCGACCGCATAGAAGGAAAAACAGTCGTTGGACAGTTTTTTTCAGTTTCGATTTTAATGATTTTTGGAGGAAACCTTGTATCTCTTCATGATTTTTTGGCACCAATGCGTAGGGTATTGATCAAGGCCCATAAATAGGTGATGAGATGATCAATAACAAACAAATGAGAAACATTTATTTATTTCATAAAGAAGAAATAAAAATCTTCTTCATCCATATTCAAATTTCCTTTGTGTTCTTGAAGTTTTGGAGAATTTCACAAGTGTTTAAATGATGAATTTTCTACAAGGCTTGATTAATCATTCGAACCATTTGCCGAAAAACCCTTTAAGCACCATTATTCAACCGAGAGAGGGTAAATATCGTTTGAGGAAAACGATATAATATCGTATTTGAGCCTTCATGTTCGTGATAATCTCCTTCTCAATTTCATCTTTTTGGGATTCTGTTTCTATGGTTTCTTCTCCAATCCTTGGTAATGTTATTTTCCCCTAACATATATATATATATATATATATATATATATATATATATATACGGGACGGATCCCCCTAATTTTAATTTTAACACACTTATTTGATAAATAATCGTGACCTTTAATTTAAGTCAATCCAACTGAAACTGATTACATAGATTTAAAGGAACATTGTTTCATTCTTTGTACTTTTAAAACTTATTCAAACCAGTTGCCTTAGGTTGTCTAAAACACGTCGAATCAACTCAGATATGGACAATATGTGATCTAATCTCGTTGACGAGAACAATTTAGTAGAATCTAAATAACTTCGTAAATCAATGAGTTGAGGGATACATTTTTAAAGTTACATATAGTACCGGGATATATCTAAAGAATCAAAAATTTATACTCGATTTAAACAAAATTCAACGTTATTTTACGTGTGCACGAATGTGCGAGAGAGAGCAGTTTTCATGCAGTTCAATTAAGCCTCGTAAAATATGAGAAACCATTACATGAAAATGTTATAACTGATGTTAAACATAGGTAATGAATGAATCTAATTAGCTTTGATCCCCAAAAAAGAAAAAAATGCAAAAGCCACTGCAGATCTGATAAATAATTTTTTTCTGAGCAGCTACCACTCTCTCATTGCCTTTTGCCAGCCAAATTTGAAAGCTTCATGCACCCGCTGCACCCTATAATTATTCCACAGCCAAGCAAACTGTGTATATATATAATAAGTGTACAATCTATTAGTTTACATATCATGTAGAGATAACATGTTACAGCTCAGAAAAAGGTACAACCTGAGAATAAATTACTATTCTTAAGTTTTTCAACTGTTTAATCTCTGATGACACCATACCACAGCCTCACATGCTCATGTTCAGGTCACTTTGTAGCTTTACACGTGATGTAAGGATTCTCGTGGTCATTTTTTTGTATCAGACATGCCTACATATAGTGTAAGTGTTTGTTTTTAATATGAGACAGTCGTCTCATACTTGAAACTATTCTTCTTGATATGGAACGAGCAGCCAGTGAGGGAGATTCGTGCATTAAATGTGCTATTAAGCACCTAGCTTTAATACGAGATTCATTAGACACAAGGACGGCCAACTTATGAAACACGAATACTTTTTTGATATACAGTTTAACGATTATAAATAGAGCTGATATTCATATGAACAAAAATACTAGATCAAAGATCTTGGGAAGGAATGACAAAGTTTAAGGACATCGAGTAGTGTAAATACTCATAAGCCAAGAAAATAAAAAATAAAAATTTCCAATAATCCATGCGATAAGTTTTTCAAGTTAAAATTGAGTTATTCTTCACACTTTTACACCCTGTACAAAATATAATTTTGACAGTCCTTTGACCACGTGGAGCCCATTTATGTTTTGACAGTAAACGTATTGAGTTTTGCTTTAGATACATTGTTTTTGACATTATTGTTGACATTGTACTCACATACAAAAGGAGGGGTCCGTGATTAAAATAATCGTGGACCCCACATTTGTGAGTACAATGTCAAACTAAGTGTACACTTAGCACTTCTCAAACACATTAAGCCCCGGTTTGATTTTGCTAAAAATATATATAGTAGATTTTGATATATAAAGATGAAATACCTGGTTGAAAAATTGATAAAAATTATGGATCTCGTAAAATTATTGACTCTAACTTAAATTTTTATTAACTTTTGTAGCTAAATAAAAATGTGCTAAAATGTTGAAATTATTTACCTGCATTAGGAGCAGCAATAGATGTGGGCTTTGACATCAGGGCTGGAACTGTAGGGATTGGGCCAGATCCGGTTGGTGAGTAAATGTGGGCTGGAAGGCCCATTGTGCGTGACTGATGGAAATGGTAAAGAGGGTACATGGGCATCAATGCATTTGAGCCCATCATGGGCTGACCCGGATATAATTGAGAGAAATGCCCATTCATGTAGGTCCCACATGTGTATCCCACCTTCTGTATTGATAAAAATAAAATAAAAAGACAACAAAAGATTCCATCAAATGTTTCTTTAAATGCACATATAATAAATTTGAGTTCTAATATGCAATTATTTTCTACTATTTTGAAAGAAGTTAGTGGTCGAGGAGCATGTTGAGTCTCGAACAAAATTTTAGCATAATACAATCCCATTTTAGGTAGTCAAATTGATTTTTTGAAAACTTGAACACATATTTCACTCAGATGTAACAAAAGAGTCGAGATGTTTAAGGGCTCGATTTGTCTTGACTCGGTACATCAGTAGCTTGGGCTTGTGTTTGAGACAAGCCATGAGCATAGTCGGGTACCCTTTTTTTCACAAGATGGCTCGAGCCATGAGCCAAAGGATTGAACCGTATCTAGTTTATAAACATGAGCTTGAGGCTCACTTCAATTCACTGTCATCCCAAATTTTATTACCAGCCAATGGACAATTATCAACTCAACCACTTGCCTGGCTGATTTAAAAATAAAATTACCGTGAACTAATGCTCATCAAGTCAACTACATGTTTGATATATTCACATACAAGTGCATTTTAGATCGCGTTTACAACAAGTAACATATGTACAAAACGTGCAATAAGGTCTACTGAAAGCCGAATTATCTTAATGTATTTATTCATTTTTCTCTCGAAAATTAATAAACGTGCAATTAAGCATATCTAAAACCCAATTTATCCTTATGAATAACAATTTAGAATGTGAATTTACTTACATGATTGTAGTTCATGTCTGTTGCAATGTATGTTGGAGAATACCTAAAAAAACGATAAATATAATGTAAGTCGCAGGTGTAGGATAATTTAGTGGACCAGCCAATTAAATTATGACAGCACATAAATACCCGTAGACAGGAAAAGCTTGATGGTGCTGATGATGATGAAACGGGGGAGGTGTAGGTGCTCCAGCTGGATAATACCATTGCACGTGATTCGCATGTGCTGTTGAGGTGGCCCTTGGTCTAACGTTAACTCCTTCAAATTTTATGGAAAAATTAATATTAAAATCTCCATTTAATAATAGGAACTGTGAAAAGTACATAAGATTTTAAGTTACCCTGCTGAGGAGGAGGAGTCGCGGAGGAGGACCTAGGGCGGCGGGCGCCAAGCACCGCCAGATTGCAGTTGGCACGACGGCCGTTGATGATCGGCGGGGCGTCCTCACAGGCTTTTTTAGCCGCCTCGGCATCCTTAAAAGTAACCTGTATAAATGACAGAAAAAAAAAACGATTAAAAGAATAAGCTATGATCCAATGCTACTCATATGCATACACCAGATTTTTACTTACAAAACCATAGCCCTTGGATCTACCGGTGACCTTATCGGAGATGATAACAGCCTCCAATATCTCACCATATTTGTCAAAGTGCTCTTTCATGGCTTCTTTGGGAGTTTCCCATGCTAAACCTCCGACAAACACTTTTGTCAACGTTGTGTCGCCCATTCCATTGTTGTTTCTCATCGTCATTCTCGAAGTGTAAGCTCGAATATATCGTATGTATATGTTATATGTATATACACACACTGCAGAGAAAATTCTCCAAAGAACCACCCAAAAACTTGTTGAATGTGTATATATCTATAATCTATATGTGGGGTGGTGGGGGGCAAGAGGGGGTTTGAGAGGAGAGGAGTATAGCGTATATATAAAGCTGGAGACGACGTGTGTGTGTGTAGGAATATGTATATATAATAATGGAGAAAACACGGAGACAGAAGAGCAGACAGTTGGCTTAGCAATGCCATTTAGCAAACTTCTCTGTGGACCCAACCTGTTAATCCAGTAACAAGTTCGTCCCCTAAAGTTCAGAAGTAGCAAGTTGTTCTTTAACTTTTTCTAATTTCAAAGTGATTTTACAATCAAAGAATCCGTCTTAACTATATTATGTTAATTTCAAAGTGATTTATATATATATATATATATATCTTCGTAACATCGTTTAAAAATGTACTTATGTTTTGTGACATTGTTTTATTTCTCTTCTTTGACTGTGACTAGCACAGAGAAATATGAGTAATGATTTGGCACATGTGTGACCTTTAATACGACTATCAATGCGATCAATGACATGACATGCTAGACTTTGTGACCTTCGTTATATAATCCTACATGTTATGTGTGTAAATTTTATTTGTGATCTCTAATACATTTGTCCATGTCTCGATTTTTCTAAATTATATTTGTAATCCTCTGTTGATAATATAAATGATTTCATGAAGCGATAAACGCTTCCAATTATTGCCATAAAAGATGTGATTATTTGGTATTATTAGGGTTTCTATGTCAAGATGACTCCGGTGAAAATGCAAAAAATATTGCTCTATAAATCGAAACTTAGAAGGTAATATGGTTGAGAAAGTGAATAGAAAGGAAATTGTGAAAGAAATTCTAAATAGTAAGGAAGGTCTCTCTCTGCACATCATAATATAAAACTGTATTGTAAATAAAATTTAGAAAATTTTGAGTTTTTTAAAATTTACTGATAATTTTCCATTATCATGATTTGTGAAAATATAAAATGAAATATTTATAATAAATTTAAATTCGTTATTTTTTTTGTAATAAATAGATGATTTGAAAAAGAGTAAAGTCACTTTACCCGAAAATGTTTGACATCTTGGGTGATCGACCCTCACGTTGCGAGTGGGTCCCGCGTGAATAAAATAATGCTCGACCTCCGAGGTGGTGTTGTAGCACGGTTCTTTGAAAAAATATATTTATACTTCTGACATGATCGGTGAAAAGGGAAATTGAAAGACATGATTTGACCTAATTTCATAATGAAAAAAAAAATGAGCACGTGTTTATTATCACATTTAAAAATGAGGAAATTACATGAATTACTTCATTTTAAAAAATTATTTAAAATTTACATATTAACATTTTTATTATCATATATACTGCAATAATCAAGTACAAATCAAAAGTAAAAAATGAACAAAAACACAATGCATATACAATGGCACCTTATTTCACGCCTTCCAAACAGTCCCTTTAATTGATACAAAAAAATTCCCCAAATGCATTCTATTAATAAACATAAGTCCCTCACTCATTGAAATTTCCAAAAATCACCACGTTCTACATTTCGTTTCAAAAAAACCTCAATCCATATTCAGAATCAATATCTTTGAATCTGGAGTTTCACAAAACCATATTTCTCGTCCATTTTCCTATTATTCTCATATTATCTTGGGTGATTCTAGGGATTTATTGTCAATATAAAACCGTGGGGTTACTATTCAGCCAAGAATCATCTCCAAAAAACACTCACAATACTAGTTTATTTTCATATCAATGTTGAAGTACTAATTGATTATTGCATATTCGAGCCACTGCTCAGAAATGGATACGAACAATGGAAGATTTAAATGTTAGATTTCACGTTTCAACTAAATTGATTGTCTGGTACGATTTGAACATTGCACTTATCATATGTGATACGTGTCAGGTGTTTATTATTTGCTCGACTATTACATGTGCATTCACTGGTTATATTCATGGTATTGAATTGATACCCTGCAGCTTATAACTTTTCTTCTCATTCGATTCAGCCACCACTGCAGTTTATATGTGATCAAGTATGTTGATCATAAACCAGAAAGTATACTCCATGGTAGAAAACTTCGATGCAAAGAGGTCGAGAATCTACTTTGCTGCCCAACTTTACAAACATGGATGTCAGAAATTATTTGAAGGGTACGATATGGACTCTGACTTGGTTCCACGAAGCGCGAGGGGAAGGAAAAGCAAGGAAGGGAACAAGACCTAGTTTTTGTGGTAGCTTATGTTAGTCTAGTCATGTGTATTTCTATCATTTTGTTTTAAAAAAAATTGCCATTGTACACAGGTTTGAGCTATTTTGTGGTGTATGAACTATGCTATTTTGATTGGGAAATGTCGGTGAAATTCGACATTGATTTTACGACGTTATAAAAGGATGGTTGTTCGTTTAGGTGCCATTGTAATTGATGTTTGTCCAAGTTAGTTTTGTTAACTCATCAATCCAAAATCATCGACAATCGATTTTATTCATATATCATGTGTAGGTTTGCTGATCATTTTTTTTTCAGGTTCAACATTTTTATTTGTGATATGACTAAGAATGATTACAATCGTCATGGAATCGGTGTACTAAAAATTTGGTGATTATAATATATTAAGCCCATGTTTGATAAAAATTAAAATTCAGATTTTAATATAAGTGAAAATCAACAATTAATTTTAATCACACATTTTGTGGATCCCACAACTTTTCAACCACGCATCTCATCAACTTTTATCAAAATCTATTAAAAATCTGATTTTAATCTCCAATAAATAGTAGCTAAATATCTTGCATGACAAAATTATTATAACAAAACAAACATGGCACACCAACAACAACACTTCAAGGTATATGCACGAAAGTCATATGAATGAATCCATACAACAGTGACATAAAGAAAAACATTAACTTTGAAAAGGTGGATCAAATATCAAATATACGACAAATCGAACTTGAATACGTTGGAAAATTACATCCGTCGTGTTTGGGTGATGTATAAAAACACCCAAATTCATAAGATAACTATCATTGATCGGAAAATTATGTACCTAATTTTCTTGATATCTGTTGACCTCGAAAAATGGACCTCCGAGCCATCAACAGATAATTCTTCAAGTCACTCCTTCCTGCGCTCAATAACAAGCCGTTAGTCACTCGTGGCCCTTTTTCCCGGAGAGGGTGGTGGCGGCCGCGAGCACTCCGACGGTCAAATCAGTTTTCAGTATAAAGGTTTTAGGTCGCCGGTGGGTATGTGATCACCGGAGACGTGAAAGGATTATCAAATAAGTTAAGTGTATATGAAAAGAGAGAAACTTCTGCTATTTAGGTTGGTAAAAAAGCCAATTCTTTCTTCTGGGACAAGGGGTTGGTATTTATACTAAGGGTGTGAGGAAGAGAACCGTTGGATGAGGAGACACGTGGCCTCGGATCCTTCCACCCTGTTCCATCCTAGACGTCAATCTGTCCATCAATAGGTTGGCGGATCTTTATTACCCTGATTTAGGCGGCTTGCGGCTGATTTGACCGTTTGAACCCTGCCACACGTCCCATCAGTCAATCAGATATTTAATGTTGGAGACTTGCATAAAAGGACTTCGACTAGAGGGAGGTGGGGCAGTTCGAAGAGGCGTCGTTTGCGGGGCACGGGCCTTTGCATCCGTTAAGAGGTGCGGATGAGTTCAGTTCTGACTGTCGAGACACTTCAGTTCGGCACCCACACCAAATCAGTTCGCCCATGCGTGGGGCTTCTTCTGCTTGACACGTATCGGGTCCTTTTGGACCCGTAACAATATTGATTCAAGATTGAATGTCTCGCACGAAAATCTGATTGTAAATTATGTTTTCAAACTTCCTTTTCACAAGAAATGTATTTTTTTAATTACCATTTCTTTTGCACTCGGAATCAATGACAGCCGCAATTCCAGCAGCTGAGAATTTCAGTTAGATATGAATATTTTTGGAAATGTGAAGACCAGTAAATCTGGAAATAATATACCAACTTTGTAGTATATAATGAATTTAAATGAGAGTTTCATGAAATGTTTTATTATTGATGGGTATATATGAATTTTTCCGTTTAAAAATCATTTGATAAATTGGTCGAGCACAACTGTTGGCTATCCTATTATGGCCTTGTGTAACGAGAATTAGCCCATTATATATGGGCTTCGTCGTACATAGGATTACACTTTTTCTAGGAAAAAATTCATATTTAAGAGAAGTATTGCATCTTTCAAATATAAGAAATAGTATAAATTAGGTCAAGATATTAACTTGCTTTAATTAATTAGTATAAATCTTTCAAAAGTAAAGAATATTTATTTAATTATCATAATTCAGAATTTCATATTATATAATTTAATTATAATAAAAAGATTGAATGACTGAATTTATAAATTATATAAACAATTGTTAGTTATGTAAAATATTAAATTGACAATTGTATAATATAATTGTTGGATTAGAAACATGTTATAAAATTGTAAATAAAACTAACCATTTATTTTTAAAAAATAATTAATTTTTTTTTCACGGGACAGGTTTATTTGGCCCCATTCGGGACGGGACGGGACGGGACGGGGTTAAATTGTCATCTCTAGTTAATACTAAAAAAAATTATGATCTGATTTTTGTATAAATAATTCTTAAACCTGATTTTTGAAATTGGAAGTAAAAAAACATGGTTGGGTGTTAATTTTACCATTTTTTTCTTATCTTTCAAGAGGAAATTACAAAAAAATTAGGGGTTAAAATTGAAATATCTCTGGTCTAAAGTTTCATGTAAAGAAAGCTTCTAGAAAATAAAAATAAAAATACACAAACAGATACCTTGTAAAGCCTGAAGAGTTTGTCCAACTCAAAGTAGATATATTTGAAAAAGTATCCCCGCTTCCAATTTCTCCAAAAGGCACGAGCAATTTCTCCAAGACAGTGTCGACCACGATAAACTTACAAAAAAAACTTGAATTTGTCAATAAAATGAAGACCGAACATGTTATTTCAAGAATCAAGGCATCTCTTTTATATCACGAAAACCCTTTTTTTAATAACTTCCATGACAACATGTTTCTCTCTCTCATTTTTTCGATAGTTCTTTTTCCTACTCAAATTGATAGATTGTACAAAAACATCTCTCTCCATAAAATGTCCCCTTTTTATCCCCTCATGTCTGAATAATATAACGTGGCCAGCTGTTTGGCAAGGAAGGGCATATTTGTAAATGACTAATGTTCAGTTTTGACTAGTGTTCCTTGGCGCATAACGTGCCCCTGGCGTCAAGCAAAGTCGCTTGACGCGTAATATGGCGGTCAACGCAAGGCGTTGACCGATAAGGAGCACATAAGTGCGTCTAGATACGCATTATTTAATTTTTTTATCACAAATTTTTATTTATTTTTATTATTAAATGATTTTTTGATTGATTAAAAATTAAAATAAGAAAACGTCTTTTTACGCATTAGTCTCGTCTAAATTCGCTTAGTCCTTAACTTGGTCTCCACGCATTACGCTATTTAAAACCTTGATTTTGACCACCAGATCATAGTGGTGCAAGCTGGAATTCCTCATCCTCTGAATTGGCATGCAATGCTTATAATGCAAAATATTATCATTTCTTTTTTAATGTTGTACTTTGTACGAGAGGGGCATTCATCCCACGGATTCATTGTACAATAAATTAAGTTACATTTTAATAAATCAATAAAGTCATCTATGATTCTATATTGATGATAAGTACTTGTATGATATGAATAGTAATTTTAGACAATGTATTTGGAAAATCGTTTAGTAAAAATTTCAACGGATTCTATTAAAAGTTGATTAGATATATAGTTGATATTTCATCGTCTCACTGGTCGAACTTGATCCCTAGGTCATATCTAGTATTCAAAGTTTACCTCAGTTTGATAATGCTTTCGCGACTCGTATTGAAAAAGTGTTTTACCCTTAAATGTTCAGTCAACTATTGTACTTCAACACATTTCGAGGAGTGGTCTCATTAAGCTCTCGTTCGGCCTCCATTTTTTGGAATGAAAATGAGAGGAATAGTGTTTTTTTTTAAAAATGAGTGGTTGAAACGGAAAGAAAAGTTTTCGATTTACGTGTAATATTATTTTATGAAAGATTGTGTGGTTGAAAATAGGAGATAGAAAAATAGAATATAATGAAATTTAATTTAATGGGGATCGAGTATAGGCTAAATTTCTAGTTAAAAATGATGTATGATCAATTGAAAAGTCGATAAAGTTTTATCAAACAAGTTAAAAAAAGAAGAAGATATATGTTAATTTGTTTTGCCTTAAAAATTTTTTTTTTTTTGCTCTCGTTTATAGTTTTGACTGGGGACGCTGGCAAGCTCGTGCAGGCAAGAAATGATGATGAACGTGGGGAGGAATGTAAACCCCCATTTGAGCTCCATTTGAATGCGTTTTTCTAAATCGTATTTTTAACCATACACTCTCCCATAAAATAATTATACAGATATTTCAAAAGAAAATTCTTATTTTTTAATTACACGTTTTTCAAAAAATCACTATTCCATTATACATTTTACCCCAAGAATGAGGATCAAAGAGGGGCCAAATAGAGAATAAAGTATTTGTAAATCTCAAAGGGGTGTCGCCTTCTTCAAATGAATGATTAGGCTCACGTGCTTGTCACGTGTCTACGTCATTGTACATGTGATGGTCACGCGTGTTCAAGAAACGGACATGTCCAATAGGTTGGGCTAATTCAGTCCGTAAGCAAGGCTCAACTCAAACATGGGCCATTTTGGAATCTATATGGAAGCTCGAGCACCGCAAAAACCGCCCTTTTCGATTTATCCATATATTTTTAAGGGAAAAATTTAAAAGTCAAGCATTAAGTACCGAACAATTCAGTTTTTAAGTTAATTAATTATATTTTATTAATTAATATATTAATATCCTAATTATACAATTAATGATCACATGTGCATACTTATAGTTCACATTGTCACATATTATTAAATTAATTGGTCACAAATAATTTTATCGCTCACAAATAAAAAAAAATTATAGGTCAATTTATTTTTCGTTCACAGGATTTTTCAGTCACAAATTATTGAATTTTTAGATCACAATTAAATAGATCGTGACATACACCACCACCAACACTATTGTCGCTGCCACCACTACCACAACCACCCTGGCCAACACCACAACACTTCCACTAGAACCAATCAACTGCCAACCTCAACCACCAATATTAGATCTCCGACCACCAATAACCACCACTATAACAATCCACCTCAACCACTAACAACCAACAAACAAACAAAAATCTACTGTCCATCACCGTTGCACAATGTTGCTTCTGTGCAAGGCCGCGCATTGGGTGGAGCACCTCTGTGAGGTGGTGCTCAACGCGATGCTCCGATAGTGAGAAAGTGTGAGAAGAGAAAATGTGTGCGGTAGTGATCTTCGACAATGGACGTGATGTCGCTGTAGTGCAGCCACCATCTCCAACAGTGTATGGAGCACCGTTGGGAGTTGACGATCAATATGATGCTTCAGAGTGAGAGAGAGTGTGTGCGCGACGACGATCTCCGACGATAAGTGCGTCGTTGTCGTGGGTGTATTGCCGTCATCATCATTCTCGCTATCACTATTGTTGTCGCCGAATTAAGGGGGGAGTGGAAGGATAGGTGAAGAGAATAAGAAGACAGAAGATGGAGAGTGAGAGTGAGAGTGAGAGTGAGAATAGAATGAAATGATTTTAGGGTTTGGAATTGAATTGAGTTGAGATATTTAATATTTAATTATTATATTAATACATGATGTATGAACAAAATAACATCATAGCTAATTTATGAATTGTAATCTTTAAAAACTTGTTGGCACGTAATTTCCACCATCTTTAGTTCTACGATTGCTTTTAATTGCAAATGGGATCAAAAAGGGGTAATGGACACAATACGTCCATATAAAATATTTTCATTGAACAAATGGTTTCTCTTTTTTCACTTTTGACATTTGAGTCTATCGTCTCATTCCGTCTATTTGCTCCGTCAAATGGTCGTGTAAAAACTCTTTCGCTATGCTCAAGACACTAATTGGTAATCTTTTTGTGCCTAATCCTAGTCATTCAGAAACGGTAATATTATCTGTAAAAAAAAAATTCATATCCATATTCATATATGTAAAATCATACTCAGATCTTCTTTTTGCACATGAGAAGAACATTAAATTTAATTAAATGAATGCTCACTAAACTTTATCCTAGATTATCTGCATCAAAATTCTAAGTTTCAGATTAACTGCATCCTCTAAAAAAATAAATTTGCAATGCTCCTCTATATGTAATAATACGAGGATGATGATATAAGCCTCAAAACCTACCCTTGCACACTATACATGGATTGGCAAAGTTCCAACTGAAATTTCATAATTAAAGAACAACCATTCACAAGAGAAACGAAAAGCCATCCGCCTAATAATTTGGGCTCACTTAGACACATTACCAAAGCCATTAAATCAACTGAACTTTATGGAAGTGCCAATACAGTGCACATGGGGCCTTTGCTCGTTGAGAGTGCTTGTCTCGTTCTCTCAGGGTCAGGGACAACACGCCTTCACTTTGGCAGCCGACAGAGAAGATGCACGAGGTTACGAGTTAAGTGAAGTTACTGGAAATGTTTCAATTCCTGCTCTTTCCATGATCTCCCTCTGCTCAAATGCATCAAAGCAAAGAAAATTACTCACCTCCAAGAGTTTATGGTATCTATTAACTACTTAAAGGGCATATATTGATATACTATTGGACTAGATTGTACAATGCCAAGAGGAAAAAAAATTAGTTTCTTTTCCTTTCTCGTGCATAGCCAAATGTTGTAGGAGACTAGGAGTTGCTAAAAGGAGGTCCATCTTAAAAACTGAATTTTTCATGTCTTATTTCTTTTGCTTATGGCTCAACAAAGAAATAAGATCAAATTCCACAAACTTACAAATTCCAGCTTTTGCCGAAGCATATTTGTTCCAAATGGTGCATGGTTTTTTCCAATTACATCAAACGTTGACAAGTAAAAGAATCTTTCATTTTTCCCTTGAGACCTTCGAATGTTGAGATAAGCAAAAAACAGAAATGTCATAAAATAAATGTTGACTGCATTGACATGCAACACAGAAAATACATTCTCCACTTCATTTTCATGTTGTCAAAAAGCCAAACAGTCCAAAACAATAGGTTATTGATAAGAGCAGAAGTGCCTGTGATGCAAAATAGAAGAAGAAGAGAACTTGCAGATGAATATTTTGGGGAATTTGCTGTAGTTTATTCAATACTAAATGTAAACAGTAGAAGATAAGCGAGAAGAAATGAAATGTTCCAGCACTTCGAGAAGCTGGCAATCTCCACAATAGAATTCACTAATTTTCTGATGCTCTCCCTTTTCAGTCACCTTTGCTTATATTACTTTCCTACTAACGGCCCTAACAAATTGGCTAACAAATCAAATAACAACCTCTAACTAATTGGGTGCTGACTGTTCTTCTATGCCACGTCTGTCACTTGGTTGATTCCCCTGCTGACTGTTTCTTCTTTGGCGCCTAGTGTAAGTTAATTTAATTGGGGGCCTATCAAATACCCCTCCCATTGCAGTCACCTTGTCCCCAAGGTGGAGAGTGGGAAATTGTTGGTTGATCATGTCAAATGGCTCCCACGTTGCTTCCATTGGAGACAGTCCCTTCCACTGTATCAGAACTTCCATGCTCGCAGCTGATCTCACATGTCGGGGCCTGTATCCCAGTACAAACTCAGGCTCTACTAGCAGCTCCCAATCTTCCCCCAATTGCAGCGGTAGTGGGGATACAACATGTGCCTCTCCCACTACTTTCCTTAGTTGTGACACATGAAAAACGGGATGAACGCGAGTGGTTTCCGGTAGAGCTAACCGATATGCTACCTGCCCCACCCTTGCCAGTACCTTGAAGGGGCCATAAAATCTGGGAGCCAGTTTCTCATTGGAGCGGGTGACTAAAGACCGGCGCCTATACGGCCTCATTTTTACATATACCCAATCTCCTTCGTCAAATTCCACTGCTCTCCTGTGTTTATCAGCTGCTGTTTTCATTTGTTGCTGAGCTCTGTGTAGATGCACTTTTAATTCCTCCAGAACTTTATCTCGTTCCACCAACTGCTGTTCGAGGGATGAAATAGCTGTAGTTCCTTTCTCGAACCGGAGCAATGGGGGGGGGGGGGGGGGGGGGGGGTCGCGCCCATACAGGATGCGAAATGGGGTAAGCTGAGCTGACACATGAAAGGAAGTATTGTAGGAATACTCGGCCCAATGCAGGAACTGATACCACTTGCGAGGTTTACTGGAGGCAAAACACCTCAGATATGTTTCCACTCCCCTATTGACAACCTCGGTTTGTCCATCTGTTTGAGGATGGTAGGCGGAGCTGTACTTTAGCTTAGTCCCCTGAAGTTCGAAAAGTTTCCCCCAAAATTGACTCACAAACACTTTATCACGGTCGGAGACTATGGAGCGTGGAAACCCATGTAATCTCGCCACTTCTTTGGTGAAGATAGTGGCAACGGCTGGGGCAGTGAACGGGTGTTTCAGACCAATAAAATGGGCGTATTTACTCAAGCGGTCCACCACCACCAAAATAGAATCGAACCCCTCGGATCGTGGTAGCCCTTCTATGAAATCCATAGAGATATCCTCCCATATTTTATCGGGAATGGGTAATGGCTGGAGTAACCCTGCGGGGGCAAGAGTCGAGTATTTGTTCTGTTGACAGATTGCACACATGGCTACGTACCTTCGGATATCTTTCTTCATTCCCTTCCAGTAAAAGCTCTCGGCTATTCGCCGAAAAGTTTTCAGAAAACCCCCCCATGCCCTCCTGCCTTGCTGTCATGCCCCTCGTGAAGTGCTAGCTTTATCAAGGCAGATCCTTTTGGCAACACGATTCTGTCATGGTATAGCAGGTTTCCCTGGATTAGAGAATAGCCTGGGGGGGCCGTGTGGCCCGTGCGCAAGGCAGATATGACTGATCCCAGTTCTGAATCCTCCTCTACTGCTTGTGTTACTTCTCCTAGCTGCATTGTACTGGAGATGCTCATAGCCATGATCGTTGAGGTTGCGTCAACCCGGGAGAGAGCATCTGCTGCCTTATTCTCCAGCCCCGGTTTGTACTCAATATCAAAGTTAAATCCCAGCAGCTTGGTCAACCACTTCTGATATTCCATGTTGACTTCTCGTTGCTCCAGTAGGAATTTGAGACTACGCTGATCCGTTCGCACCACAAACCTTCGCCCCAATAAGTAATGCCTCCACTTTTGTACTGCCAGGACAATGGCCATGAGTTCTCTTTCATAGATGGATTTACTCCGGACCCTTGGTGGTAGCACCCGGCTGAAGTAAGCAATCGGCCGTCGATTTTGCATAAGTACTGCCCCTAGCCCATATCCTGATGCATCAGTCTCGACGACAAACGGCTGAGAGAAGTCAGGCAGCCCTAACACTGGTACGGTCGTCATGGCTTGCTTTAATTTGACGAAGGCAGCCTCGGCTTCTTCGGTCCACCCGAAGCTGTCTTTTTTTAATTGTTGAGTCAAAGGCCACGCGATGCTTCCATATGCCTTGACAAATCGACGGTAGTACCCTGTCAAGCCCAAGAATCCCCTCAGCTCCCTCAGTGATTTCGGTCTAGGCCATCCTTTCATGGCCTCCACTTTGGCGTCGTCGACTGAAACCCCATTCCCGGAAATGATGTGTCCCAAGTAATCCAACTCCTTCTGGCCAAACACGCACTTTTTCTCATTAGCGCATAGCTGGTTATCTACCAGCAACTGCAGGACTGTTCTCAAATGACCCTCATGCTGCTCCGTCGTGCGACTGTAAACTAGGATGTCGTCGAAGAATACCAAGACGAACTTCCGAAGATAGCTTCTGAATATGTCATTCATAATGGATTGGAAGGTTGCCGGGGCATTCGTTAAACCGAATGGCATAACGAGGAACTCATAATGTCCCTCGTGAGTTCGAAATGCAGTTTTCGGCACATCATCAGGCCTCACCCGTATCTGATGGTACCCCGACTTGAGATCTATTTTTGAGAATATAGTGGCGTCGTTGAGCTCATCCAACAACTCATCAATGACTGGGATAGGGAATTTGTCTAGAACTGTAGCTTTGTTCAGAGCCCGGTAATCAACACAAAATCGCCAACTTCCGTCTTTCTTCCTTACCAACAGTACCGGGCTTGAGAAGGGGCTGATGCTCGGCTGGATAAGGCCTGCAGCCAACATTTCCCGTACTAATCGTTCTATTTCATTCTTCTGAAAGTGGGGGTAACGGTATGGCCGAACACTGATTGGGGCAGTCCCTGGCTGTAGAGTGATGGCATGGTCCCGCTCTCTTGAAGGGGGAAGTTGCTCCGGATCTTTAAAGACCCCGGAGAATTCTCGTAACACAGCCCTAATCACCGCCGGAGGAGTTTGCTGACTTTGTCTTAGCACTGACTGTAATATTACCCAGCTCCAGTAATACCCCTTCTCCTTGTGCTTTGAACGCCTTTAGCATTGACTTTAATGACACCGAAGTTCTGCTCAAACTGGGATCCCCTGTTAATGTCACTCTTGTGCCAGCTACGTTGAAGGTCATGGATAATTTCCTCCAATCCACGCTCATTTCGCCCATCGACCGCAGCCACTGCATCCCCAAAATTACATCCGAGCTTCCTAGCTCCAATGGGAGGAAGTCATCTTCCACAGCGAGGTTCTGCATCTGTAGCTTCACTCCTCGACATATGCCCTCCCCTTTAACCGTGAGCCCTGTTCCCATGATGACGCCGTACCCAGTGGTTCTGGACAACTGAAGGCCGAGCTGCTGCACTAAGTCAGCAGAAATGAAGTTATGAGAAGCTCCACAATCTATCAACACTACCACCTCCCTGTCTCCGATTGCCCCTTTCAACTTCAAGGTTTCCGGAGTAGTAAGGCCCACCACTGAGTTAATTGAGAGCTCAACGGCGTGACCCACTCCAGCCCACCCTTCGTCCGTGGGTTCCGGCGATTCACCTTCCAGCGTCGGTTGATCGACCAGGTGTACGCCATCGTCAGTGAGCCCTTCCTCCAGTTCACTAATTACCATCACCTGGAGCTCTTTATTTTTGCAACGGTGGCCGACAGTGAATTTCTCATCACAGCGAAAACAAAGTCCCTTCTCCCGCTTTGATTGTATCTCCGCATCGGTTAATCGCTTGAAGGGGGTCTGGAATTTGGAGGTGAAATTAGGGCGGTAGGGATTGGGGTTGGGGTTGGGATTGGGATTGGTATTAACGGGTGTTGACTGTTTCAGGGTTGGAGGTTGGGCTGGGTAAGGATTATAGCCCAGTGAGGAGTGTTTGGATTTAAATGGGCCGAGGCTCGTTGGGCCGAACCGGATAATGTTATTTCTCTCCTCCACCCGAAAGGCCACCTCCATGATTTGTTCCAGGCCCATAGGTTTAAGTAATTGGACCTCTGCCTTGATATCTGCCTTCAGTCCGTTAATGAAATTACTCTCCATCACCTCTTCTGAAATATTCTGCAATGGCGACGCTAGCAACTCAAACTGCCGCCGGTACTCCTTAACGGTGGTGGTCTGTCGGAGGGCCAGGAATTGAGCACAGAGAGACCCCTCCTGCGACAAACGAAACCGCCTCAATATCCGGAGTTTCAATTCCTCCCAGCTGCAAATGGGTCGTCGTCGATCTCTCCCACTGATACCAAGCTAAGGCTTCCCCCTCCAAGCAGACGGTAACGGCCTCCTTCTTTTCTTCCTCTGACATCCGGTTAATGGAGAAATAGCGCTCCACACGAAAGACCCATCCATCTGGATCTTGCCCCTCAAACACGGGCATATCCAGCCTGCGAACCCGTGCATCCCAACGCCACCCGGCCTCTCCAGCTCCCCCACTGTTATGGCTTCTCTCTGTGCTAGTCTCAGCCACCCCTGAAGTGGGTGAAAGAGCCAGATGCTTGAGGGCAGCCGCCCCTTTCTCCTTTCTCTCCCGTTCCGGATTATCCCATGACCGGAACATGAGGTCAAATTTCTCCATTAATTCCGAGCGTAACTGGTGAAATTCCGTTTTCATCGTCTCCATTCCGGTCTGAATTTCCAGATGGTTATCTGCCACTTGTTGTTCCAAAACTACTACTCGTTCGGAGAGGGTCATGATGCTGAACTATGGGATCGAACGCTCTGATACCAGTTGATAAGAGCAGAAGTGCCTGTGATGCAAAATAGAAGAAGAAGAGAACTTGCAGATGAATATTTTGGGGAATTTGCTGTAGTTTATTCAATACTAAATGTAAACAGTAGAAGATAAGCGAGAAGAAATGAAATGTTCCAGCACTTCGAGAAGCTGGCAATCTCCACAATAGAATTCACTAATTTTCTGATGCTCTCCCTTTTCAGTCACCTTTGCTTATATTACTTTCCTACTAACGGCCCTAACAAATTGGCTAACAAATCAAATAACAACCTCTAACTAATTGGGTGCTGACTGTTCTTCTATGCCACGTCTGTCACTTGGTTGATTCCCCTGCTGACTGTTTCTTCTTTGGCGCCTAGTGTAAGTTAATTTAATTGGGGGCCTATCAGTTATATACCCTGGTGGTCACTAAACTTCTAGCAATATCTCAAGTTTGGTCCCTAAACTTCATTTTGTCCAAGTAGATAATTGAACTTAAGTTTTGTTACAATTAGATCACTAATATTTAAAGATTGATACAATTTGATCATTTCGTCCATTTTTGTTAATTTGACAAATGCCATAATCACCAATCACCTTTTCCATTATATATATCCAGTGATCAAATTGTAACAGTGTTTATGATCAGTGACCGTCTTGGAAAAAAAATGAAGTTTAGTGCCCATCAATTTATTTAACCCTCCAAAAAATATACCAACCACACCATTCTCCAGAAGAAGCTGATAATATAATAACTACCACGTATCAAACGGTGCTAGGCAAGATATAAGCAAGCTATCCGCATACCTGGATGATTGATGTGATCCTCCCTGGCCCGTCCTGATATCCAAACAGAAAATGCCACAGAAAAATTAGTTCTCTACAGCAGCTTAAACTCCTATTTTTTGCACTATCATTAGAAGATCACGCACCTCAAATCGTTTCTCAATCCATGTTATCTCCTTCCATGTTTTTGATTCCACTAATTCCCACGAATCCGGTACTTGGATTGCATCAACATGCTGTAGCACCCTAAGGCTATCTGTAATAGAGCCTGACTTAAAACTTCTGGTCCCATCAAATAACTACAAACACAGAATATTCTTTCCACGAGGAAAAAGGAAAATAAAAAGGGAAGTTAATTTTTTTCATCCCATAAATGCTAAATCAATCCACAGAATAACCTTGATGCGCTATGGACTAAAAATCTTATTATCTGCATAATTACCATAATTTTGTTCTATATCTTAATTCAAGTGAGTGAGTTTATTTGGCATTTCAGTATGCCAGAAAATGATTGTTTTTCAAGATTAATAGTGCATCAACCAACATTGAAGGTAGATATTTCATCTCAAGAGCGTGAAAAAGAGATTAAACCTCGAAATAGGCAAGTTTAAAAGCCACGACTACCGAAGTTTTAATAGATAGTTCTTAAGAAATCAAAACGGAATGCTAATGTAGTGTTGTAGGTAATGATTAACAAACTTACTAGTGATGAATGCTTCCACCCACAACTCACGCTTTGACCATGATGGTGCAACTTCTCGAAGTGGGATTCCAATTTTCAAGCATATTCTGCACAAACTTAAAATTGTAATTTGGGCGAGCATGGATTTTTATCACATATATATTCTTTAAAATATTACCGGAATTGATGTGTCAAAATGCGACACATTAAAGGCCCGGCCCACCCAATCTGTGAATTGACCCACGCCTACAACAGGGCCATGCAGTATGGACATGTAGCCCAACTGTACTGTGTCCAGGGACCATTTATTTAAGAAAAAGAGTTTAAAAGGACGCCAGGGGGTATTCATTTCTAATGTTAATTTAGACGTGCAAAGTCCAAAGGAACTCTAGGGGGATCCAAAGACAACACATACAATTTTTTTTTTTTTTTAAATAATAATAAAACGAAAAACCATGGCCCAGGCGGAGGATAGCTCAGCACACCTAAAAAAGGGCCGAACTGGACCAAGGTTTTGCATGGGGGGTGGTGTGAGGGATGACTTGTTAAAATAAAAACTTACTGAGTGATTACTTGGCGTATAACTCCAGGAAGAACGCCATCTGCGACGGGAGCTGTCTGAATCTCCACAGATATAAATGTTTGTGAGCCTTTCTTCTCAGAAAAAATATTTTCTTCATTGTTCTCCTGAAAGCATGATTTTGTAGAGAAACCAAATATTAAAATAAGTATTAGATGACTACAAAAGCCATGACCCGTGGACTAAAAGCAATTTAATTTAAACTTGTACACACCCACGGACTAAAAGCAATTTAATTTAAACTTCAATGTACAAACAAATATTTAGATAAATAGGGTATAAAAGTACAGTTGTTTTTACATAGTTGATTGCAGTGTGGAAACACAGAAAGGCATGATAAGCTTACAGACCCTGTAGTTCAATCAACTATCAGGGAAACTTAAGAAATAGCTATAATTTCTCCTAAAGAGTCCCTCGATCTCTGATGGATTTAGTTATTCATAAACATGGTCTTAGAACTCTCTTGAGCATAATTATGTTTCAATCTCAGTCAGTTTGTATTTACTTACGAGTGCGCCCCAGTTATAACAGTAAAGCAAGTCAACATATAAAGACCAAAGTAGCAGATGATATGCACATCCACTCATATTACGTATACTGAAGACTCCTACTTTCCTTCCCTTAGTTCTTAAATTTACGACATTCATAATGATGGTGTAGTCTCTATATCAATTTTACTAAAACAAATTTAATACTTCAAAAAGACATACATCTCATCTTATTCTTAGCAAAAGTTAACAACCCAATTCATATTGCAAGCCAGCAAAACTAAAGACAATTTATTAATATATAGCAAAATTTAACCTCTCACCTTCAGACAAATAACAAAAAAATTTGTCAAACAGCCTTCCAAAATTCGATCACCATCATTTGACAATAAAAGTTCAGTAATAGAAGGTGGTCTCAGCTTCTCCAAACACTTCCTTAGCCTACCTATAAAAGTTAAATTAAACATTGTCCGAACTGAAAAACTGTTCAATGTATATGCAATGTAGCATTCTCATTAACACATGTATCAATTAGATTTGCAAAGATAAACAACAAAAATGGAATATGCAATTTAGCATTCTGCGTTAATTACCTGACCCAATCCGAATACTTTGCATTAGCAACATCCCTTCCAGGCCCCACAACAGCCAAACGTGCCCCATTTCCTCGAACGCCATAAAATGGCAGAACATACCCAGCTATGTGCAAATATACATCCAAAAACTCACAAATACTTTCTTCATCGAACTCACCACGAAAATTACTCAATTTCTCCAAATTCCCACTCACAAGTGCCGTAATCGCCAACTCCTCCCCACATTTCCTCTCTTTCAACGCAGTGGGCAATGATTTTCTAATCAAATCATTAACTAAAACCTCAATAACTGAATCCCACTTCACTGATTGCGTCAAAAATCCCAAAAATGGAACCCCATTTTTCTCTGGGTTTTCAAACAGAAGTTTAGGGCGGGTAGTTAATAATATTTTTGTAGAATTTGACAATCTGGTTAAATGTCTACCCCAGAACAAGAGTTCTGAACCGTTATTATGAGTACGAGTCGTCGTATATGCACCTGAAAATTCATTAATACAGCTGACTAAATTATATAATTGAATTATTCTTCTTTATGAGTCTTTTCTTTCTCAGTTTGAAATCCTTTTTGCGTAAAAAAAAAAAAAGGATATCAAATAAATGGGAATTTTTAGGGCAATTCGAGAAATGCGTACCAGGGTGTGCTTCGAGTAAGGTTGTGACTGGTGGGGTGTCTGGTGGCGGTGGTACGACGCCATTCGTGAACAAGAACCTGTTGCTATGAGACATCACTGCTGGGCTGGTGGCTGTCTGTGTGTGGACGATCCCTCCAGCCTTTTACTTGAAAGAGGCCTGCCAAAAAGTACAATTTGCAAAATAGCACCTCAAACTTTTTTGTTTGGCAATTATATTCACATCATAATTTTTGTTAGCTAGATCACATTTTAATTATAATTAAGTTTCTCAACTCTTTTTCATCGCATGCTAACCCATATTCTATTATTATTTAGCAAAAAGAAAAAAGAAAAAGAATAATTCCATTAATTACACATGTTGTCCCTGATCACGATTTTCATCCAAAAAAATAATTTGTATTTTTAAATAAGTTAAAAAAAATACAAATACAAAAGTTCATTAAAATATTTGTTCCTCGTTTTAAAATATGCTCACCCAATATTTAAAAAGAAATTGTCGTCACATACAAATTATGTTAATTAAATAAATAAATGTTAACGATAAAAATTCGACGAAAAAATTGCAAAAGCACAACAATGAGCAAATATTAAAACCTTCATACTACAATTAAAATATAATACAAGAAATAAAAAATATACCGTGTGTATAATTACTTACCTTTTTCAAAAGAGTAATGCGCATTACTCTTTTTAAAATTGTGTTCTCTTTATACAACATTTTTTAGTATTAGATGGCATTTTCAATTAATAAAACGAAGTTCCATTTTGTTAAATTTACAACCTTAACATATAGGGTTGGGTAAGACTTTTGAACCGAATCGAATCGATCGATTTTTTTAAGTTAAATACTTGAACGAATATCTGAATCAAGATTTACGGGTTCGATTTGATCCTCGATTCTAGATCAAGAACTAAAACCCCCTAATTTTTCTAATTTATTTATTTTAAATAAATCAAATTATTTTATTTTTTTAAATAAATTTGTTAACTAGTTAATTTAGCTCAAATCCAAAAAAAAAAACCCTGATTTTATTCTCATTTTTTTCAAAATTTATTTTTTTCTCTTTATCTTTTCAACCACATACTCTTTATTAAAATCATATTACACACAAATAAAAAAAAAAATTCTTTCTTTTTTAACTACACATTTTACATCAATTTATTATTCTAAAATACATTCTTAAAAAATAATGCGGATCAAACACATGAAAACTATGAAAACTATTTCTAATTTTCAATCCAAACTCAACTTAATCAAATTAACCTACATTTTAACAAAACTTGTTATTATACCACAGTGTCGTTTCTACCGTTTTGGAGAAGTTGAATTAAATCTCGAAAACGTCTCTCTTAATTATTGTGAGCTCGCTATTTTTCATCTTCTTATAATTAACAATCAAATCTATGAAAAACTCATCAAAAATAAACACAAAAGACACATAAGATTGGATTCCATTATTTTGTAAGAATTAAGATTGAACATGTCATTAGTTGAATTAATATAATTGTGTAAATATTAAAAAAATTAATTACAGTATAAAACTTAGGAATCGAATGAAACCGAACTCGAATGATTCCATAATTAAATTTGAATCCAACGAATCCGCTTACTAAAAACCCGAAAATTTCGAGTCTGATTTGATTCTAACGAAAATCAAGCCGAATCGAACTATGCCTCGCCTTATTAACATATATATAGATAAATATTTACATTGCATCCTCCTCTGAAGTAATTTTCAGGACAAATAAAATGATAACAATTGTATATTTTATAAAAGAGTTTGAATTGTACATAAATCAAGCGTGTTAAAAGATAAAACAAAGAAAAATTCTAGACGAACAGGCCTCGTTGACAGGGGCTGAGGTGACGATTCCTTAGCCCCTGATCTGAATTTCAAAAATTCAGATGTGGGACTGAGGCACCCAGCCTCAACCCCTGTCAAGAGGGCCTGGTGTTTTTGTAGAAGAGCTCGCAAAGAAAAATGTCTTTAGATGAATTCAACAAGGCAAATAAACCGTTACAATTTTGACAGACTAGAAATGAACACTTAACGCTGGAAACGAGCTGGCATTTATAAGCAAATCCATGAAAATCTCTTATCATTCAGAATGGTGGAATCCAAATCAGAAACAGATCAATCAAAACTACATTCAAAAGAAGAATTCACTTGTTGCGGTTGTGGTGAATTTATTCCGTTCATACGAATGGAGACTACATTTGTTGTTAATCAAACGGGCATACTTTCTCGAATTCTGATTGTTCTTTACGACACATTTCAAACTCGTTCGTATTGTAATACATGCACCCTGCATAAGAATCCAGCTCTTTGTTGCACCTCTGGTGGAGATCTTTCAGGCTGAAACCCAAATACAAAATTGTTAAATCTTTTATCAGGGATTGAAGTCCTAATATCAGTCATCATTTGAATATTCGAAAAACAAAATCAGAAACACATAGGGTGCATTTGATTGCAAGAATAGAATTTGGGTGGAAAGAAAACGAATTGCAGAGAATTGAATTGTCTAGAATTTGTTTTAGAAGGAATTTTAATTAATGGTGTTTGATTGGTATAATTTTCCACCTAATCCGTTTGGTTTTATTCTTCATGCAAATTGTTATTTTTTTGGATAAATTTTTTTACAATCTGTATTAAAATTTGTTTGGATCGCCCGTTTGATTTTGTTTTTCATGCAAATTGTCAATTAAATGGATAAATTTTTTTACCATTGAATTTAGAATATGTTTCCATTGCCAAAAAGTTAAAAAAAAAAACCAAAAAAACCAAAAAAAGGCAAAAAATAAATAAATGAAAAATCACTTTTCCACCAAAACCATGAAAAAAATAAAAGGTGAAAAACGTACTTTAAATGGTTGTACCTAGAATTTGGGTGGAAATGAATTTCATGGAATTCTTTAGCAATCAAATACCAAAATTAAACATGAAATTGAAATTGAAATTGATTTTCCTTTTCCACCCATTTTCTAAGCTATCAAACACAGTCGTAGATTCATAGTGGTTGAATAGAAAATGTGTAAGCAGATTCCGAGGTCAGCTGATGTTACCACACAAGGTACTCAACGTTCTTGTTTTAAAATCATGAAGTACAATTAATCTAGAATTGATGAAATAGTTAAGAGAATAGTAGGACCCTATAAAACAACCAGAATAATGATGATGTCTAACAAATCCAATATCCTCAAGTAACACTTTATTTGGTCAAACTTTCTATAGCAGCGGTATGGGATGTCGAGATTTGAAGATTTCTCGGGTGAAATTCAGGCTAAAAGAATTGCCCTCGAAGCAGTTACCGTATAGTGAATAAAGAAAGGGTTTGAGAATCAGGAGGAGACCTACTATGTTCAAACATTTGTTAATTTTGAAAGCACTTCAATCTTCAACATTGGGTTGATTTGGAAATCGTGCCCAAAATGATCAAACTTCTAAGACCTGAACTGGATTGTCCTCTTTTCTGAAGCACTCCGACATATTTGGACTGTCCACTTTTCTGGCATGCAAAAGTTCAAATACACAAAGCAATAGCTTCAGGATTGTCTTTCAGGACCAAGATTAAAACGAGTCAGCATTCATTGTCATATCTTAATACTAGATACGTTTGCATGTCATCCTACGGTCACCTGGTCATGTCTATTCTTCACATTGGGGTTGATATATAACATCACTGAGGCTATTAATGGACATACATACTTGAGACCCACAATGCTTGTAAAGTACAAATTCAGTATATTCTAACTCCCATTATACCCGAACAGTCCACTTAAAAAGAGAACAAGGTGACTAAATCGAAGAAGTCTTCTTTGTCTGCACGTGAATATATTCTAACCTTGCGAAAAATAATTCTCAACAAACTGTGAAATGAGGATTCCCAAGTAGTCATAATTCAAAGGATTTCATTAGTAACTAGTTTGCTACTGACTCATCCGACTTTGAAAATGATTAACTACTTGAGGATTTTTAAATGCTTATACATTAAGATGAATATATATATTAGAGTAAAATTCGATTCCCACTCATTTAGAGTTCTTGAAGAAAAAAAGAAGAAGTAAAATTAGCTCACAAAACAAACTTAGTGTCAAATGCAAGTTAAACCCAGGTTCTTATCTCTCCTATAAGACAACCAAATCACAAAATAGTAGCAGAATTAGTTTTAATGTCTAATACATTACAATCTAACTTGGAATAGATGGGGAGATTACTTCAAAATTAGCTTTTACTTGCTGTCAATTGACCAAAAAGAAGTGATCATATTTCCAAAATATTGTCACAACTTCAATTGGAAATCTAGACACTTTATTAATAATTAGTTTAAAAAAAAAAAAAAAAAAAAAAGTCATAATTTCCAATAGCTACCTTAATGGTTTGCGGACAAATCCAGATCATATTGATTATGAACTTGATAGCAGAACAATACTAAAAATTTAGAACACTCCCAAGCCTGATATGCTTATGCAGGTGAAATTTTACTTACAGGCTAAGCACACAGCGAGTAACTTGTTGGCCTTTGTCAAGGCATTTCTCGGGGTTTCCATCAGCCTTCTTGCATTTGAGGAAGGCTAAGTTCTCATTACGACAATTAGTTGATATGTGTTTCCACGATGCCATTAGGACGGATGAATTGGGAACTGGATCTCCTACTGCATCAACAGTGCTTTCCATTCTTCAGTAGGCTCTTCCTGGGAAATCAAATTCATAAAAGTGTCATCAATGCACAACCTACCCAGGTAGAGGAAATTTCAGCAAAGAGTAAAGATGATTGTCGAAAAACAACCGCTGGAAAAACAAATATTCAATTTGCTATTTACAACAAGAACTTCAACTGGATTAAGGATAATGTATAGTATATCCCTATGAAATAACAATTTCGTGACTTAGCACCGTTAGAATAGATATTCACCAAAAAATAATTCCACCCATTTAGCACTGGTTTCTGACAGTAGTATCCATAATAGAATCTTAACATGTAAACCAACAATATTATGTTTGTACTCTCCATACAAGACGACATAAAACATAGACATAAATCTCTAAAATGCGCACTTTTTCCAAATCCATAAAAATTCCACTTAACTGTACAATCACAATGCACTATAATATCAGCAGAAAGTTCCCAGCCCACACCCAGACGGATCAGAAACTGCATTTCGTACGGGCTAAATCACATATCCAATTGAAGTTTCAAATTACACGAATCAATAAACCAAATTATTAAATACCTATTTGTAATTCTATACTTTCCAAAAAAAAAAAAAATCACCAAATCGCACACAAAAAATAAAAATAAAGAAAATCGTGGATAAAAGTCAATGCATATAAATTTTAAGAAAGAATCAAAAGTAATTGTTTTCTTTTCCTGGGGTTTTTAGGGGAAAATAAAAGGAAATTTCGATGAATTGAATTATTTTCTATAATTGGAATAAAAAATGAAAATAAATATGGTTAAATTAAGAACCTTTTTGCTTGTGAGAAGAGTATTCACTATTCAGTATCAACGTGAAAAGTGAGAATGGGAGTGGAAGAAGCATTTATGCCTTTTCAGTTGTTCATTGGTTTGGGCCTGGAACTGACTTTGTTGACCCACTTCAATGTCCAAAGTTCCTATATTAACCCATTTCAATGTCCAATGCTCCTATATTAACCTCAAACATCATCTATATAATTTGGGCCAAAAATGAATGTTGAATGTATAGAATGGAATAGGTTGGTTAAGTGTAGATTTTGAGTTGAATTCTTCTGTATTAATATGATGGGACTTGCACTTAGACAAATTGAACACAGAAAATGGCTTAGATGAATCAATCATGTGTATATCAAGTTTGACAGTTTGCCAGCCATGTTATCATTCGCCCTTTTTTTTTTTTTTTTTTTAATTTTGTTGCTTTATCAGAACTGTAGCTGCCCTCTTGGATGACCGACCTCACAGGCGCGGGACCCGTTTGAATAAAAAAAAAAAAACTGGGACCGACCCCCTATTGTGAGGGTCGATCAAAAGAGGTGACACCCCTTTCTAGCACTGCAACACTTCTTTTTTAAAAATCCATAATTTTTTTGAAAACAAAGGGAATGTAAACCATGATGTAAAGGAAAGAATGTACAAATAGCAAAATCGTAGACGAATATGGTTATAAATCGATATTTTGGTTTTTAAATCGATTTGAATTTAACTTCTTAAAGCATGCTCGATGGACTTATAAGTTATTATAATATCGGATAGCGTTGATAATATTAAAAAAAATGAAAATTTTATCGATCGTCTTGTGGGCATGTCCAGCAATGTACCCAATTCGGCAAGATTCAAGAAAAAAAATATGTTAGATATTTTTATCTTACTGATGGCAGCACCTTAAAAAGGTATCTGGAGCTATCTATTTATAACTAGCAATTATGAACTGGAAAATCAAAACACAGACAGCAAAATTGAAGTTGCATGCTGAGATGCAATTACTTGTTTTTTATGCTAAGAAAAAGCTAGCTGATATACATAGCACATCCATCGCCAATTCGCCATTCAAAATAGTATCTTGATATATGCCAGTTTTATACACAACTAGAAATCATTCCCACATCTCACAGAAGTTAAGAATTTTCTTGGAAAGAAATGCAGATTTCCCAAGGGAGAGGACGTAAAAATATCACAATATGTTGTGTATGGATTTCAATCAAATCTATACATCACAATCACTTCCAATGTTTTCAATCTATGCGTTGCGTTGTACTATATGCATGATCGAAGAAAAACTACCGTGAATGAAGTGGCTTTCTTGGATAGCAGAGTATTAAAACAGACTGAAGGGAACCTGCTGCACTTGCGATGATGGTTCGACTCTATTTGTAGTCCAGGGTTGTTGGAGAGCCCTGGAAGGTGTAGCATGATATTGTAGTTGGGAGGTTTAATGACACAAAGGAGTTTGATTGAGGAATGGTAGCCGAAGAGAATCCTGATGATGCTGCAGAAGACAACAGTGGAACGGGGGCAATGACACCAATGTTTTGCGTTTTCCACGGCCAATTTGAGAATACGGGCAAAGCATTGGCTTCTGCATTCATTCCTGGAGCTCTTTCCTGCCAATCCGAAAACAGAATTGTCAATGTTTCACTATTGATGTAAATCATACGTCTCTTATGTTTTGGCACAACTTTTTCTCTATTTTCTCCACTTTTGAGGTGGGTGGACTGGAAATGGCAAGCATCGTGCTAACATTACCAAACTAAGTCCATTTACTCGTGCCTTAATTGATATCACCCTGAGAATATTCCTGATGAAATGGAAAAAACTAACATCCAAAATAGAGAATAAAAGTGAGAAAATGCAAAAAGAAAGAGCAGCGAGCCCTGACTATGCTATAAAAGAGCTTTCGGCAAGGGTTTGAGCCCGGGGGTTTGCTGTTTACTACATTAGGGTCCATCAGTCAAAGCTTGTCTTGTGTACTCTTTCATAAACCAGCATAAAAGAGGTTATGGACTTGTTTCAAGTAAAGTATCCCCTCAAAACTAACATATATGAAACATGAAAGGTACAATACAAAACTAAAGCAACATATAAAAGCCACCTTTACAACAGAATCCAAAACTGAGGCATGCTGGGGACAAAAAAGAATGCAACTAAATTTAACTCATGTCATAACTTGTTACTGCATAGCCACTTTAGATGGTGTTCCACGAGATATTAAGATGGTAAAATTATTTTGGAGAAAAAAAATTTAATTTCTAACAATAATAAGGTACTAAAAATTTACGCACCACAAGCCTTCTCGTGATGTGAAATGAGAAATGTATTTCCAGAGATCCGTGCAGGCAAAGCTTGATTTTCTAAAGTAAAGTAGGAAATCCTTCATCCAAATTGAAATTTACAAAATTGTAGGTGCCCCATTTATATTGTCTTGATTTATTTTATTTTATTCTTTCTGCAGAGATGATACTTCAATTTGATGAAATTGCCTATAGTTTAACAGGTTCGAGTGGTAGAAAATAAAAAACAATTACCTTATTTTTTAGTGTAAAACCAGAATATACCCCAGTCCACATGGGAACATTCTTCGGTACCGTTGCCAGACCATGTGCATTAGAGGAGCTCTCGACCTGTAAAATTTAAGAAGGATTTTACCATATTAACCATCCAGAGTATATGGAGTAGTACTAAATTCTTTATCTGTATATTAGCCGTCAAAACTGATGCATATGTTCAATAATATCTGAAACAGAAGCCAAATATCTATTCATAGCTCGGAAGGCTAAGAACTTATGGCCTTCAGCTACAAAATGTCAATAAACCATAGATGCATGGAAGTTCTTGAGTTTCTGACTGTGGAATTGAAAAGAATTATTGAAATTGGCAAGCAAAACCGGTCATGAAAATCGGAGTAAACTTAAACAATTCAATTATGAGATAGAAGTACCTTTGTTCTTTTTCCATCAGGCAATTCACAAGAACCGTACTGAAAGTGCACATTTCTGGTATTCTCATTCCCTTGTAGACCAACTGATGGGAAAGAAATTCCGAGGTTGAGATCAAGACTGCTGCCACTACCTACATCCAAAGTTGTGACAAATCCAAATCACCCAAGTTAGAAACATGCAAAGCAAAACCAATGAGAGAACAGTACGTAAGAATGAAAAAAATTATATGAGCACCTATACCTCCACATCCGGCAGCCATATTTATCTCCTTCTCGTAGATGCCAGGCTCAAAATTGGTCACAGCTTCTCCCCCGCTGGATTTGATAGCAGCCTTGTCATAAGCCCTGGATAAGAAAATAAAGAGAAACTTCATTGGATGAATCCCGAATAAATATATTTGGTTTGAATGAGAATTAAAATCACAAGGACCTTGCAGCTTCTACTTCGCTGTCGAATAAACCAAGATACATATACCTACAACCAAGCATTATAATCTTATAGGTAAAATATAGTCCCTAAGCATTTTGTTGTCATTGTAACAGCTACCGTAATCTTGTGGTCCAAAAGCACAAAGCATCGAGTGATAATCACTCGAAAGAACATGTTGGATTTCATATCACCAGTTACAATGAATAAAACTACTGCTAGTTAATTCTAGCTATTATAGGATCCAAGAAATTTTTTAACGTTATTCGTACTTTTTCCCAAGGTATTGACCCATCTGAGCCTCCCATCGACCACATTTGTGCAGGGTTACTCCTCTGTATTTTGAACTTCCTCTAGTGAATCCAGTGCTTTGGCGACGAAGAGCGTGAATAAAATCCTCTCTCGTCATGTTCTTCATCTGCAAATCAACTTATGAAGATTAATATAGATAAAAAAAAAAAAAAAAAAAAAGCGAGCGGGTACCAAAGAGGTAGTCTGCAACCTCCCACCTGTTCAATGTCCTCGTCATAATCACTAATATTGAAATTGAAATCAGCATCAACTCCTCGAAACTTGATGGCAGCCCGATCATATGCTCTGAATCAAGGAGTTACAACCAAACGAAATTGTAAGAAGACTAAAATTAACTTAAAAATGCTAGATTTCACAGAAATCTACTTGATGTTAAAATTCTTACCTAGCTGCAGCATGAGCTGTGTCAAATCCGCCTGAGAAAACATTCAAACTAACTATTAGAAGATACCTCACGATTCCAAATCTACTGCAGAACCAAATCCATATTCTTGAACTTCAAAGCAACGACATAAAAAGAACGAAGGGACTATTAATATTATAGGAAAAAGTTGTTCAGGTATATACCTAAATAGACTTGTTTACCGCAATCCCTGCCCACAAACAGAAAGCTCAATTAAGATTATGATGGAAGAGGAACATGCTTATCATTCTATCTTATAAGAATAGACACATTCATTGCTTAAATATTTATCATTGGATACGAATGTCCAAGTACAAAAATTCATCCACACACTCGCATATGCACATGCTGGTAGATACATAGACATACTAATTCACATCTCAGAGAAGCATATGCAGTTGACACTCAACAATTGAAGAGTCAGTAGATTATAAATTTTTGAAAGTTCATTTTTGCGCCTTAAGGTGTTATACAAACAATGATATTATCCTATCTATTACATTTCCAGTATCTTAGTCCTTCGTTGACAAGAAAGGATCTTATCAATTAGTTTCACACTTCGCAGCCAAGGAAAGAATAAAAACAAAACCAAACATAATGCATGCCAAATGCAAAGAAAAGCATCTTCATCCAATACAAAAACAAATTTAGAATTGTGAGCTTTAGTTACTGATCTTAACCATATCTATGTGGATGGTTCCATCTACTGAAAATTGTGCTGTATGAAAATGTGATGTGACATCTGTCACTTTTATGCAATTTGTTGTCTGATTACAATGTGAATCCCATAGATTCCATAATTATAGTAGTTAATGTTACAATTTGTTTAATTTAAAGAAAAAAATATGTTCACTTTAAGAATTAATTATTGAAGAACTTTATGTATACAAGAACATGCACATCATTTGTACCAAATCTTAAAATCCAAACAAGCAAGAATATTATGTACTTGCAAGTATGAAATTTGTTCTAAAAAAGGAAATCATACCACAGTCTGACGAAGGTACAAACACTGAAGCGCAAGTGCAAGTGCAACAACACTTTATGTACCATTAATGCACTATTCTTGTGTGATTCTTCAAAATCAGATAAAATAATAAGCCATTCCCGTGATGCATCACACACAGATAGAGACGTATGGATACACATACATATATATGCATAGATATGATTACATACATACATGTGTGTGTGGGTGAGGGGTTTGGGGATTCAATGTATTGTGTATGTATGTGTATGCATACAGACCAGATATGAGATTCCCATCTTCCAGTTCTCCGGTAGAAGGTGACTCCCCGATACTGGGAGCTTCGAGACCTGGGTCCACGCCTACTCTTCTTCACCGCTGGTGGCTGTTGATGCGGCGGCTTGTAAATTCCCAATTCTACTGGAACCTCCGGCACCGATAAATTCAACCAGAATTTAGCCTTAGAAGCCGCCGGTGGCGAAGCTGCATCGGTCGCACTCGTCGGAAAAAGTTGTAACTCGTTACTGCTATTATTATCGTCATTATTTTGATCATCAGAAATTTCTATGATGTTTGTGTTAAGGATGGAGAAATTTAGCGTTGAGAGGGAGTTCCTGTGGGTGGAGCTGTTGGTGTCTTGTTCGTCGGCCTCGACAGCATTTTTGGTTGCGGAGGTGGTGGTGGAAGTTAATGAATCGCCATCTGCGACAGCGATGATCGGAATCATGCCCATTTTCTGGTGGTAATCAGTTTCATCCTCCCACATGCTGGAATCAACTGATACTGCTGCCTCAATATTCAGATCCAACATCTCCTCTCTCTCTGTATGAACTTTTTACAGTAAATGACAGAACCCAGTCATGAAGTAGAGAGAGAAACTATGAAGGATCAAAGATACATACACACGGATATGTGCGTTTGTGTGTGTGTGTATACACAAACCCACACCCAAAATTCGATAAACAGAGAGATGGGTTATGTATATATATAGATAATATGTATGTACATATTCTGAGAAGGAAAGTTTAGATTCTCGTGTGTAACAGAAGAAGAGTGAGAAAGAAGTTCAGCGGTGTTGCATTTTGACGGAGGCGGATGAGAGAAGCAGAGTAGCGTACAAATGTAGAGAGAGAGTTTATGTAAGTAATAACAAACACACAGAGAGAGTGTGAACTATGTGTGGGAGAGAGCATCTATGGTGGTTATGCAATATGCAGATTCAACCTCAACTTGCACAGTTCCCCATGCCTTCATCGTTAACCTAACCAACCAGTTTGCACGAGAAATTTGTTGTTCAATTCGTACCCGCAATTCGTTTAGGGCACGAGTCGAGTCAACGAGCAGCTCGTCCTACTTAATATCTCTACGTTAACCTTCATTTACTTATTAGTAAGTAAATAACTTACTTAGTCGATGAGCAATTTGCACGAGAAATTTGTTGCAAAGTTCACGTCCCCAACTCATTTTGAATGCAAATCACGCCGACAAGCAGCTCGCCTACTTAACACACCTACATAAACGTCCATTTACTTATTAGTAAATAAGTAACGTACTTTTAATGCCATCAAATAAGAGTCATTTCGATACATGTGGATGGAGTTCACATATATTGTTCCTAATTCCCGTCCCTTTTTGTTGTCCTACCAATTAAAAAAGAGAGACGTCACCCTTCTATAAATTCAGTATAACCATGTTAACGATAGGATATTGAAGGAAGGAAAAGTCATCACAAAATTCAACATCTTCGTATTTACTTAATTGTCAAACAGATTACGTTCAAGTATGTTACGGAAAGTTTTAGTCAATTGCTTGAATAAGATTAACGGAAACTAGTTATGAAGGTCAGTCAACCGAATGCGTCGGCATTATAGGTATTCCATAAAGGGACCTAAGTGCAAATTTCAAAGGGAAAGTTGTGCAATAAATAGACCTAGGCAACTTGCCAAAAATGTCAAAGAAAAATAGATAGAGGGAGAGATTTAGGCAGGTCACTCGTGGCTGTTTATTATAGGTTACAATTTACCAACGTTAGCGGTTTGCCGGTTCTCAAAAAATCATACTATGAAATGTGACTGTTCTTTCTATGAAGGACCGCTTCTGTCCTGTCAATTTTATGGCTAATTAATATTTTCTGGTCCCTTTACTAGACTTTAGCAATAAAAAATACCCCACCGTCCACGTTGAGTTAAATTATTTGGTATAATTAGAAAATAGATGAAGGATAAAATTAGAAAGAGATTTGAATTAGAATGTATTGTTCTATTTTTGATATGGCTTTTAAGAGGGTATTTTATGGGGATTAAAATTAGATTTTTTAAATAAATTATAATAGAAAATTTTGAAATGTGTGATTGAAAAGTTGTGTAACTCACGAAAGATGTTGTTAATATTGATTGTTTGACTTTGATTTAGATTAAAATCAGCTCAAACAGACTCTAAATCTACACGGTATTAGAAAAATATAATATTTTTGTCTAAGTGTAATTGTATAGTTATAACATTATCTTTGTGTAAGCATAATTTAAGTAAAAAAAAAACTATGTAATTATTATGGTTGTATCAAAATAAGTAATTTACTTGTTTTAGGCAAAAATGATACTCATTTGTAAACTTGGCTCCTATTTGATTCCACTAAAAAAGTTGGATTAAAGTTCAATTCAAAGTCAATATTTAAGTTTAACTATACATTTTATGATATCCATACTTTTCGATCATACATTTCAACATTTTTTTATCAAAATGCACTAAAAATCTTAGTTTATCTAAACCATGCAGGGGCTTAATATTTTTATATCGTCTAGAAAACATCCGTCAGAATTATGAAATTCGGGTTTTATATACAATATTAGATGAGGCTGAATAGTTAATAAATAGACAGGCCTGCTCTCTTCCTCGAATCGGGAAGAGAGCAGCCTTCCCGAATTGAAAAATGGCCTAAACTTAGAATTTTTTTGGCAATTCCAACAAATACTATACTCAATTGTAAAAAAAAAAAAAAAAAAAAAAAAAAAAAAATTAAAAATTAAAAATTAAAAATTATCCCTTTTGATGTTTATTTTCATAGAAAATAAAGTGAAACGAACATCAAAAGTTAACGAAAATTATAATTCTAAGTTTAGGCCATTTTCAATTCGGGAAGGCTGCTCTCTTCCCGATTCGGGGAAATGAGCAGGCCTGAATAAATAGAATTTAAATTTTTTTAAAAAATTATTATGAAAATTTTACAAGAGAACAACCTCAAGGGGGTTAAGTGTGAAAGAGAAAGAATGAATATATGTGTGTACAGTATGAAATGGCTCTATTGTTTTTAATGAAAAGGTAAGAAAAAATGTAGAAGGAACCATCAGGGTATTGTACTTTTGTTCTTTTTTGGCAACCCAGATGACCCAAAGTCTTCTGTCCGGTGTGTACATTTGCCTTTTTTGGCAACCCGGCTGACCCAAAGTCTTCTGTCCGGTGTGTACATTTGCAAATCAAACAATCACGTTAATCACATTTGTTTCTACAATGTCCCTTTCCACTTAGGTCTTATGTCTTCCACTCGTTCCACTTATTATGTTTAACCATTTTCATGACGGTTAGTTGTTAATAGATTTGACCACAACAATGGTGGAAAAAAAAAATGCACATGCTAGCCCATCTCAAGAGTTGCAACGACCTTTAGCAAAGCCTTGACGAAGGATCCAAAGGCGAACGAAGTAGTGGCAGATTGAGGGGACTGGCTCAACCTGATGAGAATCGTGGTACGAGAGCTAGTAAGGATAATGATTCGTTGATCGTGGAGGAAGGATCAATGATTATGTCACAAGCAAAGAAAGTCGAAGAAGCCATGAGATTACTTATTCGAACTACGATGGATGAAACATCGATCATAATAAGCAAAATGACAAGTTTCATATTGGACTTGAAAGACGGAACAAAATAGATTAACTTGATTTAAGCAACGGAGGAAGAATTTGAGGCAAATAACTATGCTACCATATAACGTATCTAAGCATGAGGCCGCATAGCCCCTTACGGAGACCAAGCTAGAGGCTATTGACTGGCGTATGCGACCGTATGCATTAAGCCTATGCGGCCGCGTATTGCAATTCTGGACGCCTTTTTTTCAAAACTTTATTAGACTTCTATTTTAGTTAAAACTCTTTTATGGTAATATCTTTTAGGGTTAATTTCGTTTTTAATTAGGTTTTATAAATATGATTATTACTTTTATTGTAAGAACACAATTTTGAAAGATATTATTGCGAGTCATATTGCTTTCAACCCGTTCTTCATCGAATTAATTTCGAACTTATCAAGAATTTAAATTCTTGTGACTTTCAACAATTTGAGTAAGGTTCGTAAGTTTTGTGATCACATAGTCAATATATTGTTTACAATTGTCTTATTTTTTGGTTCAATAGTTTATTAAGTCGAGTTTTAAACGTTGATTCTTGGCATTCTTAGGTTTAATCTAATCTTTCATGGGTTTCGTAACTACAATTGCTACGTGAGTTCGCATCACAACCTATTTAAATTTTTTCTTTGTAATTTTTTTTATGTAAAAAAATTAAAAAATTAAAAAATTTATGTGGAAAGTAATTCTCTAATACTAAATCCGTCCTTGCGAACGAGTAAAAGACATAAGACCTTAGTCGAAAGGGGAATGTCGTTTGTACCCGAGTATTTACATGGCCCCACCTCATGTAAGATGAGGGATCGTGTAAACGCCCGGTACACATAGCAGCCCCCTAGTGGAAATGTACACAGTACATAATTAAGGATGAATAAATAAATTTGTTTACACGTTGCTTTTTAAATTTATACAGGATTGTTCAGCCTGTATATTCGTATTTTTTAAACTTGAACATTCTTTAAACAAATAATTTATTTGTTTAAACATCATGGATGACATCACTAATCTAGTTCACTGAATGTTTATAATATATCAAATAATGAAAAAAAAAATACAAGTAATCTTATGATAATCGATCTGGGGTTTCGAATTTGTATTAAAGATAATGAAGTTGACTAGAATATTGTAATATTATCTTTTTCACTTTACTCGTGCGACTCATTATATCTTATCACGTGATTTGTTACACGTATCAACTATTAAACTATATTATTTAAAGGTCGACTATTGTTAATGTTTTAATATCAAAGGTTAGTGTATAGTTGTTAAATTCGGAAATGATTGGACGATTGATTTGATCAAGAAATCGAAATCTAATTTGGTTTCATCGATTAATTTCTTCGAGTTATCGAAAAAGTGGCGAAAAAAACATGATAGTAGGGTTTGATCCTCGAATTCTTGCATATTATAATAAAGAAACTATTACTTGATTAGTCCTTTATATTGCTAAAATTAGAAAGTGTAATATGAATAATTTATATTTTTAAAAGGTACCAAATCATCTTTGAATCAAAGTTTATTTAATAAAATTTTCGACTACTATTAGAATGATTGAGGAAATAATGGGTCAAACCTAATAATCGTGGACAAGGATTTTATGGGAATAAGAAAATTAGGACGGGACGTTTTAATCTTTTAATTAGCGAGTGTGATTGTGGTTCTTCAACTTCAAAAAAGTAATATTTTGAATCGTTTAACATGTGTAAATATGTAAATTTAGGTGTTCGTCTGATGAAAATTGTCAATACAAACATTAAAACTGAACATGACTTTCACATAACTCGAAGTAAAAAGGGTAAAACAATCAAATCACTTAATCCAACTTTAAGTAATGTAAAGACTAAAGTTGCATAAAAATAATTTTAAGATTAACATTATTTAACAACGTTGTGAACCGTCATAATTTTTCCGTAAAATTTGCAAGGACGCAAAATTCGAGTGACAAAAATATTCTTAGAAAACATCACGCATGATGTCAAGTTTGTAACTCGAGTCGAGGAAATTATTCTATTATAATTTAGGCATAAATGAAATGACAACTACCAAAAAAATTCTCTATTCTCTCTCTATACTTATATCACTAATTACAATTGTATACACAATGATTTACGGATAATGTCAACAAAAATGTAGGTATTAGAATGTGCAAATACCATTGACCAATTAATTAAAGAAATGATGAAGAGTGCCTCCAGGACACACTTCCAAGTGGTAAAAGAGAAAGGTGGAGAAATCCAATTTTACTTGAGGTTGCTGCATCAATAGTTCGAATCCTGGAATATGGATTTGGCTCTTGAATAAGTGCAAGTGTATAAACAGTCTTTTACCCTATACCTTTGGAGGCATAACTTACGATTTACCTCTTTCACAGGGCAGGACAGGACAAGTGAAGACGTCAGTAATAGGACGTAATCTAAAAAAAAAAAAAGAATGAAGAGAGAGAAACTTCAACACTAAAGATATAGATACAATTTTTTTTAATAAAAATCATATAGATGAACACTTGACAGAATATCATTAAAAAATGACAAAAATAAAAAAAATTGAAAAATAGCTATACAAGCGCGGCCAACGCAGCACCCGTATGGATTCAAACCTCAATGGAGAGAGATAGAGAAAGAGATGTTGTCACTTAACTGAATAGACAGAACAAGACCCATCTCTAAGAGTTTGTTTGATGTTGATTTTAATGAGAATAGAATTTTTGGAATAGTAATTGATGGAAAAATGTGTGGTGAAAAAATGATGAAAATTTTTAGATTTATGTGTAATATTATTTTATTCGAAAAATGTGTGGTTGAAATGAAGAAATAGAAAAAAATGAGAATGAGAATAGAGGCCAAACAGGCCCTAAAAAGACGAATTGATTAACAAATCTGGACCGTCAATATTCTCACTTACCCTCTCCTTCCAAAAAAGGTCGCTCATAATAAATAAATATAAAGTGAACGAACAAAACGTGATTTAATAATAAATATTTACAATATTTCCCATTTGGATAAATTTAAATTATCTCAGTAAAATCTCTTTATAACCATAACGTTGGGATCAAATTAATTTTATTACTATTTTTTAAAATTAATTTTTCTTCCAAACAATTTTTTCAATCCACATTTTATGAAATTCACAAATTTTTAACAACAAGTTTTATCAGAAATCTAATTTTTAACCAAATCAAATAGGGGCTTAAAATATGTAGTAACATATCTTTTTTGCTCCAAACAATTTTAAATTTAAATTTCACTATTTATTAAGCCTTTAGTGTAACATAATATATATATTTTCAATATACCAATAATTATATTACTATATGGAGCATAGTTATTAGACTTGATCCGGACATCAATCTGAATCCGATCGAGATATTGGGTCTTGGGTTAATGATCGAACATGTAGATTAGTGGTTGGACTGGTGGATCAGTGCTTTAAAATTCTAAAACGATTTTAAAGTATAAAATTTTCTTAAAGATAAAATTAAAGTTTTAAAATTATTAATATATTTTTAGATTATTTTGTTAAATATTCAATTTATTTTAATTAAAATCAGGACTATAATTTTTTTAAAAATATTTTTAACAAACTATAAATAATTTACATATATATACATTATTGCAAACAAATAACAATAAGCCCTTATTTGATCCCCATTTTTTGGGTAAAATTTATTTTAAAATAATAATTTTTTGGAGAATTTATGGTTAAAAAGTAAGTTTTTGGTTTATGCGTAAAAATATTTTATGAGAAAATATATGATTGAAAATTATTATTTTTTTAAAAAAAATTGTGTTTTTTGAAAAAATAGGGCTCAAACAAGGGTTGAACTATTGGGCTCTAATGATTAAGAGTGTGTTTGATAGAGATTATTGGGGAAGAATGAATTTTGAAATAGTGATATGATGGGAAATGTGTGTTTGAAAAAGAAGGAAAAGTTATTGATGTGATGAAAAATATTATTTTATTGAAAAATGTGTGGTTGAAAATGAGTAGAAAAATAAAAATAAAAATAAAAATGAAAATGTGGGTCAAATGGAGTCTAAGTACTATAAATCTTACCTTAAAGATCCAAGGTTCAACTCCTTTGAACACCCAAAATTTAAGAAAAAACTTTTGAAATTCAGTCAAACTAGTCAATCAGCCGATTTAATATAAAAAAAACAATCGGTAAACTCGGTTAAACGACGAGTTAACTTAATCAAACTCGATTTTGACCGAATCATTTGCATTTTTGTCAAATTATTCTATCTATTGTCGATTTTTCGACCCGATCAGACGATCCAGGCGAGTTCTATAACTATGATATGGAGGAAATTTCTTTCAAAGAGGGCCTAGAAGATTATAACTCATTACAATGTGGTGTTTATTTTTATCTATAACCGACTCAAATTGAAATCAGAATTTTATTAATATAGAGATTATTTTATACAGTACCAACGTAAAGAGATCTTAATCGTATTTTTTTTTTATTTTTTTTTTAAACTCAAATGATTACTTGAGTTTGAACACGGAAAAATTATTTTATGTTCACAATGTTTAAAAAAATAAATAAATTGCGAATTCCATGGTTGAAAGTTGAAACAACCAACATTAATTTTATCTTATTAAATTAAATGCATGTCAAATCTCTGCTAAAAGGAAGAAAGTTAGGACAAAAGTTCAGTGCCCCACATCTTTATGACTCTGACAAATGGACCTCTATGAGCTAGGGCTTGTAATAAAATAAAATATCCTCCATTTATTCATATGAGTTTTGTTAGTTGTATAATCGAATATCACAATTTCGATTGACAATAATCTTATAAAAGGAAAGTCCAAATTTTTTTTATTCATTGTGAGTCCTCCTCCCATGTGTGTAATTTTCAATCGGGATGTAGCATGACCCTAATAATTTAATGAAAAATATGCAGTTAAAAAAAATAAAAAAATAGGGGCTATGTCTTTATGTACGATGAAAATCCATGAAAGTTTCTTTAAGTCACGTAAACATTCCTAAGACCATTCAAAGTATATCAGTATATCTCTATATCTTATTAAATTTTACAATGATTGTTACTACGTGCTACAATTCTTATTCATTATCTTGATTATCAATAAAAATCACAAATCCAGTCAATTCATTGTCGGGAAATTTAAAATCATTAAGATCATAATTATCATTCAAATCAAACAAAATTTTAATATCAAAATCTAAAAATTATTATAATAGTGAGTTTCGTAGGAGGAGTATTTTCTGTCTCGCTATTGGCGTTAAATAGCTAAGGGTCTAATTGAAAATCAAACATAGAGTTTAATGTGATCCTAACATCTACACCACTAGCCAAGGAGGAGGTCCTGGGGGACCCGGACTCCCCAATTTTTTTTTTTAATAAATTTGAGAAATAGATTAAACAAGAAATTGAGATAAATTTATCGACGTAAACGAGGATTTAGAATTTTCAGCTATTAGTGGAAAAAAAATATTTCTGATTCTCGAGACTTCGATTTGATGATTTGCAAGTACTCTATATGGTATTTATAGTGTTTATTTTTTCCTAAAGCCGGGAATTGGAAAGTTTATAATCATCACCTATTTTGACTTTGATTAACTGTCTAAAAAAAGTAGGTTTAGAAATAAGCATGATTTGATCGAGAGTAATTGATGATGTTAATGATTCTATTTAATAATGTATTAGAACTCGAAAGGAACGCTTGTAATAAGGTATAATTGTGTTAAATTAAATTTTGGTACTCAAAAAATACTTTCTTTTATACGTTTATTGATTTTTTAGTTAATAAGCTATAAAAAAAATAAAAAAAAAATTCAGTTATGCCCTCCCCCTTCACCTCTATATCTTCAATTATGGGACCTCCTAACTCCAAATAACTGATTCTGCCCCTAATCTACACAATTAGTCGAGCATCATATAATTACAAAAAATAAGTGGATTGATACTATATCACCTTAAATTAGAGTGTGGTTGAAGACGAAGCGAGATTTTAAATCCTTGAATCTCTTTAATGATTATAGATCAATCTTCTTGAAATGTCCTTTTTCTTTTTCAAAATTCACATAAAGACGAATGAAAATATTGTATAAGAATATTTTAATAAATTTCTTTCCTATTTGCATTTTTGGTCCATTGTCTTTCAATCTTCACAAATTGATCTTTATCATCTACAATTGATCCTTTTCAATTTTTAAAAGTTTGTAATTGAGTCCCCAAAGCTTTTCCAATATCGAATTTAGCTCTCGAAATTCATGAATCACTTTCAATTGCTTTTTTAATTCTTCATAACTCTGGTGCTATCCAGTCGAATTCCATTCGGAAAAATAAGATAAAAGATTGAACTCTTTTTTTATGAAATGATTAGTTCAATCCAAACTTGTAATTAAAAAATATATTTTTGTTTATTATAATTATATCTCTATATACGAGAAGGGATCATGTTGTGTGTACACACAGTCTTATAATTTCTCATATGGAGGGGGATCCATATATAATAAAATATTTTATAGGCCCCTCTTCATGTGAGAGAAGTGTAATCTATTTGGTATATTATAAGGTGTATAAATAGATTAATCCATACGAGAAGGGAGACAAATAATGTTGGAGAATTGCACAACAAGGGAATCAACTTGCAACCAATTGTTAGTGTAAACGTGGAATTCAACACTATTTGCGGATAAGACACGGTCGGCCGCTGCAGGGGCAAACTGGTAAATTTATCCTCAACATTTTGCTAGACATTTGACCCGGCGCTGATTCAAATGATAATTGGAGTACGGTATATATTTTTCAGAAGCATTTTCAAGAATATTCACTTTTAAGAATGTGAGTTGAAAAATATTTATTTTTCAAATTTAATATTAAACTGTCTATTATGTCCTTTAATTAAAAAATAAGCTTCCATGAGAAACTACATCAAAATTATATTTTCGACATTTCAAATGTCTAGCAACATTTGAATCCCGTTTTATATTTCAAAAGTACACACGTCAAATCACAATATTAAATGTTCTCGACATTTCAAAACGTCATTCTCGACATATTAAATGTCTAGAATGACATTTAATTCCAAAACATGACATTTCTCTACACTTGAAATATCGTTCTAGACATTTATGTGTCATGCGAAAAATAGCATTAATTGTAATTTGATATCTTGACATTTGAAATAAATGGAGTAGGTTATGTGTCAAAATTTTACAGACCAATAATTTGTTTGCAAAAATGTCCATTTTTTGGACTTGTGTGGAATCATAAATGGACATTTTTGCAATGAATTTTGAAAGTGGCCATTTTTGCAAGTTACTAACTAAAAGTGGACATTTTGTAAAATTTCCTCTATTTTCCTCTATTTTTAATCAATTAGCCACTTTGAGTTGGTTGCTATATTTAACCTCTGTTTGATCCTAATTTTTTCTGAAACTTATTATTTTTTAAAAATTCATTTATAATCACATATTTTCTCATAAAATAATTTTACATGCAAATTTAAATTTTTTTAAATCTATTTTTAACTATATATTCTCAAAAAATCACCATTTTAAAACACATTTTTCTCCAAAAATAGGTATCTGACATGGGTTTATTAAAATCTACTCAAATCGTATCACAAGTTTACGTAAGGCGCACACAAGAATGACTTTCTATTATGATAGTTCTTGCATTTCGAAGATTTAGTTACTCGTACACATTGTAATAATGGATGAGCTAATAAATCAAGTTCACATTACATTCTTTTTTTTTTTTTGGTTAATGCGGTACTCGCAGCTGCTACCCTTCGAGCTCGCACTGAATAAATCTTCGAGATGACGCAATAGCCTGCAAATTACGTTGGCCAAGTTAATCACACTAGGTAAACTCAGTGTGACGGGTTTGACCAAAAAAATATTGGTAAGGAGAATCGAACGTATGACTAAAGACCTCCGTGTTCATATATTGCACCAACTCGATCACCCCATGAAAGACAAGTTCACAGTATATTCTTACTTGTACATCGTCTCTCTATTTATGCTCAATTTGACGATATCCATTGATCGAAATGAAATGAATGGAGAGAATCTCAGGGAATATTGCCAAAAGAAGAAATAAAATAAACCAATTAGGTAATTCCTTAAAGATGACATGAAACCCCGAAAAGGCATGACAATTATTAATGTTATCTTATGTTGTTGAATTGGACAGCACCAAGTGGCTCACATTTCTTTATTCCTTCCACCCACTGGTTAAATGATTGAAAGATTTTCTAATCTCATCTGTATATGTTGTACGTATAGGTTTTATTATATTATAATAAAAAATCATACATAAAATAATTAAATAATATGTGAAGTACAACAGGTTGTAGTTGTCGGCAGGGGTACGAGGTTTTAATGCTGTAAGGAGACGTGGCCTCTTCTGCACCCTTCGTACCAAATTCTCTCAACTTTACCCATGCCTTTTGCTTTGCCTAATTATCAAAAATGCCCTTTCATTGCCACTTACTCACGTGGTTTTTAGTTTGGGCCGGGCTGAACTTCACGGGCCTTCTCTATAAAGCTCATGGATTTCTCAAGGGAGTGGTCACATTACACTCTGAGAAACTTTGTCCATATTTTGTCAATTAACTTTTTTAAAATGCAAGCAAGTAAAAACCCAACTTTAACCATTCTTAACCATCCCAAAAGAGCAGTTTCAAATTGACCAAATTCACGGTATTCTTTAATACATTAAGAGGAGTCCAAGACAAATTTACATCTAAGATTCATTCTTGTAAACTCAAAAAGGCTATACAAATAATAGCTATAAAACCCATACTCTCGAAGTAATCAACACAATAATGCTACCGTGCTACCATGCATTCGGCTTCATACCTTTCTTTCTTTCAGATAGCTACGTCGCAAAAGCAACAATGAACGGAATCCACACCCTATTAGCATATATAGACACTCGTCCTTGTGCTGTAAAACCCGAGCATCTCCCTCAGCCCAAAAAAAAAGAAAGAAGCCCCATAACCATGGTAGCTTCTTTGTTGGTCAGAGGTACCATGTTGCTAGTGAGGGAAGAACTTAAAGGACATCTGCAATAATTGATATCTAGAACTTAGAAAATGTCAATCGACTTTCACTTTCTTCTAAGATAACAATGCCCACCACCGGAATGATATAAATGCCGGTGACGCGATCCAGAAGTTTGACCACGTCCCCACGTGTGGCCACGGTTCACAACTCTGCCTCCACCACTTAGTGTCCACCCAGGTGGTTGGGTCCCTCCATTTAGTTCCTCCTCCTCTCTATCATTATACTCTAAGACAAGCCTCTTGATATCTTGTTTTTCTTCAAGCTCAGCTGCTTCTTTCTGCTTTGTGCTCTGTACCAGGACACAATCACGAGGAACTTGCATTTGCTTTGTTAGCTGTTTGTTCCCCCGCTTCACAAGGACCTTCACTTGAACCTCCTTCGTACCTCCAGCCCCTTCTTCTGTAGTGTCATCCCCACTTTCTCCTTCAACCCCCCTCCCATGATGTTCCTTGGTGGGGCCCTCAAACACATTCATTGGTATCATCATATTTAATGTTGGCCGTGAACGCAGCTCCAATTTTCGGGAATCCAAACTCTCCTGCAATCATCGAACGATCCACGTTACTTCAAATCATAACCCTTTCAACATTCTATCACTTGTATTAATAAACCAAGTCAATTAATACTGTGATGTTTTGGGTGCATTATTCAAACTGAATAAATTAAAAAAGTGTCCGTTAATCCTCTCGTCCATGTTTCGAGTAAATTCTTCACTCCAATGGGAAAGGTAAAGGGAAAAATGTTAACCCGTATTTTATCTTTCTGTTTGCAATGCAGCATATTTTATGGTTTGGGTGCTATTCATAAAGTGAAAAAGGCAGTGGTTAATCCACAAATTTTAGAAACATAACAGAGTTCCTACACCACTTGCCTGCATTAGAGCACGAAGTTCTCGGTCGAAGTCAGCCACCTCCTGAGGGTCCACTTCTGCCACCTTCTGCCTGACATGCACTTCATCATCCTCATCAGAAGCAGGTTCACCTTCATCTTCATAATCACCGTCACTTTCGCCCTCATCACGATTATCTTCATCTGACTCTTCATTGTCATTATCAACGCGTTCAATGGTGCCACTCCCAGAATCACTATCAGTCTCCCCAGCAAACTCTTCATGCAATTCACCATTTTCCTCCGCACCATTCTCAAGGATTTGCCCATTCACAGATAGAGCACCAGATGAAGTCCTTCTAGGAGGCTTTTCTGTGTCTGAATGCTTGTCACTGTGAGCCTTCTCAGATGAAATTCTACGTTCATGTTCTTCAAGTTCAATTAGTGCAGCATTAACTTCTTCAACTGATAAATATCGAATCATGTTGGGGCGCAATTCAGCAAATAAATCCTGCCTCAATTCACAAGTTCAGCTCAGCTTATATTGTAGAAAAACATAAAAAGAAAAGAAACTGTTGTAATCAATAAGGTAATCTAGGTCATTTGCTATCAAAATTGAAAAATTCCAAGCCATTTGCTTTCAGATTAATTGGGATTGTAAGAGAACCGATAGCCTAACTCCAAAATTCTCACACAGTATCCATAAGACATTATGCAAAAGTTGTGTGTATATATATATATATATATCTCCTGATAGAGTTGTCGAAGGAAAGGGGTTCAAACATTAAGCAATCTAAGTTCTATGACAAAAATTAAGCGTTTCTATTACCACTACAGAGTATCATTTCATTCCTATTTTCTCTAGCCACAAAGCATTTAAATAACTAATACTAAGCCAGAGCAGACCATATCTTTCTCAAAATCGTACCCATATTCGTTGCTAATCAAAGAGACCTGTCTTATTTAACAAATAGAACGAGGGAATTTCATGCTTCAAATTCAATCAAAGCCTTTTTGATTAGCCACAACTGCTATACCTATATTTACACACACGACATCCAAGATAATTTATGCTTTACTATTTGTGTCATTATATACAAATATTAAATAGAAGTTCTCATACTATTAAGTTTTTGTGTTCATAAAATGCAAAAGCAGACCATCTAATTGAATTTTGGTTTATATTTTATGCCACCAAAGGATGAAGAGGATAAATGGATAATTACACAGATTACAATAATGTTTATTTAATAAAAATCATTTAATTCAAAAACCAATACAAAGCAAAAAATGTACATGTTTATTCATCAATACCTCTGTTGAAATCCAAAGCTTTCTGGTTGCATGTTCGTTTCTTTTATGAATAGATTTAAAAAACCCAAACTTGTGGGTAAGCCAGGTTCAAATACTTAACTCACGAACAGAATAAACAAAATAAAGGAACTAAAAATTAAACACAAACCTGCAAGTCAAACTCAATATCCAGGGGCAGTGCACATTTGCTTAATATGTATCTTTGGAAATGAATTAAGAACCGATCGAGTTTCCTTTTCGACGAACCTCTATCAAAATAATGCCCACAAGTCTCTAGAAGTATGATAACCATCCTGATGCGAAAACAGTCTTCTGGTGGATCCAACGTATCTTGCTAATAGCATCATATCAAAGTACTGGATCAGACATTGGCTACAACTAAAGTCTCTTTACAAAATGTAACATGACAATAACGGTAAAACAAAATTTGAACTTGAATTTCAATTTCAATCACAAGGACTGACACCAAAGCATCAAATTCACTAAACTACTTTAGGGGTATTCAATTTGGCAGAACAATCTGTACAAAACTCATTACAAGTCTACTATAAGAAGCTCTCAAAATCATAAGATAAAGCCCCCAGTTTGACAGCCATTTTTGTGTAGAATAAATTTTTTAATAGTAAATTTTTGGAGAATGTATGGTTAAAAAGTAGGAAAAAGTTTTTGGTTTACATGAAAAATATTTTATTATAAAAATGTGTGGTTAAAAATGATTTTTGAAAGAATGGTTGTCCAACAGGGGCAAAGTCAGTAAAAAAATTACTACTTCGGGAATTTGAATCCAGCCATCAACCCTGCCACCCAACGAAACCTCCATAGATTCAGCCACCAAACCAACCAACAGCACCCTCCCCAAATTAGATGCATAAAGAAATTCTACCAAGTAATGGAAATAACAATGTAAATCAGAAGATTGAGCCAAAACCCAGCATGGGTATCACAGAGGCTATGAAAATGACTTTCCTGCAATGGGAATTCATTCTAATCAGGGTAGTATTAGTTTGGTGGAATTGAGCAAGGGAATGTGGTACACAGAACAAGTTACTGTACACTTCTGGATCATATCATTTCCAAGCAAAAGGGGGGGGAGTCAGGTAGAGTTCGTATGAATCAAGCAAGCCAAAACAAGAAGAAAAATTAAAATTTCTTGGATGTAATTTAAAATTTTCAGGTAATAAATCCATACCTCTGCAGTCCCATGGCTAAAAACAAGAATCAAATAGAGTGTATCAAAAATGACTGATGAATCGACAAGCTCATAGTTGTATAATTCCCCCAAGAAACGCATATGGGCAATGCGCTGTTGCTGCATACCATAGTCATTCAACTCTAATCCTAGCCTGATTTCTTCCAGAACCTGGAAGAAAATGTAACTCATACATTCAAATACAAATTCAAGTCGAGAACAAACTTTTTTTTTTCCTGTTTCTAACATAATAGCCAAACAAGCAAGAAACCGCGACAATCATCCTTGTAAAAAACTCACTGGAAAGAATGCATAAAATTTTAAGACTTCTATATCAGTGGAAAAGATTTACATCACAACAAATGACCAAAAATAGTACAGAATAAAGTCGATACAAGCAAGAAAATGCTAAAAAGCTTTTAGTATAGTAACTAAAAATGGAATACTAAACTACAAAGTTCTTGATCTGTTGATGATAACAAAGGTGCTTCAAGCTTCCATAATTGCAAATAATTACCAAAAAATAAATAAAAATTCAATACCTCGTGCAACTGAACTCCATTCATTAATTATAAACCTAAAATAAACATATAATAAAATCCGAAATTATTTGAAATCAGGTCCAACAATTTAGTTTAGCATAACCTTCACTCCTTGAATAGAATGAACAGTTACATAGGTTTAAAAAAATGTATTAAAAAATTGCAGTATCACGTTTTCAATCCTAAGGTGCTCATCTGACCCTTCAAGCAGGTAAATATTTACAAGCCCGCCAACAAATAATCTACAACCACCTATTTAAGGTTTTAAGCCATCGGAACATAAGATCTTGTTCTAAATAGAACCTGGAAATAATGCTCGCAGGTCCAAGGTAACTCTAGCATCACTTGCATTATCTAATCTACTGTTTAAATACTGTGAATCAAGAATGAAGACAAATGGAGTAGTACTGGGGAATGTCTTCCCATAATACATAAATCTATAGCTGTAGCACTAGAGGCTGTATTGTATCTCTTTTGAGCATAACTAGCAAGCTTGCCTGTGCAACTTAGGAGGAGGAGAAAGACCACGAACAAAGTTTGCTAGAAGGTTTCTACAACTATAAATATCGAGAAAGTGACTAACATATCAGAAAATGGAGAAAGAAGATTACACCTAAAAGAAACAGGGAGAGTACTATCCTTTTCTTTTCTACCATTTCCTTCCGTTTCTTTTCTTTCACGCAAAGAAACATTATGAGCTAAAGTAGCAGAAGTTCGACACCAAATTCAGGAACTGAAGAACAAACCTCATCAACGACAGCTACTGCAAAGTCATCATGATAACGACTCAGACCAGCAGTGAGAGACGCAATCAAATGAATCTGGCCATATTTTCCTTTATGAACCTTCAAGAAACACTTCAAAATGTACGGTTCACATTCAGTCCATGGTAGTTTACGTAACTGTCTCAGTATATGCTCAATCATAGACTTGTCAAGATCCGAAAAAAGAAGTTTCCTAATGTACTGCAAAATTCACCATAGAGAAGGTTAACACTTTTATTCAGTCAGATTGTAAAGAAAATCACTGATCCAAAGAGCATGACAACCTGATGCAATGGTGGACGAACTTTGGAGACCCGGGCTGATCTTTCTGGTGGTTTGCACAAGTAATAAGCATTCTCCACTAAAGTGCTCTGACGAGGATCCAAATTTTTGACATTTTTCAAGCGCATCAATATCTCTAACATGTTAGACATGCGTATAGCAGTCTCAGGAGACCGATAGAGGAAGCGACCACACGTCTCAAGGAGATTGCAAGCAACATCAATATTATGATGAGTAAAATCATCTAAACAAGCCTGACACAAGTGAAACAAGTACAGCCAGTAAGGAATCAAATAGCCATTTCCTGATTATGTATCCAGTTCAGGACAATAGAGAACAATAATGCCCTCATTGACGTCGACCATGCAGCACAAAATTCACTCATAATGCCCTATATACACTATAGTGATGGATATAAGCGTCCCTGGACAATGTGTGGGCCCCTAGAGGGAAGGGACGACCGGTTATGTTAACAGGCCCACATTATTTAAAATGAGGAGTAAATTGTGTATGTTGTGTGTGCATGGGATAGAGATAGAGACAACAACCCCACAAAATTTCAGGAACAGTAACCTGGCAATATTTATCAAATACTCGTGTTATCATACCTTTAGACAACTGAAAACAAGGCCAGCTGATGCAATTTTAAACTTGCAAAGTTCTCCAATAAACCGTATGTTCCTGATCTTTGTTTCAATGTTCATTTGATCCTGCAATCAAATAACAAATAGACCATATTTGACAAGAAATCAAGAATCAACATAGTAGTAAATGTTAAAGAGCTCTATTAACCTTCTTATTTATCAAAAAGTTGAACTCTTCCTCCAACAACAGTAAAAGCATGGAAGAGATATCCTTCATACAAGTTGACAGTGTTGCGACCATTCGTGAATAGTACGGCAACAACTCAAGAGATGTTCTAGGAACATTGAACAAAGCCCTAACAAGCTTTTTCCTGTTGGCCTTCGAGTTTAAATAGCAAAACTCTACCTGAAAAATTAGCATTCGAATAATAAGAGCTTCAACTAAAGAGGTATATTACAAATGAAAAATAAATTTACATGAAAGCTTGAACAAGAAGGATGGTTACAGTCAATTGATCAATCAAGTCACGGCTCACACAGCTTGGGAGCCTCTGTAGCAAAGCATCAAGATTTGTTCCTTCAAGACCTTTAACTTTGTCCTTTTCATTTTCTCCTCTTCTTTCAGCATCCTTTTCTTTTCCCTTCTCTCTGTCAGGCTCTTTGGCCCTCTCTTGGTCTTTTTCTTCTTTATCCTTCGCTTTCCCTTCTTTATCCTCCTGTAAAGCCCCAGAATCAGCAGAAACCTCTATAGTTTCTTGAGAAGCTATCTGACCTTTATCTGATTCAGGAGCAAGATCCTTCGTATCAAAATTTCCATGTTAGTGAATAGAGAAACATATCTACGAAAAAGTAAAAGCATCATTCCGAACCGAGGTGAATATTATAAATGCAACATATGCTTATGGGCTTGCTCTATATTATTGCAACCAGAAGAATTTTTCAGTAACTCAACTGAGAACACAGTTTGCAATATAATGTCCACGCAGATGGGTAAAATGCACCATATAAAGTACAACACAATTACAAGCTTACCCTACACAGAGTGTAGTGACGATCTCAAATTGTTGACACAATTTGAAAAGACATTCATTTTCAAAACTTTCCATATTTTTAAATTGCACTTCCATTTGGCTTTTTGGAAAAGGCCCTTAAAACTGCAGGTACCCCTAGCCCCCCCCCCCCCCCCCCCGCGCTCTCCTTTCCCCTCAAAACCTCCAAACCAGAGGAAAATCCTTGGTTCGAAAAAGGAGATAAACTAAAAGATCATATTTCTAACCTATAAATTCTCAGGAACCAATTACAGGAGTTCCTGGCATGCTGAATTATTAGCAATAACTTATAGTTGCATATAATGTGGCTTACTTTCGGAATAAAATATCTTCCGATATGACACTGTCAAAAGTTTATTTAGGAAAATAAGACAGTAGATGGGAGTTTCGAAAATCTATTTGGAGTTCAATCAAAACACTATAAGTTGCGGACTAAGAGCAAGGTTTATGTCTTACACTCGATTGTTCTTGCATCTTTGGAGATTGCTCATTCATCTTTGGTTCTGCCTCGCCCAACAACACAGCTGGAACAAATGCTCTAGAAAGGAAAAAAAAATATATAATCAATCTAACTCATTCATTTCAAGGATCAACCATAAAAGTTGGTTCAGCCCAAGTTAAACCTGAGATCTGGCAGACACTCGTAGAAAGCTCTAGTATCTTCATCATCCCACAAGGCTTCCAGATAAGAAGTATCTTTGCCAACACCAGGAGACAAAACATCCTCCCCTGATGTGACCCTGGTTGTATGACCATCCTCAGGCATCACAGGAGGTTGCATGTCAAGTGCTTCTGCTAAACTAAAGTGTGAAGAACTTATAGGTTTAGCAAAACGTAAAAGTAACAGCTATGAAAATCATAAAAGCAAGCACATACTTAGAGGACCACCATCCACAAGAAGGTTGATAAAACATATGGCACGAAACAATAAGCAGGAAAAGGCAAAGATGGAAGCATGCAAGAAAAACGTGTTGCAAGAAATAGTAAGCATGCATAAGTGAACTCCATCAGACCATAAATAAAAATGAATACTCCAGCAGAATAGTTGCATTCTTATTTTAATTAAAAAAAATGAAGGTTCCTCAAGGAGGCTTTCAAAATAATATGCATGACAGAGACAGTTTCCTGAGCATGTATAAGATAATTTTAAATGTTATTGGTACCCAAGTATACCCAGAGGACTCATACCAGTTTTGCCCCTTCAGTATAAATTCCCACAGATTGGTCGACTCTTTAAAAATAAAAGAACTCCAACAAATACCTCCTCATACAGAAAATTGACTTGTAAGCGAGCCCATCACCTAATTCTTTTGTCCATCCACCATAAAAGAACTATTATTATAATAGATTAACACCCTACCCAAGATAGACAAAAGGGAAAAGTCAAAAACTTCTGCAATTCCTCTCTCTCTCCACACCTGCACCAGCCACCAATTCCCAAGACAAAGTAAAAGCAGAAAATAGAAGCTCCGATATAAAAATAAAAAATCTGATTTTTGCTTCATTTTTCTTCTCTCTTTCTTTTTATTTCTTTCAGTTTTTTCCTAAACTAATATCAATAGTCAGTTGAGCCTTTTAATATTCTTTAACATTGTGTGTGCTACAGAATTAACACCTGAAGACAGTTCTAAAACCTCTTTAGAAACCGAGATTATTTTTTATTTTTTGACCTAATTTTTTGGTTTATGGTGAGGCTTACACCTCAAATTGCCCTGAGTTTTACACCTCGCCTCACGAAAAAAATGCCTCAGCACTCATTTCCACCTTTTTAAACATTGCATAGCTGGACTCTTCATGCTCAAATCACACATGATTCCAACAACTTATATTTTCAACACCTTCCCTCTGCAGGTGCTAACTAATATCAGGTTCACAGAGATAGCAATCACGTACAAATTTAGTCTCAAAAAATCCACATAATTACAACCAGTATCAGGTTCATAAGCACGGTATAACAAGCTTAAAAAATATGTCCAGGAAGACGGGTAAAGTAACTTACAAGGAGATACCACGATACAGATGCTCGTATGATTTTCTCAGCTTTTCGTAAGAAGTGGCATTTTCCTCGCTCAGTTCACCTTTAGCATTTAAAATCTTTGCATTTTCATGCTCCATTTGGCGAAGTGACTTTCATTTGGGAGAAAAGTAAACAATTGCATTAGTGAAAGACTATGGCATGCATGTAAATTAAACCTCAGAGCCAGATAACTAAGGATGCAGAAAGCTAACATTAAAATAAGTTCAGAATCAAATCTAACACAAGATCCAGCCGTGTAAAGGAATAGAGCTCTTACTGCATGTTCAGCTTGAAGTAGTTCCACAGCAGCATCATAGTACATTTGAAATGCTTTCCTGAAGAACTTTTTCTGCTCTGCTGTAATATGAAGTCCCTTAAAAAACTGCAGAAAAAAGAAAATATGAACATGAGCAGTGAAAAAAGAGCATCTAAATGAAGAAAAAAATATGAGAAGCCCATAATTGAAACTCATGCTGGCATGCTGCCTAACTTCAAAACCAATCTCTCATTTGACAAAAAACAAAACAGCGAAATGGATTCGGCTTTTTAGAGACATCACTATCACTGCAACGTGACACATTCATAACTATCTAACCTTGCTTTTTGAAGATAAACCATAGCACTGACCTTTTTCTAATAAAAATATTATTCAAAGAAGAGCCAGGGGAACAACCCATGCACTAAAACAAGTGACACAGAAATTTTACTACCAACAGTATGAGAATAAAACAAATTTCCTTGTCGTTAGATGAAATGTACATGCCTAAAAGGTTGAAGAACATCTAGTATCGTAGTTTGAAAGCAGAAATTATATTTAGCTTTGATGAACTGTTCCATAAAAATTAAATCAGTTTACCACGAGGAAAATGTGGAAAAGATATCTAAGAAAAAATTGTAAATGATATGTTAAAAAATGCACGATGAAATCCCACACTAATAAAGTATTAAAAAAGTTAAAACCTCTTCCAGAATATCTTGTCCAGTCAGAGGCAATCCAAGAAGATATCTTCCTTGCCGAGCAAAACTAGCAAGAAGAGATAAATTAGTCTGAGTAGCATCACGATCCTTGAAATGTTCCGTGCTGGTGAGATCCTTAATTATATTTGTAAAGATGCTGCAATCTTCTACAACTCCAACAAAGTAAAGTTCCAATAGAAGTTTTAAAGTGCTCCGCTTCTTCATGGCCCTTGAATTTTTGTCTCCGTCTACGTCCTCAGGGGGCTTCCCAGGCAAGAAAGTTTTCAAGAGACCTTGAACCAGAGTAGACGAGAAGTCTTTGTACCTTTGATGAAGTAAAGAGCAGATCTGGTACAGGAAAGAATCTACTAAAATAATGGAAAAGGCAACTAAAACACAGTGGACAGCTAGGTGCAAGTAATACACGTGGTAATATTTCACATAACTACAATACTTCCAGTAAATAAAAGGTCCATTTTTTTTGTCTCTCCTTGCAAGCAAAGATTTCATTTACTTCAGTGCCAACTGGACAGAAGCAGAGAAAAAAAAAATTAAAAATCAGCCACAACAAAATCACAAGCTAGTCTTTAATGAGAATGATGATATCAAGGATGGTAACAAGAACTATAGGCAAAACATTTTGACGTCAACACAAAAATTACAATGTCAGAATATCTCCAGATATCCGCATTTGAGGATTGGGATGAGTTTTGTTGCCTGTTTAGTAGCATACTATCAAGTCCATTATATATAAAGGGATTGATTGATTGATTGTTTTTTATGCACATCACAAAAAGCTTACTACAACATAACAAACCTTCAAGTAGAACTCAGAACCGGCAAGTCCTAATTCCAGCAAACAAGTTAGTCCATGTACTTGAAATGCAGAGAATAAGAGAACATATAAGCAGGAATAAACCATGGTTTAGTATACTAAAACTGTTCTACTAAAATAATCAGAATTTCATCATGGTATTACATGTCAATGCATTAGAGGCACTGCCTGTGCACTTCTTTTAAAGCCTTAAAGCCTATTCCTGCAGCACTTTTAATTGTTTACTCTTTCCAACTTGACAAGCAGTTGAAAAAATAATCAACTCAATCACTAGCTCTACCTGAACAGCAGCTTGTATGTCTGCAGCTTTAAGCTTCGCATCACAAATTGAAGTTACTGCTTCACTAACAAATTTGCTAAGGTTGACACCACGCAACTCATCCATCATACCTTCTCGCTGCTCCTCATTTATCTGCTTTAGTTTTTTTATAACAGCCGTGTTGCGCTTAATGCTAGAATCCAATGTCCTGAGAAAACCTGAGTCTGGAATCAAGCAAGAGGATATCATATGCAACACTAACCTTTAATATGTCTGAATCCAGATTAAAATCCTTTGATATTGGATAATTTTCTAAAATAATATTCAATGTGGAAGCTCATCAGAGCACAAAGGCTTAGCACTAGAACACTTATTAATGCCTCTGACTGTTTGCATTGGGCATTTATATAGATATAATCTGTACTTAAGAGCTAAATTAGAAATGGAAAACAGCGTGCAGGTTACAATCTTCCTTTCTGAGACAGAAGAACTCCCAAGAGAATACATAGGTTCCAGATGCAGGCATTCAAAAAGAAAAAACAGAGTCCTTATTGCAGAACCACAAATAAATTTGAAGATTTTTGTTACAATTTGGGATCAAAATTCCAAGAAGATTGCAATTTATCAAGTTGAAAGTTACAACACCCGAAAAAGTTAGCCCTAAACTTTGATTTGAAACATCCAGATGTTACTCTCTAAGACCATCAAAGAGAAGAGAAAACACCTCTGTTCAGTTTTCTAAAAGTGACAGCTTAAAATCTCTGAAAGAAACCACTGACCAGGCCTTTCAGGGTTCAAATTACTCTGACGTAGCACCATTTTTGCTTCAACAGACTTCTTAAATTCCTCGAGACGAGCAACAGCTTCCTACACCAAAAATGTGTATCACATGTCATTTTCTCGAGTTCTTAGGCTCTTAAATGCTAACATAGACACTAAATAAACTTTATTCTCACTCTCTATAAAGTTCATTGGAGAGGGAAAACCCATCACCGACAGAAGAAAAAAAAGCGTCTTGTCTTACAGAAACAAGTTGATAGTTACCGAATGCACCATTTCAATAAAGAAAATTAGGGAACAATGCCACGTACACTGCTAACAGCATCTCAATGATATAAAAATGATTACCAAGTGAATTAAATGGCCAAGAACAAGCTTATCTTCCTTCAATAACTTATACTAAATGAATACACAAAAAACAAATATGCAGTATGACAAGTATAGCATCTCAAAGACATTGAACCTATTACCAAGTTAATTAAATAGCGAAGAACAACATTACCAATGTTCATTAATTAACTCAAACTAAACAGATATAATTTAAAAAAAAGAGAGGTAAAATAACTCTACAGTATAGCAAGCACACCTCATCATCATGTTTCTCCCGATGTTCACCGACAATATCCTCAGCATGTTCCATCTTCATAATTCTATTCAGAAATAATTACCTGTGGAGTAAATAGAAGGATTGCCAAATGTGTCTCAGAAGCAGTGACAAAAAAGGAGCAAAATTCAAAATCAAATGGAACAAAGAGAATGAGCGCTAGGCGAAAACATAATCTAAGCAATGAATATTTTACATGATTCTCTATTGTGGTCAAATTTTACAGAGAGGACTAATATAATTTTCCCTCAAATTTCATTCTGCTCCGCAGTCAAATAATAATTCTCCTCCTCGTAATCCCTCCTGTTTTCCAAACCTCAAAAAGGATTAAGTGCCATTGCCTACTCCAACATAATTTCTTAATGCATTCATACTTACATATGAAATTTATTTAATCAGCATAAAATATAGAAGTAAAACATAAATTGGAGATCAAATTTAATGGAAATAAAATATGATAAGTAAATTATGCCCGTAAAAATAATACAAAAAATTGCCGCGATTGTTTGCATGAAAAAAAAAGCAAACAAGTTGCAAAGGTAGGGTTATAAAATCAATATACCGCGTGAATTCCGAAGGTGAGATCTTGCAAGATATTCACCGGAGACAAGTGAAATGCCAGTACTCGATAATTCGTGCGTGTGAGAGAGGAGAGAAAAACAAGGGTTCGTCGAGTTTATACTTTATAGTAAGAAAACAATGGATATGATTGTTATACATTAAAATCAAATTTTAAAAAAGTCAAAATAAATCCTACACATATAAAAAGAGTGAATATATTAATCACTGTAGAAACTACTAAATAAGGCGTGGGTGTCGTTTTGGTCTTTGGCATTAGTCTTCCTTAATTCACGCAATTTTCAGACATACACCACTCCATCCATCTGTACTCTTTCTCCATTTTTCCACTCTACCGCCTGCCTCTTTCATCCTTCTCCATTTCCACCACATAACCATCCATCACTTCTTCTTCCCTCTTTTCTATTTCCTTCTCTACTACGATTCTCTCCCATATTTCGGTAAGCCTTTTAATTCCATTTGCACAAGCTGTTGAAGATTTTAATTTTAGTTTGGGTATTGTTTTAGGTTCAATAACACACTGTTTGGGGTTCTGATACGAGAGGATCTGCTCTACTGGAGTTTAAGGGTTCAATTTCGAAGTAAGAATTATATTTATGGACTTCTTTAAGAAATACTCAGTTACTCCTCTATCTTGGTGCATGTTGGCCAAGGTACGAGAAATATGACCTCAAAGTGCAGTAGTCAAATGTGTGTGTAAAAATTACCGTGCAGTTTGTATTCATTTCAGCAGAGACAGAAGCACTACAGTCGAAATTTTCTACTCGCGCACGCATGGATCTCGCACCGTGCGAGATCTTCACGGGCACGGGCACGGCGCGCACGGTGCCTCTCTCGCACCGTGCGAGATCTTCACGGGCACGGGCACGGCGCGCACGGTGCCTCTCTCGCACCGTGCGAGATCTTCACGGGCACGGCGCGCACGGTGCCTCTCTCGCACCGTGCGAGATCTTCACGGGCACGGCGCGCACGGTTCTCGCACGGTGCGAGATCTACCTGTGCAAATCTCGCACCGTGCGAGAATGCAATGGTGACACACTAAATATACATGTAAATTAAAATTTCCTTTCGCCAATAATCCATTATGCTGATTTGGCAATCATTCAATGGGGGCTTCAATTTCTAGATTGGAAGAAGACAAGGGCCTACAGCTTTGTCGTGAGTGAAAGTAATTAATCAAACAAGCACTTAATGTGAAGAAACCAAGTTTTCGAATGTGAAGAAAAACAATTCTCCCGATTTATCACCATTAAGAGTCACATCTTCAAGATTTGAGCATTTGATTTATGTGAAGATTACGCCAATGAAAGAATCTGAGACAGAAGATACAGCTGCACCTAAGTACTTATTTACAAGCATGAAAGATATTGAGCAATTATTTGATAAGGCATTTGAATCTGGAATAGAAGTCTCCTGGATGCCTGAAGAAAACAAGTTCCATTTCCGTCCAATTTTCCTAAAAAAATGAGTAATCTTTCTCTTCCTCTCTCCCGCCAACTCACTCACTGATGCACAAGATCTCTCTTATATATGCTTCTGTGTTTTTAGTATTATTTTAAAGCAATAGTTAATTTTTCAAGTTTGCAGTGAAACTCAAAACCAGTTTTACTAAAATAAAGACATTGATGTACCACTTTTATAGGATTCATCTTTAATGCATTTTAGAGAGAGGTGAATATTTTTCTACTCAATCATTTAGATAAGATAGAATCTTGCTCTTATTAATAAAATTGGGAGGAAAAAGGAAGGTCATTTGTTTGTCTCGTAGTTATATTTTTATTATATCTTATAATGAATATGAGAAAGTTCTGCCACCAATTTGCGCCGAAATGCAGTGTGCTCCCAATACAGTAAATAATCAGATTACTTAAATATTTTCTTCTTGTTGCCTTTTCTCGATATTGTTGTTTCTTTTGTACGAGCTGGTTAAGGAAATATCTTCTGCAAGGTGGATCAATAACCTCAACATTATTCAAGTCACGTTTCTCTTGTGGGAATGATCCAAGTGAGATTAAGGAAGGTAGGTCTATCCATCCTAATTTTTCTAGAGCATTTTGTTAGAGATGTATTAGATACTTTTTGTGGTGATTTTCTGTAAATATGGCATCTTCATCCTTTTTATGGGAAAGAACAGTAATGAAGCAGCATATAATTCTAAATTTTTAGTCTGCTAAGCATTGTAAGTTCATTGTATAATTTGACTCTGTTTATATCCAATAAATAGTAACTTAGGTACAAGGTTCCCTTTAACCACTGGCGGACCCAGGGGGTCCCACAGGGTCAATGGTTACTTGAGTGTATACTGTGAAGTAAAAATCTGAGAATGTGATTTTTTGCTCAATTCAGAGACTTCTGGCTGATGGGTTTTCGGTAAAAGCAATTTTTTTTTTTTTTTAATTTTTTTAGTGGTAAATCTGGTGGTAGGTGGTTTCTTGATTTAGATTCAAAATTTTGGTGGAAGGAGATGATGATTTTAATGAGCAAAGGTATGTGGATTTGAGATTTACTTTACTTTCGGGTTCTTTCTTTCGGCTTTCTTTATGTTGCTGAGATTTGGTGCACGTTTTCATATTTACACCCTTAAATCGTGATGCATGTCCATTTCATCTTAAAAGGTTAGTACCCTTGTACATTGAGTATTTAAGTTTTTATTCGGGGTTATGGTTCTTTTGACTTGTCATCATTGGAATAAAGAAAATACTTGTAAATGCGCAGGAGATGTAGAATGAGGATCAGCTTCATTAAACAATATGGAGTAAAGATTTAACTAAAAAGACAGGAATCGCAACTAACAGGAAACAATGCAATAATCCAGTTTATAGTCAGAAACTGAAAGTTGGAAGGTTTAGAAATTCTCTTGAAAAATAATAATATATTGATATAACTTCACATTCTAGACGTGGTATGACAGATCTTCAGAATTTTTCTGAGTCAACGAAGCTTTTTTTGCCGTTTACTCCACTATTCAATTTGAGCTAATGATTATGAAAGTCTACTTCCTCAATATTTTCTGGTTTTTCTCCAGATTTGGTGGATAGAAGATGACAGAACTTTTTGTAGATTTCTGGCCTTTATTTGTCAGCAGCCTGTTGTTCATTGTTTTTCTTGTGAAATATAAGAAAAATGGTAGCGATACTCGAGAGAAGTGTAAGTTACCTCCGGGAGGAAGAGACTGGCCGATTGTTGGTGATAGTATCAGTTGGTACAATGCTGTTGCAAGTTCTCATCCGCCAAGTTTTGTCGAGAAACAGGTTGTAAGGTATTTAATTACGAAGCTCTTCTTTGTGGTCAGTTTTAGCCATAGAATTTACCAACTTAGAGAAACAAATATCCTTAAAAGAATTGAAATGTTGTCAACAGATTTGGAAAAATATTCTCGTGTAGTCTGTTTGGTAAACGGGCGGTGGTATCAGCTGATCCAATGTTTAATCGATTTGTAATGCAAAATGAAGGCAAACTATTCCAGTCGTGCTATCCGAAATCTTTCAGAGACTTGGTGGGGAAAAATGGAGTAATCACAGCACAAAGGGAGCATCAAAGGAAGCTTCATTCTATCGCTTCCAATCTGATGCGGTTAGACAAGCTCAAGTCCCAATTCTTGTACGATATACAAATAGTTATGCGCCAAATCTTCAATAATTTGCACGACAAACAAGTCATTCTACTGCAAGATGTTTGCAGAAAGGTAATACAATATTCTGAGTTTATTCATTTCTGCCTACGTCAATTCTACGTTCTTAGCGATAAATCAGTATATACGATGGCGAATTCTAATTTTCATTTACCTTCAGATAGCCATTAACTTGATGGTTAATCAACTGCTGGGCGTGTCGTCTGAATCAGAGGTGAATGAGATTACTCAGTTCTCTGATTTTGTTGATGGTTGTCTTTCCGCGCCTATCAATTTGCCAGGCTTCGCTTATCACACTGCAATGAAGGTGACAACTTAATTTACCAAATAACATTTAAAACTCATTAGACCATTTGAGATTCTCAATTGTACCTTCCTGATTTAACATGACAGGCACGGGAAAGTATAATAAGCAAGATCAATAGTTCAATAAAGATCCATCGAAAACAATCCTCTCCATCAATTGGCAATGGTGTACTGAGAAGGCTACTAGAGGAAGAAAGCTTACCTGATGATGCTGTTGCAGACTTTATTATTAACCTCCTTTTTGCTGGCAATGAGACGACTGCTAAAACCATGCTTTTTGCTGTTCATTTCCTTAGTCAATGCCCCAGAGCCATGAAGCAATTGCTGGTACGAACATTTTTTCTTTTTGAATTTATACGTCTTTCTATCAAGAACAGGGAAAAAAGCGTTGTTTTCTTTCACTAACTTCCAACCACTTTATTTTACTTTCTTCTGCACTTGAGAATAGGATGAGCAACAGAGTCTAAGGAGCCAGAGGAGTATCTTGGATGGAGAGATGCTCGAATGGCAAGATTATAAAGCTATGTCTTTTACTCAGTGTGTATGTCATCTGCTCTCGTCTTGTCTCTCCAGCATAATTTTAGCCTCTTACTCTAAAGCATAAATTTTCTTATTTATGCATTGAACTGTTCAAACAATGTTCAAATAATGATAATTGAAAAGGTGACACTATGATTCAAGAATTATCAAAACTCAAGACCCTTTTAAAACTAAAGTCTAAACCTTCGACTAGCAACTTGTTGCGATCTTACCTTCGTACGACCAATTCTTTCCTTTGCTTTTTGTGCATTCGGTTATCTAAAGATACTTCACAAGTTGTGATAGTAAATTTTTACTTTATCCTTCCAACAGGTAATAGATGAAACTCTTCGACTGGGAGGCATTGCAATTTGGTTGATGAGAGAAGCTAAAGAAGATATAGAATATCAAAGTAAATTATTATAGACCGCGTTTGGATTTGCTTCTTTTATGGAAGAAGCTAGATTATTTCCACAGTTTTTTTTTTTTTTTTTTTTTTCATATACATTGTTTTTGCAGATTATGTAATCCCCAAAGGATGTTTTATAGTTCCTTTTCTTTCGGCTGTCAATGAAAATACATACGAGGATGCTCTCACTTTTAATCCTTGGAGATGGATGATTCCAGAAAATCAGGTTAGTCTCAGCAAAACACATGGACTCAAGTCTCGTTGTTATTTATATAAAATATTAAAAATAAAATTTAAATGAAAACACGTATTTACTTGAACAACTTAATATTTTAGACGTGGCGTTTAACCATTATAACACGTAAACACAAATTTGTTTCACTTTCTCTGTGTTCTAAAGCATCTTTAATTTCTCCATCTTAAAGGAGAAGAGGAATTGGAGAAGTAGTCCATTTTTTGCTCCATTCGGTGGAGGTGCACGATTTTGTCCTGGTGCTGAGCTCGCTCGACTTCAAATTGCGATGTTTCTTCACTGTTTTGTCACTACGCATAGGTAATTCACATTTTGGCGTTAACTCATCTCAGAACAATTAAAGTTGGGCTCATAAGAAAAATTCAGAAATAGCTTTGGATATTTTGTGTTGATTTTGCGCATCGCAGAAGGGTTAACCAAGGAGCATTGTTTGATTATTTTAGGTGGAAGCAACTCAAGGATGACAAGATGTCTTTCTTTCCATCAGCTCGATTGGTGAATGGCTTCCAAATCCAATTAAGCAAAATATGGCCTGATCACATGAATGCGAAATGAAGTAAATTGTTTGCAGCAATGTGTAATACAAAATTCTATGTCATTATTTCTCTCTTTCTTGTTCTCTTAAGTTATTTTGAATTTGTGTACTAAAACAAAGTGTTTCCATGTAAAGATTGTGAGGGATTTTGATTTTCTTACAAATGTCTATTTATATCAGTGTCTCAAAAATATAAAGCATAGCTAAACGTCATTCAAGTTTCAAGGTTTTACGAGTCTAAACGAGCCTATGCAAAGTCTAGATGAGGTCTATGCATAAAACATGACTAGACTATAAAGTCAAGCTTCGTTCCTAAGTAAAGCTTAAGCGAACTTTCTAGAATACTGATTTAAATTATGAAGTTACTTATTTATCGAGTTCAAGTATAACATGTCGCACAATCTCGAAGTAGAGTGAAGATGTAAATTCATAAGGAAATGATGAGCGTAAAAAATTCTATTTTGTCAAAAGAATTTTAAAAGTTTAAAAGCCATCCTCATTTATCTAGCTTGGGATTGGTTACATGATACTTAGGCAAAGTTAAAATTATACTCGAATTAATATTTAGTGTATTATTTTTTCTACAAAAAATGAATTGATACAAATAAAATAGGTTAATTAGGACAAAACATCATCACTTTTCAATGTATTTGTGCAAAGCATCCATACCTTTCGTTTTTTTTTGACAATTTGACTCTCATTTTCCCATTTCATTGCGAACAATACCCTTCCATCCACCTATCGTCAAATGCTCAGTTAACTCAATAAAGGCTAATTAACATAAAACGTCATCGCCTTTCGATATTTTTGTATAAACGTCCACATCTTTCCTTTTTTTGGCATTGTTTACTTTCACTTTTACCTTTCATTGCGGAAAATGCACTTTCATCCACCCACCATCAAATACTCCGTTAACTCAACAAAAAAATGCAAATTTTCTTTTCAAATGGTAAATAAGGGTAATATAGTCTTACCTAATTTTTGTGCTTATTAAGGGTGTAAATAAGGGAAGAAGGCGGAAGTTAACATTTTTTGCTTATTAAGAGTGTAAATAAGGGTAAAATAAAAAAATAATATCGACAACTGTGATGTAAATAACCCGTTAGATTTCAATGGTGAATGGACCATCACATATGAATGAAGAAGATAAATTGAATATGTTATTTTATTTTTAGCATGAAATTGAACTTGTGATAACCATCCCTACCTATTAATACATTTTACATGTAACAATCTTATCTTTTAATATACATTGTAAAAAAATCATTATCCTAAAAACTGAAAGTTGAGTAAAACATCCATACTTTTGTAAAACAAAAGGTAGGAACGATTTACACAAAAAATATTGAAAATGTGTGGACATTTTTTGCTAATTAGCATTTTTATTGAGTTGACGAAACATTTGATGGTGGGTGGGTAGAATGACATTCTTCGCAATGAAATATGAAATTATTGAAAAATAAAAAGTATAGATGTATTGCATAAAAATATTGAAAAGTAGAGATATTTGTGCTAATTAGCCAATAAAATATCTCGTCTTCTATTCGAATTTGGGAACAACCACCTTAATTTATACATTGAAGTACTGCAGCAATGGTGGCGTTTGCCCAACTTGAACAGGAACACTTTGCAAACATCACATCATGTTAATTAAGCCTCCTCTTCCCCTCAGAAATTTTTTTTCATACCCAATGGAACATTGCCTGTAATATGTTTATGAAAAAGTTCCTTCCATTTAAAGAGGAGGGGGGGGAGAAACATGCATGTGGGATTTAATAATTACCACATGTATGCCACAAAAGAATATGAACAACCTGAAATTTGGCTACTGTATCCGGTGTCCGAAGGATGCCTTGAGGAGAATCCGCAGCAAGCTTAGCAGCCTCTTTATACTTCGTCTGGGTGAACAATTCTTGGAAGACCTGAGACATTTTAAGATGACAAAAAAGGCATGTTATCAATAGCTCAAAGCACTACATAATTGAATAGAAGTAATCATTTTTGGCTCACACTTAATGCGTCACAAACGAGACAAGATGTAATTATAGTAAACATGTTATTCAAAATATAATCCTGACCTATTCCTAATGGAATAACCCAGCCCAATTTATACTGCCATAAGAAGAAAACATGTGCATAAGCACATTTGCTAATCAAGACTCTACAAATATATTTACTGAAGCAACTTGCAATATTAATTAAAAATAATGGTAATAGTAACTGCAGTGATATAAAAGCACTCTAGAAGTTCACATTGCAACCTCCAGGTTTACATTAGACCCCCAATCACAACTGCCTCTTCCAAGAATTACCAAAAATGATTACTACCCATTTTCCCCTTTCAGATTGAAAAATAGGTTTTAAATCACAGAGGTTTTTTCACAGAGGTTTTTTCCTTCTCTATCGCAGAGGTTTTTATAGGTTTTTTCTAAGGTGACATTTTCTAAGGGCTTGTTAGATGGGAAAACGGGTGACATGGTCTCTTCATTTTTCTTTTCTTCTTTTGCCGCCGGGGGGGGGAGGGCGCACTAAGTTTTATCTCTTGACGGAGGACTAAGTTTATTTGTGGTGCAGTGCTGAATGCTGCCTATCTGTTGCGTTTTGACGTGAAAAATCTTCATCCACTGTTGTTGATAGAATCATATTCTTAATCAAACTGGATTTCTATTCCCTTGTATCATTAAATTTTTTTTATTTTTCTGTATATAGAAATTACTAATTAGAATGTCTTCCGGTGGTTAAATTTGAAATTTTTAGATTTGGCTTCGTTGAGGCAAGATAAGTGGCAACTATATAACCATTAAAGATATGTTTACATAGTAGCTCTATAATTTTTTTGGGGCTTCCAAAGAGAAACAAGATTCTTTATGCACTTCTGTTATTTTGTGGACCTCTTAAAATTTTTTTAGTGAATCTCAATTACAGTTTTTTTCCCAATAAAATTATGTACAGCTTCATAGTGGGTTTCTTGTTACTATGAGGTTGGTTGCATGAGTCCCCTTTTTTGCTTCATTATCTAAGTAAAGGCATCTGCTAACTATGTCGTTCTTATTTAATGACACTTGCTATTCTCTATTCTGTCAATATTGATGGTAAGTTGGCAGTCATAGTTCTTCTTCACTTACATGTCATTCACGACTTTATTTCCATCTATTTATTGTAGTATACATATGCAGTTCCAACGCTAATATGTACAAGGAAAAGAACGCATGCACGTGCATCGCACGTGCGTTCACTAGTAATTAATTATAATCTTTCATGAAATTCACAATTTTTATAAATAAAAATTTTCAACTTGTACATAAAATTGATAGACAACAATTATTGAAAATGACGTAGAAGAAAAATATTGGATGAAAATATTAATTATGTGGCATTATATAATTTTTTATATAAATATTGATGCGTACATATCAACATCATTTTCAAGAGTCTGTTTGTTTCAAATTAAAATCTGATTTTAATATAAATCAAAGTCAAACAATCAATATTAATTACATCTTTCATGAGTCTCATAACTTTTTAACCACATATTTCAAAAATTTCTATCACAATCTACCAAACACCCTCTAAATATAAGTAAGAATTTTTTTAAAGAAAAGTAATCAAAAATTGCATATAAGTGCGTATTTCAGCACCCCCCTTCTTTTTTCTTCTTTGGTCAAAGTTTTCGTTTGACCCTATTCTCTTTCAATTTTTTTTTCTATCTCTTGTTTTCAATTAATTTTTTATAAAATAATATTACGAAAAAATTTCATTCTTTTTCAAGCACACATTTTTCAAAAAATATATATATTTCAAATATTAAAATTTGGATAAAAAATGGCGGCCAAACGAGAGCAAAAAGTATTTTAAAATGGTATTGAAAAATGCATGATTAAAAAAATAAGGAAAATGTTTAGATTTATGAGTAAAATTATTTTATGGGATAATGTACGTTGGAAATGAGTTTTTAAAAAGTCAATAAAATTATTATCCTTTGAATTAACTAAAACTAGATTTTTAGCCTATGTTTGACAATCTTTTTTTATTATTATTTGAAAATGAGTTTTTTAATAGTAAATTTTTGAAGAATATGTAGTTGAAAAATATAATTTTTTTTGAATATATTCGAAAAATAATTTACGTGAGAATGCAGGATTGAAAATAAATTTAAGTAAAAATAAGATTTTAGATAATGGGCATCATACAGAGTTTAGTAAAAAATTAATAAAAATTGTGAATTTGATGAAAGTAAAATAAAATAAAAATAAATTTTAAAGCCAAAATAAAAATGAATTTTAAAAAGTCAACTCTTTTTAAAATTTTTTTTTTTATCTAATATACTTATCTTCCATAGGTATTTTTTTTTTTTTTTTTTCTCAACACAAATGTAATGAAAAATGAGGTTTCGATTCAAACAGCCATTGCTACTGTCTTCCCTCCGACCACCTCAATCTTCTTCATCGCTCAACTCAGTCCTAATACAGTTCCGTAATTCTTCATGACACACACACACTTCTGTGGATTGAAGTGAATGATATTACAATTTAATGGTGAATGTTTTGTTTTTATAATCAGGTCATCATTTGGGATAGCATTTGATATCGATGGGGTCATATTGCGAGGCCAAACACCAATTGGAAATTCCCCCAAAGCACTCAAGAGACTGTATGATGATTCCGGTAGAATTCTCGACTCAAACTTCTTTTACATATTTGTTCTTCATATATTATACTATTGTATAAGTTGATGGAAATTAATGATTTTTAATTTTAATTAGGGGTGTGCAATTCGAGCAATTATTATAGTAAAAAAAAGATCTATAAATTCTTAAAAAGGAAGGAGCGGAAATTACAAATTTTGTAACTGACCACACACATTCTGGATAGGCAAGGATATTTTAAAGAACTCCTGAGAATTTATTTTCTTCTTTCAGCGTGTTAAGAAATTCTGCCAGTCTGGTTTTCTATCTGTGTAACAGTGTGAATAATCTTTTATCTTGGTGAAAGAATTTGACCTGTTGTGTCATTTTGGATAACAATTTGAATTTCTAATTTTTATAGGTTTAGCCCACTATATGCATTGAAATAAAATTTGTGTCCTTTGATCGATTGAATAAGTATGCTTCAATGTAATAAAAGTGTTTGCTGCAGTGGTATAATTAGTTGACATGGAAGACTTTCTCTCCCTCTTTTATCTCTGTGACTGCGTGTTTCTGTGAGGGCATAGCTCTCATTTCTCTATCCACTTTCTTTGAACAAGCCCTTATTAGTCATCTCCCTGCTATAAAGGTGCGTATTATATGTTCAATCAGGGGTCTCTTTGAAGAAGGTTTTCAATACTAAGGCTGGTTTATAGTTTGGATTAATAATCTGGTTGTAAATTTTCTAGCCATGTCTTTTGTAGGGTATAGACAGTGGCAGGTATACTACAGGGGATTATTTTGCGTTCATATTATTTGAAACTAAAATGTAATAGCCTGTTTGTAATGTAAAACTGATTTCCGCTTGCTTGCAGGTGCTTTGAAGTTCCCTTTTCTGTTTTTGACAAATGGTTAGTTTCTGAATTATTATTCTTTCTTTGTATCATGTTATTTGAGGAATGATTTTTTAGTTCATGTGGAAAAAAATTTAAAGAATTTTTTAATTAGTTTCTGTTCCACTATATAGCCTGCCCCAAAACTGCCAAGCAATCTAATGATGAGAATGGGGAGTGTATCTTTTTAGACTCTTCCAAGATCTGGTGGTAATTGGTTTTCAGCTTGCTAATTTTCTTCATCGTTACACCTGGATGTGCTCAATTTACTTATTTATTTATTTGTGTGATGTGAAATCCGCTAAAATTGTAGCCTTCAATGTACAAAATAGCACTTAAATGGTTCGGAGCATTGTTTTGAAACCTGGACCAGACCAGCTGATTCAACAGGGAAACCCAGGAAGCAGTCTTGTTTAAGGGGAAAAAAAGGGAAATTAACAAACCGTTAGAGAAGTAAAGAACTAGCCAGTTCACCTCGACTTTTTTGTTTGTTCTTTTTTTAATATTTATTTGTCAGCAGTTCGACCTTTGACCCTTGATCTTTTCCATGTTGCTGCCCGGGTTGGTTTCCAAAACATTGGTTCAGAGCAACTACTCAAAAGTGTTCTTGAGTCATGATTGTTATAATTGTCATTTGTAGAGTATTCTTGCTTCTGAATTAAAATATTCATATTAAGGATTTTGGGCACGACTGAATTCCATCATTACTGAGACATCTTGAACTTATTTTGTACATTATATCCAAGATTTACTATGAATGAGTAACTGACTTCATGTCTTATTTTTCAGACAAAACACTGACAAACCATTTAGAAACTAATTCTATTTTCTCATCACGTTTCCGTAGGTGGAGGTTTCCCAGAGTCTAAAAGAGCCTCTCAGTTGAGCAACCTTCTAGGTGTGAAGATTTTGCCTTCTCAGGTTAGTAATTAAAATTGGCATATAAAATTCATGAAACTGTCCATATGTTTGACAGATTTGAAGTGCTTCTACTTTGGATTTAGGTAGTGCAGGGCCACTCACCTTTTAGAACTTTTCTGAACAGGTATATATATCATGTTACATAGTATGTATTTTCTTTGACGGAAAATCCCTCCTGACATCCTGATTTATTTTTTCAGATATAGTATATTAATAGAAACTGGTATTTATGAGATAATATCTTGTGACTTATTTTTATGAGATAATATCTCTATCCCACCCACCAATGTAAGTTAGGATTATAAGCATTCCAGTCAATGTTTGATCCCCTTGGTGTTCAATGCTAGGAAAATTCCATTAAGTATCATGTATATAAGACAGTCATATCAGCAGTCAATTTTCAGTGAGACTTTTAAATAATTGGAGAAGTATAACTCATGGATATTGTTATCCATTGGAAATAATACTAATGGTGTGTTCGATCCCCATTTTATGGAAAAATAGGTTTTATAATGGTGATTTTCTGTAGATTGTGTGGAACCGCTAAAGGTGTGATTTCCTTCTTTGTATAGTATTGTGTTGGTGTCATCTGTCATGGTGAATGATGTCTTAAATAATGGGAGTCTCAATTGGAACATTATTTTTGGCTGGGGTTTGCAGGACTGAGAATTGGATGATTATGCGTTATTTTTGAAATCTTTGTACTAGGTACACATCGGGAGATGGTGATTGTAGCAGATGGAGGTTGACATGGGATGATATTTTTTCAGTTGACACTTATTTTAGATCCTTATTGGAGCATGTGGAAAGTTCGTTCTCCTAGAACATGGTATGGAAATGTAAATTGCCTCTATGGGTGGCATTTTTACTATGGATGGTGGTCAGAGGACATATGTTAATGGTGGATAATCTTTGAACAGGGGATTTTTATGTTACAAAGTGGTGTTATATGTATAGGAGGGATGAGAAGAAGATTGACCACTTGTTCCTTTATTGTGACGCTGCTCGTTTATAGTGGAACGATATTCTGGCGTCACAACACATGGATTGGATGTTGCCGAGAAGTATGGAAGACGTGTTAAAGGCATGCAAGAGAAAGTTTTGCGATAAGGATAGCGGCTTGTATGAGACCTTATTCCGGGTTGCATCATATGGTGTGTATGGAGAGAAAGAAATAACCGTTATTTTGACGATCAAACACGGACAACAAAGCATATTAGAGAAATATTTTATTTGACATTGTATACTTAGTTTAATGTTGCGGCTACTAGGCATATAGACGGGCGGTCCAATTTCATGTTGTTCCTTTCTAGTTTAAATTGATAATACACTTCCTGTGTATTATGCATTGATTAATAAAATATTTGATTACCTTTAAAAAAAAGTAGGAAAATGTTTTGGATTTACATGTTAATTATTTTATTGGAAGAATGTGGTTGAAAATGAGTTTGTATAAAATGGGGCTCAAACATGGGCTAAGTTCAATAGTTAATGAGCAACAGATGGTAAAGAATAATCTTTTTTGCTTTTTCTCTTTGGAGTAAACTGACATTTATCATATAATAACTATGAGATATGATAGAACCTTCAATAAGTATGTGTTTTTTTGTCCCCAAGAGGCATTCAGAGGCTTTTTTTATTATTTAAATAGATATTGCTGATTTTCTTTAAGAAATTTACAAATAATAAATTTTAAGTAATTCATCTAATTTGTTGTTGAGACTTGACTGTGGTATCACCAGTTTTCTTCTTTTCTAGATTCGAGAATGAACTCATCGTTGCTACTGGAAAAGGTGACCCTGCTGAAGTCATGTCGGAGTATGGTTTCAAGTAAGTTCCACCATATAAGGTGGTTTTAGTTTTTTAATTTTTTTTTTGTTTTGTTTTGTTAGGCCAGTTCTTTTTATCCTTCTGTACATTTAGTGGGACCTTAAGTTAAAACTATGCGCAGAAGAGTTCTCTCACTAGATGAGTATGCGTCATACTTTGATCACATTGATCCTGTAGCTCATTACAAAGGGTGGGCCAGTATTAAGGCTTCCAATTGGCCAAAAAACTCCCCAAAGTCTGTCCCTGATGTTATCACGAACAAAGTTAAAGCAGCATTTGTTGTTAGTGATCCTGTTGACTGGGGTAGGGATATTCAGGTACTTTTTCTTACGTCTCTAGAGATGAACGTTGAGTAGCCACTACATGTTGTCTTGAAGTTTAAATTAGTATTTCTGTGGTCATCTGACATATACAAAGCCATCTACTCAATGGACCAATCAGTGATATATTTGACTTAAATGTGTAATCCAGATACCTCGTCTGCTATAGCAATGCACAAAAATTAGACTCCGAGACATTGTTAGAGCTTTCTTTTGGCTTAAGAGAAGTAATTAAAAGTATAATTGTCACAATCAGACTCCAGTCACAAAAAAATAATAATAATAATATTCATTTTCCATTAATTAAAAGAGTACTTACATTGGTAACCTAAAAGTAGCCCCTAACTAAATTATGCTCCCAGATTGTTTTCTTTGAAAGCCATTAATTGTTATATTATGAGAATTCTTTGTTCTCAATATTTTGTCTTAATGCCTTTATCGTCGCACGCCACAGCTATTATATGTGCAACAGGCTTCAAGGAAAAGGAAATATAATAGAGATGGGAACAATTTCTTTTGAGCACCCTGTACTGAATTGGCCACCCCCTCCTCCCAAATCACCACCACGCATGAAAAAAAAAAAAAGAGGAAAGGAAAACCCAAAACTACATATGTCCTTCAGATAATATTCCCCCCACTTACGAAGTATAGAGGATAGTGAAGAAACTGAGGCAACATGAACTCAGTTTGGCCGATAAGTTTGGCTTTAGTATTTATATCTGTATATGTAAGCATAATTCTGAAATGAATGACCGATGAATACAGGTGCTTTGTGACATTTTAACATCTGGAGGTCTTCCTGGAGAGAAGTATGGGCGTCAGCCACCTTTATATTTTGCTGCTGATGATCTGCAATATCAGGTCAGTGCTAATGCATATTATCTAAGTACATCTCCTCCTCACTATCTTGTCTTCACAAAGAAAGTCTTTAACAACTCAAAACTATGAAAGTAAAAACTCCTGTGTACTCAAAACAACTCTAATGTCTTGAAGCATTTCAGGGTTTTGTTCTAACTAAAATTAATTCTAAGCATTTGAAATTGGCTTGAAAAACAACTTTCAGGAATAATATGAATCTCTGGATTTGCGGCGTGCTTCTGCTCTAAGTTCTTGAAACTCTTCATTATTCATTTAAAAACTGTTGATCTGCTGTCAGTATATTACAGGCTGCATTTCCTTCAGAACGTCTTGGTATGGGTGCATTTAGAATAGCCCTTGAAAGTATCTTCAACAGGTTTGGTTTGTGGTTCTACCATTTCTGAGTATTCCATTAGCGTCGAAATTCTTAGTTTCGAGTTATCAGTGAGTTTTGTTTTTATCCCTTCACTCCTCTCCACATTACCCCCCAATGGTACGTATTATCTACTAATTGCAGGATGGACTATATAGTGAACGTATATTTATTTTCAATCAATAAATGACTTTATTCTGGGGTCAATCTTCTTGAATTGAACATTTCTAGTAGTTTTAGGACAGGAAAGTGGAGTTTTCCCCTCTGTAGGAGTGCATTTGTGAAGGAAGTTTGTGCCTTTGGTGGAGGCGTATAATTTGGACTTGCAGATCGAATTAGTTATTTTGCATTAGCAAACTCAAAGTGAACAGTATACTATCCTGCTATTGTGTTGTTTGTTGCCACTCTAATTTTCAAGTGATTCTCCATTTTTGTTTTCTCGTTAGATATCTCATGTTATGATTCTCATTGTGGGGGTACAAAGAACGTGGATTCTATCATGCCTATATTTATCCTAGACTATAGTAAAAAAATTCCATGACATTCCTGTTTGACTGTGCATCTTTGCAGAATTCACAATAAACCTTTGCAGTATACGTGTTTAGGGAAGCCTAATCCATTTGTTTACAAGAATGCTGAAACCATATTAAGAGAAATCCAGAAATCTTCTTGTCCTTGCGATGCCATTGTGGAGAATGCAGAAAAAGGGTCACATTCTTTCAAGACCCTATATATGATAGGTGATAATCCTTTAGTTGATGTTAAAGGAGCGTGTCAGGTTCGTCTCTCTTGGCATTGCTTGGAGCCCATTTGCTAAGCTTTTTGTTATCAAACATAATGTAACTCTGACCCACTATCAAGATAAGTACCTTACATTTTATAAAAATAAAAAATGTAACTTCTTTCGAACTTCGACCAATAAAAAGTTTTTTTTTTTTTTTAAGTTATGTATTTTCTTGTAAGATTTTTAAGATCAGCCAAACATGCTTTTGCAACTCTTATGTGACAATTGTTCGATGCTATTATGTCAATGTGCATATAATTTTATGAGGTTGATACTTGAGCTATTTTTACTTCTTCATTCTCAGGCAGGAAGCCCTTGGTTTTCCATTTTAACCAGGACAGGCGTTTTTAGGCAAAAAGAGAACCATGCAGAATATCCAGCTCATCTGGTTAGCCTGATTATGATACATATGTTTCCAATTGTAGATCTGTTGTTTGATAGCGCAAGTAATTTTTATGATCACATATTTTACCCTTGTTTGAGCCTCATTTTGGTAAGAAAATGTATTTTGGAATGGTGATTTTTTGAAGAATGTGTGGTTGAAAAAAAAAAAAAAAAAATTTCGATTTACGTATAAAATTATTTTATGGGAGAATGTGGTTGAAAATGAGTTTTGAAGAAGTAGGGGCCAAACATAGGTTAAATAGTTGGCATCTAGAATATGGAGTGAGAACACTTTTGACTCTATAATCGGAGTAATTTACATCTTATTCTTTGTAAGAATGATGAATGACATTTAAGAAAAGTGTAACCTAGAAAAGTTTTATAGAATTAGAGGAAATATGCAATGAGGGTCAGATGAGCATGGTTTTGCACGTGCATAAAACATGCATTCACAATGAAATATCGTCAGATGAACTTGCAGGACATAATATATTGAATAGACAAAAGTCTAACAGCAATTTTAAGTTACAATGCAAATTGGCAACCGATTGTACTTTTGTTGGTTGTGCAGGTTGTTGATACTGTAGAAGAGGCCGTGGAATTTATACTGAAAAGTGAAGTTGCTTCTTAGTTGAAATAGTAGACGTCAATTTTTAGTGAAGCGATGAAAATACGATAAAACATCCATTGTTCCTTGGTTACGATGTCAAATTGTTTCATCTGCTATGCTATATTCATTCATCTGATGCTCAAGAATCATTCATTCATCAAGGTCTGCTATAATGGCTTAATGACATTTTTGGTTTGGTGAATTAGACGCTAATCTACCATGCTAAGAGAGGGAAAATAAAATAAAATTAAAAGCTTATATTTCGTACTGGCAGTCTTATCAAGTTAAACATGTCTTACGGACATGTTTGTTGAGTTAGATTGTAATTTGCAGAGGAGAACGCGTTTTTAATAATAAGTGAATTAAACACAGACAACATTGGGTACATCGAGGTGTCAATGATTTCTCTAATACTTAATTTATAGTATTTCTCTAATGAGGTGTCATTCAATTGTGCTCTTATCTATAATTTTTTAGTATGCTAACTATTTCTTCTGGGTTATTTCTTTTATAAAATGGGGTTCAATTTTATATAGAGAAAGTCAAAGAGGAGTAGGATGAAAATATTGAAAGAACTTTTACCCAACAACAAAAAAAAAGGTTGGTTATTATTACAATAAATGTAAGGTTGGTTATATGAATTCTTATTCCTATTTGATCGGTTTCATACAGGAAAACATAAAGCAACTTGGTCTTTCAAAACTACCACGTGCTTTTACTTTCCATCTGCCCGTAAAAGATTTTTTTACCCATCCAGAGGAAATGAGGATTAAAGTAGATAAATAGACCAGATTGAAATTTTTATTTATAAGTAAAATATCTTTTGTCCTGAAGAGGTTCATTTACTACAGACTTAAGTCTTACAAACCAGAATCCTCAAAACATGAACAAGTTCCCACATATACGCATCTTCAACATTCACAAGAAAAACGAAGTCTGCAATTTTCATAGTTCTACTACACAAATACTTTCCACCTTCCACGAATCTCAGACCATGGAATCAAAAGGGCTTCCCCGAAATCTAAGAATAAATGCTACTTCCTATACATATTTAGCATAGAAAGGGCAGTGGTCAAGAATCCGTGTCCCTGCTTTCACTTTTGCTCTGGTTATCGTCTGTTACTCGTCGCACAAATTGTCCTCGAACACGTGGCCTTTGTTCTGCCAATTTCTTCCTGCTCTGGTACCGGACCTACAAAGAATTGATGAGAACAATGTCAAAGAACATAAGTTCTGCTGTTAATCTCCAAATCAAAATCTGAATGACTTGTTTAAATTGACGAGAACAATGTACTAGGTGATATTTGAAACTCCACAGGTCAACATTATACTTTGATAACCATTGCAATAGACTTGTGAAATACCTATTGCAAAGATAACCATGCAGGCAAGAATGCAATGAAACTATATGAGTTCACGTGCACATTTCATGCATGTCTGTTTGTGAAGGGAAAATTGGTTTTTATAATTTTATTGGAAAATAGAAATTATTGCAATCAAGTAGGAACAGAAATGCCTGTGCTAAAATTGTAAACATTGCACACATTTACACCCCAAGACCTTTTTCTTCACTAGTGTGTTCCCCGGTCCATTACTGATCCAAGAATGACCTCAAACAAGTTACCTTTTTCTCGAAGCATCTTTCTTTTCTTTTCTGAAAAAATTTGCTCAAAGCGGCCTCCCTTTGTGCTGACCGGTTTTGGTCTACCCTGCTCCTGCTTCCACTGCCACTAGCATCACCAGCTTCATATTGCGCAATTGTTCCATTATCACTTGCCATATTTGTTCCTTCGGTGATTGCAACAGTGTTGCCTCCATTTTGCCCATTGCTTCCATTGTTACTCCCTGATGCACTCCCATAATTAGCAGCATTTCCTTCCAGTTCTGTGACTAACTCATCACTTGGTCCATGGTGTGGAGCCTCTGCAGTTATAAGTTTCAAGGACAAATCATCATTGTTGAGCAGTTGCTGCTGCTGCTGAGCATCATAAGCATGATGATGGTGGTGGTAATGGTGGTGGTGGTGATGGTGATGATGGTGGTTCTGAACTTGGGCCTGCTGGTCCAATGCCTTCATTGGGGCCAAGGCTGTCTTTGTCACATTGGACTTGCCTGAGTTCACAGGCTGAATGGGCGACGTGTGGACCTGCTGCACTGACAGCAAAGCGGAATGTGGATGGATACCGACTGAAGATTTGGGCACTGTTTTCTCGTTACCTGCTTCCACCTTGGCAAAAGCATTATTCGTGGTGGAACCCATGTCATTGTTGTTGCTACTTCCATTAGATCCCTGATTGGGAGTGGCTAATTCTGTCTTTGCTGCTTCAGAACTATTATTAATTGGAGAGCAGCTGCCCACATTTCCAGTTGGCGTCTGATTAGCATTGCTCGTGGAGTTATACCTGAAACTTATTGAGAAGCGTTTTAAGTACCATTCTGACTATTTGGATCAAAGGAAAGATATATAAGTCTTCTAATTAGGCCTTGAGTTCGATACCTTGAGAAGGCTGAAAGGTTTGAATGTCTCAATGCATTATGCTGATAGGCACTAGTTCCTGTATCATCTGTATCTCTAAGTCGTTTCAAATTAAACTCAAGGGTAGGTTTTTCCTTAGGATCATAGGTCGCCGTTTCTTTGATTTTTGTAACTTCAGATGGATGTTTTGGAACTTCGTCGGATACACTTCTCATCCGATGTTTAGGCACATTGGTAATTGCATCCATCAGACCACAATCTTTGTTCCTCAACGCTCCATATGGTATCTCATTCTTAGGATCCATTTTTCCATTTTCAGGTCTGTTGCAGTCTTTGCTCGAGTATGGATTCAAAATTTTCGACTTTTCAGTGTCTATAGTATCATTTAATACTTCACTTCTTTGGCTGCGTAGTTCTTGAGCATTTGGTACTCCAATCTTCAAATCTTTTCCATTGTAGCATTGTCATAGATGTGAAATAAACCATTTTCTCAATTTAAATAGTAAAAAATGAAATGGGTAAATAAATGGAAAGGTGCAAAGTGAATTTAAAAGAGAGAATCATACCAAGTGCAGCATCCTGATTTCGATATTCTCTTGTGGATATTGACACCCGGTTATTGCTTCTCGCCTCAGGCCGTGAATGGTTAGCCTGGGCAAGAGTTTTATTGGGAGGACCTGCTAATTCATTCCAAGGAGTCAAGGGTTGGGGGCCATCAATTTCTACTGCCCTTCTTGACCAAGAACTCTGCATAAAATAACATAAATGTTAACTTGGAATTAGAAGCTAGATCGAGCTCAATCACTAGCATCAGAAACTTACATCTAGTCAGGTTCTTTACATATGCACGTGTCCATTAATTTATGATAACATGAATATTTGAATAATCTGTAAAGCACAAAAACATGTAAAAATATACTTGGTTTCCCTTACTATCTTGATCAGTGGTCTTGGCTGGCATCCTTAGATGACAAAACTATGAAAGATCAAATACACTCTTATCTATTTGTTGCGGTAAATTTTCTTGGGGAAGTTGAATTTCAAATTATATACGGTAATGAATACAGGAGTCAGGTTATTCATGCGTGGAAAATCTAAGCTCTGTTTAAATCCAATTGAGTAATGTAAGTTACTATCCAAAAATCAAGATGAGGAGTTTAGAGTCAAAATTGTTTTAAAAACTGGACAGGACTGGCCGGTCCAAAACCAGGAACCTGTCCGATTCTAAGCTTAAAAACCGAAAATAGCAAACCATTAGAAAAAGTAAAGAACCGGCCGGCTGTAAATTGGAGGTTCACCTCAGTTTTTTTTATTTTTTAGATACTTTTTGCCACCTATTAGACCTCGGTTTGACCCTTACCCTTTCCAGGTCGATACCCCCAACCATTTTTCTAAACATTTCAGTCAAAAATAGTTTTTCCATGTAATAACTTTCGAAAATAAATCCAATCACTGGATAGTAGATATGGGAACCAATGCTTCTATAAAGGTCACTAACATGTCCAACATACCTGCTACAAGGACTACGCTTTACTACCATAAAAAGCTATTCAAGCTCTGTATTACACTACATAATAAGATATACATCAGAAAAAAAGATTAAACTAATAATGACTTGGGCATCTTTTCCAGCATATATTTATGTCAAGAAAATCTTCATCTTTCTATCATCTTGGCATTCCTTATTAGCATATACACAACCCTAGAAGCATTTATGCATCCCAGTAATTGATGCAATGATCCCATTTATTGAATGATCAATCTAAAAATTCGTTGCATTAAGTCCAGTTCTTAATGCTCAAACCTCTAAAACTTAGCTGTGGCAACAAACAAATTCATTCAGGTGACTGCTCATTACTCTTTAACGCAAGGGAAACTGCATGAATGCAACAGATGAACATAAAAGAAATGTGAACCTCCAATCGTGGCATTTTGGAAATAGGTATTACCTGAGTTTCACTTCCACTTCCATTTTCACTTCCATCCCGAACATTCAAGCCAATGCTTCCACTGTCGTCCTCATCATTGCTGGCAGCATAATTATCTAACTCGTCACTTCTTGACTTCGGAAATTTTTGAGTTCGTATTCCACTTTCACTTCCACTTCGACTTCCACTACCACTTGACTGATATTAAAGGATGAGAACTTAATGCATTATAGAACAACATGCTATGCTGAAAAGAAAAATAAAAACAGAACTTTCAAAAGTATCCAGATGGAGTCCAGCATTCTCTGCTTCAAAAGTTATCCATGTCTCAACCACCCAAGTCGTCTTTTGTCGCCATCTCCACTTGTGATTATTCTAGTATCTTATCTTATTCATCCTACTACAACTACACATCAATCTTAATGTCCTCATTTCAACTACATTTTTCATATGGGCCTTTTGTCCTAACCCTAAACCTGACACGTGACATTTCATAATTCAGTAGCTGTGAGACTAGAATGTTCTGAACCACTTCATCTAAAGGCTAAAACTCAAAATAAAAAGTCACCATCCTAGTACTAGTCTCGCCCAAGAACTCTTTAACTTCAGAGTTCTCCTGGTGTCAATTACTTAGTGCATATATAGTCACACCCATCCTAATTCTAATCTTGTCAAGCTCGCCATTTGTACTAATTGTACTAGGATAGGATCAAGGAACTAAATATTACTTACACTGTGGCATTTTCTCCAAACATGCTGCCAGAGAGTTTTAAGCTCATTCTTTCTAATAGGCTTCACTAAAAAGTCTGCTGCACCCTTTGACAAACATTTAAAGACTATACCCATAGAATCATTAGATGACATCACTGCAAGAAAAACTCATCAGTTAGCAGTTTAGAAGTACGAATTCTTTAAAATCATGAACAAGATGTTCTTGACATTAAAATAGCAAGACAGAAAATTGGAACAAAAACTCACTAATTACTGGAATATTCTTGCAGGTCTTGTGGTTCATAATCATGGATAAGAGTCCAATGCCGGACAAATATGGCATAGCTACCTCTGTTAAAACAAGATCAATGTGATTGGTTGGATCTTCTAAAATTTTCCATGCTTCTAGGCCATGAGCTACAGCTGTAACTGCAGATATTCAATTCAGTTGAAAGAACCATAAGAATATTAGACGAAACAATTAAGATAGGCAAAATGAAATGATAGATTAGTTGTACACAAAAACGCATGTACTAAATGAGCAATACTATCAATAAAGATATCAACCTCAATGAGATTGCGTGAAGTCTTCAGAATTGCATTAGTTACATAAAGAAATATAACCTCATGTCCACAAACCGGAAAATTTCAAAGGGAGAACCTTAACCTTTAATTTGAATTAGCCTGTGTTTGATTCTCATTATTCCCACATTATAATGAGAATTTGATTTGTAATAGTAATATTTTGGAGAATATGTGGTTAAAAAGGAATGAAAAGTTTTTGGTTTACGTGTAATATTATTTTATTGAAGAATGTATGGTTAATAAGAAGAGAGAAAAAAAATGAATTATAATTTAATGGGGGCCAAACTGGGGATTAATCTAAAAATCTGAATTAAAACCCTTTAAAATTCCAAAATAGGCCCACCCCCAAACATCCATCCAAAACACTACCCCCTACCCCCACCTAAATTCTGCCTACCCCATCCCATCCCATCCTATCCCATCCCGCCTCCCCTTCCCATCTCTCATTGATTGTCATTATCATTCTTTTAAGTTCTGATTTTAGTTTATAGCTAATTATAATCAAGTCGTGCTCTTTCTGAAGAGAATATGTTGTTGTACAAAAATTTTCTCTAAGAAATGATAGACAAATAAACAAATGACTTATAAAATATTAGAAATGTCACGAAGAAATTAAAAATGGCTCTCTACAATATTTTTTCAACGTGGAAGATAATATGCTGTTATGCAGAAGTCATATCTAGGAAATAGTGGACAATCAAAAAACACTTTTAAAATATTAGAAATGTCAAGAAAAAAGAAAATGCTATTCGACATGGTTTTTCTATAGAACAATGTGAAATTTATTAAAGAACATTTCAATACAGTTTTATTAATATATGAAGGACTATTCTAACTTTCAATTTAAAGTGGAGCTCATTTTGAGATTTCAAAGGGTCTTAATTTAGACTTTAGATTAATTTAAATTAAGCGTTGAGATTCTTTGTCAAATCCATTTAGCCGTTTTGGACGTGTCGGGGGAGTGTCAGAATCATGTTCCTCGCTTGTCAAAAAATCAAAAGAATTTATGAAAATAAGACATGTCACGAGAGGCGTAGGGGTCCACACAAGTTGAATACCACCACTCCATCTTAGAAGGAGTATCATAGTCCACAACGTATGAATACTACTAACCTTAAACATGGTAGCACGTCATCTAACTCAGAGCAAGCAATAAAAATAGAAAACTCTGAAAATTCAGAAAGAGAACAAACAATAAATCCCAAGATATCTTGAAAATCAAGTAACATGGATCAATGCTAATTCACCAAAATACTCTACAGTGAAGAGAATAATATTATATTAACTTCTTGAAGATAATTATTCTATTTTGATTTTATTTAATTAGATTCTTCCAGCATCACAACTTGAGAACAATTTGTGTAGAATAAGTATTGTTCATGTAATCTATGATGCTCGGACTCGGGTACGGGTATCGGGTACGGGTACATATCTAAGTGTCGGATCTTTTATTTTTTAAACTATAGGATACGGGGACATGGCTAAAAAGAGTCCAAATTTTGGACGCGGGTACTTGGGTACACCTTTCAAACTTCAATTTTTTACTAATTCAAGATGTCATTTTGAATATACCAAAATCAATTATTCACAAAGAATGAAATTAGTATTGAATAAAGGGTTAAGATGAATAAAATAGAATTTTGGAGTTTAGTATTCAATTATGAGAATTACTAAATGTTATATAAAATAGAAAATGAGGGACTGGATTGCAATTTGAATTTAGTGGAACTCATTTTTATTTTATACAAACAAAATCCTAAACTATTGATACATAGGGGGAAAGAAGGAAAAAAGAAGAAAATGGAAAGAAAAATGAAAGAAGAAGAAAAAGAAGGGAAAATTTAGAGTCGCCGCCTTTCTCTACCCTCTCGACGGCAACGCTATGTTTATATAAAGCGGAAATGGGAAAGAAGCAAAGGGAAAGAAAATGGGGGAAAAAAAGAAAGAAGAAGAAGCAAAAACGACGAAGTGTCCGATTGAAACTTGGAGGATCCGACACATATCCCATACCCATACCCATGTCGTGTCGTGTCCGACACGGGTACTCCTACTATTTCGAAGAGTCCGAGCTCAGAGCATGTAATTCAAAGCAGTGTAATTGTTTAAGTCAATAAGGAATTATATCAATTTATGTTTCCAAAAAACTTACATGAAAGTGGTAGTTTATTATCCAGGAAAAAAAACTTTTTAAGGTCCCAACAGATTTTGAAACTTGTTTATGATTCTCTCCAATGACTCTCGTCTTTTCTGATTGTATATTATGCTTGAACAGAAAAACAATTCAGCGGGGAGGAAAAAGTGACCAGGTTGACATGCTCTCTCTATTTGAAGAGAAACAAAAAAAGAACAGAAGGTATCGTCATGCACAAGACTTTTCTGTCTTTCCCGTCTCGAAGAAAGACTGTACTTTACATACTTTATATCACATAATTATCTGCAATCAATATAGGTGAAACTGAGAAGAGTAGATTCTCTGAAAAAATGCAATATGTTTCCGCGACTGTACATGGACTGCACACCTTCAAGGTGCAAAGAGGGCATTCTTCAATCTTCCAAAAGAAACTAAAAAAGAGTGGACAACTATGATTAAGTTGATTATGTTGATGAGGTAATTGCATATGGCTGACATTTGCAATTATTGAGAGCCTATCCTACTAATTAATAAGAAATGTTTTTTCAGATCTTTTGCTTATTTGAGATAGAATATGACAAACCAGTGTAACTACATTTGAATTATTAAAGAATAAACAACATAATACTTAAGGAAATATCAAGCTAGACAAAATTTATTGGATTCTATACCTGATATTATGGTTCAAGTCAAATTACAAACTAAACCTCATCAATAAAAGGTCCAAATTCAAGCTAAAAATAACATATTCTTCAAGTTTACTGGTCAGATAAGCCTAATTAGACGATATAAACATATTGAGTAGGTAGAATAATTAACAAGTAGAACAGTATATAGTCAACTATGAAGAAGAAACAACTAAGAAAGAGTGGTTAACCTTCATAGCTGCAGTTCCGAAGCAACGCACTAACAACATGCCGAGTTGATTCATCATTTTCCACCAGTAGAACCTTAACGGACCCCAGAGGAAGTAACCTTTCCCAATGAACCACTGAACCTTGAGGTCCCTGGGGCTTTAGCTGTTGTGTTTGTGAAACAGCCTGGGTTTGTACCAAATCTGTGTCCCGGACACTCAAATAGTCAGAACCTCCATTAATCCTCGATTCTTCTTCCTCCAAGGTCCCAGGTGTCTCACTTGTAACTCTATTTCTTACTTCATTCTGGTTATCCCGCATGAGGTGGTGATTGAGTTCCTCCAACCCATTGGCTGGGGGAGCATCAGTGTCCACTCGAAAACCCCTCATCAACCAGATGGATGACAGTTCACGAATAAGGTATCAGATTGAGTCGGCAAGAAAATGTCTAATTTAGATAAGTAGCACATGCCGTTGTCTTCAAGTGACGAACCTTTTCAAACGGCAATTCTTCGATGAATTCTATGACAGAAACTCAATTAGACAAAGAGCAAGGGCACATATAATTTAGATAAGTAGCACGTGCCGTTGTCTTCAAGTGACGAACCTTTTCAAATGGCAATTCTTCGATGAATTCTAAGACAGAAACTCAATTAGACGAAGAGCAAGGGCACATATCTAAATATACATAAATGAAATTTTATGTCTATAAGTTCAGATTCAATACCTGATGCTAGATACAAGAACAAGGATATCTCTAAAACAGTTTCTGCCTTCTAACACCTTTGCTCTACATTCTAATAAGCAGCTTTATTTGTTCGTCTAAATTATTCACTCATACAAAACTTTTTTTCCCACTGACATAGATATCTCTCTAACTCTATCCATCCTTTTTTTTCCTTTCTTAACTCAACTCACTATTTTTTCCCTGTTTTCTTCGTATATTAATTAAATACTAAGTAACCATGATTTTATTAACGAATGACTTTCCATTCTTAACTCAAGTCCACTATTTTGTTATTATTATTATTTTTTTGTCTGTTTTCTAGTTATATATTTTTATTTTTTTTAAAAAAAATGTAACCTTGATTTGTTACAAATAATTCTAATTCTTAAGCACGCATCAAATCAAGCTCGGTTAGATATATAACTATATAAAACTCACTCTACCGCTTTGACACCATAAAACTAGATATCTAAGCTTCAATCAATGAGTTATATAAATAAAAAAAAAAAAAAAAACGTTTCCATTAATTTTTCAAAGATTTCCTCGATTCTTTAGCTGCCAAACACGAATTTAGTAAAGAATGAAAACTAAAAATAATGTCATATTTTCACAAACTACAAAAATAAATTCAAATTACCTTTGGAACATCGGAGAAATCACTGGTTTGACTTCAGAACATCTCGATCCGAAACTATACACACGCACCAGAAATTTCGAGTAGTTAACCAACAAAATGATATAAATAATAAAATTGCTGAATATTCAAAAGCATAATTTTCTAGGGTTGTGACTTGAGAGGAGGATTAAAAGCACAGAGAGAAACAGAGAGGGCGCATTAAGATATGCATATAGCAGAAAAGATATTATATTCCCTTCTTGATGCTGACATGGACATTATTGAGGTTCACATGGCCATACGTGGATGACACGTTTGATGCCAGGTGGAAATATGGGTCTGTGACGTGGCTAACGAATCTAAACACGGGCGAAGAGAGTTGGTTATGTGGGTCTAATTAGATCCGATTTGGGAACGTGGCGGGCTGAGGGTAATGTAAATGGTTTTGTTATGGGCAAATTAACGGAGTTAACGGCGATTTGGACGACGTTGAAAATTTAAAAGCCTCCACAGGGGACTGACGGCAGAGTTGACGTATCTGACAACCTCGTTTTCAGACTACTTGATTTGCGTGCCGGGTCCATGTCAGCTTTAAAATATCTAGGAGTTTACTGTAGCACCTCAATTAAACGTATGAGTGGAAAATATTAAATATGAACCAATTGTTGAAGGCCACGTTATTGGTCAGTTGATTTATTAATGAGTTATGTTACAATACCATCTCGGTTGATATTGTGGATGATCGAACACACATATTTTGGGGGTCGAGTATTATTTTACTCACGTGAGACCCACTTCCTTTATAAGAATCGGCTATTCAAGGTGGTGCATTTCTTCTGGGAAACTTGCATTTTCCTTTATTAATAGAGATATGCCACCGGCTGAAAAACAGGTTGTACACGTATTGATTCATGATTGAAAAGTTTGAAAATTGAAAAAAAAAAAAAAAAAAAAAAAAAATAGCCAACAACTTGTTGTCATGCCGATCTATTTTTTGCTCCCTGTTTTTCATCCTGCCTGTCTATCATTTTTCTTATTGATATTTACTTGACTTTATGAATCCTTTGTTAAAACAGTTATAATTAAAGGTCTCGTTTGTTTTTCATTAATTAACCATAAAAATGAAAAATATGATCGTTATCAATCATATTAAATGATTATTTTTGACTTTTTATCTTTTATGTAGGATTCATAATGACTATATTTTTTATTTTCATTTTACAAATAATGAGAATCAAACGAGGTCAAAATTTATAAAGTTTTTTGGGATTAAAAAAATTCAAATTAAATAATATATGTTTAACCCTTGGTCTTTTGAATTTTTATTTTTGCTTATAATACAAGTCTTCAAATTTTAACCGATAGATGTCATATGTCTAAAACAAAGAGAAAATTATAGTCACGACACTCAATCTTTCGCTTTTATGCATACTCGATCAAAATATTTAATTTGTTGCACTTACGAAACTAATTTTTTTCAAAACTTGCATCCAAAGTCCAAATTGACAAAATTCATTACTTTCTCTGTTAGTTGACCAAAATTTAAAGGCCCGACCAATGTTGACTAATTTTTAAAAGGCACAATTGTAGCTTTGCATTTTTTTTCATATAAAAATACTAAAATCAAAGAATTAAATCAAAAAAAAAATCCTATTATCCACCCCACCCCAAAACTAAAACCACCAAAATACTGGCCTTCACCACCGGCGGCCGACACCACCACATCCCCCAACTCGAACGCCACCTCACCCAACACCACCACCACGACGCAATTATCTGTATATCTATAAATTTTTCTCTGCAAATTCATTCATTTTCTTCCTCAAATCAAACCCTAGTTACAGTAATTCGCCCACCTCAACCCCTACTTCTATCCATTTCATCATCATTATATAAATTTCAGAAAGCAATTTACACCCAAATATGTAACTATGTGCGAAATTTATAATATCACCGCTGCATACTTGAAATGGACTAAATGAAATGGCAGTATGGTTATAAGGAAATAATTTCAAGAGCTAGAGTTTCTGGCCTTGCTGCAAAAGTAGGATCTTGCATTTTCAATACCTCTTTTGCGTTTTCAAGTGAAGATACAACAATTGTTGACGTTTTCACCAAGCTTCAAGTGTATTAATGGTCCAAATATTTGGGCTAAATCTCTGAATCCAATAATAGGCAATTTTTTGCGATCTGGTGGCAATTTTTCAAGTTTATTAACATCTTTGGATTTCTTCCATTTGGTGAGAAACGGGAAGACGAAGGATAAAAAGAGAACAGAAGTTACTGAGGGGTCAGTGGCTGGTGGTCCAGGATATAGTCTGGCGTAAGCTGGAAATCTGGGTATCAAAAAAAAAAAAAGAGAGAACAGAAGTTGTAAAGTTAAAGGAAATGCAGAGATCCATTAGGGAAGGCTAAACCGTCAGCCGCCAGTGGTGGGTGTCGACCTGTTGGCGTGGTGTGGTGGAGTGGGATGGGATGGGATGGGATGGGGGGATGGGGTGGCGTGGGGTGGGTTAGAGAAAATAATAGGATTTTTATTTTTTGGTTTGTGATTTAATTCTTTTATTTTAGTTTTTTATATGATAAAAATGTAAAGTTACCTCTTTGCCCTTTAAAAAATAGTCAGCATTGATAAGATTTTTTTTATTTTTGGTCAACTAACCGAGAAAATAACGAATTTTATCAATTTGAACTTAGATGCAAATTTTTGAAAGGTCTGGTGCCATGAGTGTAATAAATTAAAAGTTTGGATCGTGTTTGCAAAAAAGTGAAATATTTGGCACAATCGCTGCAATTTTCCCTAAAACATATTCATTTTAAGCCTACACTCAATTTTCTTCATGGAAAAGAAAATATTTCAAAAGTTAATATGATATTGTTGTGAATAATTGGATTCCATGGATTTTTATCAATGGATCAAATAAATGACAAAAATGAATAAAAACAACTACGCACTTCCACATACTTTAAAGATTTTTATTTTTTATTCGATAACTCCACTCAAATCTATCACTTGAATTAACAAAAACGGGTGATGTATAGCGTCATTCAATAACTCCATTCAATTCTTCAATTGGACTAACGAAAATCGTTGATGTGAATTGCCTATCATCATTAATTTTACTAAAATTGTACTTTTTCTCCATTAACAACTAACATACCATCATTTATTAATTGTCAGGGTATCGCATTCTACCGATGCAACCGAGCGAAGTTTCCTAACTGAAATCAAATAAAAGTCGAACTCTATTGATATTAAATAAAAGTATAGTTATTGCAAATGAAATTTACCACAACAGTACAATACATTTCAAAATAGCTGGCATTCAAAACTTTCATAAACTGAATCTAAGAACTGAGGTTGATCTATCGGAATTCAACAAGAATCTGACATCATCTTCAGACGGAATAAGAAGTCACTTCTGGGATTAATGATATGAGAATTACACCTCGTGTACAAGCTTTCTTTCACGAATTTCATACAGGGTGCTGCCCTATTTGCCTTTTTTTTTTAATCTTCCAATAAAAACCCATAAATTCATCAAGTGTTATCTGTGAAATTTTTCTGTATTTGTAGCATGATTGATAATTGATATGGTCATTTTTTTATCAACCCCGAACAACAATGCCCGAGGTTGTTTCCAATCATCTTAGGAGTTTTTCCAATATATCATCATCAGGTTATATTGTTGTACGTGATGATTCCACATCACCTCGGATTTTTATCTATCTCTCATTCTCTATCTTGAAAGACATAGTCTATTAGGACTCTATTTCCATCTTTAAACTTATTCGACTTCGATAAGATTGAATCCTATCAGATCTCTTTTGTCTTATTCTAATATAACTCTAATACATCCTACAATTCTTAAAAAAAATAAAACAAGTGATAATCTCATTCTACTAGGAGTGTACTACCTAATCTATAAATGCATGACCACAATTCATTATTCAAGTACATTTTTACATATAATTTATAGCATTATGCTCATATTTTTTTTCATTGCTAACTTAAGCATCGAAGGGGCGACGAGATCGCACCTCGTTGCCTTTGTTTCAGGTATCGAAGATTTTGTTCGTGGTCATTCTCAATCGTCAAACTCGAGAATCAACATATAACAATTTTTGGTAACATCATTGGCACCGTCTGTGGGAAGCGATACACTAACCATGTTCTCACCACATCAAAAAGGCCACTTGAAAATATGGTTTTCTGGGCAGTTTCTCTACCTAAAGAGCAAAACAGCCACTGGAATCATAAATTTTCACGGGCAATTCTTTCCAATTAGGTTGTTTTTGTTTCGGCCGACGGGATTTCTCTGTGTTTTTAGTTTGGGCTCATGTGGTTTGGCCAGACTCCTCGTAGATTTCGGTTTTATTTCTTGCTTGGATTTGCTTTCAACTTTTGGTTAGATTATTACAGCGTTTTGGTCAGATTTTTTCTGGTTCTATTCGTGGTTTTCACTTTGGCCAGTTCACGATACGGTTATCTGCCTTGCTTGGTTGGGGTCCTGCAATTTCTTGGTGTTTTTCCTGTTCAGATACAACAACCCAATTCAATTGGGTTTTGGTCTCTGCAATTGAACATCTTGAAGGTTGTATGCATAAAGGTGTATATATTGTGTATCTATTCTTCAACTTTCATTATTTGATTTTGGTCAAAGTAATTGGAAATAATTGGAAGTGTTTGGCAGCCTTTTGGGGGTCTCGCTACGGTCATATTGATTTACATTAGTCTCATGCCACCCACTTTCCCTGATTTTGGTCAAAAGGTTGCAGAATTTTGTCTCTTTCACGTGCCATCTATGGTCCATTCATATTATTGAGCCTTTTGGGTTTTAATTGGTCATTGGGCCCAATTTTCTTTGTTGGGCCACTTGATTCTAATCACTTTCTTCTTGTGGGTCATGTGGAATCAAAATTCTACTAGTGGACCGTATTTTAGTTGGGCTTTTTGGGTTTGGCTTTGGGCTTTAGCTACTTGCAGCTAGGCCTTTTGGTGGTAATTAATTATTTCCTGCTAGTGGGCCTCACTAGCCTAATTTATTCCTTTTGGGCCTATGGTGTTCTTTGGTCTTTTTATTTGGGGTGACTTGTTTTACTAAGTTTTTTCTAGCCTTTCAATTTTCTTCCGCCAATTATGAGTAAAAATAAAACTGGTAAGGCAGTTTGGTTACGTGGTGATTCTCTTGTCAACAAGTAGTATGGGTCTTGCTCATCCAAAGTGGAGGTATGAAGTTGTGTTAGGTAATATAATTATATTCAAAAATCAATATAGCAGGTGAATTTAGTGAACGACTAAAGGACATGACAACAGGTTTTGCAAAAACACAAAACATCTCTCATTTTGTGGTTGTATTAACCACAAATGGTATTTTGCAACCTCCAAGGATGGTTAACAGCGAACCATAACGCAATATCCACCATTTTGTTAATCTCCAGCGACAATTATCACCCCACAATACCATAGTCACCGGCGATTTTTTCTGGCATGGCTTGTAGTCTTTTGTAGCTGGATTTTTCATCGATTTAATGGTCTACTTGCCCTTCCTTTGGGCCTCTTGGTTGGGACAGGTTAGTCCATAAGAGACTTGGCCCTCAAACTAGATTTAAAAAATTGAAACTATTGTTTAAGTGGAATTGGGTTCAAATTTATTTTTCGTAATCCTTACTATACTTGCATGAATAATTATTGGGCCACTAAAATTTATTCTCATTTCTACATTCATGGATTATTATCGAGCCTACCAATTCATTTAGTTTCTCAAATGGGCTTCATTGAATATTTTTCTTGGGTCTGTTCATCTCATCTTATTTCTGGGGTTGAGTTTCATTGGACCAATTTTATGATTACTCTATTGTGGCCATAATTTTATAGATTCAATTTTTTCATCCTATTGAAAAATATCTTTGCATAGATTAATTATTATCAGGTTGGACAAGTCATATTTCAATGGGCTATTTGGGATCAATTATTGTGAATAACATGAAAAAGTGGTTCAAAATCTTCAAGGTAGTTATCCATGTTGACCACATTTTATTTGATGCATATAATTGAGCTACATGACATTTTGAATGTTTTGCTCCATTAGCCCAAATTATCAAATGCCTTCAAATTTTTTTTTATCATCATCTGTTGATAATTTGGTATCCGGAGAAGATTTGGGATTTGATTGTTGATAAAAATGAACTCTAATCATAGTATTGTGGATACAACACATGCATTCACTTTCAAACTTTCAAATTTCATTGGAATATTCACAATTGGCTAGTTTGGTTGTCACTTGCAACTGGAATTTAAACACTCTGCAAGGCTAATGTAGCAGCAAGATTTAATACAATGGCAGGATTTCTAAGAAGCTAAATTATTTTACTAATTGTTAGCTTTAAATAAATTATACCATTTGATTTATGTGGGTGTTCAAATAATTTTCCAAATTGGCAAGATTAGAACAGGGAACTATGTAAATGTTCTACACCTACCTTCTTTGCGTATTTGCTAACGTAAAATTGTCACTTGGAGGGAGACAAATTGCAAAGCTGTTACAATACATGCCAAATATTAATAAAAGTTTCAGGCTTGGATCTCTTTTATTCAAGGTCATTTTGATCATCTTCTATATTATTCGAGACAAGTTCAAAGATCTCACATGTTCGGGCTAGCTTGTAAGACCGTGCATCATCGAAGGCGAGCCTTAGCTCGTGGTTTTCTCATTGATGAAGGAGAGCCCTCGCTAGTTGTTTTCTTATTATTGAAGGTGAGCTTTAACTCATGGATTTCATATTTTTAGAAATCTAAGCCTTACCTTGCGCAAGCACATAAGCATTGTCCCCCACAAGCATTTCTAAGCCTTGTCCTACGCAAGCACATAAGCATTGTCTCGCACAAGCATTTCTAAGCCTTATCCCGCGCAAGCACATAAGCCTTGCCCCGCACAAGCACATAAGTCTTGTCTCGCACAAGCACTTATAAGCTTTGCTCCGTGCAAGCACATAAGTCTTGTCTCGTACAAGCACTTCTAAACCTTGCCCCGTGCAAGCATATAAGTCTTGCCCCGCGCAAGCACATAAACCTTGTCTCGCACAAACACTTCTAAGTCTTGCCCCGCGCAAGTACATAAGTCTTGCCCCGCACAAGCACTTCTAAGTCTTGCCCGGAGCAAGCACATAAGTCTTGCCCCGCGCAAGCACATAAGCTTTGTCCCGCACAAGCACTTCTAAATCTTGCCCCGAGCAAGCACATAAGCTTTGTCCTGCACAAGCATTACTAAGTCTTGCCCGCGCAAGCACATAAGCCTTGTCTTGAGCAAACACCTTACAAATGCTTCATACATTCAAGTAAAATTAAAAATTAATCATAAAAGTCATCCTATAAAATGATCGATTTTATAAGTCCAATGCTTTCTTTCCTAGATATATGTGCTCGGGGGCCTATCAACACATCCTTTACTCGACCTCAAGCAGTCAATACTCAACCTCGAGCAATCTGCATCTCATCTTCGAACCTCGAACATTTTAAGTAACATCCTCGATTCCCGAACATGGATGCACGAGGGCCAATGATATGGTCATTTTTTTATCAACTCCGAACAACAATGCCCGAGGTTATTTCCAATCATCTTAGGAGTTTTTCCAATATATCCTCATCGGACTATATTGTCGTACGTGATGATTCCACATCACCTCGAATTTTTTATCTATATCTCATTCTCTATCTTGAAAGACATAATCTATTAGGACTCTACTTCCATCTTTAAACTTATTCAACTTCGATAAAATTGAATCCTACCAGATCTCTTTTGTCTTATTCTAATATAACTCTAATATATCCTACAACTCTTAAAAGAATAAAATACTTGATAATCTCATTCTACTAGGAGTGTACTACCTAATCTATAAATATATGACCACAATTCATTATTCAGGTACGCTTTTACATATAATTTAAAACATTACACTAATATTTTTCCCCTTGCTAACTTAAGTATCGAAGGGGCGACGAGATCACACCTCATTGCCTTTGTTTCAGGTATCAAAGATTCCGTTCGTGGTCATTCTCAATCGTCAAACTCGAGAATCAACGTGGGGTAATTAGCAGAAATGGTCTATAATGTTTACACTCATTGCTAAAATGGTCTCTATCGTTTTAAATTTGGCATTTGTACCCTTATTTCAAACGTTTATTGTGGAATTGATCATTCCATCCACTTCCGTTAAATCAACCGTAAAAAATTTAATGGCATTTGCTAATAATATTGGGTAATTAGCAGAAACAGTCCATAACGTTTACACTCATTGCTAAAATGGGTAACCACTTGTTTGAATCTAATTAAATTTCATTTCATTATATTTCATTTTTTTCTACTATTTTCAACCACATAATTTTTCATAAAATAATATTATACGTAAATCGAAGTTTTTTCTTTCTTTTTGTTTTTCAACCATTCATTTTTCAAAAAAGCGTTATTCCACCTATTTTCATTCCCAAAAAATAGGAGTCAAACGGGGCTAAATTAGTCAACTTCCAATATTTTTCTCCTCTTAAAATTTTTGGTGAATATAATTCTTATGATTTGATGCAATTTACAAGTTTAGACCCTAGCTCAAAACGTTGTCGACAAATATCATCCTTAACTCTTTAACCATTTAGTTGGTTAACAATGTAATTATTTATTGTATAGCAGTTTTTTCTCCTTTTACTATGGTATTTTGTATCTATTATAATAGGTTAATATTGAGAACTTATACTACATAGCTCATTCGTGATTATTTGTGCTAAATGGTTAAAGGGTTAATAATGATATTTGCCGACAACGTTTTGAGTTGGAGTCTAAACTTGTAAATTACATAAAATCATAAGAATTATATTCACCAAAAATTTTAAGAAGAGAAAAATATTGAAAGTTGACTAATTTAGCCCCGTTTGGCTCCCATTTTTTGTGAACGAAAATAGGTGGAATAGTGCTTTTTTGAAAAATGAATGGTTGAAAAAAAAAAAAAAAAAAAATGAAAAATTTTCTATTTACGTATAATATTATTTTATGAAAGATTGTGTGATTGAAAATAGTAAAAAGAAAAATGAAATGGAATGGAATGAAATTTAATTAAATTCAAACAAGTGGTTACCCATTTTAACATTAAGTGTAAACGTCAGGATTATTTCTACTAATTACCCAATATTATTGACAAATTCCATTAAATTTTTAGTGGCTAATTTTACGGAAATGGATGAAAGGGCAATTCCGCAACAAACATTTGAAATAAGAATACAAATGCCAAATTTAAAACGATACGGACCATTAAACGTTAGGGACCATTTATGCTAATTACCTAATCAACATGGGACGATTATTGGTAACATCAATAATATAAAACAATTTACTTCTAAAACTGACTTATTTGCAAAAACGGGGGTTAAAAAAAAAACCAAGAATTGGAATTCTACCTCGAGAATTTAAGCACAGCTCGATATTGGCCGTCTACAGACAATAATCACTACAAAGTCCAATTCTTTAGGCTTTCATTTTCCTGGAAATACAACCTACGCTAAATAATACAATTGGTAAGAGGAGCACAAATTGGAGTAACTAGCAACAACCAAAACTACAAGAAACAAACCGAGCTTATAGAATCACTAACACAGTAAAAAACTGTATCTTTCAATCTTACATAATATTCATTGCCCATTACATAACGTAACATACTGTCGGGCAAATACAATCAAACATAAAATAAGTCAAGACACCATTCGGCTACATCTGCTCTCTCCTGCTATCATCCTTCGACATTCCATCCCCTGCATGCCTGAAACCAAATTTGGTAAACTAGGTTAAGCTGAGTTCCCGCATAGTTCCTAAACTTTGAATTGATGCCAACGCACTATATGTCTAAACACATCAAGAAGTTTCAGAAGATGCCTCAACCTGGGATAATCAAGTCTTTCAATTATCTCTCTTTCTTGGCAATTTGCTTAAATTGTACCCACTTAAGCACAGAAGTTTTTCAATGGTGTCATGGTGTGCAATTCCCCATTTTTACAGGGGTGTCCTCACGACTGAGATTTTAATGGATTTTAAAAGTATTTCTAAATTGAGATGTCCCCAATTGATAAAATTCATTAAAATCTAGGTATCCTAAATAATTCATGAATTTTATAAGGGTTTCATCGAGATAGTTCAAAAAAATTGGATGGATTTCAAGCATAGAAGTACACACAACAAACTATTTTTTACCATTTTTAATGAGATTCTTAACGACAATGTGGAAATCTATTCAATTCACAAAGTTCATTAGAATTTATAATATTTTAAAATTTATTAAAATCTCAGTTGAGGAATCTCCGGTTATTTTCCAATATTGCATTTTGATATACAAGCAAGCCTTATGCATCCCATGACAAAACATAGGCTATACCGTTCAAACAATTTACAGGGCATTAGCCACTGCAGAATAGGAAGTAGGATAGCCTGATGTCTATATTTCAGTGTTATGGTTTTGCCATTAATGCATGGTTCCATTATTATCAACCCTTGAGCCAGAAAAAATATCTAGCTGGCAACACAGTATGCAGTATTCTGGTTGGCTAAGAGGAGAATACAAGTAAAAAGAGCCACCTTGAAATTATTCCTCATAAAATAGGGTAGAATCAATCTGCAAGTTAGAGACATATTTCTATATAACGAATAAGTTTGCATAACAAGATCATGCAGGTACCGATATATACGTATTCATAACATGTAGCACGATCACTATTTGGTATACTGAATTGTTAGATATACCTGACAATTCTGGTAGTATTTAATGAACCGTGAGAACTGTTCATATTTTCCAAAGATTCTTTTGATTGTAATAGTTCTCTCTGGAAAAAAAATCTAGAACATATTCTACGCAAGGGTTTAAAAACAAACCTCCAAGAGGTGGTCAAATTTCGAGCTTTTCTATCCAGCTGAAGGTTTTCTAAGGCTGATGATGCACGTCCTACATCCTCTGGAAGCTCATCACTGTCATATCTCCAATTATGATCATCTTTTCTATACCCAGATATGGATGATCCAGCTCTTCGATCTGAGACTCAATAAAATAAGATAAAACCAATTGAGCTAATACTGCATAGTTGATGCAAAAAGTGGTTCTACTACTCACCAGATGACTGGGAAACAGGAACCATCCTGCATGAGAATATTGTGAACTGAAGTTATTTACTGAAAGCGGCGAAGGATATGAAAAAAAATAAAGGGAAAGTAAACCGTATTAAGCAAAAACCTTCCCAAAGGAGGTATTCCCCCAGCAACTGATGATGAAGGTCTCCTGATATTTCGGGCTTCCAAGTTGGATAGAGATTCAGCATCTGGGGTGGTTAATCTCCTATTGCTACCCCTTCCTTGAGATAAATTCTGCAAGAACATACATCAGAATTGCAACTGAAAAGATCATTTCCATTGAATTCAACAAATTTTATAACGGAAATATCACTCAAAGATGCAAGACTTCACAGCAGGTGTAAATATCCGGTGGACAAGCTTCATATAGCATCAACCCTAAACAACATTGCACTACCATAGCATTTAACTTTTTGGACACATTTGAAGTATTGTGAAGCATAACATCAAAGCTTATCATTGATTGTTGCACCTATGTAAGATATCCATTCCGAGTGAAAAATCTGAACTCGAGAAATAAGAAATATTTGTATAGCTAACCCAATCTTAAATTTTAAAATGATAATCTGCTGACATCAACATACATTCCTAAATAAAACTTTAATCATAGTGATCGTTAGGCCTTATTTGTTCAGAATCTCTTTATGGTAAATCAGATAGAGTAAGAAGCATTCTGACAATGTAAGGTATTGTCTGCAAGTATGATGACGAACATCAATTCACCAAGGTTGGTCACCTCTTACGGTAGGAGTTACCCAATATTTTTCACATTTGTGATAGTAGTACACCAGCATACGAGGGATGACTTCAATTTTAAAAAGTCTAACATACAGTACAATAAGTCATATCCTTTTCTTTCAATAAGTAAGACAGGGAGTCATATCAAACCTCGTACTTCAAGAATCCCTCAAGAACATCCAAAAGTAAAGGACCACTATCTCCATTCCTATTAAGGTCATAACCATTTTTGCTGCTAAAGTCTTTTAATTCAGATTTCCAGGATTCCTTTGGCTGCAAAATTAAGACATCGGTTTTAGACAAAAGATATCCATCAGAAAGCAAACAAGAGTTCCTGAAGAAATACTGCAAACTGGCAATGATACATGTAAAAAATACCAAATTACACTCCGGAAGATAGACTTTTAGTGTGTGGTTTAACTGAGCCCAGTCCAAATATTCACATATCAGCGCAGTTAGCAGCCTTCCTGCAATAAGCAAATCAAATGACAAGACATAAGCAAAGTAAATTAGTCTAGGAAGTAGGGAGGTGAACTGCATAGTATTTCAATAATTTCCATACTTACTATCCAGTCCCAACTGCAAAGATAGTACAAATGTATAGAGAAACATTATAGAGGCGTGTAAAGAGATCTTTGAGTAATTAAATTTTCTTTCTTATTGTTAAGTGCCACAAAGACCTAGTTTCTATAGCATGCATAGACATGGAGTAATTAAGTATGCTAGTCGAGCAAATGTGAGAAATAAAATAAGAGCAAGAAGGTTAGAATAAAAGTAAACCTGAAGGAGAGTTGTGAAGTTGTTTTGCACGATCATTGCAGCTACCCAAAAGCGCAGGAGGTAAACCTTCTTCGTTTTCGATGACTCTATCCTCCTGTTCGATTGCCTCAAACACACTCGCTCTTAACTCAGCCTAGTATGTAAAAGCACAAAACTGATCAAGTATCAACCAAATTACTCAATACATCTTCAACTTTAAACCCACAAAAAACTCTCGTTTGCCTGCTAATATGTATGCATAATCATAGATATCTATATATTTTCTTGTGAGTATGGATAACAGTAAGTCCAGACATTACAAAAAACTATGTACTAGAAGCCGAGCAAATTTATAACTGTTGCCTCTAGAAAGATCAATAACTCGTTACTATACTCAAAATCCCTTGTTGTTTTGCAAATATTATGAGTTTGGCAAAATATAATTGGACATCGAACTGGAGAATTCATGAAAGACAATCCCTATTAGTAATCCAAATATTTCCAATTTCAAATTTGTACGCCTGAACGCAGCTTTAACTTTTAACCAGTCCAAATTCGTATAATTATACCAGATAAATGGATCAAAATAACTTCATTAACAATATGAGTCGCGACGAGGTATGGCCGACAATGCAGAATGTACATCTATTGTAAAATAATACAGAGTCAATAACCTAGAGGCCCTCCTTAATTCTGTAACAAAAACACACAAAACCCTAATTCGAACATAAATATATCAGCAATGCATGCGAAACAACCCGATCCGTGAAAATTTATATTCCCAAGTCACGATGAATCTACCAAATTACACAGAGCACACGCGCAGGACAAAAGAGGAAAAAAATCATAATGGAAATTCATAGGAGAAAACGAGATAGAAAAGGGAATACTAACCCGGATCTTGGCGAGAACACCTTTCTTTTCAAGAGTACGAGTGACTAGGGTTTTTAAATCCATCATTTCTCGGGCGTAGTCGTCCATTTTTTTTCCCTCCTTCGTCACCTCCTCTCTTCGGCCTCTTCTTCTGAAATCGGAAAAATGAAAGCTTTTTGTTGTGATTTCGAGTTGATTTTGGTTTTGATTTGATTTGATTTGGTGACTTCCTGATCGAGGTGGTAACGCATGTTTGGCCAGCCCAAAAGCTTACTTATGAATAAGTCCATATTTACCTCCGTCAGTTACTGAGGGGCCGGTGGCTGGTGGTCCAGGATATATAGTCTGACGTAAGTTGGGAAACCTGGATATCAAAAAAAAAAAAAAAAAAAAAAAAAAAAAAGAAATGGAAAAGAATAAAGAAAATGACCCACCCTGTTTTCCAGGGGACATGTGCTCCCGCCTCCCTCTCCCTCTCCCTCTCCCTCTCCCTTTTCCCTCTCCCTCTCCCTCCCATTTGGCAGGGTGCATCCATAGCATTTTGTATCAACCTAGAAAACAAGTAATTTAGGATGCATTTAGTTTGTATTTCTATTTTCTATTTTCGCTGGAAAATGCTAGATGTACAAAATCTTATACAAAGAGGTGTACAAAAGTGTCAAATGGCCACCCGGAGGGGCGGTTCATGTATCCTTCTTTGTACATGTAACATTTTCCATTTTCAATTTTGAATTCATTTTCTATTTTTTTGTTTTGAGAGATCATTTTAAGATTGGAGAAAACACGTTTGATTTATCATTTTAAAAAGCTGTTTTTCAAAACAAAAAAATTAAAACGCATTTTGTTTAAAAAAATTAAGCCTCGTTTGTTTCTCATTAATCATTTATAAAAATAAAAAAAATGTGATCGTTATCAATCACATTCAATTATCATTTTTGTGTTTCCATCTCTTGTGTTGAGCCTATAACGACTGACCGCCACCAAAGGAGTGTCAAAAATAAGAATTCATTACCTTCCTAAAAATGTCGTTGAAGTGGTATAATGCAAGCAATGGTCATTACCCGCAGAGGATTGATTCAATTATGTTAATTGCGCGAAATAAAATAAACGGCGAAAGCATATGAATGGGGGAATTTTTTGATTTGTTTGAACAAAGAACACAACAAAATAAAAATGAAAATGATGAAATACTTGAAATGCAATAAAAATTAAATAACAAAGGCGATTAGTCAACAAAAGAAAGAGTGTGATCGGAGTATAATTCTTTACCGCGAGAATGATTTTCCAATTCAATTTTCACAAAGGATTTTCGTTCAAACGATTAACAACAATTCGAGAATAATCACAAGCTCAATTACCTCAAACTCTCCTTAGATTATAGTTGAATAAAATAAACTCTTTACCCAACCCTAATCATCAAACAACCTAGGATAAGAACGCTAGATTAAATTTAACGAAAGCATTCATACAAGAGAGCCGAATTGAATTAAGCACAAACATACAAACTCGGTTTGTTAACTTAAGTGATAATCCACCTACATTTAATAGAAAATTCCACATAATTCATCAAAATATAGTTGCAACTAGGGTTTGGTCAAATTAGCAATTACGGACTAAAAATCCCAAATTAGTAAATATCAAAACAACCCAATCATCTAGTAGCGTTCCTAAACAATCGAGAAGAACAATATAAACAAAAAACTCAATGGATTCATCACATTAATCGAAAGAACTATAAAGCACAAAACTATTGAAATTTCATTTTTCAGGTCAAAAATTACCCCAAATCACATCTAGGTTTAACTATCCATAAAATAATTACAAGTAGCCATTGAAATCTTACAATATATGGAAACTATATAGATTAAAGAAGATATAAAGCTTATTGATGAGAAGAACAAAAGTTTGAGTCTTCAATGTCAAATGAGCTTCCTCTTCTTCTTCTTCAATGCTCCAAAATCACCCAATTTCAAACCAAATTTTTCTTTCCCCTCTTTGGTTGATTTTTCCCCAAAAGCTTGCCCTAGAAATGGTCTCCAATGTGTATTTTATAGTGTAGAGAGGTATGGAGACGGGTCGGGTTGAAATGGGTTGAGAAATTTTAAATTAAGAAATTGCGAGTTTTTCCCGGGTTCTGCTCCAGAATAATACCATGCGTACGTATGGTGTTTTATTTGTGTACGCACAATGAACTCAGAATACCTTCAGTCGCTGATTTTGGCAGGTGTGCGTACACACTCTTTAAAGGCTTGTGCATATGCACAGGCAAATTCTGGCCTGTCTCCATTTTTTTTTCCTAATTTTTCACTCGACTTCAACCCGTAATCCACATTTCTTCATATGAACACTAATGGTTTTGCTCGTCGAACTTAAGCATTCTTGCATCACAATTGTTTTGCCTCTTTTCTCACTTATATGCTTTATATTAATACTCGATTCGGGTTTTCGCCTAAAAATTAAAATATAATTAAATTAAGCGACGAAATGAAATTGGAAACCAAACAAATATTGAAAATTAAAGATAAAATAAGTGCGAAACCCGCACTTATCAACGACTATAATTTTCATTCTCATTCTACGAATAATGAGAATCAAACAGGGCCTTAGAAATATTTTTATGACATTTTGAAGGAGTTTAGGAAGAGAGTGAGGGACTGGGAGATGGATATTTGTATTTTGGTATATTTTTGATGATTTTATCAAGGATAATGCTAGTGGTTTTTTATTCAAGTGGGTCACACCCTCATGCGATGGAGTGGATATCCTTGTGTACATAAAATTGTATACCCATAGTACAACCATTTTATTAATTATTTTACTTTGAGAATTTTTTAATCTCATTTTCCTTATTTTGAGTTTTATGTTGTAAAATTTTCCTTATTTTCAAAAATGCATTTTTGAAAATAACATACCAAACGATTTTTGAGTGTTATAGAAAATTGAAAATAACTTCAAAACGGCAAACCAAACGCACTCTTACTTAGTTTAAAAAGTGAAGTAAAACTCGTGTTTTTGTAAGCAAAAATTAACAAAGTAAAAAATCTAATCGAATTCTTTTTTTGAAACCATCAGTTTGATACCACGTGGATCTATCGCTTAACGAACTATGTTGAAATAAGCAAAATCGTTCTAAAACGGTTTAGTTAGGTTTTGGAATTTTGACTGCAATTTGAAATCAAAATCGGAGAGTTTAAAAATTAAAAAAATCTAAATTTATGGTGGAAACAAACGAAGAAGTGGTGAAGAGTTATGCTACACTAACAAAGGAAGTGTACAAAATTGGGTTACAAAATCAATCTACACCAATCATTTTAAAAATAAAGTTTTAAATATTTTTAAATAATTTGAAATCAACAGCCTGGATTTTGCCAACACACTTTGTCACCCTACTTTTGTAACTCGTCTTTGTACAAAAAAATTCTCCAGTTGTGAAACATGCGGAACCATATATTGGATCACTCCAGTGTTGCTCGAAGCTGTTGTTGCCAAATCGGCTCCTACGCGCTAGCTATGCGCTGCTAACTTCCTTTTTCTTCCTCTAGTAGGTAAAGAAGTAAGTTTTGCAAATTTTCAGAAAGCTATTGAGGCTTGCTCTCTTGGACCAAGTTCCCCCCCCCCCCCCCTAGCAACTAGCTTCTAAAGTGGGTGGCTTGGTAAGCAAGCTACCTTCAGCATCAATAAAATCCGAATCAATAATATGCCAGAATGGTGGAGAATGTAGCCTGCTCTTCAATGGAAAACAATAAAATCAAATTGGAATTTAATTGTTTTCACCAAGTCTTGAATTGACATTAATAAGCTAGGAGTGCATTGTACAAATGTCTGTGTGTTGATACTAATGGTCTCTTAGCGATCAAGGAATCATGAGAGCAATCTCTTTTTTTAAATGAATTTTTTCATTTTCATGCAATGCAAGGGATCGAAAATTAGGTTCTTTCGATTATTAAAAGAGTTTTTATCTTACGTGACATTTATGAAAAATTAGATTGATAAATTGCAATCTTAACTTCCATAATCCAATTCCCATAACCACTTTGTTGAGACTTTTCTTTGATTTTATTGGCATTTAAATTTATAATTTTATATGAAAAAATATAAATTCAAACAGTGGTTTTAAATCGGACCATGTTGTTAGGTTTAATTTTGTAAAAAATCTCCAATCATTTTAAAAATGAATGATTTAGGTTTGAGTTTTTGTCAAATTGTCTACTGTGATTTTGTTTAAATATTTATCAACAATCAACCAAATCAAATTGCTTACATCCCTAATTATTTCAAGTAAGTTTTTTTTAATTTAAAAGTAAGAAAAAAGATAATTTATATTTTCTCAAATTTTAAATCAACAGACATCAACTTCTGTATAGTAACTATAACGTATATTCGTAAATTACCCGACTTTCTACATACCTACACATCCACACAAGTAAAATAAACAAGGAAATTTCTCCCGACACGTTTAAAGCGAGGAAAAAAAATGATTTATGTCCACTAATTTTGAATTTAAGGTTTATTAGTTGTATCACTTTTTAATTACAATAAGACTCTATATCGTTTGCTCATATTTACACTTATATTTCCAACTTTTTTGTTATATTTTTACTGGCCAAAAAATTGTTATGAAGCAGTAAAAATACTTATTTATCCATCATATTTTTAATTAATTGGGGATGAATAAAAAATGTAAAAGTTCGACGGAAGTCGTCATTAGAGATAAAATGTGCTAATTAATTAAAATTTAACGATAAAAATGCAAAAACTAAATAAATAAATTTGTAGATATAAATGTGAAATGAGCAAAATTTGAGAATACGAATTGCAATTAAAAATGGCCTGGTTAAAAAAAAAAGTAAGTGGGTGTGAATAATATTACCTTCAGTATATTAAAAATTTCAAATGTTAATTTTATTTTTACAATAAGAGCCTATAACGTTTGCTCATTTTTACACTTATGTTTCTAACTTTTTTGTAATATTTTTACTGGCCAAAAATTTGTCATGAAGCAGTAAAAAAACTTATTTATCTATCATATTTTTAATTAATCGAGATGAATAAAAAATGTAGAAGTTCGACAAAATATTTTTCCATACTAATATAATATTTTGAACAGATATCATCATTAGAAATAAGAAGTGCTAATTAATTAAATTTCAAAAATAGAAATGCAACAAAAAAGTTGTAGATATAAGAGTAGATGCTTTCTATTTTTAAAGAGCACATTTTATCATTTCGAGAGTATTTATAAATTTAGAGAGTTAAAATTTTAAAGTGTTCCAACAAGCTATTTATATTTAAAATTTAATTTTACTACTTTCAAAAAATATTTATTATTTTTCTCTAACTTTTATTTTAATTAGATTTTATTTTGATTATTTTATTATTTTCCTACATTTAAAATTGAAACACTTTGAATGCATTTAATTATAGAGAGTGAGTTTGATTCTCCAAATTTGAAAAGTCAAATTCTCTCTTTGAATTAAAATATTAATTTAAAGAGTCTATTGAAACATGATTTTAAAGATCGACTCTTTAAAATAGAGAGCGTCTCATATTTAAAGAGTTTCTTGAAAATGCTTTAAATGTGAAAATGAGAAAAAATCGGGAACATGAATTGCAATTAAAAATGCGTGGTTAAAAAAAACGTGGGTGTGAATAATATTACCCTTAGTATATTAATAATTTCAAATGTTAATATATCCTTCTCCACAAAAGTTTTCTCTAATTACACACACACACACACACACATACACACATATATACGAGATGTATCATCCTACTCATAAATTTGACATACTTATTTGACAAATAATCGTAACTTTTAATTTAAATCAATTCAACACTCAATATATATTTCACTAAGATCATTGTAGAATTGATTATAACTACTTAAGATCCATAAGATATTGAGCGTTGAATTGACTTAAATTAAATGTCAAAATTATTTGTCAAATAAATGTGTCAAATTTATGAGTAGGATGATCCGTTCTTATATATATATATATATTGGCACGAATTTTGAACTCAAATATTCTTGTTGAGCTGGCGAAGTCGACGAGCATTTCATTTAGACAACCTCTTTCCTTTTACAAGGATGTCGAAATATTTAAGTATTCTCATTATTTTAGACAAAGTTGACAAGAACTTATGATTCATTTAGACACTCCTTATATTCATTTTTGTCCAAATAGAGATACATAAAATCATTCATATCAAATTAGGTAAAGATGACGGGGTTTATAACTCGTTTGGCTATTCTAACATTCATTGGCGACTTTGCATGTGATAACAGTTTAATTAAAAGGCTCTACAATCATTTTGCACGACAGATTATAATTAAAATAAAAAATAAAAAAATTGATGAAACCAAATGAACAACGTTTAATCATTTTCGTCATTTTATTTATTTGAAAAATTATTTATTTATTTTATAATTACATAAATTACTAAATAAATAATTACGTTAGATTAACGAAAATATTAAATTCATTAATAGATATTCGAAAATATTGCCCCCGTTTTGCCCCCATTATTTAAAATTTTAATGGTTGCAATAATATTTTTTTGAATAATGTCTTGTTAAAAAAGAAGCAGAAGTTTTGAGATTATGTGTAATATTATTTTACTGAAAATGTGGTAATTAATGAAAATATTATTTTTTACATTATTAAAATTTATCATAATAACAATAATAACAATTTATTGTATTAAATCATATATAACACAAATGACACAAATATCCCTAATTAGTTTGTTTGGCAAATGAAAACCAAGGGTAAAATCAACTTTGAACAATTTGGTGCAAAATGGTGCAAAGTTTGATGTTATATTGGAGACATTTGGCACCAAAAATTGGTGTTTTAGCATCTTCTTTGGAGATTCTCTCATAAGGCTGAAATTTTTTAACTGCAAACCAGCCAAAAGTAATTATGAAAATGTTAAGGACTTTTTCACAATAAAACATAACCCGAGAGGGAAATAATGCAAATTTATTATCTAGCAAAGAGGAATATACCAAAAGAGAATTAATTGTTCCAATGATTACTGAACTTATATTTATGTCATCGATCGTTCACCGAAATTTAAAATGTCTAGTTTTGATCATTGAATTTTGGAAAACGTTGTACGTTATCACTGACATAATTTTCATCACAAACCTTTAACGGAATTGATGACGTGGCTGACAGAATGTACATGTGACGCTCTGTCACACTGTAAACTTTGAAATAGTCGAATTTTGTCTACAAAACTTTAAAAAAATATCTTCTATTGCTCACTAAACTTTGATATAGTCGAACTTTGGCTACTGAACTTTGAAAAAGTCATATATTGTTCACTATAAATTTGAAATTAATTAAGCACATGTTTATATCATTTTAAAACAAAATTCTTTAATTTTCATACTTATTTTTAATCACATATTTATACAGTAAAATATTTTTACACGTAAATTCAAATTTTTTCTTAACTTTTTAACTACACATTCTCAAAAAAAAAAAAAAAAAAAAAAAAAAAAAACTATTTAAAACTCTTTTTTATAAAAATAATGGCTATCAAACATGGGTTAAAATTTGTTGTTAAAATTCGAAACTAATTTAATTTTAACAATAAATATATTATGTGTTTCATTTAATTAGTAGTCACTTTTTTTGCAAAATGTATTCAATATAACATCAAACTTTGCACCATTTTGTACCAAATTCTAAAAACGTTCAGGACTTTTTCACAATAAACATAACCCGAGGGGGCAATCATGCAAATTTATAATCGAGCAAAGAGGAATGTACCAAAAGAACCCGGCCTGTCTGAATTTCCCTACACTATCCTGTCTGAAAGTCGTGTTCACTTCTCTCTTTCTTCTACAGTTTCACTGCTCTGTGAAACACAAAACATACACAATAGAGACTAAAAGATAATAAGCAGCATGGGTTGTTTGTTGTGTTCTGGAAAATCAAAGAAGAAAGCAAAGAAACAACAGAACAACAAGTCTGTTGATCGGATCCCATCAAAAGGTACTTGTAAAAAAAGAAAAAAATACAGAAAATTTCTATTGAATTTTTAAGACATTGTAAGCTCTCAAAGTTCGAATTTTTATTCAGGTCACAACCGCTGTAATTTTATTTCTTTCTTCTCTTAATTTTTTCTGCAATTTTCATGTTACGAAATTGATGGAAAATATTCCACGTGCACTCAGATTGCATTATTTTCGTGATATAATTCAATTGTGTTTGAAATTTTGTTGGTATTGCTCTTCAAAAATTTGTAGACTATACTAGTGCTGCCTTTATGAGGTTCCTAATACCTCTGTAAAGATTAAAAATTTGTGTGTTTTGAATCTTTCTGAGTTATCGTTTGGGAAATGCTGAAAATAATTTTGCGTTAGGCATTTTTATGTCTTAATGTATAGTTAAACCAAGGAAATTAGCAGAATAATCAAGAGCTTAAAATAAACATCAAATCTCAAAAGAAAAGTGAAAGAAAGTAAAAATGAATAAAGAGATTTTTCAGCCGGAGTCTAGACGTTTGGTGATCACTTCCAACACCTAATCCCACTTTGAGCATCCACAAAAGTGGATAATGCTCACTATAACCAACTAACCAAGCCAAAACGGTAAGGAAAGTACAACTGATGTTGACAATATTACTACTCATTAGCCATACAGGCCTATTTTCAAGAAAACCCAAAAAAAACTTAAGTTTACTGATTCACCGAGACACAGGAAACTCCTCGTCCTTTTACACCAGTTTATGGCAATTGCAAAGATCACTGAACACCAAAATCTCGATCAAAACCACCAAAGAAAACCAGTAACAGAAGAAGATGAACAAGAATTGAAGAGATGGCATTATGGTTTTCTCGAGAGACTTTTTCGAGAGAGCGAGAGAAAAGAGGAAAATCATTCCTCTTGTTTTCTGCTGAATGGCTAAGTTCAAACGTAGTATCCAATTGAAGAATCCAAAACCTCATCCAACGGTCCTCACACATTCACGTGTCATCAATCTCTGAATAAGTCGTGATAATACTTAACAACGTGTTTCGAGAAACACGTTTTCTCCCAATTTTGGTAGCACACCCGTTTTTTCATTGGTTACAACTAGTGATTGTGAATTGAGAATATCATGTGATTGCATTCAGATTGAAGTGCGATTAGCTTAGATTTTCGACAAATCCTATTCATGTTTGAAATTTAGACGATATACTTTATATGCTTCCTAGTTTTCCAATGGTTTAACCGTAGAATGTTGGTGGGAATGCCATCCAGTAACTTGAACCAAACACGAACAATATACCTGCAGTAGATTTCAAGTTGCGCGTTGACGCTATCCTTAAGACAATATTTGTTCCTTACCTAAAGCGTGCACAAGGGAATCAAATTTTGCCTCGAGGATACAATGGAATGCTTAGAAGGTGTTTGTTGGCGTCTATGCGCTTAATGATGACAAACCGAAAACCAATTTTGGCCAACCACTTTGATCCTCCCCTTTTCTGAACCTCGTTTTAATCCTGACGTTCCATGACCCATAAAGGATTCTTTGATTCTTCGCACCATGTCCAAACGACATTATTCAGAAAATCATTCTAACATGGAAAGTTCCTAAGGTGTAGAACCCATTCTCTTTAGTGGAAATATGTTTGTTTTATACGATTGAATGATTTTGAAATGATCATAAAATTTTGATGGAGGGATTTCATGTTTACCCTTTGTTATAACCTGTTGCTGTCTCATATCTAGTCCCATTAGCTTAGGTCAGCTGTCTTGATGAGCCTAATTCGATTGTATATGATTTGGGAGAAACTTCTTGTTTTTTTCCTCCATGTTTTGTGACTGATGGAATTATGAAGTAAAAGTACCATTGGTCAACAGGGTTTTAGTGTTTTTTGCATGGTTGGAAGATTCTGTGAAGTTTCTTTTGTCCTATTCATCTCTGTTTGTTTTTCAAGTTTTTGCATGCTGTAAGTTGTCCTTTTATAAATAATTTGAAAAGCAACTCAGAAGCATATTAGGATGATGGATTATCATATAATTGCTGGCATCACCTGTTTTGTGAATTTAATTCCCAACTCCCAGAGCAATAACAAACAAAATGAAACAAGAAACTGGCAAACACACAAATCGGTAGCGGTTCACCCTCAATGTCTAATATACATCCACTAGCTGCCGTAGATTTTTCAACATAATGAAGAAGGATATTACATCAATGGAAAAAGTGTACAATACGGTTAGGCAGCACACAGTTCAACACTCGAGAAAAATATCAAGTTATATAGGAGTGTTGAAGTTTTAACTGTTGGCATACTGTTTTATTAGATAAGATCAATGGCTGCCTTGTGAGGTACATTACAATGTCACGTGTTCTCTGAGAGGCTTTTTATTGCCTGATGTAATACAATCATGCTTGGCTGCCAGAATTTTTTGACCTCTTCGATGATAGAATGCCACATGACATTCTATCATTGGACTGTTTTAAAAACAGTCAACAATGCTGTCCAATTATTTTTTGCCACAACTTAATCTATCATCCAACATGTTAAAAAATATTTGGCAAAACAACATTATTCGATGTAATAAGAGGAATTTAACCAATCTTTTTTTATTTTTTACTTCCAGAGCCTGTATGCCTGGTCTTAGCAGTTGCTAGAAAAACATCATAGGCTATTGCTTAGGTTTACTTTGTTATGCTGTTATTCACCTTTGTCATCTCTCATAGTTCTATATAGAACTCATTTTATTTTCTTGTTGCAGAAAAATTGAAGTTGAACCTGTCACTTGATGTGAATACTGAAGCTTCTAAAGATAGAGGATCTGATCATATTGCTGCACACACATTTACATTTCGTGACTTAGCGACGGCAACCAAGAACTTTAGGGCAGATTGTCTCTTAGGTGAAGGAGGATTTGGTAGAGTTTACAAAGGACGTCTAGAGAGTACTAATCAGGTTTATTTGCTGACCATTGAGACACTTGGACATAATTTTGAGTTTCGTACGGCTTCATTGAGAAAACTTATCATGAAATAATCGATTTTTTTTGTGTTGTGGACTGTTGCCTCTTTTTTCCACTGCCTGTGTTCTGCGTGTCGTGTTTTTCCCCTTCCATAGGCGAAGGGAGATCAATGGAGCAACATGAATTTCTTGTATATACAATACATTGTTTTCCTACACGATATAAAAGATTCGATGGAACAGAAAATAAGTTTATGGGTATGTTCATTATATGCAAAAAGACGGTATTTGGAAAATCACTCTTTTAAACTCTGAACAGTCTCTTATGCTCACCAAAAAGCAAGGGTATCAATTTCTATTTACAAAATGCTGAGTCGCAGGTTGTGAAATTTTTTAGCCTCTCCTATGCCTTGTATATACACTCCAGCTCTGATTTATCTGTGAATTTTCAAACAGTTACTCAGGGCGAAATTTTAGAATCCAAGTTTGCTAGAAATATCCGAATCCCTGGTTTCTTTATCTATCTTAACAGAAAGGAGTACTGAAATGATTAAATTTGGTTTAAAATATGATATGAATTTTTATTGATTGAACGGTGAAGAGTAGAAGCAGACCGTACCGAGTTTCTCATTGTTATGGTTTTTCGTATTCAAGTTTACTTTGATAGTTTAAAATTTAAATAAGAGCCTCAATGTTGGTAGTCCAGTGACCAAAGTGGAATTTTCAAATGTTGAACCGCTTTATCTAAAAGTTTAAACTTATAGGTATAGTCAAGTCTAGATTATCTTCAACACACACTGCAACTTCAGGCTGGATTATTTTTTTCTTCAAAACGTAATATATGCACAATTTTCATTACGGATAGCATGGAGGCTTGAACTCAGGATATTTGAGTACCCTGATATCATGTTGAATGACCTCATGTAGAAGATTAATCTGTTAGAGAAGAGACAAATACATTTATTTAATTTTGTCTTCAAAACTTGCTATGCATCTTAGCGGTGAAACGTGTACCCTGTTTTCTATTTTATATAGATTGTGGCTATCAAGCAACTTGATAGAAATGGTTTGCAAGGGAATAGAGAATTTCTTGTTGAAGTTTTGATGCTAAGCCTACTTCATCATCCTAACTTGGTCAACTTGATTGGATACTGTGCCGATGGAGATCAGAGACTTTTGGTGTACGAATATATGCCATTAGGATCATTAGAAGATCATCTACACGGTATGAATTGTAAAACACTAGATTTTTATACCAAAATGCAGTATACTTTTGTTGGAACATGTCAATAGAACATTACTTTGCAATCAACTGGCAAGTGTAAATTGAAAGCTAGCTGTAACTAAAATAAAGATGGCGATCATTTAAACTTCACATGCTTTAAGCTTAATCATTCCATTCACATTTAGTATGTGATGTCTTATTTTATTTTGATTGCGTCAGATCTTCCGCTGGATAAGAAGCGTCTTGACTGGAATACGAGAATGAAAATAGCAGCTGGCGCTGCAAAGGGCTTGGAGTATTTACACGATAAAGCAAATCCGCCTGTTATATATCGAGATCTAAAATGCTCAAACATTTTACTAGACGAAGCATATCACCCCAAACTATCTGATTTTGGGTTAGCCAAATTAGGTCCTGTTGGAGACAATACTCATGTATCCACGAGAGTAATGGGAACATACGGATATTGTGCACCAGAATATGCAATGACAGGACAACTTACGTTGAAATCAGATGTATATAGTTTTGGAGTTGTTCTTCTGGAGATCATCACTGGAAGGAAGGCAATTGATAATTCAAGAGCTGCCGAGGAGCACAATCTGGTTGCATGGGTAAGAGACTCTTGTATATCTGTTTCATAAGATCATCGCTTTTAATATCTGTTTTATTATTTGACCTTCTACAACTTGTATAGCTGCATAAACTATGAAGTAGCAGGAACTTGCTTTATTTATTAGCTGAGCAGGATACTTGGTCATTTGCACCAACCTGTGTTTTGTGGTGATAATCGGCTGTGAAATTTATTCTGAGTAAATAATTGTTGTGATGTACATGCAATGTCAGTGATGATGATCTGTTGGACTATGTGGAACCTAATTCACATTGTACACTTATCCCTCAACCGATGATCATCCTAATTTTGGGCATTCCATACGGGTATCAAGTCACCACGATATTTCTAAATAAATGAAGGGTTTTAAGTGGTTCCGTTTCATGTGTTCGAGCGAGTGTGAGGAGAAACTTCTGTAGTAGACATAGGTCTCACATCGAGGGTGTACACTATAAATCTGTGTGCGTTTTGCTACTTTTGTGACTGTTCTTTCCCTTGAAATTAGGGATTAGGGCTTAAATTGAAACATGAAGACAAGGATCGGATTGTTTCAGTTGGCCATAGTAACCAACTTCATCAGGTTTCCTGATTATGCAAGTGTTTCAGCACTTGATACTGATCTCTGCTATCCTGATTTCAATTGAGAGCGCCTAGTTACACACACCGTATCATTGTGTGTAAGCATACTTGGCTCTTGTACACGTTCTAATACTTTGATAGCCAAATGTACTTACATTTTTGCCTAGAGAGTTCCACCCAATTCGTCAATTTTGCTAACCTTCCTCGGTTGATAATGAATGTCCATGTCAGAAGATGCTAATTTTCTCACATGGAAATTCCTGAATTTGAGTATGACAGCTAATTAGTCCACTTGATTTTCTTAACATGGATTTTCTTCAAATGTCATCATAATATTATTGGAATGTGTGGAGCCTAATTATACTGTTCACTTATTTCCTCGACTACATATGTGTATTAGGTCACCATAATTTATTAGTCTCCTTTCCTATGGTGAAAATTTTGCAGCTGCAAGTAGATGTAGATTTCATGTTGAGGGTGAGCCACTGTGAATCTGCGTATGCGATTTTTTTTAATTTTTCATTCAGGCTTAATCCCTAAAAATTGTTGCAGGCTCGGCCCTTGTTCAGGGATCGTAGGATGTTCTCTCAAATGGCTGATCCAATGCTTCAAGGTCAGTACCCGGCTCGGGGAATATACCAGGCTCTTGCTGTTGCTGCAATGTGCGTTCAGGAGCAGCCAAATATGCGGCCCCTTATAGCAGACGTAGTTACAGCGCTAACTTATCTTGCATCCCAGAAATATGACCCTGAAACCATGCCAGTGCAAAGACCAAGCTCAGCCTCTTCGACTCCAAGAATGCGAAGGTGAACATCTATAGAGCATCATAAAAGATTACATCAGACGAGTAATCTTAGACTTATATTGATCCTCAAATCCACGATTTTCGCGTAGTGTTACAAGGATGTTTTATGAAAAATGAAAAAACCAGGTTGAATCCCCAACCACGCCTTGTTTATTATTTGAATTCTCTCGTTTTGTTTAGTTTCTCAATTTTTGTCATTCTTTTCCCTTTTTTTTTGTTCCTCGTTCTTCCCCGACCCCATTCGCTTTTCCTACTTCTATTAATCCGTTTCCGTTACTGTTTCCGGGTTGGACGATTACTGGTCATGTATCTAAATTGTACTATAGAGGATATGAAACGCCATTAGTGCACACACTTGTAGTTGAAAATGAATCTTTCAGGCCATGGATATTTGTTTGCACCCAATGTAATTTATACTTTTTGTGTATATTATTTAGGTTTATGATGCCAATATTATAGAATGAGACTATATTGGCCTGTCAATTCTTCTAATTCTGCTTGTTTTAGCCACACAACAACTTGTAATTCCACGTTATAATGAACTCAAAAATGCTAAAATAAAGAGTTACATATAAATATATTATAGGGAAATTTACAAAATAACCCTATATAGGGTGTATCTAGTGGTGGTGTAATGAGAGGTGCCGTGGTTCGGAAAGATGCGCGTTCTGTGTTGGGTTGGGGTTGAAGAAGAAGACGAACTTTTGGAGGAGTGCGTTTATTGTTTTTAAATGCATGGACAAATTTGCCTTATACTGTCCTTGTATGGTAGTCATTTTTAGGAGAAAATGTATTTTTAAATAGTTGATTGATGAAGAATGTGTGGTTAAAAATTAAGGAAAATTTTTGGGTTTGCGTGTAATATTATTTTATTGAAGAATATGTGATTGAAAAGAAGAAAGAGAAAAATACATTTTGAAAAAAAATGACCACCAAACAAGGATTTAATTATGCAATGTTTTGAAATTCGGCCTAAACATTGAACAGGAAAAGGAAAAGGGTCAAAGGTCAAAATGTTCAGGGTTGAACCGGAAATTAAAAAAAATATATATTTATAAATAGTTTAATTTTATTTTAACAACAATATATAAATAAATTTGCTTACCACCAATTCAAAATAAGTACAAATATGTCATGCATGCATGCATACATATGTATGCATGTATGTGTGTGTGTGTATATTTTACAATATAAAATTTATTAGTTAGTAATTTGTTTGTTGGATGGTTAGAAACTCATTCCAATTGTATTGAATTCATAAGATTAAAAAAAATAAAATTGTTCCTACAGTGTGAAAAAATTAAGTAATTTATATTATATTGACTTTATTGAAAGTTTTCAATCCCTATGGGCCATAAGTATTAACTATTAGGTAATTGAAGTGCTCATATCATATTAGTATAATATTGGCTTTATTGAAAAGTTTTCAATCCCACGTCGAAAGCTAATGAATGGGAGAAGTAAAGAAGTGGTTATAAAAGTACACGAATTATTTTGCAGGTACAAATTTTTTTTTACCAGATTTTATATAGGGAGACAGCTATCCTCCTAGATTTGCTACTGCCAAAAACTTTTTTTGGCAGTAATCAATCCCTTTGAGACAAATGTATTTTTTGTATAAAATTTGTACTTATAGAATTTCTCAAAGTATACCATCAGTTGACAGAGTGGGCGATGGAGTGAACATGTGTAATGTGTTTCAACTTTTCAGAAACATTATTCCTTTTGAGTATTTTTTTTTAATAATTTAATTATGTCATGTAAGAGTTATGCACCCATTTAATAATTGATAAAATAGATGGAAGCTAGAGTAAAGGACCATTTTCGAAGTGAAAGGTGGTTCACATGGGAACTCAAATGCAAAGTTCAAACGATAGGTCCTCAAATTGCCGCGTCATCATAGAAAAGGGATAATTTGTGTCAATAAGCCCTTAAAAAACATAAATTAAATCCAAATAAGCAAAAGTGTGCTAATTTTACAAACTTGTGCCTCCGAAATTCCTTTTGGTTCTTGAATCAAGAAGATCAAATACAATTCTCCAATTTCATTAGACAAATTATGCCTTTGATATAAGAAGCCTGCTACGCTGACAGACTTTTTTTGTCCCGGGTCAAACTCGGGATCCCTCTGATTGGAGGGGGTCTGACAGTACAATTTTTTTTGTTTGAACAGAATTTTCCTTGATATAAAGTTTATATTAAGCCCCTGTGCGAGCCCTATTCTTTTGAAAAAATATATTCTTAAACAGTATTTTGATATCATTTCAACCACACATTCTTCAATAAAATAATATTATACGCAAATTCAAAATTTTTTCTTATTTTTCAACGATACATTTTTCATCAATACATTATTCAAAAATTCATTCTTATGAAAAGTATGTGACTCAAACAATGGCCAAATGTTAGATCCATAATACCCGTCATTTATAAATAAGACACGCTACTAGCAATTCCATAGCTCAAAAGCCAGAAAAAGGGGATTATATTAGGCCTAAGCTTTAAAAAAAATGGGGTTAAATTTAAATAATTTTGCTTATTACCTAATTCTTTAATCTTATTTATATGTCCACAAAATAATAATCAAAACCAATAGAATAAGAAGGGGGTTATAGAATTCGAATGAAACTAGTCAGTTCAAAAATGATTATGCAAAAAGCTAACTATGTTAAGGGATATAATCCCACATCGAATAAAGATGTAAATATAGGCCAATTTATAAAGGCCTTGGGCTACTCCTCTTAACAAGGTTGACCTTTTAAGATGGACCCCCAAGTCTTAACATGGTATCAGAGCCCATTAAGCTCTAACGAGCGATTCGATCCTTGTAAGACTCAAAAATATGAGCATATGAATTTCAAGATTGGTCTGCTCAAACGAGCCACCATCTTGCGGGGGCATGTTAAGGGATATAATCCCACATCGAATAAAGATGTAAATATAGGCCAATTTATAAAGGCCTTGGGCTACTCCTCTTAACAAGGTTGACCTTTTAAGATGGACCCCCAAGTCTTAACAAACTAGTTATATTTCTTGAAAGGGAGAACCCAAAGATTGAGTCAATTACTAAGAATTATATAGGTTGAAGCACGAAGAATGAATGTGAAACAAGAAAATTATCACAATAGTTTTACTTTAATTTTTATTAATTTTTAAATCATAAAAATAGTCTGACAAGACCAAACCAGAACACGTCAATTCTTTTCTAGTTCAATTTCATCACTATGCCTAGAATCGTCTAAATTTCTAAATTTCATTTTTCTTAACGTAAAAAATCGTAGCAAAACAACTCACCAAATTGCAAAACTCAAACCATTTCGAATTGGCAATCTACCAATCAAACTTTTTATGACGAGCCTAAAAAGTTAAATTAGATTTCTTAAATTGAAGTCTCTATTCCTAAGCATAAGCTATTTAAGCAATATTGCTAGTAAATGATCATTTCTCTCTCATTGCCCGTGCTCGACTAAATAAAATTATTAATCTGCAAAAGTAATTTAGGGTCTGATATGTGAATATTTTTTTCACTACATCCAATTCATTACTAATAATTCTATAGCCTACTAGAGAGTCCTAACAAAAAATGTAATAAGATCAATGTGAGAGAATTTTATCTCAAACTCTCACGATTATTCATTCGAACTTAAGATTGACTATGAAAATGCTAATGCAGTCGAATAGACCTAATGAAATGTCTAGTAGGATTCTTATCGTACAACGTGAGAAAATTTTACATTTAATATTGTTGGTCCCAAAGGTGAATTCAAGCCTTTGATTTGTAAACAAAACATAAAGTAGCGAACATAACAAGAATCACAATACAAGGAATTTTTCGATTTTAAGACCCCGAGGTTCGACGACCATTTCAAACACCTAATCTCCGTTGAGCATCCGTTAATGATTAAACTCTAAATCCACTAGAAACTGCCCAAAATAAGCAAGAAATCAAGTTACAGTACATGACCTCAAAAAAATAGTAAACATTCGATCTTCTCACAGCAATATATGAACTTACACAAGAGTTCATCTAACCACTCTCCTATCTCACAAATCACACAAGATTTTACAGCTTACAAATTTACAGAGAGAAAACAACATAGGAAGACAAGAAGCTGCTAAAGAAAAATGATAAAATCAAACCCTAGAAGTCGATTTTTGGCTTTTATAAGAGATAGCCGAAAAAATCTAATCCAATGGTCTACAAGACGCCACTTGCCCTTCATCCAGTAGAGGTGCCTCTTAAAATCAAAACTCGTCTTTTGCAATAACACGTTTTTGACATTCCAGAGACTTCGGATCACAAGTTGGGCCAGGTTTAGTTTGAGCTTCGAGAGAAGAATATCACCGGGCCTCCATAAAATCAACAAACCACCTTTTAATATATATCAAATAAGTTGAATAATAAATATTAATATAAATTTCACGTTAAAACATAAATTGTATGATTAAAAAAATTATAAATCAAAGTTATATAATTATAATCATTATAATGCAACAACGTGATATAAATATTTTAAAATATTAGTCCATACTAACGACGTCTATCTGCAATTGTAATACACGATTCATTCTCTTCATAAATACAAAAATATAGTACATGAATTCATTGATTATAGTTAAATGATATAAAATAACTAATAAAAAAATGAATAAAAAAAAAATCAAATACAACAATGTCTAGCTACTGTGACTTTTTGTGAATCATCAAATACTTCTACTTCATCCAAATACTGGCAAATTACTTTAAGCGACAATTATTAGAACAGAATAACATAACTACCAATAAAAAAAATAGAAAAATACCAAAAAATAAGACTTTGGATAATCTGACTTGAATTTAGAAAAAAAAAAATTGAGAAAACTATTAGAAGAAAGAAATTAAATGTGCAAATTTGAATTAAAATCTAAATTTAATTGTCTGCTCAATTGTAATGAAAGATTGATGAATATGATTTAGCACTAGTTGTTCAACACTTTACCCAATTTTAGGGTTTTACATTTACATTGTGATGATTGATAGGTATTTTGATATGATTTAATCAATTATTTGAGATGTATAATTGTCAAATTAAGTTTAATTGAATTATGTTTAATATTGATGTATATATATATATATTTTTTTTTATCTTAAATGTGTTAAGTTTTAATTGGGTTAAATAAAATTTAGACTAATTTATTTTCAAATTTTTTAATTTTTGTAAACAGCTTGATGATTTGAAACGATTTGCAAGGATTGAAACCTAAATCAAACCACTTCGAAGTGAATTGGTTCAGTTCAAAATCAAAACGTTAACGGATCTACGTGGAGCCAAACCAACAGTTTCAAAAAAACGATTTCAATTTGATTTTGCGGTTTAACGATTTCGTTGTTCAACCATATCTACCAGGTATCAAGATATTTTATATGTGAGATTCAAATCCTATATGAATTTCCCGAACACTCTACATGGATCCATCGGAGTTAGGCGTGGTTGAGCAACCAAAATGCCTAAGACCATGAAAATTCGGCTTATAACGATAAGTTTATTTTGATATGATTCAATTTTTAAATTTAAGCAAATTTCTTTTGATTTTATTCGAATAAAGTGCATCTTTAACATATGATTTTGTATCATTAGATAACATGATATTAGCTCTTTTGGAACATTTAATGATATTTGATGCACCTATAATATCGAATTAGTATTATTATATGCTAATGTTAAATTCAAGAAATGTATTTTGTTTTCAAGAATTATATGCATAGTTGCATTATCTTCTAATAGACGTCTTAGTGATTCAATTTGATTATTATATTTTCTCCTCGAGAGATTCATGTTAAGTTCAACTAGGCTTTAAAAACAGATAATTAGATTAATAAATTGATTTAATCTATGCATAGTTACCAATTCTTTAACCTTTAATTATATGTCCACGAGATTGGGGCCAATGCAAAAACTCAATATTCCTTAGCCCGTGAAGAATGATCACAAAATACTGATCAAAACTCAATAAAATAAAAAGTGGGGTGCTAGAATTTGTCAAGTGAGTTGTATAATCATAACTGTCATAAATGAATTTTGGGTCTTGTTCGATTGTTGCACTAATTATGAAATATTCCGTATATGGGGTCGAGGAGGAATAATCATGATTAAGAAAGATAAATTTGTTACACGTTTGTGAATTATATTGTTCGATTATGTCTGGCGTCACCTGAATCAAAGTAAATTGAATTTCGTATGGTGTCCGATTAATGATTTATTAGTTTTGATTCTTAAAATTGTGATTGAAAAGTTTTGATTTGTTCTCGATTCTACGTACTATATAATCGATTCAATTTTTTTTTTTTTTTATATTTTTAATATATAAATTAACTATTAAATTGTTTATATGAATTATAGGTTCACAATATTAAACCTTTTGTAACTTGAAGCACAAAGAATGAACGCGAAACAAGAAAATTTACACTTCACAATTTTTTGTAAGGTATTAAAAGAATCGAGACCGAAAACATGTCACCTATTTTTTTCAATTCATCCATATATATGGAACTGTCTAAATTTCTATGTATCTTTCTTTTTCTCTGTTTAACGTTTGAAAAAATGTAGCCAAACACTCAAACAACCTAACATTTGCTTTACCTAGTTGTCGTAATTTTTAATAATTACACTGTGTAATAAATTTAATTTTTATTTGTTGCGAACAATAACTTTGTAATTGTAGCTATGATATCTTAATTTCTATTGTCACACTCTACTGTTAAACCTCTATAAAATAATATTATTAGGACCCATAAACATTATTACTTTAGAAGGTTTTTAGGCCCTGTTTAGTAGTCATTTTTCTCAAAATACATTTTTCTCTCTCTTCTTTTCAATCACACATTTTTCAATAAAATAATATTACACGCAAACCAAAAATTTCTCTATCAATCAACTATTCAAAAATGCATTTTCTCCCCAAAAATAGCTACCAAACAGGGGCTAAATCTTTAATTTATCTTAATAATTTATTAATAATCAATACATTACGTGAATCATTTTTAGTCAATGTCACAAAATGTTATAGACAATGAGAACTATTCGAATTATCTTAGTGAAAATAATATGGTGATAAATAGCTAACACAGAGATTTTTAAAAGTTACTGACTACGCTTCAAGAATAATCATGATTTAAATGATAGTTGTGTTTTACAATTATTTTTTCGAAAGAAGCCTTTCAAGTGTCAAGCATCATGATTTTAAATAATTAGTTTTCATAATTGCAAAAAATTAGGAATTATGTAGAGTTCGATTGAGTACAAAGAAAAAGGAAGTAACTACGTACAGGTGCATATTTTTGAAAAAATAGAACTAAAAATAGAATGTTCCTTGATATCTATTACAAAATTTTATGTATTTAACCAATTTTTATTTTTATACTTTCATTGGATCCTAAAGGATTTTTAATAAAATTATAATTTATGCATTAACGAAATTATTAATATAGTACATTGGTCCGAGTCGAGACTAATAAATATAATTATATAAGCGATGTTATTAATTTTAAGTTCATGCATCTTTAACAAAGCTTAAATTATAATTTCAACTTGTCAAACTTAATTTTTATGGACATACCCTAAAACTTTAGGTCAAATTCATTTTTGGATCACTTTTTTCGGGGAATAATTCCTTAAACAGATTAAAAATAGTAAAGTCCAGGTGGGTATGATCCCAATAAAGAGGATGGATTTTCAGTAATTGTGCTCCGTCGACGATGCTTTTAGATAGGAAGAGGGATTTCCAACTACCTAGGGTTGGGTTGGACCAGCTCGTCCACACATTTTGCAAGAGTCAAGATCACTACTCATTTATTATGTTTTAGTTTGGGAGAGATTATTTTAAGTGAAAAAATAATTTTTGGAGAATATGATATTAAAAAGTAGGAAAAATTATAGAGCTAGACGCAAATAATAATGCTATAGAGAAATATGGGTGCTAAATGTCACGGACTCAATTAAATACGGGATTATGTAATTTATTTAACTATGCCCCTTATCTAATGTCACTTAGTGCAATCTAATATAGTATTGTAATACCAGTGGTGTTATATTATATAAAAAAATATTTTATTGAAAAAATAATTGGTTGAAAATGAGTTTTAAAAAAAAAAACTTTCAAATAAATTGTACTCTCTGTGTACATTCTATAAAATCCAAAATTTATGAATAACGCTATTTAGCAGCAATCTTGTGGCGCAAATATATTGTCATCGTCACATTCTCCAAACTCTAATGTATAAAAATGCATTATAATTTTATTGAATGTGACAGTGATGTCAAATAAATTGGTCCGAAAGATAGGTTTAATAATATTACCTAGTATTTGTAATCACTTAAACATTCTTTCTATTAATGTAATATTATTGGACGTCAATTAAGTTGATAACATTAATCCACTTAAAAAGGACTCAATAAACAAGAAACATGCATGCTCTAAAACGATTCTTTACTAAATTAAAGATAATAATGAAAAATGGATTCTTTACTTATAATTTGAAAATAATAATAAAAAAAGAATTATTTACTTGGTGGCATAGACGGGATAATTCGCACTCCAAACACCCAAAACCCCACTCCACTCCACCCCACGCCATCCCACCACTACATTACATATTTACAAACACTTATATATAGGTCCATATCCCTCACCACTCAACACAATTACAAGCTCCCTATCATCTCATATACAAGAAATAAATATATACAAATAAGTTTTTTCTGTAGTTTGTTATGTATGGAAAAGCATTTTGGAGTGGCGAAGGACTACCGTGATCCACCACCGGCGCCGCTGATTGAGTCGATGGAGCTTACAAAGTGGTCATTTTATAGAGCTGTTATAGCTGAGTTTATAGCCACCTTGCTCTTCCTTTACATTACAATTTTGACTGTGATTGGGTACAAGAGCCAGACTGATACAACCGCCGGCCACGGCGGTATTCAGTGCGGTGGGGTTGGAATTCTTGGTATTGCATGGGCCTTTGGTGGCACGATCTTCGTTCTTGTCTACTGCACTGCTGGAATCTCCGGTGAGTTTTGTTTATACACATAACACATGCATACATGCATGGTTTGATTTTAATGGTATATGTCATCTCAGGGGGACACATTAATCCAGCAGTGACATTCGGGCTTTTCTTGGCCCGAAAGGTGTCGATGATTAGAGCCATTATGTATATGGTGGCACAGTGTTTAGGAGCCATTTGTGGCGTCGCGCTGGTGAAGGCGTTACAGAAGTCACACTACAAGAAATATGGCGGCGGCGCAAATGAGCTCGCCGATGGCTACAGCACCGGCGGCGGATTGGCAGCTGAGATTATCGGAACATTCGTTCTTGTCTACACAGTTTTCTCTGCCACTGATCCCAAGAGAAGAGCCAGGGATTGCCATGTCCCTGTAAGTGCATATATACAATTCTCTATTTTTAACCAGCTTGATAATCTACTTATAAGTACATTTAGAGCATGTTTTTTCAATTAAACACTTGGTAAGTGAATACCATGCATTATGATACCATACATGTGAAACTGCAAAAACTTCGTGGTTCAATAATGATACCATGCATGTTGTCCATGCATCATTATTACATCGATATGAAGTGCCAATTTTGAATTTTGTCATTTGTATACCCGGAGTTTGACACTCGGGTTACCCGATCCCATTGCCCTCATATGGGGGTCGGGCCCCACTTTAGACAAATGTGCGGACCTCGCCCCCAATGTGAGAGGGCGGGTGGGATCTGGTAACCCGGAGTGTCAAACTCCGGATACTTGTAGCAAGATATATAGTCCAATATTTGTGGGTTCAAATTTTTTTACGATAAGATTCGTCTTGCTTGAGTTTGAAATCGAACTTGTCACATTTGAACTTATTTTGAGCTTGACTTGAATTCAGTTCTTTTATCTATAAGAAAGGAGCGAATATTGATATTTTTTGTATGTGAACTTGAAACATAGGTTTTGCTACCTCTCCCAATTGGATTTGCAGTTTTTATGGTTCACTTGGCCACTATCCCGATCACTGGTACTATTATCAATCCAGCTAGAAGCCTTGGACCTGCAGTGATCTACAACCAGAAAAAGGCTTGGGATGATCAGGTTAACATAGTCTAAAAGATTTATAACAAACTAAGGGTGCTTTGGCTTTGTTGTTTTCAGTTTTGCAAAATACTGAAAATGTGTCTGATTTGATATTTCTGAAAATACATTTTCGAAAACAAGGTTAAATTTATAACAAAAACTCACATGGAAAACAAACATTTAAATAAAATTATAAAAAATATATGAACTATTAACAAATGAATTTAAAAAAACTCAATACAATAAGTTTTCAAAATTTTAAACCAAACATATGATTTCTAGTTTTTTGTTTTGAGAAGTAATTATTTAAAATGACAAATCAAACGAGTTTTTAGCAATATTAAAATAGATCGTCAAAACAGAAAACTAAAATGAACTCAAATTGAAAACTGAAAATTGAAACATAAACCAAACAGACCCTAAACCTTTCGATGAAATTTGGATATACTACTTGGAATATTTTGTCTGTCCTCCATTCAATTTATTGTTGATGCTATTGGGGAGTCCAAATGAAAGATGTTAGTAAGATTCACGTCAGGGAGAGTATTTTATTTCAATTACTCCTATTTATTTATCCGACAATACGTTTAATCCTTAATGCGAACTCGAGACTGACTATGAAAAAAATAGTTATATCCCAAAACTAGTTGGGATGACTATGAACAAAATACAATATGAGTAACATTCGTAAGTTATAGAATACATAATTTTAAAATTATTTACCCCTCAAGTAATAATTTATTTGTTTATTTTTTGTTCTCTTAATTCCAGTGGATATTCTGGGTAGGACCCTTCATTGGTGCAGCCATGGCAGCCTTCTACCACCAGTGTATTTTGAGAGCAAAAGCCTTTGGTTCATATAGAAGCTGCAGCTCCCATATTTTATGTGAATGAATAATGCAGTAATGCAATTTATGTTCAAGCTTTCACCATCAAATTTACTCTTGAAAGTCGTGTGTGATGGAAGAATTCTAGTAGATATGCAATTCCTAGAAATAAATGACGTGGTAGTCAGAAATTACGAGCATCACGTGTTACCGTTAGTTGTTGACGTGGAACAAGTGTAACTTTTCTGAAATCAATGATAGCCATCAATTATTTACTACTCCATCTGTCCCAAATATATAGGCTTGTTAAGTTTTTCACACAGATTAAGAAAACATAATTAATGTTATTGAAAATGTAATTTTTGCTAAGAATTTTCCTAGATTACCCATATTTAATTTTTAATAACTAATAGTAAATTATTGTTGGAAGTAATAAAAAACTTGAATGATTTAATTTTCAATTCTCACATTCATAAATTATTTTGATGAGATTCATTGGAACCATAAATTAAGTGAAGAATATTGATTTTAACTATGCGAAGTAAATAAGGGCATATTAGTAAAATAACAAATCAAAATATTCTAAATTTAGAAACTAGCCTATATATTTGGGACAAACGAGAAATGAAACTCAACCTATATATTTGGGACGATACGTGGTTGATGTTTTGGGGTGTGAGTTTATTCAATGATCGACTAATCGTACTGTGGGTGTCTTTGGTCATGGAGATGTAGAAATGGTCATTCAAGATTCATTACGGCCATTTTGGCCATGTGGGCGACTTCGAGTTTGAGGTTTATTTTTCTTTCCTTTTTTTATGGTTGGAAGTGAGAAGGGACCCCACTGACCTCACTTCCATACGACCAGATTGATTGACTCGTCAATTCTTGTAATTTTGCTATGTTTTACCTATGAAATCTATCGTTGCTCATTATAATAAAGTTTACGAAAGCGCCATACATATATAATAATGTACCAAATGTATTACATTCTCCTCATATGGAGGGGGTCCACACCCACATATATAAACACACTTTTAACATCTCAAAATTTGATGCATAGTACCTAGTTTGTATCATAATTACTATAAGAAAATTAATTAATATACTATTTCCCAAGATCGAATCTTCTCCATTATTTTCTTCCACATGAAAATCAAAAATAAAAATAAAAAAATCTCTTGTACCTAGTTTCCAATACTGCTTAAATGGAAACCCTCGAATTACCTAAAGCCCATATTTTTAGCAGATAAAAAAAAAAAAAAATTGTAATTCATAATAGTCAGATGTGTGCTAATTACACAAATGCATTTTGCTCATGAGTCAAGAACAGCAAATAAAATGTCCCAACTTTATTAGACACTATTTGGTGCCATTTGATGTAAAGTAGCTTATATATCAAATGTTAAGGGGGCGTTCTCTTCATGTTTTAGTTTTTGTTTTGAGTTTTGAATTCGTTTTGTATTTTGTGTTTTGGTTGTCTATTTTGAGATTGTTGAAAACACGTTTTTTTTGTCTTTTTGAAAAATATTTCACAACCCGTGTTTTTTGAGTTTTAATAGATTTGTGAAGAAAACAGCCAAAACGTAAAAAAAAATT